>CM070507.1:47233165-48603828 GCA_036346375.1 Guadua angustifolia | reverse complement strand
TTCAACACATAATATTTTATTTAGTTTACCTATGTTTCCCTGGTTTTAGATAGGAAGTCTTCTCTGTCAAGCCTTTTTTATTTCTTGTCACTTGTTGTGATGCCAATCAGGCTAAAAATCTGAAACTTGTCCAATTTTAATAAAAGAAGCCAGGCGGTCTCTCCTTTGTCAAAAAATGCTCATGAACCCTTCTTTGAAGAACGTGTTCGCATGTATTCAGATTTTCTATTTGAAATATTATGTGTTGCTGCAATTTTATTCCCAGCGGAATGTTATTAGTGTGATCACGTAAAAAAATTTGCAAGTGGATTGCTCGCGGATGGCCATGACGTGTATAGGAATTTTGTAAAATAACATTTTTTTAATAAGAAATTATAGAAATAATATGCCAAAAAATTGCAAAAATACATACCTATCACCTGTTGAATTGGCGAGACAAAGTCTATCGCAGTTTCAACTAGCGATAGTGATGAGGACATCACTTCCATGGATACAGCCACATCTACACATCAATTTGAACCCGTCATATATACAAGGATCGACATCGAGCTCACAAGCGATACGACTTAATCATCGTGAAAGCGTTCCTAAGCCTCCCCATTAGTGATAACATGAATGGGATGCTATTTAAAACTTGTGATGATTTGATTGTACTTAGGAACAATAGAGAAGGACCCTCATGGACTAAAGTTGGGCCAAAGACCAAGTCCAATTCGGAATTGGAAAGAGAAGTTCGAGTCCAGTTCGGCCTCACCAATAGCGCTTACTTTAAAAGGCCATAACTTTTGATTCCGGAGGCTTCTGGAGGTCTATGAGTACACGTTTGAAAGATCTCGGAGTCTATTTTCCAAAGGATCCGGCCTCACCTCAAAACTTCTTCAGATGCTTCCGAAAACTGCCAAAAACCACACATTGCTTTTCCAGTCCGAGTCAAACTCTAGTCCAAGTAGACTTGGTGCTTTGGATTTGAGTTGTATTAGAACTCTAATGCTTTGGACGACCCTCTCCTGCTCCTCTAGTATAAATGACCACCCAAACCCTCATCTAGGACTTGGGTTTTGTTTATTTGATAATTTAGTCATTGCTACTATTTTGAGTCTTCCAGACGTGCTCAACAGCCGCCTAAGAAGCTCCTTATTTCAGAACCCCACATTATCAATCCTTCATCTTTATTTGCAATTTCAGATTGCCACCTTTGTTCTTGTTTGTTCTTCGGTTGCATGCAGGAATTGAACCTCGTGTTCAGGTTGATCGTGCCAACGGCAAGGTCAATAACCCTCTGGAGTTGGTTTAGTGATTGCTAAGGAGCATCGTCGTCGTACGTTGTAGTCGGATCGTCAAAGTCAATTCCACCAAATCGAAGTTATCACTCTCATCGAAAGATCGGGACACCAAAGTGCTATCAAGTGGTATCAGAGCGCCAAGTTGCTCGGTGAGATATTCAGTACTCTAGATTAGTTTTTGTTTTCTGTCCAAAATTGAAAATCCTCCACAAAAAAATTCAACCTTTAGTTAGATTCAATCTGGTATTTTAGTGAGTTTTGTTAGGTTTTGATCCATTAGAGTCCTTGTTTTAGTTGCTGATCGTTCTCCCTTCGCGTAGCCTTTATTTCAATCTGTCCAGTTCTTTGTTTTGTTCATAACTTTCGCATACGAGCTCGGATTTTAATGTTTTTGCACTTTCCTAAAACCTTGAGACAAGCTCCACAAAGACCTAGTTGGGCACGAATTCTAATTCCATCTGAAAGGTTGTTTCATCTTGACATCAAATTCGAGAAGCAAGTTGCAATTGCAATCTAGGTCGGTTCGGTATTTTGATCATAACTCTCACATCCGAACTCCGATTGAGATGTTTTTATACTTTCCTAAATCCTTGAAGAGTCCTCTACAAAAACGTTTTTGGGTGTCCTTCGTGATTCAGACTCCTTTAAACCGAATTTGACTCGGATTCGAACTTGGTCAGATCGGCTGAATTTTGGTAAATCTGTGCACCTTAGTGTTTTGGCCATAACTTCTACATATGAGCTCCAAATTGTGTGTTTGAATACTTGTTTTAAAGCCTAGAACATTACCATCATTTTGTTACATTGTGAGCAAGCTTGATTCGGTCATTTTCATGCCTTAATTGCAGCAACAACCTTACTGCATAGTTCTGGCCGAATTTGGGTTTGTTTCTTCAATTTGTGTTCTAGCTTTGTGCCTTTGAGTTGGTTGAGTCCAGTAGCATCTATAACCATAAAAGTTCCAAAATATCAGCACATACCTTTGAGAACCAATTCATCCTTTGCGAATACTTTGATCTCAATTGAGACTAGCGATTTGAAATTGCTTGGGGCTGCTCCTTTTAATACGTTGCACTGTCAAAACTCTTGTGATATCAAGTTGGGGATTCCAAAACTTTGCTCATACTAGTGTTGGCCGAAAGTCACTAAAAAGATAAAAAAAGAAAAGAAAGAGCCAAAAGGCCAAAAAAGAGAGAGAATAGAAAAGAGAATAGTGGCCGACATCACTACATTGATCAAAACCCTAATTTGTGTTTGTCATTTTCAGATTGTGCAATTGTATTAAGTAGTGAGCAATCTTGTGCCCTTTTACCTTTTCTGAAGCAATTAGCTAGCGTCTCTCCATAACTTATGCAACACGAGTTTTGGTGCTGAAATTATTCTTATTTAGCTCATTCTATTGGTTGCATTAAGTTTCATTATCTTTGTGTGTGCGTTGCCTTGAAATTCATTTATATCTTTGAGATCGGCAACTAGGGCTTGTGAATTCTAGTTTGGATCATTACTTATCATTACAATAACTAGAATTATCAGATTGCATAGGAAATCAGCATAGCCTACCAAGCTCCACATATTCTACCTCATACGTTTGTTCGGTCCCTTGGCAATCGCTTTATCCAAGCTTTAGGAGAATTTTTGACACCGCTAATGGCCGACAACTCCTGCTGCATGGTATGAACTTGTAAGAGCTTTGGTTGAAGTTTGAAAGTTGAGCAACTTTTCTGCACATCCTATGTAGTGATAGGAATATTATACTTGTGATTTTGTTTCTCGTCTTCACTAACAATGGCAGGTTCTCAACATCGTAGCACTTGGGCCAACAATATCCTAGGAGAAGAGATAGTTCACACTCCGAGATACAGAGAACATACGAGCATAACTTCAACACCACGGAAGGTACAACCGCATAGCACACGTTCCAAAAATAAGTTTACTGCTCCCAGCTTTTAGTGGTAAATATGATCCCGAAGGTTATCTTACTTGGGAATTAGCTGTCGAACAATCATTTGATAAACATGAAATTCCTGAGCATGATAAGGTTAGAGTTGTTACTAATGGATTCTCTGAATTTGCTGCTCTTTGGTGGAATGATTACATGAGTAAAAATCAGGACATTCCTAGCACATGGAAAAAATTGAAGAAAATTCTGAGAGCTACATTTGTCCCTTCATATGTTGCTCGTCAATTCACTTAAATGAATTGCAACATCTAAAACAAGATAGTAAAACAAAGGATGAGTACTACCAAGAATTTCAGCATAGATCTTTACGCTCGGGTTAGAAGAGACCTAAAAGAATCGCATGAATAACTTTTATTTTGGACTAGATTTTACATTCAGATCATGATATCTTGTAAAGAATTCAATTCTTTGTCATGTTTACTTAATTTTTCACGAGAAGCTGAAAGAAAGATACAGAGAAGACAATCAACGAAAATTCAAGCTCTCACAAAGTTAAATGCTACTCTAGTTGCATGCACTGCACCAAACCTGAATGAGAGCATACACACTGAGCATGTGGAAGAAATACAAGAAAATTCGAGTGAAGTAGAGGATAGCACATGTGAGGATGATTCTACTAACACAATCCAATCTATTCGGTTAGTTCTGTTTTCATTGCTCCATGCGCTTATTCAGGTTACTTCTAAAGAAGGAAGCTACAAGCAGAAATACCAGCGTTATCAATTGAAAGTTTTGATGTTCCTACTTCGAGGGACGAGGCTAATGACCAGGGTACAGATCTGATTTTACAGCAAGAAAAGGATTAAATTTGTGAGTATATTCCTGCTCTACATAATTCTTGTGATCTACCACCTTGTGCCACAATTGTAGAACCATATGACGAATTGCATGCTTATAATTTTGATCATGTGGTGCTGATTACGCATAAGGAGGTGATAGCTAGAATATCACCTACCATTGTTTTGTGCTATATCATGTTGAATGAGCCTGTTAGTTTGACTTGTGCTATGGACAAGATTTCCGAAATTTCATCTCTTAAGTCTTTGTCTAGCACCCTTGCCTATTATTTTAAATTCAATTTATTTGGTGAATATGGCATAGATGGCAAGTTTCTTGTTTACAGAATATGCATAACTTGTGATAAACTTGCTGAATTGAAGCTTGCTATTTTTGGCAATTTTAGTTGTAAGCAACAACTTGTTTCCTTTGCGGCTCCATCAAATTTTTCTGATATGTGTGATACCCATAGCTTGCTGCCCCATTGTTCGAATTTTAGTACATTAACTTATATTACAAATCAGCATATCGTGGTTGATGCGTGGAAGCCCATTAAAATTGTGTCACCGTTATTGGAATGGTTTGATATTGCTTATTTACAATTTGATGATATGAATGATCCATGCTTGATGCCAGGACTTGTAGTTTTGCCCACAAAACATGTTATTGAACGCGGCTCACAAAACAAGAGTTTTCTTTATCAAAAATCAGGGATAGATATATGCTTTACCTATATTTGCAAATCAAGTTGCAAACTAAATTACGTTAATTTTGATGTTATATGCTTCACTTATAACAACGAATCGACTTGCAGAATTGTGAGGAAAGGTCATTTGCTTAAATTTGATTTCTTCTTTTGTTGTTATGAAAATAGCATGCCGCGAATCCAAAAGAACAATAAAATATGGGATATATACATATATGTTGTGTACACACTCTTCTTTTTGTTAGTTGTTTTTTTTCTAGCTTTTCCAAAATCGAGGATGGTTTTTCTTCGAGGAGGGGAGGAAGCATCGAAGAGTGCTTGCGCTCATCAAGCCATTATATGTTGGAAAGAAGTCTTGAGCTATATCGATAATTATCAGGTGAATCCTCTAAATATTTTTCTTGTATTTAAAATATATAAAGAGGCAGAGCTACTATTTTATTTAAATAAATGCAGATCGTATATGAGAATGTTTTGTGCTGAAGACGTGCTAAAGGTGAGCTTGAGTCGAGGACGACTCAAATACAAGAAGGAGGATGATGAGGACATCACTTCCATGGATACAGCCACATCTACACATCAATTTGAACCCGCATTGCTGTTATACAAGGACCGACATTGAGCTCACAGACGACAATGACTTAATCATCGTGAAAGCGTTCCTAAGCCTCCCCATTAGTGATAACATGAATGGGATGCTATTTAAAACTTGTGATGATTTGATTGTACTTAGGAACAATGGAGAAGGACCCTCGTGGACTAAAATTGGGCCAAAGACCAAGTCCAATTCGGAATTGGAAAGAAAAGTTCGAGTCCAGTTCGGCCTCACCAACAGTGCTGACTTTAAAAGGCCATAACTTTTGATTCCAGAGGCTTCTGGAGGTCTATGAGTACACGTTTGAAAGATCTCGGAGTCTATTTTCCAAAGGATCTGGCCGCACCTCAAAACTCCTTCAGATGCGTCTGAAAACTGCCAAAAACCACACATTGCTTTTCCAGTCCGAGTCAAACTCTAGTCCAAGTAGACTTGGTGCTTTGGATTTGAGTTGTATTAAAACTCCAATGCTATGGACGACCCCCTCCGGCTCCTCTAGTATAAATAACCACCCAAACCCTCATCTAGGACTTGGGTTTTGTTTATTTGATAATTTAGCCATTGCTACTATTTTGAGTCTTCCAGACGTGCTCAACAGCCGCCTAAGAAGCTCCTTATTTCAGAACCCCACATTATCAATCCTTCATCTTTATTTGCAATTTCAGATTGCCTTTACCTTTGTTCTTGTTTGTTCTTCGGTTGCATGCAGGAATTGAACCTCGTGTTCAGTTGATCGTGCAACGGCAAGGTCAATAACCCTCTGGTTGGTTTAGCGATTGCTAAGGCGCATCGTCGTCAGACGTTGTAGTCGGATCGTCAAAGTCAATTCCACCAAATCGGGTTATCACTTTCATCGAAAGATCGACACCAAAGTGCTATCAAGTGGTATCGAGAGCCAAGTTGCTCGGTGAGATATTCAAGATTTAGATTAGTTTTTGTTTTCTGTCCAAAATTGAAAATCCTCCACAAAAAAATTCAACCTTTAGTTAGATTCAATCTGGTATTTTAGTGAGTTTTGTTAGGTTTTGATCCATTAGAGTGCTTGTTTTAGTTGCTGATCGTTCTCCCTTCGTGTAGCCTTTATTTCAATCTGTCCAGTTCTTTGTTTTGTTCATAACTTTCGCATATGAGCTCGGATTTTAGTGTTTTTGCACTTTCCTAAAACCTTGAGACAAGCTCCACAAAGACCAAGTTGGGCACGAATTCTAATTCATCTGAAAGGTTGTGTGAGATCATGTGATGAAAAATTGGTTGAATGGTGAAAGTGGCATTGTAAAGTGACTTTGGTTATAGCATGTGTGGTGCTTGTGCATGTGCTATGTTGAGATGATTATTATACTGGTGATAGCATGGTAATGATTTTGCTTGATGCAATGCGCTCGTGTGAGTGATTGCATGGATTGACTTTGAGTCAAGTCGTGGACTTGTGCTCGGATACGTTGTTTGTTTATTCGTGTGCAGGTGTTGCTCGAGGGTGAACGTGGTCGATGACGGGACCGGAACTAGGTTCATGGAGGAACCGAGGTTCGGACTAGGTTCGTGGAGGAATCGAGGTCCCGTGGTCGAGGATGTCATGCGGGACGTTCGGGCTAGAGAACGGTGCACACGAAGGCTGGTTAGTCACGTGAGTGCGGCAGGTGGGCCGTACGCGTGCATGTGTGAATTTTGGGTTGTATGCATATATTGGGCCATGTGTATTGGGCCAGGTGGATATGCATACAGGTGTTAGGGTTTTGAGTTGTATAAATAGACTTGAAAACCTAATCAATGCATTGAGCCTTTTTTTCTGGTCGCTGGAGGTTCAGCCGTTTTTCATTGCGGTGAGAGTTTTCTTATTCGGCTTGTTTTCGCGTCAAGTATTTTTTTTTCTAGCGCTTTGCTCCGGCGACTCATCGTTGATATCTGGCGCGAAAGTGCTTCCCGCGACTAGAAAAGCGATCGTGGAGAGCACTTGCTGGGCGTTGCATGCATGCGCAACTAGAAGGATTGCTTCGATCGCGAACGGTTGCAGCCATTTCTTTGATTTGCTCTCGCCGAAACACGGCGACTAGAAGGGCGACTAAAAGGTTTTTGGTCAAGCGGTGACCTCTGGGAGAATATAGCGACTAGAAGTTTTCTTGCCTCTCATGCATGCAAGGAAAAGTTCTAGCGACTAGAAAATCCGTGTTTTCATGCATATGCTCGACATGATTTCTGTCGACATCCTTCTTGCGGCAAAATCTCTTGCATCCTGTGTTTTGTGGCCGAATTTTATTTTGCTTGCAGTTTACACTCAGAAGATTAGATCTTTTGATCATCGTAACCAGAGATTTACTCGTGATTGCTCCTCACGTTGTTCCTTTGGTCCGGCGGTTGATCACCGAAGATTGGTCCGTGGCGCTTGTTGTCTTCTCGAGCTTGGTCCGTCAGAGCGGTTGAGTTGCATTTTCTCGTCATTCCTTGGTTCATCAAATTTCAAGGTAATATCTTGAGATCTACAGCCCGATCGGATTGATGTTTGTTGTGTTAAATTAAATTGAATTTTCTACGCTTAAAATTTCACTTCGATCTAACGGTTAGATCTTCAAGAATTACCGCTTTTAGTGGACGGTATTATTCTGCTTTTTGTCGAATCCGGCGCTTAATTGGGGTGTTTAAAAATAATCAAAAATTGATTTTAGTTTCCGCGCAATCATTCACCCCCTCTCGATTGCTAGTTTAGTACATATCGATCCTACAAGTGGTATCGAGCAAGGTATTTCTAATTATTCTTAACAGTGATTAGAAACGTGAGCGATGGATAGGTATTCGACAAAACCTTGTGTTTTCGATGGTGTTGATTTTCAGTTTTGGAAAGCGAAGATGGAGGCGTACATCCAAGCTCGTGGCTTTGCAATCTGGGAGAAGGTGTACAAGCCATATCAAGTTCCCGAGAATGATCAAGTTAATGAAACCAATCAGTATGTGTTGAAGCAAACAAAGAGAGCACGGAATTTGATCATCCAAGAATTAGGAAGAAGCGATTTCGACCGTGTGATCCATCTCAAGTCGGCATATGAGGTATGGAAATCTCTTTGTGATTATCATGAGGGTTCTAACACGCCAAAGAGGTTCGTCAGATATATATAAGAAAGAATACATGCGATTTGAGATGAAACCGGTGAGTCGCTAGATGATTTCTTTGCACGCTTTAATAAAATTCTTAGCAATTTGCGTCTTGTTGGAGTTAGCTTTGATGATGCTGCTAATGCTAGACAATTGCTTGGTGCATTAGATATGTCAATTTGGGAGATGAAAGTTACATCCATTAGAGAATCAACTGTCATGAGTACACTTACTTTGGATGTTCTTTTCTCTAAATTAAAACTCATGAATTGGATGTTCTTGCTAGGAAGAATGATCATAAATCAATTGCATTGACCTCCCAATCTAGCATGTCTCGTAATAGTGCTTCTTCAAGTTTTGCTTTGTCTTTCTTGTCTTCACTAACCGATGAACAGATTGAAGAATTTCTCAAGAAGACTTGCACTACTCTCTTCTCGTTTTAATAAAGCTTTGCGAGAATGTGAGAATGAGGAAGAGAGTTGGTGGTGGCCTCCAAGATGCTATGAGTGTGGTGATCTCAACCACATTCGTCCAAATTGTCCTAAGCTTGCAGGTAAAACATTAAGGAGGAGAAGGACAATGAGAAGAAAAGAGAAGAAAAGTTTTCTCCAAGTGATAGAAAGAAAAGAGTTTTATCAACAAAAGGTTGTTCATCGGGTTCTTTCCGCTCTTGAACAAGTTAATTTGAGCGATGTGGATTCGAGAGCAGCGAGGGCGATGCAACTCCAAGCAAGCATGATTTGACAGATTGTGTCTCATGGCTAGGAGTGATGTAAGCTTCACCGAGGACGATCATGACAGCGGCGCAATGAGGTAGAACCTTCTACGATGAATTAACTATTGCTGTTGTTCGTCTTGGAAAATTGCTTGACAAACGCGACAAGAAAATTAAGAAACATGATGTTCTTGTAGAATCTTTGAATGCTGAAATTGCTAGACTTAAATCTTTGATTCCGATGATGATGCTTGCAAATCATGTGACTTAATTTACAATGAGCTTACTTTGCTTAGGAAAGAACATGTTAGCTTGTTAGAGCAAATTAATGCTGAAAAGGAGAAAATGAGAAACTTGTTAAACATGTTAGTTGTTCTCTCGTTGATTTGCATGATTCAACTCCATGTTCTAAATGCTCCACACTTGAATTGAAGTTGAATGATGCTAATGGTAGAGTTTCTCAAATGACCAATGATTTGCTCACACATGAGGTTCTTTCATGCTCAACTTGTCGCAGCGAAAGCAAAAGTGGACGCTCCATGTAATAACTGTTTAACTCTTTTCTAAAGGTTGATTACTTGGAAAAATCTTTAGAACGGTTCACTTCAGAAAGAAAAACCTAAACATGATTTTGGATCAATCAAAAGTTAGCACTCATCACAAAGGTTTAGGTTTTGATTCTTATGTTCATCATAAATTACATGCTCCCACTGTTGTTAAGACACTTGAAAGTAGAAAATTTGAAATTGTCAATGAGCCTAAGAAAACTGTTTTTAAGTCTGCTGGTGTGTTATCTCCTACTATGATAAATGCAAATGCTACTTCTATTTCTAAAGCTAAACATCATGTTAAGTACACTTGCACTCATTGTGATAGAGATGGACATTTAGTAGATTTTTGCTTTAGGCTAGCCAAACAGCAAAAGAAAGAAAAGGCTAAGGCTAGGTCTAATTTCAGGAAGGCACATTTCACTCCTCATTTTGTGCCTAGGGTGATGCAAACACCTTTTATTGCAAGAAACACGGGAAAGGGCAAATCTGATTTTGGGAATAAGCATACTCGTGTTGTGCCTACTCGTCGTGTGTCTCAGTACTGGATTCCTAAATGCTTCATTTCTAACCCCAGTACCAAGACCTCGACATCTCCTAGTGCTATGTAGGTTTTTCAGAAATGGGTTGGAGAACAGAGGCTTAGTGGATCTTGGTCTTTTGCAAGATGGGATCAAGACTTGGATGGTTCTCACCCTTGAGATGGTTTTCAAGAGGCATGTGCAATAATTCTTCATCTATTTTGTGAGCTATTTTTTACACTCATGTCTTTTACATTCAGATATATAATTGTGGCATGAGATGAGATAGTTGTTCATATGCTCATGTGTATCCTCCGCATGTTCAAATAATGTTATATCTTATATCATGCCTTTCATGCTCGTAACTTATTTGTCATGATTCATGCTTATGCTTAATCGAACATATCATGATAACTCAAGCACATGTATATCATCATCTCCTCTCTGTTGATCTCATTGGTTATCCATTTGAGGGGAGTTATTGGTTCTTGATGAAAATTCCTTTCGGTTGTCTTTTTGGGAGGTTTGTTCACGGGGTCTTTTGTTTTTAAAATAATCCTTCAGTGACAATTTTGTAGAAGGTTTTAAGATGGTTGTTTTGAGGGGAGTTCTTTGAAGTTTTGTAATATTGTGTAACATGTTTTTTTTTGTTTCGTGTGTTTCTTAAATGAAAAACAAAAAAAAATTGAAAAACAGCAAAAGTACTGAGCATTGCATTTCATACACATATGTCATTTGAAGCCATGTTTATGCTACAGGGTCTTTGCAACCTTCTGTTTATACATATATGGTGTAGTTTATATCATGACTATTTAAATGGAATGACAACTTGAATTAAATCTTGTCATGGTTGAACTTTCTTGGCTATCTTGATCCTGCTCGAAAAAGTGCTAAATATGAAAGTTAAGTGCTAAAGCTCAAAAAGTGATTGTTGATAAAAGCAAGATCAAGGTTATGTCTTCGTCGCACTTCTTCTTTACGAGACCCTTATCATTGCACTATGATATGAACTTGGAAGAGGTTGTGTATGACCGAAACCATGAAACCTTAAGCTTGTGATTGCTTGGCATGGTTGAAAAGTAAGGCTGATGGTGCATGTAATTCCTTGCAATTGTTATTGTTGCAATCAAAGTAATGAATCAGTTTTTCAAAGCACAAATAAAGTGCACAAAAATTCAATGTTTTCAGGTTTTAAGATTGTTGAGAAAGGGAGATCATGCCATGCAAAAAAATCATTAATAGTACTTGATTTCTAGTTATACTTACTCTACATTGTTTATGTGTAGATTTGAGGGTGCAAGTACTGTTGATAGCATGACTTGGTGATCAAGTTGTTACATTTGTGCATGATTCATAATGCTTAGTATATAAAAAAAACATCAACATAAAGGGGGAGAAGTTTCTCTTTTGTTCTCTTTTTGCATTCTTGATGAATCCATTGTCAAAGGGGGAGAAATTTTGGAATCAAAGGGAGAATTTTTTGTTACACATTGCACATTCACACACATATTTCTTCTTTCTGTTAGAGGGAGTTTCTCTTTGTCATAGGGGGAGATTTCTTTTTAGATAAGGGGAGATTTTGTTTCTTCCTTGTAGGGGGAGATTTTCTCTCTTGTCTTTTGGTCACCTTTTGGTCACCTTGTTTGTCTTTTTGTTTTATAAACAAAATTTCTTACATCTGTTCTTGTGAGGTGAATGCCAATGTTCAGGTTCAAAGGGTGTTGCCAATGTTTTCATCAAGGGGGAGATTGTGAGATCATGTGATGAAAAATTGGTTGAATGGTGAAAGTGGCATTGTAAAGTGACTTTGGTTATAGCATGTGTGGTGCTTGTGCATGTGCTATGTTGAGATGATTATTATGCTGGTGATAGCATGGTAATGATTTTGCTTGATGCAATGCGCTCGTGTGAGTGATTGCATGGATTGACTTTGAGTCAAGTCGTGGACTTGTGCTCGGATACGTTGTTTGTTTATTCGTGTGCAGGTGTTGCTCGAGGGCGAACGTGGTCGATGACGGACCGAACTAGGTTCATGGAGGAACCGAGGTTGGGACTAGGTTCGAGGAGGAATCGAGGTCCCGGTGGTCGAGGATGTCATGCGGGACGTTCGGGCTAGAGAACGGTGCACACGAAGGCTGGTTAGTCCGCGTGAGTGCGGCAGGGCCGTACGCGTGCATGTGTGAATTTTGGGTTGTATGCATATATTGGGCCATGTGTATTGGGCCGTGGATATGCATACAGTGTTAGGTTTTGAGTTGTATAAATAGACTTGAAAACCTAATCAATGCATTGAGCCTTTTTTTCTGGTCGCTGGAGGTTCAGCCGTTTTTCATTGCGGTGAGAGTTTTCTTATTCGGCTTGTTTCTGCGGCCGAAGTATTTTTTTTCTAGCGCTTTGCTCCCGGCGACTCATCGTTGACATCCTGGCGCGAGTGCTTCCGGCGACTAGAAAAGCAGATCGTGGAGAGCACTTGCTGGACGTTGCATGCATGCGCAACTAGAAGGATTGCTTCGATCGCAACGAAGTTGCAGCCATTTCTTTGATTTGCTCCTGGCCAGAAACACGGCGACTAGAAGGGCGACTAAAAAGGTTTTTTGGCTGGCGGCTGACCTCCTGGGAGAATATAGCGACTAGAAGTTTTCTTGCCTCTCATGCATGCAAGGAAAAGTTCTAGCGACTAGAAAATCCAGGTTTTCATGCATATGCTCTGACATGATTTCTTGCTGACATCCTTCTTGCGGCAAAATCTCTTGCATCCTGTGTTTTGTGGCCAGAATTTTATTTTGCTTGCAGTTTACACTAGAAGATTAGATCTTTTGATCATCAGGGCAGCCAGAGATTTACTCGTGATTGCTCCTCACGTTGTTCCTTTGGTCCGGCGGTTGATCACCGAAGATTGGTCCGTGGCAGTTGTTGTCTTCTCTGGAGCTTGGTCCGTCGCAGCGGTTGAGTTGCATTTTCTCGTCATTCCTTGGTTCAGTCAAATTCCGAAGGTAATATCTTGAGATCTACAGTTCCGATCGGATTGATGTTTGTTGTGTTAAATTCGAAATTGAATCTAGTTTCTACAGTTAAAATTTCACTTCGATCTAACGGTTAGATCTTCAGGAATTACTGTTTTAGTGGACGTGTATTATTCTGTTTTTGTCGAATCCGAAGCAGTTAATTGGGGTGTTTAAAAAATAATCAAAAAATTGATTTTAGTTTCCGCGCAATCATTCACCCCCCCTCTGATTGCTAGTTTAGTACATATCGATCCTACAGGTTGTTTAATCTTGATATCAAATTCGAGAAGCAAGTTGCAATTGCAATCTAGGTCGGTTCGGTATTTTGATCATAACTCTCAAATCCGAACTCCGATTGAGATGTTTTTATACTTTCCTGAATCCTTGAAGAGTTCTCTACAAAAACGTTTTTGGGTGTCCTTCGTGATTCAGACTCCTTTAAACCGAATTTGACTCGGATTCGGACTTGGTCAAATCGGCTGAATTTTGGTAAATCTGTGCACCTTAGTGTTTTGGCCATAACTTCTACATATGAGCTCCAAATTGTGTGTTTGAATACTTGTTTTAAAGCCTAGAACATTACCATCATTTTTTTACATTGTGAGCAAGCTTGATTTGGTCATTTTCATGCCTTAATTGCAGCAACAACCTTACTGCATAGTTCTGGCCGAATTTGGGTTTGTTTCTTCAATTTGTGTTCTAGCTTTGTGCCTTTGAGTTGGTTGAGTCCAGTAGCATTTATAACCATAAAAGTTCTAAAATATCAGCACATATCTTTGAGATCCAATTCATCCTTTATGAATACTTTGATCTCAATTGAGACTAGCGATTTGAAATTGCTTGGGGTCGCTCCTTTTAATACGCTGTAATTGTCAAAACTCTTGTGATATCAAGTTGTGGATTCCAAAACTTTGCTCATACTAGTGTTGGCGAAAGTCACTAAAAGATAAAAAGAAAAGAAAGAGCCAAAAGGCCAAAAAAAGAGAGAATAGAAAAGAGAATAGTGGCGGCAAAGACTACATTGATCAAAACCCTAATTTGTGTTTGTCATTTTCAGATTGTGCAATTGTATTAAGTAGTGAGCAATCTTGTGCCCTTTTACCTTTTCTGAAGCAATTAGCTAGCGTCTCTCCATAACTTATGCAACACGAGTTTTGGTGCTGAAATTATTCTTATTTAGCTCATTCCATTGGTTGCATTAAGTTTCATTATCTTTGTGTGTGCGTTGCCTTGAAATTCACTTATATCTTTGAGATCGGCAACTAGGGCTTGTGAATTCTAGTTTGGATCATTACTTATACCCTCTGGAGTTGGTTTAGCGATTGTTAAGGCGCATCGTCGTCGTACGTTGTAGTCGGATCGTCAAAGTCAATTCCACCAAATCGAAATTATGACTCTCATCGAAAGATCAGGACACCAAAGTGCTATCATATAGACTCTCTGTCGCGTTTTGAAATGACAAGTAAAGTCTCTGTCGCTGTTTTAAAACCTATAATTTTATAATAGTTTGTACAAAATATGTAGCTCTATGAAATTTACTCGTTTCCTGTTCTCTCCCCTGCTAACCGGCCTCTTTCTTTCCCAGCTTGGGGCCCGCCGCCTCCGTTGGTATCCACTTGGTGTGTGTGTTTGTTCGACTATTCATATTCTCTCCTAATTTTTTTTTACTCTTGGCCATCTCTGTGTCCCATTTACCAACAGGGCTCCATCCCCACCAGGCACCAGGCCACCACAAAGAAAGTAGAGTTTGCTTCGTAGCTTCAGTTTGTGTTGGTTCTGATTCCATTTTCGTTTGAAGTATCTCCATTATTCCATCGAGGGAGCTGAGACATCTGAATCTTTTTTTAAAAAAAAAAATCTTTAACTGATTCGGTGGCTTAATAAATTCTTTACACTATGTTTCTAAAGGTTAATTTGGTTGAAAATTCTCATGGATTCCTCTCATTTTGCTTTGCTGATGTGACTCGACCTAAGTCCTTGTTTAACTAGTTCCTTTTATTCGCACCTCTAGTGTCTCTTGGATTCATTTAACAGTAGTAGTTGGTTACATATGAGTTATCCGCACTGTCAGTCACTTCAGAATTTAGATGCATGGATCTAGAGAATAAGTTTACAACCGAAATCTTGTGAAAATTGTCTGAGGAATAACAGCGCCATATATTGCCAACAAGTGATACAACAAATGTGCGTCACCCAAAATTTCAGAAAGAGACAAGAGAATATATCTTCTCTTAGCCTGCATGATGGAGACATTTTCACTATAGTGTTTGCACACGAACATGTCACCGTGCGCTTTCGAGAGCGAGCGCGATGCGCAGGACACGCTGTCGAAGGAGGCTGACCGAGGAGCGCGATCCGCAAGACACCTCGGCAGCACACTTGAACCTGAAGACGCCGTGCTCCCAGGAGGGCCCCTGCCAAGGAGACGGCGCAATAGGCTGCTCTAGATGGCCTGACCGCTCCAGAACATGCAAATCACCACGCAGGCGAAGAACGATGAAGAAAATCCTGAAAATAAAAGGTATAGTAAATTGAATGTCTATGTATCCCCTGCAGTCGGCCGTCATCCTTGACAATATATAGGGCGGCTGAACTTTCCGCAGAAGCATATGACTCTAATTGGTGTTACAAACCGACTAAACTTCCTAACGTATTCGGCCCACATGATTTTACCAAACTCATAACTGATTCGGCTAATCAACAAGATTAGGAATATCTTAATTTTCCAGGCTAAACAACATATGCGTATGTCATGCTTCTCCCAGACCTTCTATATTGACATTTGATCTGTGAGCAATACATGTCTTCTTTCCTTGCATACAGACCTCTTCTCTCAACTTCCTTTAATTTCTTCACACGAGTTTTCATTAGCATGATCTGGTGAATTCTTCCTGCACCATCTTCATCTTCGCGTGCTCCTCGCACACATACATGCTGAAACTGCCGATCTCTGTTTCACCGTCTAAGATCCTTTCTTTAATATAAACCAACCAATTCGGCCAGATGAATCACCAATCATTGCTTCAATAGCCGAATCAACTGCTAAACGCTCATAACAATATCAAACATCTTCCCAAGCCCAGATTATTCTAAAAGTGCTAATTTTAAGTGCTAACATATAGCTGCTCAATAATCCAAGTAAAGTGGGTTGCCTTGGCTTAGGCTTCGGCGTCTCTTACAAGTTGCTCATGACAAAATTGGGTTTGCTAACTTGGAAATAAAATCTTGTTCTATAGCTGGCAGTAACCAATATAGCCGAAGTTTCACAGTCAGCGTGCCCGTTACCGTTCATCTCCGTCTGACTGATGAGATCCTTTTGGGAGAGAACAATTCGTATCAATACAGGTACCGCTCTCCTTCTGCAGCACTCTGATTAGTGCCTAATCACTTGACCCGTATCCAAGTACTTCCTCTAGTTCTGATAGCTTCAATTCAGTTGTAATTCTTCTTGTTCTCTGCTGAACCTATTCTAGTTGTAGCCATTGACTGAACCTTTATTTTCTTTCTTTTTTTTTTGAAATTTGGCCAGTAGTTTGGCATTTTGTGAAATCATATGCTGAAAAATTAGCTGAGTAATGGAATTGGCATTGCAAAGTGGTTGTGATCATGGTATGTGTGGTGCTTGTGCATATGCTATGTCTGATGATTATTTGATATGCTGGTGATAGCATGATGATGATTTTGCTTGATGCAATGCGCTCGTGTGAGTGGTTGCATGGATTGACGTTGAGTCATGTCGTGGACTTGTGCTCGGAATTGTTCTTGTTTATTCATGTGCAGGTGTTGTTCGAGGGCGAACGTGGTGCCCCATGTGAAGACGACGATCTCCCCTGGCTCGCACTCTGCAAAGGGTGGTCTAGCGAGGACGAAGGGCACTTCAGCGCCACCCGATGGCGAACTCCATCTGGCGTGAGCCGGCGGTGGAAGGAGCGAGCGATTGCGCCATTGCAGCAGAAGCGAAGTCTCTTGAGCGAAGAAGGCAAGAGGGCAAAGAGCGAAATCTGAAGGAAGCTGAAGGCGTGAACTGTTGCGTGGGAGTGTATGTATATATAGGCCTCCCACAAAGACGGTTCGCGTCCAGGTGAAAGGCACGGCGTTTCGGGTCCCGAGGAAAATCAGCGGTCGTGGGGAGGACCGAAGCGGTTGCGTGCGCAGAGGTGGTGGGCCCATCCAGGAGCGCACTGGCATTAATTAAAGTCTGAAAAGTAGCCGGCGCGCGCTCTAGGATGGCCCCGGGGGCTACTGTTAGTGTACTCTGCACCGAGGTACCCTTTCCGCCGTAAAAGTAACAGGCCCAAGGAATGGATCGCCCAATTTAAAGCCCACGGGCCTCGCGATCACTGGCGATCACACCGCCGCGGGCATGCGGCTCAAGGAAGGCATCTGGCGGGCAGCCAGCGAACGCGCTTGCTCGCCAAGCGAGGAGCTCATGTGACCTCGGCGGCGGTCGGGCGATCATGCCCCGCTTTCGCCGGGCGGCACTGCGTGGAGCCTCAGTGGGCAGGCCGGCGAAAGCACGCCGCCTGCCGGACGAGGAGTCCACGTGGCGGCCTGATGAGCGGGCGGGTATTTAGACCCCCCTTGTCAGGCCACGAAGGCAACCAAAGGAATGAAGAGAAGGCTTCGCCTCGAAGTTTCCCGCTCCTAGCACCTTGTGTCAGGATCATTAATTGTGAAGGGTCCAGTGTTTGACACGGCGACAACTCAACCCTCTGACACCTCTTACCAACCCGACGTAGAAGCATCCTATCCCGGGCGGACCGGGCGAGGCCTCTCAACAACATTAAATGAGGTTCGAAGGACAAGGCCACGGAGGCGTGCTTAATAAATGAGTCGTGGGTAGACGTGGAAGCTGGAATGATGGGTGTAATTAATGCATCCTAGATAAGTATAGCGCCGCCTTCTCTCCTGCTTGCGGCGGTCCGTCTATATAAGGGCGCCCAGGTGCATGGAGAGGGAGGTCGGCTGGTGGGTGAGAACAAGCAATGAGCATTAGAGAACACCTTTGTAAACATTCTTCCCGCTTTCAACAGAGAGCTTATGGATGAGGGTCATTATGCGTTCGGGCCTGAACTGGGTAAATCACGGTGTTCACCGAGCTTGTTAGCGCCGTAACTTGTCACGAGAGACATTAGGTTTCACCACAAAGATGCCCTCTATCAACCATAATTTCCGCCTAGGAGTTAACACTCTATTAGCGAATCTTGTCGCTAAATACGCCGACATCTGTAAAAATTGTTTAACTTTTTCTCAAAAGGTTGATTACTTAGAAAAAATCTTTAGAACGCTTTCTTCAAGGAAAGAAAAACCTAAACATGATTCGGATCAATCAAGAGTCAAGATTCATAACAAAGGTTTAGGTTTTGATTCTTATGCTCATCATAAATCACATGCTCCCACTGCTAGAAGGCACTTGAAAGTGGAAAATTTGAAATTGTCAATGAGCCTAAGAAAATGGTTTTTAAGTCTGGCTTTGGTGTTTTACCTTTCATCGTGATGAATGCAAATTTGCTTCTACTTCTAAAGCTAAACATCATGTTAAGTACAATTGCACTCATTGTGGTAGAGATGGACATTTAGTAGAATTTTGCTTTAGACTAGCCAAACAGCAAAAGAAAGAAAAGGCTAAGGCTAGGTCTAATTTCAGACAGGCACGATTTACTCCTCATTTTGTGCCTAGGGTGATGCAAACACCTTTTGTTGCAAGAAACACGAGAAAGGGCAAATCTGATTTTGTGTACAAGCATACTCGTGTTGTGCCTACTCGTCGTGTGTCTCAGTACTGAATTCCAAAATGCTTTATTTCTAACCCCAGTATCAAGACCTCGACGTCCTCTAGTGCTATGTAGGTTTTTCAGATGCGGGTTGGAGAACAGAAGCTTAGTGGATCTTGGTCTTTTGCAAGATGTGATCAAGACTTGGATAGTTCTCACCCTTGAGATGGTTTTCAAGAGGCATGTGCGATAATTTTTCACCCATTTTGAGAGCTATTTGATACACTCATGCTTTTTACATTCACAGATATCTAATTGTGGTATGAGATGAGATATTTGTTCATATTCTCATATGAATCCCCTGGCATGTTCAATAATGTTATATCTTATATCATGCCTTTTCATGCTTAGAATTTATTTATCATGATTCATGCTTATGCTTAACTGAACATATCATGATAACTCAAGTACATGTATATCATCACCTCTCTTTTGATTTTATTGGTTATTCATTTGAGGGGGAGTTAATGGATTTTTGGCGAAAATTTCTTTCATTTGCTTTTTGGGAGGATTGTTCTTTTAGTTTTTTTTGTTTTTAAAATTAATCCCATCAGGTGACAATTTTGAAGAAGGTTTTTAAGATGGATATTTTTGAGGGGGATTTTTTGAAGTTATTGTAATATTTTGTAACATGCTTTTTATTCTGTGTGTTTCTTACATGAAAAACAAAAAAAAAATAAAAAACAATGAAAAAGTACTGAGCATTGTATTTCATACATATATGTCTTTTGAAGCCATGTTTATGTTTCAAGATCTTTGCAACTTCATGTTCATGCATATATAGTGTAGTTTATGACATGACTATTTAAATGGAATGACAACTTGAATTAAAACATATCATGGTTGAACTTTCTTGACTATCTTGATCCTGCTCAAAAAGGTACTAAATATGAAAGTTAAGTGCTAAAGCTCAAAAAGTGATTGTTGATAAATGCAAGATCAAGGTTATGTACTGTCACACTTCCTCTTTACGAGACTGCTTATCATTGCACTTTGATATGAACTTGGAAGAGGTTGTGTATGACCGAAACCATGAAACCTTAAGCTTGTGACTGCTTGGCAAGGTTGAAAAGTAAGGTTAATGGTGCATGTAATTCCTTGCAATTGTTATTGTTGCAATCAATAAATGAATCAGTTTTTCAAGCACAAGTAAAGTGCACAAAAAATTCAATGTTTTCAGGTTTTAAGATTGTTGAGAAAGGGAGATCATGCCATGCAAAAAATCATTAATAATACTTGATTTCTAGTTATGCTTACTCTACATTGTTTATGTGTAGATTTGAGGGTGCAACTACTTTTGTTAGCATGACTTGGTGATGAATTTGTTACATTTGTGCATGATTTGTAATGCTCAGTACATAAAAAAATGACAAACTAAAAACAAGCAAACAAAAAGATTTTGTTCTCTCTTTTGTATTCTTGATGAATCCATTGTCAAAGGGGGAGAATTTTGGACACATATTGCACATTCACACACATTTCTCTTCTTTTATTACATTCACACACATTTCTCTTCTTTTATTTTTTTCTTCTTTTTAGGGGGAGATTTTTCACTTTGCTTTTTGTTTTTAAAATAAATTTCTTAAAACTTTTCTTGTGAGATGAATGCCAATATTCAGTTCTAAATGGTGTTGCCAATGTTTTCATCAAGGGGGGATTGTGAAATCATGTGCTGAAAAATTGGCTGAGTAATGGAATTGGCATTGCAAAGTGGTTGTGACCATGGTATGTGCGGTGCTTGTGCATGTGCTATGTCTGATGATTATTTGATATGCTGGTGATAGCATGATGATGATTTTGCTTGATGCAATGCGCTCGTGTGAGTGGTTGCATGGATTGACGTTGAGTCATGTCGTGGACTTGTGCTCGGAATTGTTCTATTTTATTCATGTGTAGGTGTTGCTCGAGGGCGAACGTGGTCGATGACGGGACCGGAACTAGGTTCATGGTGGAACTGAGGTTCAGGACTAGATTAAGGGAGAAATCGAGATCTTAGTGGTCAAGGATGTCATACGGGACGTTCGGGCTAGAGAACAATGTACATGGAGGCTGGTTAGTCACGTGAGTATAGCATGTGGGCTGTACACGCGTGCAAAAGTTGTTTTTGGTCATGTTTGGCCAAGTTGAGATGTATACGAACTCTTTCCATGTTGGGAGTGGAGTTGTATTCAATCTCTTTGTGGTTGCTCTGTATAAATAGAGGGAGGTGTCTCCTGTTTATTCTTGAGCCAGTTTTTAGGATTTGTACTCTTTGTGTTTTAGAGTACTGTAACCAGATAAAAAAAATAAACATCCTCTTACGATCAGAGCATCTTGGTTCTGGCGGCTGGTTTGGTTTGCGATTGATGGTTTGATTGCTCTTGGCGCGAGACTCTCCGGCGACTAGAGTATTTTCTTTGCGGCTGGTTTTCTATCGTGACTTCCTTCGGCCAAGTCCCTCTTGGCGATTTTGGAAGATTTCTCCTGAGGCTGGCGACATGAAGCAGGTCATACAGCCGCATGTATGCGTGAGATTCTTCGGCAAGAAACGCAGGCAACTAGAAGTTTTAGTGCCTGGGTCTGGCTGCATGCATGTTTGTTAGACATGTCCAGAAGATTGCTATCTACAGGAGGTCTTTGTTGTGATGTGATTTGCTCCTTGCAATTTTGGTCCGGTATAACACTTGTGTTTGGTCCGCGCTGCTGCATGCAACGTGAGTTAGAAGATTGGTCCGTCGTTGTTGGAGTTTCATCTGAAGATTGGTCCGTCTTAATTGAAGTTCTGAAGATTGGTCCGTCATAGCCTTTGAAATCAATTTCCGTCATCACTTGATCCAGTCATCTTGCGTAGGTAATATCTCTTGATCCGTGGATCCAATCGAGTTGATTTTTATTGGGTTAGATTCATAATTGAATCTAGTTTCTACAGTTAAAATCAATCTAACGGTTGGATCTTCGGTAATCTTGTTGTTTATGTTTGGTCCGTCTCTAGTCTAAATTTGGTCTGTCATTATTAGATCGGGATTTGTTTCAGCTGTCTTGCGAAGGATATAACTCTATATTCATAGGTCCGATTGAGTTGATTCTTTTTGGATTAGCTTCGGAATTGAGTCTAGTTCCTACAGTTAAAATTTCACATCAATCCAACGGTTGGATCTTCGGAAATTACTGTTTTAGTGAACGTGTGTCAGGCTATTTTCATTTGGTCCGTCGTAAACTGACTTTCTTTGCTACAGTAGAAATTTGGTCCGTCATACACGTGCAACTCTCTGTCCGAAGCGAAGTTTGGTCCGTCATACATGTGCAAATTTGGTCTGATACAATAAGGTTCTTGTTGAATACAAATCAAGCGATCTGAGTTTATTTGAGGTGTTTCAAAAGTCAAAATTTTGATTTTAGCTTCCGTGCAATCATTCACGCCCCCTCTGATTGCTGAATTAGTATATTTCGATCCTACACATTCACTAAAGAAGAAAAATAACTACCGAACTACAAACCCATACACACCCTCTCTACATACACAGACACCTCCATATACTCCACATGCTTACACTCGGCACCGTACAAGGCGAGACACCCGGTGCGCGTTGTCACCAACCAAGCCAAGGCTTGGCCCACATTTTTTTCTTTTAACAATCATTCACTCCATCTTTTCTTTTTCTTTTCTTTTCTTTTTTTCAGGTATCCGGGCGTGATCTGAAGTTTTCTCATGGTGATTGACTGATAATCTTCTGCCATATGTTCTATACGTTGTTTTATCCAATTGGTTACATTTCATCTCTGTTGGGCTCCGTCTGTCGAGATCCGTCCGTCAAGGTCTTAAAGTAGCGATGGGTTGATTGATCAATGGACCGAACTGCTTCCGCAAGATGATCTGATCACTATTGATTCTTATTGTCGATTGTTTTGTTTTCTTGATGGAAAATTGGTTTGTAAGGCAATAATAACATTTACTCCCTTCAATCAGGTTTATAAGACATATTTTTTAAATGATTTTGTCCACAAATATATAGCATATTTCATATTTTAATACAAAATTAATATGATGTTCACTCTATACCCCTAATAAATAACCATTTTTACTTTATATTCTCTACATACATGCATTAAGAACAGTGTGTAGTGATAATAATTAGGGGTAATTTAATCATTTTCATTATCTTTTCGGTTTATGTGCTAAGAAGAAACATACCTTGCAGACTTGGATGAAGGGAGTATATTTCACATCTTGCATCCTTGTAGGGACTGAGCTAGATGTGGGTGTCATGCTGGGTTGGCCTGGCTCAGTACGGATCTATTGTGTTTTTTGCCTGAATCGTTCCGGGACATGATGGCCCATCATGCCGGCCCAGCTTGCTTTCGGTGAGCCTATGCACAGCCCATTTGCGCTTCATGTCTACTTCCTGTGTAACACCCCAAACGCCAACGCGCCACGGATGCTACAAAAACCCCGCTTCACTAGCGACACCCCTCGGACCCACACATGTCCAGAGGGTTACCCAGCCACGATAATTCTCCACAACAAGATCAAATAAACCGAGAATTAACGAAGAGGACATAAAAACCTAACATCGCTACGAACTTGACTGCAATCCACCACTAAAACTCTAAAAAAAACCAGTTTAAAACTAAGTCACCGAAATTTACAAAATTTCGGCATGACCTCTCTAGAAAGTAGGACATCCACTCAGCAGACAGAAAACATTTACAGATATATCATTCTAGCAGGTCCTTAGTTAACCAATCACACAACATAAAGAAATTTAATAAACTCCACCACGCATTTAACAATACATTACAACCGCATTAGCTACATCCGACTTAACGAATCGATTAAACAGATTATTGGAGATCAAGTCGCACGTGTTACTACTCCCAACCCGACGAGCCACTTCAAGTACCTAAAACAAGAAACAACAAGCGTGAGTCCAAGACTCAAAGAAAGTGCAATCAAGCATAAAAGTAATGAATTCGATTAGAATACAACGACTTCAAGACATACAAGAATAATTCCTTTACTTGACATCCTTAAATAAAGGAGCGATTTGAATTCATATAACTTCAAAAGCGTAAGAACACGACATTTCACCATTTGCTATAGCCATTACTTAATTGAAATTATCCAGCTTAAAGAAATGTAAACTAACCCACTTACCACATCCAACTCGAAACATAAATAAACCTTACTCATGCCTCAACAATCATTTCAGGATGAGCCCACGACTCAATACTCAACATGTCATTTCCATTCTCATCGATTAACATTTATCAATTGCAACACACAATGCAACGCAATGCAATGCTTCTATGCGTTCATGCTCAAAATGCAACCTTTTTAGCCTATACCGGTACAGCTGAGTGCACACCCGTCGGTGTGCACCCTCAATCCCAACTATCCCGTGGCGGGGCCTACTCTTACTGACTCGCTCCCATCTGTGGATGGGACTACGAGGTAGGACTTTTATACTCACTACGTGTGAGTATAGAGGCCCACATCAACATGGGTCGCCTCTTCTGTAATGAATGCGCAAATGCAAGTGACATGTGTATAAGCACAACACAAACATGAATACAATACACACATTATCATTTAATCACTTTACCCTTTGCATCAACATAACCATACTCATTTGTACAATTCATAAGGCATTGCAATAGTAGAAATTGAATAACTTACCTTCCCATTGCTAACTTTTATCCATCCTCATTATCATGCTAAGAACAACTTCTAGATATGCTATTAAACATAACCAAATCATTAGAATTTTCATACTCTTATCGCAAGCAAAGCATTTAACACCCTACTAACGCTCTAGGGGATGCACTTGCCTTTAACCTCGGCGATAACTGACGCCCGATTTGCGGTATTAGAGACCTCCGACCCTAGAGAAATAAAACAATACTCAAAATCCATTCCTCATGTGAATAATGCCACTAAGATGGCAATAAAACTCTAGTGATCAGCATTACTCCCTATCTCAATAATACAAGATTCTAACATCATCGATCGACAGATATTCATTTACCTAGCCATACATATATATACATACTAATCACATTCCTCAGGAGGTTAAGCTTTAGGATCACATACAAAGGATGAGACAACCCAGAATAGCCTCGATCTCTTAGATGCCCCACGAATACACAGAAATTCGAAGTAATATGCATAACCCAGAACATAGCTCAGTTCACAATTGATGATATCTATATTAATCGTTATCAGATTCTCAACAGAGCATTTTCACAAGTAAATTCATTCTCGTCACTACAACCGTATGGTCACAGGATGATACAGAAGGAATTTGCTTCATCCTCTGAGCTAAATAGAACAATAAAGAAGCAAGCAACCACCAAAGAACCATTAGAAGTAATCAATTTATGTAAACATCACATAGCAACAAACAATACCATAGGAAGTTCTGAAAACAGCTTGCATAAAACAAGTAGCATTCCATTCTTTGACTCTTAAGGCAGGAGCTTACAACTTGCAATCATTGTTGAGAAAGCTCACACTCTTTGATAAGGGCAACAACATGGCGAACATTGGGCATAAAGTAGAATCAGTGAAAAGCATACCTAAAATTATAACATTTAGCTAAGTATCACATAATTATCCCTAATGAACATGAGAACACAGAGGTTAATCTCCAAGTCATGCAATTTGTTCATAGAGGTCTAGTATGGATTGAGTGCATATATATATATACACAAAACTCAGCACTTAATCATGAACACTTGAATCACTGGGACATAGCACAAGCTTGCAAAAATCATTTCATTCTCAAGAAAACCTAGCTAGGCATTTCATCAAACACCATATAGGGTGCTATTCCTCCCCCCAAATCCTAGGGTTTTTACCTCAAAGCTTACTCATGGAGGAAAGAGGGAGGTGGAGCGGAGGCAGCCAAGACCTTGGCTGTGGGCGGCCGAGCGCAGGCGGCGCTGGCTCATGGAGGCGGAGACGGCGCCGGGCAAGGCACTGCACCGAGTCACGTGGGACTCATGGGACCGGAGGCCGGGAGGGCGGGAGGGCAGGCGGCCATGACGGCATGGTGGCGCTGGGCGGCCGGGAGGCACGGGAGGGCAGGGAGGCGCTGGGGCGTGCGGGAGGCGCCAGGAGGACTCAGCTGGGATTTTTTTCCTTTGGGGAAAAAACTAGGGCCACCCCCCTCCAGAAGATAAGGTGAAGGAGACAAAAAGAAATAAACAGCTAGGGGAGGAAAATAAATACATGACAAACTAAGGTTTTGCAATTTAAAGAAAAAAGGGCCAAAACCATAAACCCAAATTCAAATTCTTATTGCGAAAGAAAATTTTCTTTTGAGTAAAACGTTACCGGCCAAAACCCTAGCCAAAGCTAGCAGTATTACATCCTGCCATGCTGGTCTAGGTTTGACCTATTTGCACTATTGCAACGAGAGGAAAGGAGCCAGAGACGCACGGAGATGAAGCAGTGAACACAAATATTAGAGGAAAAAGAACTAAATTTTTTTTATTCTTGACCATTGTTCCCTCTCTCTCAATCGCTGTCTTTCTCAATCTCTCTCGCGTGCTCTCTCTTGCCCGATCAGTTTCTCTCTCAATCTCTCTTGCTCGCTCTCTCTCTCGCGTCTAATTAGTGTCTCTCTCAATCTCTTAATTAGTCTCTCGCCAGATCAGTTTCTCTGTCAATCTCTCAGTCTCTCTCGCCCCTATCAAGTACGAATTCAAACTATCATGCGTATAGTTTTTTTTAATCTGATTCGGAAATATAAAGCTTGAAAGGAAATTAATTACATTTGTTAATTGTCCCAATTTTGCCATTAAATACTTAATTTTTCTTCACTTGCTGGCATTTAGAGTAACCATTCCTACTGGACCTCTCTCACTTATTCTAAGAATATTTACGTAGGCGCTTAAAGAGAGAATGTAGCCAAAGCATCGAGCATATTCATGCAAAGAGTCGTAGCGTCTAATACAAGCACATCTTATTTGTAGGTGTTTAGGTTGTTGTACTATCTATTTTTAGGTCACGTTTGGTACGGTTCCAGATTCTAGTAGAAACGGAAACGGTTTCGGATTCTTGGTAGAAACGTTTCAGGTAGAATCAGAATCCGGAGGAACAGGTTACTAGCCGATTCGACCACGGCGTGTAAAAATCAGAAACGATTCGCTTTGAAACGTTCCGAGTTCTATTCCGTTTGGTTGGATTTATTTCAGATTCTAGGAGAAACAGTCCGGTTCCAAGTTGCCAAACGGGGCCTTAGAGGTAGTTATTATGCACAAGCACCTGCTAAGCACTGGTGCCTACTCAAATATCTATGCTACAAAATTAGCACCATATTAATCATTTGTGGCAAGAAAAAACAGCATTCTTTTGCTAAGTACCTTCATTGTACATACCCTTAGAGACATTTCCCCAAGCCATTCTCACAATCATCCTGTAACGTTTTTATGTCTTCGCGTCGAGTCGAAATACTTGTTACAACTTGAGGAATAGGACTTCTCCCTTAAAATAATCAAACATATTGTGTCACGTTTTTCTTTATTCTTCATTTCAACAAATGTGTTACCCACCGTACTCTAACATTCCTACCGCTCAAGGTGACAGTCACTTACATTACCGATTTATTTTTGGTAACCTTGTTGCAACAGTAAAAAAATAACATTTTGTTGTCATCAGAAATACGATTTGCTGAAGATGGGAAGTTCATAATTGGCAGTGTAGCGTAAAGAATTGAGTTTTTCAGTGCAAACTAACTATTTACTGAAGATGGGGAGTTTTTCAGCGCTACCTGCAACTGCAAGCAAGGAACCATGCTTTGGAAAAAGGAAAGCAAGGTGGAGCGATGCCAAAAGCTTGTACCATTACCATCACACCCATTTGACATATTGGCTATCGCTATTCGATCTTGATGTACCTTCTGTTCCTGAGCTTTGCCACCAACAATGACCTAGCAAGATTTTTTTCATTTTGAGCTTCGTGCCTGCTGATCCAGACCCGATCCATTTACACTATTGTGACGAGAGAAAATGAGCCATAGATGCACAAAGATGAGGTAGTTGACACAAATATTAGGGAAAAAATAAATTTTATTTATTCTTGACCGTTGCTTCCTCTCTCTCAATCGTTGTCTCTCTCAATCTCTCGGTTTCTCTCTCGCTCTCTCTCTCTCTCTCTCTCTCTCTCTCTCAATCTGTCAGCCTCTCTCGCTCTCTCTTTCTCACACAATCAGTGTCTCTCTCAATCTCCTTGAACGTCAATGGCTTCTCTCATCCACTGCTCAAACGTCCTTCCATCCTCATGGCCTTCTTCACAGTGTCACAGTCTAGCTTTAGTTCCTTCTCGCCACAAGCTTTCTCACCCTCATGATAAGTGTCTTCTTCCATGTCAATCCAAAAGCTCAGCATATCTCATTCAAAGAGGCGCCAAGCTCATCTGCATTGGTAGGAAAAAAATTATCAACTATACAAACTTTATCGTGCTTATATGAGTACACTCATGTTATCAGATAGGAATGCGGAAAACGTAATCGAATTGTCCCCTCTTTGGTTTGCACTACCTCATCTAGCTAATTAATGATTGGATCGTAGGGGTAAGACCCGACGGCTCGACTGCGTCCCCTCTTTTTCTCTTTTCTTTTCTACTTTTCTTTCCTTTTTCTCCCTTTTCTTTTCTTTACTTTTCTTCCTTTCCTTTCCTTTTCATTTCCTTTTCTTCTTTTCTTTTCACCTTCTCTCTTTTTCTTTCCCTTCTTTCTTCTTTTTCTTTCATTCTTTTCCCCCTTTTTTCTTTCTACTTTATTCTTCCTTCTCTCCCCTCAGATCTTGCCCTCCACCGCCTCATCGCCTCCTCCCTCACGGCGCCTCCCACTCTGGACGCCTCCCCTTCGGCACCCTAGCCTCCTGCACCCCGCCACCTCCTCACGCCTCGGCCTCACTCCCCGTGACCCCTCCACCCCCACCGCCCTTCCTCCGTGTCCCCGCCACCATCCCATCCTCCTCTATCCCCACCGCCTCTTTGCCTCCTCTAGCCCCTCAGCTCCGCCATCCACTCACCCTCTAGTTCCCCATCTCCCTCTTTGGCCCTCCGCCACACCCACGATGCCTCCCTCAGCTCCCCGAGCCATTCTCACAATCCTATAATGTTTTTATCAGTTTGCGTGTCAAGTCGAAATACTTGTTAGAACTTGATTGCTGAAGCATAGGGCTTCTTTTAAATAATTAAACATATTGTGTCACATTTTTCTTTATTCTTCATTTCAACAAATGTGTTACCCACCATACTCTAATATTCCTACCGCTCAAGGTGACAATCACGTACATTACCGATTTATTTTTGGTAATCTTGGTGCTCCCTTTGGAACTTCAAACAAATAACATTTTGTTGATGCCAGAAATACGATTTACTGAAGATGGGAAGTTCATAAGTGTGGTGGAGGGTAAATAATTGAGTTTTTCAGTGAAAACTAACACTGCATATATCTATGGAGCTTGCTAGACTGTGCACTGAAAGTTGAACCATAAAAATGTAGAAATTCACTTGAAAACCAGAGCGCTAATGTTAAAGGAAAAGGGTTTTGCTAATTTGTGGTTAACCACATGCATCACAATTCATGAACACTGTCCCTCATGTGACACGTGCCTGTTCCTCATCTTCCCACACTCTTACTGTCGCCTCCTGCACTTCAAAGATCATCAGTTCCATCTTTCAACCGGTGGAATGGAAAACTTTCAAACTTCAATTGAAACTTTCATTTTGGGAAATTTCAACTCGAATTTGAAAATTTTCAACAGGTGATTTCAGCACGAGTTTTCAAAATCTCAACCAAGGAAATTTCAACTCGAAAATCCAAAAACTTTCGATTACTGCATGATTAAGAAAACATTCTATTCGAAGAGTTTCAATTGAATCTTTGAATTTGGGGATAAATCACCTTAGGACTTGACCCCCTTTTCAATTTAGTCTCTGATGTTTAAACACGGTGCTGCATATTCTCTTTGCATCCATGCTTTTTTTTTTAAAAAAAAAGGAAAAACAGACTCTGCTTTAAAAAAGAAAAGATAAATGAAAAGCTCACAGAGTAGATCAGTAGAGTATCGACGCTGCGCTCCATGCTTTGGAAAAAGGAAAGCAAGGTGGGGCGATGCCAAAAGCTTGTACCGTTACCATTACACCCATCCAACATATCGCTGTTTGATCTTGCAATACCTTCTGTTCCCGAGCTTTGCCACCAGCAATGACCTAGCGAAATTTTCCTTCATTTTGAGCAACATGATCAAGTGATATATCTGCATCTGGGACTGGTTTTCTTGGAGGGGACTTCTCTTTTCTCTTGAAGTCTTTGTTTCGCTCCTCCTCGGCTTGATTTGCGTCGCGGCCCTAGAGGTACTACAATTGCATCATGTACATAGAAATATATAATCTCGTTTTGTCACAGATTTAAGCAGTGTCGGACCAGGAATTAAGCATCTCACCTTTGTAGGGAGTGGAGAAATCTTAATATGCAACAGATGGGTTAGACACCTTTGTAGGGAGTGGAGAAATCTTAATATGCAACAGATGGGTTAGATATATTTGTCATGGTGTTTTCTTTGCTGCTGGTATTAGTATCCCACGGAGTTGTTCAAAATGGCTACTGAACCACCTCGTCACACCCTGGTTGGTACCTCTTACCGTTTATAGTAGCAAATCGCAAATCAAAGTTGTCCATTTATAGTAGTATGTTTGAAACTTTCTTTGTACATCATTTGCATCCGTTGTCTTAATCATCCTACCGTTTGTCTGTTGCCGGCAGCGCTGCTGGAATGTGGCGTAGGCAGTAAGTAGCCGGGCCAGATTTCATACCTTAGAGAAGGGAATATAGCCTTGTGCTCGCTCTTAGGTATTGTCTAAATATATTGAACCAGCTGAATTTCCCATGTAAGGCTAGATACTACAGTACAAGTGCTTATAGATTGCTTGCGTGAGTAATTAGCGTGATTTTAGATTGCTTGCATTTAGACAGTCCTATAACGTAGAGAAAAAAAGAGGGCAAATACAGGGGAGGGATATGGTTTCTTCTTGGACGACTGGACAAGACTGTGCTAAGTAGTTGGATCATCTCCAAATCTTAAATACATGATCCCTCCGTTTCACTGTATTTATATTTGTCCACAACTCACTGTACACATAGACTGAGAAAGCACTCAATCTAAGAAAAAATTAACGAGAAATGATCGCATGTACCTATTAAATGACATAATTACAACCACTTAAACTCTTCTAAAGTATTAAGGGGTAAAGAATGAAAACATTATAATAACTGCACTAACTATTTTGAAATAGTGACTCTCGAGGCTATAGATAAACATAATAAAATAGAGGAAGTACTAGATTCAAGTAGTGCTTAGGGGAAGAGTGAGTGCTCATTAATTATAGCTAAAGCTACCACCCAAAATCCTCATCTCCGATTGATTGTAGATTTAGGATGATTCCACAAAATCTGAAATAGAGTTGCACCTTAGTCCAATGCATAATACTTAATGATGGATCTATAAAAATCTAAACAGAAGCTAGAATCCGTCTCTATCCAATATGCTCGGAAAGTATTTTCTTTTTTTTTGAAAGATTTCAAAAATTGGCAAGGAGCACAGAAATTCATTAAAGAAGAGCAATAACTAAGCTTAAATATACTCACGCACCCCACACACACTCATAAAAAACCTCGGCTCTTCGCGAGCACCCACGCCGAGAAGTCTTGAACCCCACGGGAGCCAACCGAGGAAGCGCTTGGTTTGCGAAAGTACTTTCTCTAGATTGGATCTAGATAAATTCAAATTTTATATTTGAATTTGGCAAGTTCAACCAGCTGGTTTTAAACCAGTTACCGGCCGGAACCACCAAGAAACTCTACCTGCCAAGGGGCGGGATTTTCTACAAAAACAGTTTTTTAACCTTGGCCACGACTTGCTATGATGTGTAGAATGTTGCTAATTAGCACATGAAACTTGTGCTTGACATGCTATTGGCTGGCATCACCTGCCATTGGCGCGACATGCAATATGTTTGGAGTTATACTTACAAGTGTTAATTGAAATCTAGCAAATTTTGAAATTTCACTTGGTAATCTTGACCTAAAACTTTACTATGGGAATATGTACAGATTTAGTAGCAAAATGGTAAAAGGTAAAATTTAATTTTAGAACTTTAAGATTTTGTTTTTTTTTAATTTTTAAAGTTTGTATATTGATGTGTTTTGTTCGAAATCCACATATTACATGAAGAAAAAGTTTGGTCCGTTCAAACTAATACAATGTGATGGACCTTTAAGTTTTTATCAAAGTACGGTTAGGATTCTTACATATTTCGAACATAATACAAATAAAAATACAGCCGATGCATCCCATAGGTTGATGTATAGGGCGGGAACGCTATAAAAAATCTCACTAAGCTCAATCTTGAAAGCCAAATGAACGATGATGATTGCGGAAAATCGATTGCGGTAAGCCTCGATCTGAATGCTCGTGCACTTGTTCAGTTTTAGTAACTAATGCAAACATGGGATTTTATTATTATCTAATCGCCCTCTAACTTGTTTTAAAAAATAATAATTTTTTGCCACACTACCAATGATAGCATGGCTAAAACGATCATTTTTCTGGAAATAAGTTTTGAGGAAATTTTGGACTTCCCTATTGCCTGTTGCCCAAAAAAAAAAGGCTATTACCAGGTGGTTCTCCATCGGTTACCACTTTAAAATTCAAAATTTATATTTGAATTTGGCAAGTTTAACCGGCTGGATTAAAACCAGTTACCAGCCGGAACCACCCAGACACTCCCAGCTAAGGGGCGGATTTTCTACCAAAACAGTTTTGTAACCCTGGCCATGAATTGCTACGATGTGTAGAATATTGCTATATATATATATATATATATATATATATATATATATATATATATATATATAATATTTTTGGAGATGTACGGAGTGCTGCCCGCCTCCCTGTCACGTTGCGCTTTTTCCCTATAGTTTCTATGTTGAAGTGCTACATAGGCTCATATATATACACACACACGGCATGCTGCCTGCCAGTCACACTTTTCCCCTGGAGTTTGTACAGTGAAGTGCTATATAGGCTTATATATTTATTACACATTACATTTCACAAGCAGCTCTTAGCACAGATGGCAGAGGCGTTGTCCCGTGTGCGTGGGGTCTTGGGTTTTTCAGATTTTTTTATAAATTTTACTGATTTAATTAGGCTATTAAATCATGTTGTAAATTTTTAAAACTTTTTGAGAATGTTCCTAAGAGAATGCCTAACGTACCATAAAAAATTTGGATCATGATCAAACTTGTTCCATTTTTAAAAATTCTAACAATGCTAGTAATGCATTTATAGCAACTTCATTGATTTAATTGATCTACTAAATTTGAAAATTCTTGGAAATTTTTAAGAAGGGTCCTGAGAGAATGTATACACTACTGTAAAAATTTTAGATCATGATCAAACTTTTCCAATTTTTCAAAATTCTCACAATGCTACTAATACATTTAGAGCAACTTCACTGATTTAATTGAGCTACTAAATTTGTGATTTTTAAAAAATTTGTGAGAAGGGTCCTAAGAGCATGCCTAAGCTACCATAAAAAATTGAATTATGATCAAAATTTTGCTATTTTTAAAAATTCTAACGATGATACTAATACATTTAAAGTAACCACACTGGTTTAATTGAGCTACCAAATCATGTTGGAATTTTTTAAAACTTTTGAGAAGGGTTATTAGAGCACGCCTAAGCTACCATAAGAATTTCAGATCGTGATCAAACTTGTGCATTTTTTAGAAATTCTGACAATGTTCTAATGTGTTTAAATTTCGCAGTTTTTGCTTTTCTAGAGCCATCAAATTAATTTTATTTTTTAAACGTTTTTGAGAAGGGTTTTGAGAATGCCTAACCTACCATAAGTTTCCTTTTTATTTGTTAAAAAGATTTTCTCTTTGTTAAATTTTTAAGACTTCAAAAACCTTTTTTAAAAAATGTAATTTTTCTAAGACTTTTAAAAGGAATATTTTTCTAAGATTTTTTAAATGAATATTTTTAATAATATCTATATTAAAACAAATTTCCTTTTTTATTTCTTAAAAATATTTTTCTCTCTATTAAGATTATCAATCCGCCCACGGCAACGCACAGGATTTTAACTAGTTAGCATATGAAACTTGTGCATGACATGCTATTGACTGGCATCACCTGCGATTGGTGCGACTTGCATTATGTTTGGTGTTATACGTACAAGTGTTAATTGAAATCTAGCAAATTTTGAAATTTCACTTGGTAATCATGACCTAGAACTATACTATGGGAATACGTACAAATTTAGAAGCAAAATAGTAAAAGGTAAAATTTAATTGTAGAGATTTAAGATTTTTTATATAGTTTGTATATTGATGTGTTTTGTTCGAAACCAATATATACCATGAAGAAAATGTTCGGTCCGTTCAAACTAATACAATGTGACGGACCTTTAAGTTTTTATCAAAGTACGGTTAGGATTCTTACATATTTCGAACATAATAAAAATAAAAATACAGCCGATGCATCCCATTGGTTGATGTCACTAAGCTCAATCTTGAAAGCAAAATGAACGATGATGATTGCGGAAAATCCATTGCAGTAAGCCTCTAAATGCTCGTGCACTTGGATTTTATTATTATTTAACTGCCCTCTAAGTTGTTTTCAAAAATAATACATTTTCGCCACACTACCAATGCTGATGGCATGGCTAAAACGATAATTCTTCTGGAAATAAGTTTTGACTTGTGACATGGTAAAGTTCATTTATTATGCTACTGAAAGTGGCTTGACAAGCAGGTTTTATTTTTATCTTGATAAATAGACATACTTCTACACTTACAAGAAAATGCACCCGATTTTTGACACGAAAAACAATTGCAAGACACAAGCACTTTTTTTAGGAATTTTTTTTAAGGAATCACAAATACTTTATCAAAATAACAGGGATAATTGTATATTCAAGATCTCCGGTTTACATGATTAATGATGTAGAATTTCATTCATAAGATGGCTATCTAAAATGTCTGGACAACCCCAAGCTGAACCTGAGCTAGAGTACGACTAAATTATCACCAACAGGTGTAGAGCACCAAGGAACTAATTTGCCAAGTGCACAGCAAAAATAGGGGTATCAGGGTATGCATGTATGTCATGGACGCAAGTGAAGCCACGAAGACAAGCTCGAGCGTGAATGGATGGGTTCATATCACCAACAACGTTCAAAATCCTGGAGAAACTTCAGAAATTTCGGTTGAGACTTCAAATCCTGGTCGAATAAAAAAAATTTAAAAAATCAAATTATTACAGAAATTTCAGCAAATATTGGTATTTTTTACCAGATTACAACTTTTGGAGGACTGGATTTGAGTCAGTACCCCCTTAAGAATATCATCTTCATTGAAAATATTTGAAAAAACTGAATTTTTGAGACATTTTATAGAAATAATAGAAACATAATTAGATTTTTTTTAAAAAAACTGTACATGCTGTATCATGATCTAAAAATTTATGGTGGCATCTTGAGTAGTCTAGGATAATACATAAAAATTTTCAAAATAATTGAACTTCATTTCTTATGTTTAAAAAATGAAAATAGAAGGAATATAAATGAGATAGTAACAGTGTTAGAATTTTATGAATTTGCTCAAGTGTAATCATGATTCAAAATTTTTATGAGAGGTTAAAAATTTCCTTACAACCCTTTTCTAAAAGTTTCAAAATTTATAAAGCTTTTTTATTTGGTCAGTCAAATATATGGAAGCAATACATGTAGCACTGTAAGCTAGGCTTTTATTAGAACAGTAGCACTTTCATAGTTTTTGAAAATTCCACACACTTGATCATTATCTAAAAATTTTAGAATAATATTAGCGATGCTTCAGAACCATCCACAAAAATTTTAAAAGTTTTCTAATATGGTTTGAATAATTTTCCATTCAGTTGAAATTTGCTACTAAGCCTTTTAACAGGACAATAGAACTGTCCAGATCCTGATACTTGATCATCATCTAAAAATTTTATAGAAAAATTATTGATGTGTTAGGACTTTCCATTAAAATTTTTAAAATTTTCTAACATGGTTTGAACAATTTTTCATTCAGTTGAAATTTGTCGGTCCTCTTTCTATCAGGGCAGAAGTACTGTCATAATTTTTAAAAATTCCTTTGGCAGATTATCATTTGAAATTTTTGTGAGAATATTAGTGATGCGTCAAGTCCATCCATAAAAAGTTTCAAAATTTTCTAACACCGTTTCTATCATTTTTCACTTGGTTGAATTTTTCCAAGATTTTGCTAATTTCGGCCGAAATGTCAGAAATTTTGCTTCAAAAATTCCAAATTTCAAATTTGATTTTTGAATTTTGACTAGATTTCATCTAACATTGTGACATTTTGTCAAAATTTTGGATTTCGCCTACCTCCAAGATGTAAACCGAAAATGAAATTTCAATCCCTGATCACCAAGACTATGACTAGATGGAATAAGCGGGGGAATTGGGTCATCCCACCAATATATGACATAAAATTCAACAAGGAAGGTGAGTAGAAGAGTTCATTCTCATTTGTAAATACTAAGCAAGACTAGAATGTTAGGATATAATCTCAATGCTCTCCTAAAAGTTAAATCGCACGAATCTTACAACAATAGTGGGCCTCTATTTGTTTATTCTGTGTTGTGGCTTAAATGACATTATAGTACTTGTTATCAACTTTATTAAGAATGGACGATATCTAGTTAGCTTACTTGAATGCGTGTATGCGTGATGAAACCATAGTTATTGTTGCCGTACCGGTACCAGCCGGTATGTACCATTTTGACACCTAAACAGGTCCAAAGTAGCTATATGTACCGTGCATCGTCTCAAAGATCGGTCAATACCAATTATCTTGGCTCGATACTGGTCAATATCGGCTATACTAGCTTCGATACAAACTATATGTTAAATTTGATAGTACTATTATGTATTTGGAGTAATATTATAAATAAAATTTAGTGTAAATTTAATTAAACATGTTTATAATTATAAATATTTATTATTATATTAAACCTAAAATGGTTCGCCAGTTTTGGACTGGTACCAAAATGCACCATTCTAAGTGTCAAACTAGTATAGGTACCGGTATGGTATTGACAAGTGTGACCGGAGCACTGACCAGCTTCACGGCCGCAGGCCTGCATTATTAACAAGTAACAACCATGTCCAAAATGTAATTTTGTGGCAGACACTAACACACTTTTAGAAGGCAGGAACCCACAGGGTTGTAAGCGAGGATATATAAACGGCCTATATATTTTGTACATGTATATATTGGTTCCACTTTATTAAAATTTTCTACAGATATATAGGACGCATGCCTTCTCACCGACCTTATAATTAAGATTACTTCATCCGTTGTTTAGTTTACTCCTACATTTCTCAATATATGTTATTCTAGCCTTCAAACTTTATTCCTAAGCTTCATCTGTTGCTTTAGTTTACTCTCTTCGTTTCTGTATACATATAGTTATTCTAGTTTTCAAACTTCGTTCCTAAATACATGTCATTCTACAATTTTGAGATAATTTTTAACTTTTTTTTCCTTTTTCATATATCTACTATTCATTATTGTTAAGGCTATTCACTACTATGGATTAAAGTAACACACATTATCCATACAAGACGTATGTCATCTTATTGACGATAACACCCTACTCCAGAATTGAGCCCATAATACTGTTACTATTTATTATTACTCAGTTTAAACTTTATTATTACTCAGTTTAAACCATTACAACTAAATTTTATCAACATATATTTCACTAGCTCTACTACTTCGTAAGGATAAATCAACACAAGGCCATTAACGGACAACATTAGACACAATTAACACCAGGAATAAAAACAAATATATCACACTTATACTTGGAGACTTATGCTAAAAACTCTTGGGACCTAGCACCCAAGAACGCCCGGAAGCAACTGTCACGATAAGAGTAACGATAGTTCATCCATGACCAAAGAAACTTGGAACTAACACATTCCACCAGGGGCGAATCTAGGATAAATTGTCGCCGGGGTCGACAAATACTCGTAACACTAACTTATAGCTTATAATGATCTAATATTATACACAACATAGAGATAAAATTAATAATAATAACATATTGCCAAAATCAAGCATGCATATCGAAGTAAACAAATTAGCAATAGCATAATGTGCCAAAATAAACTCTTTACAATAATGGTTATCTCTTATAATTGCACCCTACGACTGCGGTCATCCATTTTTTGAAAGCGAACTATCACATCATCATTTGAAATTGCATCAAGAAATTCTTCCTCACGGTTAATGACACGATCATTCATAAATTCATCACCGACACGATTTCAGAGAATTGTCTTCACAATTTTCATTGCTGAAAAACACCTCTCCACTGATGCAGTGGCGATAGGAAGAACTAGCACAAGTTTGAGGAGCCGATAGACCAAAGGAAAAGCAAGATGTTTTTTTTGTATCCACCATCAATCTACCAAACTCAGAAATAGTACCCAATTGGGTAAATCTTGCATCAGCCCGCATATTATCAATGTAAATATGAAGCTCACGACTAAGATCTTTTAGTTCCCTTGGATCAAAATCATCAGGGTATGCCTTAGCTAGTTCCATCAAACTCTCAAGATTGATTCGATGCTTTTAGTCCTAAGAATTCAAGATCCAAGATTGCTTACCCACATTGCTGCTTTTAGTCCTAAGAATTCAAGATCCAAGATTGCTTACCCACAGCCCGCACATTATCAATTGGGCAAATCTTGCATCAGCCCGCACATTATCAATGTAAATATGAAGCTCATGACTAAGATCTTGTGCTAGTTCTTCCTATCGCCACTGCATCAGTGGAGAGGTGTTTTTCAGCAATGAAAATTGTGAAGACAGTTCTACGAAATTGTATCGGCGATGAATTTATGAATGACTGTGTCCTTAGCTTCATAGAGGAAGAATTTTTTGATGCAATTTCAAATGATGATGTGATAGTTTGCTTTCAAAAAATGGATGACCGCAGCCGTGAGGGTGCAATTATAAGAGGTAACCATTATTGTAAAGAGTTTATTTTGGCACATTATGCTATTGCTAATTTGTTTACTTCGATATGCATACTTGATTTTGGCAATATGTTATTATTATTAATTTTATCTCTATGTTGTGTATAGTATTAGATCATTACAAGCTACAATTGAGTGTTATGAGTATGTGTCGACCCCGGCGACAATTTATCCTAGAGAGCGGTGCGGCACCGGCGACCTGCCGCTGGCGATCGTCTCCGTCGGCAACCTCCTCGTCTTGAAAGATAGGAGTCCTTTGGCCTTCTGGTGGCTTCTGGCTGTTGCGTGCCATATTTAGTGGGCTTGCCTGGTGTCGTGGTGCGTAGTCTGTGGCCGGTTGGGCAATGGACATTTGGGTTGCCGGACGTTGGGGTCAAGTATTTTTTTTGCCGGGGTCGCCTGTGGCCGAAAATTACAGGTATAAGAGGTTCCCACAGAGTCATCGGGGTCGGCCGACCCCGACAAATGCATGTAGGTTCGCCCCTGCATTCCACGTAAATCTTCGTGTAACCTCCATAGTGAACCATGAACTAATTCCAACTAATTAAACAAACCATTACATCTTAAATATATAACTAAAGGTGATTGCTAAATTGGTGTTTGAATGTGGTATGAGTGTGTGCTACTCCCACCTAGGGGTGAAAATGGGTCGGATACGGGCGGATATTGCTCTTCTCGTATCCTAACTAATATTTTTCTCTAATTTAGACCTGTACATGCTAGCTGGATACATATATGAATATGAGTTATTTGCGATACGGACATGGGATAGATACGTGACAAATTTTGGTCGGAAACAAATAAAGATATACGGATAATGCACGCATATATAGAGTAATATATGTTGAATTAAACCATATGAGTACATAACCATAATAGAGAGTTACTCCCTTTAGTCACAAATAGCTGTCGTTTTGGATATGGATGTAGTTAAACTTTGACTATCAATATCTTTTACATATTAAAATTGGATACATGAAAATTATATGTGTATATTTGTTTCGAAAAGTACTTTCATAATATTATAATTTTATTGGGTCTTAGAAATATATTATAATAGAAATTAATGGTCAAAATTGTATGTTGGAGATTATGTCGTTTCCGAAACGACAATTATTTACGGACAGAGGATGTATATATCAATCAAATCTAATAGACATCATAAAAAGAATATGCTACTTGAGTATCAGTAGAAACAACTAATTTTCAAGATAAATGCGCTGTCATGCAAAATTTGTATTTAAGGGGTTGGGCCTTGCTAGATATCCGAATTGAAAAAAAATCTGATATCTAGATCTCGTCCAATATTGACTAGATATTGAATACTCCGAATTCGATCCCGAATCTGGATCTCATCCTAGATCCAAATGGATCTGATCAAATCCCTTCCTGAAGCCTGTTCCGACCGAATCCGGATTCGAATAGAGAAGAAAATATCTGGCTTGTTTTCTCCCCCTACTCCCATCCCATGCATGTCAACAACAATGGTTACCTAAAAACATCAATAAAGCAATGGTTAGTCCAAGATTGAGCAAGTAACATAGTAAAATAGTGAATGTCAACCTAAATATATCATCATTAATCATATTTGATAAACTCTTTCTTCACATTGATGCGAAGCAAATGCACATGCAGATGTCTCAACATATCTTTAGCTTATAACGTATAGCGGAGTGTGACTCCCGTTGGTGTCCACCAAAGCATGCCTTATTTCATGTGAGAACCTCTATCGAACCTGGGAGTAACACCCCCAGATCCTCTATGTATTCTGTAGTAGTCCAGGAACAACTAGTACACAACGTATAACAAAGAAAATACCACAACATATCATGCATAAATTATTTAAGTAATATCAAATTTTACATTATATGTCTCATAGGCCAATTGGAAAGATAACAACAACAAACAAAAAAGGAGTAGGCCAAGAAATTTACCATAGGTAATTAACTAGGGCAACGGCTTAGTTATCGAGATTCTCACTGGTGACAAAATTCTCCACCTCTGAACAATGAAAAATAGCAAGGTGAGTATATATAGTACTCTACAAGTTACACATGAAATGCAATATTAATATAAGGATAAGAAAGGAAGGCATAAATGCTTAGTTGAGTGTAAAGCAACATTTTAAATACAATAAGTAATTTAAAAGCATACTTGATGTAATAAGGTAAAATTGAATTTTAATCAAGGTAGTGCAAGCTCCAACCTAACACCAATTTTAACATAGGCTCCAACCTAGGGCTTGAACCCAAACTTTTCTAGATGGATTCCCTCTATCCATGAACAATTTTTTTTCAAAATGCTTTTGAGAACCAAAGTCTAATTTGCAAAAGACTTTGGATTGTAGGCTTGACTAATCTATTAGTTTTACACTCTGCAGAGGTTGCACAACTTCACCAACAAGAGATAATGAACCTATTATGTCAATCATGACATGCTTTCTTAGGCGTATGATTAAGTGATTATCACAAGTCCTTTAAAATACATCATCCCAAAGAGTCATGCCCGCTAAAGCTTCCATGACCAACAAAGTTACACCACCCCTAGTTGATAGTCTCCTCTTGCGTCATGTGGGAATTACTATATGCCTAACACCCACATTCAACCGAATAGCATAACCAACAATGAGATGTTGCAAATTAATTAGCCAGATTTGTCCCATACTAGACTTGTGGTAGTACAATAGGCTTCACAATCATCAACTGATGAACCAGTTCTTAATTGACTAGGCGAGACTTTTCACAAACATCTCATGCTTCCCACACCCACCTAGCAACCACTTGCCTAGTCTAAACCATATTTTTCACTTTTATTTCAATAATTCAACTTTTCATGAACTTCCATGGCACTTCAATGCTAAGGAATAACTTTTAATAATCAAGAGGATTTTTGGCAAGTAAGGTTTTACCTAAGGTGATAAAGGTACAAGGATTTTCAATGTCAAATATGATCATAACAAATAGGAGCTAACTATTCATTTAAATCTAAAATTTAAAATTACACTAAATACAAGTTACGCATGCAATAATTTAAATCAAATAGTAATTTAAAAGTAGGATCAATATGACCAAGGGTGTAACTTGCCTTACTTAGTGTAGTAGTGCTCTATATCGTTGAACGGGTACTGCTCCAACACTTTGGTATCTAAAGGTGAAAACAGTCAAATGCAAATAAAATCCAAAATATCAAAACTTACAGAAATAGGTTCTTTAGGATTTTGGATGAATTTAGAAAAAATGGAGTTAATCAAAGTTAGAACAGAGGAGAATGGGTGTGCGGAAGATTAAATTGAAGGAAAAAAAGAGAGAAAATACTATTAGCTGATTTTTTGGATTTTTTTGAAATTATGACATGAGAATGGCATCAGCAGGAGATTTTTTTTATTTTTGGCTAGAATTATTTTTCTAAATAAAAAACTCTAGCTTTAACTAACATCTGAGCATGTGTCTATGGGCCGAGTCCATGCAGAAACCGTTGGTCCATGGTAGACTAGGCGCATAGTGGGATTCCATGCAAGCATACACGTAGTTGCTAACTCTGCACAACTGGCTGATGTGGTGCACATGCGATAGAGGCATGGTGCTGACGTGGTGGTGCTCAAAACCTTAGGGTCACCCGCATTCGACAGTGCAATGGCAAACGGTGAAGCGTGGAATAGAGAGAATGCGAGACGGGGAAACTGTTGTGCATGATCATGTCACCTCAGAACAATGGTGGCGGCTTGCGGTGTAGTGGAGGCAGTGATGCAAATCAGGGTGACAATGGCGATGGTGTTATGTTACTGCTCCGATGAATAGGATGAGTGCATGGCATAGAACTTGAAGCAATGAAGCTCATGGTGTAGACGGTGTTGGCAAATGTCCACAGATAGCAGCGAATCAGTAGTGAAGGTTGTGCAGAGACTAGCGGCGGGGAAGAAGGTTGATTCGAGTGGAGGGCTATGAGAATAGCCAAATTGAGAGAGAAAGGTTCGCGAGGCTTGCGAACATGTTTTGATGCACATAATTGAGGTTGGAGCACATCACAGATGGTAAAGCAATGAGGCGAGCATGGCGACCAGAGGTGGGGAAGAAGACTGGGCTCGGTGGCATTAGAACCAAAGGGGAGGGAGGGGAAGCTGTGCTTGTGGCTGTGGGGCGAGTAAGGAGAGGTGAGGCGAGTGGAGGGCTCCCTTTTATAGAGGTGGGCAAGAGCTCAAAGGTGGTGCACAATGATAATCAAGGCAGTGGCCAAGTGGCGTTAAGGTGTGTAAAAACAAGTAAAGAAGGGGGAAACAGTGGGGAATGAAGACAGTGTGAAGAGCGTATTCAATGGTTGTTGGTGAACTTGCACGACAGGGCAATGGTGGCGAAGCGGATGGACATGGTGCAACCTGACGAAGAAGATGACCTTGACAGGTGGGCCACAGGCACTGGTGAAAGGGAGAAAGGAGCTAAGCGAAGCTGGTCGAGTCGGAGGGAAAGCAGGTCGAGCGTGACAGGTTAGGACAAAAAAGAAAAAGAAAGAACGAAGGCGTATCGGGATGGGCAAGAAAAAGAGAGAAATGGACTAGAGAAAAAGGATTTGGCCTAGAAAAGGAATAGGGATTTAAATAGATTTTAGAATTAAGATAATTCCTGAAAATCCAAAGAGGCTTTAGAAAATACAAAATAGAGTTCAAAAATTTTGGGTAAAATCATAAAAGTTTCCTAAAGCATTTTGAACTGAAGAAAATTATTTCCAACATAAATTTGATTTTTATTTTTACACATAAATTAATTTTAAATTTATTAAAATAGGAAAAGTTTTTAAATCCCAAAAATTAGGAAAACTCTAAAAAATATAGAAAAATGGAGGAAATTTCTAGAAAGTCAAAAATACAATAAAATTATTTTTAATTAAATAATTAGATAAAATTGTGAAATGCTACAACCTCAAACAAAGTAGGCCATTTCTTTTCATATCTTGAATGCATACAATGAAATCATATAACATTAATTGTAATTCATCGTCAAGTATTCAACTAGTAGCCACAATAAATCCACCATGTAAATAAGAAATAATAATATCAAATTAGCACACTAAATATTATATAATCATGTAACAAAAGTAACCAACTCACTTTATTGTTCTACTATGCACTTGCCTTTTAACCTTGGGAAACGAGATGATGAGAAGGTGCTAAGGTTATCTTCTTACCATATTGGATGACACAATTCGTAATTTTATAAATATTTTCTATGGAATAAGAAATAGCAAACCATAGCCAGTTTTACCAATTTTTGTTGTGCAATGTGACTTTATCTCAATTCTCCATCATTTCCTTTCCCTTTCAAATGCTCTCTCATCGTAATACGTGGCAACATCTCCTTCATCCTAGTTTCCTCTCCATTCCTTTCCCCTCAAACTCAAAAAAGTTCTCGTTTTCAAATTCCTCTGTAGGTTTTTGGATAGGAAGTATTTTTTTTGACAATTTTTGAAAGTTTGATCAAAAGTTTTTCAAATCAAAATTTTTTGAATCGAATGTTTTCCAATCAAAAGTTTTTGAATCGAAAGTTTTCGAACTGAATGTTTTTGAACAAAAAGTTTTCAGTTGAATGGAATGTTATCGAACCAAAGTTTCTGAACCAAAAGCTTTGATTCATCTAAAAGTTTCAAATCGATTTTTTTATGTTCGAGGAGAATGAAGGGGTGGGAAAGGGGAAGAGAAGGGGGAGTGAAGACGGAAGAGTGATGTGGTGACACCTGTGTGTGTCCTCACCAATTCCTTAGTATGGATAACCTTAAATTAGTAATAACCATAGAGCTTAAAATGCCAACACAATTATTACCATTGATGACCAAATTCTAGACAACAGCCTTCCTGATGGCATAAATTTCAAACCGCTCATCGAAATATAGCGTTCTATACTTCTAAAAAAGCTTGAACATCTAAACATCTTTTATATTTTGACAAAACTATAGAACAGGATGTAGATACCCCAAATCAAGCCCACCAGTTCGTACTGCATGCTTGGTCGAACCACGACACCAATAAGACTATCTCTATCGCTACCTATCTAGCACAATCCCGCACTATTCTGACCACATTTCGATCTAATATGTCGAAACAGAGGAGAACGTAGTCTAGATATTTACCCAACGCTGGAAGGCTCACGAGACTCCTTGAAAACGACTGCGCTTCTGATTCGCCGCTGTGGCATGCCTCCCAAATTCCCTGCAAGAGGTGACGAGGTTAGATTTTGGAGTCAACAAGGGAAAACGCGAGGAATAAGAGAAAACAATGGGGACACGGTGAGGACGCGCACTGGACGAGCCCAGACAACGAGCGGCATGGGCGGACGTGCACAAATTGCATCCGACGCTATGGCATCGCCTCCGGACAATGCACCGCCGCGGCTTCCCCCTCCAAGGTGTCCGGCGAGGCAGCCTCGGACCCCAGCGCATGGACGACACGGCGGCCTCCCAGCCCAGTGTGCGCATGGCGCGGTGCCCTCGGCCAGGGTTCGCACGGCAATCAGCTAGGAGATGGCTTACCTCGGTCTAGCAGGACGACGGTGACCACCTAACGGGGCACGACAGCAGCAGCTATCCGGCGTGGCAGCAACCGCTTCCTCCGGCGACGGCAACAGCAGCGGCGACGCTCTCTTGTGTAGAAGAAAGGACTAGGGCTGCGGCAGCAAAACAGGTGGCCCCCTGCCCCTGACCTTTAAATGCACTGGAGTTAGGGCTGCAGCGCTTACTCTTCCTTTCTTCTTTTGTTGCTTTAGTTCATTCATATGCAAAATAGCTATTATAGTACCAATATATGTATTGTGGAAGTCACATTTAATAGACGTTCATGACTGCAGTTCATACGGGATTTTGAAGACGCTGTCAATCAAGTGCTTGACCTTTTGCGTGATAGCGAAGAAATCATCTTTCGTGGCTGGTACAGTCTTGGGGCATCTGCTATTCTTAGAGCTACAACCGAACTCCTAAAATCCACAGCAAGTGATTCTAGTGCAAGAAATCATTTTGGCAAAATTATCCACGTAGACTGCTCTCTATGGAAAAGCAGGAGGGCGATGCAGAGGGCAATTGCGGAGGAGCTGAACCTTTGCCATTTAATGCCCGTGTTTGATAAGCAGGATGAGGAAGATGATTTCAGAGGGATTGGTGACAGCTCTAGATCAGAGATAAAAAGCATCGGAAGTGTGATCCATGAATCTCTAGTAAACGAAAGATTTCTGTTGATTTTTCATTATGGGGGGGATGAAGAGATTGATCTGGCAGACTGTGGAGTTCCTGTAGTCAGATATTTTGGTAAAGGTAAATTGTTATGCACCAATAACGGAAGATTTCATCTCTCACGGAGAGAACTGAAGTTGAAGTCAACAAGTGCTGTTAATACAGTTATGTATATCCGCCCCAACATTTATACACATGTCAGACAACAAGTGCTTCGTTTATTGCACAAAGAAGCTGTTGAAGTGATTGGTTACACCGGCATGGATGACATCGACCCAGCAATAGCTGTGGATTGCTTCCTGTACTCACTATTCCTGACAGAAAAACTACGTGGAAACTCTATCAGCATTGACTATGGCTGGGCTACTCATGCTTGCAACTATTGGATATATGTGATGGAATCCTCCAAGGGGACAGAGCTTGGGAGGTTGGCAATGCATTGTATGGAGTGATACGATGGTTGGGCTATTCTTCAGATGAAACAAGAGCTTGGGCACACTATTTGGATCAGGGAATAAAACCATATGAAGGCTGGAATTCAATCACCTCGAACAAACAAGTTGCACAGGATATCTCACCTATTTCTATTAATGCATCATCCTATTTCCTTACATTTGGGGGAGATAGTCAACTAGAACTAAGGAATGACTTGTTTCAACTGGCCAGCAACCTCCGTGTGCTGAAACTTTGCAAATGCAACTTTGATTTTTCATCACCTCCTTTCCTCTGCTGCCATAACCTAAGATTCCTTTGGCTCGACCATTGTACAAACACAGGGAAGGAGCAAAGTGAAGGGCCATGTTTCCCAAACCTGTTGGTGCTTGATTTACGTTCCACAAATTATCTCTTATTGCCCCAGATGATAGAACTAACGACCAATCTTAGGGAGCTAAATACAAAGGGAATCTCATGGAGAAATATAATTCAAGCATGGAGAAAGCTACAGAACCTTCACAAGCTTCGAGTAACCAAATCTTCAGAAGTGATCACAGTGGACAATTGCTCTTTTGTAGATATGAAGAATCTGGAGCTCCTTGATCTATCCGGCAACACTCGCATGGAATCATTGCCCGCAGTATCTTCAGCAAGAAGCCTGAAGATGCTTGTTCTTGATGGTTGTTCCAGCCTGGAGCATATTGCTCTTGAAAGAGCTCCCTTGCTCGAGATTTTTAGCTTTGATGGTTATGGCCCAGCAGAGAACTGGATGCATCCCATACAATTGCCAGAAAAGGAATTGCGTCCCAAGCCTAGTGAAGATCTAGTCAAAGCTAAGCTCACAAAGATCTCCCTAGAGGGTTGTGCTCGACTGCGTAGTGTATTCTTGCGTGCGTTGCTCAATTTGGAGGAGTTGAACCTCTCTGGTACGGCCATCAAAACACTTGACCTCGATGCAATGGAGGTCCCACAGCTCAAGAAACTATTCCTATTGGGCTGTGAGCAACTCCAGAGCCTGCTCTGGGATGGACGTAGCCCTAGATTGGAAGTGCTGCATGTAGACACTCGGGGGGAAGGCAAGACCAATGGCCTGTTGTGGAGAACAGAGAGATTTGTTGACATCGAGACATCTATTACTTTTACAGATGGAAGATTCAGTTGGTTAGTCATGAAGACAGTTAACAACTTCGATAAGGTGCGCATCCATGTGTCTTCTATGTTACATAGTCAAGTTAGCATCACCAAAAGTATTGAGGTGATTGGCCCCAACCAAGTGGACATGCTCCCAACAGGACCCTTGTTGCCGTACATGGATATTGACCTTGCGGAGGATGTTGTATGCTCTGCCTTGATGTGGGATTGGCAGCAGCTTCAGGCTTTGGATGTGCATATCGAGATTGGTGAAGGAAGCCACAATTTAGAGAGCATGCACGACAGTGAAGGATTTATATCCTTCCTTAATGGAAATGTTCAATCATTGCATGTGCATGATAGTTCCTCAATCACGGCTATCACTCCTAGTCCAGTATGTTGTGACCGCCTTGAATGGTGTCATGTTGAGAGGTGCCCCAAGCTGCACACTCCCTTTACATGTGACAAAACAAGATATGAAATTTTTCCTAGCTTGAAGACATTTTCAGCATGTGATCTCCCATTGGCCTATTGCATTTGGAGCAAAGGAATTACTGATGTAAGGTGTGTTTCCTGCTATTGTCCCAAATAGCTAGCAATAGCTCTCTACAGCTTTTCAATACATGAAACATGACATTATGCCCCAAAAATTATGTAAATTATAACATTTCTCTATAGCTTTTCAATAGCTCTCTATATCTTTTCTCTATAGCCATGGCCGTGCAGGAGGCCACTACTACAGCCAGAGCTAATAGCTTATAGCTATTATAAATGACCACTATACAATATATTTAATGTTTATTCATTTCTTTTCATGGCATGTTTAGAATATGATTCTATTTATATCAAATTATAAAAAGTGATTCTTTTCAATTAAAATAGGTTCGTGTACGATATTTACTTGACTATTATTCAGTTTTGGATATGTATAGGTTTTAATGGTATATTGGATTGTATTTCTATTGTTTGTTTTATTTGTTGTTTATTATATTAACTATTGATTACTCTGTTCATACTTAATAGAAACGGTGCTTTGTATATGATTTTTTCTAGGATTATGTGATAACAATATTGAATATCTTAGTTATAGATTGTCATGTTTCTGTTTTGCTAGCGTTTTTTAGTCTAAAGAATTTTAGACAGCGTTAAAAACTAACTAAACTTTTTTTTTTAAAAAAATCACCAGGTAGTATGTCTTCCACGATTGCTGTTATTGCTTTTTTTTTTTTGCCAAACCTCTCCATGATGCCGTCATAATCATGATTTATATCCATGGTCCCTCTCACAGCTACATGTACAATTGCCCCAGGCTGGTGTTCGTCCTCCCCATTTCCTTCACCTTGTTGCCAAGCTTGGAGACCATCCAGATCGCGTACTGCAGTAATCTCAAACATGTTTTCCCATTGGGCGAGTACCCTATCGCAATTGAAGCTGGTGTCATATTCAACAAACTTAAGCACATCAAGATACAACATCTCCACAATCTGGAGCAGATATGCGAGGCCAGATTGACCGCGTCGGTGTTGGAGACGATCAGCCTCAGGGACTGCTGGGGCCTGCGACGCCTGCCGGCTGTCGCACGTGGAGGTCCTAAGCCGATCGTAGATTGCGAGAAGAACTGGTGGGACAAGCTCCAGTGGGACGGCTTGGAGTCCAATCATCATCCATCGCTCTTTCAAACACGCCACTCGGCTTACTACAAGAAGACCATCCCGAGGGGCTCACTTCTAAGGTTTGTTGATCATGGATTTCTTATATAGATAGATTGAGCAAGTGCCATTAATTTGCTATCTAATAATATTTTTTTTTATTTTCCTTCTTCATTTTGTAGGTAATTTGCTGTGCTGCGCCTGCTCTTGCCTGTGCTGTTTTGAAGTGGAAGGGAGGTCGGCTACAGTTTACTGCTGTTATGAGTTGTCGCACAGCTCTTGATGTGTTTCCCATTGGCTGTGTGTATGCAAGTGTGTTTGTATTCTACAGTGTGGCTCTCGTGCAAGTTATGTTGCTAGATGCAGTCTTGCACGATGAATAAATGGTGTGTTTGCTTTTCACCAAGCTACCAGATTTGGGTATGCTTGAATTGGTGTGTCAAGCACTGGTGTGCAAGCTTTCGATATCCAGCTTGCTGTGGTATTCACAATCAAGCTGGTTTGTGCTGATTTGCTCCTTGTTTGGAATAAGCCGGTGTGCACAAACCTAATGGCATATGTGATTGATGAACCATAAATTCAGCCTATGCTTCGTCGATGAAAACAACATATACTACGTTGTTATGTGTTTTTCAGTCCTGCGAGTTTGAGCACGGATGATCTGGTGTCACTGTCATGTAGTAATAGAGATGGGCGTCGTGCCATGCCGGGCTGGTCCGGCACGAGTCCATCGTGCTTCATGTATGAACTGTGCCGGGCCAAGACGACCCGTCGTGCCTGCTGTGTTGTGCCGTGTCAGCCTAGCTTGCCTTTGGCGAGCCCACTCTACAGGAATCCCGAAAATTAACATCGGCCAAAGGCCCACAATAATTAATCGACGTTAATTATGATAATTAACGTCGGCCAGATGTGGCCGACATTAATTACTGCCATGACTCACTAATTAACGTCGGTCTCTCTTGGGCCGATGTTAATTATTAATTAGCATCGGTTACAGCCCGGCCGATGTTAATTATCCATTTGCCGGATATTTGCCGGATTAATACAGGAATCCCGGAATTACTAATTAACGTCGGCCTAGATTTGGCCGACGTTAATTAGTACGTAATTAACGTCGGCTGCCCCTAGGCCGACGTTAATATGTAGGCCGACGTTAATTAGTAATACCAGGGGCAACTTTTTTCCCCTATTTTCATGTTTTGCCACACAATTCAATATACAACAGATCACATAATATAATCAACATTGACATCAATTCACACATCCACACATACAATTCATGAATATAATCAATCCAGACAGAACATCCACCCTTTTGACAAGCTGTGTCCTTACGAAAGGCATTCCTCTGGAGCCTAAAGGCTTGTCTTAGGGGCGAGAAACGCCTATGGCAATCGGAAATGAGATCTTTCCACCATTTACAAAGGCGAAAACAATCGATTATGCGAACCACAGACGGACATGTCAAATTTCCATGCAGCTCGGCCAAACAAAAAAATACCATAGGCCATGAAATCATAGACAGACCACGATATGCAACACGAAGGTTGAATTTACATTTCTTAGCGATCATCGCCTCTACCCTGTCCATAATTTTTTCAGTTCTTGATCAAGGGTTTGAGCATCACATTGAGGCGCTTTCGGGATGTTCGGGCCGGTATGATGAGGCACAGAACATAAACTCATATTTCATGCAAAGGGAAGGTGGAAGGTTGTATGGAATAGCAAAGAGCGGCAGCCACGAGTATGATCGGCGGTTGTGTTGAAAGGCGTGAAACCATCGCCGCCAACCCAATCGCGAACATTTCTCGCATCCTCGCAAAGTCCTCGTCAAAGCTATCTAGAGCCTTCCATGCCTCACTATCGGACGGTGCACTACTACTCCGTCGTTCTCACGCACACCTTCTTTGTGCCACCTCATGTGCCTGGCACTTCATTTTGAGATAAACAACCGCTTCAGCCTAGTGTGAGAGACATGTACCGAAGTTGCTTGTGTGCAACATTGGTCGTTACCTTTTCACCTTCTTCGTTAACCATCTCGACAAATCTTGGTTTTTTACACACTAAGCAATGCTTCTCTTTCTCATGCTCCTTCCAGAAAAGCATGCAGTTATCCTTGCACACATCAATCTTCTCATACATCATACCGAGACCAGACAACAACTTCTTAGACTGGTACATGTCTCTAGGCATGCATCTTATGATTCACCGGCAGTATATCAGAGATCAATTCCACGAGATCATTGTAAGAATTATTGGAAAAGAAATACTTGGACTTAATGGCCATGAGCCGCGTCACAAAAGCAAGCTGGGTCACTTTCGTGTGTTTGTGCAACAGCTCTTCAAAAGCTTTAAGTAGCTCAAAGAACTCTCGAACCTCACATGTTGGCAGATCCTCCGAGTCTAGGTTAATCTCTGGACGCAAAGCTTCTAGCATCTCATCCATCCTATCATCGCCCGCCCTATCATCTTCCTGATCTTCAACCGCAACTTGAGGTCCTTGAGCACATGACTCACCATGATGTACCCACGACTCAAAGCTTGGCATGAAACCGAACCGACACAGGTGCAGAGATATCGATTTCTTGTCCTGGGGGTGGAAATTACGGCACTTGCTGCATGGGCACTTCACCTTAACAGTACTAGACAAAGAGAAGGCACGGTCGACAAAAGCAGTAGCCTTGACCGTCCACTCATTCGAGTGAGCCCCACTTTTCTCCCAGCCTTCATACATCCATCGACAGTCGTCACCCATACTTGAGGCTATATAGGTTAAATCAACAGTTATAAGGTTCATTTTGTTTCTATATATCACGACCCTACATCTATAGGAAAGGATATGTCCTAAACCCACCCAAGAGTGGCTAACAAAGCGCGGATTTATGACGAGCTTATAGAGTCCGAATGAAATTTCGGCAGCATAACCCCGCTGTTCTCCACCTGCACGCTCGGATATGATGCAGGGGAGAACAACAGGGTTATGACGCCGAAATTTCATTCGCACTCCGTGGCTCATCATAAATACCGCACTTTGTCATCCACTCTGAGGCTGTCCAAAAAAGGGACAATTCCGAACTAGCACATCTCACATGTAACACATGTGAGACATGCCGATCCAAACGGGTGGCCTTATAGGTTTCGTGACATTATGTGATTTGAAATCAAAAATAAAAATTCGACGATAATCGATTACTCAAATATATATTTATAAGCACATAATGGATATATAATTTAAAAAAAATAAACATGTGACAAATCAATATATCAAATTTATCTATGTGTTTAACTGTTAGATGTTGACATCGACTTGTCATCTCAACCAACAAAAAAGATTTTCTCCTGTATAATACTTCCACAACATGCTAATTATGTGTCCTAAGTTAAGAGTATTGTTTGATGCATTTTGTTTGGTAAAACTGTACGAGTTGAACTTATAGGATATCTTCTAACACTACAGGAAACGAGAACAGTGTCGTCGGCCGAAATATTTGTATCGTTGGTAAAAAGGGCTGACGACGGGAATTTGGACTTTGTCGATGGCTTAATTCTAAGCCGACGACATATATAAACCCCAGAAAGCCTCTCTCGTCGGCTAAAATGAAGCCGCCGACATAGAACACGATGACGTATCGGCACGGGACGAAATTTGAATTCCAGATCCCGCCAACACGAGCTGTCTCGGCGGCTACATAAAAACTGCCGACACAGGCATTCCACCCAGACAGAGAGTTGAACGTGCTCCCACATGTCAGACGGAAGAACATCGCCGCCATGTGGGACCAACCAGGATGCTCAGGCCCACGAGTGGCACGAAGACTCTGTGTCGTCGGGAGAGCGACAACTGCCAATAAAAAGAAATCTATGTCGGCGGCATTAATGAAGCCGACGACACAGATGTCCTTTTGTCGATGGTTCTATTTTAGCTGACGACAATAGTAATTCCAGATTAATTTAGAAAATCTATTTGAAAATGTTTTTGTTATTTTTAAAATTAAGAAAGATCAAATAGAGCTTTTAGAATGGTTGTTAGGAAACATACATCTATGTGACATGTAATTTTTATTATTTAATTAATTGGTATGTGTGTATTGTGTGCATGTCTCCGTCACGTTACCTCGAGTTTGAGTAGAACCTTGTGACGATCCAACGTTGGGCGATTGAAGAAGCGAGGAATGATTTGGAATAGGTTGTGCATGTTGTAAAACCTTAAAGTGACCCTGGAAATGTCTCATTTGACCCATCGTAGGCTACAAAAGTATCGAAAAACGTACGGTGGTGGTGACTCTGTTACTCCCCGTGATTTTTTAGTAGAACTTGTTGTGACGATGAAATGCCGGGCGAAAGAAGAGCGAGCAATCAGCTGGAATAGGTTGTGCATGTTCTAAAAACCTTAAACTCGCCCTAAAAATGTCTTGTTGGACGTGTTGTGGGCTACGGAATGGGATCCAGTGTCGGTGGTACTTATGTGGCCGCCGACACAAGTGTGACCTGTTTCGTCGGTCTTCCATAAACCGCCGACACTGCCTTGTCTCTCTGATTGTAGGTCCGTGCATGCTGTGTGCATAGGGTTACCGTGACCCAATATCTGTGTCCGTAGCCCTGTATTGGCCGGCGACACTGCCTTGTCTCTCTAACTGTGGGTCCGTGCATGCTGTGTGCATAGGGTTACCGTGACCCAATATCTGTGTCTGCGGCCCTGTGTTAGCCGCCGACACTGCCTTGGTTCTCTGACAGTGAGCCCATGCGTGCTGTGGGGGTAGTTACCCATTATCAGTGTCGGTGGCCTACATGTGGCCGACGACATAGGTTTGCCGTTATCATATCCCCCCGGCCCGTGCGCTAAGTCGAGGGACTCCCGGCCGCTCCCCCGCAACGACTGTCCCGCTCCTCCGGTTTTGGCCAGACACCGCCTGAGCCCACCTCCTCCGCGCCTCCTCGTCGGCCCGCCTCCTCCGCTAGAGCTTGATCACAGTTAGAGCTAGAGCTTGATCACAGTTACTAGTTCGTAAGTGCATTGCAAGTTGCAACCGCCGCCGCCGGAAGAAAGCAATACAAAAAGCATCGAGCAAAATTGCATGCTGGCTTCAACCTCATTACTCAGCCAGAGGAACACTTCTCGCATTTGATTTGGCCACCGCAACACACAATGTTGTAATCACTTCGGTGGACCTGAATGTCACTTTTCCAAGGAAATATGCATTGAGGAGAAGCCTTTCATTTGTGTGGTCAGTGACCTACATGATCTTGAGCCTGAAGTTGTATAAATCTAATTCTTCAGCTCAATTTTTTTAAAATGAAATTCTTCCCAAGTTTCAGTAGCCTCATTTTCTCTAGAAGTCTGGTTATATGCATTTGTCTTGCCGAATGGGTTGGTGTACTTTTGCAGACCACCACTAACCAAGTAATTCAGACTATAATACTGTTAAAGGCATCTTTTGTCTTTATGCACGTCTTCATTGAGTTTTAAATTATCGTGTCTCTTGGCCAACCATCGTAAGTTATCAAATGCGTCAATAACTGCCCTCACTTTAATCAAGTGGAAAATTACTATATTTCCCGACCAGTTTATATTGTCATAGCTTGTAAACCCATACAACTGGTCGTCACTACTCTGGATTGGTCATTCCTTGGTCTTAATTGGTCGTCATTAGCTTTTGATCAGTTTGTTACTGGAGTAGAATGCTTCCTTTGAGTTGTGGTTATAGATATAACCAATATGCTAACTGTACCTTAATATGTGGGCTTACTCTTTATAGAGATCTTGACTGTACCGGAGTGGAAATAATGTACATAGTATAGTATGATATGATTAAGGACGATTCATGATTGCTAGAATGGTTGGTGGCTAGATTCTTGAAGTGCCCTTTAAAACATGGCTAAAATATAAAATCACAAATTAAGTTGAAAATATTGGGAAAGAAGTTAGAAATTCAGATTTTCTTTATTAACTAAAATTTCTTGGTTTCTTTCATATGTCTTCTGGATATTGTTGTAAATCATACGCTTTATCATTATTTCACTAGAAGACTCCAAAATTCGAACTTTTAAGCTATATTTTGTTTGGTTTTACTTATAAATGGGAGAGTATCCAGATTAGCTTATATAATTGCAGTTAATTTTTTCCTTACGGAGTACTAATATGCTTGCAAATCACAACATATAATAATTTTATTAGAATTGCATTTGTAACGTCAACCGAGCCAGAGTTAAATCCGTTCGGGGGCGCTGCATATTTCGTAAGGAGCTCAGATGGTGATTCGTTGGGTTCCATTACAAAAAGTGTTGCGCTCTCGAGCTATCCACGTTTTGGACAGCCCACGGATGTGCGCTTGAATACAGTGGTCGTGACACGAGGGTGTACGGGTTGGGATTCTGGCGGTATTTCCTTGTTGTTCTCCTAGTGCATAACATAAGTGGTACACCGTACCCGTCGTTGCACTTGGAGAACAGCAGGGTTATGCTACCGGAATTCCAACCCGAGCACCCTCGTGCCACGACCACCGTACTTAAGCCCACATCAGTGGGTGGGTAAGCCCTCCTATTTAGCAAGGCTTAAACTGTCTAATTTTGAAATTTGGATGCATGCATTGACGTTATATAGTAAGCGATCTTTGGATGGAAAATCGGCGGTGGATGTACGATGGTTGGATGAAGTCTAGGAGACACACGGACGAGTGGATCGAGAAGGCTAAAGCATTCGTGGATGATGCTTTTGAAGATTCCCGACCCTAATGCAGTGATCGTGTGGTGTCCTTCTTGCTGCGTGTTCGAACACCGAGAAGAGGACCAAGAAGGATATTAGCCATCACCTATGTAGGCATGGCTTCAAACCAAATTACTTTGTATGGGTAGCTCATGGCGAGAGGAAGCGTTCGGCCGGTGTGTGCCTCGTGGATTTTGAAGAGGGCTACGACGAAGTCGAAGTTGATAGATTAGAGCGAGCTCACGGATGGTGTGGCTCGGGCTTACGGTCTCTCCCCTGAGGAAGAGTCCGAGCCACTTGCCAAACAATTCGAGAAGCTCCTTGATTCTGCCAAGTTTCCGCTGCATGAGCATACCAATGTGACTATACTATCTGCAGTGTCGCGTCTAATGGCGGTGAAGACCACGTATAACCTGTCAGCCAATTGCTTCAACGACCTTTGCAAACTGCTGGATAGCCTTCTTCCGAGTGGACACAATATGACTCGAATCTTTACGAGTCAAAGAAGCTTCTTCGGCGTGTTAGGCATGCCGTGCGAGAGGATAGACTATTGCCGAAAGTTCGCATGCTTTATTGGAAGACCGATTCGGGCGACTCACTTTGTAAGCATTGTAATGAGAGTCGATGCGAGGAAGTTAAATGTCTGAGAACATAGAATGAGAGCAGAGCGATGGTGGCCCGAAAACATTCCGTTTCTTTCCGGCCACTCAACGTCTGCGGCGTCTCATACATGTCCAAGGCCACGGCGAGACACATGAGGTGGCACAAAGAGGGCAAGCGAGAAAGGAGGCCGTGATGATTCATCCGTCGATGCGAAGCTTGGAGGCACTTTGACCAACAACACCCGAATTTGCGGTGGAACCTAGGAATGTCGTATAGGCCTCTCGACCGACGGGTTCACGCCATTCAATATGATGGCGCATCCGTACTCGTCTTGGCCGATCTTCGCAATCCCGTACAACCACCGCCTCAACTCGCTTGAAAGAAGAGTACATGTTTCTTTTGTTATAATACACGGGCCTAAGTCTCTGGAAAAAACTTAGATCTATTCATGCAACTCTCGATAGAAGAGCCGACCGACACAGAGACTAAAGGAGTCTTGACACATGATAGTTACAAGGGAAGAACTTTAGGATGCGTGCCGCATACACGTGGTCAATACACGATTTTCGGGCGTATGGCATGTTCTCGGTGGAGCACGCATGGAAAGTTGTCGTGCCTATATGCTGCGAATAACCGATGCTTTCACATTGAAAAATGGGGTAAGTCTGTTGGTTCGATTGTCACCGTTGTTTCGAGCCGAAGCACCCATTTAGGAATAAAAAAGGCATTTCATAAAGGCAAGACTGTGAAGAAGGGGCCACCCGGACGTTTCGAAGTGCAGGATATCATTGACTGGCATGACGAACTAGCGGTTATCGGGTATGTGAAAGACTATGGTGAGGAGCACCATTGGACTCATAAGTGCAGCATCTACAACCTTCCTTATGCAAAAGACCTGAAGCTACCTCACAACATTGACGTGATGCACCAAGAGAAAAATATGTGCAAGTCAGTCGTGAACACAAACTGGGACATCCCACATAAGACTAAAGATAACAAGAAAGCACGTGCCGATCAAGCGCTCTGATATGTGATCGGCCAGACATGAACCTCGATGTGAATGTGAGGAAACCTAGGGCAAAATTCTGCCTTACACGTGGGCAAATAAAACAGATTCTTGGTTGGATTAAGGAAAAGGTTAAATTCCTAGATGGTTATGCGGCGAACCTTCAACATGCTGTTAGTATAGAGCAATGCAAGTTAAATGGGATGAATGCCCACGACTACAAAGTCTTCATAGAGCGTCTGTTTCCAGCCGTGTGGCGTGGATATGTTGACGATGATATATGGATCACATTGGCAGAGCTTAGCTTCTTCTATCGAGAGCTCTGTGCAAAAGAGATATCCGCATCGAGGATGGAAGAATTGGAGAAGAACATTGTCGTGTTTGTGACAAAGCTCGAGAAGATTTATGTCCCTGGGTTTTTCAATTGCATGCAACATCTATTAGTTCATCTGCCATATGAAGCAAAAGTTGGGGGGCCAGTGTAGTTTAGGTGGATGTATGCTGTGGAGCGCATGATGAAAAGTCTTAGAGCGAAGGTGAAGAAGAAAGCACGAGTCGAAGGCAGTATTGCCCAAGCTTGGCTGATTCAGGAGATCGCCTACTTCGCGGACAAATACTTTGCGACAAAAATCAAGGTCCATGTGCCACAACCAAGGTATAAGAAGGCATGTCGCATAAGTACTTCCAACTTGGAGGTGTTCCATGACCAAGCCGGATGCAATGTCGGCAAAAGCACCACACGTGACTTGGATGCGTGGAAAAAATTTGATTCGGTTATGCGTGTGCGACAACATGGATGAAATGAAGGTGTACATCGAGTAAGTCAATAAATGTCTGAAATAAGTCATAAATACTTATGAAATAAATGTCTGAAATAAATATTAAATCTTGTAGTCAATTTATTCAAGAAGAGTAGGAAGGATTAGGTGAACCTTCGGGGGAACAAATTGACAACCTGAAATGGCGAGGTCGTGGACAAGGCCGTCCAAACTTTCTAACCTGGTTTCATTACCACGTAACCTTCTTCCTCTTATACAAGTTGTTTTAATTTACAAATGTGTGGCATTTATTCCTTAATGAATTTTGCCTCGAATGCTTGTGCAGTGTCAAAGACATCGCAGCGTGCACAACGATCTCTGACAAATGTCACGTGAATGCAGCCGTAGAATTAAGGTCCATGGATGCTAGATTGCCATGGATATCAATTTCGATCCGAAGCGGCTGAGTCAGCTCACCCCAATGCAACTACGGTGAACAGCGGCGTCGTGAGTTATGTCACCGATGACTCTGGTGGTCCAGACATAGAGTACTATGGGATCATCGAGCATATTGTAGAAATTTCATATGAAGGCCACAAAGATCTCTCGCTCGTGCTCTTTCGTTGCAGATGGTTCCATCCAACTAGTGGGGTGCGGCGTACTACAAAACTAGGACTAGTGGAGATCAATCATAACAAGCTGTATCAAAAGCCTGATGTGTTCATTCTGCCTGAACAAGTCGAGCTGGTGTTCTATCTGCCATACGCCCACCCGAATTACAAAAGTTGGTGGATTGTACATAAATGTCTTCCACGGTAGATTGCACGATCTCACGGAAGGCGACTACGATTCTCACCAGACGTGGAGGTATTCCAAGAACAAGAGTTACGGGAGAGCTGCGTCGATATTGGTGATGGGCTAGATAATATTTTGGGATCGATATACCCATCTCATGTAGAAGGAGAAGAAGAGGAGGAAAGGGAAGAGACATAGGAAGAGGAAGAGGAAGCAAGATTTTAAGCTATTTAAATTTATAGGTTTAATTTTATATACTTTATGCCATTTAATTTTATATACATTTATATTTTATTCGTTTCAATTAATATCAATGTACTTTATGTCATTTAATTTAATTTGTGCGGGATGGTGGAGGTCTGAAGAAGTTGGCTAAAAATTGAAGAAGGTCTTGGGAAGGGGGCATGAGGAGGCAGGTGAGGCGGCTCATCCCAATCTGGCCGAGGAGGGGGAGGAGGTGGTGGTGCCACCGACTCCCAGAGGTGGAGGAGCACCACACGACCACCGACTCCCATGAGGGGGAAGAGGAGCTTCGTTGGGGTTGGTGGGCTCGGGCGCTTGAGGAGGGGGACGAGGACTGGGATCCATGGGAGTCAACTGGTACCGAGTCAGGGGGTGCCTCGAGCTTCGCAGGAACCAAGAAAAGTCAGGGGCGGAATAAATTGCCAAAAGCTCCCACAGATCCAGCCGACAGGATAGAGATAGTTGTTTCTAGCGGGCAAAGGTATATGCTACAAATTTTTGATGTCTTTTATTGCTAACCACAAACTTGCTAACCACTTGTTATTAATTCTTCATGCAAGGGCTTGGTTTGCCTCAACAAGGGTAAGCAGGAGCCGGGCCACTTGCTAGGGGTGATCCTGAAGCAGCTCTACCCCGGGCGAGTGGGTGAGGGTGATGCTCGACGCCCGGTGACTAGGTGGAGCGACTACTCGCTCGTGGAGGACGACCAGGGAGGCACTGTCGCGGATCATTGCATAGCCGAGTTCTGGGTAAGTTGTCATTTCTATTGATGTTTTCGTTTTATAGCTTCACGTGTTTGTTTCATTTCAGGCGAGGTATCGGCTTGGCCCTCACGCATCCTAGGACAACTATCATGCTTGTCGCCATGTGCTCGACACAATGGCGGCAAAGACTATCAGGGACGCCATCAGGTTATCCCACCGGGACACGGTGATGAAGCACTTCAGGAGCACGGGGATGAAGATCTCGAGGGCACATGCCTTGCAGCAGTACCTCGAGGCAAAGGAGTACCAGCCTTGGTGTCCGGACTGGATGGACAAGGTCCACAGGCTTGGAGGGAGCTCTGCAAGATGTGGGCGTCGAAGGAGTGGATCGAGAGGTCCAAGAGGAACAGGGGGAATCGAGAAGCCAACCCCGAGATCTGTGTGACCTACCTAGGTGGACGAGGCATGGGTCACACCGCGCGTGATATCGTAAGTATACTAAGTACAACTCTAGCATTCTTGTCAATTCAGTTTTTCATTTCACATTTGAAATTGAACTGCAGGAGTCAGAGACAGGACTTGAGCCCGATGAGTTCGCCGGTGGGCCTTGCACACACCCGTGTCCGACTGACGATGCATAACCACCGATGCCCCCACTGCCCAGAGAAGATTGTAAGTGACTTTCTCTTTTGCTACTCTACAACTCATCGCAATCGCGTGGCGAGCTAATCCACTTCATATCTTATTTGTTTCGCAGATACATACAAGGCAGCTATGAAGGAGAATCACGGTGCGGCGTGACCCCTTGACCATGCCTGGTCGACCCTCACGGTCATCTACGACCAGTTCGGTGGGAGGAGTCACGGCGGGCTCGGCTTCATGGACTCGGTCTTGGCGCCCGACCTTCGTCTGGTAAGTCGAGGCACGATGACAATGACCGCCTCTTCCGCCAAAGGCACATTTGGAAGCCCAGCGATGATGATCGAGAGTTGCAAAGAACGAGGCAAAGCAAACGGCGGCGGCAAAGGGAGCGAGAGGAGGATAGGAGGTCAGATGAGGCCCTCTGAGTCGAACCTCTGGATGTTCAACTATTTGCGGTAATTAAGATTGTATACATAGCTACGTTGTACTTACACGTTTCAGATGCTAACATATCATATCCACAGTCGTTGCAGGGGGTGGGACCCTCTGGCCAGCCGCAGATGCCACCTCTGCTGCCGTTCTTCACGCAAACGCTGACGCTGGGGGTAATGCATTTTGTTCCAGTTTTCGCGAACTATTCATACAAGTACACAAAATACACAAAAGTTTTGAACATTGTGGTTTCCTCTAATCTTGTAGGTGTCCGCCTCAGCTGCGCCTGCTCCTGCGACGAATGCTCCGCAGGGAGGTGATTCCAATGGCACAAGATCGGCCACAGATCAATTCGTCGATGACGTGTTTGCCGATCCTTTTGCCGGTTCGCAAACTTAATTAGTTATTTGTTTTGTTGGTAGAATAGTATGTCATGTTCTACATAGACATGTTGATTGTGAATGTGATGTACTCTTTTGGTTTGTGAGCTGAATTTGGGACTTATTGATGCATTTTGCTATCTGTGTCGATGGTGATCATTTGCAAATTGTATCGATGAATGCGAATGTGGTGATGTGTGTGAAATTATATATTGTGATCGTTCTGGGCAACTGGGAATATAAAACTGCTGGGAATGGGGTTTTTTTGTAGGTTAAAATTGGATTTTTTTTTTAAATTTCGGTATTTTTTATTTTACAACCTTTGTCGTCAGCAATAGACAAAGCCAACGACAAAAATAGCCCCAGGCTGGTTCTGGATCCAATCGATGAGGGGTCTATGTCGTCGACCCTTCGAAGCGCATTTACAGATGTGGCATCTTTATCGGCTGACTACCATACTGTACCGCCCGATATAGATATGGCATATTTGTCGGCTTCATCGAAGTCGCACGCGACACGATGTGGCATCAGATCGGCTGACCTTTTTTAGCCAACGATAAAAGTCTGGGTGTCGGGCCGGCCCAAGATGGCATTTTTATCGTCGGGTTTTATGCTAGCCATCGACATAGGTTAGTTGTGTTGTTGACTCTATGTCGTGGGACTTGTGTCGTCGGCGGGCCGATGACGAAGCTAATCGTGGTCGGTGGTTTTGGGCGGTTTTGGGATCTGTGTCGTCGGTAAAAGCCGAGGACAGTGAGCAAGATCCCTGTAGTGTAAACCATTCTTTGACTATTCCACCCAACGCCATATCACAAAAAAACTAAGAAACAAGAAGTTATCATTGCCACTGCAACCACATATGTATATGACTAGTTTGATGACACAAAATTATGGCTATTCAGATTGCTATATTTACCAAAACATTTATGGAGTTGACTATCTAGACATAAACCACAAGCTCCATACATAACCGGTGAGATGATTTTGGGAAAGTGGCAGTCTTGAATAAACAAGCATAAAATGGTGATGATCGAGAATATCGACTATTCAGATAACTCATTAGTCAATTCACTTTTGCTTCTTCAACCTAAAGATTTGACATAAATAGCATATATCCATGAAAACCTAGACAAAGATTCAAGAGAGATGACTAGGTGATTTGATACTGAGCCCGAATTTCATTGCATCGACAAAGCTATGCCGCAAACTTGAATATTATTTTGTTGTTCATTCATGCGTAAGATGTGCAGCACAAAGCCCTTCATCCTCTTGCGCACAACCCAGTCTGAACAAAGCTGTTGTGCAATGTTTACTAGCACCCCATTTTTAGAACTCTTTACACCCATAACAACAATTGTTCTTAGGATGGCTACGTGCTCGCAACCTATTCTCGAGCAGTTGTTGTGCATTGACTTCACTAGCACCCTGAATTATTTACACCCATAACAACAATCTTCAACCAATCAAAGACAAAACCACATCACCAAAACCCCATCCCAAAACCTCATCACAAAGACCAGACTTCTCTTAACCGAAAACCGAAACCTCTCCTTTTCACAATACATTCACAAATAGAAACCAATCTTTTAAACATCACATTGATATTTTCTAGCACAAGCACAATGATATTATCTAGAAACAAAAAAACAAGCACATTGATATTTTCTAGAAACAAAAGGAGCAACCGGTTGCTTTGCTTACATACCGAGGCGGAACTTAGGCAGGGTGGCCGGGGCGGGCGGCGAGGGCGGCAAGGTCCGACGAGGGGCGACGACGAAGGCGAGGCAGGGCAGGGCGTGGGCGGTGTGGTAGCAGAGATGGTCGGGCAGGTGTTGCCATTGTCTGGGCGATAACGGCTCGGTCAGAGGAAGGCGGAGGCGGCATGGTCGGGCAAGGCGGCATTCGGTCGGGGTAGGGCGTGGGTGCGTGGCGTGGGCGGTAAGGTGCGATGGCGTGGGCTGCGTGGGGCGCGACACGGCGTCTGGTGAGGGCGCCAGCGGCGGCATGGGTAGGGTAAAACTGCGGCGTGGGCGGGGTAGGGCGCAACGGCGTGGGTGGGGTAGCTAGGGAGCGAAGAGCGATTTCGGTCGGGGCGATTGGGCGCGGGGCGAGTGAAAAGATAACTTATGGCAAATATGAACGTCGGCTAGGGCTTTAGGCCGACATTAATTAGCTAATTATCGTCGGCCATTTCGGGCCGACGTTAATTACGGTTTAATTAACGTCGGCCCAAGAATAAGCCGACGTTAATTAATTAATTAACGTCGAATTATTCTTGGGCCGACGTTAATTAATATGGCCGACGTTAATTTCCCTGTTTCTTGTAGTGCTAGGCACAGCCCATTTAAACAGTGCTCGCTTCGTCTTGTCTTGACCCAAGCCCGACTCATTTGCACTATTGTAACGAGAGGAAAGGAGTCAGAGAAACATGGAGTTGAGGTAGTGGACGCAAATATTATGAGAAAAAAGAACTAAGATTTATTTATTCTTAAATAGTTACTTAGAGTGAGGAGGTGTGCCGAACATGGGCGAGAGAGGGGCCAATGGGCGAGAAAGAGAGTGAGCGAGACAGGCGAGAGAGATTGAAAGAGACAGGTGAGAGAGAGAGCTGAGAGAGACTCCCCTGTTGCCCATCTCTCTCAGATGTCGGCGACAGAGGTAGCATCCATGTTGCTAGGTGTGTCTATAGCGTTCATACTCTGTGAGTTGGTGACCTTCATGCTAGACTTCTTCCTCATGCTCTGGGTCATCACCTCATCGGGCCCTATATGGCCCATTCTACACTGTTGTACCACCCATTGTACCCGGTTCTCGGACCCGGCATGGCCTGTGGTATATTGTCGTGCCGGCCTGTGAGACCTTGCCCATAGAACAGGAATCTCCATGTGATTTTCATACTAGTCCCAAGATCAGTCACTAGTACTCACATGTTTACAACATCAATATCACAACCATAAACATGATATATAAAACCTGCAACAAGAGATAATTATACAAGGTTCAAACATATTAATGTATTACAACGGAAAGAGCCAAAAGAAACATCCAAAAGCCACGTAGTTTGCCCAACTAACCCGCAGGCATCTGACTAGGCCAACCCTAGAAGAAATCACCGTCAAAATCCCCGTAACATGCTTGAAAGTATGAGTCGTCTGGCATGCTGAAAACTTCATCTTCTGAGACTACGTAGATAGCAAGGTTGAGTACATTGGTACTCAGCAAGACTTATAGTGGTTCACAAATGCATGTAAATAAATATGCAGGCTTAAACAAAGAGCATGCCCTAGATTATTTTGCTGTTACATAAGGAAATGTAAACATATATTCATACAAGATTGCAAACTAGAATTCACTACTACATAATAGGTCATCACTGCCGGCTCGTCCACACCATTACTACGGTTATGGGAGCCGGCGATGATACTCGAGTTATCCGCGGCTCTAGAACCGCAAGTAATAATAGATATCACTTTGGGTTCATTGTACAACAAGCGGTTGATACTCGACTATCTCTGCCGGTTTACACTAGAACCGGCGGTGATATTCGACTATCTCTGCCGGTTTACACTAGAATCCGGCGGTGATATATGTATATCTCTGCTGAGGCTTATACCAAGAACCGGCGGCAGGTATATGTATATCCTTCGCCGGTGCACTGACGAACAAGCGATGACAACGAATTCGAAAAAATTTGTAGATGTATTTCATAGATTACTCCACCTATGTATAAAATTGTAGGTTCAAATTCAATACATATCAGGACTTACAAAAAAGAGAAAATTATGAACAAGTTTCAACTCCTGCTACCATGTAGCCAGCATCCCCACAGGAGCAATTATCATCGGACTACACAATGGGAAAAGCTCAAGGTAAGATTGAACAAATGTGATTGCAAGTCAGTCTTCCATGTCCTTGGGGCATGAAATCACATAGCCACTGCAAACATCGGTGTTCCGATTGTGATTCATTTGTTCAATTGAAATATCCCTGCCAACTTTGTCCACATGAACTCAAATCCTTCTTGCTCGTCAAGGAACTTGACAAAGTTGGCGAGGATATTTCAATTGAACAGCTGAATCACACTGTGAACACCGATGTTTGCAGGTGGCTATGTGATTTCTCATGCCCCAAGGACATGGAAGACCCGACTTGCAATCACATTTGTTCAATCTTACTTTGAGCTTTTCCCACTATGTAGTCGGATGATAATTGCTCCTAGGGGGATGCTGGCTACATGGGAGCAGGAGTTGAAACTTGTTCACAATTTTCTCTTTTTTGTAAGTCCTGATATGTATTGAATTTGAACCTACAATTTTATACATAGGTGGAGTAATCTATGAAGTATATCTACAAATTTTTTCAGAGTTTTCGTGACTCTTTTATTAGTTGGTGTGCATGGTGTGTACACGGGAAGCTCTGTGTGCACATGATATGTTGCCTTCAAATATATGGTATATAAAGCATCATTAGATCATAATTAAAATATATTAAAGCATCACAATATTTAGTTTTTACAATAGTCTGTTTACAAATGTAGTGTGAGTACATCTCGTTCACTTTGGTTTTTCAGCGACTCCAGTAGAATTAAAAATGCTCGTGGAACTTGCCATTTGGATTGATGATCTGATTGTGAATGAATCTAACGATCTGCTCTTGAATTGCTAAAATTTACATTAGCGAGAACTTATTGGTTCTCAACTTGGAGCCTTTGTTATTGAAGAAAAGAGAAATTTAATTAATGATGATAGATGTTAAATGAAAGAAAAGTAGGCATCAATGTGTAATTATATACCATGGCTTCGTTATAGCCGACACTCTCCATGACAATTGCATGTATATTTGTCATTACGTAGTATGGACATAAATTATTTCCCTGGTCCTGTCTCATGCATGGAAAGTCTGTTATTATTTGGAAATCTTAATTGTAGGGACGATGCCGACGACTTTTCTTGCAATATCGTGCGAATGCCCTGTGAATGATTTTAAATAGTAATTAACCTTAAATACGTACAATAGAATAAAATATTACTAGAGCAATAATGCAACGATCGAGTTTACCTGTTCATCGTGTCCCAAAAATTTTGATACAGATCAAGTTGTTTTCTCAGCGAGTCCAAGATAAAAATCCTGCTAGCATCTAACTCGATGACGAGGAGGACCCAGTGAAAACTAGACATATATGTTAACATAGCCTAATGCCTATTAGTCCCACATCGTGTCACGCAAAAATAGTAAAACAATATTAGAAGTAGGGTAATATGTACTTAAAGTTATAGGGTAAAACTACGGAGGTTTTATATTGCAGCTTCAAGAAAGTTTTAAATAAATAGTCTTCAACAAACTGTGGACTCTGCCAGATGATTTTCTCGTTGACAAGCCCCGGATCGGGAAATCCTAAATTTTCATTGCCATTTCTTCTACATAACTGTATCTTCATTCTACATATATAAAAAAGAAGTTAGATATATAGTTAAACGGTATAAGAATATACAATAATATAAATAGAGACTTACAAAATCCACAGTTTGAGTATTGCCGCGTCCAAAGCATCTTGCTGGTACAACATATACAATTCACAGAACTCTACCCAGAACATGTTATCCCCATTATGAAAATCCGATTCTTTGTATCTGACTGGGAACGCCGCCATACCCTTTTCGCACTGCTGCATGTAATACTGATGGACGCGTCGCAATTATGTTGTTAGGTTCTCTAAATGAGCTGGTTCGACCAGCGGTTGCCCCAAAAAGAACTTTCACCTTAGACCTAGCTCGTGATTACGATGTTGTTCAAGAGATCTTTTTTCGATTTTGCGACATCAACACGCCAAGACTAGCCATCTTCAAGTATTGCTTTACGGAGATGCTTCAGAGTCCAACATTTTGAAGGTTGAAGCCCGCCCTATCTCTTTGGCTTTTGCCATACTCAAGAAAAAACAGCATTAGCATCGACTTTAGTCTTCTTAGGTGATGGCGCCTTTTGGAAGTGAGATGTTACGTAGGCCTTTATTTCCTTTTTTTGTTCTTCTTCAATCATCTCGGCCGGTAATTTGTTCTGAGGCTGTGTTGACTTCACAGATGACCGAGATTTGCTACAAGACGATGCGGACTTCCGAGATGGTGTTGATGTTCGATTCTTCTTATGTGTCGACAGAGGAGTTGGACTTTTCCTGGCTGGTGCCGGCGGAGGAGTTAGACTTTTTTTGGATGGTGCTGGCAGAGGAGTTGGACTTTTCCTAACTGGTGCCGGCGGAGGAGTTGCACTTTTCCTAGGTGATAGGTCTACGTGTGGAGAGTGCGGCTCATCATCATCATCGTCGTTGTTGGCCTCATCGTCTGAGCCAAACATAATCAAGCTTTTGCACCACGCGAGGAAGCCATGCACGTTTTCTCCAAGTTTGTTTTTCCGTCCTCGCCAGGAATCTCTACCTCCATTTTGCGATATTGTCGGACTACTTTGTCTACTTGACCCTAGCGAATCCCAGTATTAGGCAAAGCGAGAACTGCGAGGAGCCGCATGGCCAAGCCACGCCATCGGCCACCTTAATGGTAATGCCATGTGCGGACAAATGCAGCTTGCATGGTGTCGGTTACGTGATGTCATCCATCGAAAAATGGAGTCCATGCTCTTAGGAATCCGTGTGGGCCTTGTTGCTCCTACTGAACACCATGACCGAGGTTCGAGAAAATTGTCATTGAGTGGCGGTCGTGAGTCGAGAGCTTTCAGATCGCTTGCTCCACAACTTCATCCGGCTCTACTCTCTGTACCGCTAACGCTCTTGCCACAAAGATCTTGTATTTGATGGTCCAGTTGATCTTCTCTTATTCTTTTCGGCCGCTTGTACAACGATGCGTCATCTCGGAAGCCTTCTTTCTATGGCACCAAACCAACTCCTCGGGTGCGCCCAGGATGCTCCTTGTTACCAGGCAACACTCACTCGTCATTCTCCTTCGTGGCCTGAAAAAGCCTTGGGAAGACCGCACTTTTGAGCATCCGATATTTTTTTGCGACACTTCTGGGCTCTATCACTCCACAAGCTCAAGCTGCCATCTTCGAGACGAAGGCCCCTCCCAAGCAACCAAAGGCTTCAATCGCTCACTCAACTCGCCGTCAGCAGAATGACGCCCTGCGAGTTAGTTCTTCTTCGCACCTATCCCATGCGGTATTTTCTTCACATAGTCACCGATGCCTAGTGTGTGAGGGTACATATTCTTATCCGCGTTAGCCTTGTTCTTCGACTCACTATCGGGCTTCTTGAAATTCTTATGCATACAAAGTCCTCCCAAAATTCCCTTATCTTTGGATATATGTTAAAATTTGGCGTTTCATTCTTCTTCACATAGTTCTTATTCAGCATCGTCTTCCAATTCTTCCACGATGTGCACATGATACTTAGTGCATGTTTCTTTGCAACCAAGTCGGACCCTTGGGGGAATTGGAATACTTCTTTTAGCTTGTCCCATAGCAAGTCCTTCAGGTCATCGGGAACCACCCACTGATCACCTCGGCTGCCGGTCCATGATCCATAGCTGATGGGCACATTATCCCTAGCAAGTACTCGCAGTCGTGTCAGTACTTCCCTAACGCCGACGCTTGGTATAGCAGTTCCCGATCGCCGAGAGCTCAACTATATTGTGAACACCCTTAGGCATCTTGCTCGGAACACAGCCTGCGCGCCGCCTTTGTTCATCAGACATTTGAGCCTGCAATTGGATCTTGTTATTAGTCGTCGACCCTACAATATTTTGGGGATCACAACGCATCAATACTTTACCTCGCCCATGTTAGTGGCGTCGACAGTCCATGGCGTTGGGGTCGATTTGGTCCATGGCGATGGCGCCGAGTTGCTCCATATCAATATCTCAGAGGTTGGTAGTCCTTGGCTACCCATTCCTACTTCGTCTATATTCGAGGACCGAACTCCCTCTAGCACTTGTCCCTAATTCGAGGCCATTCCTAGCAATCAGAAATTTCAAATTAACACACATACCATACTTATGAATTCAAACGAGGCCATTCCTAACAATCAGAAATTTCAAATTATATTGCATTCATTTATGGTTGCTACATGACATCAAACTTATGAATTCAAACGATGGTAATTTTGTTAGAGTTGAGAGGAAATCAAGTGATGTTGTGACCTCATGCTACAAACATGTGCACATGTAACTTTAATTCGTATCTGCCTACTTGTTTTTTATTAACCTACTTTGCGAAAGAAGATAGTTAACTTTCAAATAACAGGAGAAGTACATGTTATCATAAATAAAACATAATTACAAATGAAAACAGAATGAAACTTTTACATTAGTAAAATGATACTTATACATTACAACAAATTCACATGATACATATACATCTCAAAATGAAAAAATAATATGAAAAATTCATATATTCTTTAGAAAATATTTGCTTAATAAAAAATAATGAATCATTCTTATTCCACACTAAAATGATTTAAAAAATAAGCCCCTGCAAGTTCAAGAAGCATGGCTGCTAGGAGAGCGTCTGGTACACTGAGAGGCGGAGCCACGAGGTGACGTGCTCGCTTGACATGGAATGATTGAATATTCTAAAGAATATATGAATTTTTTCATATTATTTTTTACAGTTGTTTTCGGGATTGTGATATATATGTGTCACTTTTTATACACATACATCTTTATACACACAAATATATATTTTTATACACATACATCTTTCAAGGTCACACGTATATTTTTTTATCTTTATACACATACATCTTTCAAGGTCACATATATATATTTTTAAAGGAAACATATCCTGCACCACAGACTTTTTGTGTACACATCGTACACCAACTAACAAAAGTTACAAAAATTCTAAAAAAATTGTAGATATACTTCATAGATTTCTCTACCTATGTATAAAATTGTAGATTCAAATTCATTATATATCAAGAGTTACAAAAAAGAAAATTAGACAAGTTTAGAGAGTTTAAACTTGTCAAAATTTTCTTTTGTAACTCTCGATATATAATGAATTTGATCTTGAAACTTCATACATAGGTAGAGCAATCTATGAAGTACATCTATAATTTTTTTAGATTTTTTGTGACTTTTGTTAGTTGTTAGCACGTGTGTGTACACGGAAGGCCTCAAGTGCAGGATACGCTACCATTTTTAAACACATACATTTTCCTTATCATGGGCACCCGGAAAAACACATACAAATATTTAAAAGACTTAGAGGTGACACCCATACTCCACTTAAGTGTATGCTCACTGTCACCCAAAAGTCACCATACTCCACTGAAGAACACATACAAATATTTAAAAGAACACATACTCCACTGAAGAAAACTAGATCCATCGAAGAACACATACAAATATTTAAAAGACTTAGAGGTGACACCCATACTCCACTTAAGTGTATGCTCACTGTCACCCAAAAGTCACCCGAAAAACCTCTCGTGGGCACCCTGAAATATGAATCGATTCTCACGTCGTTGGACTTAGAGGTGACACCCATACTCCACTTAAGTGTATGCTCACTGTCACCCAAAAGTCCCGTGCACGGAGTATTGACTAAATGACCCTCACTCAAGCAAATATGAGCCACATAGTCGCACCGTACACACTTACGCGTGCATGAGAGTTTCAATTCTATTCCGAATATTACAAATATTACAAGTCCAAAGTACAATGCAGCGGAAATAATACACATACACTTATCTTTACAAAACAAATATTTACAACACATGTATACATCTTTCAAGAATAGTTACAAATCACCAAATTGAAGTTTACTTTTGGCTACAATATAAATAACCATAGAGCAAAATGATCAAAACAGCACATGATTCCATACTGATTCATAATAACAGATTACATCATATAGAATGAACGCAGTATCAGTGATATCAAGAAGGGCAGAAAAATGAACAAGGCAACTAGAATGAACAGCACATGGAGGTGAAGGCGACGGTGGGGAGGCGACGGCGACGTGCTCCGAGGTGAGGCGATGGGGGCCGGCCTGAGTCGAGGCGACGTGGCGGTCCGAGGCAAGCGAGGCGACGGTGGCCCGAGTCGAGGCAGCGGCGGGGAGCTCTGATGCGAGCCAACGATGGTGGTCTAAGGCGCGGCGGCGGTGGGGAGCTCCGAGGTGACGGCGCTGTAAAAGTGAGAGGAGGGCGCGGGCTAGGGTTAGGGTAACTGAGAGGAAGGCGCGGCATTTGATTTTATAGGGGTAGACTATCACTGCCGGTTGGTCACAACAACCGACAGTGATAGTATATCACTGCCGGGCCATAAATATAATCGGCAGTGATACTTTTTATCACTGCCGGCTCAGTCCACAAACCGGTAGTAATGGTTTTCATATTACTGCCGGTTGGAGATACACTCGGCAGTGATAGTTATTATCACTGCCAGTTCATAAAAGATACCGGCAGTGATAATCCATATCACTGTCGGTTACATGAACAACCGGCAATGATAAGCTGGTCCTGGCCAAATTCTATTAAATTTGATCCAAATTCTCTAAAAAATTTTGGAGGCATACTATAGAAATCTAATATTTTATTTAAATATTTCCCCAAATTTTTATTAGGTTCTAAAATTATGAAAATCAGATTGCTAACTATTTTAATAGTTTTAATATTTCAAAAACCAAATAATGCTTGCAAATTGAACACAAATGCAGTCAAATTCACACAAATTCAAGTGCAGTCAAAATCACAAAAATCCAAATGCAAGGATATGCTAGTCTCCCACCAATTAAGTGAAACTTTCAATTTGATCAAAAGAAAGCATAACCTCAATTTCTATTATTGTATATATTACATTAATTGTTACATATGAGAAAATAAACATGTCGTTCATACACAAGAAAACATATATTTCATTACTACAACTAAGCTACGATTCGACCTTCGTTATGATCGCGGCATATGTACGTAGCTTCGTCACTCTCTTCCATGGTACTTAGGTCAACATCCTCTCCAAAAGGGGGAAGCTTATCGAATTGGTTGTACTCTTCCTCGTCAACAACATTCTCAACTCTGACAATCCTTCTTTTCCTTGAATAACCACGTGGCACTCCTTGTTAGCGGGCCGAGTTACAAAGAAGATTTGTGTAATGAAATTAGCAAGTATGAATGTTTCTTCTCTCAGATCCGAGCGAGTTTGAGGTCCACGGTAGTGATACCGTATTTGTCGATATTCATGCCCCCGGGAAGTCTGACCCATTGGCACCGAAAGAGAGGGACCTTCAAAGGTCCATAGTCAAGCTCCCAAATCTCTTCTATGAATCCGTAGTAGGTTTGCCTATTTCCATTCTTGTCATAGGCATCTATGAGATACCACTATTTTGATTGGTGCTCTTTTATCTTGCGCTCTTGTATGAAATGTAAAATCATTTATGTCGTATCCTTGGAGTGTCCGAATTGTAGTTGGCGATCCACGAGCCAACACTTTCAACCGAGTACCTGTCTCCGACGATCATGTGTCTACGCAACCAATCGCCGGTTATCTCTGTGTCTCTCATGAGCCAAACCTCGACCTCCACAGGTTTGTTTTGGATAGAACGTTCTTGTGCATGTTGACATATGGGGCCACCACAACCGATTGTCCCAAAACTACGAAATGTGCTTATGTAAATGAAGCTATATTGCTAGAACGTACTGATTTCGCACCTAGTGTCCCTTTCCTGTAGCCTTCCCTCATCTTTGAGATCTGTGCACACCAATCGGTTTGAGATCCATATAATCGACGAGAACTCAATGACCTCCTCGGCCCCCGACCATCGGCAATGCGACCTTTCGGTCGATTTCAGTTATGAACATATTTCTTTATAACCCCTATGAATCTTCGAAAGGGTACATCTGATGTAGAAATACGGGACCAAGAATCCGTATCTCTTTCACCATATGAACAATGAGATGGATCATAATATCAAAAAAAGATGGAGAGAAACACATCTCAAGCCTGCACAGAGTGTGGACCACGTCTTCCTACTGCTTATCTAGTTTTAATGGATCGATGCCCTTCTGTGAAATCGCGTTGAAGAATGAACACAACTTGATAATTAGGTCTTGGACTTTCTCTGGCAGAACCCCCCCTAATTGCAATTGGAAGCATCTGTGTCATCATCACGTGGCAATCGTGAGACTTCATACCAATTAACTTTAAGTCCTTTATTGAGACTAGTCTCTTTATGTTAGAAGAGTAACCAGACGGAACATTGACTCTATGCAAGCATTCGCAAACGCTAATTTTCTCTTTCTTGCTCAAAGTGTAGCAGGCTGCGGGAAGGTACTTTTTGCCTGTATCCATTTCTTCGTGATGCAGCTCCTTCCTCAGTTTCATATCTTCGAGGTCCATTCTTACTTGAAGTGTATCTTTCGTTTTGTCAGGTATGTCCAGTAAGATACCAAGCAAGCTATCACACACGTTCTTCTCTATGTGCATGACGTCGATTGCGTGTCGAACTTCCAGGACTTGCCAATAAGGAAGTTGGAATAGATGTACTGCCGGCTCCCTTTCCATGAATAATTGTAAGATCCTTTACAGCGGTAAATATCTGTTTCCCAGTGTGATTCTTCGGAGCTAAGGCAGTCTCCTTTGTCCCGTGAAAATCTCTCTTATTATTGCGGTATGGGTGATCCTTGTGGAGGAACCTACGATGTCGCATGTAAGCCATTTTTCGGCAGTTCTTCAGCCACCGGCTAGCTGTATCATCCAAGCACTGGACGCATCCGTTGAAGCCTTTTGTTGTCTGGCCCAACAGGTTGCCAAGAGTAGGATAATCATTAATGGTTACGAACAATAATGCCCGTAGGATAAAGTTTTCTCTTTTATGCTCATCCTATACCCGTACAACATTGTTCCACAATATTAGAAGATCTTCAACCAATGGTTTGAGGTACACATCGATATCATTGCCAGGTTGCCTGGGCCCTTGGATCAATAGTGGCATCATAATGTACTTTCGCTTCATGCAAAGCCAAGGAGAAAGGTTGTAGATGCATAAAGTCACCGGCCAAGTGCTGTGACGACTACTCATGTTGCCAAAAGGATTCATCCCATCTGTACTCAACCCGAACCTTATATTCCTCACATCATATGCAAAGTGCTTCTTATATTTTCTATCGATGTTCCTCCATTGCACAGAATTAGCAGGGTGTCTGAGCATTCCATCATTCTTACGCTCTTCGGCATGCTATCGTAGCAATTGGGCATGCCTTTTGTTCGTAAACAATCGCTTTAGATGGGGGATTATAGGGAAATACCACACCACCTTACGGGGACCCCTCTTCTTCTTACGCCTCACCCTGGCATCTTCATTCTCGATATCGTCATCGTTGCCCTTATACCGCTTTGCTTTGCAAACAACACGAGCATCCATGTACGCAAACTCATTCGCGATACAATATGCAATCGTTTGGACATGCGTGTATTCTTTGTACTTCCGGTCCCAGCAGGCGCATAACCTGCTTGGCACGCACGTAGTTGAAGGCAACACGTTACTCTCTGGAAGCAAGTCCTCCAAGAGACATAACAGCTCAGGAAAGCTCTTATCGGACCAACCATTGCTTGCCTTCAACTGCACTAGTGAAAGCACGGTATGCAGCTTTCTGTGCTCCTTCTTGCAGCCCGGGTACAATGGCGTTGTAGAGTCCTCTACCATACGCTGGAACTTTTGAAACTTCCTTTCACTCGTGAAGTCCCCCTCCCCATCACGCAACATTTGATCTAGATCATCTTCGTGGCTATCAACGAATGCATCTTCCACCGCCGTCATATTGTTGTCTCTGTCATCTTCATCAATGTGTTGCCCTTCATGTACAATATTATCTTCATCAATGTGTTGCCCTTCATGTACAATATCATCTTCACCGTGCTCGGTCCAACAGGTATAGCCAGCCTTGAAACCCCTTCGAAGCAAGTGTGCACATATCGACTCTATGTTAGAAAACAGCTTCTCATTTTTGCAATCAACGCATGGACAACAAATATACTCCGCCAAATTCTTCGACTTGTGTGCCGCAGTCGTATTCAGAAAACAAGTCACACCATTAAAGAACTCTGGACCGCGACGGTCCGTGTCATACATCCACCTTCGGTCTATCTACAGTTAATTATATCGAACTACATTCAGTATATCAATAAACATACCAAAATAATTTATTCTTTACATTAGTCATGCAAGGCTAATTAATTAAAAGCGATAAACACATTATAAGCACATAAGCGCAAATAACAAAATAATTGTAAATGATTAGATTTACAAATACATCTAGTAATTTTGCCTATATTAAGATACATAAAACCTTTTTACTATTTAAATATCCATCTAGCATTTCATTTTGTTATGTAGTGCTATTAAATTCAATTAATATACATCAAACAAGCATATAATTGAATATAAGGATATATTTCTAAATAATTATGTATCTTGCAACTTTCATTATTGGAAAATCCATCTACCATTTTTCATTATTTAAATATTCAACTAGCAATTCTCACTATTTATAATTCATCTAGCAATTTTACTATTTAAATATCCATATAACAATTTTTATTATTGAAAAGAATTACAGTTATGCATAATTATCCATCTAGCAATTTTCATTACTTAAAATCCACTACATCACTAAAATGGATAAGAATTACAATTTATTAAATAATTTAGCTATATCTTAATTTGAGCACTACCGACCTAAAATGTTCACACCATACAATCAAGAATTATCAACATCTAAAGCAATATATAAATTAAAATTTTACTACAAATATAACATAGATCAAGTCAAGAATTAACCTCGAAAAGTAATACGAGACAAATTTTAATACAATTTTTCAAGAAGAACTTCGCCAAGGTAATAACTACAGAGCAAAAGCAGAGCTTCTTTTATTATGCTCACGGAGAAGAAGTCACCTTCGAAGAAAACTATTAACACAAATTTTTGGCAGCATCTCCCCAATAAAATAACAACCGAGCAAACAGAGCTCCTCTACATTACGCTTTCGCGAGGAAGGCTTGGTCGGGCCGGATATATAAATACCTTATCCTTTGTCCTCTGCGCGAGCCGCAGTGATAACATGAAATTACGCGGGAAAATTCGGAAGGGCGGGAAAACACATATCACTATCGGTTAAATACTAAACCAACACTAAAAATTATATCACTGCCAGTTATAAATGGAATCGGCAGTGATATATCACTACCGGTTTTGGGTGTAAACCGGCAATAATAGTCTTTTATCATCGCTTCTTGGTTAATATCTGGGCAAGAAGTGACACGTCAGTACCCTTCCAACTACGCGCCAACCGTCGCTTGTTCTCTGCCGTTCCAACCGTTGCGCTTCACATTCCTCTACCAAGCTGTTCCCTTCCCTTCGCCTCTATATAATGCCCATTCCTTAATCTGAAGCACTACTCGTCACAATCCACTACTGCTGCAAGAATGCCCCCCCTAAGAAGCGAGCACGTATTGGGCAAAGCCCCGCTCCGTCGCCAGAGAAGAAGGAGAAGAAGGAGGAGAAGGAGGAGAAGAAGGAGGAGGAGGAGGAGGCGGAGGAGGAGACAAAGGAGGAGGAGGAGGAGGAGGGCGACGACGACGGCAGCAATGGCGACGAGGTCCTGCGGCGTTGGGGCAAGACCAACTCCGCCACCGAATCGGATTCGAAGGAGGAGGAGGACGATCACCGCTGCAAATCCGATCGGTCATCAGGCGGCAGCTTCGGTGACGAGGAAGAGGAGGAGGAGGAGGACGATGACTTTTGGATATAGGGTTTCACGCCATTTTGGGTTTCAAACGGTTAATAGTTGTTGGCCTGTTATATTTTGTATATATAATTAGGACTAAATATGTAATAATGGACCGTGTAACTAATTATATTTTGTAAATGTTCTGTGTTTTAATTAATACATATCCCACAAATTACAAATTTTGTAAATGTTCTGTGCGAGATAAATTACAAATTTTTAATATGTTCTATTTTTTTAACTAATTATGCTTTGATATGTTCTGTGTGAGATAAATTACAATGTTTCTTATGTTCTATATCGAACTAATTATGGGGAACAGTAATATCACTACCGGTTATACAGTAAAACCGGCAGTGAAAATGGTCTTATCACTGCCGGTTTGTAGTCAAACTGGCAATGATAAATCACTACCGGTTTTACATATAAACTGGCAGTGATATCTTCTTATCACTGCCGGTTCTCTATAAAACCGGCAATGATATTGCCTCCATTCCTACGGGAAATTTGTACTATTCTTATCACTGCCGATTTAAGTTAGAACCAGCAGTGATAATAGTATCACTGCCGGTTGAGTTTAGAACCGGCAAGGATAATATTATCATTACCGGCTCGGACCTACCTGGCAGTGATGGGGGGTCACGGATGAGGCAGTCTGTAGTAGTGATTTAAACAAAAATGCTAAGGGATATTGTAATCATACGCAAATATCCATGAACCATGATTCAATCTACTCGATTGCAAAGCCCATACGCGTCAATCCTTTGACATAAAATGTTGGTTGCCAAAACAGTTTCAAACCGAAACCCATTTTCATAAAATATCAAATTCTAATATTGGGATGACTTCACAAGTGCCTATGACCACGGGGAATCGATTAGATTTTATACTCTGCAGAGGTGTACAGCTTTACCCACAAGGAATGATCAACCTTTTTGTGAGGCTATACGACACACTTCCTTAGGTGTGTCGGCAAGGAGATCATACATAACCGTTACATTATCTAGACTTGACTTCGAACTAGCTCAAGACGTTAACCCTCGTCATAGAAACAGAAACACTCACCCTAGTCAGGGATCTACATTCAACTTACCCAACACACCATTTCTGTTCATAGCAAGGCGTACACTGTTGCATTGGTAGGTAGAAGCCCCTACAAGCAGACTTGTCTAGAATGCCTATGCTAGCTCCTACCTTCCAAAGTGCAAAGCCATATCTAAATAGCTTAATAGGCTAAGGCTGTCCTATACCAGCCCTTGTGGTTGCACGGAATTCTTGGATCAATAGCATCCCATTGCTCTATCCTTAACTCGACACGGGCGATACTCCGCCCTACACTACATGCATTCCCCTTTGCACAACCAGCTATTGCCAATAATCACCCGCGTTAAAACCATAGTTTAATTTCGGGTTTTTATCCAATTACAAGCAACCCTTTTCCAAATGACAGCCATTCATTTAAACAGTTTTGGAAATAAGCAAGTCTAATTTAAGCATGGCTAAGCAATGGTAATAAGCTAACGGTTATACTCAAACTAACATTAATTACGTCTAAACCATTCTAGGGTTACAAGGTTCACTTATCCATACAGATTGAGGTAATCCACAATGTACAAGGATAGTTACTGGCTCTACCCAAATTAGCCATTTTGTGGAGAATTACACGCATGCATAATATGTTGACAAAAATAACATATAGTAGGTGAAGTATTGGGTTCAACATGGTCAATGAGTTGCTTGCCTTGCTCCTCGTTGTCTGGATCGAAGTCAAGGTCTGCAACAAGATCTTCTCCTTCTTCGGGATTGTCGGTGTCTACACGTCGCATAATAGGGAATAAATAGCAATTAGCAAATAAAAAGGGTAAAAAGAAAATAGATAGCAAGAATAAATAAAACTCTTCACAGAGAACAGGGGGTTGTTCTTGCGAATTCATTAGTTTTATCTTACAAATTCAAGAAGCTAAAATTATGTATTCTTTTATTTTTATTTTCGAATTCAAGATGCAAAAATTATTTAAGATTATAATGATTTGATCATTACAGGCACAAGGCAGATTCTTTCCTTTAATTAGGATTTGGATTCAAAGTAATATTTAATTAAATTTCTAGTTACTTAGTAGCTAATCTTTTCCATTGCATGCATATATATATATGTGTGTGTGTATATATATATGTATATATATGTGTGTGTGTGTAAGCATACATGTAAAGGTATGCATGTATATAAGCACTTATGCACAATTAGAACTTACATTACTTCTATTCCATTTTAACATTTGTTTGCTAGAAATTTTAATATATTTTAGACATGCCATATTCATTTTACATTGCATAAACATATATTTAGAAAATGAAGTAACTTAACTTGAAAAGCAAATATTTTTAGATATTTGGACTACTCTCAGCATGAGGATTTCAACAAAATTTATCTTTCTTTATTTTGTCTAAAGTTAAAATAATCATTTTCTTTGTGCATTAAAAACCTACTCAAGTATTTTTATTATTAAAATTCGCATAATGAATATTTTAAAAATATTTTTTGCACATTTTGGAACTTCTGGATTTTAGATGATTTTTAAATTTATTTCATTCAATATGGAGCTTTAGTTTGAAAGTTATAGCCATTTGTGTTGACTTGGGTTTGAAAATAACTGAAATTCAAAAATACGCTTTCACTATTTTGAAAGTGGCTTTTCGTTTTGGTGCCATCTCATTTAAACCCGACCCACTGCAACTGACAACACGGGACGGCTTGAAGATGGCCTATTTTGCTATTCCCATCAAGACCTCGAACAAGGGCTGGCACCAAGAATAGTTTTACTGTGCCAATACCAAACCTTCTCTTTTTTCTTTTTCCGGAGTCCCGCCTAAGCCTTCACTGGACTGGACTTTGCTCTCTTCAGATGGCGGAGCAGACCAGGTGGAGGAGCTCATGGGGATGATCGCTAAATTGAAGGAAGGCGGTCTAACTGGAGTCGCGATCGTCCTCAATTTTGGCCTTCGTCAGGTGCAGCCCCTTAAGGAGCGAGACCATCTGGGGTACGACTATGAAGGAGAACACAACACCACATGGGAAACCCCTGAACTGATCCCCAGGGATGCCCTTCTCAGACGCCTAGGCTATTTCTTTGTCCAGGGCGTCCACATCGCCAACACTGGGTGCCCGAAGCCCTTCAACAAGACGAATCCTCCGCCTCTAGTAAGATGTTGTCTTGTCTTGCGCAATTAGTTTTTCTGGCTCTTGAGTAGCTGCATTTAAACGTATGTTTGATGCCTGTGCTTGCAGGGTCGTGATGCTTTCTTCTCTGATGCGCCGTTTCCCGAATTTCCTCAGCATAAGAGTGCCAAGCGGAAACACCCTGCTCGTGCCTCGCCTTCGGCTCCGAGTGCCAAGAAGAGCAGGACAGCCGAAGACCCCTTGGGAAAGGGTAAACGCCCAGCCATCCACACACCCAAGGAGAAGAGGAAGCAGTCGGCGGCAAACGTACGCCCGACTGGTGGCCTGAAGGTTCGGGACCCGGTAGTCGTAAGCGCTCCTCCAGCGACTTCCTCGTTTTCAAGCCAGTCTGTGGACCCAAAGGCCCCTGAGCTCCCAGCCCGGCACTCGGCCGACAACGTGCCTCCGTCCTCGCACCCGATCAGAGACCCATTGTCCCCCGCACCAGGCGCGCAGACTGGTTATTCTGCCGGCGGACCTTCTGCTAGGAAGGGCTCGGGAATAAAAATAACGAGAGATCCAGCAGGTTGGTTTCCTTGTTAGCTCTTTTTATTTTTTCGGGTCGTGCCTTGACTGCTTCTTTTTCCAGAAAGCCTATTGATGAGGTGCCTGTGGATGCGCCACGCCAGGAGCCCGAAGGGGCTATCGCTGAAGATGCCTCAAGGCAGCCAGGGACTAAGGTGCCGGTGATGCGCGTCCATCGCCTCGATGTGATTCCGAGTCGGCGTGCAACAGACTCTCTCGCCTTCAGGCCTGAACACCGAGGTTGGCTTGAATTCGAACAGCCCCCGGCAGCAGACTCCTTCCAGGCCGACTGGCCAAATGGTGCCTTTTAGACCTGCTACTCGCCCTTCGCCTCCGCCAGAAGAACCCCCTCGGCCTCCTCGCCCTTCGCCTCACTACAAGATTTTACTGTGATTATCTGATAGGGCACATTGTCAGAATTACTGTAATTTTTTTACACCAGATTTTACCATGAAATTTTTACTGTATATTAAATATCATCTTGCCGACATGTACAAAAATTTTCATAAAACATGACATTGGTGAAACTCTATTTGTGGCGGTTTTCTGGAACCATCATAAATAGCATTATCAGTGGTGGTTTTAAAAAAAATAGCTAGAAGACTATTTGTGACAATTTTTATTTGGAACCGCCACAAATAGTACATCAGTCGTAGTTTTGAAAGAATTGAAATTAAATAATATTGCATTTGAAATAATTGGAGCTAATATTCCATGTGCAATAATTGAAAAGAACGATCGAAACAGATTCAAAACTTCAGAGGCCGTTTTGAGGCCCTAAACGATGTTTTTTTGGAATTCCGTCGTCGCGCACGCATTCGCACAAACCATCAGGATCCGACCATCTGATTTTGACGCACTTATGAAATTTGGGTGATACTTTTCATTATCTTTCAAACGAGCCAAAGAACGCCCCGATCGGAGTTACGAGTCAAAAGTTATGGCCATTTTAACAAACGTGCTCAGATTTTGATTTCCTCATTTTTCTAACTTTTTTTTGAATCTTTTTTAATTTTTAACATTAAACGACCGGTCTCACCGCCGGACCTATACCAACAAAGACGGCCAGTCCATAAGTCACATAAGCCATGCTTGAGTTGTGGCTATGTCACATAGGCCATCACTCAATTATTTACTTAACAATTTATTTGTTTGATTAATCACCTATTCATTTATTCATTTTCCTTTTTGTACATTCAATTATTTATTTATTTTTTTAGCCCGTCTCATTCAGCCCAACCTAACCCCTTCCCCCCTCTCTCTCCCCTCTTATCCCCATTCGCCGCCACTCTTGACCTCCCTCTCTCTCTCACGCAACTCCTCTCCTTCCCTCTCCAAGCGCCGCCCTCTTCACGATCTCCACTGCGGGCTGCCACCAAGATCACGGCCGTCGTCCGGCTTCCTCCCTCTCTCTGTCCTCTACCTTCGCCCCTTACGACATGCCATTGATCCGATGGCCTCGAGGTGCCCGATGCCGGATCTGCCCAATCAAGCCTCCCGCATTCCTGCGCCATCATCACCACGACAACGTCGTGGGAAGCCTGCCTCCTCCTCACGGATCTGGTGTTTCCCCATGTGGTGATCTCCTCTCGACTCCCCACCGGGTTCGCTGCCTTCGCCACCCAGATCGGCCGGATTTGGTGGGGAATCGCCGATCCGGTGTCCCCAGTGAGTCTCTCCTTCCCCACTTTCTACTCTTTCTCTCTTATTCACCTTCTTCTTCTTCTTTTTTAGGTTTTCCCTTGGCATTGTCGGGCTTGGGTCATCGCTTGCCATGAAGACCTCCCGAGGTAAGTCTCCCTTCTTCTTTTCCTTTTTTCTCACCCTCTTCTCCCATTTTTCTTGCCCTAGGTTCCCATCACCCGGTCGCCCTTCTTGCTCGGCATCCTCGTCAGATCTGGCGGGTGGAGGGGGAAAAGATCACTCCCTCTGGGCTGCTTGCATGTAGACGGTGGTCACCCACATCGCCTACCACCCCAGAGGTTATGGCCGACCCCGACATCTCTGGCCATTGCTAGGGTTCAAACCTTCCCGAGAGCTAAGTACCCAGCCCCCTGTTCTCTTTTACTGTTATAGTGTTTTCTTTCATGTTCAGACAAGAAGGTGGGTTGTTTATAGTGTATAACATGTTATCCGATTGAAAGATGATCGCTACTGAGTAAAACAAAATGCACATTGAATCAAGTTGATGATGTATGTTTGTTTTCATATCAAGCTTCAGAGAAGTATATGCTTAGGTAGTTTGAGCATTTGCTTACACTGTAATGGCAGATTTTATAGTTGCTAGAACTTTCCTTTTTAACAAAAGCATGTGCAAAATTCGATTCAAATATTATGGTTGTGTTCGGAATATGTATGTCGATTGTTTATGGCGAGTGTTATCTATTGGGATTTTTATTTCTATGCTTGGTCCTTTGCGGTGGAGATTGGTGATTGGAGTGCTTGTGACTCGATCCTTATTATTTTGCTCGAAACTAAAATGCTATCAAAGCTTCCGCATGCCCGAGAGTTTACATTTTTGAATCGATAGGTGATGTAGAATTAATGGTTTATATGTTCATCTTCACAATAGAGAGTAGTGTAAGTATTTGATTGTTTGGATATTCGTTATTAAGGCATAGAAAAGGTGTTAATGTACCCTTGATTGGTAATCGATTTCCTTACGACCTCTAGCATAAGATTATCTTGGTTTATTAAATTAGAAGGCTGTGTCCTTGATATTACTTGCTATTAGATTATAGAACCACCATTACATACAAGTGTGTCATTTTCCTCTATACTGCTTTGTTACTATCCAATTTACTACTAATTTTATGCTTCAACTAATGAACAATTGCCATTACTTCTCTTGAATGCTTAAAAGAAGATGAGTGATACCAAAACTTAACATTGTGTACCGCCGCCAGGAGGTGAAGTGATAGGCGAGGAAAGAAGAGACAAGTGGTCGCCTTGGTGGTTGCCCTTGCATCCAAAGGTGAGGTCAGATTTGAGCTAATATGGGCAAGGGTGGGATTGTAGAGCTTGTATGAATGATAGTATGTTTATCCCTTTTATATTGGAGTCAACCAACATGGGGTGAAACTATGGTCAGGAGGATAAAATCATGGGTGGAATGGGTAAAACCGTGGGCAGCAAGATAGGTGGAGGAGAGACGAGGAGCAGCTGAACTTCGACAGACCGTTGAGCAACAGCAACAAGAAGTTTATGAACCTATTCACTTATTTTGCAAGGATACTTATTTTGTATGGCTGGTAACCTGGTTCACTGGTACTAGTGAGTTTAGGTAACTTGGTTCAACTTTGTGACCTATGGATTTATTTTCAATAGCTTCAAGTGTGGTACTAACTTTAAGTACTATGAACAAAGTTTGTGACTCTTAATGTATCTGTGGTTAATTTGTGATGCTCTGTGATTTGTGATGCTCTGTGCAATGTATTGATTGGTCTCCTGAAAATATTGTGTGTTGTGTCGAGATGTATTGTATGTTGTGGTTGTAAAAATGGATCATATGTGGGCTGACAGAAGTGTTCAATGACAAAATATCATAGAAAATGACAGACCACTACTTCCATGATGAAAATGCAAGTCCACGTGGCACTCATCAGTGACGAAACATTTCCATCATAACACGTGCCACGTCACCTCACATCGTGGCTGCTGACGTGGCACTAGACTATTCAATGACGAAAATGCATGTCCACGTGGCACTCATCTATGACGAAACATTTGCGTCACAACACGTGCCACGTCACCTCACATCTGGCTGGCGGCGTGACCTTGACTTGCTCAATGACGAAAATGCATGTCCACGTGGCAACAATCATGATTTAACAAGTTTAAGTCATAAATAAAAAGGTCAACGCTCATTTTTGGCCGATCGGAGTGTTCTTTATGACGAATTTGATATTTTTCATGACGTTTTGGGTACAATTAATGACGGTTATATTCGTCATAGAAATGACCTCTTCGTTGCGAAAATGTAATTAAATCCACGAAAAGTTGATTTTTATGACGAAAAAGGTAATTCGTCATTGAAAACTTTCTATGACGCACTTACTATGACAAGTTGAATTTCGTCATAAAAAACCTACAATGACGATCTCGGGACTAATGATGACGAGTTTGGACCGTCATTAAAAATCACTTTTCTTGTAGTGCCTCCACCAGAAGAACTCCCTCGTCCTCCTCGCCTGAAATCTCCGGTGCGGGTTGCATTCTTCGACAAATATGGCGAGAGAATATCTTATGATGACGAAGACGAGGATAAGGAATAGAAGTCATTCTGTGACCATGCCTATGGTTGCTCTCGGTTTGCTCATGTAAGTTGCTTGCGCCGAGTTGTTTTAGAAGTCCTCTTCTTTTTGTCTTTGATGCATAGTGTAGCTTCATCATTCGTTATGTCGCCTTCAGTGTCTGGCAGAGCGTGCCAAGGAAAGGAACACCCTTCTCTGGGAGATACTTCCAAAGACCAAGATGAGGAAGGACTATGAGGCCGAGGTCCAGCGAATCCGTGTCGAGCTGCAGGAGGAACTCGGCAGGGCCCGGGTAGAGAACCGAAAGGAGCTGGAGAAGCTCCGGGCCCAGGTTCTGGCCTCCGAGGCGGAGAAGCTGAACTTGACGAGCTCTCTTAGCGGTAACCACCCTGTCCGACTGCATTAGAGCGCCTTTTTTAGTCTTTCGCCCTTATCATATCCTTACTATCCTGGTTTCGGTCTTCGTGGTTGCAGGTCTTTAGGACAAGCTTGAGGCCGCCCAGAAGCAGGTCGAGGAGCTGAAGGAATCTGAAAAGAAGGCTCGGACCAAGTCGGACAAGCTGGAACTAGAACTGGAAGGTTTGCTCTCAACTTGTCCTTTATCTCCGCTGTGCTTTTTACTTAACCTGACCGGTTCTGCAGAATATCGTGTTAAGTCGCAGGCTCAGTATTGCGTTCTCAATGAGAAGATCAAATCTATTGAGGCGTGAGTTGATAAACTCTAGGAAGGTTCCGAAAGAATGCTGCGGATTCTGAGTCCTGACAAAGCTGGGCCCAGTGATATTCCCTGTGATGCGGACGCTACGATCCAACGGCTGGAGGAGGGGCCCATGAAACTGGTAGAGCACCTGAAGGAGACGGTGAGCTAATTTACTGATGAGATTGTATGTTGATGTTCCTCCGCCCCTCCCTTTATATAGCAGAGGGGGCGGTTACAAAAGAGAGTTCTAGTCGGATACAAAGTGGGGATTATATCTCCTGCACCTATCCGTTTGGTAACGGTTTAGATTACAATCGTATCCTACCTAATCCGGATCGGTTGCTATCTTCAAGGCTTCCTTATTTCGCACTTTTTAGCGCGTCTTTGGTAGCTTCTATTTCCGTGCAGCCGGCCCGACCCAATCTTGTTTAATTGGACCTCGCAGGCCTGTCTTGCAGACACCCATAATGTGCATACTCCACAGTTGGAATTTTATTTTAGTAGGGTGTAAATTTTCCCTTTTTCAATTATTATGGCAATTGCAATTTTTATCAATTTCTTTATTTATTTAAACGATCGTATTCATCCCACCTCTGATTTTTATTTAAATTTCTAAGATTAGTATTATTTCTTGCTTGCATTATTACCATTATTATTATTGTCACTTTATAATTTTCTCTTTTCTTCTCCTATTTTTATCTTTCTTTTTATTTTCCTTTCTCCTCTTCTTTTCTTTTTCTTTCTTTCTTTTCCTCTTTTTCTTTCCTCCTCCATCTTTTCTTTCCTTCGGTCGAACCTTTCTGGCTCTTCCCTTCCTTCTTAGCTTCCTCTCCTCCCTTCTCTTCTTCCTCTCCTCCAGATCTCCTCCCTCTATTCCTCTCCCTCTCTCTATATCTTCCCCTATCCGGATCCTCTCATCCTTCCTGCTGATCTCTGAACTACCATCGCCACTCTCCGACCCCTTCCCCTTCCCCCCTCATGCGCACACGCTAGCTCGGCCTCCCACAGCCGCTTGGGCCCTGGTCCCGCGCCTTGGGCTCAGTCACGTATCGCTGGCTAGGCTCTAATCCTATGCCCTGGGTTTGGCCTATCGATCCTCGTTGCTAGCTCAACCGCCTCCCCACCTGCACCGCTCGCCCTCCCCTAGTTTGGCCTCGTGTCGCCCTAGGTTTGGCCCATCCATGTGCCGACTTGCGCCCTCTTCTTCCACCCAGCTCAATGGGCAACGATTTCTTCCCCTTTTCTTTTCCTCTTGCTTCCCCTACTGCCTATTTTCTTAGTTGATGATTGATTTCTTGGTTCGATGGTTTTGATTGAGTGATGTTCAGGTTGATGATGATTTGGGGTGTGCTCTACGTTTGGAGGCATGACAATGACACCTGGTGACCTCTAGTGCGCCGGGGAGTGCCAGACTGTTGATGGGCACTCATCGTACCATCCCAAGGGTTGTCTCCCTCTTCGCGACCTCTAGCGCATCTACTCCCTCTAATAACTACCCAGACACTGCACTGGAGTTCTTAGCTTCTCGGTTAGCAAAGGTCTACTTGTGTGTACCTAGTGTGGAATGTGTTCATGGATAGTTCTAAAGGTGACATGGGGGATGGGGAAGTGTTAATGGCTAGGGCTAATGGTGATGCTGCCATTGCCCCTTTGTCCTACCTCATTGGTTGGCTACCCCTGGCCATCTTGGTTGGCTCGGCTGCTCCTAGCCTCCTTGGTTTTGGGAGCTTGGGTTGTGCTTGAATGGAGAAGAAGTGGAATGGGGCAGCTAGCCCCTGGCTTCCTTCCCCTTTTTACCTGAGCTTGACCTTATCTTTTGACTATGCTTGATATTTTGGCATTGTGCTTGCCAAGCTACGGCTACCCATTTCTATACCAGGTTTGTATGCTTTTAGCCGAATGATGGCACCTGAACTAGCGAAGGGTGTCGATCTGGCCCTAGATAGATCTGATATCTCGACAAGCGAGTATTACTCGCATTTGGGTTTGACAGCAATCAGAAATCTTTTTAAGTCTTTGCTTCTCTTGCTTTTCAGTTGTGCATGATTATCTGGATAACTAACCTTTTTGAGGGCTTGTAGCACAACATCAAAAGAGCTTTAAATTGTTAGGCATCAAAACATTCTTTGTAATTTTCTTTTTGATGTACTTTGATGCTCATGTACATGTGTTGTATGTGCTGATATGTCATGGTAGTTATCGATTGGAGATGGTATTATCTTTTGTTGTATTTGGGCCTTTGAATAGATGGTGATGTTTGATATATGTGTGATGGTTCTGTTAGTTAAATGAGGATGATAATTAATCTTGGTGGTTAAGTTATTTATATGCGCTATTAGTTTTTGCTAAGGATCCTTGTTGTGCTATTAATTTTTGAGGTTCTTTCAAAATGTGTGCTAAATGAATCCTAATATGAGAAGTATTCCTTCTTCTAATAGGATTAAGATTCCCATTTGCTTTGGTGGAGAACTAGGGAGGCTATATAAATCTAAAGGGTGGTCATGGAGAATCCAATCAACCAAGAACTATAAGCCAACTCATCCTAAAGCAAGAGGTGCATGAGAGTATTAGAGGTTAGGTTATTCTTTAGTACTAGATTCTTATACAAGGCAAGAATCCGAGGGCCCTAAAAGTTTTGAGAGGTTATGAGAGAGCAACAATTCCTTGTAATCTTTTGAGGTTGTGTTTAATGAATTTGCATCGGCTTCGCCAAATCTTTGCTCTCTTGCCATGGTTACTTCAACATCATTATTTTTGTTCTATACACAAGATTCATTTTCTTAATTCTTGAGACTATGTAGGGTCATGCTGTATCACAAAACTCTAATCCAATTTGGTAGCTGCTACGCATAAGAAGGCAACTTGTGATGAATATTCTCATCAAAAAAAGCAATCTCAACTTCAACGAGGCGGTTGGATATCTATTGAAGGTAGAGTCCTTAAAAAAGCCATCAGAATGTTCATTCTCGAGTGATCAATCATTGCCTACAGCAAGTGTTGTAGACAAAAGCAAGAGTTACACAAAGAAAAAGGACAAGAGCAAGGGCACAATGTATGTTATCTATGTGACGAGGAATGTCATATGATAAAAGACTGTCTAAGTTTAAAGCAAAAGAAGGGTGCATGCTCAATAGCGGTAGCAAAAAATGATTCAGATGTACTTTTCGTTAGTCAATCACATACTTCTCATGGAGTATATCACACATTGATGGGAGTTTGATATATTCCTGGCTTAAAGAAAAATCTAATATTTGTGAGGGCGTTTAAACTCAATGGTTGTGAAGTATCTCTTCGAGGTAGAGTCATTGCGAGTTACTTGCAAAACACAGGTAATCATGAAAAGAATATAGAACAATGGAAGTTACTGATTGATTGGTAAAACTAAAGGAAGGGCAATCAATGGAAGGTCTAAAAAAAATGTTGATCAGGAGAAGAAAACCATGTCTTTAACGGTAGATAATCAGATCTCAACTGTAGATATCTATGCAACTGCAAAGATAGTTGCAAAATCTGTTAGGCACAAAGGCGAAGATGTGAGTTGCTGGAAGAAGAAAGACATGATGGGACAAACCACGTGGTACTGATGAGCAGTTGGAGTTCAGAGGCAGTACAGATCTATGGCATAGAGGGCTACACGAACAGGAGGTGTGGTTAACCAATCTACATAAAGAAAAAGCTTTCAGGTGGAGATTTCGGGAGGCCAAGCCCAAACATTGACACGCATAATGCAGTGATGTGCATGAGCCTTTGTGGTGGGGCACTCCCAAAGGTAGGAGGAAAAATTTAAAAAAAATTACAGAGTTGATTTGGAGCAAGTTTTTTGAGGAGCACAATGACTTCAATGCAAAAGAGTGAATGTGGAGATTGTTAAATATGATGAGTCATATCTAGCTTTTTAGGATTTAGAGAAGTGTGCTGTATGAATCTTAATAGGAGTAGAATTCATCATCATAATAGGAGTAGGATTCCCATTTAATTTAAAGGAGAACTAGAAAGGCTATATAAAACTAGAAGGTTGTTATGGAGAGCCCAAGTAACCAAAAAGCCACAAAGCACCTAATCTAAAGCAAGAGATACATAAGAGGTTTAGAGAGTAGATTATTATTTAGCACTAGATTCTTGTATAGGGCAAGAATCTAAGGGCTCTAAAAGGTTTGAGAGGTTGTGAGAGAGCAATAACCCCTTGCACTATTTTAAGGCTGTGCTTAAAGAATTTGTAGTCGGTTTTGCAAAATCTTTCTCTCTTCGTCGTGATTGCTTCAATGTCGTTCTTTTTATTCTTTCTATGAGATTCATCTTGCTTATTCTTGAGACCGTGTACGGTCGTGCCGTATCTCACGAAACTCTGATCCAATTTAGGGGCCGTTACGCATAAGAAAGGTTATTAAAGTGTAACATAGCTCGTGGGTTCTCTTGCGTGATCATCTTATCCTAATGCCATCTGCAAGTATTACATCACTTCGCCATCAATGCATAGTTTTTTGGCTGGTTATTAGTAGTTGACTCACTACAAGTAGGTGCAAATGAGCCGCTCGAGCAAGCCTGGCCTTCTAAGCTTGAGCTCTCGAGCTCGGTCAATTCTAAAATTTGTAGTTTTGTGATGTAAATTTTTTTAAAATTTATAGTTTTGTAAAATAAAAATTAAAACCTATAATTTTATGATAGTTTGTACAAAATATGTAGCTCCATGAAATTTACTCGTTTCCTATTCTTTCAACTACTAACCGGCCTCTTTCTTTGCCAGCTTGGGGCCGCCGCCACCGATGGTATCCACTTGGTGTGTGTTTGTTCGACTATTCATATTCTCTCCTAATTTTTTTACTCTTGGCCATCTCTGTGTGTCCCATTTACAAGCAGAGTTTGCTTCGTAGGTACAGTTTGTGTTGGTTCTGATTCCATTTTCGTTTGAAGTACCTCCATTATTCCATCGAGGGAGCTGAGACTTCTGAATCTTTTTTTTTTTAAAAAAAACTTGAACTGATTCGTTGGCTTAATAACTTCCTTACACTATGTTTCTAAAGATGATGCAATTCTCTATAAATCTGTGGGTTTTGTTCCTTGTTTAACTAGTTCCTTTTATCCGCACCTCTAGTGTCTCTTGGATTCATTTAACAGTAGTAGTTGGTTACATATGAGTTATCCGCACTGTCAGTCACTGCAGAATTTAGATGCATGGATCTAGAGAATAAGTTTACAACCGAAATCTTGTGAAAATTGTCTGAGGAATAACAGCGCCATAGATTTCCAGCAAGTGATACAACAAATGTGTGTCACCCAAAATTTCAGAAAGAGACATGAGAATATATCTTCTCTTAGCCTGCATGATGAAGACATTTTCCGTACTACACTGATGAGAACAATAGCGGCTCCATAATACAAGCAAAGTGGCTTGCCTTGCCTTGGGCTTCGGCGTCGCTTACAAGTTGCTCATGACAAAATTGGGTTCGCTAACTTTGAAATAAAATCTTTCACTATCGGCGTGCCCGTTACCGTTCGTCTTCTTTTGGGAGAGAACAACTCGTATCAATATAGGTACCGCTCTCCTTCTGCAGCACTCTGATTAGTGCCTAATCACTTGACCCGTATTCAAGTACTTCCTGTAGTTCTGATAGCTGCAATTCAGTTGTAATTCTTCTTGTTCTCTGCTGAACCTATTCTAGTTATAGGCATTGACTGAACCTTTTCTTTCTTGTTTATTTTTTGAAAATTGGCCAGTAGCTCCGGCATTCAGTAAAGAAAGAGAATAACTGCCGAGCTACAAATGCACACACACCCCACACAGACACCCCCACATATTCCACGCGCTTGCATTCGGTGCCGTGCGAGCCCTCATCGAGTGGCACTCGAACGCAGACAGGCGATGCACGCGGCGCACGCTCTCACCAACCGAGCCAAGGCTTGGGCCGCCTTTTTTCTTTTAACAAGCATTCACTTCATCTTTTCTTTTTCCTTTTTTGCAGATGTCCCAGCGTGATCTGAGGTTTTCCCATGGTGATTGAATGACAATCTTCTGCTATATGTTCTATACATTGTTTTATACAATTTGTTACCTTTCATCTCTGTTGGGCTCTACATTTCATCTCTGTTGGGCTCCGTCCGTCAAGATCTTAAAGTTGCGATGGGTTGATTCTTATTGTCGATTGTTTTGCTTAATTTCTTGATGGAAAATTGTTTTGTAAGTTAATAATAATATTTACACCCTTCGTCCAAGTTTATAGGATGTATTTTTTGAATGGTTTTGTCTACAAATATAGGACATATTTCATATTCCAATACAAAACTAGTGTGATGTTCACTCTATACCCCTAATAAATAACCATCTTTAATTTACATTCTCTGCATGCATGCAATAAGTACAGTGCTTAGCGATAATAATTTGGGGTAATCTAGTCATTTTTAATATCTTTTTTGTCTATGTGCCAAGAAGAAATACACCTTGTATACTTGGACGAAGGGAGTATACTTCACATCTTGCATCCTTGTAGGGACTGAGCTAGAGGTGGGTGTCGTATCAGGCCGGCCAGGCCTTGCACAGGACCATCATGCTTCATGCCTAACCTGTGCCGGGCTGTGATAGCTCGTCATGCCTTGTCAGCCCAACTTACCTTTAACGAGCACAGGCATGGCCTATTTGTGCTCCATACCTACTTTGTGTCATACTAGCCTAAGACCGGCCTATTTGCACTATTGTGACAAGAGGAAAGGAGTCGGAGACACTCAGAGGTGAGGTAATAGACACAAATATTAGAGAAAAAAGAACTAAATTTTATTTATTCTTGACCGTTGCTCCCACTCTCAGTCGTTGTCTCTCTCAGTCTTTCTCGTGCTCCTTCTCTCGCCCGATCAGTCTCTCTCTCAATCTCTCAATCTTTCTCGCCCGATCATTTCCTCTCTCTCTCTCTCCATCTCTTGATCTCTCTCAATCTGCTTGGTCTTTCTCACATGATCAATCTCTCTCTCAATATCTCAATATCCTTGAACGTCAATGGCTTTTCCTCTAGTCTATTGCTGACACGTCCTTTCATCCTCATGGCCTTCTTCACAGTGTCACAGTCTAGCTTTAGTTCCTTCTGGCCACAAGCTTTCTCGCCCTCATGATAACTATCTTCTGCCATGTTAGCCCAAAAGCTCAGGATATCTCCTTCAAAGAGGGTGTCAAGCTCATCTGCATTGGCAGGGAAAATAATGAACTATAGAAACTTTGTAGTGCTTATGTGAGTACACTCGTATTAGTAGATAGGAATGCTGAAAAATCAAATTGTCCCCTCTTTGATTTGCACTACCTCATCTAGCTAATTGATGATTGGATCACACGGATAAGACCTGATGGAACTCCATCCCCTTTTTTCTCTTTTCTTTCCTTTTCCCCTTTTCTTTTCTTTTCTTCCCTTCCTAATCTTTTCCTTTTCTTCTTCTTTTTCTCCCCTACCAGCACCCAACCCACTCCAATGCTCTCCCCCCGGCGCCCTCCCCTCTTGCGCACTCCCTCTTGGCCTTCCCCACACCGGCTCCTGCCGCCTCCCTCCACCCCTCGGCGTCCCCTCTGCTTGGCCTCCCCCTCCACGCCCAGTGCCCCTAGGCCTCCACCCTCCTCATGATGCCACCCCTTTGCTGCCCTCCCTCTGCCCCCTCGGTGCCCTTCCTCCATCGCCCCGCCGCCCTCCCATCCTCCCTTCGTCCTATCATCATCCTCCTCGCCTCCTTCGGCCCCCCTTGGCTCCCGCTGTTCCCTCGGCCTCTAGCACCCACCTCCCCCTCTGGCCCTCTGCCGCATCCCTGGTGCCCACTCGGCTCCCACCTCACCCCCGCCCTTTGGCCCCCACCGGCCTCCCACATGACAACACGACAATGAGCGCGGGTGTGGTCGTGTGTGGCACAGTGATGGGCATGGGGATGCGTAGTGTCGGCCCACCGCCCCCTCGTCTCCCCAGCTTCATTCAGCCTCCCTATCGTCCCCTCATCTGCACACCGCCCTCCCTTCGGACCAGCGACCCTTGGCCTCCCCTCCGTCCCCCGCGCGGCCAAGGTGCATAGCGAAGGCGGTAGACAATGTTCTAGCCATGGCATGGGCCACAACGACAGATGGTGGTCTGGTGACTCCAACAGGCATGGCTGCCACAGATAGTGATGTGCCCAGGTACACCCCCTCCACCCTCCCCTCCGGCCTCCAACGCGTGCTCACCTCCCTCCTGCCATAGTGCCTCCCTCAAGCCCTCCCCCGACGCTCTCATCTGTCCGGCCTCCTTATGGCCTCCCCTCGACGCCCCCATTGGGCCGACCACCCCTGGCGTCCCCATCCAACCGGCCTCCTCACGGCCTCCCCCCGATGCCCCCAATTGGGCCGACCTCCCCTAGGCCCCCACCTAACCGCTTTCCTGCCCCCAACCGCATGCCGGCGTGCCGCTCAAGCGCTGGCCATGCCAGCCTTAGCATGGCCCAGCTTAGCATGCCGTGCGGGGCCACCTATCGTACCCGATTGGTAGGCCTAGCACGGCCCAAGCAACCGTGCCATGTTGGCACGACCTATATGTAACAATGTCATACCGGGTTGTGGACCGAGCGTGCCTCATGCTGGCTCGAAAAAGCCTGGTCCAGTACCCACCTCTAGATTGAGCTTAGTTGGCGGTGGTGTGGAGGTAAAAGTACAAAGTGTAAAAGTTATGGGCTGGTTGCCAGGTATACAAATGTTTAAAGGCTGTCTTAGTTAACGACTAGTCAAACATATGTATTGGTGGACAACAAATCTCAAAGCTAATGCTCGCAGGTTTCATATGTCCTTGTGGAATCTCGAGGTAACTAAATACTCCATCCGTTCACTTTTATAAAACTTGTTTTTTGAATGGTTTTATTCATAAGTATAAGACTTATATATAAATTTAATGAGATCTTTCCTTCTATACCCCTATTTATTCTCTCTCAACTATATACATTTATTCATTACCACCACAAAAAGTATATCTTTCATCCTCCAAGACAATTAAGTCGGAGTATGTATGTCATTTTCTCTCATACTTTTCTTTATTTGAATACTTTTCTCTATTTGAATACAACCTTAATCCTTGTGCAAAATCAAAATACGTCTTATAAAAATGGATGGAGGAAGTAGCTTGCACCTGACAACCAATCTTGGGAGTACTAAATCTATTCGTTGATACTGACTGGCATCGATGCCAATAAGCAGCCAATGGGAAGCTCGCAAATTTCCTTCACAAGACTCAGCACCATTCATTATTCACATTCATTATTCACGGGCTTTAGCAGCTAGTGCTGTTTAGGTTCCCTACCATCCCTCTGCTGTTGCTTTGCTCCAGAGTATGAATGTATGATGTGCTGCTGTTGGCTCTGGTAAGCTCCTTTGTTTGATCGATGAAGATGGAGAGACAACACTAACTGTTGCTACAAGAATTAGTAATTCTGTGTAGTTGGACGATCTGACTCGGTGTTTTGCATTTCCTTATTCAATCATTATTATTTACTTCTAATCTTGTTATAGCGACACAGGGAAAACAGGCAGGCTGTCCGATACAAACGGACGGTGGATAAATCAAAGAAATAGCTGAGATATTTATTCTTGGAGTCGAATTTGGAATCTCTTATACTCCGCTTATATCTACTTAGAGTGCCTGCCTGCCTCTGTTAATTTTCTCCTCTGCAGAATATGGGTTTCGGAATCTGCTGTGTTTCTATACCTATCGAACTCTGAATTAACAATCTTCAAAGTGCAAGCTCTGTTCTATGTGCTCTCCTGTGTTACTTTTCCAAGGTCAGGATGGAAACCAGATCGACCACATTCCCCCAATTCATCTGGAGCTCAAATTTGGGAACTTTTGATCAAAACCGAACCTTTGTCAATCCCAATAAGACTGTCTTTTATGTTGGTGAAACCGTGCGCACTCGTACATTATCTCACAAAACTATGATATGATCCAAGACTGATATGGAGCTTGCTAGACTATATATATACTCGTGCATATATATCTATGGAGCTTGCTAGACTGTGCATTAATTAAAAGTTGAAGATGGAGAGTGAACAATACAAATGTAGAAATTTACTTGAAAACCAGAATGCTAATGCTAAAGGAAAAGGGTTTTTCTAATTTGTGACACGTGCCTGTTCCTCATCTTTCCACGCTCTTACTGTCGTCCCCTTCCACCACCGCGCCTCCAGCACTTCAAAGATCATCAGTTCCATCTTTCAACCGATGAAATGGTAAACTTTCAAACTCCATAATTGAAACTTTCATTTTGGGAAATTTCAACTCGAATTTGAAAACTTTCAACAGGTGATTTCAGCACGAATTTTCAAAATACCAACCAGGGAAATTTCAACTCGAAAATCCAAAAGCTTTCGATTACTGCATGACTAAGAAAACATTCATTTAGAAGAGTTTCAATTGAATCATTCAATTTGGGGGACACATCACGTTAGAATTTGATCCCCTTTTCAATTTAGCCTCTGATGTTTAAACACGGTGCAGCATTGTCTCTTTGCATTTATGTTTGTTTTTTTTTTTTTTAAAAAGGAAAGACAGACTCTGCTTTAAAGAAGAAAAGAACAAATGAAAAGCACACAGAGTAGATCAGTACAGAGTATGGACACTACCTGCAACTGCAAGCAAGGAACCATGCTTTGGAAAATGGAAAGCAAGGTGGGGCGTGTGAGTTCATGTGATGAAAAATTGGTTGAATGATGAAATTGGCATTGTAAAGTGACTTTGATTACAGCATGTGTGGTGCTTGTGCGTGTGCCATGTTGAGATAATTATTATCTTTGGTGATAGCATGATGGATTACGCTTGATGCAATGCACTCGTGTGAGTGGTTGCATGGATTGACCTTGAGTCAAGTCGTGGACTTGTGCTCGTGTGCAGTTTGTGTGTTTATTCATGTGCGAGTGTTGCTCGAGGGCTTAACGTGGTCGATGTGGGACCGAACTAGGTTCATGGAGGAACCGAGGTTGGGACTAGATTCGTGGAGGAATCGAGGTCTTGGTGGTCAAGGATGTCATGCGGGACGTTCGGGCTAGAGAACATGCACATGGAGGCTGGTTAGTCACGTAATTACAGCAGGTGGGCTGTACATACGTGCAAGAGTTGTTTTTGGCCACGTTGGACCAAGTTGAGAAAGATACGGACTCTTTCCATGTTGGAAGTGGAGTTGTATTCTATCTCGTTAGGATTGCTATGTATAAATAGAGGGAGGTGTCCCCTGTTTATAGTGAGCAAGATTTGAGAGCGTTCAGGTTTGAAGGTTTGTACTCTTGTGTTGGAGTACTGTAGACAATGAAATAAAAAATCAATCTTCCAGAGAGCTTCTTCTTGCGTCTGTGATTTGCTCTTGGCTTCGACATAGTTGATCGATCGCTTGAAGTCTTGTTCATCATAGCAGTCACGAAGTTCATCACGGAGTTTCGGTTCTTTGCAAAGGTATCATCTTGCGAAGGTAATATCTTTTGATCCGTAGATCCGATCGGATTGATTCTTCTTTTGTTCACTTTGGAATTGAGTCTAGTTTATACAGTTAAAATTTCACATCAATCCAACGGTTAGATCTTCGGTAAATTGTGGTCGCCCAGATTGATGTCCTGCTCGCCCTACTGCTCGCGTGGTTGCCCGGATTCAGTCATCTTGCGAAGGACATAACTTTATATCTGTATATCCGATTGACCTGATTCTTTTTGTGTTAGCTGAGTAATTGCGTCTAGTTTCTACAGTTAAAATTTCACATCAATCCAATGGCTAGATCGTCGATAATTTCTATTTTAGTGGATATATATCGGTCTGCTCGCCCAGTCTGTGCGCGTGGTCGCCCAACTGTTCACGTGGTCGCCCAACCTGCTCGCCCAAGTGCCAAACTGCTCGCCCAAGTGCCCAACCTGCCCGTCCAAGTGCCCTACCTGCTCGCCCAGGTGCCCAAACTGCTCGCTCAGGTGTCCTACTGGTCGCCCAGGTACTCAAACTCGTCGCTCAAGTGTTCTACTGGTCGCCCTAGTGCTCTACTGGTCGCCCAGACTTCTAAACTGGTTTCCCAACTTCGTGAACCGGTCTTCAATCAATTTGAGTTTGAATTGGGGTGTTTCAAAAAGTTTAAAAATAAGATTTTAGCTTCCGCGCAATCATTCACCCCCCTCTGATTGACGCCATCCGATCCTACAAGTGGTATCAGAGCAAGGTTGAGGTATGGCGTCAGATAAGTATGTTAATCGTCCTCCTATGCTTAATGATTCAAATTTTCCTTACTGGAAAAGTCGCATGCAATCCTATATTGAAGCTCAAGGTAATGATGTTTGGCGCAAAGTTTCTACTGCATATGATGTTCCTGATATAGTCACTAATGATAATAAAGCAGACGTTGATTTAAATGCTAAAGCTAAAAACTTGATTTTTCAAGGAATCTCTGAAAAAGAATTTGATCGAGTTTCTCATTTACGTTCTGCACATTCAGTTTGGAAGACATTATGTGACTATCATGAAGGTTCAACTAAGATTAAGAAAGTGCAAAAATATTTACCAAAAGGACTTTTCGATTTTGTAATGAGACCGGTGAATCAATTGATGATCTTTACTCTCGATTTGAGAAAATCTTGTGCAATTTGCGTGGTGTTGGAGTTAACAATCCGAGGAGAATGCTAGTCGATTTTGAGATCTCGACTCTGAATGGCGTATGGTTGTTACTACAATCAATCAAGCTGTTGATTTGGACACGTTGACCATGGATGATCGTATTCTAGGTTGAAAACTTATGAGATGGATTCTTTATCACCTAGAGTGATAAAACCTCTACACATGCACTTGTTGCTAACTTGACGTCTTACGGATTACCATCTTCATCTCCTTATGCGCATTAGCTTCTTTTTAGATGAGCAGTTTGAGATGCTCCTGAAGAAGATCTTGTGCTCATTTCTTCACGCTTGTCAAAGCACTCAACAATGTGAGGATGAGGAGGCGTGGAGGTACTACTTGAGGTCTTTCAAGCTGCTTTGAGTGTGGTCTTCCGGGCATATCAAAGCAAATTGTCCCAAGTTAAAAAGAAGGAAGAAAGGAACCAAAGACTGCGTGACTCAAGGCGTACTACTCCTAGGCATTCCAATTTTCAAAAAGTCGCTAAGAAAGTCTTAGCTGTCTTGGAGGAGTGCGATCTTAGTGATGTGGACTTTGAGAGTGACAATGAGCCACGGGACAAGAAAGGAGAAACTGATGATGACTTCACTGGCATGTGCTTTATGGCTAAAAGGGATAGTGACGATGATTACGATTTTGATGAGATAGGTCCTTCTTATGATGAACTTGAGTATGCTATGGTTAAATTAGCTTCGAACTTAAAAAATCTAAGAAGGCTCTTAAAGAAAAAGATCTAGAAATTGATAGTTCCAATTCGAAATTGCAAGGCTTAGATCTTTGATTCACGATGATGATGCACGTAAGTCATGTGACTTAATTCACAATGAGCTTGTTTCACTTAGGAAAGAACATGCTTCTCTGTTAAAGCAAGATAGGGAAAATGAGAAACAAATGAAAAATGCTAGTTGTTCAACCATTGATCTACATGATTCAACTTCTTGTTCAAAATGCTCCATCTTTGGAATTGAAGTTGCATGATGCAAATGCTAGAGTTTCTCAAATGACAGATGCCTTGCTCACTCATAAAGTTCTTTCCTGCTCAAATTGTCGAAAACAGAAAGGAATAGTGGACGTTCCCTGTAACAATTGTTTAACTCTATCTAGAAAGGTTGATTACTTGGAAAAATCATTAGAACGTTTCACTAAAGGAAAGAAAAACCTAAACATGATTTTGGATCAATCAAAAGTCAGCACTCATAACAAAGGGTTAGGTTTTGATTCTTATGCTCATCATAAAACACATGTTCCCCTTGTTGTCCAAGTTCTTGAAAGTGGAAAGTTTGAAATTGCAAATGAGCCTAAGAAAAGCGTCTTTAAATCTCATTGGAATGTTATCTTCTCTTGTGATGAATGCAAATGTTGCTTTTACTTCTAAAGTTAAACGATACATTAAGTACACTTGCACTCATTATGGTAGAGATGGACATCTAGTAGATTTTTGCTTTAGGTAGCCAAACAATGAAGCAAGAAAAAGCTAAGGCTAGGTCTAATTTCGAGACGAGCACGCTTTACTCCTCATTATGTGCCTAAGATGATCACGAACACTTTTTGTTGCAAGAAACACGAGAAAGAGCAAAACTGATTTTGTATACAAGTATACTCGTCTTTGTGCCTACTTGTCGTGTATCTCGATCTTTGGATTCCTAAATGTCTTTTATCTAACTTGATCTTGAGACATCGACATTGTCTTTTATGTAGGTCTGTGAAAGAGAGGAAGGAGAACATATGGTTCATAGATTACGGATGTTCAAGACATATGGTGGTGATTTAAAATGGTTCTCCTCCCTCACACAAAGTTCTGGTGATGAGGTCATCACTTTTGGCGACAATTCAAAGGGAAGAATTCTTGGAAGAGGAATTGTGCGAGTCAATGAAAACTTCATTCTCAAGGATGTAGCTTTGGTAAGCAAGCTCAAATATAATTTGCTCTCAGTTTCTCAGTTGCTTGATGAAGACCTTGAGGTAAGATTTCAGAAAAATTCTTGTCGAATATTAGATGTTTCTGAAAATCTAGTATGCAACATCACTCGCATTGGTCGCTTGTTTAAAGGTGATTTTTCGTGTCCATCATCTGAAATGACATGTCTTGTATCTCATGTTTCAAAAGATCTAACTTTTGGCATCGTAGACTTGGTCATATTGGTTTTGATCACCTTTCACGCATTAGTAAATCAAAATTTGCTCAGAGGTTTGCCTGAATTGAAGTATGATAAAACGCGTGATTTGGTTTGCTCTCCTGTCAACATGGAAAAATGACTGCACCACCACATTTTCCTATTTTCTTTGTTATGACTAATGCTCTAGGTCACTTCTACATATGGACACGGTTGGACCAAAGAAGAGTAAAATCTGCAGGAGGTAAGTGGTATGTTCTTGTGATTGTAGATGATTACTCGAGGTACTCTTGGGTATATTTCATGACTACCAAAGATGAAGCTTTTGAATTGTTTCAAGAGTTTGCATTAAGGTTGCTTAAGGAATTGCTGAAGCACTTAAAGTAATTAGGAGTGATAATGGAGGAGAATTCAAGAACACTCTTTTTGCTTCTTTACATTACGAACATGGAATTGAGCATCAATTTTCTTACGCTCGAGTTCCTCAACAAAATGGTGTTGTTGAGAGGAAAAATCTCACACTAGTTGAGATGGCTAGGACAATGCTTGATGAATATTCTACTCCTAGGAAGTTTTGAAATGAAGCTATTTCTCTTGCTTGCTACATTTCAAATAGAGTATTTTTGAGAGCAAAGCTTCATAGAACTTCTTATGAACTTGGTTTGGGACGTACTCCTAGCATCTCCCACATGCGTGTTTTTGGTTGCAAATGTTTCATTCTCAAACATGGAAATCTTGATAAATTTGAATCTAGATGCTCAGATGGATTGTTTCTTGGTTATGCTCTTCATACTCGTGGTTATCGTGTGCTGAATTTAGAAACTAACAAAATTGTTGAGACTTGTGAAGTCACTTTTGATGAGGCTAGTCCTGGTACTAGACCCGAAATTTTAAAGACACAGGTTACTTGCAATTCTGAAAGTATCTTTTTGGAAGAAAGTGATAATGAAGATGAAGATGAAAGTGGTAATCAAGTTGGCAACTCGAGTCAGCCAATTCAACCACAGGAAGAAAATCAGGAAGCATCTTCGGAAATTCTTCCAACAAACACACATGGTACTGGACCTCAAGCAACTTCAGACATTTCAGCACCATTGCATATTCAACGAAGACATCCTCCTGAACAGATGATTGGTGAGTTAAATGTGCGTGTGCTTCGAAACAGGTACAATACTAATGCCTCATATGCTCATACTGCTTTTGTTGCATCTTTTGAACCCCAAGATGTAAGTCACGCTTTATCTGATGAGTCTTGGATTAATGCCATGCATGAGGAACTTGAGAATTTTGAGCGCAATAAGGTTTGGGTTTTAGTGCCACCTCCTTTAGGTCAGAATATCATTGGAACTAAATGGGTTTTTAAGAATAAACAAAGTCAAGATGGGGTTGTTGTTAGAAATAAAGCTAGATTGGTTGCTCAAGGTTTTACTCAAATTGAAGGACTTGATTTTGATGAAACTTTTGCACTGTTGCTAGACTTGAAGCCATTAGAATTTTGTTGGCCTTTCTTTGCATCTAAAGGTTTTAGATTGTATCAAATGGATGTCAAAAGTGCTTTTCTAAATGGTTTTATTTCGAAGAAGTTTATGTCAAACAACCTCTGGATTTGAAAATTCGAAATTCCCAAACCATGTTTTTAAGTTGTCCAAAGCTTTATATGGTTTAAAACAAGCTCCTCGGGCTTGGTATGATAGGCTTAAATCATATTTGCTGGAAAATGATTTTGAAATGGGCAAAGTTGATAAAACCTTGTTTTCTCTCAAGCATGGCAATGATCACATTACTTGTTCGATTTATGTGGATGATATCATTTTGGTGGTACTTCTCATGCTCTTGTTGCCAAGTTTTCAGACACTATGAGCAAGGAATTTGAGATGAGTATGATGGGTGAGCTCACATACTTTCTGGGTTTACAAGTCAAGCAAACAAGGCAAGGTATTTTTATTCACCAAACGAAGTACACAAAAGATCTCCTTCGACGTTTTGAGATGGAATCATGCAAGCCGATTTCCACACCTATTGGCACAACAACTTCTTTGGATCCGGATGAAGAAGGAGAACCGGTTAATCAAAAGGAGTATCGAAGCATGATTGGATCGCTTCTTTATCTCACTGCTTCAAGACCAAACATACACTTTGCGGTATGTTTATGTGCTCGTTTTCAAGCTTCCCCACGTGCTTCTCATCGACAAGCGGTAAAACGAATTCTTCGCTATTTACAATCCACTTTAGAGTTTGGCTTATGGTACTCCTCATCATCATGTTTATCACTTAGAGCCTTCTCTGATGCTGATTTTGCGGGTTGTAGAATTAACAGGAAAAGTACCTCTGGAACATGTCATTTTATTGGTACATCTTTAGTTGCTTGGTCATCTAGAAAACAAGTTTCGTTGCTCTCTCAAGCTGCTTGAATCTGAATATGTTCTTTTGCTGCCGCATGTTGTGCTCAAGTGCTTTGGATGATATCAACTTTAAAGGATTTTGGATTAATTATAGATAGTGTTCCACTTTTTCGTGATAACACTAGTGCTATTAATATTGCTAAAAATCCGATTGCAACATTCTCGAACAAAGCATATTGATATTCGTTATCATTTTCTTGAGATCATGTGGAAAAGGGAGATGTTGTGTTGCATTTTGTTGATTCTGAGTTGCAAATTGCTGATATTTTCACAAAACCACTTGATGCTTCTCGATTTGCCTTTTTGAGGAGAGAGCTAGGCGTTGTGCACCCCATGAGCTTGTTTTGAGGGGGAGTTTTATGTCAAGTCTGTTACTTAATGAGCTTACTTTATCATATTTCTTTATATATTATGTAATTAAGCTTATATATGATAATCTAAATTGTGCTACTTGAACTAAAAGTGACATTGTGGAATTCCTTAGTTTAATTGTCTATAGCGCATGCTCTGTGATATCTTGCTGTTTTAGGCCTGATATTGAATCCTCTTGACAAATTTGGGCTATGAAGCATGTGTATTTTCAGCTTTACTCTTTCATAGACTATTTAATCACTTTGCATGTTTACAGTAAAAGAAAAGGGAATAAAAAAAAAGGGGGGCAAGAAGCTTGTCAAAATTATCAAAATATGCAAAAGCTTCAAGATGTATGCTTCAAGTATGTCATTCCCTAAAAAGATAAGATGTATGCTACAAGCATGTCATTCCCTAAAAGATAAGATGTATGCTTCAAGCATGCCATTCATTAAAATTAAAAGAAGTATGCTTCAAGCATGCCACATTCAGTTTACTGTTATCAAGATTAAATTGGTCTACTAGGTTGGAGTTGAAACTACTTGCTTGCCCTGAGTTGTTAGTTGCTTCATTTTTGGGCCTGGTTTTTCTGCCAAGATTGTGCTTAGTACTTGGCTATAGTTGATTAAATTGAGGTTGAGATGCATGTCACTTCCTAACTTGTTAAATAATATTAAGTTCATGTATTATGCTTATTATGTGATCTATAAGGTTATATGATCAATTAAGCTCATTGGTTCTTGTCTTGGCACTCATTTGTTTTTCCTCATGAAATCATTGTCAAGGGGAGAAGAAAGCTTTCATTGATGGGAGAAGTGAAATGTTTCAGTGTCAAAAGGGAGAAATTTTGGAGTTCACACACAATTTGGTTTCCTTTTAGGGGGAGATTTTTCACTTTGTTTTTTGATCACTTTGCTTTCTGTTTTAAAATGAATTTTTTAAAAATATTTTCTTGTGAGGTTAATGCCAATGTTCAGGTTCAAATGGTGTTGCCAATGTTTTCATCAAGGGGGAGATTGTGAGTTCATGTGATGAAAAATTGGTTGAATGATGAAATTGGCATTGTAAAGTGACTTTGATTACAGCATGTGTGGTGCTTGTGCGTGTGCCATGTTGAGATAATTATTATGCTGGTGATAGCATGATGGATTCTGCTTGATGCAATGCACTCGTGTGAGTGGTTGCATGGATTGACCTTGAGTCAAGTCGTGGACTTGTGCTCGTGCACGGTTTGTGTGTTTATTCATGTGCAGGTGTTGCTCGAGGGCGAACGTGGTCGATGACGGGACCGGAACTAGGTTCATGGAGGAACTGAGGTTCGGGACTAGATTCAGGGAGGAATCGAGGTCTTGGTGGTCAAGGATGTCATGCGGGACGTTCGGGCTAGAGAACATGCACATGGAGGCTGGTTAGTCACGTAATTACAAAGTGGGGTGTACATACGTGCAAGAGTTGTTTTGGCCACGTTGGACCAAGTTGAGAAAGATACTGAGACTCTTTCCATGTTGGAAGTGGAGTTGTATTCTATCTCGTTAGGATTGCTATGTATAAATAGAGGGAGGTGTCCCCTGTTTATAGTGAGCAAGATTTGAGAGCGTTCAAGTTTGAAGGTTTGTACTCTTGTGTTGGAGTCTTGTAGACAATGAAATAAAAATCAATCTTCAGAGAGCTTCTTCTTGCGTCTGTGATTTGCTCTTGGCTTCGACATAGTTGATCGATCGCTTGAAGTCTTGTTCATCATAGCAGTCACGAAGTTCATCACAGCAGTCACGAAGTTCATCACGGAGTTTCGGTTCTTTGCAAAGGTATCATCTTGCGAAGGTAATATCTTTTGATCCGTAGATCCGATTGGATTGATTCTTCTTTTGTTCACTTTGGAATTGAGTCTAGTTTATACAGTTAAAATTTCACATCAATCCAACGGTTAGATCTTTGGTAAATTGTGGTCGCCCAGATTGATGTCCTGCTCGCCCTACTGCTCGCGTGGTCGCCCGGATTCAGTCATCTTTCAAAGGACATAACTTTATATCCGTATATCCGATTGACCTGACTCTTTTTGTGTTAGCTGAGTAATTGAGTCTAGTTTCTATAGTTAAAATTTCACATCAATCCAACGGCTAGATCTTCGGTAATTGCTATTTTAGTGGACATATATTGGTCTGCTCGCCCAGTCTGTGCGCGTGGTCGCCCAACTGTTCACGTGGTCGCCCAACCTGCTCGCCCAAGTGCCAAACTGCTCGCCCAAGTGCCCAACCTGCCCGTCCAAGTGCCCTACCTGCTCGCCCAGGTGCCCAAACTGCTCGCTCAGGTGTCCTACTGGTCGCCCAAGTACTCAAACTGGTCGCTCAAGTGTTCTACTGGTCGCCCTAGTGCTCTACTGGTCGCCCAGACTTCTAAACTGGTTTCCCAACTTCGTGAACTGGTCTTCAATCAATTTGAGTTTGAATTGGGGTGTTTCAAAAAGTTTAAAAATAAGATTTTAGCTTCCGCGCAATCATTCACCCCCCCTCTGATTGACGCCATCCGATCCTACAGGGCGATGCCAAAAGCTTGTACCATTACCATTACACCCATTGAACATGCTCAATCTTGCGGTACCTTCTGTTCCCGAGCTTTGCCACCAGCAGTGACCTAGCGAAATTTTGTTTCATTTTGAGCAACATGATCAAGTGATATATCTGCATCTGGGACTGGTTTTCTCGAAGGGGACTTCTCTTTTCTCCTGAAGTCTCTGTTTCGCTCCTCCTCGGCTTGATTTGCCCGGCAGGCTCTAGAGGTACTACAATTGCATCGTGTACATAGAAATATATAATCTCGTTTTGTCACAGATTTAGCGATGTCGGACGGTATTAAGCATCTCACCTTTGTAGGAGTGGAGAAATCTTAATCTGCAAACCGATGGGTTAGATATATTTGTCATGGTGTTTTCTTTCTTCTTTGGTATTAGTATCCCACGGAGTTGTTCAAAATGGCTCTTGAACCAAGTCGTCACAACTGGTTGGTACCTCTTCACCTTACTAACCTCGCGATTCGCAAAGCGAGTTGTTCGTTTATAGTAGATTGTGCTAAGTAGTTGGATCATCTCCAAATCTGCACAACCCCACAATGCAAACAGTCTAAGAAAGCATAAAATCTAGGAAAAAGTTAACGAAAAATGACCACATATACCTATTAAATGACATAAATACAACCACTTAATCTCTTCCAAAACATTTAAAAATGAGTAGAGAGTGAAAATATTGTAATAACTACACGATAAATTTTCTCATAGACAACTATTTTGAAATAGAAACTCTTTAGACTATGGACAAACATAGTAAAACGGAGAAAGTAGTATATTCAAGTAGTGCTTAGGGGAGGGAGAAAGTATTGTAATAACCACCCAAAATGCTCGTCTCCACAAAATCTGACACAAAGCTACACCACCTCCAACGCATAAAAATCTAAACCAAAGCTATGATACCTCTCTCTCCAATGCGCTATTTAGTAGGCTTATTTGAAGCTACCATGCATGCATGATGACATGATATTAGGCCATTCCCAGTGGGAGTTTCAACTGAGTTTCATTGATATGACACATCATCATGTTTGGTGACATAGTAAGGTAATTATGAAGAGAGAGATAGAGAGAGTTTTATGAGAGGTGAGAGAGTTTCATCTAGATGAAACTTGAGATACACGGTTACCTAAACAAAAGCTGATGTGACACTCTTGGAAACTGGAAAATGAAACTATGCACTGTGAATGGCCTTATGCTAAAGAAAAGTGCACAAAAACATCGGCAGTGCATGACAACACAATCCCAATGTCCATTAATTAAAAGGACACATATACTAAATGTTTGAAGGAATAAGTTTGGAGTTTCCTATTGCCCGCTCCCCTTGCCCCCTCCCAAAAAAAGGCTACTACCAGCTGTGGTTCTCCGTCGGTAACCTCTTTCAAATTCAAAATTGATATTTGAATTTGGCAACTTCAACAGCCGGTTTAAAACTAGTTATCGGTAGAAACCGCCAAGAAACTCTACACCGCCAACTTATGGATTTTCTACGAGCAGATTTTGGAACCATGGCCACAATTGCTATGGTATGTTTTAGCATATGGAACTTGTGCATGACATGCTATCGTGGCATCACCTACTATTGGCGCAACTTGCAATATGCTTGGAGTTATACGTACAAATATTGATTGAAATCTAACAAATTTTGAAATTTGGCTTGGTAATCATGACCTAAAATTTTACTATCCGAATATTTACAAATTTCGAAACAAAATGGTAAAAAAAATTTAAGTTTTTATTTTTTATTTTTTAAGTTTGTATATTTATGTGTTTTGTTCGTAATCCATATATACCATGAAGGAAAATTTTTGGTCCGTTCAAACTAATATAACGTGATGGACCTTTAAGGTCTTTTTTTATCAAAGTATGGGTAGGATTCTTAAATATTTCGAACATAATAAAATAAAAATATAGCCGGTGCATCTCATGGATTGATGTATAAGGTGGGAACACTATCCAAAGTCCCACTAAGATGGATCTTGAAAGCCAAATGAACAATGATGATCGCAAAAAATCGATCCATTTCTGTAAGCCTCTCAATGCTCGTGCACTTGTAATTCATTTTTAGGGACTAAAGCAGACATGGAATTTTATTATTATTTAACCGTCCTCTAAGTTGTTTTAAAAAATAACAGATTTTCACCGAACCACCAATAATGGCATGGCTAAGAACGAAGGTCATTTTTCTGGAAAAAAAGTTTTGACTTACTTGTGGTGTGGTAAGGTTCATTTACGTTCACTACCACACCGAAATACATCATAGACGGCTAAAAACTATCTTCATAGACAGTTACTGAACCTCTGTGAAAAATGAGCTAGTGATAAAAAAACATCATAAACAGTTTATTCTGACAAACCGTCAGTGATAAGTAATATCACATACGGTTTCTTAGAAATGAACTATTTGTGACTAATAAATATCACAAACAGTCTATTACATACCAACCGTCTATGATAAGGATTCATGCTAGCCATGCCCTCCATATAGATAACACATATAAGATAACACAAGACAAGAATTCACAACACCCCGTTAACAACATAGTACAGTTGGAAAAAAAATCATATGGCAATTAATCTACAGTTATATGAATAAATGTTCCTAGGGACTGTTCGAGCCCATAAACTTACCTTTGCGATGGATCACATTAGCAAGGAAGAAAGGCAGGGAGCTCTCCACGAACCGTCTCGAGAGTGTCTGGGGTAAAGTAGATGTGGAGAATTTCACGTCCCGTTGCTAGCAAGAATAGTTGTTACTAAAGAGTTTTAATTGCAAAGAATGAAATATGTAGACAAATTGATGCACTTAGGGTTTCATACCTTGGGTATATTCGGCAGTTGAGCTTCAATGAGGTTGTACATGTGGCGCATCACATAGAAGCCACATGAATGGTATTTCGACTACTGATGGCACTACAGAACTACAATATGTATTCCTTAGTTGTAGGGACATTACGATAATTATTTTAATTTGTGTCAGAAATGTTATTGTAGTTTGTACTGAAAAGTCCATCACATGCAACAAACTATAGCCCCGCTCCTTTTTGTGTCTCCCTTCAAGGTCAACGTAATTCTTGAAAACGTACCCTATGAACATTAATTCCAAAAAGATATTTTTTAAGTAATGGAAATATAGATGGGAGACAATTGCAGTCAATAAGAAAAAATATGTTTACTTATTAAGTACATCTCACATAGGTTTAAAGTCATGTTTACTCCTATACATAGAATCAAGATAGTAAAACTTGTTATTCTTGGTACGATGATCAAGACAACTCAATGGGACCTACATGTCCATGTCATGAAGATGTCCAACCTAAGTTTAGAATGCATATGGAAGCATTGATCTAGGGTAAAGTACTGAATAAAGTACTCACCTATGATTTTATGCTACAAGTATGTACTCTTGTAGAATCAAGGATAACCGACTAGAGAGGAGATGAATAGGAGGTTTCTAAATTTTTTGAGTCTAATTACAATTAATTAAATCATTAAGCAAGAATTGCAATAATGATAATTTACAATTATAATTTCTAGTGATCACCAAGTACTATAGCAAGTCAAGAATGAGCAATAAAGAGTTCTAATGACAACCAATATACTCAAATTGCTAGATATAACAATTTAGCACAAGAATAGTAAGAGCAAATCACAAGAGAATAAGAGACAAGAATTTTTTCACGTGGTCTCGAAGACTTGCTGGTCTCCCCTAATCCACGTTGAGGTGATTTAAATAACTTCAAGCCAACTCCACCCGCTTGAGCCTTCCTCGATCACTATTAGTTCTTCCCCGCTCTGGGTAGGCGAACACCAACCTTCACAACTTGCCGGGGCTTCTCTCAACCTCTGTTGTGAAGCTCACCATGCACGAACACCTCCGAGCCGTCTAGGAGTCAACAACCTCCAAGAGTAATAAACTTTGACACTTGCTCGAGGTCGAATTGAGTGTCTAGAGGCTCAACACTAAATGCACCACTCAATTTTGCTCCTAACTCTCTCAAAGTGTGAATTGAATGCGCAAAGAGTGTTGGAGACTAGCTAGAGATCAAATATCATCAATGAGGTTCAAAAATAGCTCAATGCAGGTGGGAGTATTTATAACCCCCACCCACCTAATCTACCTACTGGCCAAAAGTTGAACAAAAACCTCATGATGGGCCGGTCATACCACCCTAGGGTCGGTCTGACCGCCCCTCAATGGCTAACAGTCGAAACAGTGTATTTAATGCACTGTCAGTGACCATTGGTTACATGGCAAGTATGACCAGACCCCTTCGGTCACACCACCGGCTGGTATGACCGAAGGGTCCCCGGTCATACCGCCCTCCTGAGGTGCTGAAAGCACTATCTCTAAAAACACACACTTGAGGACCCTTTGGTCATACCGCTGGTTGGTATGATCGGAGGGTCCCTGGTCATACCGCCCACCTCAGGGCTGAATCCACCTGTTTTGTACAAAACAAACTGCCCTTGGGCTTGGTCATACCGACGGCAGGTATGACCAGAGGGGTCCCGATCATACCGGCCCACTACACTGAAAACATGTTTTCTTCGCAAAAGATTTTTCTTTTTATGCCAAGCCACATAAAAGTCTAAATGCACAAGTATTGAACCTCTAAACCTTTTTCGACATCAAACAAGCTGCCAAGACCCCTCTTAATAGTACAGCGCCTATTCGATCAGCAAAAGCTATGAAAAGGTCCTTAAATTTTATACCTTAGCCATCTTGTCTTCGATGTTTGCTTTTCTTTTTCACAAGTTTCATGCTTCCATGTTTGTCAAGATTTGGACCAACCTATTCTCAAAATACTCAAATTGAAAATATTAGTCCTTTAACCACAATTGTCATTAATTACCAAAACTAAATCGTATTAGCCTAGATGCTTTCAATCTCCCCCTTTTTAGTAATTGATGACAATCCTCATATAAGAATTGAATTGAGTTTGAATTTTGAGTATGCAATTAGGGAAACAAGTTGTATACTCAAAAAGCTTTGTTTTAATCATATTTTGCCTTTAGGGATGAAGAGTGGGTTAGGCGCAAAATATCATTAAAACAACAACATTTAATTGAAAACTCCCTCTAAATATGTGCATATAGATGAAAAGATGTCATTTGCACATTTGAGATTTTTGAGAATTTTGACGAAGTTTTCTCTTAAATATTGAATCTAAAGATAATATATAAGCAATAAATACATCAAGCATAAAAATGAATATATGATAATGAATATGAGTAACATGAATAACCATAAGCAAAGATAATCATCCAAATAAAAGTGCGAACCATAACATCCAAAAATGACCAAAAGCAACAACAACGAAAGCTCATTAGCTTACAATGAATATGAGTAACATGAATAACCATAAGCAAAGATAATCATCCAAATAAAAGTGCGAACCATAACATCCAAAAATGACCAAAAGCAACAACAACGAAAGCTCATTAGCTTACAATACATATATAGATAAATACTAAAGCTAATCCTTTAGAGCCTTCTAATCTTTATGCTTCTCCCCCTTTTGCATCAAAGACCAAAAAGGGAAGTCTAGCGCAAACTCAAGACGAAGGAGGTGGCAGAGGAGGTGGAGTACGACAAGCCCCATAGCGATGAAAGGAAACAGGAGTCTGCTGAGAGCGATACTCTTCGAAAGATGAGCGAAGCTCAGCGATAGTAGAATCAATAGAATCCATCTGCCCTCTGACCTCGTCAACAATCTGGCGAGTCTGAGTCTGATACTCATCGATATGAGAAAAATTGCTCATCATGTCGGTCCTAAGACTCGTGAAGCTGCTCATCATGGCACTATGCAGAAGATCAAAGTTCTCATGTGCCAAGCTAGAATAAAGCTGTGGTGCAGACTGAGTCGGTGGCTCCTCCTCCCCAAGATCCTCCTGTGGTGGCTGTTGCGAAGACTGTCCTCTTTGTCCAATGGCCTGTGGACCTACCTCTCATGGCTTGTAAGGCTTGTGAACCCCGCACATCCACCATGAAACCCTGTCACCCTTTTGATAATCATCATGATATAAGAGGCGAAGTAGATCCTTTTTCCTCGATCACCGGTAGAGGAGTGCATCTCACGAAGAATGAACTCAACCACATCAAATTTTTGTCTATTCATTATTTTGCTCATTTTGTTCCAGGCATAGCAATCTTATCAAAGTTTCTGCTCTTGGGATGAACGATAACTCGCATAATCCTGTTTATGAGGCTAGATGTGGGAAGGAAATGTGCCATTTTACCTAGCCTAATGACATGAGTAGTGGAATCATAGAAGTTGTATTGATCGGCTAGAGGAAGAGTGCTTTCACTACGAATCTTGGGCTGCCAGCCATGGAAAATGCCCCAAGCCTGCTCAATCTCTTCCTTGGAGGCTCAGTAAATTGTAGAGTCCGTCATCTAGGTGATCTCATCAAAGGAGTGAAAAACATGAAGTGTGGCATAGAATTGACGAATCATGTCATCATTATAATCACACCTCATGTTGACGAATTCTGCCAAACCAGCACCATGGAAGAGCTCAGACACTCCAACAAACAAAGAATTTTTTGGATGTGTTCCCAACTCACCCACTTATGATTTACAAATTCTTTGTTTAGGTAAATCTCATGATAAACCTTCTGTTAAAAAATTATCCTGAACTAATCCAAAGTAGCACTACGAGGGAGCATATATTATTTGCCTGATGAAGCAAGAAATATTTCTCCCCCTTTATTTTTCTCATATCTATAGTGGGCTGGAAGTCATCAACATTTTCTTCCTCTTCGGACTCTTCACTCCTACTGTCATTTCTTTCCTCAAAATCTACATCCATATCATCTTCTTCCTCACTTGATACTAAAATTGCCTTCTTTCCTTTTCTTCCTCAAGAACTCTCACCAAGTTCTTCCTGAATTTTCAACCGAATCTCCTTGTCTCTTGCAGCTCGAGTTAATTTGAGAGTCTTCACTATCACTCTCATGAGATAAAGGAACACCCCTTCCTCGAGTTGACTTGTGAACATTCTTAGTTCTCGGCATTATGACCAAGATGACAAGGAATATGAAGTGAGAACAAGGATTAGATGTCCTAAAGTCATATTATAATATAAATGTGACAAATGTATGTAATTCTGGGGTTTTTGATCGACATGCCCGGTCATACCGCTCTTGGGTCGGTCATACCGGGTATAGTCGTTGTGACTGCCCTAGGGCCGGTCATATCGGCCGTATGGCACAAGAACCCTAAAGGATTGAAAAGTTTGGTTCTTGAGTATATTGATCCATGAAATGGCATATATAGACATTATAATACAATCATCTACTCGTTTTAACCAAAGATTTTAATTCGATTCACATATATTAGCCACATTGTATACCAAACCCTAAAACAACAAAAATGAACCCTGGGGCATGAGAATGAGAGGAATTTAAAAGAAGAAAGAAGGGAAAGGGTACCTTGAATCAGTAGATCGAGATGAGAGCAAAAGATTTGAGGGGAGAAACTCGGATTGAAGGATTCTTCTTGGTGATTTGTGGAGGAGAGAGTTCTGGAGAGGAGAGAGAGATGTGAAAAGAAGAATAGGAGAGGAAGAGAGGGGCACGGGCTGGGTAAGGAAAAGAGTAGCAAAGGAACAGTTACACCAAGATTTGCGCTAAAACTACCCTTACCCGACTTGGTCGATATGGCCGCACAGGGCCCGGTCATACCGCTCACTGGTGCTACCGGTCATGACAAGCTAAAGTAACAATAAAAAGCCAAATCAATCAAAAGCCAAATTGAATTGTATTTGCTCTTTTATTCATATTTTTTATGAGTACTCTATTTGAGCATTTCAACTCAATAATTTAATCAAGAAGAATGAATTTTCACAAGTAATTTTTATTAAACTAGACTTCTTTTGAGAAAAAGAGAAATTTTTGGAAATAACCATTTGATAAGAGATGACTTTTGCATTTGGGCACATATGAGTTTGAAATACCTTTTGTGAGTCTAGATATGATGGGAATCTAGCTCCAAGGCCATTTCTCACAATGTCCATTTTAATAGATCCATATTGACCAAGTTTGAATCGTTAGGAATTTGTGTGAATCAAGACTTAGTTCAAGGCTTTTTGGGATATTTTATAGTATAGAGAAGATTAGATAGAGTAAATTTAATCAAGGATGAGATTTATAGATATTTAATTTTTTTAAGTGAAGTATTTGAAAGAATGACATTTTAGGATTTAAAATAAGATAATTTTTAAATATGTTTACCTAATATGGTCTAGACACTCTCTTTAAAATGTATTTTCACTTATTTGATGTTTACACATTTCTAGGGATGTGGTATACATATGAAAAGCATAACACTCCCCCTAAATGTGTTACTCATCAAGAAATCTAAACAAACAAATAAGAGTCAAATAATATCCAGTAACAACAATCATGATTAAAATGTTCAAGCAACATTTGAGATGTCTATATCATTTAATTCATTCCTCAATTTGCAAAACTGTGCTTCATCTAAGGGCTTGGTGAGGATATCTGCTAATTGATCTTTGGTTCTAATGTGACTAATCACAACACCACTTTTATGTCGGATATCTATATGTTTGGTTCTTAAGTGTTGGACCAGGTTGTTGACTATTTTAACAACACTTTCATTATCACATAAAAGAGGCATATTTTTGAAATTTATTTCATAATCTATTAAAGTTTGCCTCATCCACAATAATTGAGCACAACAACTACCGGCGGAGATATATTCAGCTTCGGCAATGGATAGAGCTACGGAATTTTATTTCTTAGAAAACAATGAAACAAGGGATCTACTTAACAGTTGGCAACTCCCGTAAGTGCTCTTCCTATCCACTTTGCAGCCCACATAATCCAAATCCGAATATCTAACAAGATGAAATTTAGCACCTTTGGGATACCATAACTCTATATTTAAGGAATGTTTTAAATATCTTAGAATTCTCTTAACGGCCACTAAATGGCATTCTTTAGGAGAAGTTTGAAAATGTGCACACATGCAGACACTAAACATCATATTGGGCCTAGCTGCAGTAAGATAAAGTAAACTACCAATCATAGGATGATAAAGTTTTAAATCTACCGGTTTACCTCCCTCATTGAGATCTAGATGCCCGTTGGATGCCATTGGAGTTTTGATTGGCTTTGCATCCTCCATGCCAAACCTTTTGAGTAGATCCTTTATGTACTTGGTTTGGCTCATAAATATTCCATTCTTGAGTTACTTGATTTGAAGTCCAAGGAAGAAGTTCAATTCTCCAATCATGGACATCTCAAACTCCCTAGACATCATATCACCAAATTCTTTGCAAAAATCTTTGTTAATAGAACCAAATATAATATCATCAACATAAATTTGACACACAAAGAATTATCTATCAATTATTTTTGTAAAGAGTGTTGTATGAACCTTCTCGATTTTGAAACCTTTTGAAACTACAAAGTCTCTAAGGCGCTCATACCATACTCTAGGAGCTTGTTTGAGACCATATAGCACCTTAGAGAGTTTGTACAGATGATTTGAGTGTTTAAAATTTTCAAAACTAGGAGGTTGTTCTACAAATACTAATTCGGATATTAGTCCATTTAAAAATGCACACTTTACATCCATTTGAAATAATTTGATATCAAAACAAGATACAAATGCAAGCAAGATTCTAATAGCTTATAATCTAGCTACGGGTGCAAAGGTTTCACCAAAGCCCAATCCCTCGACTTGTGTGAATCCTTGCGCCACTAATATAGCCTTATATCTTACCACAATACCGTTCTCATCTTGCTTGTTTCGAAAACCCATTTAGTGTTGATTACGTTGTATTCCTTGGGTCTTTTGACTAATGTCCAAACGTCATTTCGGGCGAAGTTATTTAATTCTTCATGCATGTCATTCACCCAATCGGGATCAACTAATGCTTCATCTATATGGGTAGGTTCAAAAGAAGACACAAAAGAGTAATGTTCACAAAAAGAAGCGACACGAGCTAGATCGAGTTTGAACACCCTTACTAATATCACCCAATATTTGATCTATTGGATGATTTTTGGAAAGTCCATGATGAATTCTTCGAGGTAGAGGTTGAACATGTTGATCATTCTCCTTTTCGTCTACATCAATTGGTTGAACTTGACTTGGCGTTGCAGAAGTAGACGGTTCAACTTCAGTGGATGAGGGTTGATCTTCTTTACTCACTTCTGGCTTTGTCTCCAAGGGTCATATTCTTTATTGCTTCTCTTAAACCTTCATCACCTACATCATTCAAATTTTCTTGCTCTTCTTGAGAGCAGTTAGTTTCATCAAACTCAACATCGCAAGTTTCTTCAACAAGACCTTTATTTTTATTAAAAATACGATAAGCTTTGCTATTTGAAGAATAGCCAAGTAAGAAAACTTCATCACAATGACTTTGAAATTTTGAAAGTCGAACACCCATTTGCAACCAAACACTCGAAAATAAGAGATGTTCGGTCTTCTCCCAATAAGAAGCTCATAAGAAGTCTTTTCCAAAAGATAATGCAAATAAAGCCTATTTGTTGCATGGCAAGCGGTATTAATGGCTTCTGCCCAAAAATGATCGGAAGTGCCATATTCATCAAGCATTGTTCTTACCATTTCAATTAGTGTTCGATTTTTCCATTCTACAACTCCATTTTGTTCCAGAGTGTAGGTGGCGGAAAGTTCATGTTTTATTCCAACTTCATCACAATAATCTTCAATTCTTGTATTTTTTAACTCGAAACCATTATCACTACGATTTTTCTTTATTTTGAAATCAAATTCATTTTGAGCCCTTTTTACAAATCTTTTGAAAATTTCGAAGGCTTCGGATTTGTCATCTAAGAAAATGTAAGGACCCGAATTCACCAATTCGAATCCACTGCGTTGTACCGCACTAGTCCCAGGATCAATGCTAGTGCACACAGCTTAACATTGGTAAGCATCATATCATACACAATGATAAGAATAACAAGACTTCATTTATTTAATATAACGAGTGTATGATCTTATGATCACTTACATTATTCAGCCATGGGTTAGACTGAAAGTAAACTTAGACAAATGCAGTGGAAAGTATAGCAAAAGACGTAGATGTCCCATCAGCACACCACAGGCGACTGACAAGGCTTGGCCTAGTGACTCGTATCCATCTGAAAGTCCTCCTCCAACATAGGCGATGATTCCTCCACTGTTGTTGGTTGTTAAGCAAGGGTGAGTACAACAGCACATACTCAACAAGTTATGCACAGAATGCAATTCTATTATAGCTATATACAGGCTTATTCCAAAGGAATGGCTAAGGGTTATTTGCAGTAAAGCAGCATTTATGAATACATACAATACATATATTGAAAAGACAGTAAAACAAATAATAACAAGTAAGTAGATTCAATGATTCTCAAGTAAATCAAGTTTTCACTTAAGTCAAGTTCCATTATCCACATGGCATCCTGCCATCCCCTTCAGTTGTCCATTTTATGAACTACCCCTTGACTGTAATTCCCGAGTATTGCTCAATACCGTGAGCACGGCTATCCGAATAGTTTGTACACTCTGCAGATGTTATGCACTTTACCCACATGATACAACCATGCACCACACAGGCGGATGATCATAACAAAGCCTTTACAATTGGACCGGATTTCGGCGGACCATTCACGCAGGTGCCGCACACCCGCGCCCTCCGCCCCGAGCGAGGCGAGGCGAGGCGAGGCGAGGCGAGGCGAGCGCGCATGTGGGCTTCCTCTTCTCCCTTGCCATGCTTCTAGGAAGGTGGAGAGAACTCTCCCTTATAAATTGGTCATCCTCCACCTCCACAAGCAATATGGGACTAATGCTTGCACACATGCCTCCTCATGAATGGGTCTTTGAGATTTTCTAGGATTTAATTGTCTCAATTAAGTGGGCTTGGCCCAAATAATCCAATATCTATCCCATTCAACATTATCCCACTAACCAAACACACCCTAATCGTTCCTAACTCCCACTGGCCATTTCAAAGTTGAATTGACTGAAGCCAACAGGGACGCCAACAACCAGTGCACGTCGATGGTAAAATATGACAGCCACGCCAAAGATGATAAGACATGACAGGCTGTGCTCCAAGACAAACTTATGTTGGAATTAAAATTAAAGCCCAAATTAGTAGCCCAACAGCATGTGGTTCTGTACTGCAGAAGCCCAACTCATAGAAGCCGTTAACTTGGCCCACCTATTCCTCCCACAACTTAGGATTTCCTATTTTCCTGCTCGCTCGCTCTCTCTCCCACGCACACAGAGGAAGACATAGTGGCCATTAGACACAAAAAGGAAGAATCACGACGGCAATAAATGATCACAAAAAGTTTGCCAGACTTTATCACATGAAACTAATTAAAACTACCCTATTAATCCTAGCAGGAAATGAAAGGCAAATGAATCCATCAGAAACAAAATCACTGAGAGTAGTTGAGATTTCTTTGGCTTGCTAGAAACTAAGAGGTCTCAGTTTGATCATTTTTACATACAAAAATTTAGCACTCTTAGGCTAAATAAATTTTCTTTCCTACCATCTGTCGGTCTTTCAGGTGGCCTATTAGTGCTCTGGACAGACTCACTATTTTCTGGGGAGCTTCCCTTCGAAAATCGATTTTCCCTGTGACTTGAATTTACTAAGGTCCTTGCAGGAGATAATTGGATCCTTACAAATATCTATGGACCCTATGAAGAAGATGACAGAACTGAATTTATCTCATGGTTCAGAGACATTCTCATGCCTCCTGAGGTAGACTGGCTGATTATGGGAGACTTTAATTTCTTTACAGGTGGTGGAGACATTAGTGATATGTTCATTGTAAATGAGGCTAGTAGCAAGTTAGGCTTAGTTGAACTACCTTTGAAAGGAAGATAATTCACTTGAAGTAACAAGCAGCAGTCTCCTCTTCTGGAGCATTTAGATTGGTTTTTCACCTCAGACTCTTGGGACCATTTCTTATCCTAACATAATGTTTAAACCTTTGGTTCGAGATACTTCTAATCATGTTCCTTGTTTGGTTGAGATTGACACTGACTTTCCAAGAACTAACATTTTCAAATTTGAAAACTACTGGTTAAAACTTAAGGACTTCTTGCAAGTAGTTCAGCATGCCAGGAACCTACCTTCAGTGCCACATGACAGTTGGTGATGAATATTCTCATCAGAAAAAGTAATCTCAACTTCAACAAGGTGGTCGGATATCTATTGGAGGTAGAGTCCTTGAAAAAGCCAGCAAAATATTCATTCTCAAGTGATCAAGCATTGGCTGCAATAAGTGTTGTAGACAAAAGCAAGAGTTACACGAAGAGAAAGAACAAGAGTAAGGATACACGTGTATGTTATCTATGTGATGAGGAATATCATGTGATAAAAGGCTGTCTAAGTTTGAAGCAAATGAATGGTGCATGCTCAATAGCTGTAGCAAAAGATGATTCAGATGTATTTTTCGTTAGTCAATCACGTACTTCTCATAGATGGATATTAGATTCAGTTTGTTGCTTCCACGTATGTTTGGCAAGGGAGATATTTAACGAAAGATCTCTACTCTCGGCATATGGAATTATTCACCTGGTTGATTATAAGGATTATGCAATTACTAAGGTGAGAACATTTATATTGGAGATATATCTGGAGCACATCACACATTGACGGGAGTTCAGTATGTTCTCGGTTTAAAGAATATCTAATATATGTGAGGGCGTTTGAACTCAAAAGTTGTGAGGTATTACTTCGAGGTGAAGTCATTGCGAGTTACTTGCAAAATGCAAATAATCATGAAAAGAATCTGGAACAATGGAGGTTACCGATTGATGGGTAAAACTAAAGGAAGGGCAATCAATTGGAGGTCTAATAAAAATCCTGATCAGGAGAAGAAAATCGTGTCTTCAACGGTATATAATCAGATCTGAACTACAGTTATCTGTGGAACTATAAAGATAGTTGCAAAATCTAGCAGGCACAAAGGCGAAGGTGTGAGTTGTTGGAAGAAGGAAGACACGAAGGGACAAACCTCACAGTACTGACGAGTAGGTGGAGTTTGAAGGTGGTACAGACCTATGGCATGAAGAGCTATAGGAACAGGAGGTGTGGTTAACCAAACTACATAAAGAAAAAGCTCTCAGGTAGAGATTTTGGGAGGCCAAGCCCAAACACCGACACGCATAATGCGGTGACGTGCAGAAGCCCTTGTGGTGGGGCACTCCCAAAGGAGGGAGGAAAAACATAAAAATTACGGAACTGATTTGGAGTGAGTTCTTTGAGGAGTACACGACGACTTCAATGCATAAGAGTGAATGTGGAGATTGTTAAATATGGTGAGTCATATCTAGCCTTTTAGGATTTAGAAAAGTGTTCTACATGAATCCTAATAAGAATAGAATTCACAATCCTAATAAGAGTAAGATTACTAACCTAAGTAATTGTCATGGAGAACCCAAGTAACCAAAAAGCCACAAACCAACTCATCCAAGTAAGAGGTGCATAAGAGAATTGATTAGTGACTAGGTTGTATAGGGTAAGAATCTAAGGGTTCTAAACGGTTTGAGATGTTGTGAGAGAGCAACAACCCCTTCTACTATTTTAAGGTTATGCTTAAAGAATTTGTAGTCGGTTTTGCCAAATCTTTTCTCTCTTCGTCGTGGTTGTTTCAATGTCATTCTTTTTGTTCTTTCTATGAGATTTATCTTCTTTGTTCTTGAGACCGTATATGGTCATGCCGTATCTCACAAAACTCTGATTCGATTTAAGAGCTGCTGCGCATAAGAAGGGTTATTAGAGAGTAAGAAAGCTCGAGAATTCCCTTGTGTGTTCATCTTACTCTGGCATCAACGTGTATTTTTTTTGGCTGTTTATTAGTAGTTGACTCACTACAAGTAGGCCTGCAAATAAGCCGAGCTCAAACGTGTTGGAAATAGGTGCAATATTTTTATTCTAGATTTTATTTTGAAGCAAAGATAACAAAAGACTAGACTACTAGAGATGCATAAAACAACAGGCAACACATTATACTTCAGAATATCTCAAGAATTGTATTTTAATGGAGTCGATTAAACACACAAATGACTTACTATTGGGCTTGCTGAAGAACAGAAGGCAGCGTAGCGTAGACGCGGTCGTAGAAGTAGTCGATGTCGCGGAAGAAGCAAAACGGTTGCGCTGATGCACTGCCCAGAAACCTTATTGCCACTCCGTGTAGGTGAACTCTGCGGCAATGACTCGGAGATACCGCTCACCCTCCTTCACGGTGCATGCCGAGGAGGAAGGCCGGCGTCCCGGCGAGGTTCAACAGCTCAACAGTATAGCAATTCAGAGAGGAGGAAGAATGGAGGAGAATTCAGTGTCCCCATCCTGGACGTCTCCAGGAGTTTATATAAACACGCACTAGTAACTGACCACATTATGTCGGTTAAATATGACGATTACTAATGGCGACAATTTGAATCTGGCGATTAGTAATCGATCGCATAATGTCGCCAAATTGAAACAAATATTTAAATCTCATTTAAACGGATTGAATGGAGAAATAATTGCAAGGTTCAACAAAACAAAAGATGAATTCAAAGTGCTAGGAGACACACTACGACACGGCGTGGTTGCTCGTCGTAAGTCACAAGTCACACGAATTTTCACGTGAAAGTACGCGAATGCGCACGCGCGTGCGTGTGTTTAGTCACTGTCCACCTTATGCTATTCTCATGCCTAGTGTTATTATTCAAGAGGTGAAAAGAACTCTACCTTTTAAGTTGTCTAACCTCCATTTGACTAAGCAATATGGTACTAAACCATGAATGCTTTGGAATTAAAGGAAATGGGCCACCTAGTGGCCCAATTTCTAACAGAGCGAACCTAGGCACCTTAGCTCGAGCTCGGTCAACCCTAAAACCTGCAATTTTGTGATGTAAATTTTACTAAATTTGTAGTTTTGTAAAATAGAACCTAACCCCAATAGTTCTGTAATAGTTTGTACTAAATATATAGCTTTGTGAAATTTACTCGTTTCCTATTCTCTTCCCTACTCACCGGCCTTTTTCTTTCCCAGCTTGGGGGCCGCCACAATTACTTCCCCATTCCAAGTACGATTTCAAGCTATCATGCTTATAGTTCTTTTTAACTTGATTCAGAAAAATAATGGAAAATAATTATATTTGTTAATTTCCCAATTTTGCCATTAAATACTTATTTTTTTCTTCACTTGATGGCATTAGAGTAACCATTCCTACTGTATCTCTCTCAATTATGCTAAGAATATTTATGTAGAAGCTTAAAGAGAGAATATAGCCAAAGCATCGAGCATTCGTGCAAGAGTCATGCCGTCTAATACAAGCACATCTTTGTAGGTGTTTAGGTTGTTGTACTATCTATTTTTAGATGTAGTTATATGCATAAGTACCTGTTAAGCACTGATGCCTACTCAAATATCCATGTTTTTCGATAAAGGAAGCTTTTATTAATTCCAAGAGCAATACATCGAGAAGATACAAGTTCTTGAAATTTCTTCTGGCCTCTGCTTAACAAGAAACACATAGCCCAGCAAAGCAAAAAACACTAAAATAAGTAAAGAAAGACCCCACACACACTCTAGTGGCTGTCAATGCGAAGACTACACCGCCACCCATGTGCCTGGGAGAAGAATTCCTTGGCCACCTGTGTCAACCGGAACGCAGCATCCACCATAGTAACCCGCAAATCCAACTTCTGTAGCACAACCCAAGTACGTAACCAATGGGAAGTAGCATAAATAACCTGCAAAGGAGATGAATTGGATTTCTTATGGAATACAATGTCATTTCTGTTTAACCAAATAGACCAACAGATGGTTGCGGCCCCTAGTAAAACAACGTTTTTGATATCCTTCGTAAAATTTCGAAGCCAACCGCCAAACATGTTAGCAACACTGAGAGGTTGAGTAATACCCAAAGCGAAATACAAGAAACCCCAGACCATACGAGCAAATCGACAAGTAAAGAACAAATGCTTAATCGTCTCCGTTTCGTGACAAAAGCAACACTTTGTACTGCCTTGCCAATTGCGTTTGGCCAGATTGTCCTTAGTCAAAATAACCCCCTTACGAAGATACCATAAGAACACTTTGATTTTCATTGGCGCTTTTAGCTTCCATAGACGCTTATTTAGATTAGGAACATCACATTTCATCAACGCCAAGTAATGAGACTTCACAGAGAATTGCCCAGATGGACATAAGCTCCAACGAAACTCGTCTTCATCATGCGTGAGATGTAAATTGGCGATGCGTGAAAGCAAATCATTCCACTCCACCAACTTAGTTCCAATCAATGATCTTCGCCACGAAATATTCGGTTGGGGAGACATGAGAACCTCAGCAATAGTTATGTATTTCTTCCTAGCGATACTATATAGCCCCGGATATTGATATTTTAAAGCGCAATTACCAAGCCAGTTATCTTCCCAAAATCTCACTTGTGATCCATTATTAATTTTGAAGGAGCCAAAGCGAAGAAAATCACGTTTGATCTTCATCAAACCAGATCAGAAATGTGAATCTCCTGGTTTCCACTCAACTTGTACCAACGATTTAGACACAAGATACTTATTTCTAAGTATTTGCTGCCATGTACCATCCGTTGATAAAAGCTTAAACAACCACTTACTCAGGAGTGCAATATTCTTAATATTTAAGTCATGAATCCCTAGTCCCCCTTGATCTTTGGGCTGACAAAGAATATTCTATTTTGCAAGACGATATTTTCGCTTACTATCATCCCCTTGCCAGAAAAAGCGAGACCGAAAGTAATCAAGTCTCTTAAGAACACCTCTGGGAACCCTCAAGAAGGACATCATATACATCGGAAGACTACTTAACACTGAATTGATGAGTGTTAGTCTTCCCCCAACTGAAAGGTGTTTCCCCTTCCAACTACTGAGTCGCTTTTCAAATCGCTCTTCCACCCGTTTCCAATCAGAATTGCGCACTTTGTTAAAATGGATAGGAATTTCTAAATACTTCAAAGGAAATTCCCCTTGTGTGCAACCAAACAAATCCATATACTGATCTAAAGAATCATGTGCCTCCCCCAAGCAGAATAATTCGCTTTTATGGAAATTTATTTTTAGACCCGATATCTGCTCAAACGCACAAAGCAATAGCTTCATGTTGCAAGCTTTATCCAGATCATGTTCCATAAATAAAATCGTGTCATCAGCATATTGTAAAATAGATAAACCGCCATCAACAAGATGAGGTATTACTCCACCAATTATTCCCATCGCTTTAGCTCTTCGAATCAACACAGCCAACATATCGGCAACAATATTAAACAATATCGGTGATAAAGGATCACCCTGACGAAGCCCCTTTTTTGTTTGGAAAAATAGACCCACATCATCATTAACATTAACCGCCACACTACCTCCCGAAATAAAGGATTGAATCCAAGAAATCCACTTGGAAGAAAAACCTTTCATCCGTAAGGTTTGTAACAGAAAGGGCCATTTAACTTTGTCATAAGCTTTCTCAAAATCAATTTTGAAAATAACCCCACTAATCTTTTTCCGATGCATCTCATGAATTGTTTCATGCAGAATGACGACTCCTTCTAAGATGTTTCGTCCCCGCAAAAACGCTGTCTGAGATGGACTAACTACCTTGTCCGCAATCGTAGTCAGCCTGTTTGTAATAACCTTAGTAAATATCTTGAAACTCACATTTAGCAGACATATTGGTCTATACTGTTGTATAACATTTGCATCCTGAACTTTCGGAACAAGAGTAATTATGCCAAAATTCAAGCTATAAATATGTAAATCTCCCAAGAAGAACTCCTGAAACATCAACAAAAGATCACCTTTGATAGTATCCCAGAATTTTTTATAAAATTCCGCAGGAAAACCATCTGGACCACAAGCTTTATTATGTTCCATCTGGAAAACAACATCTCTAACTTCTGACTCAGTAAACTGAGCAATAAGAAGAGCATTTTCCTCTTGAGAGACTTGCGAAATATCCTGATTAACATCCTCCTCCAGGGCTAACAGACTCTCCTCCGGTTCCCCAAATAGTTCTTTGTAGAACTTGGTAATGTACCGCTTAAGGTTAGCCTGTCCCTCAATCTTCCCATCCTCATGTTCCAAAAAATAAATCCTTTTCTTTCGGTGTTTGCCATTGGCAACCATTTGAAAATATCTAGTATTATTATCACCCAAAAGGACATCATTCACTTTTGCCCGCTGATAAAACTTAAGTTCTTCCTCTCTGAGAAGCTTGGCCAGCTGATCTCTAGCCTGGGCAAGGTTCTCCTGCTCGCTAGTAGACAAATCCCTACTCTCAGCAGTAATATCCAACTCTGAGATTGTTAACTGGAGTTTCCGTTTTTTGTCCTTGTAAACCCCTTTGTTATGTTGGGCCCATCCCCGAAGAAATCTACGCAAAGCACCCATTTTGTGATTCCACCTTTGGACAGCGCTATTTCCTCGTACCGGCCTATTCCAAATTTCAACCACCCTGTCATGAAAGCCTTCTCGATTAAACCAACTAAGTTCAAATCTGAACTGTTTAGCATACCCAGAGAAAGCCGGGACTCCAGTATCTAACAAAAGGGGAGTATGATCCGAAATGCCCCTGTCCAAAGCTTGAACAGAAACATATGGGAATTTAAATTCCCACTCGGTAGTCATCAGAACCCTATCTAGTTTCTCATAAGTTGGAATGGGTAAGGAGTTCGCCCAAGTAAACTGACGACCCGTGAGGTCAATCTCTCTCAAATCCAAACTGTCAATGACAGCATTGAATAAGAATGGCCAACGAGAATTGAATCTAGAATTATTCTTGTCTGAACTTTTCCGCATAATGTTGAAATCCCCCCCAATAAGAGTAGGTAAATGACTATGTTGGCAAGATCGCACCAGTTCAGCCAAAAATACTTCTTTAAAGTCATCCTGAGCTGGACCATAGACCGCCATTAAAATCCACTTAAATTTATCACTCTTATTACTTAAATGAAATCTGATAAAAAATTCCCCTTCCTCAATAAGAGACAGTTCAAAACACGCCGAGTTAACCCCTAAAAGAATTCCACCCGATCTACCTCTTGGGGGAAGGCAGTGCCAAACGAAATCCGCACCTCTAGAAAGCCGTGCCAGATTCGATTTAGACATATCTTGCCTCCCTGTCTCCAATACCGCAATGAATTCCAGATTATTATCTTTAACAGCCTCTGCAATATACCTAAATTTAGCCAAGTCTGCAAGACCTCTGCTATTCCAGAAAAAACCTTTCATAGTAACTTTTTTTTTTCATAGTAACAAATATCCATGTTACAAAATTAGCATCATATTTATCATTTGTGGCAAGAAAAAACAGCATTCTTTTGTTAAGTACCTCCGTCGTACATGCCAGTCATTTCCCCAAGCCATTCTCACAATCCTTGTTAGACTTGTTATAACTTGAGGGCTGAAGCATTGGGCTTCTTTAAAATAATTAAACATATTGTGTCACTTTTTCTCAATACTCTTCATTTCAACAAATGTGTTACCCACCATACTCTAATATTCCTACCGCTCAAGGTGACAGTCACGTACATTACCGATTTATTTTTGGTGCTCCCTTTGGAACTTCAAACAAATAACATTTTGTTGACGCCGGAAATACGATTACAGAAGATGGGAAGTTCATAACTGGAGTGGAGCGTAAAGAATTGAAAATTTCAGTGAAAACTAACGGTGCATATATCTAGGGAGCTTGCTAGTAGGGATGGCAACGGGTCCGGGTACCTCCGGGTCTAGCCTCCGTAGACCCGGACCCGAGACCCAAAATTTGGACCCGGACCCGGATCCAAAGTCAGTCACGGATCCAAACTCGGATCTGGACTCGGACCCGAACGGGTACCCGAACCCGAAACCTGCCGTTTGTACTCGTGAAGAGCAAGATGTGTTATTTGCTTGCCTTAGCCTCTCCGCTCCCTGGTTCACCATCCCTTATTCCATCTCTACAAGCCCAAACCCATTACCGATCCAAAGCCCAACCCCCAACACGCTAATATGTGGCTAGACAACTCGCTGGTGAAACAAAGAGGTTGTAGTTGTACATTCGTGGAACTCGCTGGTGAAACGAAGAGCTGCTACCTAAACCCAGCGATAGAACTAGCACAATCTAGCAGTACAGATTGGATCCCATCCCATCCCTTCTATAGTAACGGGTCTGGATCTGAGTACCCACGGGTCCAAAATGAGATCCGGACCGGAACCCGGATCCGGACCCGGACCCGAATCCAGATCCGGACCCAGACCCGAAATAATATACCCGTAAGTTCAAATTTGGATTCGGATCCGGACCCGTCGGGTCGGGTACCCGCGGATACCCGGACCCATAGGTATTTTTGCCATCCCTACTTGCTAGAATGTGCATTAAAAGTTGAAGATGGAGAGTGAACCATACAAATGTAGAAATTCGCTTGAAAACCTGAACGCTAAGGGCATGTACAATGGAGAGTCAAGAGTGTCTCTTAGCACATTCTTTTAAACAAAAAAGATAAGCATGTACAAAGGACATGCACAAGAGCCAACATGCTATTTAATACTGCTTCTCTCTAATTCTGCCTAAGAGCTTGTGAAGAGTCGTCTCTTCACCAAGAGTCACCAAGAGTCGACTCTAGCATTTTTTGCACTTTTCCCCCTGCTACATCAGCGAAATATATCCATCTCATCACTAAGAGACGCCATATTAAATGGCTTTGTACATACCCTAATGTTAAAGGAAAAGGGTTTTCCTAATTAATTTGTGGTTAACCACATGCATCAAAACTCATGGACACAGTCTCCCCATGTGACACGTGCCTCTTCCTCATCAGTAGAGTAGATCAGTAGAGTATCGACGCTAGCTCCATGCCTCCATGCTTTGGAAAAAGGAAAGCAAGGTGGGGCAATGCCCTTCCACCACTGCGCCTCCTGCACTTCAAAGATCATCATCAGTTCCATCTTTCGACAGGTGGAATGGAAAACTTTGAAACTCCAATTGAAACTTTCATTATGGGAAATTTCAACTCGAGTTTGAAAATTTTTAACAGCTGATTTCAGCACGAGTTTTCAAAATCCCAAGCAGGGAAATTTCAACTCAAAAATCCAAAAACTTTCGATTACTACATGATTAAGAAAACATTCTATTCGAAGAGTTTCAATGGAATCTTTCAATTTGGGGGAAAATCACCTTAGGACTCGACCCCCTTTTCAATTTAGTCTCTGATGTTTAAACACGGTGCAGCATATATAGTCTCTTTGCATCCATGCCTTTTTTTTTAAAAAAAAAGAAGGAAAAACAGACTCTGCTTTAAAGAAGAAAAGAACAAACGAAAAGCTCACAGAGTAGATCAGTAGAGTATCGACTCTACCTGCAACTGCAAGCAAGGAACCATGCTTTGCAAAAAGGAAAGCAAGGTGGGGCGATGCCAAAAGCTTGTACCATTAATTACCATTACACCCATCTAACATCTCGCTGCTCGATCTTGCAGTGCCTTCTGTTCCCGAGCTTTGCCACCAGCCAAATTTTCTTTCATTTTGAGCAAGATGATCAAGTGATATATCTGCATCTGGAAGTGGATTTCTTGGAGAGGACTTCTCTTTCCTCTTCGAGCCTTTGTTTCGCCACTCCTGGGCTTAATTTGCCTCGCGGTTCCAGAGGTACTACAATTGTATCATGTACATAGAAATATATAATCTCGTTTTATCACAGATTTAAGCACTGTCGGACCAGGTATTAAGCATATATCTCACCTTTGTAGGGAGTGGAGAAATCTTAATCTGCAGCCGATGGGTTAGATATATTTGTCATTGTGTTTTATTTGCTGCCGGTATTAGTATCCCACGGAGCAGCTCGAAATGGCTACTGAACCACCTGGTCACACCCTGGTTGGTACCTCTTCACCTTACTTACCTCGCGATTCGCAAAGCAGAGTTGGTCGTTTGTAGTAGTGTGTTTGAAGCTTTCTTTGTGCATCATTTGCATCCGTTGTCTCAATCATCCTACCGTTTGTCTGTTTCTAAACCCCACCGGCAGCGCTGCTGGGATGTGGCGTAGGCAGTAGCCGCCGGGCCATAATTCAAACTTAAACCCAAGGCTCGCCTGCAAAGCAGACCTTAGAGAAGGGAATATAGCCTAGTGCTTGTAGGTATTGTCTAAATATATTGAACCAGCTGATCTCAAATGCATACTCCCTCCGAAATATGTGGAGTGCATGGCAAGTAACACTACCCCAATGTTGCTTGGAGGAACAATTTTGGACTTCCCTATTGCCTGTTGCCCCAAAAAAGGCTATTACCAGGTGGTTCTCTATCGGTTACCTCTTTCAAATTCGAAATTTATATTTGAATTTGGCAAGTTCAACAGGCTGGTTTAAAACTAGTTACCGGCCGGAACCACCCAGAAACTCTACCTGCCAAGGGGCGGGATTTTCTAACAAAACAGTTTTGTAACCTTGGCCACGACTTGCTATGATGTGTATAATATTGCTAATATATATATATATATATATATATACACACACACACACACACGGCATGCTGCCTACCGCGTCACACTTTTCCCCTGGAGTTTGTACAGTGAAGTGCTCTATAGGCTCATATATTTATTACACATCACATTTCACAAGCAGCTCTTACCACAGATAGCAGAGGCTTTGCCGCACGTGCATGAGGTCTTGGGTTTTCCATATTTTTTTCATCAATTTTACTGATTTAATTAGGCTATTAAATCATATTGTAAATTTTTAAAACTTTTTTAGAATATTCCTAAGAACATTCCTAACCTACCGTAAGAAATTTGGATCATGATCAAACTTGCGCCATTTTTAAAAATTCTAACAATGCTAGTAATGTATTTAGAGCAACTTCATTGATTTAATTGAGCTACTAAATTTGCAAATTCTTGAAAATTTTTCAGAAGGGTCCTAAGAGAATGTCTACACTGCTGTAAAAATTTTAGATCGTGATCAAACTTTTCCAATTTTTCAAAATTCTCATAATACTACTAATATATTTAGAGCAACTTCACTGATTTAATTGAGCTACTAAATTTATAATTTTTTAAAAATTTGTGAGAAGGTTCCTAAGAGCATGCCTATGCTACCATAAAAAATTGAATCATGATCAAACTTTTGCGATTTTTTAAAATTCTGATGATTATACTATTACATTTAAAGCAAATGCACTGGTTTAATTGAGCCACCAAATCATGTTGGATTTTTTAAAAACGTTTTTGAGAATGGTTATCAGAGCACGCCTAAGCTATCATATGAGTTTCAAATCATGATCAAACTTGTGTATTTTTCAAAAATTCTGACAACGTTACTAGCGTTTAAATTTCGCTGTTTTTGCTTTTTCAGAGCCATCAAATTAATTTTATTTTTTAAACTATTTTGAGAAGGGTTATGAGAATGCTAAGTTACCATTGGTTTCCTTTTTTATTTGTTAAAAAAAGATTTCCTCTCTCTATTAAATTTTAAGACTTCAAAAACATTTTTTTAAAAAAATCTATTTTTCTAAGACTTTTAAAAGGAATATTTTTCTAAGATTTTTAAATGAATATTTTTAAAAATATCTATATTAAAAATTTTACCTTTTATTTCTTAAAACTGATTTCCTCTCTCTGTAAAGATTAACAAACCGTCGACAGCAAATGCGCGGGATTTTAACTAGTTAGCATATGAAACTTGTGGATGACATGATATTGACTGGCATCACCTGCGATTGGTGCGACTTGCATTATGTTTGGAGTTATACGTACAAGTGTTAATTGAAATCTAGCAAATTTAGAAATTTCACTTGGTAATCATGACCTAAAACTATAATATGGGAATATGTACAAATTTAGAAGCAAAACGGTAAAAGTTAAAATTTAATTGTAGAAATTTAAGATTTTTTTTATAGTTTGTACATTGATGTGTTTTGTTCGAAATCCATAATACCATTAAAAAAATTCGGTCCGTTCAAACTAATACAATGTCATGGACCTTTAAGTTTTTTTTTTATCAAAGTACGGTTAGGATTTTTACATATTTCGACCATAATAAAAATACAGCCGATGCATTCCATTGGTTGATGTTGTGACGGACCGCCCTTTTAAGGGGGTGCGTATAAATACCTTCGCAGCTACCCAGAATTTTAGCTGCAGGTAACCAAGTGTACATTGCTTGATAAAAGAGCAAATGCGAACATTTTATAGATGAAATAAGGGCCTAACGGCCAAGGTTTTACAAAGGGTGCGGCTAGCACTGCATACATTACAGAACACCCACAGGAAACGCTTGAGCAGATAGATCAAGGCCTCCCAAAACCAAATAACATCGTCATCTACGATCTTCTGGAATTCGCCAGCTTCATTTGAAATCTAAAGAGGGGATTGGAAGCAAGGGTGAGTACACAACCGTACTCAACAAACCACACGGAAATTCTGAATATTACATGTAGGAATAAACAAAGGTAGGCACATATTTAAGTATAGTGGATGCAAGTTGTAAACATCTATTTTTATTTTACATTTGAAACACAAATCATAAATAGCAATATATAAATCAGGGGGGTTTATCTTGCAAAGTTCACCTTCACGGCAAGTTTTAATTATAAAACTACAGGGGCGCAGTACAGGAATCACCCTAAATTAACTTAGCTTCATTAACCGGAAGCACGGCGTATTCGAATACCATTGATATCACTCTGCAGAGGTGCTCAGCTTTACCCACAAGATATCACCGGCCGTTAGTGCCAAGCGCCAACAAACATGCAACTTTAATGCATGCGGCCGGGCCGGGATAATCATAGCATTTCGTTGAACTTCCCTTCTTTAGCTCCTACCCAGTAGGCTATCCAAGATCCGCAATATTCAGAACCCACTGGCCGTCATGGGAGATGCGACCCGAATATTGTGGACACCCACTGTTGCGTGAACTGGTGAATGACCTCTTCATTCCCGTTCCGCCCCGTTCGCCACTCTGCGGGCCATTCTCCTCAATGGCAGCTACTTCCTATAGGTATTCCGAAGGGAAGTCTAATGTACTAGGCTACGTTGGACCAAGTCAATGAGATTGGCCGGCCCAACTCGTGGTTGAGCGGGATCTGAAGTTATTTACGTTGCCCAAGACATCGGTCCTTAAATGCCAAAGACTCAGCCAAATGACACACCACAATCCATTGGTACCAACTGTACCACCACCATATCACATCCATTGGCTTCGTCATCGGTTGGGGATCGGACACGTAGCCACCTCTCGTGGGTAGTCCGATGCTGTCCCCCTAACCGTAGCAGTTTTAAAAGATCCTCCAACCCAACCTTCTGAGATTAAGCATTTGTCTAAAAGTAATACTTGTATGAATTGCTACATCTATGAGGGTTCAATATTTTATATCCTAGGGTTAAAAAGGAATTAGGCATAACAACAGGGTTAACGTTGGGATTTATCTAGTCATGTCATTCGAAACTGTCACATTTTCTAATTTTCTGAAATAACCAAAATAATGCAGTACAGGAAATATATATAAATACTGTAGTGGAACTGGGTTCAACATGTTCAAGGAGTGTGGCTTGCCTTGCGAGGTTTAAAGGTTCGCCTAACGAGAGACGGTCGATGTCGTGTCTGGCCCCGAACGGCTCTTGTTCTTGACGCTGCTCCAAGGACTGTGATACGGGCACGAAAGCACCATCACCATTTCTATTCCCAAATGTTGCTGATCAAGAGGACCCAACTCATCAAATCCAAGGACCAATAACGCATGCTCAAGCTAAACAAATTAATCAACAGGTTAATTCGCTCCTTAGTAAGAACTTCTTTACTTTTGAGAGTCAGCTGCTACCTAATGCAAGTGTTTTAATTATTCTCAGATATGAAACCAAAGCAACAAGGTGTGAACCCCAGAGATATGATCAAGAGGAGCAAGCTGAAGTCAACAACCTAGGAGTGAAAGCGATGGAGAGAAAAATATGACAATGAAAGTTGAAGTCAACTAATTTTTGTGTGCACGGTACGTGCTGCCTCTGAGTGTCATGGAGGCATCTCTTTCGTTCTTGTGAGCTACAAGAGCATCTCGTCTACTTCTCATGGTCGAGTAGGCGAGATTATCAACATGTGGTTGGGCGCGCAAGATCGTCGCAGGTTGCTGTTCACACAGTGGTTGGCGTCGACTCGGTTCGTCAGGTTGCATGGCACCATGTTTATCCCCTGTTCCTACGTCGAGAAGATCGGGCAACCTATGGATATGATCTCCCCTGAGGTCTGATCCGTATCATTTGGTATCAGAGCCCCGGTTGTCACGGTAGGATCTTTATCCCCTAGTTCTAGTTTACATTTCAGGCATATCCAGAAAAAGAGCCACACAAAAATATCAACCCTAGTTTGGATTTGTGTTTTCTACCTAATCTGAAAACTTGCCTCACAAAAATATTGAACCTTAGTGTCCAATCTGTTGTTCTTGTGCGTTTTGCTAAGTTTTTATCCATAGAACTGTGTTCTTGTTGCTAAAAACTGTTCATCTTCCTTCGCGTCACTTTTATATCCAATCTGTCTCGTCCAATGGTTTGGCCATAAATCCCTCATACGAACTCGGATTTTTGCATTCTTGGACTTTCTTGAAAGCTTATGAAATTCTCTACAACTTTGGTAGAGACAAGTTTTTCTGATTCGCCCTAAAAAGGGGTCGGACAAGTGTTTGAATCTGACTGCTACAGAGTTGCGAAAATTTTCAAATCTGTTTTGATAGCCCTTCTTTCCTTTGCGAATACTTTGCACCCATCAAGACTAGCTAATCTGTTGCTTAGGGCTGCACTCTTTCATCTTGATCTCACGGTTGCAAGAAATCAAAAGGAGAGAAGCAAAGAAAAGCATTGTGGCTGGTTGCTAGTTGTGTGAAAAAAAAAAGAAAAGAAAAGCCCTGTGGCTGGTTGCTAGTAGTATAAAAGAAAAGGAGAAGAAGAAAACTTACCCAAAAAAAAATTATTTGCACCGTTGTGAGAAACTCATTCTTCAAGTGCAATCTTGTGCCCTATTTCATCTATTGCAACTAGCTAGTGTCTTTCTATAACCAATGCAATAGAGCTGTTTTGTGATGTCTCATATGTTGTTCTAGCTCACACCTTTGATTGCAATTTGGTTTCATCATCTTTGCGTGTGAGTTGCTGTGTTCATCACTTATATCTTGTTTTCAGCAACTAGACATTGTGTTCTTGCTTGGATATTTACTTAACGAAACAATATCAAGAATTCAGATTGTGTAGGGCATACATTTTCCCTTCCAAACTCCACATACAAACCTGTTGTGTGCTTTAATCTCAGCTTTGAGTTCGCTTAACCACACCTTGTGTTGCCTCACTACTCAAGTGCGATCTCCTCCGTCAATCAACAAAGGGTGAGTAAGAACTTCGGGTGGTAAGGATAAGTGAGGATGAGTGATTTCACATATATTTGACATATACTTGCTGTTTTTGTATCGTGTTTGCACTAATCATGGCAGGTTATGAACATATTGATCTTCCATTCTATGGAAGCAATGATCCCGAGGAATACCTTGAGTGGGAACAACAAATGGATAAAGTGTTCAAATTTCAGAACCTTTCCAAAGATAAACAAGTGTTGCGAGCCACTATGCAGTTTGAAGATTATGCTTATAGTTGGTGGAATCAACTTTTCGGAAAGAGCCTCATTACATCGTGGATGATTTTGAAGGGCATAATGAGAAAAGAATTTGTACCACCCTATTATGAGCAAGAGCTGCTTCACCACTTAGCAAGCATCGAACAAGGTTGTAGATGTGTCCAAGATTATTTCAATGAGTTGAGTTGTGCAATGCGACGTGCAGGTATCACCTCTACAATACAAAAGAAAGCACGCTTCAAAGAGGGCTTGAATTACAAGATCGCTGCTGCACTTAAACATAAGTATTTTAAAAGCATGCTTGATTTTGTGGATTGTGCAATTGAAGAGGAGAAAATAATTAAGGAGCAAGGTGAACCTAAATTTCAGCATGAGATGAGAATTGGTGAGAAGGTCGAGTATGGGACTTTCCCTTCGACCAAAACATTAAAGTGTGTTGTTCCTTTGGAACATGCTGTAGAAGAGAAGGTCGTGGTTGATGGCAAATGCGTCATTGCTGGCCCACGATTGAATCTAGTTCACATGAACCAAAACCCTTGTGAGAATGAGAGCGATATCCATATTCAGATTGTGAATGAAAAGGCACAAGGAATGAGAAAGGAAGTTGATGGGAAATGGGGCGAAATTCCTGAACCTAACACACTAACCTCTATTTCTAGTGTTGTCCCTTTTCATGTGCAACAGGAAATACAAGAGGAGTTGATTGATGAACGACATATACCAATTGACATTGAAGACAAAGAGATAGGCATGGTTGGAGAAGTCACATTTTCTGTCCCATTGTTGGATCCTACAACACGAACATCATTACCTGAGGAGGATGGTAAAGGTACAAAAATGGTGTTGATATGAAAATTGATCGGGAGAACACCAATTCCGAGAACACTCATGTGCAACTGAAAATTCCACATTCTGAATTTTACTTGTTTAATTTATGTAGCGTGGAATTGATTAGTTGTGATGAAGTTGTCACCAAAATTTCCAATGATACTACTTTATGCTATATCATGATGTTTGATGAACCTGTTAAGATAACTTATGTTAGGGAGAAACTTGCTGAATTTTCTTCATTACCTAGTTTCCACACTTATGGATACAAGTTTAATTTAATTGGAGAATATGGTGTGGATAACATGTTTCTTGTTCATCAAATTTTCATTACATGTGACATGCTTCCTGATATCCAAACACTTGAACCCCTCAATATTGTTGTTGATAAGGAAACAAATGGAATTACTTCTTGCTTGAATAGAAACTTGTTATACTCTAGCTCACATGATAATTTGGACATGCTTGCTACTAATCAAAGTAATGCGATTAGAGTCTGGAACCCCTTGTGTAATGTGATAATGTGCATACAAAAGTCGGGGACGACTTTTTCTCATGAGAAGGGGAATGATGTGAATAAATGCTTTGCTATGCATAAAACTAATCTTGAAACATCCTATGTGCTAACAAAAAGAAGTGTCAAAACAGATGACAAATACATATATCAGGCATACACATTGTTCTCTTCCTTTTAGCGCACTTTTAGCTTATCAAAAGCCGAGGACGGCTTTTCTTGAAGAAGGGGAGGATGATACGGGCACGAAAGCACCATCACCATTTCTATTCCCAAATGTTGCTGATCAAGAGGACCCAACTCATCAAATCCAAGGACCAATAACGCATGCTCAAGCTAAACAAATTAATCAACAGGTTAATTCGCTCCTTAGTAAGAACTTCTTTACTTTTGAGAGTCAGCTGCTACCTAATGCAAGTGTTTTAATTATTCTCAGGTATGAAACCAAAGCAACAAGGTGTGAACCCCAGAGATATGATCAAGAGGAGCAAGCTGAAGTCAACAACCTAGGAGTGAAAGCGATGGAGAGAAAAATATGACAATGAAAGTTGAAGTCAACTAATTTTTGTGTGCACGCATGCGTCTGCCTCTGAAGTGTCATGGAGGCATCTCTTTCGTTCTTGTGAGCTACAAGAGCATCTCGTCTACTTCTCATGGTCGAGTAGGCGAGATTATCAACATGTGGTTGGGCGTGCAAGATCGTCGCGCAGTTCTTTGTTCACACGATGGTTGGCGTCGACTCGGTTCGTCAAAGTTGCATGGCACCATGTTTATCCCCTGTTCCTCGTCGAGAAGATCGGGCAACCTATGGATATGATCTCCCCGAGGTCCGATCCGTATCTCGGCGCTCGGCTCCAAGTATTGCTCCTGCTCCGAGATTCGTGCCGACGGTTGTTTCGACGTTGAATCTAACGCGAGAAAACGCAAACAATAAATAAACGAACAAATAAAAACAAAGAAAGAAAATTGGAAAAAGAATAAGCGAGAAAACGGCTGGAACGGAGCTCAAGGGCATTTTGGAAATTTTCTGGACTTGATATGGCGAAACGGAGATCATTTTTGGACTCAGCGGCTCGAAACGGTCAAGAATATGTATTTTTGGCATTTTTGGAATTTTAGGAATTTTTGGGGAATTTTCTGGAATTTTCTTGGATTTAAAATGATTTTTCGGATTTTATATAAATTAAAATCCGAAAAGAAATTGAAAGGGGCTACTGTGCATTGGGCTGCTTGCCTTGATGTTGCATGATTTCGCCCACGTGTGAAGCGAGCAATGGGTCGCCCATCCAGTCGCCGGCGGTGACAAGCGGGGCCCGAGCGCAGTGAGGGAGAACGGAGGCTGACACGCGGGCCCGGGGCGACAGCAAGTGAGGGAAGGGCTGGCGAGCGGGGCCCGAGTGTCGGTGAGACGGGGGCGAGGACTGACCGGTGGGGTCCGGTTGGCAGCGAGAGCGGGCGAGGCGAGCGTGCGACGGCCGGACGTGAGGAAGAAGGCGGCGGATCCGGCGAAATAGCGCACGGGAGCTCGGAAGAATTAGAGAAACGGAGAGGAGAGGTTGCGGGGAGCTCAACGACGCATGAAAATGGCGGAGAGGGCGAGTGGATTGGCCTGGCGGCGGTGGGGACCGGAGTCGAGGAAGAGAAGGCGTGGCGCGGCGGATTGGGGTCGCCGGAGTGGAAAACGAAGCTGTGGAGGGGAAGAGGAGAGCGCGGGGATGCGGGAGACTTACTCACCGGCTCAGGGCGGGGAGGAAATGAGGCGCGGGGAAGAATTTTATAGCCTCACCAGGAGGAGAGAGAGAGGAGGGAGACCTGGTGTGTGGCGCGGAGGGGGACGGAGGCAAGGCGGCAAGGCGGCAAGTCTTGATCTGGCGGAGGAGAAGGAGAGGCGGTGGTAGGGGCGACGTCTTGATGGCGAGGCGTTGGACGGCAGCTGGTCTCAGGTGAGAGGAAGAAGAAGAGGAGGGGGAAAGGCGGGCAGTAGCGTGGGAGAGAAGGGAGAAACGGGCCAGGCGGGAAATGGGTTGGAGAAAAAGAGTTGGCCGGAAATGGATGTGGCCAAAAAGGAAAGGCGCCAAAAATGGCAAGATTTCCCAAAAGGGAAAGGGTTCTAAATTTAAGCCAAACCAAAATTCGAATAAATCCGGAAAAATTCAAATAAAACCAAATAAAGTCCAAGAGGGCGAAAGAAAACCATTTTTGAAAATTTTGGGTTATTTCATAAGGCGGGAACACTATAAAAAATCTCACTAAGCTGAATCTTGAAGGCCAAATGAACGATAATGACTGCGGAAAATCCATTGCGGTAAGCCTCTGAATGCTCGTGCACTTGGATTTTATTATTATCAATTTAACCGCCCTCTAAGTCGTTTTCAAAAACAATACATTTTCGCCACACCACCAATGATGGCATGGCTAAAACGATCGTTCTTCTGGAAATAAGTTTTGATTTGTGACGTGGTAAAGTTCATTTATTATGCTACTAAAAGTGGCTTGACAAGCAAGTTTTATTTTTATCTTGATTAATGGACCTACTTCTACACTTACAAGAAAATGCTCCCAGTTTTTTACAAGAAAAACAATTGCAAGACACAAGCACCTTTTTTAATTAGGAATGTTTTTTCTAAGGAATCTCAAATACTTTATCAAAATAACAGGGATGATTGTATATTCAAGATCTACGGTTTACATGATTAACGATGTAGAATTTCATTCATAAGATGACTATCTAAAGTCTGAACAACCCCAAGCTGAACCTAAGCTAGAGTACGACTAAGGGTGTGTTTGGTAGGGCTCTAGCTCCACCAGATCTGGTGGAGCTGGGTATTTCTAGCTCCACCAGATCCGTGAAGCTGGAGCTGTGAGTACATTAAGAGTGTTTAGATGGATCATATTGTTTACATTTTATACCAAATATATAAACTTAATTCACTTTATTTCAACCTATAAATTTCAGATCTCAGGTGAAACTGGGATCCGGAACTGTACCAAACAAGCCCTAAATTAACACCAGCAGGTGTAGAGCACCAAGGAACTAATTGTCAAGTGCACAGGAAAAATGAGGAAATGCATGTATCCCATGGACTCAAGTGCACGCATGAAGCCATGAAGACAAGCTCGTGCGTGAATGGATGGGTTCATATCACCAACAAGGTTTAAAATCCCGGCAAAATTTCAGAAATTTCGGCCGAGATTTTAAATCCCGCCAAATAAATTTTTTAAAAAAAAATCAAATTACTACATTAATTTCAGAAAATTTGGTGAAATATTAACTGGTAGTTTTGACCAAATTTCAACTTTGGAGGACTGGATTTGATTCAATACTACTTAAGAATGTCATCTTCCATAAAAATATTTGAAAAAACTGAATTTTTGAGATATTTCATAAAAGTAATAGAAACACTATTAGATTTTTTTTAAAAAAAGTACATGCTTTATCATACTTTGAAAAATTTATGGTACCATCTTTAGCTGCCTATGATAATACAAAAAAAATTCCAAAATAATTGAACTTCATTTGTTATGTTTAAAAATGAAAAACCAAAGGAAGATAAATGAGATAGTAAGAGTGTCAGAATTTTATAAATTCACTCGAGTGTGATTATGATTCAAAATTTTTAGGAGAGGTTAATAATTGCTACAAAACTCTACTCTATACGTTCAATATTTATAAAGCTTTTTAGTTGCTCAATCAAATTTATAGAAGCAATACATGTAGCACTGTAAAGTTTTTAGGATAGTAGCACTTTCATAGTTTTTGGAAATTCCTCAGGCTTGATCATCATCTAAAAATTTTATACAAACATTAGTGATGCTTTGTGACCATCCAAAAAAAATTTTAGAATTTTTTAACATGATTTGTACCATTTTTTTATTTGGTTGAAATTTGCTAGTTAGCCCTTTATTAGGACAGTAGAGTTGTCTGAATTGTTGAAAATTCATCATGCTTTGATCATCATCAAAAAAATTTATAGAAAATTATTGATGTGTCAAGACTAACTATAAAAATGTTTTAAAATGGTTTGGACCATTTTTAATTTTGTTGAAATGTGTCGATCATCTTTTTATCAAGGCAGAAGTACTGTTAGAATTTTTAAAAATTACTTAGGCTGATCATCATCTGAAATTTTTATGGGAACATTAGTAATGTGTTAGGACAATTCACAAAAAAATTTAAAATTTTCTAATATCATTTTGACCATTTTTCACGCAGTTGAATTTTGCCAAAATTTTGGTAATTTCAACCGAAATGTCAAAATTTTGCTTCAAAAATTCCGGATTTCAATTTTTCTTTATGAATTTTGACTAGATTTTATCTGCAATTATGAGATTTCACCGAAATTTCGGATTTCGCCCACCTCCAAAATGTGAACCGAAAACGAAAATTTAAACCCTGATCACCTATGACTAGAGGAATAAGCAGGGGAATTGGGTCATCTCACCAATATATGACATAAAATTCTACTAGGAGGTTGAGCGGAAGAGTTCATTCTCCGCAAGACCAGAATGCTACGATATAGTCTCGATGCTATCCTAAAGGTTAAATTGCACGACTCTTAAAGCACTGTTGAATCTTAAAGCACTGTTGGGCCTCTATAAGTTTATTCTGTGACGTGGCTTAAATGACATACTAGTCCTTGGTATCAACTTTATTAAGAATGGACGATATCCAGATAGCTTACTGGAATGCGTATATGCGTGCTGAAACCATAGTTATTATTACCGTACCAATACTAGCCGATATATACTATTTTAATATCTAAACCGGTACAAAATAGCTATATATACCGTACCGACCACAATATCAGTCATACTAGCTCAATACTAATCAATACCGGCTATACTAGTTTCGATACAAACTATACGTTATATTTGGTAGTACTTCTATGCATTTGGAGTAATATTATAAGTAAAATTGGGTATAAATATAATTAAACATGTTTATACTTATAAATATTTATTATTATATCAAACCCGAAATAGTACACCGGTTTTGGATCGGTACCAAAATGGCATTATTTCAAGAGTCAAACCGGTGTAGGTACGGATACGGTATTATAAAGTGGCTGGAACACTGACCAGCTGCAGCTTCGCGCGGCCGCAGGCCTGCATTATTAACAAGTAACATCTTTGTCCACAATGTAATTTGGTGGCAGACACCAACACACTTATAGACGGCAGCAACCCACAGGGTCGTAACGAGGATATATAAACGACCTATATATTTCGTACATATACATATATTGGTTCCACTTTGTTAAAATTTGAGAATTTTTACTGTACACTACCATGGTAGTATATAGCGGTAGTAGAAATTAAATTTGACCGTTGATTTGTCGAGGGCATTCTTGTCTTTTGGCTTGGGGTCGGGGCGGTGCTGAATGCCATTTTACTCAATTACCATTATACCCCTCCACGAGACACAGGGTTGGGTGCTCGCTCAGAAAATTATTTACCATTATACCCCTCCACGGGTTATACTACCCATACTACACATGGTAGTATAGTCAAATCTAATCTAATCTCAACCTTTAGATCTTAAGAAATGGACGGCCTATATTCATTCTCACCGACCTTATAATTAAGATTACTTCATCCGTTGCTTTAGTTTACTCCCTCCATTTCTCAATATATATTATTCTAACTTTCAAACTTTGTTCCTAAGCTTCATCTGTTGCTTTAGTTTACTCTCTCCATTTTTGTATACATGTCATTCTAGCTTTCAAACTTTGTTTCTAGATATATGTCATTTTACAATTTTGAAATAAATTTTAACTATTTTTTCCTTGTATATATCTACTATTCATTATTCTTACGACTATTCACTACTATAGATTAGAGTAACATATATTATCTAAGAGTAATAAGTGAGCTAATAAAAGAGGGCGATTTGGCTATTTCCATACATACATTGGTTGAGGTGCAAAATTCTAAAATATTATTTATTCATAACAGAGAGGGTATTCATTTGCCAAATAACTATTAAAATTATAGTATTGATATATGTATTGCGGGACTCATATCAGATGTAAAGAATTTTGGAATCACTATAGCACGGATGTCGGACGCTTGACCCAATGACCAATGGTTGTCCCTCTGTTTTCTCTCTTACTTTCCCCATTGCTTCAAGACTATGGTCATGGGCGATACTTGTCTCGTCGGGACTCGGCTGATCTCCACTCGTCTTCTCCAACCATGAGAAATGAGACCTCATCGATCACCTTCTTGCCGTCCTCCTCGCCTGCTGAAGTGCTGCAAGGGTGACGTCGAACTTGAGGTTGGCCTTCTCCCTGTCTTGAGATCTTTGGCTCTGAACCCGCCAACCTGCTCGCCATCGGAGGAACATCGATCGAGTGCTTGCCGTCCATGGGCCGTGGTTTTGCACCTCGACCACGGTAGGGAACTTGAGCTGCTCATACTTGGTGAGTTGCTCATATTTGGTGAGTTGTTGGTGGTTAAGGACTAAGGAAATCATCTAGGCTATTTTTTTAGATAATGGAATAAAATTCCGGCTTCATCTCTCTTGGAGAGAATCAGACCACACTTATTACAAACTTTAGCAGTAAACACTGTTTCGACAAAAGAACCAAAACAATCAAGCAGTATAACCAATCCTGGCCTCTAAAAGCCAACCAAAAGAAGCAAACAACTGCAGAGCAACTGTCTCCAATCGGCGACAAGCATCGAGGAGACCCTCTTTGGTCGAATCACTTCGCTGTAATTTGGCCCATGTGCGAAGCCAGTACGTTCCTCTGAACAAGACCTGCAAGAAAGATTTAGGAATGCAATTGTCAAAAACAGTATCATTCCTTGTGCGCCACAAGGCCCAACAAATTCCGGCAACTCCTGATAGTAATACAGAAACATGATCTGGACCCCATTGTTTCACCCACCCCTCAAATAGATGATGGATAGAATTGGGCGGATCCAAACCGAAAGTCATGTATACTAATCGCCATATGAATTTAGCATAACTACACTGCAAGAAAAGGTGATGAATAGTTTCTCTTGTTGCACAATAACAACAGGACTTATCCCCCCGCCAATTGCGCTTAGCCAAATTATCTTTAGTTAATAACACCCCTTTCTTTAAATACCACAAGAAAATTTTAATCTTCAATGGTAATTTGGTATGCCAAATATCTTGTGAAACTTTAACTCCATTATTAACTAGGTATATATACATAGATTTAACTGAAAACATGCCAGTATTATGAAGCTGCCACTTAAATTTATCGGACTCCCCTTGCAAGGAAGTATTCACCGTTTTGGCCACTAGACTCGCCCAGTCACGCAAATTATTCCCCTGTAGCGATCTCCTAAAAGACACATTTAACAAGGAAGACCCAATGACTTCCGCAACCGTAGCGTGTCTTTTCCGAACAATATTATAGAGAGAAGGGTATTGAGATTTGAAGGGTAAATTATCCAACCAATTATCTTCCCAAAACCTTATTTGGGTCCCATCTTTTAAGATATAGGTCCCTAGGTTTAGGAATTGAGCTTTAACCCCCATCAGACTACTCCAGAAATGTGAGTCACCAGGTTTCTTTTCTACTTGACTTAGAGGCTTGCCTTTTAAATATTTGTTTAAGAATAAGCGCTTTGCGGGTTCCTTGCTCATTGCAAAGTTTAAACAACCATTTGCTAAGCAGGCTTTTATTCTGTAGATCAAGGTTTAAAATCCCTAACCCACCTTGATCTTTTGGTTGACAAATATGTTTCCATCTCACGAGCCTGTATTTCTTCTTGTGCTGATCATTTTGCCAAAAAAACCGAGATCTGTAATAATCTATCTTTTTGAGGATTCCCCGAGGAACCTCAAAAAAAGACATCATAAACATAGGTAAGCTGGACAAAACAGAATTAATCAACACTAACCGCCCACCAACCGATAGCAGCTTACCTTTCCAACTACTTAATCTTTTCTCGAATCTCTCCACTACCATCTGCCAATCTGAATTACTCAACTTCCTATAGTGCATCGGAATCCCCAAGTATCGAAAAGGGAATGAACCTACCTTACAGCCAAACAAACTGGAAATCATCTAGGCTATGGATGATATGGATGGAAGAAGATGACTGGAGATGAAGAAGGGGCTAGAGGTTGAAGAAGGACATTTTGACTTGGAACATGACCTTGGTACGTTCGAAACATGGGTTTTTCCGTGGTTAAATATTGGGTTCTGCATGCTGAAACATTTTGATTTGTGGAAGAAGATGACTAGAGAAGAAGCTTCGTCGATTTTATGCTCCAAAACATGACCAATGCACGTATGAAACATCTGTTTTGCTCTTGTGAAACATCCATTTTACCCTATTGAAACATGTGGTTTTTTCTGTTGAAACAAGGTGAAACACACGTTTGCTCTATTGAAACATTGGATTTGGCCTAGTGAAACATTTGATTCTACCTACTGAAACATTTGGTTCTACGTGTTGAAACATCGTTTGATAGCTGATGAAACATCTATGTTTTGGAACTTCTCCTATGTTTCATCAGTACCTTTCCCATGTTTTACCAGTTATTTTTCCATGTTTCAATGCTGACGTCATGCTGACGTCGGGCGTCCGATGAAAGACATCCGGACGGACGTCCATATCCTAGTCACCGCCAAAGAATTTTCATGATGCCGTCCAACAACTACCTATTTTGTACACAAATAGATTCGATCCAACCGTTTAAATTTCCATACAGGACTATGCCATCTTATTGATGGTAACACCCTACTCCAGCATTGAGCCCATAATACTGTTACTATTTATTATTACTCAATTTAAACCATTACAACTAAATTTTAGCAACATTTCACTAGCTCTACTACTACCTAAGGTTAAATCAACACACCATTAACAAACAACATTATACACAATTAACACCAGGAATTAAAAATAAATATATCGCACTTATACTTGGAGACGCACGGTAAAAACTCTTGGGACCAAGCACCCAAGAACACCCGGAAGCAACTGCCACAATAAGAGTAACGATATTTCATCCATGACCAAAGAAATTTGGAACTATACACATTCCACGTAAATCTTGGTAACCTCCATAATGTACCATGAACTAATTCCAACTAATTAACCAAACCACGACTTAAATAGATAACTAAAGGTGATTACTAAATTGGTGTTTGCATGTGGTATATGAGTGTGTGCTACTCTCATCTAGGAGTGAAAATGGGTTAGATACGGGCGGATATTGCTCTTTCCGTATCTTAAGCTATATTTACCCTAATTCAGACTCGGATACAGGCTAGTTGGATAAAGATATGAATATGAGTTATCGGGATACAGACACGGATGCATACGTGACGGATTAGGATTAGAAATGAATAAAGATAATGGATAATGCACGCATATATAGAGTAATATATGTTGAATCAAATCGTATGAGTACATGACCATAATAGCAAGTTAATCCCTCTGGTCATAAATAGCTATCGTTTTGGACATTGATGTAGTCAAATTGTCCAAAACTTTGACTGTTAATATCTTTTAAATATTTAAATTGGATACATGAAAATCATACGTGTATATTTGTCTCAAAAAGTACTTTCATAATATTATAATTTTATTGGGTTTTAGAAATATATTATGATAGAAATTAGTGGTCAAAGTGTGTGTTGGAGACTATGTTAATTTTCAAAATGACAACTATTTGTGATCGGAGGGAGTATATATCAACCAAACTTAATATACATCATAAAAAGAATATGCTACTTGAGGATTAATAGAAACAACTAATTGTCAAGATAAATGTGCTATCATGCAAACTATGTAATTAATGGGTTGGCCCTTGCCAGATATTCGAATTGAAAAAAAATATGTAACTAATCAAGGCGGTGCCCCGAGCGGCGTTAAGGTGTGTAAAAGTGAGTAAAGAAGGGGGAAACGATGAGGCATGAAGACAGTGTGAAGAGCGTATTCAATGGTTTTCGGTGAACTTGCCCAGTAGGGCAATAGTGGTGGAGCGATGGGTGTGGTGTGACCCAAGGAAGAAGACGACCCTAACAGGTAGGCCACAGGAATCAGTGAAGGGGAGAAAGGAGCTGGGTGAAGCTGGTCGGGTTGGAGGGAAAGCAGGCCAAGTGTGACATGTTAGGACGAAAAAGAAAAAGAAAGAAGGAAAGTGACGGTGTACTTCACGCCAGGGTATCCTCTCCGCCAAGGTCAGAAGGGGCCACAAGTGCCGAAGCGTAACAGCCTAGTGGGCAGGTGGGTGATCAGGCCCTGACTCCAGGAGACCACATCGCGTGGTAGCCTAGCGGCGGTGGGCGATCGAGCCCCGACACGGTGAACGGCTGGCGGCGTGTGGCAATCGAGCCTCGACGAGCGGCCGCGTGGCGTCGTAGCCTAGCGGGCAGGTGGGCGATCAGGCTCTAACGCCAGGCGACCAGCCTAGCGAGCAGATGGGCGATCAGGCCCTGACGCCAGGCGACCGCGTGGCGTGGTAGTTTGGTGGGCAGGTGGGCGATCAGGCCCTGACGCCAGGCGACCAGTCCAGTGAGTAGGTGGGCGATCAGGCCCTAGCGCCGGGCGGCCGGGCTACGTGGTCGGCCCATGGAGTTAGAAGGTACTCGGGAGTCCGCTGCCGGTCAAGCGTGAAGACGTACATCGAAGGAATGGGGGAGCTTCGCCTCGAAGTCTTCTCCCCCGACACCTCGTGTCAGAACCATTGAATACACGTGGCTTTGCTGACGACACGATAGCTTATCCCTCTGTCATCCTGCACCTAACCCGTCCCATACAAGTCGCTTCCTGGGCGGAGTTGGACGATGGTGCAAAGAATGAGGCCAGAGGATGGGGCTACAGCGACTGATGTAATAAATGAAGTGTAATAAGTGTGATGTCATCCTTCCCACCTGCCCGAGCCAGCCCGGCCTATATAAGAGGAGCTTCAGTGCATGGGAAAGGGGGCCGGAAGCTGAGAGGAAAAGAGAAAGACTTGAACGAAAGAGCGAGAACGGGAAGAGCACTGAGAGAGCTCAAGAAGAACCCGGAGTGTAAATTGTGCATTTGTAATCCGCCAAAACACATTAACAAGAGTAGAAGCAGGACGTAGGGCTGTTACCCGCATTGGGGGCCCGAACTTGGGTACATCGGTGTGTTCTTGAATCCTTGTCTGCGTGGATCCCTCAGGGGAGCTCATTGGTGTCCTTCCGTGAAGATCTCCTCTATCGAACCCCGGACTCCGTCCAGGTATAATAGCTATCCGGTGAAAACTACCGACAGCGGCGTGGTAGGTAGGGGGTAGCGGTTGGCTCACCCTTTTGTCTCTCCAGCGGATCCTGGTCATCCATCCGGAAGGATCCCGCCTTTGGACATGGAGGGTTCACGTTCTCAGCAAGGAGAACCGGCGGAGGCTACTACCGCCCGCAACGCGTCCCGACACTCCCATCGGGAGGGGGACCATTTCACGCCTTCTCTAGAGGGCGGCGGCGGCGTTCCCCCGGCGGTAGCATAGTTGCCGGTTCGGCGGCGGCTAGCCATGGAAGAGGCCACTCCGGCTCAAAACTTGCATGTCATCCGTCTCCTCTTGGACCACCCCCCGGCGGAACTTGCGGGAGACACCCCAGCCACACAGTGGCGTGGGACATCGTTTCACTAATAGACGCAGCCCAGCTCCGTGTGGGGGCATCTGAGCGGCCGGGTACCGTCAGTACTTCACAGTCGGGGGTGCGTGCGGACCACACCCAAGCTTCCAACTACCCAAGCGGGAAGCGCTCTGGCCAGGAGGGTCGGAGCAAGGGAAAGGGCTTGCTGGATGCAGATCCCGCTTGCGCGGGGGGATGCACAGCTGCCGACATATCGCCTCGTGCGTCCCCCGGGCACCAGGGAGGCTGTGAGGATCTGAGGGTGCAATTGGAGAAGCGTTGCCAGCAGCGTGGCGAAGATTTGCATGACATACTGCAGCACCATCGCGCACAGGGGCAAGGCCGCTATAGGCGGATGGCTCCTGAAGGCGATAGCTCCTCCAACGGTACCCACTCTCGGGATAAGGTGGAGACCCTCTCCTCCGAATCCTTGGGGAGTCGAGATCCACGCTCCCCGGCACGGTCTCCGGGCCAGGGTTCAGGTGGACGACGTGGCTCCCCCTACGGCGTTGGGTGCCAAGCCTTCTCCAGTCGACTGCGCCGTGTCGCGTGGCCGGAGAGGTTTCGCCCGACGTCCATCGAGAAGTACAATGGCACCACCAACCCGGAGGAATTCTTGCAGATATACATGATGGTGGTGCGAGCCGCAGGCAGGTCTGAAAAGGCCATGGCTAACTACTTCCCGACGGCCTTGACGGGGTCTGCCCGTTCTTGGCTGTTGAAACTTCCGCGGGGGTCGGTGCACTCGTGGGAGGAATTGTATGACCTTTTCGTCACAAACTTCCAAGGCTCATACACACAGCCAGGCGTGGAGGATGATTTCCATGCCCTCGAGCGGGAGAAAGGGGAGTCATTGCGTGACTTCATCCGACAGTTTAGCTACTGCCGCAACACGATCCCTAGGATCTCCGAGCAGGGGTCGTCATTGCCTTCTGAAGAGGCGTTCGGGACCACAAGATGCGGGGGAAGATGGCCACCCGCAACATCACCACCACTTCCGAGCTAATCTCCCTGGTGCACAAGTGCGCACGGGCGGCAGAAGCTCAGAGGAAGGTGCTCAGTTCGACCGGTGGTCATGGCGGAGACGAAGTTGGGACCTCAAGGGGTCCCGACTCCGCGAGCAAGAAGAAGAAGAGTGAAGCAGCTGAGTTTAGGTAGGTCCTAACTGCTGAGCGCGAGCATAGGGACACTAAGTCACGGTGGCATGACCGTCACGACCAGCGAGACGATCGTCGCGGTCGGTGGGACGACCGCCGCGAAGAGAAGGAGAACAGGCCCTACTACCCGATCCATCGATCCAACACGCATGACCTAGCCAGCTGCTAGGTTGTGAGCAGCATGGTGGAGCAACGCCTCAAGGAGTGATGTCCCCGCGACGACGACCAGGACGAAGACCCCGCCCCGTTGGCTTTCCAGCGGGCGGAGTACACGGTGGCATACATACATGGTGGCTCGGCCACCTATCCCTCTAACACGAGGTACAAACGGCTGATGAGGGAGGTCTGCGCCGCCGTACTGAGCTCAGGGGCGTGTAGGCCACTGAAGTGGTCGGAGGAGCCGAGCACCTTCAGTCGGGCCGACCACCCTGAGAGCACTACCGGCCTGGGTCACCTTCCGATTGTGGTTTCACCCACGATTCAGAACGTGAAGCTTGGGCGGGTGCTGGTGGACGAAGGGAGCTCCATCAACCTCTTGTCCTCCAAAGCATTTCGGGCGCTCCAGATATTGCCGCAGGAGCTACACCCGGCCCTACCTTTCTACGGGGTCACCCTGGCGGCTGGCTCAGTGACCTTAGGCCAGGTGCGCCTCCCCGTCACCTTTGGGGATGAGAGCAACTACCGTACGGAAGTGGTGGACTTTGAGGTCACCGACTTCGACCTTCCGTACAACGCCCTGCTTGGCCGATCGGCGTTGGTCAAGTTCATGGCGGCGACCCACTATGCGTACATGGTGGTGAAGATACCAGGGCTCGGTGGCCCCATAGTCATCTGGGTGGATAGGCTGAAAGCCTTGCGCTGCCACAAGCAGGCGCTGGACCTAGCCAGCGCCACCTGCGTGAGGCAAGCTGATGCTGCCTACTCGGGAGCCCCTCTGGCGAAGACCCATGCCTCGCCTAGTTCGTCCGATGAGGTTAAGGTGGTCTCCCTGAGTGTGACCGAGCCCGAGAAGACCGTCAAGGTGGGTGCCCACCTTGGCGCCAAATAGGAAAGCGTGCTCGTCGGCTTCCTCCGGTCTAATTCTTACGTGTTTGCTTGGCAACCGTCTGATATGACTGGGGTCCCCAAAGAGGTGATCGAGCAGCGACTGGCAACGCTCTCAGGAGTGCGCCCGGTCTGACAAAAGGTCCAGAGACATGCACCAGAGCGATAAGATGCCATTCAGGAGGAGGTAGAGAAGTTGCTACGTGCGGGCATCGTCAGTGAAGTCTCTCACCCCGAGTGGCTTGCCAACCCCATGCTTGTTAAGAAGTACAACGGGAAGTGGCGGTTGTGCGTCGACTTCACCAACCTCAATAAGGCCTGCCCGAAGGACCCGTACCCTTTGCCATGCGTTGATCTCATCGTCGACTCTACGGCGGGGTGCGAGCTACTGTGCTTTCTGGACGCGTACTCCGGGTACCACCAGATTAGCATGGCAGTGGAGGATGAAGAAAAAACCACTTTTGTAACCCCGATGGGAATTTATTGTTATATCAGAATAGCATTTGGGTTAAAAAATGCTGGTTCTACATATCAGCGTGCTATGCATATTTTCTTCCGTCCACAAATAGGATGAATCTCAAGGTGTACATCGACGACCTGGTGGTGAAGGTCAAGAAGGGCGAAGGGCTGATCGAAGACCTGGAAGAAACCTTCGTCAACCTCCGGAAGAATTGTCTGAAGCTCAATCCTGAGAAGTGTGTGTTCAGCGTGCCCTCCAGGAAATTGCTAGGGTTCCTTGTGTCCAGCTAGGGCATTGAGGCCAATCTCGACAAGATAGCAGCTATTGAGCACATGAAGTCACCAACTCGGCTCAAGCAAGTGCAGTGCCTCGTTGGTCAACTAGCATCCCTCGGGCGGTTTACCGCTCGCTTGGAAGAAAGGAGCCTACCCCTATTCAAACTATTGAAGAAGACCAACCACTTCGAGTGGACTCCAAAGGCCCAGCAAGCGTTTGAAGGCTTGAAGGAGTACTTCTCCTCGCTGCCAGTGCTGGTCGCCCCCAAGCTTGGCGAGCCATTGCTCTTATACATCGCAGCTACCCCTGCGGTGGTAAGCGCGGTACTGGTGGTAGAGAGGGAAGGCATCCAGAAGCCAGTCTACTACGTCAGCAAGGTGCTACATGAGCCAGAGACCAGGTACCCGCATGCACATAAGATGTTGTACGCTGTCCTAGTGGCGTCCAGAAAACTACGGCACTACTTCCAGGGTCGAGAGATCACAGTGGTCACCGCCTATCCCCTGCGAGAGATCCTTCACAATCAGGAAGCCGAGGGTCGCGTCGCCAAGTGGTCGTAGAGCTGGGGGAGTTATGCCTCAAGTTTACCCCCCGCACTGCCATCAAGAGTCAAAGACTGACGGAGTTCGTCGTCGAGTGGACTCCTACTGCTCCTCAAGCTGAAGAGATACCTGCTCCTTCTCCCTGGACTTTACTCTTCAACGGCTCCTTCAGGCACGAGGGCGCAGGGGCTGGGGTAGTCTTGGTCTCCCCAACCGGCGACATCCTTCGGTACGTGGTCGTCCTAGACTTCAAGGCCACAAACAGCACCGCAGAGTACGAAGGTTTACTAGCAGGGCTGCGCGTTGCCTCCGCATTAGGTGTCCAGCGTCTCCAAGTCAAAGGCGACTCCCTGCTTGTCATCAATCAAGCGTGAAAGGAATTTCAATGCTCTGACCTCACCATGGCAGCGTACCTGGCGGAGGTCAGGAAGATGGAGCGCTGCTTCGAAGGACTGGGGTATATCCATATCCCCCGGAGCGACAACCACATGGCGGATGGGCTTTCGCAGCTCGCGTCGTCAAGACCCTCTATTCCAGTCGGGGTCTTTGAAGAAAGACTTACGCGATCGTCTGTCGCTGCCCCCGTTCATGGTGGGGACGATGGTGCGATTGTCTCAGCCTCTGACTCAGGTGGGGAAGGTGGTGCGGCTGTCCCAGCCTCCAGTTAAGGGAGGGAAGACAGTTACTACTAGAAATCTAACTCTTGCCAAGGGTAATGTGTAATAGCATACAGACCGTAGGTAACAAAAAGGTGGCTGACGGTTTTTCTTATTCCCGACGGTTCAACGGAGAACACTCGGTTATTACATTAATGGCCGATGGGGAAAGACAGTTACCGAGGGGTAAAGAAAACACTCAGCCAGGCGAAGTATTTACCGACGGGTTAAAGAATTTACCATGGGTGGATATTTTACACTCGGCCAATGTAAGCATTTACCGACGGGGTGCAAAATTTACCATGTGTAGAAATATTACACTCGGCCATTGCATGAAATGACCCACCTCAGCCCCCGATTCCGGGATGGACGACGGCGGTGCCGCCGACGCGGTACTAGGGGAAAAGCTTGGCCAAGCGGAGTACCCAAGCGATCACCATGTGATCGCTACACTTGGCCGGGAAGGTCGGTGAATGGATCCGATCCTAGCCTTCTTGCGGGACCAAGTGATCCCCGACGATGATGTGTCAGCCGAGAAAATTGCACGTAAGGCCAAGTGCTATACTCTGGTAGGTGGGGACCTATATCGCCAGAGTAGAAATGAAATTCTTCTCAAGTGCATCACTCAGGAAGAGGGAAGCAACCTGCTCTCTGATATCCATGGAGGCATGTGCGGGAGCCATATGTCCAGTCGGACGCTGGTCGGAAAAGCATTCCGCCAAGGATTCTATTGGCCTACTACCCTACAGGATGCTTGCCAGCTGGTGAGGAGATGCGAGGCGTGCCAGTTCTACGCTAGGCAGATCCACTAACTAGCCCAAGCGCTGCAAACCATCTCACTCTCTTGGCCGTTTGCGGTCTGGGGGCTGGACATCCTGGGCCCATTCCCGCAGGCCACAAGGGGCTTCACCCATCTGTTCATCGCCATTGACAAATTCATCAAATGTGTTGAAGTCGAGGCTGTGCATGCCATCACGGCCTCTACTGCCATCAAGTTCATGCATGGGATCTTCACCTGCTTTGGAGTCGCCAACCACATCATCACTGACAACGGCACCCAGTTCACCAGCGCGGCATTCCTGGAGTTCTGCAAAGAGATGGGCACCAAGGTGTGTTTCACCTCAGTGGCCCATCCAAGGAGCAATGGCCAGGCGGAGCATGCCAACGCGTTGGTATTGAGGGGCCTCAAGACTAGAACGTTTGACCGGCTCCACAAGCGAGGACCATGGTGGACAGACGAACTCCCCGTGGTGCTGTGGTCGCTTCGAACCACACCCAGTTGGGCGAGCGAAGAAACACCTTTCTTCCTAGTCTATGGGGAAGTCGCCCTTCCATACATGAAGTTGTCTTTGGGCTCCCCTGCGTTTGACATTCAATGAGGAGGGCCAGAAGACCAATACGAGAAGAAGTCAACCTTCTGGAGGAGGTGCGTGATCGGGAAGCTTTGCGTGCTGCTCGGTACTAGTAGAGCCTCAAGTGGTACAACGCCACCCGGGTCCATAAGAGAGCAATGGCAGTGGGCGACCTTGTCTTGCGCAGAATTTAGACGTAGGCTGGTCGCAACAAGCTGTCTCCCCTGTGGGAGGGCCCCTTCAAGGTGGTCTCAGTCTCTCGGCCTAGGGCGGTCTGGTTGGCCACTGAGGATGGCCAAGAGCTGGCGAACTCCTAGAATTTGGAAATGTTGCAAAAATTCCACCCCTCTGAACTGTAAGTGCTCGGTGGTTCGCTTCGATCAGCCAGGGAATGTGCTTTCCCTCCACTAGCTGATGGGCGACGGCCAGTAATAAGTTAAGTTGTTTGCCTTGTGGGCTTTCGGTCTGTTTTTCTTGTCCTTTCCGCTTATGCCCTGGTGGGTCGCATTTTATGTGGTTGTCATGGGTACCAACTACTAAGCGGCCCCTTATCGATAAGTGGTAACGCCCAGCGCTTGCATCGAGCAGGGACAGGCGACCAGGGGGTCAAGTTCGGCACGGTGTTCAATGCAGCTAGTACACCCCGAGTTGTCACCGTGAGCACCGCTGGCCCAAAATCACTCCTGGGAACCTGCTGCCTTGCCACGCAGTGCCGTGGTCAGGTTCCGAGAGATCGTAAGGGTTTAAGTTCTGAAAGGCAATGGGGCAGTGACAACCACATGCGCGAGGACTTATGATCTTTTGGTCTATTCCTTACGTATCTTGCGTAACTTCTGTTCGTATTTGTAGCAGTTGCATGCAAGTATAGAGAGAATGCCGGATCATCGACCTAATCTAAACCGCAGACCCACATCATGGCAGGGTCAGGGGGATGGTCACCCGGTGGCTTGGGCAAGCAGACGCGGGCAAACATACACACAAACAGGCATTCAGGTAAACGCAAAGGGTAATAGTTTCATTTGAAGGATCGAGATGGCGAACAGAGGGGGGGTGAATGGTCGCAAATAAATTTTCCCCAAAATACTCCAACTAAAACCAAGAAAAGATCGCGCAAGGAAATCGTGAAAAACCATAAAAACCGAACGACTAGACAACTATGTGCATCCCTAGCTTACATGGATATTATCCATAAAATATGTGAGGGATTTTTCAATCATAATCCTGGTTGTCAAGTGTCCAAAAGAAAGAGGAATCAATTCAAATACTTCTTTTCTAAAAGAGATCAAGCCAAAACACAAAAGTCTCTTTTAGAAAAGCAAAAGCAGATATTTCCAGAATCTGTCTTTAATTTGAACAGGAGTTTGGTAGGTTTCTGCTGCTCACAAAATTATGAGAAATTTTCTCCCTATGAGAAGATGAGTCGTGAAGCTCTCCAGCAAAACTCAGATCAAAAAGCCAAGTAAAAAAATCATCATAAATCTATGAACACAGACAGTCAGAAACTTCGGGCAGAAAATTTGGGGCTCGGTTTTCACTTCATAGCACCCAAACGGTGAAACCAGTGGACTCCAAACTTTTTCTACAGATGGGTATAGGAGTCCTGCACAATCTCCAACAAGAATCACTCAAGAAGTATTTTTCTAGATTTTTCTAAAAATCAAAAACTAACTTCTGCGCGAAGAACAAGTTCTGGACAGAACTGGAACTTGAAAGAAGAGATGATCTCTACTTAATCAAAGAGTGCAAAAGAGATGTAAAACCATATGAACACACTCAAAACATCCAAGATCAGCATTTAGAAGGAGGGGAGGCAAATCCAAATTGCATGAATATAGATTGCGGGAAAGTAAATGCGTAATAGAAATGCTGAATTTAAATTGCGTAAAGTAAAGACATAATGTAAATGCGGAATTTAAATTCACAATGATGCAAAGAAATTTCTTTGTATTTCTGGTGGGAAGGTTTACAAAGCCTCACTTCATGTGGGCAAAGCTCAAAGGAGCAACTCAAACCTTCAAGGGAGGAGGCCACCCTCCACCCCTATTTATACAACTCTTGGGTCACCTACCACCCTTGGATGAGTCCCTCAACCCTAGGACACTCATCTAAGGGCTAGGATTAACCCACTCACACAGCCATGCAAGGGCTAACCCAAAACCCATACACATACCGGGTTTTCTTGCAGTTTTAAAGCATACTACCTAGACCCGCTAACCTATCAACTAGACCGCAATCCGAGCGGCCCTCATTGATCCACGCGCATCTAGCTAGCATCATCTCCTTTCCTTATCTTCTTGGCTTGCCGGACTCAAATCTCCGGTTATCTTCCAGCGATCTCCCGACCGTTTGGACCTCCGGCGCCTCGCCTAGTCCCGGTCATCCTCCGCCTCACCATGACCTAGCACCGTCGCCACCGCAACCATCAAAGACAAGGAAAACCTTTCACATAGCAATGCCCACAAATATTTTCAATGATTATATCAAAATCATTAATCACTCATAATTTTACTCAATGGTTCGGTGCTACCGCCTGAGCCGATAGCACTAAGAAAACCAACCAACACTCAAATTGCTTCAAATCCATTTCAAATCAAACCAAGCTCAACACTTGTCAATTACTCATCACACACAAGGATAGACCTCCACATGGTCTTTCAATCTTCCCTTGATGAGTATATTGACAAACACCAAAAAGGCATAAATTTGAGTTTGAAGGAGAAGAAGAGAGCAATTTGAATGCAAAGCCAAACTCGGTCCGAGAGAAGGAAATAATATCATGACCAAGTTGGCTAAAAAGATTTTTAGAGCAATATAAAAGAAAGAGCAAGTTTTCGACAAAAGCTCTAAAATATCCAATAAACTCACAAGGAACACTCGAATATGCTTATGATCATAAAAATTTGCAATTGTCACAAAGATCATAAGAACCAATGTGGATTAAAATTTTTCCTTTGAAGATGCCTTTTCTACATTTTCTCCCCCTTTTGGCAATATAGGCATCAAGAAGTCAATTTTTCGTTTTTTTTTTCTTTGAATATGTATGCATGAGATGCAACCTAAGGAGCTTTGAAGATTACCCAACTGATCATAATGACAAGATATGACACCAAGCTAATCAATTTAGAAAATGACTAAACTGGGATGCCTCCAAGAACAAATTCATTTTGCTCACAAGCTTTGTTTACAAGATTTTATTTTAGCAAGATTTGAACAAGTGCAAAACTTAGCAAAAGTTTCAAAGCTAGAAGCAAACACCACTCATAAGATCAAATGGAAAACCTAGAGTTCAACCTACTCAACACTTTGGGAAATCTAGAAGTGCATACAAGGTCCTTGAGCTCATTTTCCATATAATGCAAATTTTGCCTTAGTATTTGAAAAGACATAGCGGGTGCAAATGTTTGACATAATTTGCATTCTTTACCCACATATGTTTTTTTGTTTATTTGCATTTTTCAAGAGTAATTGACTCATGCCATCTTGACCATCTCAAGAAGAACTCTTAAGAGTATGGTCTTGGTCATACACGATGCATTCCAAGTTCATCCCAAGTGCAATGGGAGGGTCTCGTGAATGCAAAGTGTTGAGATCAATTTTGCACAAAAGAGTCAATTTTGTTTTCATTTTAGCACATATGAGCAATTTGAAGGACTCAAGTATGGATCAAGCTAGTTTCACCCAAGTTGCTATAGGGACTCTAGAGAACTCCAAAATTTCACAAATCATGGTAAATACCTCTAGAGACGAAACTTAGCAAGAAAAAGCAACATGTTTCATCAAGTTTTTCAATTAAAACTTTCAATTTTCAAATTTTAACAAGCTTAGCATGATGGATGAACTTGGACAACTCGAAGCTAGTGATTTTCTTCAAAAGATGTAGCAAGGTGCATTACATGAAGATTGAGTCAATTGCATAATAGACAAAGCTCATAAAATAAAAGAAAATGCAGTCTATATGCAATGCATCCACAGGTTCCCGAACTCCCCCTCAACATGTGAATCAATTTTAAGCACAAATTTGGTTCAAATTGAGTTATTAGCGAATTAGGCAAATGAGAAACTCAAGAACTCAATCGAAGCCAAAAATACGAGAAATGAGGAGAGAAAGATTGAGAAAGCGCAAACGGGTGACTATAGAGTATAGAAAAGATAGCAGAGAACACTAGGCTCAAACTCGCTCTCATCTTCCCCAATAGTCGACAAAGGAAAGTTAGCTCTCAAACTCAAACCAGAGCAAACATGGACCTGTCTACCAGGGGCCCAACACTGCTAGACCTACAAGGCTGTGAGTGAGCTCAGCGAGAAGAAGAAGAGAATAGCATTCTAAAGCATAAGATGAGAGGTCCATGCCGAGGCATGCCAAGTCTAGGTGAAGTGAACTCGAACTCTAGAAAATAAAACCCATAGCACCCAGAACAAGACAAAAGAAGGGAAAAACTGGAAGAAAGTATATACATATAATACATAAAGTACAAACCAGCTCCCCTTCACAATAAGCCATAAGGGCACACAACTCCAAGCTCACTCCTCAAGGCAACAAACCTAGAGCTATCCAAAGGCTTGGTAAAGATATCGCCAACCGGTGGTCACTCTCCTGGCCCAAGCACTATGTCTCCTTTCTCCACATGGTCTCTAAGGAAGTGATATCTAATATCAATGTGCTTGGTCCGGAGTGCTGCACCGGTTCTTGGCAATGCAAATAGCGAAGTGTTATCACGAGAAAAGTGGAACACTCTCTATCTCTAACCCAAAGTCCCATAAGGTCGATCTCATCGAGCACACAGCTCTGACAATCGGTCGCTGACAACATACTCGGCCTCGGCGATGGATCGTGCGACTCGGATCGCTTCTTAGATGACCAAGAAACAAGAGAAGTGCCAATGAATTGGCAAGTGCGAAGTGCTCTTCCTATCTATCCTCTGACCAAACAAAGTCAGCGTCGGAAAAGGCTCTAAGGGATAGACAAGAAGAAGAAGAGTACCAAATACCATAATCAATGGTAGCTCGAAGGTACTGAAGATCGCTTCACCGCTCGGCGATGAGAGACGCGAGGAGAAGCTCAAAGCGGCGCAAATACACACAAACAAAATGTATGTCCGCCATGAGGCGAGAAGATACAAGAGAGAGCCAATCATGCTCGAAACTCCTTTTGATCAAGAAGCTCACCATCCTCATCAGGCTCGAGGACATCGATGGTGGCCATAGGAGTCATCACGGGCTTCCATCGGACATATCAAACCGCCTCAGAAGGTCCCGAGTGTACTTACCTTGGTGCAGGAAAGTACCCTCCCGAGTCTGCTTGATTTGGAAGCCGAGGAAATAGCTCAACTCACCCATCATACTCATCTCAAATTCTGTGCTCATCACCTCGGAAAAATGAGACACAAGAGACCGAGATGAGCCACCAAAGATAATATCGCCCACATAAATCTGAATGAGAAGGAAATGAGAATCACGTGTGTCGATGAAAAGAGTTTTGTCTACTATACCCATTTTGAAACCATGGTGAGAAGATAGGACTTAAGCCTCTCATACCAAGCTCTAGGGGCTGCTTAAGTCCATACAAGGCTTTGGAAAGCTTGTAGACATGGTTCGGGTATTTGGGGCTCTCAAATCTCGGAGGTTGCTTGACATACACCTCTTCCTCAATGAAGCCATTGAGAAATGCACTCTTGACATCCATTTGATAAAGCTTGAAGCCTTGGGATGCGAGAGAATGCAAGCGATTCTAATCGCCTCTAGTCTAGCTACTGAGGGCAAAGGTCTCCTCAAAGTCAAGACCCTCAACTTTGAGTGAAGCCACTGTGCAACTAGCCTAGCCTTGTTGTAACGACAACCCCATCCTCACTTTGCTTGTTTTTGAACACCCACTTGGTCCCAATGACATTATGACCGGATGGGGGCTCTACAAGTCGCCAAACTTTGTTCCTCTCAAAGTTTTCCAGTTCCTCATGCATAGCATTAATCCATGATTCATCGGATAATGCATGAGTAACATCCTTTGGCTCAAAAGAGGCAACAAAAGCAGAGTGAAGGCAGAAAGAAGATAAGCTGATTTTGAGCGCGTCACACGCTCAAGCAGATCACCAATAATCTGCTTTCGGTGGATGAGAACGCTGAATGTGATGTGGAGGACCAGAAGCAGAAGTGGACTCTACCTCTTGAGGAGAAGAGGTAGGAACAGAGCCACTCGCTGAAGGAGAGTCTGAAGGCAAAGGTGATCTTCTGAGGTGCAGAAATGGAAACAGGAGGCACCTCGGTGAAGAGGAGAGCTGGATCGGTGGAACACCATCATCTCCATCATCCTCATCCTCTACAAAGATGGTCTCGGAGGGATAAGAAGAGCACGAAATATCGGTCTAGCACAGGCTAGCCTCATCAAAGGTCACGCCACGGTCTCTATGATCCTATTAGCATCACAACTCCTGACCCTATAGCTACGAGAGGAAGTCGAGTAACCCGAAAAAGATACCATCGAAGAACGAGACTCAAACTTATCTAGGTTACGGACTTCAAGATAAAACACTTGCAACCAAAAACGAAAATGAGAAACACCGGGCTTTCGCCCATACCTCAACTCATAAGAAGTGCGATGCAAATGTGCTCTCAAAAAACGCGATTAGAAACATGACAAGCGATAGCTATAGCCTCACCCAAAACTTCCTAGGAGTCTTGTACTCATCTAGCATCGTCTGGCCATCTCAACCAGGTCCTATTCTTCCTTTCCACTACGCCATTTTCTTTGAGGGACGATGGAGAGGAGAACCGATGCTCTAACCGAGACTCCACAGAAACTCTCAAAGTAGGAGTTCTTGAACTCGTGCCATTATCACTGCAGATAGCTCGTAATGCACCAGGAGCTCAATAGACAACCTACTAACAAATCCTGAAGTGAGAAAAAGTCTCATCCTTGAGGCCATGAAAAATACCCAAGAATATCTCGAAAAATCATCAACAATGACAAGGATATACCACTTCCCTCCTGTTGCCGACTCAAGACTTAGGACCAACGGTGTCCATGTGTAAAAGCGTCTGGTGCATCGACCATCACTACGGTGGATCGGAGGATGAGAAGCGATAACCATCTTGCCATGTCGGCGGGGAGAGCAAACTAAGTCTTTGACCATCTTGAGTTTGGGCAAACCACGAATAAGATCATGGCCGCTAACTCGTCAAATGATCAAAACCAATGTGACCAAGTCTCCTATGCCGAAGGAGAGATCACGGACTCGAAGCAATCAAACACCAAGAGAGTCTCCGGAAAAAGCAGAAAAATCAGCACGAAAGACTCTCCCAAATCTAGAAATCCCATAAACTAACTCTCCGATGAATCGAGAATTCTACAAGCATTGCTCTTAAAGCTTACCTCGAAAGAGTCATCGATAAGCCGAGAAGCGAAAGCAAATTATATTGCAGCTTACTCACTAAGGCAACGTCTTTAAGAATAAAATTATCATTAATGCAGCGGTACCTTTTGCAATGACCCTACTCAAGACGCATCCCCAAAAGTGATCAACTCATCAACGGGGCTCGGACTAGGAAGAGAACCAACGAGAATCTCCGGTCATATGGCGAGAACAACCGAATCAACAATCCAAACATCTCCTTCCCCATCCGAACCCGATCAAGTCAGAAGAGAAGACTCGATCTTGGGATAAAGTGAGGACTTGGGAACCCAATCTTGAATCACACGACGTCTCAATGTACCGAGCCACAGAGGAAGAAGATGGACTCTAGTGTCTCTCGGCTCAACTCTAACAAGATCGGAAGAAGCGGCTTGTAGTGGAAGATCTAGGAGTCATCCTTTGGTTTGGCTGCGCTGTGGTGCAAAGGCCGGACCATCCCAACGAGGTCGCTAAATCTCCTACCGAAAACGCCTCACGCCGCTGATATCTACCTTGATGGAAAAACGAGGAATATCAAGAGGACGGCGAAAGATCGACCACGAGCAACTCGGGACTAAAACTCGATTGACAAAGATGAAAACCGAGTCACGGACGCCCAAAAACAAAGCGACTCTCTAACTCGTCTAGTAGCGAGCAGGTGCCTTAGGAGCACTCGAGAGTCAGGGATGACCCGAATACCCTAAGAGCATCAACACGCTCACGCCGAGTGATCTTGGCGCGCCTGAAGCAGAAATCTACTAGGTGACCATCCTTCTTACAGAAGGTGCATGTGTACTTTGCCTTATTAGAGGCAGAAGCAATAAGAGAAGCATCCTTCTGGTCAGAAGTCCCATGGACCACACCAGCAGACCTAAACACAGTGGTGCTCAACCTGGGAGCAACCACTATCTCTCCATTCTTGGAACCACGCACAATGGTAGGAGGATGAGTCCTAGCGTGCTCCAAGTAATCAAATCCTAGACCTTGATTGAATTTGCTAATCTTGGACTGGTCTAGAATGAGATTGAGCTTCTTCTTGCCTCCAACAAATTTCTCGAGAGTGCTCATAAGATACTGACACTCTCGGAAAAGTGAGGCACATGAAGAGCAAGGGAAGGAGTAGAAGAAGAGCCGAAGAAGAGGATCGAGCAGTAGCGTGCATATTTTTCCCTATACACGGCTGCCTCAAATTTGAGAGACTCACAGGAAGCACAAGAAGCATCTCTAATTCTACCAACCTGGGCCTCTAACTTCTTCCTAATCTCTGCGTGGACCATATCCACGTCATCCTTAACCCCAACACACAGCAAGCAACTAGTTTGTGATTTAACTAGTAAATCCTTAGCAAGTTGATCACACTTGACATTCAAAGCTTCATTATCAAGTTTTAGTTGCTTCTGACCCTCACATGAGCCGTTGGGTCCTTAGAAGCATGCAATTCAAGTTCATCATTTCTAGTAAAAAGCTTCCTAAGGTGACAACTCATGGCATCAATTTCAGCAAGTAGCTTAGGGCAATTTTCACAAGATGCAGTTGTGTGAGTATGAAGAAAACTAGCATCAATAGGAATAGGATCAATAGAACATGTGCTAGCATCCTTCGACCTAAGACTCTCAAGATCAACAAGCACACTATCATGCAAAGTCCTTAGGTTCTCCAGCTCCACAAGCAAAGCATCACAGAGTGTACAAGCTGTCAGAGTCTCGGGAGGAACATGATTTAAGTGAAGCTAACTCCCGAGACAAGCGGTCTACCTCCTTCTCTAACTTCGAACACCTCGACCTAGCCTTAGCATGAAACTTGCCTAATTTCTGAAGGCATCATTTAACTCGTCGTAGGTGGGTACCTCATCCGTGTCATTTGACAGATCGGAGTCGCTCACTTCAATGGCGCGCCATGAAGCACATCTTGGAGAAGTCGTCGCCGCCTTTCTTCTCTTCGGATCATCCTCGCCTTGTCGCTCCATGTCTCCGTGTCGGAGAGGTTGATGTCGTCGAGGCGGCGAGGATGCGGTGGAAGAACTTCTTGTTCTTGGAGAAGTTGCGGTACTTCTTCTCGCAAGGCGTCGGTTCCTGAACCGGAGGCTTCTTGTTGCGGTTCTTGTCGGTGTAGTCGTTCTTGCCCAAACCGCTGCCGTCGTTCTTGCCCTTCTCGGCTTAGGGCGGTTAAGCTCGAATGTGGTTGGGGCCACCACACTCAAGCGGTGATCATGCCACCTCTCTTCCTCTCTCTCACTCTCTTGTAAATATTGGAAAATTTTGAGCGACAAGAGCAAGCTCATTTTTCGAAATTGTTCCGAATTTCATCGCTACGCCGCAAAGAGCGAGAGAGAAAAACCAGAAGCAAAGTCAAGAGAAAATCCAGAAGAGGACCCAATGGGATCGATGACCAAAGCCATCGACTGAGATTTCGTCTTCCGAGAGACGACATCAATCTCATGAGTCTTGAGGCGGGAATAAAGCCCGTCAAGAGTCAGAGTCGACAAATCATTGGTGTCCTTGATGGTGGTCACCTTCATCTCCCAAACCCGAAGGTCGAAAGCGGTCAAGAAATGCCGAGCATTGTCCGAGTCGGGTATATACAACCGATCGCTCGGAGGTCGCTCAAGATCTTAGTAAACCGACCAAAGCACTCATCGAGACTCTCACCGGTAGCGTTGTTCAAATTTGTTGTACTCGCGCTGGCTGATCTGCCTCACGGTCTTGATTTGAGTAGTGCCCTCATGGTAAGCATCGAGGTTACCCAAATCTCGTGGGCGGAGCGAAGGTGAGAATCCGATCATACTCATCTTGCCGAGTCCTCAGATGAGAATGTTCCTCGCCTTAGCATTTGCCTCAACGTCGACCATATTGCCGGCCGTGGCGTTCTCATCGGCAGAACCTCATATGGGAGCTTCACCTTCGCCATATCAGAAGCCACGGCAAGTGATGTATGACTCCATCCGGGATTTCCAAAAGGAAAATCAATACCGAAAAAATTGGAGGCTTGGTGGAATACTTGTGCTGTCGCCATGGCTCTCGAGACCGGTCAAGATCTATGGAAGAGCAAAACCGCTCGATACCAATTGAAGGATCGAGATGGCGAGCAGAGGGGGGTGAATGGTCGCAAATAAATTTTCCCAAAATACTCCAACTAAAACCAAGAAAAGATCGCAAGGAAATCGTGAAAAACCCGCAAAAACCGGAACGACTAGACAACTATGTGCATCCCTAGCTTACATGGATATTATCCATAAAATATGTGAGGGATTTTTCAATCATAATCCTGGTTGTCAAGTGTCCAAAAGAAAGAGAAATCAATTCAAATACTTCTTTTCTAAAAGAGATCAAGCCAAAACACAAAAGTCTCTTTTAGAAAAGCAAAAGCAGATATTTCCAGAATCTGTCTTTAATTTGAACAGGAGGTTGGTGGGTTTCTGCTGCTCACAAAATTATGAGAAATTTTCTCCCTATGAGAAGATGAGTCGTGAAGATCTCCACCAAAACTCAGATCAAAAAGCCAAGTAGAAAAATCATCATAAATCTATGAACACATACAGTCAGAAACTTCGGGCAGAAAATTTGGGGCTCGGTTTTCACTTCATAGCACCCAAACGGTGAAACCAGTGGACTCCAAACTTTTTCTACAGATGGGTATAGGAGTCCTGCACAATCTCCAATAAGAATCACTCAAGAAGTATTTTTCTAGATTTTTCTAAAAATCAAAAACTAACATCTGCGCGAAGAACAAGTTCTGGACAGAACTGGAACTTGAAAGAAGAGATGATCTCTACTTAATCAAAGAGTGCAAAAGAGATGTAAAACCATATGAACACACTCAAAACATCCAAGATTAGCATTTAGAAGGAGGGGAGGCAAATCCAAATTGCATGAATATAGATTGCGGGAAAGTAAATGCGTAATGGAAATGCTGAATTTAAATTGCGTAAAGTAAAGACATAATGTAAATGCGGAATTTAAATTCACAATGATGCAAAGAAATTTCTTTGTATTTCTGGTGGGAAGGTTTACAAAGCCTCACTTCATGTGGGCAAAGCTCAAAGGAGCAACTCAAACCTTCAAGGGGAGGAGGCCACCCCTCCACCCCTATTTATACAACTCTTGGGTCACCTACCACCCTTGGATGAGTCCCTCAACCCTAGGACACTCATATAAGGGCTAGGATTAACCCACTCACACAGCCATGCAAGGGCTAACCCAAAACCCACACACATACCGGGTTTTCTTGCACGGTTTTCAAAGCATACTACCTAGACCCGCTAACCTATCAACTAGACCGCAATCCGACGGCCCTCATTGATCCACGCGACATCTAGCTAGCATCATCTCCTTTCCTTATCTTCTTGGCTTGCCGGACTCCGTCTCCGGTCATCTTCCGCGATCTCCATTATGTCGGACCTCCGACGCCTCGCCTAGTCCCGGTCATCCTCCGCCTCACCATGACCTAGCACCGTCGCCCTGCAACCATCAAAGACAAGGAAAACCTTTCACATAGCAATGCCCACAAATATTTTCAATGATTATATCAAAATTATTAATCACTCATAATTTTACTCAATGGTTCAGTGCTACCGCCCCCAGGCCGATAGCACTAAGAAAACCAACCAACACTCAAATTGCTTCAAATCCATTTCAAATCAAACCAAGCTCAACACTTGTCAATTACTCATCACACACAAGGATAGACCTCCACATGGTCTTTCATCATTAAGTTTGCTAAGGAGTGTATGTACATGGCTACAGAAAAAAGAAAGGAACAAAGAAAACAAGAAGGGCCGCCCGGGCCATCATTCGTCATCGGCGACTTGGATGTGCCCGGCGTCGTCCCCCGCCTCTTCCTCCGCCATCGCCGCATCAAGGGCCGGGTCCTCCACCTTCATCAGCCCCGCCACATACTTCGAGGATTCGCACGCTCGAGCTTGCACCTGGGCCTCATTGCCTTCGATTCCAGCCACAGTGGACATGGCATCGAAGGAGGTGTCACAGCTGGCGCAGCAGGCCAGCACGTACCCCGTAGTGGCGATGGTGACCTCCCACCCTTCTCGGGCGGAATGGACGGACAAGGCGGTAGGCAGTCCGGCGAGAGCTTCGGCGACGCGGGTGACGCTGAGGGCGTACTGCATCACCGAGGATTCTAGCGGATCGCTCAGCTCCACCCCCAGGGGCCATAGGCTCCTAAGCATGCGGTTGTACGCAGGGCAAAGCATGATGGTGAGGTTGTGCAACGAGCGGTGCAGTTCATCTTCAGCTCGCTTCCGTCCCGCTTCGGCCTCCTTCTCCCGGGCGAGCAGGGCCGCAGCACTTGCCTTCTCCTGGGCGAGCAGGGCCACCCCTCTCTCCCTCTCCTGCTCCAGCTCCTCGCGCAGCTGCCCCACTTGTTGGGTCAACTGCTCCTCTTGCTAGGTGGCCGCCGTGAGGAGGGCGCCCGTGGAAGCATGCACATTGCCAAGCTTAGCGAGCAGTGCCGCCAGTCGAGAGGCGAGGGCGGCGAGAGCGCTCGGTGTGGAGTTGGTGGAGGTGCCGGCGCCGGCGACATCCGCAGAAACCACATTCGGGGCATCGGACGGCTCGCGGATAGGCTCCCCCGCTACCTCGGCGTGCACCTAGCTTTGCGAAGCACTGCTGGGGGCCGTCTTGGGAAGCGCTGGGAAGCGGAAGGAAGAAGCAAGCATATTAAGCCCTCCCTGCAGGGTAGGTGCAGATGAAGTCGACGCCAGGGCAGGATCAGAGGACGTCGCCGCGGTGGATGAAGACCCGGTTCCAGTCATGCTCGGAGGCGCAATGGAACTGGAAGGGGCAGCCATCCGATCGTTGATGCGTGGCCTCTTTGGGTCTACACCCGAGGCGTCCGAGGAGGACGGTCACTTGCTCGCGCTTCGGTCATCCACTGGGGTGGGGTCCTTGATCGTCAGGGGGCCACGAGGCGTCAACGTTGCAGGCCCGGTGGAGTCCATCGCCGGAAGTGATTTGACGATCCGGAGACGCTCCGCGAACTCCAGATCGCATAGTGGCAAGGCTTCGGCCGGGAAATCCAAACCTCTTAGCGATGGCGGGAGCAGCCCGCCCAGCCACTTGGCGATAGAAGGAGCATCTAGATTCCCTGCGCCTGAAAAAAGAAGAAGAAGAAGAAAAGGGTCACCGATTGATGGAGACCACAAAAGATAAAAAGAAAAGAAGAACATAAACTTACGGCCCAGGTGAGTGCGGGTTATGTCGTCATCACTCGTGTACTGCCATGCCGGTTGGGTGCACCGGCGTAGGGGGCTGATCCTCCAGGTCACGAAGTCCTGGACCACCAAAGGCTCTCGGTCGGCCGGAATCCCACAAACCGATTGATGCAGCCACCATTGTGCTGAGCTCCATTGCCTCGGCAGTGAGCCCTAGTTCTCATTGGCCTCTGCTGGTGCGGAGGGCATTTCCAGGGCATCAAGGCCACTGTCGTCACCGGCGTACAGCCAGTCGCTTTGCCACGCCTTCCAATTGGTCTTCGTCTGGAAGGAGATGTAGCGGGAGGCCGATCCGTCGCGAAGACGAAAATGGTAGCTCCCCGCGACCCCATGTAGGATCAAGGATGACCGACTAGAGGGGGTGAATAGGAGGTTTTTAAATTTTTACACACTAATAGCAAATTTAATGATTTCTAAGCGAGAATGCAAATTATAGTACTTTTAATATCAAGCAATTCTAGTGATCACAAGATTATCTCTTCTACTCAAGTCCTCCAAATGCTTATCTAAACTAAGCAAGTCAATCAATTTGCAATTTGCTAGAATTGAAGAACTATTCAAGTAAATAAATAATGCAAACCACAAAGGATGAACACGTGAATTTTATCCCGTGGTCTCAGAGACTTGCCGGTCTCCCCTACTCCACGTTAAGGTGGCTTGAACTTCTTCAAACTGGCTCCACTTGCTTGAGCCTTTCTCGATCACTCGTGGTAGCTCTTCCCCACTCCGGGTAGGCGAGCTCCTTGCCTTCACAACAGTTCGGGCCTTTACACAAACTTCTTTGTAAAGATCACCGAATCCTCATGCCTCCAAGCCGTCTAGGAGGCGGCAACCTCCAAGAGTAACAAACTTGATGTTGGCTTGAGACCTTTGAGTGCTTCCAAGATGGCTCAACAAATTGCTATGCAATGCACTCAATTTTTCTCTCCAAACTCAAAAATCAATAATTGAATGCACTTGTGAGAGGAGAGAGTTGCTAGGGCTCTAAATGTATTGAATGAAGTCACCAACCAGCCCTCAATACAGATGAGGGGGTATTTATAACCCCCCACACTTAAACTAACCGTTACAGTAAATAAACCCAGAAAATTCGCCAGGGCCGGCACTACCGCACTCTAAGGGCCGGTAGTGCCGCCCATGGAGCCAACGGCTAGTTTGGGCATTTAATGCACTGACATGTAGCCGTTTCTCAAAATTCCCTCCAAGCCTGGCACTACCGCAAATTCAACCAGTAGTGCCACACCTCTTAATGGCCACAGACACCTATTCTGTTAAATAGCTAAAGCAGGTGTTGGTGTGGTAGTACCGCAAGTGCGGCACTACCGCCCTAGACCATCGGTAGTGCTGGCCACACCTTTTACAATCAACACTCTCTTCTGTTAAAAAGCTACTGCAGTTGTATGGCCGGTAGTGCCACATGACCCGGCAATACCGCAAATATTTTTCGGTAGTGCCAGCCAAGGCTACAAAGAAAAAACTGCCCTCTGTTAGATAACTACCGCTATAGTTGGACCGGTACCGCCCTATTACTCTGGTAGTGCCAGATGCACAGAGAGGGTGAAAACTTGAAATAAAAATTAAATGCATGATTGAACCATTTCGAACTTTGAGCCATGTTGGATGCACGTTTAAGGTTCAAACTTACTAATCAGGTCCCTCTTTGTAGTACGGCGTCTATCCTAACAATCCGATCTTTTCTTCAACACCGAGATCGGCAAAATGACTAAAAATTTAACCTTAAGCTTTTATACCTTGATTTCTTGTACATTAGATGCATACTCTTCCTTTTTCGTACTCGTGACGCTTCTATGGTCTTTAAAGAATCTTGATTCTCCTATTTTTATTTTTCTCATGCAAACACAGTCAGTCCTTTAACCTTGATTGTCATTAATTACCAAAACCTTAATCACATAGGGGCCTAGATGCTTTCACCCCACTATCCGTGGAGCCACGGAGAGTATAGAAGAAGCGGAAGAGAGGGAGATTGGGCATTACCCCCACGAACATGTCGCAGAGGTAAGCAAAGGTAGAGAGAATGAGAACGGAGTTGGGGTTGAGATGAAGATGGTGGATCTCATAGAAGTGAAGGATGGTGCGGAAGAATTCGGAGAAAGACGGGACCAGACCCGCCAACAGCGCCCAGGAGAAGACGACGATCTCCCTGGCTTTGCACCGTGGCACGGAGGTTCCGTGGCGTAAGCGAAGGGAACCCTCGGCAGCGATCCGGGAGAGCCTCGTTGCCCTCTCCCTGTTCAAGGTTGAAGCAGGGAAAGGCTGCGACATTTGCACGAAGCAAGGTCTTGGGACAAGGAAGTTGAAGCAGCAAAGAAAGAAGACGAAGGAGTCGAAAAGAACGTGAACTGCCGATCGTGGGCGCGCACATTAATAGGTCTCTCGCGCTAGCGGTTCGCGAAAAAGCGAAAGTGCGCAACGCTTCAGGTCTCAAGAAAAAGGCGGCGAAAGAAGAGAGGTCTGGAGCGATTGCATGCGCAGGAGTGGTGGACCCGTTTGGGAGCACGTCAGCATTAAAGAGGTCTAAAAGGGCCGGCGCGCGCTCCAGGACGGGCCCGGGGGCTACTGTCGGCGTACTTCACGCCAGGGTATCCTCTCCGCCACAGTCAAAGGGGCCATGAGTGCCGAAGCGTAACATCCTGGCAGGCAGGTGGACGATTAGGCCCTGACGTCAGGCGATCGCATGGCGTGGTAGCCTGGCGGGCAGGTGGGTGATCAGGCCCTGACGCCAGGTGACAGCGTGGCGTGGCAGCCTGGTGGGCAAGTGGGCGATCTGGCCCTAACGCCAGGCGATTAGCCTAGCAAGCAGGTGGGCGATCAGGCCCTGAAGCCGGGCGGCCGAGCTATGTGGTCGGCCGACGGAGTCAAAAGGTACTCGGGGGTCCGCTGCCGGTCAGGCGTGAAGACGTACATCGAAGGAATAGGGGAGCTTCGCCTCGAAGTCTTCTCCCCCGACACCCCATGTCAGAACCATTGAATGCGCGTGGCTCTGCTGACGGCACAATAGCTTATCCCTCTGTCGCCTTCACCTAAACCTTCCCATACAAGTCGCTTCCTGGGCGGACCAGGCGGAGTTGGACGATGGTGCAAAGAATGAGGTCAGAGAATGGGGCTATAGCGACTGATGTAATAAATGAAGTGTAATCAGTGTGATGTCATCCTTCCCACCAGCCCGAGCCAGCCCGGCCTATATAAGAGGAGCTTCAGTGCCTGGGAAAGGGGGTCGGAAGCCGAGAGGAAGAGAGAAAGACTGGAATGAAAGAGCGAGAATGGGAAGAGCACTGAGAGAGCTCAAGAAGAACCCGGAGTGTAAATCGTGCGTTTGGAATCCCCTCAAAACACATTAACGAGAGCAGAAGTAGGACGTAGGGCTGTTACCCACATTAGGGGCCCGAACCTGGGTATATCAGTGTGTTCTTGAATCCTTGTCTGCGTGGATCCCTCGGGGGAGCTCATAGGTGTCCTTCCGTGAAGATCCCCTCTATCGAACCCGGACTCCGTCCAGGCATAATAGCTGTCCGGCGAAAACCACCGACAGAAAGCGATTGGGACAAGCAAGAAAAAGAGAGAAATGTATCAGAGAGAAAGGATTCGACCTAGAAAAGGAACGGAGATTTAAATAGATTTTAGTATTAAGATAATTTCTGAAAATCCAAAGAAGCTTTAGAAAATACAAAATAGAGTCTAAAATTTTTTGGGAAATTCACGGAAATTTCCTAAAGCATTTTGAACTTAAAAAATTATTTCCAACTAAAATTTGATTTTTATTTTACACATAAATTACTTTTAAATTTGTTAAAATAGAAAAAGCTTTTTAAATCCGAAAAATAGGGAAAACTCTTAGAAAATTTAGAAAAGAGGAGGAAATTTCTAGAAATTTAGAAAAACCAATAAAATAATTTTTTAATTAAATAATTAGATAAAACTATGAAATGCTACAACCTCAAATGACCATCTTTTTATGCTAGAACCTCAATTCTTTACTCTCGTGAAGTGCCCACAAAAGGTAGCCCATTTCTTTTCATATCTTGAATGCATACAATGAAATCATATAACATTAATTGTAATTCATCGTCAAGTATTCACCTAGTAGTCACAATAAATACATCATGTAAATAAGAAATAATCATATCAAATTAGCACACTAAATATTATGTAATCATGTAACAAAAATAACCTACTCACTTTATTGTTCTACCATGTACTTGCCTTTTAACCTTGGGAAATGAGACGATGAGAAGACTCTAAGCTTATCTTGTTACCATATTGGACAACACAATTCGTAATTTTATAACTATTTTTTACGGAATGAAAAATAGCAAACCTTAGCCGGTTATGCGGGAAAGGGAAAGGAGGGGGGAGCGAAGATAGAAGAGTCATGTGGTGACACCTGTATGTGTACTCACCAATTTTTTAGTAAGGATAACCTTAAATTAGCAATAACCATAGGGCATAATATGCTAGCACAATTATGACCATTGACGATCAAATTATAGACAACAGCCTTCCCGATAGCATAAATTTCAAACCGCTCATCCAAATATAGCGTCCTATAATTCTAAAAAAGCTTGAACATTTAAACATCTTTTTTATTTTGACAAAACGATGGAACAGGATGTACCCCAAATCAAGCCCACCAGTCCGTACAACATGCTTAGTCGAACCCCGACATCAATAAGACTATCTCTATTCTGACCACATTTCGATCTAATATGACGAAACAGAGAAGAACGCGATCTAGATCTTCACCTAACGCTGGAAGGCTCACGAGAGTAGCACGCCTCCCAAACTCCCAGCGTCATGTCCTCCATGTTCCCCACCAAGCCCTGCACGAGGTGACGAGGTTAGATTTTGAAGTCAATGAGGGAAAACACAAGGAACACGATAAAACAACGGGGACACGGCGAGGACGCGCACTGGGCGAGCCCAGACAACGAGCGGCGCGACAGCCTCGAACCCCAGCGCACGGACGATGAGGTGCCCTCGGCCAGTGGTTACATGATGATCTGCTCAGACACGGCTCACCTCAGTCCAGCACAACGACAATGACCACGTGACGGCGGCACGACAGCAACAACTATCCGGCACGGCAGTCATGCGCATAAGCATGGGGCACGTTTCGGATCTGTTGGGAGTCAGCCAGTGGTCGCACGGCGATCAGCTCAGACACGGCACAATGATGGCGGCTCGACAGCATGGCTAGGACTATGTCACGTGAGCCCCCCTACCCCTTACCTTTAAACGCACGTTCTGAATCAGTTGGGAGTCTTTACACAAACAAATGGGAGATTACACTGACCTTGTAATTAAGAGAGCATCATTTGTTCCTTTAGTTCATTCATATGCAAAATAGCTATTAAAGTTATAGTACCAATATATGTATTGTGGAAGTCGATCATATCTAACAGCTGTTCATGACTGCAGTGGGTAAGGGATTTTGAAGACGCCGTCAAACAACTACTTGATCTTGTGCGTGATAGCGATGGTAAAGGCAAAACTAAAGAATTCGTCTTTGGTGGCCGGTTTGGTCTGGGCGCATCTGCTGTAATTAGAGCTATAGCTAAACTCCTAAAATCCACAGCAAGTGATTCTAGTACAAGAAATCATTTTGGCAAAATTATCCACGTAGACTGCTCTCTGTGGAAAAGCAGAAGGGCGATGCAGAGGGCAATTGCGCAGGAGCTAAACCTTCATCATTTAATGCCCACGTTTGATAGGCAGGATGAGGAAGACGATTTCAGAGGGGTTGATGAAAGTTCTAGATCAGAGATAACAAGCATTGGAAGGGTGATACATCAATCTATAGTAAACGAAAGATTTCTGTTGATTTTTCATTACGGGGGAGACGAAGAGATTGATCTGGCAGAGTGTGGAGTTCCTGGAGTCGGAACTTTTGGTGAAGGTAAATTGTTGTGGACCAATAGTGGAAGATTTCAGCTCTCACACGGAGAACACAAGTTGAAGTCCAGTTCTATTCAGATAGATATGTTTATCGATGCCCCCAATAATACATATTTCAGTCAACAAGTGCGTCGTTTATTGGACAAAGAAGCTGTTGAAGTGATTGGTTACACCGGCATGGATGACATCGACCCAGCAATAGTTGTGGATTGCTTCTTGTACTCATTGTTCCTAACAGAACAACTACGTGGAAACTCTATCAGCGTTGACTATGGCTGGGCTACTCATGCTTGCAACTATTGGATATGTGATGGAATCCTCCAAGGGGACAGAGCTTGGGAGGTTGGCAATGCATTGTATGGAGTGATACGACGGTTGGGCTATTCTTCACATGAAACAGAAGCTTGGGCAAGCTCTTTGGATAAGGGAATAAAACCTTATAAAGGTTGGAATTCAACCACCTCAAACAACCCAGGATCACTTAATATCTCAGCTGTTCCTGTTAGTGTATCATCCTATTTCCTTACATTTGGGGGAGATGGTCAGCTAGAACTACGGAATGATTTGTTTCAATTGGCCAGCAACCTCCGTGTGCTGAAACTCTGCAAATGCAGCTTTGATTTTTCATCACCTCCTTTCCTCTGCTGCCACAACCTCAGATTCCTTTGGCTCGACCATTGTACAAACACAGGGAGGGAGCAAGGTGAAGGGCCATGTTTCCCAAACCTATTGGTGTTTGATTTACGTTCCACAGATTATCTCTTATTGCCCCAGATGATACAACTAATGACCAATCTTAGGGAGCTAACTACAAAGGGAATCTCATGGAGGACTATAATTCAAGCACCGAGAAAGCTACAGAACCTTCACAAGCTCCGAATAACCGAATCTTTAGAAGTGATCACAGTGGACAATTGCTCTTTCGTAGATATGAAGAATCTGGAGGTCCTTGACCTATCCGGCAACACTCGCATGGAATCATTGCCTGCAGTATCTTTTGCAAGAAGCCTAAAGATGCTTGTTCTTGATGGTTGTTCCAGCCTGGAGCATGTTGCACTTGAAAGAGCTCCATTGCTCGAGATTTTTAGCTTCGATGGTTATGGCCCTGCAAAGAACTGGATGCATCCCATACAACTGTCAGAAAAGGAAGTGCGTCCCAAGCCTAGTGAAGATCCAGTCAAAGCCAAGGTCACAAAGATCTCCCTAGAGGGTTGTGCTCGACTGCGTAGTGTATTCCTGCGTGCGTTGCCCAATTTGGAGGAGTTGAACCTCTCTGGTACGGCCATCAAAACACTTGACCTCAATGCAATGGAGGTCCCACAGCTCAAGAAACTATTCCTATTGGGCTGTGAGCAACTCCAAAGCCTGCTCTGGGATGGACGTATCCCTAGATTGGAAGTGCTACATGTAGACACTCGGGGGGAAGGCAACAGCAATGGTCTGTTGTGGAGAACAGAGAGGTTTGTTGACATCGAGACATCTTTTACTTTTACAGATGGAAGATTCAGTTGGTCAGTCATGAAGATAGTTAACAACTTGGATAAGGTGCGCATCCATGTGTCTTCTATGTTACATAGTCAAGTTAGCATCATCAAAAGTATTGAGGTGATTGGCCCCAACCAAGTGGACATGCTCCCAACAGGACTCTTGTTACCGTACAAGGATATTGGCCTTGCGGAGGATGTTGCATGCTCTGCCTTGATGTGGGATTGCCAGCAGCTTCAGGCTTTGGATGTGCATATCGAGATTGGTGAAGGAAGCCACAATTTAGAGAGTATGCACGACAGTAAAGGATTTATATCCTTCCTTGAAGAGAAAGTTCAATCATTGCATGTGCATGACAGTTCCTCAATCACGACTATCACTCCAAGTCGAGCAATTTGTTACCGCCTCGAATGGTGTCATGTTGAGAAGTGCCCCAAGCTGCACACTCTCTTTACATGTGACAAAAGAGAATATATATTTTTTCCTTCCTTGAAGACATTTTCAGCGTGTGATCTCCCGATGGCCCATTGCATTTGGAGCAAAGGAATTAATAGTCAAAGGTGTGCTTCCTACTAGTGTCCCAAATAGCTAACAAAAGCTCTCTATACCTTTTTAATACATGAAACATGACATTACGCCCAAAAAATTTCGTAAATTAATTTAGCTATGGCCGTGCGACCACTACTGCTGCTAGAGCTAATAACTATTATAGCTGAGCACTATACAATATCTTTACTGTTTATTAAATTCTTTTCATGGCATGTTTAGAATATAATTATATTTATACCAAATTATAAAAATTGATTCTTTTCAATTAAAATAGGTTAGTATACAAGATTTACTTGACTATAGTTCTGGATACGCATAGGTTTTAATGATATATTGGATTGTATTTCTCTTGTTTGTTTTATTTGTAGTTTTTATATTAACTGTTGATTATTTGGTTCATACTTAATAGAAACCGTGCTTTGTATATGATTTTTCTAGGATTATGATATAATAATATTCAATATCTTAGTTTTAGGTTGTCATATTTCTGTTTTGCTAGCTTTTTTAGTTTAAAGAATTTAGACAATGGTAAAAACTAATTATTATTTCTTTTGAAAAAATCACTATGTACGGGAGCTACCGATCTAATTTTGCTTTTTTTATCTGCCAAATCACTCATGATGCCGTCATAATCATAATTTATATATCCTTGGTTCCAGCTCTTACAACTTTCGAGACCTACAACATCTATACCTGCACAATTAATTGCCCCAGGCTGGTGTTCGTCCTCCCCATTTCCTTCACCTCGCCACGCTTGGAGACCCTCCAAATCGCGTACTGCAGTAATCTCAAACATGTTTTCCCATTGGATGAGGCGGACCCTAAGAAAATAGCAGCTGGTGTCACATTCAACAAACTGAAACACATCAAGCTACAACATCTCCACAATTTGGAGCAGATATGTGAGGCTAGATTGACCGCGCCGGCATTGGAGACGATCAGCCTCAGGGACTGTTGGGGCATGAGACGCCTGCCAGCTGTCGCACGTGGAGGTCCTAAGCCGATCGTGGACTGCGAGAAGGACTGGTGGGATAAGCTCCAGTGGGATGGCTTGGAGGCCAACCATCATCCATCGCTCTTTGAAACACGCCACTCGGCTTACTACAAGAAGTCCATCCCGAGGGGCTCACTTCTAAGGTTTGTTGTTCATGGATTTCTTATATACATATAGATGGGTTGAGCAAGCGCCATTAATTTGCTATCTAAGTAATATTTTTCATTTTCCTTCTTCATTACCTAGGTAATTTGTTGTGCTGCTCTTGCCTGTGCTATTCTGCAGTGGAAGGGAGGTCTCGGCTTACAGTTTACTGCTGTTACGAGTTGTCTCACAGCTCTTGATGTGTTTCCCATTGGCTATGTGTTTGCAAGTGTGTTTGTGTTCTACAGTGTGGCTCGCGTGCAAGTTATGTTGCTAGATGCAGTCTTGCACAACGAATAAATGGTGTGTTTGTTTTTCACCAAGCTACCTGATTTGGGTATGCTTGAATTGGTGTGCCAAGCACTGTTGTGCCAGCTTTCTCCAGCTTGGTGTGGTATTCACAATCAAGCGGGTGTGTGATGATTTGTTGCCTGTTTGGAGTAAGGTGGTGTGCAAAAACCTAATGGTATATGTGATTGATGAACCATAAATTTAACTTGTGTTTGGTTGATGAAACTGCATATACCGCGTTGTTATGTGTTTTTCAATCCTGCAAGTTTGAGCGCGGATGATCTGGTGTTATCGTACGTCATGTACTAATATGTTGAACTAGCTTATCTTTTTTCCTGCCGAGTTTCTCTAGTAATTATCAATAGATGGAACTGTTCTGATACTTAGAAACAGAGTAGTTCTTAGAAATAAATCGATTCCGATTTCCTGCTGCATCAAAATTACTCGTGTATGCTGAATCTACATCAGCTGTGCTCATTTTTTTAGATAAAGGAAACCATCCGGCCTCTTCGCTCAAGGAGGAATGCGGCCAAAATACAGACTCAAAAGGGTACAACGAAAATAACAACCGGCTCTACAGCCAACAAAACATCAACCAAACAGTCATCATAACACGATAAACAAGTATCAAAAGCAATACAGAGACAGGCCCTAGGCCTCAATTCTAAGACTCCTTTTCCAACCAAATTTGGCAAATAATTCCCATACTGTGGTCTCTAGCAGCCTGCATGCCCCTATCAGCTCCCCTTCTCTTCCTTTTTAGACAGCGGAGACCAACTTCTGATCCAATACGTTCCTCTGAAGATTACCTGTGCAAATGAGTTAAAAGAACTTCTGCTGAAAATCACATCATTCCTACTCAACCAAATAGACCAACACATGGTTGCTGCACCTACTAAGATTTGGCACTTAAGCTTAGGGTTAACATCCTTTAGCCAAGAGCCAAACAAATTAGATACATTGCGAGGAGAATGGATTCCATAAGTGATGAAAAGGGTGTTCCAAATAGATCTCGCCAAATGGCAATCAAAAAATAAATGCTGAATTGTTTCATTAGAATTACAAAAACAACATTTAATACTTCCTTGCCACTGTCTTTTAGCTAGATTATCTTTTGTAAGAATTACTCCCGACCTTAAGTACCAAAGAAAGATTTTGATCTTCAAAGGGATTTTTAACCTCCAAATGACATTCTTCCTTGGAATGGCATTGTAACGTCCCAAAATTTGGCTTAATTTAAATTTTTGGAGTTATTTGAATTTTTGTGAATTTTTGAGATTTATTTCGATTTAATTGAGTTCAATTTAAATTTACCCTTCTCTTGAATAATTAAATATCAGAAAAGTAATTATCAAAAATAACTAAAAATATTTTATTTAGGCTCTAAATGCTTTGAAATATTTTCTGGAATTTTTATAGAATTTTTCGGGTATTTTTAGTGCCCTAAATAATTATTTTGATTTTCTAGAATTAATTTAAATAACAAAAACCAGAAAATGGATAGCTACAGTGCTGGGCCGAGCCCAACACTGTGCGCGCGCGGTGAAACCCTAGCGCCGCCGCTCCGGACCGTGCGATCGCGATCGAACGGTTGTGGTGGGGCCACGTTGTCTAATCGCGAGAGCCGTTGGATCGTATTACTGTAACACCCCGGACCCCATGCCCTGAATGCTACACCCTCTAGCACCAAGAACTACAAATCACTAAGAATAAAAAATTCGCAAAGTAAGCGAACAACTAGGATGTTGTCAAAAATTATTAAAAATTTCGGCAGCACCTCCCCTAAAACTAGGACATCCACTCAGCAGACAGAAATCATTTGCAGTTATGACATCATTCTAGCAGTGTCCTTAGTTAATCAATAACACATCCAACAGAATTTAATAACTACACCACGATTTAACCACATATTACAACCATAATTAATACAACTAGTCTTCACAAATAGATTAAATGGTTTCATGAAAACGTGCTTGTGCTACTACTCCCCCCATGCATGCTGGTTTCAAAGTACCTGCAACAACACAACAAACAAGCGTGAGTCGATGACTCAGCAAAGTACACGAGGGCAACAATTCCAATTTACAATAATCAGAACAAGTGTTTGACCAGAAGAGCAAGTAATATTAATGAAACAACATCCAGACAATATGCGTGTAAAGTAATACTTGACCATACAAGAACATTACCGCAATCAAACCATCAACTTGATAACAAATCCATTCAACGCTAAAGAAGCATTACTTAACTCTAAGTCACAATGTCTCCCGTATCAACTACCCCTCGTTGCAACTCAAACCATTTTCATCTATTGCATATAAGTTTATAACTCGACTCCACTCCACGATATTCATACAACATGATTCGCAGGGCAAAGAAATGCGCTAATTCATCAAATTCGCTTCAATCTCCCCTTTTTGGGTTGAATCCACGACCCAACCTTTAATTACCATAATCACCATCCATATGACACGCCATTTACCACAACACTCATCATTAAAGGTGCAATGCACATGAATGCTCGTTGTCATGCACATGAATGCTCATTGCCATGCGTGTATGCAGATCGCTTGAGTGCCCACCCGTCGGTGTGCACCCTCACGTCCCTTCCATCCCGTAGATGAAAGGTGCCTACTCTTACTGTCTCGCTCCCATGCACCTCGATGAATGGGACTACGAGGTAGGACTTTCGTGTTCACTACGTGTGAACACAGAGGCCCGCATCAGCATGGGTCGCCTCTTCCATTATGAATGCACAAATGCAATTTTCATGAATGAAATGCAACTTTTCATTCAATGCCAACACTAACATACCATATCCACATACATACACATAGCCAATTCCCACATTCATAAGTTGCCAACGATACTAGACTAAACAGATTCAACAAAAGACGTGATAACCCGTTACAGCATTTCGGTCATGCAATTAAATCATACGGCCACCGAGCCACGCCACCACAATACACTTGCAATTAAATACTCAAATCAATTCCCCAAACGAGCACGCTTAAATACAACTCTTGTAAAGTAACCACGAGTATCCACGCACCCCATACTCGCTACTCATTGCAATATTAACAAAGGTTCAAGAACTTACCGAATTACGGCTTACTAGTGACCACTCGAATCCAATAGTTGATCACGCCCTCGAAGGACGATCAGCAATATAACTCATACTTGCCACAATCGATAAAATTAGCCATAAGCGGATAAATGACAACGAACAATCCAACTAGACACACAACTCGATGTACTTGCCTTTTACCAGAAGAAGTGGAGTGGCGCGAGGAAAGTGCTATGCACTCAAATCGCTCCACCTGAAACAACCGTCGCAAAAATGCTTTACAACTATACTCTTTCAACAATACCCTACGCCTCCAACAGGCCCAAAAGGCGCATGCTATCAACTATGTATTAAGCTAAGAAGACGCAATCAATCAACAAATAGCATATAAACAACAACAGCTTCCCACTTTACCATCCCTTTAAACATTCAAGAACTGTGACAAAAGAAATCTTCCAGGTTACGAATAACCAAGTTGTAGTGACCTGATCTTAGCACTATGATCTTATACACAAGTACATGATCACTAAATAAATAGCTCCCAATCTAATTAACATAAGAATATCCTGTAGACAATATAAGTCAAGTGCAACACGGAACCCTTCCGTACCTAAATCATCATGGGTAGCTTTACTCAACATTGAACAATGACAATACATCAATTTAAGCATAATGCAGCGATCAAGGAGATAATAAGGTGCATTAAAAACATGATCTCATATGCAATTATCTCGACCTCTACATCAATGTTAGCATGTATTTTATTGCAAAATAAATGACTTCTACACCACTCATTCAAAAAGAAATCCTCGCAAAAACAAGTCTACCCTCTGTCTTAAGTATGAATACATGAGGTCTCAATTGACCATACCATTCTTGGTTACTAAATGTCAAGACGGCATCCTTTCCTGAACCAAATGTGCAACACGCTTTCAAAGGCAAGTTCACGTAAATTCTCATTTTTATTATACTCACATGCAGGAGCTAAGTGCAGTTATTGTTTTAAACAGAATTTCTGTTATAGAATTTGTTTATGGCAAGGTTTGTGGATATAACACAAGAGCATTTTTGTGCAACCCCAAAGCAATTATGGCCACAATTCATAATAGTTAATTTGTTTTAGATATCACACAAACACCTGGCTTCCACATGACAGTTTTGGTACACTGCAAGCATGACTGCCTACGTAGCAGGTGCTTTAAGTATACCATGCAGATTTTGTCATTTTTCGATTTAACAAAAACCAAAACCGGCATGAAAATTATATCTTAGCCTGCAGTATAGATTTATAACCAACTTTCCGATGATGAATACTCCAAAACCTTTCAACAAAACAATACAAAATAACATCACACAACGGAACTGTCCCCACAATACCGACTAATCGACAGAGGCAAGCTAAACACAATCTGAGCTGCCCAATCAACCTCACTCCTGTGGCAAACAAAATTCCTAAACATCCTATAAGTTATTTACACCTCCACCTGCATTCCAAATCAAACTACCCCAAAAGAACTAGTATCCACAAGCTAAGCGCTAAGTCAGCTACAGATCATAGTGAGATCAAGCAGACGAGCCTCACAGTCATATTATGCTAGGCTAACAGATACTTAAGTAAACACAAGGTTTCGGTATGGTTTGAGCGCTTAAATATACACAAAACTCAGCACTTAATCATTGAGACATAGCACAAGCCTGCACAAAATCATCTCATTCTCATGAGGACTTAGCTAGGCATTTCATCAAGCACTACACGGGCAAGCCAAACGAATCCCCACTTCCTAGGGTTTTTTTTTTTACCTCAAAGTTTTGCTCGAGATTCATGCAGCAAAGGTGGGGAGGCACGGAGGAGGCGCCGCCAGCTGCTGAACGCTGGGCAGCAGGGCTGGGCGGGCGGCTGGCGCTGGCGAGCGCGATCGCGGGCGAGGCGCGAGGCGCTATGTGGCGAAGACGGGCGCTGGAGGGGCTGGCGAAGGCACGCTGCTGGGCAAGCGCGAAGCGCGGAGCGCTGGCTTCGAACAGCGAGTGAGCGTGACGCGGCTCGGGTGGGGAAGGAGCCAGGGGAGTGACGGCTGGGCAAGGAAAAAGGGGAAAAAAACTAGGGTTAGGAGCCCCTCTCCTCACTTGGGTCAACACAAGCCCAAAACGGCCCACGCAACCCAAGACCAGCTCAAGAAAATTCAGAACTCAAATGGAATTCTTAATTTGCTACACTGGAATATTACAATTACTCCGAGCGATCGAAATGCGCCACGTAGCGTGGTGAGCCGAAGCATCGCCCGCCCGAGAGCCGTCAGATTGCGATTGGACGGTGCGGAGGGATTTCGCCGCATTGGGAGAGGGCGAGCAGTGCGCCGCCATCGGCTGTTGGCTACCGAGATTTGGCGGTGGATTTGCACGCGCTCCAAGGCATCTCGACGACCGTGTTATGGCGCATTTAACTGGTCCCTTTGCCCCGCACATTTTGTCCGTTCGCACATTAGCTGCCGTGCTCTCTAGCTCTCCCACTCGCTCGCCGAAGTTGGCATAGCTGCCGCCTCGGTTTTCCTTGATTCCCACCGTCGTCCGCCGCCCTCCGCCGCGATCAAGGCTTGTCTCGAGTTCGTCGTGCCGAGACGCGTCGAGTGGAGTACCTCTTCTCACCAGAGACGCCCGGAAACGCCGCAACCCACCTCGTCTTCTCCAAGTTCGGTGACAAGCGCCGCCGCACCTTCGTCAACATCTGCAGTCAACCCCAACCGCCGGATCCCCATCTAACGTCCGAGGTAACGCCACGTTTCCCCTTTCCTGTAGAGCTAGACTCGAGTAGCTTTGGTGGATCTCGGCCGTTAGATTGTAATCATGCGGCTCTAGTAAGGCCACCTAGGTTCGGTGAATAGGATATTGCCCGAGTAACCACGCCGTTGGATCTTCATCCAACCGCACCGTTGAGTCCACGTAGCTACGTGGGTAGCGTTCGAATAGGGCCGTTAGATCTTGGATATTCGGCTTGGATTAAGCCATGTAGGCTCGGCAACAGTTTACCGTCCGGGTAACATCAGCCGTTGGATCTTGAATCCAAGGTCAAGGACTTGCCACGTGCCGTGGTAGTTCTAGCCGCCGTCGGATCTAAACAGTAGATTTAAGCGGACGATCGGGATCGTGCCACGTGTTCACATGCCGAGTGAAGCGTTGCAGCGGTCACCGAGGCTAGATTCGACCGTAGAAATTCGGATGGACGGCTCGGATGGTGCCACGTGGTAAGGGTTAACCGTGCATGGACCGACCGTTGGATTTGGATCCAACGGACGGAAACGCATATGACCACGTGGATCGATGGATGTGCGCCGCGTGTCGGCTGCTGAGCAGATCAAGTACTGTTCATCGGGCCCACTGTCAGAGTGATGACCACCGTGTGGGCTGACGTTAGCATGACGTCATCCGAGGAGGCCCACGTGTCAGTGTCAGTGTTCGGTGGACCGAGTCCGTCGTGGACCCGAGCAAACCGTGCACCCGGTCTATAGACCAGAGGCGACGTGGATCACCCCGGTGCTGACATGTGTCACGCCGAGAGGATTTAATCGGATTTCCAGTAGGAAAATAAATAGATTAATTCAGTTTTTCTTTTATTTTGAGTATACAAAATTGTAAACGCTATAACTTTTGCGTTTTAGCTCCGATTTGAGTGATTCCTGTTCCTAAAAATTTTGTAAAAATGTGAACTATTTATTGGTGAATTTTATTTTATTTTTAGTGTTGATCTTGCTGTCTATTTAAGTATATTTATTGTATGTACGTTTGTTCCGAGTAGACTCCGAGTTGCCGGGAGCTGTCGGGGAAGAATTTGAAGACCCATCACAAGTTTCAGATCAGGATCAACTACTTTTTGAAGGCAAGTCATGCTTTGACCATATTGCCCCTAGATTTTCAAATGTATTTCAATTCAAATTATGCATGCTATGTTAATTAAAACGACACTGAATAATTTGGGTAAATAGATAATAGACCTACCTTGTTTATGCCACCTTGTTAATATGATGTGTATGCCTGAAAACCTTGTCACCTTAAGCAATAATTAAAGTTGGTTGCTATTATAATGCCAACACGGGAGGCTAGACCGTGCTTAGCTGCTTAGCCTACTGATATACGCTGAATGGCTTTCAAATTGCAAAAGAATATTGACTAAACGAATATGGAATGCATTTTGGAGTAATGAGATAATGTCATGAGATGAAATTGGGGGTAGCGACCTGTGTGGTTCTACTCATGCAATGAAGTGGCATTGGCATGTGTTGCATAACTGCAAATCGGGATAGGAAATGATTTGGACCGGGGCAAGTGGCGAGAAGGCTTCATGCCAGGTGGGCCTGTGTGGCAACGGGATGTATGAAAGATTGTAAAGGCTGTGTGCCGAGAAATATAAAATGGATGTCTTGCCCGGGACAGTTAAGGACTTCACCTTGCGAGCCTTTGAACTGAGTTACTCGTACAACCACTTGTCTGGAATGGGACAGACCTACTTTAGTAGGGTTCTAATATCTTTCCTTTGACACCTCGGGGCGATAGTTACACAAGAGTGTAACTGTGTGGGGGAGCGTACCTATGCTACGGCTTGGTACCCATCGAATAACTGTGTGGGGGAGCGTACCTGTGCTACGGCTTGGTACCCATCTAACGGTATTCGCATGTTCTAAACTTTGGCTCTGAGTGAGGGAAGTGTTAGAAAGGCAATACTGGAGAGGTTCACAGGTTAGGTGTTAGTCTCTGAAAGACTTTGTGGCAATCAATCACCTGTGTGGTGAGCGACTGTATCATGTGGGTAAAGTGTACAGCCTCTGCAGAGTGTGTGTTAACAATCTATTCGAATAGCTGCATCCGCGGTATTGGACAATGCTCGGGGATTACAGTCAAGGGTTAGATTTCCAAACTAAAAAGTGGAATGGGTGGCTGTGTGCCAAAGACTGATGAATTGAACTTAGGGCTGTGTGCCAAACTCTTGGAAAACAAAATGAGAAACTAATTATTATAGTAATGGTTTTACCGCTTTTAATCTAAATAAGACTATCTGTTAAAAGAAATGATGCTTTATGCAAAATAACCATTTAAGCCTTTCCTTTGGAATAAGCCATGCATGTAGTAATAGAACTGCATTGTGCATGACTTGTTGAGTATGTTGTATACTCACCCTTGCTTCAACAAAAACCTCAGAAGAAGAAACAACACCAGCTTGGGAGGAGGAGTTTATCAAAGATCCGAAGAATTAGGGTTGAGCCTAGTCAGTTGCCTGTGGCAATATGAGGGGTTCATCGCTTTACTTTTGCTTCCGCTATCGAACTTATTGTACCGTGTTATTTATAGCCCTACGTGGCGAATTATTGTAAGGAGACCATAAGGTCGTGTAACTCGTTATATTCATGTTTGAAGTACTTTATTATTATTTTCGCTGTGTATGATTGTGGTACTTCAACCTGTTTATCCTGTGTGCACTAGCGTGATGCTGGTCTAGTGTAGAATACACAGAGGGTCCGGAATTGCAGATTCGGGTCCCGACAGAGTTGGTATCAGAGCCATACTGACTGTAGGACTTAATCCTAGTTAGACTGGCCGTTCTAGAAAGAATGAAAATTAATTTCTAAAAAGATTAAAAAGTTGGCAAGAATAATCAATGAGATCTTGACTTATCCCTTCTTCCCTACTTCATACCTATGCTGCATTTTTCTATTACTTTTGTGTTCTTTTAAAAATTTTAGTACTGACGAGTTAATTTGGCAGATGCGGATGGTTCACTCCTTCGGCGAGTGTCACGGAGCTTGCGCAGTAGAGCTTTGGAGGATGCTCCAGGTGCTTGGAGGTTTTGACTGCCCTCTCTACCGGTCTCGCAACTGGGTGGTCAATGGCATCAACCGCGGCTGGGAGACAACCTTCACCTTGTATGCGCGGGAGAATGCTCGTGCTAGTCGTCCGCTCCACCTCGTGGTGAAGCGAGCCAGCTACGAGGCAGGCATTCAGGAGTGCGCCCGGCTAGCGCTTCGAAAGATCAGCCGTGACCACGGCTATGAGCTGTGGGACACTGCTTTCCTCGTGCACCCACACGCGGGTGGACCGATCCAGGCGTGTTTGGAGCTAGAGGATGATGCAACTGTCGTCCACCTAGGACAATTCGCTGTGGCCCAGGAGGAGGCCATGGACGTGGCTACACTGGAGCTGATGTCAGTGTACCGCACCTTGGAGGAGACCGAGACAGCCCTGCGAGAGACCAGGCTACACGCTGTACAGAGGATCGCCGAGCTGGAGGAGGCCCTCTACGGTCACAGGGAGCCTGAGGCCGTCATGGAGCTTGACGACGAGGATGAGGAGGAGCCAGAGGAGCTGGAGCCCGAGGAGCCCGAGCCAGAGCCTGTGCCAGAGGGTCAGCAGGCAGAGGAGCCCCCAGCACCAGTGGGAGGGCATTGGGATCAGTTTGCCCCAATGCCAGCTCACCTGCTAGTATACGTGATCAGCGAGCCGCAGCCAGGATGGATCGAGGATTGAGTTCTATGGGTTCCAGAGTTGTCAGATTTTGCGTTGAGACTCATCTGTTAGAGTCGCGTCCTTTAATTCTCAAACTTCCCTTAGATGACGATGTTGTAATGAACTAATTTGATTGTGATTGTGGGTGTGGTTGCATGGCCCCTAGGCCCTTGTAAGCAATCATACTTATCTATTATCTACGAGTTAATATTTAAGGGTTTTAGTTACACCTGTTTCCCCATATAAGTTCCTTTACTTGCCTATTCTTTCCCTCTCATCTCTAAACCATCGAAGCAATCAGCAGATGGTAAACACTCGCAACACCGGAGCTGGAGGCAGTGGTTCACGTCAAGGAGGCAACCAGAACAACGCATCACTTCCTCAGGCAGAACCACAAGTCGACATGCAAAATATAGGAGCCTTTCTTGCCGCTCAAACTCAATTGATGCAGACAATGATGGCAACCGTACAGCAAATCAACAACCAAGCAGCCGCCAACAATCAAGCTGTTAACAACGGACCACGTCCCTACTCAAGATTGTCCGAATTCATGAGGACACGTTCGCCAACTTTCTCAGGCAACGCTAGCCCATTAGAGGCAGATGATTGGTTGAGGACCATCGAGAGGAAACTACACATAACACAGTGTGATGGAAATGAGAGGGTGCTTTACGCCTCTCATCAGCTAGAAGGAACAACAGCGGAATGGTGGGAAAACTACTGCGCATCACAGGAAAACCCACAAGAAATCACCTGGGAAGAGTTCACCATAGCTTTTCGTCAATATCACGTACCAGAAGGTATTATGGAGCTGAAAAAGGAAGAATTTAGAGCGCTAAAGCAAGGAGGCCAGTCAGTAGCCGATTATTTGAATAAATTCACTCAACTTGCACGCTACGCCCCAGAGGACGTAGCTACAGATAAGGCTAGGCAGTCCCGCTTCATGAAGGGACTTAACACTGGATTGCAGGTGGGGTTGATTACCCACACCTTCCCTGATTTTCAAGAACTGGTAAATAAGGCGCTTATACTAGAGGACAAGCGCAAGGAACTAGATGACAACCGCAAACGCCGCATGGCACAGCAGGGAGGACGCCATGGTCAGCAGAAACCAAGGATGATACCCCAGTAGTTCTCCAGATTTCAGCAGGGAAACATTGCTCGACACCGTCGCCGATGCCAAGACCAACAGGACAAACCCCTCAGACTCCAGTCAGAACTATTAGTCAGAATGGAGGAAACCAGCAGATGACAGGAAGGCGCTGCTACAATTGTAATGAGACAGGGCACTTCGCCAACGTTTGCCCCAAGAAGGGAGGTGTGACCCCAGTACGCTTCAATCTGGGAAACACGCCTGCTAGAACCCCTGTTCAAGGAGGAAGCAGAGGACCTGCTCAAGCGGGATCCGCACCCCAATCAGTTGCAAGAGGCAGAGTCAACCATGTCACAATAGATGAAGTTCAAAACGCCACGGACGTAGTTCTGGGTAAGTTTCTAGTCAACTCAGTCCCAGCTACAGTTTTATTTGATTCAGGAGCTTCACATTCCTTTGTTTCTCGAGTTTTTGCTGTGCAAAATGAATTGGGTGTTGTCAACCTTAAAAATACGCTTATAGTCCAATCCCCAGGGTCAGAACTTCGATCTAAGATCGGTTGTTCTGGGGTTAAGCTATTAATAAAAGGCGTAGAGTTCCTAGCGAACCTTATTATACTAGATACTCAGACTCTAGATGTTATACTAGGAATGGATTGGTTGTCCAAGCATAAGGCTGTATTGGACTGTGGACAAAGAGTTGTGTCTATTGAGAGCCCGGATGGCAGGAAAGTTGAATTTCAAGCAACAGCAGTTCGAGAAGGATAGTTGCTAGTAAATAATCTAGAGGCTATCAGTATGACAGAGGTACCAGTGGTCAGTGAGTATCCGGATGTTTTTCCCGAAGAGTTACCTGGAATGCCACCAGACAGGGACATAGAGTTCGTAATTGAATTAGTGCCTAGAACAGCACCAATAGCAAAGAGACCATATCGGATGTCTACAGAAGAATTGGTTGAAATGAAGAAGCAGATCAAGGAGCTATTAGAAAAAGGATTCATCAGACCGAGCTCATCACCATGGGGAGCACCGGTTCTATTTGTTAAGAAGAAAGATGGGAGTTTTCGGACGTGTGTAGATTATCGTGCACTTAATGAAGTAACGATAAAGAATAAATACCTGTTGCTCAGAATAGATGATTTATTTGATCAGTTAAGAGGTGCAGGAGTTTTCTCTAAGATTGATCTTAGATCAGGATATCATCAGCTGAAGATTAAGACAGAGGACCAAATGACAATATTAAGATATTTAGCATTAAACAAGTATGAAGAAATAATAAGAGATCATACTTACAAATTATCCCTTTTTGTCAATCGATTAGGGGACAATTGATAAATCCATAAATTCTCCCCCTTTTGTCATTAATCCCAAAAAGGTGCTTAACAGATCCTTATTATTCATATTCAATAAAAAAGATTAGGAAGAACAAAATAAAAATAAGGAGCTAGGAATAGGGCAATGATATTAAGCTCCCCCTAAATCTAGGCAAGATATGATACCAATTATATCTAAGATTTAGGTAATGGATGTTTCCAATGATGCCAATTTAAATGTAGTCATGATTCACAACATGTAAGTGATGCTTAAACATGACACATGAATATGATTCCACATGGAGAAGATTTATTTTTAAGTATCAAGATCATATAGCAAATTTATATGATTTAAGCACATGCTCATGATCAAATTAAATTCTAACAATCAAGATCATATAGAGAAGATTACACAAGAAGGAATTGCTTATATGATCACAAGATGGTGTGCACCCTCACGTCCCTTCCATCCCGTGGAAGGTGCCTACTCTTACCGTCTCGCTCCCATTCACCTCGATGAATGGGACTACGAGGTAGGACTTTCGTGTTCACTACGTGTGAACACAGAGGCCCACATCAGAATGGGTCGCCTCTTCCATTATGAATGCACAAATGCAATTTTCATGAATGAAATGCAACTTTACATTCAATGCCAACACTAACATACCATAACCACATACATACACATAGCCAATTCTCACATTCATAAGTTGCTAGCGGTACTAGTCTCATCAGATTCAACAACAAGACATGACAACACATTACGGCGTTTCTGTCATGCAATTAACACAATTAATTGCAAACTACAATCATAAGCATCTAATTGATTTGCACACATACTCAATTCCATTCCCCAGACGGGGCACAGTTAAGTACAACTCTTATAAATTAAACGCGAATATCCATGTACCCCATCCTAGTTAATCACTGCAAGATTAACAAAGGTATAGTAAACTCACCGAGATTAAGGCTTACTAGTGACCATCCGAATCCAATAGCTAATCTCATCCGCGAAGGGACGATCACCAATATAACTCATACGTGCCACAATCAATAGAAATTAGCTATGAACAGATAAATAGCAACGAACGACTTAGTTAGACACACAGCTCGGTGTACTTGCCTTTACCGACGCGTGAAGCAACGCGAGTTCGAGACCACTCCCCCCGCAGACACTCTCCTTGATCTTGCACTGTCTGGGTTGCCATCTAATGAAGTTAAAGAGAAGGGTAGATTAGGTAAGGGAGCAAGAAGACCACCATCTTCTGCTTTTAACCTTCTCCTACTACCCCTTTTTCATTACCAATCACTAGAGATAAATACTAATCACTCATACCAAAATAGGATCGCTAGTCACACTTCACCACTAAATCAGAACTTACTTGGTTACATAAAGACACACACATTTCAACTCGAAAGAACTCTTCTGAAAATGTGGGGCAAGATAACATCCTACTAAATCTAGGATGATACCCACCTAGCAGAATGATTATAACTTAAACAACCCTACCCCATTTCTATGTCATCATCATGAATATGTGTAACATCAAATATATTTATGCACACTACTCTCTGTCATGAACATGAGCATGTAAACCATCAATTAAACATCACCAACCGGATTCAAATGTAAATATTACTAATTCCCCTCTTTAGAATTTAATTCTCTTATTAGCAAAGCATCCATATATATATATGTATGTATACAGCTATTACTCGCTTGGAGATGAACACCAAACATCATTCCACAACATAGAAGGCATTCATGCATACAGTAGGACCATACTCTGGCTCATATTCACAATCTATTTTGGCATAGAGCAAATTCTATTTATGCCTTAAGCAGGAATGTGCAGAACTCAAACACAGGCACTACTCACTACACTTTATTAATCGAGACCTTAAAACTGCAATTCCACCAAAGACAGACATGCATTATATGCACACAAAATTCAGCAATACTTTGAGCATTATACTGTAACCTCAGACAAATTTCATACACCGATAACACACCAAACCTCAAAATGCAATCTTGATTCATGAAGCGATAACCAAAAGGATTCCATATACTTCCATAGCTCAAACAGAATCCATTACACATAAAATTTTATTAGGGAGAAGTGAGATGATGGCAAACATGAATGAAGGGAATTAAACCTTTGGAGCATTACATCAAACACCTTGACTACAACAATTTATCCACACAAGAACTTGAGGTAAAATGGTTAATTAATTTAAAACTGACACACACTGATGCACAATAGGAAAGGGATGGGTTATCGTTGCGTTGTGTTACAATGCTTATTTTTGTTTTGCTGCTAGTTTGATACTTGTTGGTAGGTTATATGTTAGTCTTGATAAGGCTATGGAATTATTGATGGCTATGTATTTGAAGTGGTAGATTGATTAGTGGAGTCCGGTGGGACTCTTTGTGCTGAAGGGTTCGGCCTTGTTGTGTGGCTGTGGTTGTTGGTGCGGCATTTTAGAGCCAAAGACCGAAGGAGAGTTCTTGTGTTTCGTCATATAATCGGAGAGTTGATGGAGTGCGATGTGAATTTTGTCTTCCTTGGTCTTCTTGGATTTAAGACAAAGAAGAGAGTTTTGTGTTGCACCTTTTTGGTTGCTTTGCGGAGAAAGTTATGGTTTCCTTCTGATGTTGAACCTTCTTCCAGTTTAAAAAGGAGTTATTGAGTTTTGTGAAAACTTAGGTCGTGCGAACTCAAGATTTGGGGCTTTAAAGGAAAAGTGTTATTTGATCGACCCACTTTTACTTCTCGTGGATTTAGTTGTACAATTCCTTCTTTCGTGGAATTTTGGGAGTTTGATGATGATTTGAGGATTTGTTGAATGACCAGGATTGAGACCTGTCATTCTCGAGCTTTTTGAGAGTTGAGCTACCTTGGAAGTTTCTGGTTGGGTTCTTCTGGAAAGGAAAGTGTGGCAATCAGAGTATATTGTGGGTTGGTTGAAGATCTCCTGTAGCAGATTAGTAGAACGATTGGGTGGTTAGGGTGGTTGACCCTAAATTTGATAGAGGGCAAGGATTATAGTGTTGGTTATGGTGATCCACGGCTATAGTGGAGGATTGGTAATGGTGTGTGTGCGAAAGGCTAGTAGTGGTTATGATGTAGAAGAAATAACAAGTTGGGTTGCGGAACTTGTTTAAATAAGTTGATGGGATTGCTTTGACTAGAGGTGTCCTCAGTGCTCGAAATGGGTTGATTAATGTTAAGTTTCTACGAGGTGATGATAAAATGACCTAGAATGGAATGGAGTTAAAATCGAAAAATCATTAGATGGAGTATGTGGGAGCTTGGTTTGTCGCTAGCAATGGATGGTCTTATAGCCATTTTGGACGATTTATATCTCAAGGAGATACTGCTTATTGAGGAGACCTAAATGGTTTGATCCAAATGGTTGATCGTATTGCTAACAAATCGAAGTATGGATGGTAGACGTTAAACCCATCAAATTGCTTTGAAAAGGAAAACTTGAATGTAGCTTATGAAGTGGACTTTGATTTAGTAGGTTGATTATGGTTGGAGTTATAGCTACTTTCCGTGATGAGTACCATGGGGAAGAATTGGTTAATGTTGGTGGTAACCCGTCCGAGGGTGATGTATTTAGGTGAAAGGTTGGATTTATGATTAAAATCTATGGAATTGGATTGTCGGTATGTCTGTTGGGTGTATGCCTTTGTTAAGGCGTTTTGTTGGTGTGCAATGGAAAATTTCTAGAATCGCTATGTTTCGCCAAGTTGCGGGTTAGTGGATGAATGAAGATGAGGAAGAAAGAATGCTTAATCATGAATTGATGTGATGGTAGTTTGTGGATTTACTAAATGAAGGAAATAAATAGAGGTATGAAAAATGTTGGAAGTTCTTGAATGGGAATGATCTTTGGGAATGGTCTAAAAGATGAAATCTTTAGTTGTTGTTAAAAGTGGTTTTCGGTTAGAAAGCGAAAAATTTTCCTCTCTTTGGAGGCAAGTGTTGGTTGTGAGTGAAGAGATTTGGGTCCCGAGCGTGGTTTCTTTCTCGAGTTGTGTGGTTTGAGGCAAAGGTTATGGGATGTGTTGTTTCTTATTCGAATTTTCTTCACAGAGGTGGTACACCATGGATCTTGAGGTGATGAAAATGGATTTTTGTTGTTAAGGAAAATTCAGTTTTCTTTGGTTTCATGGTCGCTTCAAAAGAATTGTGCGGTGTTTCTCGTCTCTGTTGAATTTCCTTTCTCTTAAGAAAAAGGATGGTGGTTGTGTGTATAGATGTTGGATTCAAGATCGATTTTCAGTTTCTGAAATGTTGTTGGGGTTAGTATGAGATGTTTTGCTATGGTAAAAGCGAGCTGATTTTCTTTGATCATTGTGATCGTGTTTGTAAAAGATTTAAGTGATGTTTCTTTTTAAGGTTGAGTTTTTCCTCAATGTGAGATTTATTGCTTTGAGTTCAAGTTGAGGAAAATGGTTGGCTTTGTTAAATGAAGCGAGATTCTCTTTGATCTCCAGTGTGATATAAGAAAATGCTGAGTAGTGAGTTTTTGGTGGAGTATAGTAGAAGATTATACTCTTTAATTTAATTCCGAGTAGAGGTGGATAGTAAATGTATCCAGAGTGGAGAGCATTGAAGGATGTGGCATGTTTTGATCCCAATCCTTTGTAGGAGGATCATTTCGATTGCGTTGTCCCTAGGTTGTGTGGGACTTGGTTGCAGGTGGGCTATTCATTTTGATAGTAAGGAGTGGCTTTGACCCTGTTGTTTCCATGGCATCTATTGAAGAGATACTGAGCAAAGGTTTTGGGTCCTGGAGGATTCTGTGCTAATTGATTAGAAATAGCGATATGTTCGAATCGGCTAGAAGCTTGTTGGATTGAAACGCCTTGTGTGGATCACGGGGTTTAAGTTAATCGACCCGTGGGATAAGTATGATATGGTTGATACTGGTTATGTGGTTATAAAAGTTAATCAATGAGGAGAGATGTGAATCAGGATTTGCTTGGTTCTTAGGGGATTTGAGTTTAGAACCCTAACTGTTCAATCGAATAGAATTCAGTGATTTGGTAAAAAGTGGTTGAATGCTTAATAGAGTGATGTGACTTGTGTTAATCAGGTCATCTCGAGTTTGTTGATCTGTGAGAAGAGGTTGAGAGAGAGGAGAAAGTTTTGGTGAGTGACGTTGAATAGAGAAATGAGAATTGAGTTTGGGAGTTAGTATTATGATCTTCCGGAAAGAATCGTTGGTTGATTGGAGGATTGTATATTGAAGCGTTAAAGAAGAGTTGTTTGAGTTGTTCAGTTGTTTGCTCCTTTTATTTGGCAAGGACCGTGGTTTGAGTTGCGGAGTTTTCTCTTGCGTGAGAAGTTCCCGGCTTGTTCTTTATGGACTTATTGGATTTGGCAATTCAGTTTCGGTTGCTCTTGTGGGTGAGTTTGTGTTGTTCAGAATTCGAGGTCGAATTCTGTTAAAGCGGGGAAGAGTGTAATACCCCAAATCTTCTTTGCCTGGATTTCCGCCAGACTTGTTTTCCACCTTCTTGATTCAAGGTTCAGCCGTCGCGCGGTTATTAATTCTATTAAAGGTTTTGGGTTTTTCCTGAATTATTTATCGGAATGGGTGTTTTTCTCTGTGCCGTTTAGTTTTGCGGCACGTTGTCTATTCTGACAATTGCTGTTTCGCGCCAAGAATTTAAATTATTGGTTCGCTTATTGGTTAGATGTTGGATTTTGGGTTTTAGGAGGGTTTTTGGGAATTCTCCCTCACCTAACCTCTCTCCCTTTAGTTGTGTGGTCAGAATTGATGGGAGGCCAGAGATTTTTCTTCGGTTCTAGTGAGCCTCGCCAAGCTTCCCGAGCCCTCTTCCCGCCGATGCTCTCTGGCGCCTAGCTCCCAGACGAGTTCCCTCATCGATGCTTCTCCCCGCCCTCCTCTCCGGCCCGGCAGTGGCGCCCTTCCTCTCCTGCTTTGGGCCATGTGATGTAGCAAAGAAGAAGGGCAAGAAGCTTCACCAAGAATCGGTCAAAGAAGAAGAAGGGCGGCGGGAGGAGCAAAGCAAAGAACAAAGAACTTCATCCCAACAACCTCTCCTCACCTCCCTTGGCCTTCTTCCCCACTCAAGAGAGATGCAAGGTATTGTTATTTGGGGGTTTAATTGCTTGCATGCCAAGTGTTTGATGAAATGCTTAGCTAGGGTTCTTGTGTTGTAATGCAATTAGTTGAGTGGATCCTAGATATATGAATGATATTTGCTCGATACCCATTGTGATGATCCTACATATTGGAGAGAATAAGTTTGTTGTGCCAGTTGGTTTGCCTTGTTCAGCTTATGGGGAATGCTCTTGTCCTTGGCAAATTGTGTTTATTTGCAGCAAGTAGAAGAAAGCAAGAAAGTGTATGCGTATTGTTGATTATTTGCTTATTGACTATGTTTAAAAAGGTGGGGACCTAGAGTTGTTAATGCCACGCTTAATCTTGAAATGTATAAAGTCCCATATTAAGTGGTGTGTTATTATTACTCTTGGTGCCTTGGTGGAATGATATTTTCTCATGCTCTGATGCTATTGAAATCTAGGATCAATGCATATATTTTCGTGATGCATCTTCCTGAGATTAGATGGCACTAGTTCTAGAGATTTCATTTTTGGGGTCGAACTGCCATCTTGCGTTCTCGTAATAGGTGTATGTGTTCTGAATTTCATTTGAGCTTATTGGAGGTAGACCATGTGTTATTGAGTTGTTAACCAATTTATGTGGTTTGTTGTCTTAAGTTATATTATGTGTATGTGTTCTAAATTCAGGCTTTCTTTAATCCTGGGAAGTCATGCGAGCGCTAAGATTCCAAATGCCACTCCATTTTCCGTCGGTAAAAGGCAAGTGCAACTCCTAGAGCGTTGTTAGGATGTTAAATGCTTTGTTTGCGATAAGATTATGAAAATTCTAATGAAGTGATTATGTTTATTAGCATGTCTAGAAGTTGTTAGTATGGTGATGAGGATGGATGAATGTTAGCAAATTGGTAAGTTATTCAATTCCCATTTATTGCATTGCATTACTTAAATTGTACTAACAGTATGGTTAAGTTGATGCAAGTTAATTGGTACTTCCATATTGGTTATGGCTATGTGTGGTGAAGATGAATGAGGATGAAATGCATTCACGCCAATTGCATAATTGCATTCATGATGGACGAGGCGTCCCATGTTGATGCGGGCCTCGGTGCTCACCCGTAGTGAGCACAAAAGTCCTACTCGTAGTCCCATTCATCGAGGTGAATGGGAGCGAGTCAAGAAGAGTAGGCCCGCCACGGGATGGGTGGGATTGAGGGTGCACATCGACGGGTGTGCACTCAGCTATACCGGTATACGCTATGACAATGTGCATTAGGAGCATGCATGGTGCATTCATTGTTTTAATTCATGAGAAAAAGGGATGAGAGCATAAAAGCATTGCATTGTGTGTTGCAATTGGTAAATGTTAATTGATGAGAAGGGGAAATGACAAGTTGAGGATTTAGTCGTGGACTCATCCTGGAACGATTATTGAGGCGTGAGTATGGTTTAGATACGTTTCTGAGTTGTATGTGGTAAATGGGGATAGATACTGCTTCTTTTACTGGATGATTTCAATTAAGTATTGGTTATGTCAAAAGATGAAGTAGTTGTGCTCTTATGTTTGGTTGTATATGAATTCAAACTGTTTCTTTTATTTACGGATATCAATTAAAGAAACTTTTACTCTATGTCTTGTAGCATTTATATTCTAGTCGAGTTCATTATTTTTTATGCCTGATTGCGCTTTGCTGAGTCTTGGACTCACGCTTGTTTGTTTTCTTGTTTTAGGTACTTTGAAGATGGCTCGTTGGGTTGGGAGTAGTAACACGCACACGGCTTCGGCCTCCAGCAATTCGTTTAACCGATTCATTCAGTCTTGATGTAACTAATAAGGTTGTAATATGTTGTTTGTTGTGGAGTAGTTATTAATTTATATTGGATGTGAGATCGGTTAACTAAGGACCTACTAGAATGATATCATATACCTGCAATGTTTTCTATCTGCTGAGTGGATGTCCTAGTTTCTAGGGAGGTCATGCCGAAATTTTGTAAATTTCGGTGACTTAATTTTAAATTGGTTTTAGAGTTTAGTGGTTGATTGCAGTCAAGTTCATAGCGGTGTTAGGTTTTTTTATGTTCTCTGCGGTAATTCTCGGTTTAATTGATTTTGGTTGTGGAGAGTTATCGTGTGTCGGTAATCCCCTCGGACATGAGTGGGTCCAGGGGGTGTCGCTGGTGAATCTTGGTTTTGGTAGCATTCGCGGTGCGTTTGGCGCCGGGGTGTTACAGTTGGTATCAGAGCGGGCTTCAGGTCTGTGATGCTAGAATCTAGAAAGTTATTCTTGAATGAATTAAAATTTTGCTGCATGAAAGTAGAAACATGGTTTAGGTTGAACTTTTAAAATGTGGTCCTAGGGCAATAACCTTAAAACTTGAGGTAAAATGGTTAATTAATTTAAAACTGACACACACTGATGCACAATAGGAAAGGGATGGGTTATCGTTGCGTTGTGTTACAATGCTTATTTTTGTTTTGCTGCTAGTTTGATACTTGTTGGTAGGTTATATGTTAGTCTTGATAAGGCTATGGAATTATTGATGGCTATGTATTTGAAGTGGTAGATTGATTAGTGGAGTCCGGTGGGACTCTTTGTGCCGAAGGGTTCGGCCTTGTTGTGTGGCTGTGGTTGTTGGTGCGGCATTTTAGAGCCAGCACCGAAGGAGAGTTCTTGTGTTTCTGTCATAAATCGGAGAGTTGATGGAGTGCGTATGTGAATTTTGTCTTCCTTGGTCTTCTTGGATTTAAGACAAAGAAGAGAGTTTTGTGTTGCACCTTTTTGGTTGCTTTGCGGAGAAAGTTATGGTTTCCTTCTGATGTTGAACCTTCTTCCAGTTTAAAAAGGAGTTATTGAGTTTTGTGTAAACTTAGGTCGTGCGAACTCAAGATTTGGGGCTTTAAAGGAAAAGTGTTATTTGATCGACCCGCTTTTACTTCTCGTGGATTTAGTTGTACAATTCCTTCTTTCGTGGAATTTTGGGAGTTTGATGATGATTTGAGGATTTGTTGAATGACCAGGATTGAGACCTGTCATTCTCGAGCTTTTTGAGAGTTGAGCTACCTTGGAAGTTTCTGGTTGGGTTCTTCTGGAAAGGAAAGTGTGGCAATCAGAGTATATTGTGGGTTGGTTGAAGATCTCCTGTAGCAGATTAGTAGAACGATTGGGTGGTTAGGGTGGTTGACCCTAAATTTGATAGAGGGCAAGGATTATAGTGTTGGTTATGGTGATCCACGGCTATAGTGGAGGATTGGTAATGGTGTGTGTGCGAAAGGCTAGTAGTGGTTATGATGTAGAAGAAATAACAAGTTGGGTTGCGGAACTTGTTTAAATAAGTTGATGGGATTGCTTTGACTAGAGGTGTCCTCAGTGCTCGAAATGGGTTGATTAATGTTAAGTTTCTACGAGGTGATGATAAAATGACCTAGAATGGAATGGAGTTAAAATGCGAAAAATCATTAGATGGAGTATGTGGGAGCTTGGTTTGCTGCTAGCAATGGATGGTCTTATAGCCATTTTGGACGATTTATATCTCAAGGAGATCTTTGTTTATTGAGGAGACCTAAATGGTTTGATCCAGCGGTTGATCGTATTGCTAACAAATCGGAAGTATGGATGGCAGACGTTAAACCTACTGAAATTGCTTTGAAAAGGGAAAACTTGAATGTAGCTTATGAAGTGGACTTTGATTTGGTAGGTTGATTATGGTTGGAGTTATAGCTTACTTTCCGTGATGAGTACCATGGGGAAGAATTGGTTAATGTTGGTGGTAACCTGTCCGAGGGTGATGTATTTAGGTGAAAGGTTGGATTTATGATTAAAATCTATGGAATTGGATTGTCAGTGTAATCTGTTGGGTGTATGCCTTTGTTAAGGCGTTTTGTTGGTGTGCAATGGAAAATTTCTAGAATCGTTGCGTTTCGCCAAGTTGCGAAGTTAGTGGATGAATGAAGATGAGGAAGAAAGAATGCTTAATCATGAATTGATGTGATGGTAGTTTGTGGATTTACTAAATGAAGGAAATAAATAGAGGTATGAAAAATGTTGGAAGTTCTTGAATGGGAATGATCTTTGGGAATGGTCTAAAAGATGAAATCTTTAGTTGTTGTTAAAAGTGGTTTTCGGTTAGAAAACGAAAAATTTTCCCTCTCTTTGGAGGCAAGTGTTGGTTGTGAGTGAAGAGATTTGGGTCCCAGAACAGGGTTTCTTTCTCGAGTTGTGTGGTTTGAGGCAAAGGTTATGGGATGTGTTGTTTCTTATTCGAATTTTCTTCGTTGTGAGGTGGTACACCATGGATCTTGAGGTGATGAAAATGGATTTTTGTTGTTAAGGAAAATTCAGTTTTCTTTGGTTTCATGGTCGCTTCTGAAAAGAATTGTGCGGTGTTTCTCGTCTAAGCTGAATTTCCCTTTCTCTTAAGAAAAAGGATGGTGGTTGTGTGTATAGATGTTGGATTCGAAGATCGATTTTCAGTTTCTGAAATGTTGTTGGGGTTAGTATGAGATGTTTTGCTATGGTAAAAGCGAGCTGATTTTCTTTGATCATTGTGATCGTGTTTGTAAAAGATTTAAGTGATGTTTCTTTTTAAGGTTGAGTTTTTCCTCAATGTGAGATTTATTGCTTTGAGTTCAAGTTGAGGAAAATGGTTGGCTTTGTTAAATGAAGCGAGATTCTCTTTGATCTCCGGTGTGATATAAGAAAATCTTTGAGTAGTGAGTTTTTGGTGGAGTATAGTAGAAGATTATACTCTTTAATTTAATTCCGAGTAGAGGTGGATAGTAAATGTATCCAGAGTGGAGAGCATTGAAGGATGTGGCATGTTTTGATCCCAATCCTTTGTAGGAGGATCATTTCGATTGCGTTGTCCCTAGGTTGTGTGGGACTTGGTTGCAGGTGGGCTATTCATTTTGATAGTAAGGAGTGGCTTTGACCCTGTTGTTTCCAGGGCATCTATTGAAGAGATACGAGCAGTGTTTTGGGTCCTGGAGGATTCCTGTGCTAATTGATTAGAAATAGCGATATGTTCGGAACTGGCTAGAAGCTTGTTGGATTGAAACGCCTTGTGTGGATCTGGGGTTTAAGTTAATCGACCCGTGGGATAAGTATGATATGGTTGATACTGGTTATGTGGTTATAAAAGTTAATCAATGAGGAGAGATGTGAATCAGGATTTGCTTGGTTCTTAGGGGATTTGAGTTTAGAACCCTAACTGTTCAATCGAATAGAATTCAGTGATTTGGTAAAAAGTGGTTGAATGCTTAATAGAGTGATGTGACTTGTGTTAATCAGGTCATCTCGAGTTTGTTGATCTGTGAGGAAGAGGTTGAGAGAGAGGAGAAAGTTTTGGTGAGTGACGTTGAATAGAGAAATGAGAATTGAGTTTGGGAGTTAGTATTATGATCTTCCGGGAAGAATCGTTGGTTGATTGGAGGATTGTATATTGAAGCGTTAAAGAAGAGTTGTTTGAGTTGTTAGATTAGTGTTGGTCTTTGAGAAAGGCCTAGCTTTCGAGTTTTGTACCATGCAAGTTAAGTAGTTAGAGTGAGTATTGATTTGTTGACGGATGAAATGAGTTCAGTTGTTTGCTCCTTTTATTTGGCAAGGACCGTGGTTTGAGTTGCGGAGTTTTCTCTTGCGTGAGAAGTTCCCGGCTTGTTCTTTATGGACTTATTGGATTTGGCAATTCAGTTTCGGTTGCTCTTGTGGGTGAGTTTGAGTTGTTCAGAATTCGAGGTCGAATTCTGTTAAAGCGGGGAAGAGTGTAATACCCCAAATCTTCTTTGCCTGGATTTCCGCCAGACTTGTTTTCCACCTTCTTGATTCAAGGTTCAGCCGTCGCGCGGTTATTAATTCTATTAAAGGTTTTGGGTTTTTCCTGAATTATTTATCGGAATGGGTGTTTTTCTCCGTGCCGTTTAGTTTTTTAACACGTTGTCTATTCGACAATTCTTTGTTTCGCCAAGAATTTAAATTATTGGTTCGCGCTATTGGTTAGATGTTGGATTTTGGGTTTTAGGAGGGGTTTTTTTGGGGAATTCCCTCCCCCTCACCTAACCTCTCTCTCCCCTTTAGTTGTGTGGCTGTAATTGATGGGAGGCCAGGAGATTTTTCTTCGGTTCTAGCTGAGCCCTGCCGAAGCTTCCCGAGCCCTCTTCCTGCCGATGCTCTCTGGCGCCTAGCTCCCAGACGAGTTCCCTACTGATGCTTCTCCCCTGCGCCCTCCTCTCGGCCCGGCCCGGCAGTGCCCTTCCTCTCCTGCTGGACGCCTTGGCCGGTGCAAAGAAGAAGAAGGGCAAGCCGGCCCGGCCAAAGGTGGCAGCAAAGAAGCAAGAAGGCGGCGGGAGGAGAAGAAGGCCAAAGAACTTCATCCGGCAACAACCTCTCCTCACCTCCCTTGGCCTTCTTCCCCACTCAAGAGAGATGCAAGGTATTGTTATTTGGGGGTTTAATTGCTTGCATGCCAAGTGTTTGATGAAATGCTTAGCTAGGGTTCTTGTGTTGTAATGCAATTAGTTGAGTGGATCCTAGATATATGAATGATATTTGCTCGATACCCATTGTGATGATCCTACATATTGGAGAGAATAAGTTTGTTGTGCCAGTTGGTTTGCCTTGTTCAGCTTATGGGGAATGCTCTTGTCCTTGGCAAATTGTGTTTATTTGCAGCAAGTAGAAGAAAGCAAGAAAGTGTATGCGTATTGTTGATTATTTGCTTATTGACTATGTTTAAAAAAGGTGGGGGACCTAGAGTTGTTAATGCCACATTTAATCTTGAAATGTATAAAGTCCCATATTAAGTGGTGTGTTATTATTACTCTTGGTGCCTTGGTGGAATGATATTTTCTCATGCTCTGATGCTATTGAAATCTAGGATCAATGCATATATTTTTGTGATGCATCTTCCTGAGATTATATGGCACTAGTTCTAGAGATTTCATTTTTGGGGTCGAACTGCCATCTTGCGTTCTCGTAATAGGTGTATGTGTTCTGAATTTCATTTGAGCTTATTGGAGGTAGACCATGTGTTATTGAGTTGTTAACCAATTTATGTGGTTTGTTGTCTTAAGTTATATTATGTGTATGTGTTCTAAATTCAGGCTTTCTTTAATCCTGGGAAGTCATGCGAGCGCAAAATTCCAAATGCCACTCCATTTTCCGTCGGTAAAAGGCAAGTGCAACTCCTAGAGCGTTGTTAGGATGTTAAATGCTTTGTTTGCGATAAGATTATGAAAATTCTAATGAAGTGATTATGTTTATTAGCATGCCTAGAAGTTGTTAGTATGGTGATGAGGATGGATGAATGTTAGCAAATTGGTAAGTTATTCAATTCCCATTTATTGCATTGCATTACGAAATTGTACGAACGAGTATGGTTAAGTTGATGCAAGTTAATTGGTACTTCCATATTGGTTATGGCTATGTGTGGTGAAGATGAATGAGGGATGAAATGCATTCACGTCAATTGCATAATTGCATTCATGATGGACGAGGCGTCCCATGTTGATGCGGGCCTCGGTGCTCACCCGTAGTGAGCACAAAAGTCCTACCTCGTAGTCCCATTCATCGAGGTGAATGGGAGCGAGTCAGTAAGAGTAGGCCCCGCCACGGGATGGGTGGGATTGAGGGTGCACATCGACGGGTGTGCACTCAGCTATACCGGTATACGCTATGACAATGTGCATTAGGAGCATGCATGGTGCATTCATTGTTTTAATTCATGAGAAAAAGGGATGAGAGCATAAAAGCATTGCATTGTGTGTTGCAATTGGTAAATGTTAATTGATGAGAAGGGAAATGACAAGTTGAGGATTTAGTCGTGGACTCATCTGGAGCGATTATTGAGGCGTGAGTATGGTTTAGATACGTTTCGAGTTGTATGTGGTAAATGGGGATAGATATCGCTTCTTTTCTTTGGATGATTTCAATTAAGTATTGGTTATGTCAAAAGATGAAGTAGTTGTGCTCTTATGTTTGGTTGTATATGAATTCAAACTGTTTCTTTTATTTACGGATATCAATTAAAGAAACTTTTACTCTATGTCTTGTAGCATTTATATTCTAGTCGAGTTCATTATTTTTATGCTCGATTATGCTTTCTTTGAGTCTTGGACTCACGCTTGTTTGTTTTCTTGTTTTAGGTACTTTGAAGATGGCTCGTTGGGTTGGGAGTAGTAACACGCACACGGCTTCGGCCTCCAGCAATTCGTTTAACCGATTCATTCAGTCTTGATGTAACTAATAAGGTTGTAATATGTTGTTTGTTGTGGAGTAGTTATTAATTTATATTGGATGTGAGATCGGTTAACTAAGGACCTACTAGAATGATATCATATACCTGCAATGTTTTCTATCTGCTGAGTGGATGTCCTAGTTTCTAGGGAGGTCATGCCGAAATTTTGCAAATTTCGGTGACTTAATTTTAAATTGGTTTTAGAGTTTAGTGGTTGATTGCAGTCAAGTTCATAGCGGTGTTAGGTTTTTTTTATGTTCTCTATGGTAATTCTCGATTTAATTGATTTTGGTTGTGGAGAGTTATCGTGTGTCGGTAATCCCCTCGGACATGAGTGGGTCCAGGGGGTGTCGCTGGTGAATCTTGGTTTTGGTAGCATTCGCGGTGCGTTTGGCGCCGGGGTGTTACACTATTTTGGCATAGAGCAAATTCTATTTATGCCTTAAGCAGAATGTGCGAACTCAAACACAGTGCACTACTCACTACACTTTATTAATCGAGACCTTAAAACTGCAATTCCACCAAAGACAGACATGCATTATATGCACACAAAATTCAGCAATACTTTGAGCATTATACTTAACCTCAAAGACAAATTTCATACACCGATAACACACCAAACCCCAAAATGCAATCTTGATTCATGAAGCTATAACCAAAAGGATTCCATATACTTCCATAGCTCAAACAGAATCCATTACACATAAAATTTTATTAGGGAGAAGTGAGATGATGGAAAACATGAATGAAGGGAATTAAACCTTTGGAGCATTACATCAAACACCTTGACTACAACAATTTATCCACACAAGAACTTCACCTCCACTTACCACAAAGGAGGAGAGGAAGGAGGTGCCAGCCATGGGGGTGAAGCAGGGGGCTCTAGGGCGGTCGCCGGCAATAGGGGCGACGTCGGCTGGGCTTGGCCGGAGGGGCACCAGAGAAGGGCGTTCTTTGCTCTTGGTTCTTCTTGGTATTCAGCAGAACCGAGCGGGAAGGAGGAGCACCGGCTGAGGGGAAACACCGCGGGTGGGGAGGCCTGGAGTCGGCCCGAGGCTCGCCGACCAGGCCGGGCCTGCTGCTGCTTCTTGCTGCTTCGCCTGCCGCCGAGCCAGGAGGGAAGAGCTGGGGCGACGCCGTGCAGAGGAGGAAGGGCGCCGGGAGGAGCCGGCCGTGGATGGATGGCCGGAGGTGCCGCAAGGCTGGGCCGAGAGGCACTCGGCGGGGAGGAGGCTACGCTGGGAAGTCGGCCTAGGAGGAAGACATCCAGAGAAAAAGAAAAAGGAGAGGTGGAGAATGAATCGGCAAGGCTAAGGAAAAAAATATCAGCCCCACCCAAGGAATTCTAGCCACACACACACTAGGAGAAAAAAGATTAGGTGAAAAGTGGGTGGAGAGGGAAAAAGAAAACAAGAATTTCTCTCCCACAACTCACAGATAGGCCCACCAGACACCCGAACCAAGAATTCCCTGACTCGGAGGAAAAAGAAACCCCGCAGTATTACACTCTTCCCCCCCTTTAAAGGAATTCGACCCCGATTTCAAAGAAAGCCAACCAAAAACCAAAGTCCACAAGGGACTTGAAACTTCTTAGCAAACTCACAACACCTACACAAAAACTCCAACGGCTACAAACGATAAACCAAAATCTCAAATCCAACAATTAACAAAACGATTTGACTTAGCTCATTTAAGTGCAGCTTCTCACGCAAGAACTCAGTGAAAGTCAATCAATAGGCCAAAATCCCAAATTCTACTACTCTCGCAAACCATATGACAAACTTAGACAAACTTTTTGTCGACACTTCAGCGTACGACATCCGAACAACCAATGATCCTCCTCGGATGAATAGGATACCAACCTCTATGCTCTACTCCAAATCCATACTCGATTTCGATTGCTATACTCTTATCTCCTCTTTCGATTGATTGACCTCTTTATCAAAAGATCCATTACCGACAAATACCATCGAAACAATTAATTCACTAAAACACAATTTCCCTTCCAACCATATCTCCACAATATAATTTTTTTATATTCCTTCTAATAAGCTTACCTCACCCCAAGGGACCACTGCTTAGGGTAAAAGTTCACTACAGAACACCACACATCAAATTATCAAATCCTTCACTACAACCATCTGAACCCAAAAGTTCAGTCTCCCAATAGAAATAGTGACTTAATTACCGTCAACTTCCAAGTAGTTCACTAATAAGGGCTGAACAAGCACCACTAAGGGACCACATCAGAAGTAAAATCCTCAATTATTATCCACCCAAAATCCCTCGATTCTCTTTAACAAACTAACCACTTTCATCCTCTTCAAATAATGTGATAAAATGCACACCAAGGACAACTCAACTTTCAAGAGAAACACTGCATTGAACTTTTACAGCTGCAATCACGATGACCAAAGAAGACTCAATTCTCATTATTATGCTCAACACTATACCATAAGCATTCACATTCTTTAACTCCGGCTAAAATGCAAAAGAAATACAACTCTTTAAACCAAATGAACCACATACATCACCTTGAACCCAAAGCATTAAAATCTACCTGAGAGAGGATCTTGATAGAGCCCAAACATCACTCATATTCTTCTTCCAAAACCAAATTCGCAAGAGAAGACCCAATTCTCGAACATCATAAAAACCTTCCTAAAATACTCAGCTCCTACGCTAAACATGATCCAGTCTTACATTTTCCGAGCGTAAATCCCACAGTAATCAATTAGGCCATCTCTTTTAGCCAAAGCAAAAGACTAACGTGGTTCGATGAATAAAATATTCCGAATTCCATCAACCGACTACTTCCAGGATGACTCTTACATCCTCATTCTCAATCTTCAGAGCCGAAGGAAGGTTCATCTCACATCCCACCATTTCTAGTACTCCAATGCTCTAGCCATTAAATGGTTCATTTTCACAAAATCCAAAAAGGTACACAGGTTTTGAACGGAAGTTACAAATCCCAATCTTCCTTTACTTTCCTTCTCCTATTCATATACCCTCCACTAATCATTTTCCATAGATAAACTCCCAGATAGACATTTTCCTAAGACAAACCCCATCATTCCTACAACCATTCTATATACTCATTCTTTAATCTCACATCGACTAAATCATTTTGTCGATCCACCATTTAATTGACTCATAAGCAACATAAATCAACAACTCTCATGCCTTGGCGCTAATATACTCCGGTACTTTACATCAACATCTTACTGTAATAAATTCATCCATAGAAGATTCTAGACCCTCTCAATCATGATCAATACTAATCCTACCGGAACACAAATCTCGCACTTCCAATCAATTTTCATGATTCACCACCATTGTATTAACTCTAATCAACTTTTTCACTTTAAAATCACCTAACTTGAGCTTGCACTGTCTGGGTTGCCATCTAATGAAGTTAAAGAGAAGGGTAGATTAGGTAAGGGAGCAAGAAGACCACCATCTTTCGCTTTTAACCTTCTCCTACTACCCTTTTTAATTACCAATCACTAGAGATAAATACTAATCACTCATACCAAAATAGGATCGCTAGTCACACTTCACCACTAAATCAGAACTTACTTGGTTACATAAAGACACACACATTTCAACTCGAAAGAACTCTTTCGAAAATGGGGGCAAGATAACATCCTACTAAATCTAGGATGATACCCACCTAGCGTAATGATTATAACTTAAACAACCCTACCCCATTTCTATGTCATCATCATGAATATGTGTAACATCAAATATATTTATGCACACTACTCTCTGTCATGAACATGAGCATGTAAACCATCAATTAAACATCACCAACCGGATTCAAATGTAAATATTACTAATTCCCCTCTTTAGAATTTAATTCTCTTATTAGCAAAGCATCCATATATATATATGTATGTATACAGCTATTACTCTCTTGGAGATGAACACCAAACATCATTCCACAACACATAAGGCATTCATGCATACAGTAGGACCATACTCTGGCTCATATTCACAATCTATTTTGGCATAGAGCAAATTCTATTTATGCCTTAAGCAGAATGTGCGTAACTCAAACACGTGCACTACTCACTACACTTTATTAATCGAGACCTTAAAACTACAATTCCACCAGCACAGACATGCATTATATGCACACAAAATTCAGCAATACTTTGAGCATTATACTCGCAACCTCAGCACAAATTTCATACACCGATAACACACCAAACCTCAAAATGCAATACTGATTCATGAAGCGATAACCAAAAGGATTCCATATACTTCCATAGCTCAAACAGAATCCATTACACATAAAATTTTATTAGGGAGAAGTGAGATGATGGCAAACATGAATGAAGGGAATTAAACCTTTGGAGCATTACATCAAACACCTTGACTACAACAATTTATCCACACAAGAACTTCACCTCCACTTACCACAAAGGAGGAGAGGAAGGAGGTGCCAGCCATGGGGGTGAAACAGGGGGCTCTAGGGCGGTTGCCGACAACAGGGGCGACGTCGGCTGGGCTTAGCCGGAGGGGCACCAGAGAAGGGCGCCTGCAGCAGAACCGAAGGGAAGGAGGAGCACCGGCCGAGGGGAAACTTGCACTGGGAGGCGCAGGGAGTTGGCCGGAGGCTCGCGGCCAGGCCACCGCCATTCTTGTTGCTGCTGCTGCTTGCTGCTTGCCGAGCCATGGAGGGAAGAGCTGGGGGGCGACGCCGGCAGGAGGAGGAAGGGCGCTGGGAGGAGCCGGCCGGGGCAGGGATGGCCAGGAGGTGCCGGCAAGGCTGGGGTTGGAGAGGCACTCGGCAGGGAGGAGGCAGCTCGCCTGGGAAGTCGGCCTGGGAGGAAGACATCCAGAGAAAAAGAAAAAGGAGAGGTGGAGAATGAATCGGCAAGGCTAAGGAAAAAAATATCAGCCCCACCCAAGGAATTCTAGCCACACACACACTAGGAGAAAAAAGATTAGGTGAAAAGTGGGTGGAGAGGGAAAAAGAAAACAAGAATTTCTCTCCCACAACTCACAGATAGGTCCACCAGACACCCGGACCAAGAATTCCCTGACTCGGAGGAAAAAGAAACCCCGCAGTATTACAACAGATAGGATGCATGCCTTCTCACTGACCTTATAATTAAGATTACTTCATCCGTTGTTTTAGTTTACTCCCTCCGTTTCTTAATATATATTATTCTAGCTTTTAAGCTTTGTTACTAAGCTTCACCTGCTGCTTTAGTTTACTCTTTATGTTTCTGTATATATGTCATTCTAGCTTTCAAACTTTGTTTCCAAATACATGTTATTCTGCAATTTTAAGATAACTTTTAACTATTTTTTTCTATGTATATATTTTCTATTCATTATTCCGGACTATTCACTACTATGAATTAAAGTAACACACATATTATCCGAGAGCAATAAATGAGCTAATAAAAGAGGATGATTTGGCCATTTCAATACATGTATTGGCGTAAAATTCTAAAGTGTCATCTATTTAGAACAGAGAGGGTATTCATTTGCCAAATAACTATTAAAATTATAGTATTGATATTTGTATCGTGGGACTCATATCAGATGTAAAGAATTTTGATGATGCCGTCCAGCAACTACCTATGTTGTACACAAATAGATTCGATCCACCCCGTTTAAATTTCCATACAGGACGTACGTCATCTTATTGACGGTGACACCCTACTCCAGCATTGAGCCCATAATACTGTTACTATTTATTATTACTCAATTCAAACCATTACAACTAAATTTTAGCAACATTTCACTAGCTCTACTACTACCTAAGTATAAATCAACACACCATTAACAAACGACATTATACACAATTAACACCAGGAATAAAAATAAATATATCACACTTATACTTGGAGACGCACGCTAAAAACTCTTGGGACCTAGCACCCAAGAACACCCAGAAGCAACTGTCACAATAAGAGTAACGATATTTCATCCATGACCAAAGAAACCTGGAACTATACACATTCCATGTAAATCTTGGTAACCTCCATAGTGTGCCATGAACGAATTCCAACTAATTAACCAAACCACGATAGCTTAAATAGATAACTAAAGGTGATTACTAAATTGGTGTTTGCACGTGGTATGAGTGTGTACTACTCCCATCTAGGAGTGAAAACGGATCGGATTTGATCTTCCCGTATCCTAACCCATATTTTTCCATGATTCAGACCCGGATACAGGCTAGCTGGATACAGATATGAATATGAGTTATTTGGGATACGGACACGGATGGAATTGTGACGGATTCGGATCACAAACGAATAAAGATATATGGATAATGTACGCATATATAGAGTAATATATGTTGAATCAAACCATATGAGTACATGACCATAATAGCAAGTTACTCCCCCTGATCACAAATTGCTTTCGTTTTGGACATAGATGTAGTCAAAATTTCAAAACTTTGACTGTCAATATCTTTTAAATATTTAAATTGGATACATGAAAAATCATATGTGTACATTTGTCTTGAAAAGTACTTCCATAATATTATAATTTTATTGGGTTTTAGAAATATATTATAATAGATATTAGTGGTCAAAGTGTATGTTGGAGACTATGTCGATTTCCAAAATGACAACTATTTATTAGGGGGGAGTATATATCATCCAAACCCAATAGACAATTGTAAAAAGAATATGCTACTTGAGGATCAATAGAAACAATTAATTGTCAAGATAAATGCGCAATCATGCAAAATATGTAATTAATGGGCTGGGCCTTGCCAGTATCCGAATTGAAAAAAAACGATATCCGAATTGAAAAAAATCCGATATCCTAATTGAAATAAATCTGATATCTAGATCTCGTTCAATATTTACTAGATATTGAATACTCTGAATCCAATCCTAAATCTAGATTTAAGTATCCGGATCTCATCCTAGATCAGGTTGGATACGATCAAATCCCTTGCTGAATCCTGTCTCGACTGGATCTAGATTCGAATCAAGCAGAAATATCCGCCTGCTTTCTCCCTATTCCCATCCCATGCATGTCACCAGCAATGGTTACCTAAAAACATCAATGAAGCAATGGTTAGTCCAGTACTGAGCAAGTAACATAGTAAAATAGTAAACTTCAACTTAAATATATCATCATTAATCATATTTGATAAACTCTTTCTTCACATTGATGCAAAGCAAATGCACCTACAGATGTCTCATCATCTCTTTAGCTTATATCGTATAGCGGAGTGTGACACCCGTTGGTGTCCACCAAGCTAGCATGCCTTATTTCATGTGAAAACCTCTGTCGAACCTAGGAGTAACACTCTTAGATCCTCTGTATATTCTGTAGTAGTCTAGGAACAATTAGTACGTACACACCGTATAACTAAGACAATACCACAACATATCATGCATAAATTATTTAAGTGAATATCAAAGTTTACATTATATGTATCACAAGTCAATTGAAAAGATAATAACAAAAGACGAAAAAGGACTAGTAAGCCCAACGGATTTGCCATAGGTAATTAACTAGGGAAACGGCTTAGTCATCGAGATTCTCACTGGTGACAAAATTCTCCATCTCTGAACAATGAAAAATAGTAAGGTGAGTATATATAGTACTCACAAGTTACACATAAAATGCAATATTAATATAAGGATAAAAAGAAGGCATAAATGGTTAGTTGAGTGTAAAGCAGACATTTTAAATACAATAAGTAATTTCAAAAGCGTACTTGATGTAATAAGGTAAAATTAAATTTTAAACAAGGTAGTGCATGGTCTAACCTAACACCAATTTTAACACGGGCTCCAACTTGGGGCTTTAACCCAAACTTTTCCAAATGGAATCCCTCCATCGATGAACCATTTTTTTGAAAATGCTTTTGAGAACCAAAGTCTAATCGACAAAAGACTTTTGTTTGGCATGCCCATGATCACAAGCTTGATTAATCTATTAGTTTTACAATCTACAGAGGTTGTACAACTTACCAATAAGAGATAATGAACCTATTATGTCAATCATGACATGCTTTCTTAGGTGTATGATTAAGTGATTATCACAAGGCCTTTAAAATACATTGTCCCAAAGCAGTCATGCCAATTAAAGCATCCGTGGCGGAAGAGTTACACCACCCTAGTTGATAGTCCCTCTTACGCCATGTGGGAATTCTGGCTACCTACACCCACATTCAACCAAATGGCACAACCAACAATGAGACGCTACAAATTAATTAGCCAAGTTTGTCATGTACTATACTTGTGGTAGTACAAATAGGCTTCATAATTAGCAGCTCACAAACCAATTCTTAATTGACTAGGCAAGACTTTTCACAAACATCTCATGCTTCCCGCACCCACCTAGCAACCACTCACCCAGTCTAAACCATATTTTTCACTTTTATTTGAATAATTCAACTTTTCATAAACATCCATGGCACTTCAATGCCAAGGAATAATTTTTAATAATCAAGAGGATTTTTGGCAAGTGAAACCTAAATTCTAGGTCCAAGAATGTCTAAACAATTTACTACAAAAGCACTAGTTAATACTATACTAGTGTACAAACTAGTGAGATTTTACCTAAGATGATAAAGGTACAAGGATTTTCAATGTCAAGTACGATCATAACAAATAGGATCTAACTATTCATTTAAATCTAGAATTTAAAATTACGTTGAATACAAGTTATGCATGCAATAATTTAAATCAAATAGAAATTTAAAACTGGGATCAACGCGACCAAAGGTGTAATTTGCTTTGGTTAGAGTAGTGGTGCTCTATATTGTTGAGCTGGTACTACTCCAACACTTGGTATCTAAATGTGAAAACAATCAAATGCAAATAAAATCCAAAATATCAAAACTAACATAAATAGATTCTTTAGGATTTTAGATGAATTTAGGGAAAAAATGGAGTTAAACGAAGTTAAAAAAAGAATAGGCTCCCAGAAGATCAAAGTTGAGGAAAAAAGAGAGATAAAACACTATTAGCTGATTTTTCTGCATTTTTTGAATTTATGACGTGAGAATGAAATCAGCGGTAAATTTTTAATTTTTGGCTGGAATTATTTTTATAAATAAAAAATTGTAGCTTTCACTAACATGTGAGCATGTTTCTATGGGTCGGGTCCACGCAGAACCCACTAGTCCATGGTAGACCCAGGCGTCTATGGGTGGGATTCCTTGCAAGCACACACGAAGTTCTTGACTCTGCACGCCTAGGCGATGGGATGCACATGTGGCGACGCATGGCGCTGACGTGGTGGTGCTCAGACCCAAGGGTCACGTGCATTCAACGATGTAGTGGCCAACAGTGAAGCATGGAATAGAGAGAATGCGAGATGGGGAATCTATTGCACATGATCATGTCACCTCGGAACAATGGTGGCGGCTTGCGGTGGGGTGGAGGCAGCGATGTGAATCAGGGCGACAATGGTAATGGTGTTGTGTTACTGCTCCGATGAAGAGGATGAGTGCATGACATAGAACTTGAAGTGGTGAAGCTCATGGTGTAGACGGTGTCGACAAATGTCCATAAATAGCAACGAATCAATGGTAAAGGTTGCACAGAGACTAGCGGCGAGGAAGAAGGTTGATTCGAGTGGAGGGCTATGAGAATAGCCAAATTGAGAGAGAAAGGTTTGTGAGGCTTGGGAACATGTTTAGATGCGCTTAATTAAGGTTGGAGCACATTGGAGATGGTAGAGCAATGAGGCGAGCATGGCAGCCGGAGGTGGAGAAGAAGACTAGGCTCGGTGGTATTCTAACCAAGGGGGAGGGAGGGGGAAGTTGTGCTTGTGGCTATGGGATGAGTAAGGCGAGGTGAGGGGAGGGCTCCCTTTTACAGAGGCAGGAAAGAGCTTAAAGGCGGTGCACGATGGTAATCAAGGCAGTGGCCGAGTGGCGTTAAGGTGTGTAAAAGCGAGTAAAGAAGGGGGAAACAGTGGGGAATGAAGACGGTGTGAAAAGTGTATTCAATGGCTATTGGTGAACTTGCGCGCGGGGCAATTGTGGCGAAGCAAATGGATGTGGTGCAACCCGAGGAAGAAGATGACCCTGACAGGTGGGCCACAGGCAACGGTGAAAGGGAGAAAGGAGCTAGGTGAAGCTGGTTAGGTCATAGGGAAAGCAGGCCAAGCGTGACATGTTAGGATGAAAAAGAAAAAGAAAGAAAGAAAGTGATTGGGACAGGCAACAAAAAAAGAGAGAAATGGATCAAAGAGAAAGGATTCAGCCTAGAAAAGGAATGGAGATTTAAATAGATTTTAGAATTAAGATAATTCCTAAAAATCCAAAGAGGTTTTAGAAAATACAAAATAGAGTCCAAAAATTTTGGGGCAAGATCACAGAAATTTCCTAAAGAATTTTGAACTTAAGAAAATTATTTCCAAGTTAAATTTGATTTTTATTTTTACACATAAATTACTTTTAAATTTATTAAAATAGGAAAAGCTTTTTAAATCCAAAAATAGAGAAACTCTTAGAAAATCTAGAAAAGTGGAGGAAATTTCTAGAAATTCAGAAAATCCAATAAAATAATTTTAATTAAATAATTAGATAAAACTATAAAATGCTACAACCTCAAAAGACTATCTCTTTTACACTAGAACCTCAATTCTCTACTCTCGTAGAGTGCCCACACAAATTAGGCTATTTCTTTTCATATCTTGAATGCATACAATCAAATCATATAACATTAATTTAATCCATAGTCAACTATTCACCTAGTAGCCACAATAAATACACCATGTAAATAAGAAATAATCATATCAAATTAGCACACTAAATATTATGTAATCACGTAGCAAAAGTAACCAACTCACTTTATTATTCTACCATGCACTTGCCTTTTAACATTAGGAAACGAGAGAATGAGAAGACGCCAAGGTTATCCTGTTACCATATTGAACAACACAATTCGTAATTTTATAACTATTTTCTACGGAATGAAAAATAGCAAACCATAGATGGTTTTGCCAATTTTCTTTGCAACATGTGGCATTATCTCATTTCTCCACCATTTCTTTTCGCTTTCAAATGCTCTCTCGTCATGATAATTGGCAACATTCTCTTCATCCTACTTTCCTCCCCATTCCCTTCCCCTCAAACTCGAAAAAGTTCTCGTTTTCACTCCATAGGTTTTTTGAAAAGGAAGTATTTTTTTTACCATTTTTGAAAGTTTGGATCGAAAGTTATTCAAATAAAAAAAATTCAATTGAAAATTTTCAAACCAAAACTTTTTGAACTGAATGTTTTTGAACAAAAAGTTTTGAGTTGAATGGAAAGTTTTCGAATCAAAAGTTATCGAACCAAAAGTTTTTGAACCGAAAGCTTTGATTTATCTGAAAGTTTCAAATCGATCTTTTAATGTTAGAGAAGAAAGAAGGGGTGGGAAAGGGGAAGACAAGGGGGAGTGAAGACAGAAGAGCCATGTGGTGACACCTATATGTGTGCTCACTAATTCTTTAGTTAGGATAACCATAAATTAGCAATAACCTTAGAGCTTAATATGCCAGCACAATTATGACCATTGACGACCAAATGCTAGATAACAGCCTTCCCGATGGCATAAATTTCAAACCGCTCATCGAAATATAGCTATCAAAGTCCTTTAAATGCACATTCTGGATCGGTTGGGAGTTGGCCTCGATGTCCCTTCTTTTTTTTCTTTACTCTTCCTTTATTCCTTTACGCGCCATGCAACACAAACGGGAGAGCATCATTTGTTGCTTTAGTTCATTCATATGCAAAATAGCTATTAAAGTTGTAGTACCAATATATGTATTGTGGAAGTCATATCTAATAGCCGTTCATGACTGCAGGCTGTAAGGGATTTTGAAGACGCCGTCAAACAACTACTTGATCTTGTGCGTGATAGCGATGGTAAAGGCGAAACTAAAGCATTCTTCTTTCGTGGCTGGGCTGGTCTAGGGGCATCTGTTGTTCTTAGAGCTATAGCTGAACTCCTAAAATCCAAAGGAGGTGGTTCTAGCGCAAGAAATCATTTTGGCAAAATTATCCACGTAGACTGCTCTCTGTGGAAAAGCAGAAGGGCGATGCAGAGGGCAATTGCGGAGGAGCTAAGCCTTCATCATTTAATGCCCATGTTTGATAAGCAGGATGAGGAAGATGATTTCAGAGGGGTTGGTGACAGCACTAGATCAGAGATAACAAGCATCGGAAGTGTGATCCATGAATCTCTAGTAAATGACAGATTTCTATTGATTTTTCATTATGGGGGAGAGGAAGAGATTGATCTGACGAGGTGTGGAGTTCCTGGAGTCGGATATTTTGGTAAAGGTAAATTGTTATGGACCAATAATGGAAGATTTCAGCTGTCACATAGAGAATTGAAGTTGAAGTCCAGTTCTGTTCAGATATCTATGTATTTCATCCCCGACGTTCGCACATATTACAGTCAACAAGTGCGTCGTTTAATGGACAAAGAAACTGTTGAAGTGATTGGTTACACCGGCATGGATGACATCGACCCAGCAATAGTTCTGGATTGCTTCTTGTACTCATTGTTCTTGATAGAACAACCACGTGGAAACTCTGTAAGCGTTGATTATGACTGGGCTACTCATGTTTGCAACTATTGGATATGTGATGGAATCCTCAAGGGGGACAAAGCTTGGGAGGTTGGCAATGTATTGTATGGAGTGATACGACAGTTGGGCTATTCTTCAAGTGAAACACAAGTTTTGGCAGACTGTTTGGATCAACGAATAAAACCCTATGAAGGCTGGAATTCAACCACCTCAAACAACCCAGGAGCACATAATATCTCAGTCGTTCCTGTTAGTGTATCATCCTATTTCCTTACATTTGGGGGAGATGGTCAGCTAGAACTACGGAATGATTTGTTTAAACTGGCAAGCAACCTCCGTGTGCTAAAACTCTGCAAGTGCACCTTCGATTTTTCATCACCTCCTTTCCTCTACTGCCACAACCTAAGATTCCTTTGGCTTGACCATTGTACAAACACAGGGAAGGAGCAAGGTGAAGGGCCATGTTTCCCAAACCTATTGGTGCTTGATTTACGTTCCATAGATTATCTCTTATTGCCCCAAATGATAGAACAGATGACCAATCTCAGGGAGCTAAATACAAAGGGAATCTCAAGGGGGACTATAATTCAAGCATGGAGAAAGCTACAAAACCTTCATAAGCTCTGAGTAACCGAATCTTCAGAATTGATCACATTGGACAATTGCTCTTTCGTAGATATGAAGAATCTGGAGCTCCTTGACCTGTCTGGCAACACTCGCATGGAATCATTGCCTGTGGTATCTTCAGCAAGAAGCCTGAAGATGCTTGTTCTTGATGGTTGTTCCAGCCTGGAGCATGTTGCACTTGAAAGAGCTCCATTGCTCGAGACTTTTAGCTTTGATGGTTATGGCCCAGCAGAGAACTGGATGCATCCCATACAACTGCCAGAAAAGGAATTGCGTGCCAAGCCTAGTGAAGATCCAGTCAAAGCCAAGGTCACAAAGATCTCCCTAGAGGGTTGTTCTCAACTGCGTAGTGTATTCCTACGCGCGTTGCCCTATTTGAAGGAGTTGAACCTCTCTGGTACGGCCATCAAAACACTTGACCTCGATGCAATGCAGGTCCCACAGCTCAAGAAACTATTCCTACTAGGCTGTGAGCAACTCCAGAGCCTACTCTGGGATGGACGTAGCCCTAGATTGGAAGTGCTACATGTAGACACTTGGGGGGAAGGCAAGACGAATGGTCTGTTGTGGAGAACAGAGAGGTTTGTTGAGATCGAGACATCTATTACTTTTACAGATAGAAGATTCAGTTGGTCAGTCATGAAGACAGTTAACAACTTCGATAAGGTACGCATCCACGTGTCTTCTATGTTACATAGTCAAGTTAGCATCACCAAAAGTATTGAGGTGATTGGCCCCAACCAAGTGGAGATGCTCTCAACAGGACCCTTGTTGCCGTACAAGGATATTGGCCTTGCGGAGGATGTTGTATGCTCTACCTTGATGTGGGATCGCCAACAGCTTCAGGCTTTGGATGTGCATATCGAGATTGGTGAAGGAAGCCACAATTTAGAGAGCATGCACGACAGTGAAAATTTTATACAATTCCTTGATGGGAAAGTTCAATCATTCCATGTGCATGACAGTTCCTCAATCACGGCTATCACTCCAAGTCCCGTAGATTGTCCCAACCTCAAATGGTGTCATGTTGAGAGGTGCCCCAAGCTGCACACTCTCTTTACCTATCGCAAAGAAGTTCGTAAGAATTTTTGGAATTTGGAGACATTTTCAGCGCGTGATCTCCCATTGGCCCATTGCATTTGGAGCAAAGGAATTGGTAGTGACAGGTGTTCTTCCTGCAAGTGTCGCAAATAGGTAGCAATACATGAAATATGACAATACGCCCAAAAAATTCCGTAATTTTTTTGGCCGTGCAAGAGATCACTACTGCTGCTAGAGCTAATAGCTTATAGCTAGATGACCACTATACAATATCTTTACTGTTTATTCATTTCTTTTCATGGCATGTTTAGAATATAATTCTGTTTATATTAAATTGTAAAAATTGATTCTTTTAAATTAAAATAGGTTAGTATATGAGATTTACTTGACTATTCAGTTTTGGATATGTATAGGTTTTAATGATATATTGGATTGTATTTCTCTTATTTATTTTATTTGTAGTTTATTATATTAACCGTTGATTATTTGGTTCATACATAATAGAAACCGTGCTTTGTATATGATTTTTTCTAGGATTATGATATAATAATATTCAATATCTTAGTTTTAGGTTGTCATGTTTTTGTTTTGCTAGGTTTTTAGTTTAAAGAATTTATACAACGCTGAAAACTAATTATTATTTTTTTTGAAAAAATCACTATGTACTGGAGCTACCGTAATATCTAATATTGCTTTTTTTATTTGCCAAATCTCTCCATGATGCCGTCATAATCATAATTTATATCCTTGATTCCACTCACAGCTTTGAAGACCTACAACATATATACCTGCAGAATTGCCCCAGGCTGGTGTTCGTCCTCCCCATTTCCTTCAGCTTGCCAAGCTTGGAGACCCTCCAGATCGCGTACTGCAGTAATCTCAAACTTGTTTTCCCATTGGACGACAAGGACCCTAACGAAATAGCAGCCGGTGTCACATTCCATGAACTGAAGCACATCAAGCTACAACATCTCCACAATCTGGAGCAGATATGCGAGGCAAGATTGACCGCGCCGGTGTTGGAGACGGTCAGCCTCAGGGACTGCTGGGGCCTGAGACGCCTGCCGGCTGTCGCACATGGAGGTCCTAAGCCGATCGTGGACTGCGAGAAGGACTGGTGGGATAAGCTCGAGTGGGACGGCTTGGAGGCCAACCATCATCCATCGCTCTTTCAAACACGCCATTCGGCTTTCTACAAGAAGACCATCCCGAGGGGTTCATATCTAAGGTTTGTTGTTCATGGATTTCTTATATACATATAGATAGATTGAACAAGTGCCATTAATTTGCTATCTAAGTAATATTTTTTATTTTCCTTCTTCATTTCCTAGGTAATTTGCTGTGCTGCTCTTGCCTGTGCTGTTCTGCAGTGGAAAGGAGGTTGGCTTACAGTTTACCGCTGTTACGAGTTGTCGCACAGCTCTTGATGTGTTTCCCATTGGCTGTGTGTTTGTGTTCTACAGTGTGGCTCGCGTGCAAGTTATGTTGGTACATGCAGTCTTGCACAACGAATAAATGGTGTGTTTGCTTTTCACCAAGCTACCTGATTTGGGTATGCTTGAATTGGTGTGTCAAGCACTGGTGTGCTAGCTTTCGATCTCCAGCTTCGTGTGGTATTCACAATCAAGCTGGTTTGTGTTGATTTGCTCCCTGTTTGGAATAAGGTGGTGTGCACAAACCCAATGGTATATGTGATTGATGAACCATAAATTCAGCTTGTGCTTGGTTGATGAAAACAACATATACTACGTTGTTATGTGTTTTTCAATCCTGCGAGTTTGAGCACAGATGATCTTGTGTCACTGTCATGTACTAAAACGTTGAACTAGCTTATCATTTTTCTTGCCGAGTTTCTCTAGTAACTATTTCGATACTTGGAAACAGAGTAGTTCTTACAGATAGACCGACTCTGATTCGAGGTCGTTGTCAAGAGCTGTGGAGGTTCAACGTTCTGTCTGGCACGTATTTACTTGCTCAATCAAGTGATTGCACGATCTGTTTTAGTTAAAAAAATATTATAGCGGTAGAAGTGTGTTATTGCACTGCTAACTTGTCGATTGATTTAGTTTAAATCACCCTGATTTTTCTCATGTGTATGAGCATTAGTTTATATGCATCTTCACTTTTGTACAAATCTTATATATATGTTTTCAACATAGAACAGGTCATAGGGACATGCCCATCGTTAATTTGAAATTTTTTTGGTTCTCTTCACGACATGGGTTCAACAGCAGTTCAAAACCGGCTGGTTGGAGTTCAATATATTTGCAGCAGCAGCTTCTTGTTCTTCTCTGTCCAAAGCATGATTCAGATTTCAATGTTAAAGTTCAACCAATTTTAGTGTATCTGATACTATTCAGACTTGTGTTCAGCTACACATTTAATGTGTTTGCCTTTGGTTTTTTCAATGCTCAGGAACCCTTTTCAGGAAGAAGCAAGGTCGAGTTGTTTTGGTTGGAATTGCTGCAGTGATCTGGTTCATTTGGAAGACACAAAGTGTAGTGTGTTTCCAAGGCCAGACAATTGTGATCCATCTAATATCATTTTCTACATTCATCAATGGCCGGATTCTTGGTCTATTTTACAGAGCATATACTATGAGAAGTGTTGCGTGAAGGGACAAGAAGACTGCAGCAAGTGACCGCTGACGCTTTCAACAGAAAGCGAGGTTGGGCGCTTGGAGGAGGGAGGCTAACGAATAAGTAATTGTGCGGTTGCAAATTTTATTCAGTTTACCTATGTTTCCCTAGTGTTTCCTAATTGTATACCATGTTTGAACGTGAACTGTCCTTGTGTAATAAGTCATGGAAACTTCGTCCAAGTAAGAGAAAGATTGAGACATATTTTGGTTTTAGATAGGAAGTCTTCTCTGTCAAGCTTTTTTTTGTCGCTCGATGTGATGCCCAAAGTGTAAAAATCGGGCTAAAAATCTAAAACTTGTCCAGTTTTAATAAAAGAAGTCGGGCGGTTTCTCCTTTGTCAAAAAATGCTCATGAACCCTTTTTGAAGAACTTGTTCGCATGTGTTCAGATTTGCTATTTGATATATTATGTGTTGCTGCAATTTTATTCCCAACGGAATGTTATTAGTGTCTTCACGTGAAAAAATTTGCAAGTGGATTGCTCGTTGATTGACCAGGTGGTTTTCCATGACCTGTTAGTACAGGATAGCATCGTGCAGTACCAGGTTTGTGCAGGTTCAAGGTGGTCTACTGCAATTCTCAAAATTTCTCAATTGTTCAAGTAATAGCAACTCTTTTACATTATTCACAACTACACTGTAAAAACATGAAGCATCCAGAAAAATTGAACAATCAGGAATTGAAGTATTGCAACATCTGGTCTTTCTATGTCCACAAGGAAATATTTCTCCTTTGTGTTACGTTGTGTTAGCTTGTAAATTTCATCCAATGTTCATCACCGAACATACATGCACTTATTATTCTCAATGTCATACACAATTGAGACATGAACCAATAAAAGAAATCAAGAAATTGGGTCACTGTTCACTTTCTGGCAGAAGCCTTACAATATCATACACATAGAAACATAATGGTAACAGTGAGAAAAAGTACAGATTCATAACATCTGATCAAAAAACTTGCAATTTCTAAAATTTATATATAATTGAGACACACGATACATTTCAGATTTCATATGGCATAAGCCATCCAATTTAATTATTATTAAAAAAAATTCAAAAGGTGGACAACAACTTAACCATGCATCACATTGTTGCCAATTGCATCACTTACATATTTCAGCGTCTCTGCCAACTGACGGACATCAAAATTTATGCCACCACATCCTTTGCTAATTGCATCTTGAAAACATGAATTGTTGCGTGAGGAATTAACTGCACATGTACATCAATACCTGAAACCAAAATTAAGTGAGAACTTTCAGTCAGTTCTGTGGTGAATCAACCATAAATACATAATGAACTTCTGTGCTTGCAAACAACTGACGGTTAACTTGCATTTATCTTCCCACTGTTTTTTTTTGAATAGGCAGCATGAGTATTGCTGCACAATATATTAAAAGATAAGGAAAGGGGTGAGGCTTGTTTTTTAAGGAAAAAACCGGCCTCGAGAAAAAACCTTACAACCAGCAAACCCCCACTACGAGAGTCTACCTTTTAACAACTCGGACAATTACGCAATGTGGACTTAAAACAAAAGAACCACTAAAAAGCCCACTAGAGGGAAGGACACAATTATAACAAAGAGAAAAGAAAACAGAAAACTACTCTAGGAAAGCAGGGTCCGCGAAACTACACTGTAGACTGTAGACTAGAATGTTGTAGCAAAACTACGGGCTAGAACCGTGTCCTTTATCGTCGATGCCACCTGCTCGGGTGTTCTTTCTACTCCTTGAAAAATGCGTTGATTTCTCTCTAGCCAAAGATTCCACCAGAAGTAGATGAGAAGCCCGTCAATATCCCGTCGACTGTCTTTTTCAAATTGTGCTCGTAAACTTCTCCACCACTTGTACACCGAGCCCTCCAGACTCAGGTTATGACACCGCGCTAAATTCCCCCATTGTGACAGCAGGTTCCAGACTTGTCTGGCGAAGGGGCAATCTTTGCAAAGGTGGCTCGGTGTTTCCTGTGCTATGTTACATAAACGACAGGTTGCGCTGCATGGCCATCCCTTCTTTAGCATGTTATCTGCCGTTAAGATTTTGTTGTGAAGCAACGTCCATGCAAAAAACCGTCCTTTAGGCTCAGCTTTTGCCTTCCATATCTGTCAAATCTTCATCTTACAGTAAACTGAGTGGAATTGGACCTTATATGCGCTCTTTGTTGAGTATTGACTATCTGGTGTCCAACACCAAGTTATCTGATCTTCGCTTTCTTCATCCCTGTTAATTCGACGTATTGCTTCGTAGAGTGCTACGTACTCCCTGATTTCTGTTGAGGAGTTCGCTGGGCTGCAGAAACGGATCCAGTAACTATTCTTTAAGGCCTTTCGGACCGAGATATTCTTTCTCTTTGCTCGTTGGAAGAGGTTTGGCGCGATGTTTTTTGGTGCCTGTCCGTCTAGCCAACTTGATCTCCAGAAATCAGCCAGTTTACCGTTCCCCACTGTGACGATCGTTGAGGCATTGAAGAGCGCTATGTCCATTTTATCGCATGGGTGATCCAGACCCGTCCAGGCCCTTTCGCTGTCTTTCCATCTAAACCAGAGCCAACGAAGCCTAAGCACTCTGGCAAAGCGTTCCAGGTCTTTGATACCAAGCCCTCCTTTGTTTTTCGGAAGGCAGGTGACCGGCCATTTGATTAAGCAGTGCCCCCCACTACAGTTTGTAGGTTCCTTTCCTCTCCAGAGAAAACTTCTCTTTAATTTATCGATGCATCGAATTAGCCACTTTTGGGCCGGAAAGACTGTCATATGGTATATCGGTTGTGATGTTAGTACTGACTTAACCAGGGTCTCCCTACCGGCTTTGGAGAGAAGTTTACCTTGCCACCCAGGCAGTCGACTACTTATTTTATCGATCAATGGCTGGATTTCGCTCTTTCTTAATTGCCTAATATGTAGAGGGAGTCCAAGGTACTTCCCTGGGAAGGATGCAAGTTTCCCCGGAAAGACATTGAGAAGTTCTTGCACGAGGTTCTCCTGGCATCTGATAGGATAAATTTCCATTTTGGAGATGTTGATTTTTAATCCTGAGCATCTTCCGAAAGTATCCAATATTCTGCTAAGAGCTGTCAACTCTTGCACCTCCGCCCTTAAAAATATCCCAGCATCGTCAGCATAAAGAGAACATCTCAGCTTTGCATTGGCTGGAAGTACAGGCTTTAAAATGCCCTGTCTCGCTGCCAAATCAAGCAAATTTTGCAGAGGGTCAATTGCAAGAATGAAAAGCAAGGGAGATAAAGGATCTCCCTGTCGCACCCCGCGCGCATGTCTAATTGCCTTAGTCGGTTGACCATTGATCAATATTCGTGAAGATGATGTCCTGAGGATCGCAGTTACCCATTCACGCCATATCCGACCAAAGCCGATAGCTTGAAGAACCTCGAGAAGATAAGCCCAGTTTAGCGAGTCGAAAGCTTTTGAGATATCTAACTTGATAAATAGAGCTAGGGATCAGTCTGTGTGAAGCTGCCGGATTACTCTTTGGACATATAAGAAGTTGTCATGTATGCATCTCTTCTTTATGAAGGCGTTCTGAGAGATTGAGATCAATTCTTGCAATTTGGGCGCAAGCCTGTTAGCCATGAATTTGGTGATGATCTTCATGAAGCTATTGATGAGACTAATTGGTCTGAAACCTTCCAATCTATCTGCACTCTCCACCTTCGGTATCAGGATAATGTGAGCTTGATTTAACTTGTGTAGTTTGGCGTGACGGAGGTTGAAGAAATCCTTAATCGCTTCCACCAGATCGGTTTTGATAACGTGAAGGCATGTTTTATAGAAAAGGCCAATATAGCCATCAGGGCCTGGCGCTTTTTGTGTCGGTAATTCCTGTATTGTGCTGGTCACTTCATTCTCTAGGTCGTTGAGATCTCTCGCAGTGTAGTCCAAGGAGTCCCAACGGAGTGCTTTGTCCCTTTCACCGTGCTTGCCCAAGGCCTCTTTGAAATATTCGTACGCTTCTTGTAGTTTCTCCTATTGACCAAACATTATTCTGTCTTCCCTTTGAAGAACCCGGATCAAGTTTCTTCGTCGTCTTGTGTTGGCTAGCAAGTGAAAAAACTGAGTGTTGGAGTCCCCCAATATGATTTTTGTTAGTCTTGAATGTTGTCTCGCTCTTGATTTCTGTATTGCTGCAAGGCCGAGTAGTTTGGCTTTGAGGATTTTTTGGAGTTCGAGCTCATTTTGAGATAATGGTCGACGTTCTTGTGAGCATTCTAGAATTGTGAGCGTAACCTGCACCAAGGCTGTTTGGAGAGCTATGGTCGCAAAGATTTTCCTCCTCCAGAGCTTTAGAGCCTTAGCTGTTCTGTTCATTTTGATGTGTAATCTTAGAAGAGAATCAGATGTATGGACTGGTTGAGCCCACGAATGTGTCACTGTTTCCTGGAAACCCGGCATCGACGTCCAACAAGCTTCGAAGCGAAAACCCCTGAAGAAATCAAAGTTTGCATCCCCTTGTAAGAGAAGGGGAGAGTGGTCAGATGTCATGGTTGCCATCGCGCACAGATCCGCATTCGGGAAGGCCTCGTGCCATTCGGTTGTTGCCAGGCAACGATCAATTCTTGTCATAGTGGGATGTCCCTGTTCGTTTGACCATGTGAAACGGCGGCCGTGAAGGTCGATCTCCAAGAGCTGCATTCTATTGATACTGCGGTTGAAGCGTTGCATCATCCCTCTATTTATCGTCCCTCTGTTCTTATCACTCATCCGCCTGATGAGATTGAAGTCCCCTAAAATCAACCAAGCAGGTAGAACTGTTTCTCGCAGGGCTTCTAACTCAGTGAGAAAACATCTCTTCTCCTTGTCCGATTGAGGACCGTAGACTCCGGTAATGTCCCATACTGAGGCATCGCTTCTGAATGTTAGCGTCGCCGTGATCGTATTGGTAGTAGGTCTCACATTTTGAAGCTCATACAGATCGTCTGAGGCCGCAAGTAGTATACCCCCCGAAGTTCCATTAGAAGGGATATAGGTGGTCTGAGCAGCTAGTCTCGCTCCCAAAGTTTCATTTAGTAAGAGTGTGTTCCAATTGGCTATTTTCGTTTCCTGCAAGCATACAATGGTAGCACCAGTTGATCGGATTAGCTGTTTGGTGCTCTCTCTCTCTTTGCCGGATTGTTTAGGCCCCTAACATTCCAAGAAAGAATTTTACAATTTGTAGGCATTGGAAAGAAACAGCTCCACATCAAAGTGCGATGAACATATATCACATAGAGGAAATGCCATCACATTGCAGGTTCCTGGCCCCAAGCGATTACAGAAGCATTCGGGACATAATCCCCTAAACCTAGTAGTATTGTACCATACTCGGCGACTAGTTGAGAAACTCGAAAACATTGTCACACTATTACAGGGGCCAGACCCCATCCAATTACAAAGACTACAGGAACTAAGGCCCTTGACTCCACGACCACTGTCCCCTAACTGAACAACCGGAAGATGAGCTGCATAACAAGTTTCTATTGGTGATCTATTACTGGAGGTAAGAATAACATCCGCCGGCACCGCAGGACTGGTAGGAGCTTGCGCCGACTCAATTCGCTGGATGAGAGGAAAATGCAAACACCATTGTCGTGCTGCCATAGGATCTTCAGGAGGTTGCGCCCACTCAATTGAATACATGAGAAGGAAAATGCAAACTCCACCTTTGGGGACCATCCCGTGGTCAGCCTATCAGGCTCGAGCCCTCTTCTGCCGCAATCCTTCTCTTGTCTGCCTTTTTCTTACCCTTGAACTTGATCATGCCCTGGTTCACTAGCTCGAGGATCGCATCCATCTTCTCCTTGCTTATTGGCTTGTCAAAGTAGCTGGTGAGCTGCTCAACAAGATCATCATGTGAGTGATCAGAGTTTTGGTGATTTTGTTGTGCCGGTGGGGAGAGATCCTTTAGCTTTGAAATTAGCAATTCTTGGGCTAACTGGATTGTTCCTTTATTGACCCCTATCCTTGTTTTGGCTTTCGTTGCAATTCTGGAGGTATATAGCCTATAGGCTTTGTGGTCTGTTTTTCATCATTGTGGTGTTGCAATTTGTTGATGCAGGGTGGTGTTTGTATGATAGGCGACTCTGGCTTGTGCGATACTGTCATTAAGAACTCCTCTAGTTCCGTGTGGTTGTTTGTTATGTTATGGTTTGGGGACTGCAACTCATGAGTTATCTGTGGGGCTTCCGGTGCTATACTTCCTGGCAGTGCCATCAGTTCTATTGATATGTTATATGTAGTTAGTTCCTCTGCTGATGTGGTCTGCGGTGCAATATTTTGTGGGGCTCTGGATTCTTGCTCATCTAGCCGGCTGGGGGTTGGATGCCACTCTGGACTTAGTTCCACCTGGGAGTGTATAGGCTGAAACTCAGGCTGGTTGGGTTGCACAACATTAGCACCTTGCGCCTGTTCTTCTGCTAAGGTATCTTCCCACTGTCTCCCATACGAAAATATTAACAAAGAAATGAATGCAAAGGGACTGAAAATTTCCATAGATATTGTATTGAACAAGAGTCTACTGAATTGTGTAGGAACAAAGTACTAGGGAAAATAAACAACTCACATAGCTGTGAAATACACATATTACAAACATATTTTTCAAGCATTAAACTTCAAAGTTATCATAAGCACCAGTGATTTGGCTAACTACTCTGCTTAACTTCACCACTAAACATCAAATTACATATACTAATAGACCAGATTAATTAACAATCGAGATGAGTGAAATGAACAATTAATAGTTGTGTGCTCACTTTTGGACTGGCGCTTCTCCTAGCTCCCATTGCCCATGTACACATGCACTAGCATCCGGTGCTCATCCTCGATTCCTCGTAGCAGTAGCTGATCAGTTTCATTAGATTCTCATGCCTTAATTGTCTCAGGAAGAACATCATGGTCTGCAGGTTAGAAGAAAGCAAAGTTCAGGCATCCATGCGACAATGGTGGAATATGCAATTTTGCAGCGGCTTATAGGTGGTTAATCTTATCAACCACTCCCAGTGGCCCTGCATGCCATAGTCGAGGTTGATGTATTGACTACAACCACCTGTGTGTCAAGGCCCAGTCAGAGAAATATCTAACCTTTCCAATTATCCAAACTTTCTATACAGTTAGGATTCTCTTTTAGCTATATAAGCCAACCATCATGTATATGTAATCTTGAACCAAATAGTGTTTTTTGTCTCCTGTGATTTTTATCTTGTAAGGGTGGATTTTTCCACCTTAAGGACTTGTTTGGGTGGGTCATTCCCGGCCAGGATCCCTATGGATGGGCCAGAATGTTAGATTAAAAATCCCGATCCATCCACGGAGATTCCAGTAGTGAATGGGCCTCCCAAACAAAACCTAAAACTGTGTCTCCCATTTTATGTGCTTTGCATCTAACCTGACAAGTGGTATCGGAGCATACCTGGGGATATGTCCATGTACCATACTGCCGACGCGTCCTTCCGGCTCTCACTGCCCGCACCTTCAGTCGCCTGTCACGTCCTCCATCGCACCACACCGGATCGTCGTGTTGTCTTCTGGCCTCCCGCTAGACTCCCCACCCGAGCACACTGCCCTCAGCCTTAGCCGGTCATCCATGTAGTCCACAAGCCAGCTGCGCCCAGGATCCGTCGGTTGACAGGCTGCTGACCATCGCTCCGCCAGTCAAGCTTCCTCAATGTTGCGCCTGTGAGGAGATCGAGGGCGTCGGGAGATTCAAGGGCTTGGTCTTCCCCATCAGGATAAGGCGCCCATGAAGGGATAAGGAGTTAGAGGAATCGGCTGAGCAGAAAACAAACAAAAAAATGGCTGAGTTGAAAAAAAATAAAAAAAATCAGTCGTGAGGGAAAAAAACAAAATAACAGGAAGTTTTTTTTGGAATCTACCATTTTTTATCAACAATTTTGTTCTTCACCATATTACATTGAGAAGTTCGATGGCAAGATTAGTGTTTCTATATGACAGGTTCAAATTAAAGTCGTTCTCACACAGGTGGGCACCAAGAAAGCATTCCAAGATAAACCATTAACAATGACAGATGAGCAATGAGAGGAACTAGACCAAAAAACTCTCTCCGCCGTACAACTCAGTTTATCTATAGATGTATCTCATGAAGTCATTAATGAGACTACCAACACAAAATTGTGACAGCAATTGGAAACTTTATACATAAAGAAAAGTCACAAAATTTGCATGGCGGAAAGTACATCTATGCAATCTCATCTTTAATGAGTTCAACTCTCTCATCATTGGTCTTGAGAAATTAGAGATGAAAATTGATGATGAAGATAAGCCTATTCTGTTGGTCATCTATGTGCCTGCTAACTTTAAACATTTCAAAAAAAATTATGCTTTACGGAAATCATGATACTCTTAGTTTTGAGAATGTTAAATCAAATTTATTTTCTAAGAAGAAATTTGATATTGATTCTCGTTCTGAAGTTAAGGCTGAGGGGTTAATTGTTAGAGGTAGATCTCAACATAAAGATAATTTTTATAGATCAAAGTCTAGATCTAAATCAAGAAGCCATAAATTTAGCAATTTTTACCATTATTGCAAGACACATGGTCATGATATTTCTCATTATTTCAAGTTGAAAAACAAGACATGAAGAGACAAAATGACACAATCTGAAAAACCTACTAAGACTAGTCTTGTTGAAAATAAATCTAATGGTGAGGCTCTAATCATCACTTCCAATTTGAAGAATCAAACTACATGGATAACTGATTCAATTTACACTTTTATATCTGTCCATTTAAGGAATGGTTCTCTACTTATGATTCTGTTGGTAATGGTGAAGTTGTCATTACTGATGAGTCTCCAGTTGAAATTATTGGCATCGGTTCTATTCAACTTAAAACTCATGATGGCATTGTTAGGACACTTACAAATGTTTGCCATATTCCCAAAATGAAAAAAAATCTTATTTCTTTAGGCACCATAAAATCTTATTTCTTTAGGCACCATAAAATCTTTGGATTATAAGTATATTGGTGAAAAATGGTGTTCTTGAGATTTCAAAAAGCAACCTTATTGTTATGAAAACCAATAGAATTAATAGTGCTTATTACTTGCGAGGATCTACAATTATAGATTCTGTAGTTTGTTTCTACTATTGCATCAAATTCTCATATCACTAAGCTTTGGCATATGTGCTTGGGTCATATGAGTGAGAAAATTATGTATCTTTTATGAAAGAAAGGACTTTTAAGTGACAATGGCAAACTTGATTTTTGTTAGCATTGTATTTTTGGCAAACAAAAGAGGGTCAATTTTACTGTTTTAACTCATCAGACTAAGGGTATTATTGATTATGTCCATTCTGATCTTTAGGGTCATTTCTAGATTTCTTTTTGTCAAAGGTTGTGAGTACATGATAACCTTTATTGATGATTTTTCTCACAAAATTTGGGTTTATTTCTTGAAACATAAGCATGAAGGCTTTTTAAGAGTTGAACAAGTGGAAACTTGGAACTCTCAATGGATTGACATTTTGTAGTGGTAAGTTTGATCATTTTTTGTGCTAATCATGCTATTGCAAGACATTTAACTATTCTAGGAAAGCCTCAACAGAATAGTATGGTAGAGCATATGAATCACACTCTTTTGGAAAGTGTCCATTGCATGCTTTGAAATGTAGGTTTATGGGAAAAGCATGCATTGTAGGCCGAGACTATTTCTACAGCTTGTTATTTGAATAATCACTACAAAATCCGCCATTAATTTTTAGGTTTCAGAAGAGGTTTGGTCAGATAAACCAGTTGATTATTTCAATTTGAGAATTTTTTATTATCCTGCATATGCTCATGTTAATGATAGAAAATTAGAGCCTAGAGCAAGAAAATGCATGTTTGTTAGGTACGGTTCTAGTGTCAAAGGATATCGTTTATGGTGTTTTGATTCTCACAAATTAATCATTAGTTGTGATGTTAATTTTCATAAAGATGCTTTACTATCATCGGGTAGTGATAATGTTGTTTATTCATCTACAAGTGAATCTAAAATTTCTAAAGCTATCGTAAAAAATGCAGAATTTGATGTAGTTTTACCTACCATTGATAATAATTCTTCGACTCGTTCAACTTCACAACCAATTTCTGATACAACATATCCTAGCACTAATAATCATTGTATTGCTCGAGATAGACCAAGGAGGAATATTCAATTGCCTATTAGATATCGTGACAATGATAATATGGCCTGCTATGTTCTTCTTGCTGCACAAGATATTTGTGATACCTTTGAAACTTCTTATTCTGAAGCTGTCTCATGTGAAAATTCTTCTAAGTGATTGATAGCTATGAATGAAAAAATTGACATCATTCATAAAAATTGTACATGGGATTTAGTTGAGCTTCCAAAAGGTAAGAGACCTTTAAATTGTAAATGGTTATATAAGAAGAAAGATGGTATTTCTAGAGTTGAACCTGCAAGATGGAAAGCCCGTTTAGTGGTAAAAGGTTTTGACCAAAGGGAAGGTATTGTTTTCAATGAAGTTTTTTCTTCTGTAATACACCACTCATCCATTCGGGTTATACTTGCTTTTGTTGCTTTATTTGATTTGGAATTAGAGTAACTTGATGTTAAAACTGTTTTCTTATATGAAGATTTAGAAGAGGAGATTTTTATAGAAGAGGAGATTTTTATGATACAATCTCATGTTTTTCTACTCCTAGAAAGGAGCATTTAGTTTGTCATTTGAAAAGTCTCTCTATAGTCTTAAACAAGCTCCTAGTAGTGGTATAAAAGGTTTGATTCCTTTATGATTGCACAACAATATTCTCATAGCAATTATAATAACTGTGTTTACTTCAAATAGCTTCCAAATTAATCTTTTGTTTATTTGCTGCTCTATGTTGATGATATGCTTATTGTTTCTCATGACATATCACTAATTAAACAATTGAAAGCTCAACTTAGTTATAAATTTGAGATGAAAGATTTTGGTCCAGCTAAGAAAATTCATGGGATAGAAATTCAGCGTGATCACTAAGTTGGTACATTGTTTCTCTCAAAAAAGCTACATTGAGCAGAATCTTGATAAATTTAATCTCAGTGATTGCAAACCTGTTTCTACACCTTTTGCCTCGTATTTTAAATTATCTTCAATTCAGTGTCCTGTTAATGAAGAAGACAAAGACTATATCTCGTGTTCCTTACTCTAGTACAGTTAGAAATCTCACGTATGCTATGATTTGCACTAGACCATATTTGGCTCATGCAGTTAGTGTGTTTAACAGATTTATGCATAATCCTAGAAAAGAACATTCAAAATGTTGTTAAGTGGATTCTTTGTTATTTGAAAGGGATTTCTAATTTTGGCTTGATTTTTTTATAAGAATAAAGTGAAGACCAATAATGTTGTTGGGTTTATTGATTCCAATTATGCTAGTGATCTTGATAAAAAAGGTCAATTTCTAGATATATCTTCTCTTTATGTGGTTCTGCAGCAATTAGAAAGCATCTTTATGGCCTATTGCAACTCTTTCTACTACTGAAGATGAGTATGTTGTTGCTACTAAAGGTGTTAAAGAAGTTATTTGGTTTCAAGGTCTGGTTTCTTAACTTGGTATTTTACAAGATACCATTTTTGTTTATTGTTACAGTCAGAGTGCTATTTATTTAACCAAGAATGATATGTATCACAACAAGACCATGCACACTGATATCAAATACCACTTTATCCGTGATATTGTTGCTGAAGGACAAGTTGTTGTGGAAAAGATATATAGTGATAATAATCTTGCAAACATGCTCACCACGACACTTTCGAATACCAAGTTCAAACATTGCATGGACTTGGTTGGTATTTATGGTGGTTAATTACACTTCGGGGTTTTATGGAGACAAGTTAGTTATGGATTTTGAGTCAAGGGAAGGTTTGTTGGAGATAACTCAATATCTAACCTTTTCAATTCCATACAGTTAGGATTCTCTTTTGGTTATATAAAGCCAATCCCATGTACATGTAATCTTGAAGCAAATAGTGTTTTTTTTTTGTGTCTCACGGTTTTTTCCCACAAGGATTTTTCATGTTAAAATTGTGTCTCATATTTTGTGTGCTTTGCATGTAACCTAACACAATTGTTTTCAGTAGGCCAACAAATAAATCACTAGGACCTGATGGCTTCAACGGTGAATTCCTAAAGAAATTTGTAGCCATCTAGAGAGGTTTCCTACATAGTCTGCTGGAAGCACCCCGGTGAAATAGTTTGCCATTAGATCAAGGTATATGAGCTCTCTACAATTCCATTTAGCAAATCTATACGCACACAAAAGTGATATACATTAGGGAAAAATTAAAAGATGATAGTTTGCTATTTAATTAAGTTGAGCAATACTTTATGAGATGGAAATTAAGGAAGCTAAAACTATACTTGCTCCTAAAAGCATATATGTAATCAATGGCAGCCTTAGGTGATCATCTGTAGCACGCCCGGGTGGTTTCCAATGCAAACTCAAGGAAAAGGGAGAATCATCTTCTTTTTTAATGCAGATTTGCTAAGAGCATGGGCACTTCCTGATTTTGACATTCACAAAAGGATAAGCATGTTGACCAAAAACCACAATCTACCACTAAGGCTGAAACAAGCAAATAAGGGAAGTAGTAGTAGTTCCTATTGGAGGTAAACGAAGATCGCTAACATGGGAAAATTTGAGTACGGAGCAGTAGCAGTACCTATTGGAGGTCAGAGAAGTGCATGTCATCAGGAGTGGAGATCCAAGGCAGCGCGGTGCCTTGATTGTCGCCAGTGCCGACAAATCCTCTCCTCCACATCTTTGGGAGCGGATGCAAGTTGTAGTCGGGCGGAGGCAGCACGATGCGTCGATCCTCGCCAAATCCGCTAGTGGGGTTCCCCTAGCAGCGGAACCTGATGCTGTCCAACAACCGCATTGCCGGTGTGCTCGAGCACCTCGTCCAGTATGTGGATGACCTCCCGCCGCAGAGATGTCGTCGAAAAACTTCAACATCCAGAAATAGTCTTCAATTTTTTAGATGCTATGCCACCATTATTTTGACTAAGTTCCCATATAATCAAAGTAGTGTGAGAACACCTCTTAGCAGCCATCTCCTTGGCTAATTAGTGAACAAGCTCTCTTCATTTGTCTCAGGTTTTTGTTTTGAGAATAGTTGCCCCATGTGTGGAACTTTATCCTTATTTACCTAACTCGGCTAGAGCAGCAGTAAACAAGTTATGAAACCTCAACGTGAGTATGTGCTTCATTCTTGTTCTTGCTAGTTCTTCGATTGCTTACAAGAATAGGCCTTCGTGACCAGGTCATCCGTGTTCTTGACATGGTTGATAATGACGAGGAATATGGTTTAACGATTGCAGGTACTTATCCTTGTGTGGTTCACCGAAAGATCGGACTGCCTTGTGCGCATCATCACACACCCTCACCGCCAGTGAGAAACCCCGCCACCCCGTTGCTCGTGAGGAGCCCCATGCCTTCGCCTGTGGCCCAGCACCCGTGAGGAGCCCCGCCACCTGTGAGGAGTCCCGTGCCTCTGCCTGTCACCTCGCCTACGTGCCCCGCCGCTGCACCACAGCAAATTTCGTGATGATGTTTATTTATACATGCGGCATGGATGAATTCTAAATGGATTTAGTCATTTTAGCGGGAAATTTAAATGGATGTGCAATGGCAATTTTAGTGGCAAAATTGAATGGATGTGGGATGCTCAAATTTTAGCTTTGATCGATCTCTGCAAATTAAGCTAGATGAGAACAGATATTATGTGGCAAATGATGAATCGGGAGACCAATTTTAAGGTGGTTTAAATTCTTAATGACCTAGCATGATCCTCATTATATGCAACTTCTTCAGTTCAAAGCGATGACACGTGGTCGCTCAGCGCACTAGGAGGATGAAGAATTTCTGTTGGACTAGATCGCGGAAGGTAGCCAGGACGGTAGCCCAACCAGTGGTTACCTCAACATGGAGGAACCTGAGGACACTGAGGTCGGTGAGGTTGGTGGGGTAATTCATCATTCATATGAATTAGACAGGGTAACGCGCTACGTTACATCGTGTACGACGAAGCAAAGCGTAAAATTTAGGAAATTTGATCGTATTTTTTGTTTTCGTATTTTTAAAAAATAATGGGTTGTTAGGACCCGGCGGCGAATCTATAGACTGCTATAAAACTTTGACGAATATGCGTTTTCTTTTTGAGAAACCGCGTTTAGGATCCGTCGGCGAATCTATGGGCTAATATAAACATTCAACGAATCTGTGTTTTTTTTAGAAAACCGTGGCTATTTTTTTAACGTAATTTGGGAAATCTGGTCGTATTTTGGATTTTCATATTTTTTTTAAAAAAAATGGGTCATTAGGTCCCGTCGGTGAATCTACGGGCTGTTATAAACCCTCGACGAATCTGTGTTTTTTTTTAAAAGCGCGGCTGTTTTTTCTATGTATTGTCGGTTTTCTTATTTTTTTTAAAAAAAAAAAGTCGCTAGGACCCGTTGACGAATCCGTGGGCTGTTATAAACCTTCGACGAATCTGTGTAATATATTTTTTCAGGGGTCTGTTCCGCAAAAACCAATTTTTCGGAGGGCCTCTCCGCGAGGGCCGACACGTGGCCAGGCTAAGGAGCCGGGGATTGTTGGCGCTTTTATATCGACGAATGTGTGTTTTTTTTAAATGCACGGCTACTTTTTTTATGTATTGTCGGTTTTCTTGTTTTTTTTTTTAAAAAGTCGCTAGGACCAGTTGGCGAATCTGTGGGCTGCTATAAACCTTCGACGAATCTGTGTAATATTTTTTTTGGGGTCCGTTCCACAAAAAACCCTGAGGAGGACCTAAATGTAAACCGTAGAGGGACATAAACATAATTTCTAATTTTTTTAGGTCTATTTTACTAAAAAACCACTAAAAGAACCTAAACATGATTTTTAATTTTTCGGAAGGCCTCTCCGCGAGGGCCGACATGTGGCCAGGCTGAGGCGCCAGGGATTGTTGGCGCTTTTATATAGTAGATATATATGCATATGCTGGTCACCCTTTGATGGTTAGCCAACATTCTGAACTATTTCTTTTTTCTCTCGTATTTTAAGTCCGGTGAATCGAGCAAGCAAGTCAAACATCGAGGTCCCAACAAGAAGCCGATGGTAAAACATGTTGTCACAGAAGTCAACCTCGAAGGGATGCCTCTTGCACCCGAGTCAGCACTGGCGCCCTACAGTAACGCCTGCAGCTATCATGTTACGGATCACGTGCCCATCAACCTTAGGAAATGGAGTGGCAAATGAGGTGACCCACACGCGGTCTCTCAAGCTACCAAGGACATGCTCTAGGCCGATATGAAAGAGATGTTCAATTTCCTTGAAGGGTCCGAAGAGCTGAAGAAATTCACGTTGAAGAAAATGGCCATCAAATTGCAGACTTGGAAGAATTCATTGAACTCGGCCTATGTGAAGAAGGGTCTTACGCCGGACTTTAATGCTTTCCCAAAGTTGGCGGAACATTGGGATGCATTTGTGCATTGAGTGAAAAGAATAAGTCCGATGCAGCGAAGAAGCTTTACCACCACCACCACCTCGGCACGGGTGGTTATGTGAAGAAACCCCAATGACAGAGAAGGGAAGAAGAACAGTTTGGTGGGTTTGCCTATGTACATGTTACATGGGTGCATGTGTGCTGGTATATGTCTATGTGCAAGAGTGCGTACATGCAGGAGCTCACGTGTGAGTTCGCATCTATATGTGTAGGTGTAGGTGTTGGTACGAATATATATATATGTATACGTATATACACATACATATGTACAGTAGAAAGTCTAGGCATACTAGGTCGGTATTGTATATAGGTGGCAGATATAGAGTTGTGATACATACGCATATAAGCACATGACTGTATGTACATACATGCATAAGTATCCATCTATATGTATTCTATGTGTACTATGTGTCATCATTAGTTATTCCTAATTTAGAAATATTATCTAAAGTTATCCTATGTTAAAACCTAATTACTAGGCATGTGCTACTTGCCATGCTAATTAAACTACTATTTAAATCTAATAAGATTACATCTATAGCCCTTAGCAGGTTAAACAAGTCTATCTACCACTAAACTAGTCAAAGCACAAGCTACAAAAGGGATGGCCTACGTGGCGAGGGCAAGTCGATGGTGGGGTTGACGTCGAGAGAGCTTGGCGAAGTAGGAGCGAGCAACGATGAGCTATGGGAATTCCTGGCAGTGGCGAATCTAGAATAAAAATAAAGGTGAGGCTTCTACGTCGAAGTTTGAACTCAACATAAGCATACTAATGTATATCTACCGATTTATTGCCAACCAAATTCCAAATTTACACATATTAAATCAGAGAGACAAAAATATCAATCACTCAATAGAATATAGACTTAGGACAATAGAATATAAAAATCAGACATCAGTTATCACAACAAAAGGTATTCAGTCATGAGACATTGCATTGGGGCTTGGGGCAATTTTTTTATACCGAGCAAAGCAATCAATAACGCTAGCGAATTAGTCTAACTTTGGTGTGAGATCGCCCTAGCGATCAATATGAAGCTGAGAGGCTTCTCGTCCTCGGCTCTGGCGATGCGTGTTCGGCCACCGGTTGGACGGAGCTCGGTTCCTTTTTGGGCTTTGGAGATGCGTGTTCGGCTGCCGGCTAGATGGCGCTCCGAGCGACCGATTCCTCTCCTCTAGTAATGCATGTTCCGCCCAGCTCTCGACAATGCATGTTCCGCTCAGCGCTCCAGTTGGTAATGCGTGTTCTGCCTGGTGCTCCTCTGGCGATGCGCATTCTGCCCCGCCGCGTGGTCACACCTGCCCGTGCGTCTGCCGCTCGCAATCGTCCGTGCGTCGTTCTGCCGCCTACGAGACGACACCGACATTGTTCGTCTCTCGGACTCCTGGTGCTGCGCTACAGTAAAGGATGCCACGTAATGTACCAGGTGAAACCCTATGAGAGTAAGGGAATCCGTGACAAATTTTGATGGCCCATTTGCCTGGCAGTATTATTTTTTTACTTTTTTTCTTACATCTTACTCCCAGTTGCCAGTTTCTAAACCTATCGATTTGCCGCTATAGCGTTGGAGATATTGAGAGGAGAGGGGTTCAGCCGATCGGAGGTGGGGCTGGCGCCCCAGCCAGCCCCAATGGTGGATCCGCCACTGCTTCGATATATTGGCAAATGATCACATTACAGGAAGCTGAAATGTTTCTCCAGTCAAATAATTTAATGATAATATTGTAAAACTCAAAATTGTTGCGATAGAAAGTTTTGTTGCCACAAGTTCCTTCGTTTTTCTTTGCAGTGTCTAGTAGAACTGTTAAAGAATGACATTGCAAAAACTCATTGTAGATGCTTGGCCTATCCAGCTATAAGGTTTATGACAGGTTTACCAAATAAGAGAAACTATCACTAAGAGGTGGCAAAAATAATGATTAGTGTGCAAACTTACTGAAGATAAGTGTTTCGGCTTTGCTTCCTACAATGTGATCATTTGTCAATACATCGCAGGAAACAGATTCATCCTTCCAAACTGAAATGCTATCATTTTTAACATCTGAAAAGTATTCATCTGCAAAGAGATCTTTTCTATTGATCAGAGTTCCTCGATAATTAATTTTCTATCAACTGAAGTTTAACTACTATCTCAGCCAATCAACATCTTTTCTTTTTTGCGAGGGACTAATCTAAACGGACCGAAACCTTACCTTCAAGAACATGAACAATGAATGGACATGGTGCCAACTGTTTATTCTTGAATTGAACACAAACTATATGAACCAAGGTGCCTTGCCATATAATGAACAATATATGATCCATCTTTGTTGTCGACAAATTCATGAATGAGTCAACAAGTCGAACAGTTACTTCTTTTTAACTGATCTTTTGACTCTAGAATCAAACTCAAGAACACTTGATAAAGATGTATTTATCGCACTGGAAAGAAGTAAGGTCATCGCATGGGAAGTTATAGGTCAATCAGAATCAGACAGACTGATACCACCGAGAAATGTGCTATATGTGAGGCTTGTGAACTACATGACTAGTTGATACATTTCAGGGTGATCGTCCTTTATTGGAAATCACCGATGATTTTTTTCATCGGAATCCATAAAAGCTATAAAAGATTTCAGCTGTCGACATATTTACTATAATTGTTCTTCTTACATTTGAATCTAATGCATTTAGGTTCTACACACACGTTGCATGTGAAATGGTACCAGCATATCAAAATGCAAGAAACATGAGAAGAATATTACTGAATTGTAGTGAATTCAAGAATTACATGAATGTGAAATTGATATAGAAAAAAGAAAGACACACATGAGAGATTACTAAACCTGGCAAAACTGTCATGACATAGGGATTTCCATCATTTATCACTATGTTCCCACACAGTACCCAAATTTCATATTCCCCAACAATTTGAGAAGTGAAACATTAAATTGACTAGATTGCATAGTTGAGTCTCTAGAAATGATCTAATAATATAGAGCGCATTTCAGTGATCATGTTACATATCTATACCAAATTTAGGCAGAGAAAAGGTTACTTCCTATTAGCCAGCAGGTCCTAGATTGAAAGAACTTTGTCCTTCCATAGATATCATCCCAGTAAATTTATTCAACATCAAAGCGCATTTTTTCAGAATATTTTTTAGATAACTTTTTTCAGATTAACAGAAGGCTGAATGCCTACATGATTAGACAACATTACCATTTGGTTCACTTATAGGTGATATCGCGGGGTCTGCGTAAGACATGCCATTTTTACTCAAAATCTTAACTTGCAGCATTGTTGTTTCAATTGAAGAAGGGCTCTCATACTGATCCTCCAGGAAAACAGTGAAGGAGGACACTGAACCGGCAACAGAATGTGCTAAATCAGATGAATTACCAACGCTGTTTGATCCGTCGTAGTACCCTGAAAGGTGCAACTTATCAGAGTCAGCTGCATGATTAGGGGTAGAGCAGCTCAAGTACTGATAAAGCTACAGCACGTCAATTAACTGGTTTTCCAAGGCAGTTACTGAAGTATCACTTCTGAAACTGAATAATAAGAAAATTAAACTAACATAACTACAAAAACATTAAGCATGCAGGCCGTGTTGGAAATCCTTTGGTTCAACTGAGGATCGAATATTGTGAGCTCGTATTCTCTGGTCTCCACAACAATGAACGAGAGCATCTGAACTCCATCACCCACCGCTTCCATCTGAAGGTCTACTATTAGGACAGACAAATTTGAGGCTCTTTCAACTACTAGAGCGTCCAATGGATGAATCTCCGAAATAATATTTCCAAATGTATCCTTCTGATATATAAATATCTCCAGCTTGGAAAATACCTGCAAAATATTGGCCCCATACTTCCAGCTACATGTGCTTTCCTCCATGTTAAGTAGACCTGCAAAAAGTAAATTACATCGCCAAATTATCGACATTTCCACCAATTTGTGCATCTGCATCCATCACTAGCATGTCTTTCTGGCAGAAGTACATTACTTCTTTTCATAGGGTTGAAAAGATTGTGCTTGTTGCTTTGATCCCTAGTACACTCGATCTAATTAGCAATCCTTCTAATATGAAAAGAAATAATAGTAGAGACTACTACCTCCAGTCACATATAAAAGACGTTTTGGACACTGACATGGTCATCAAAACAAAAAGTTGCCCACAAATTTCTGTTCTAATTTATTTGTATAATCTAATAAACTTATATTATTACGGAGGTATTTTTTATTCCATTGACTTAGGCAAGAAAGATCACACAACTATGATCCATGCAGTTGATGATATGGCACCTGGGTTAATGTTACTTGCAGAATCATAACGAATATAACAGATAAAAAGGAGACCAACTCAGCCAGAGTAAAAATCTGAGGCAACACTACCCTGCTGCAAATAAGAATGCAGTTGTATGTGCATTTCCAGTTGGCCTAAGATTAACTAGTTCACCATTTGTCAAAAGATTAGTGCACCAATGCGTCCTACTCCCTGAAAAAACAGTAACACATGTAATGTAGCAAAATGAGGATTTTTTCTGAAAGATCATTGCGCCATGCTACCCTAGCAGCGCACGTAAGCTAGCACAAGGAGGGTAGGAGAATAAATAGGAGAAGTGAAACAGTAATAAAGAGGTTATTTTCTGAAAGATCATTGCGCCATGCTACCCTAGCAGCGCACGTAAGCTAGCACAAGGAGGGTAGGAGAATAAATAGGAGAAGTGAAACAGTAATAAAGAGGTTATTTTCTGAAAGATCATTGCACCATTTATCTACTGGTATTTCGTATTTCCTACATGAGACAGTAATAGAAAGCAAATTAGCCATTAGCTAACAGCTAAATGCTATCATAGTTAGTTCAGGGAGCATGAACATGAAACATTCTGAACACAGCTCAAGTCCAGTATGCATCTATGCAAACTAATAATGAATCATAAATTCAGTCAGCTGATTAGAATAATACTAAAATAGGTGTCATTTTAGACATTATCAAAATCACCAATATACCTTTACCATTGAATTTTACAGTAATATGTAAATAAAAAGTACAAAAATATAATATTCGGAAAGTACTTTTGATGAGAAATCTAGTAATATTATTCAATAAGTTCAACCTGAACACTTTTGTGTGTATTAGTGGTCAAAATTTAAAATGTTTGACTGCACACATTCTAAAATGACACCTATTTTGAAACCTAGGTAGCAAACGTGAAGGATGAGGGAGCCAGAACCATTGATGTAATTATCAGAGTTTTAGGTGGTCTACTCTATCTGCAACTCTATGGTTCAAATCTGCAACTCTATGGTCCAAATCTGAAATATCATTCTGAAATTCATTGTGCCTACTCATATAGGATCTGGTGGAGTAGTCACAACGAATATGGAAGCAGAGTTGAAGGATTTGCCTTGGTTTGAGTATGGTAACTGTCAGGAGCAAGGGTTGAAGCAGAGTTTTGCATTGGCTCAGACTTCAGATGAAGCAATGTTAGAATGTTGCACACATGCTAACTCGTAGAGTCGTGTGACAACTATACTGGCATGTTATCGTCCAATAGAAAAGACTAACAGATCAAACACTAATGAGTAATGAATGGCGAACTTCATAGTCACCTCGTCTAGTAAACCTTCATATGTCAACTGAGAGCACATTGGTGTTACCATATCCAACTGAATGAAAAAATAAAAGATAAATTACAAAAAGTAGAAGGCATCCAAAGATGGGCATCGCCCCTAAGATCAGCACAATTTGTATTAATAGTTGGTGGCTTTAAGAAAAAAATAAGTGCAATAGTTCATACATTAAAAAAAGAAATAAGGAGAAAGTGCAACATGGTTGTTTTCGAAACTAAAAATGCCAATATAAATAGAACAAAAGATTTACCTCTCTATCTAACAAAATAACTAAAAATGCCAATATAAATAGAACAAAAGATTTACCTCTCTATCTAACAAAATAAGGGTGTTTATCTCCGGAATCCCCATATAAAGAACAACAAAGAAAAAAAAATATAATGACCAGATATATTTAGAGATCTCAATCACAAAATTTTGAAAACAATTGGCATTACATCATCCATGTTGACAGGATCTTCTAGTTGCATATTATTCAGCAACTCTACGGCTTTGCTTGATGCTACACCCTTGGCCCTAACATTGGGGATAACTCCAAAGGCAAACTGGAAAAAGATACAGTAATAGGCATAAGTGCATCACTTCAAGAATTTTATGAAAGTAGCACCGTATCATGCTTCTTCATTGGAATGGAGTAGTAGCTCTCAGCAAACTTTGAAAATAGCCATCTCTACTCGTATACAAGGGTGAATCTAGGGGGCATCCATCAGGCTCGAGTCCACCTTTCACCAGTGCTAGTAATCCCCCCGGCCCACCCCCATCGCCGGAGGCCCCAGAGGCTATCTCCATGACCATGAGTGGCGGTTGGGCAAGCTATAGAAAAAAAGAGGAAGAAAAAGAGGGAAGCTGGTTCGTGAGTTGAATCCCATAAAGCCCACTTGCGGCCTCACTAACTCACATCCATCCCACCGCACAATAGGTACAGATGACGCATTCCCCATCCAGCCATCCCCAATCCGATTGGAAACTTAGAAGAACAGAGTGATAGGTTTAATCTTGTTTTAGGAAAGTTTGTTTTGGAAAGATTTTAGACTCTGAGTAGTACGTTAAGTTGAAACCGAGTCGGATGTGTAGTCGACTCGGATGATGAGCAAACAGCCTTTATAAGGCACAATAGAGCCCTGTAAACATACTGTAATGTCTGTGGGACCCGGTGTCAGTGTAAAGAGGAAGAGGCTTAAAAGCCAACCACTGAGACGGCCAAGGGGAATGGAACTAAAAAAGTGAATATCGTTTCTGTCTTCTTCCTATGTTTTCTTCTTCTCCAAGCCCTGGCGATTGAGCGTTGCCGGCGATCTCACGCCCTAGAGTTTCCAGCGGCCAAGGGACATGACAAGTTGGTATCAGAGCGGCTACGATCTGTATCGGCGTGAGCCCACGCGTGGCGGATTTCGCATGGAGCGCGTCTTCTCCGTCGAGAGATCCCGATCGATCTGGGCCCCGCCCGACGGAGAACGGAGTCACTGCATCCGGGGGTGGTGGCTCGGCGGGGAGCGGCGTGGGCGCGATGAACAGGTGCCCGTCGGAGTGGTATGAAGAGTTCCGTGCGCGTCAGCAAATTTTGGTCAGGCAGATGGAGGTGACTGCTCAGACGGTGGCGCGACTGAACGTGGGGAAAGCCGTGGAGTTCAACAGAGATGAAGAAGGGACTTCGGCCTCAGCAAAGAATCTGGTAACTCCTGCGGCTCCTGAGCGCTGGGCAAAACCGGAAGGAACACCAGTCATGTTCACTAGTTCGATGCCATATAGATGCTCGACCGATGGTCCGACTGAAACCAAAGTGATAAATGGACGGCCATCCAAAGAACTAAGGGAAGACGGGAAGTACTCCTTGCCCAAATTGAATTTTCCAATCACAGTTTGTAAAGCTGGTGCTTCTGAAAAAGAGGTTCCTCTGTACAAGCATATAGCAACAGCAAGTGTGACTGATGAGGTATTGGCAGATTTAAGATCCATGGACAGCTTAAGAAAGGATTCGGAAGGAGATCGGTTAACAGAACAAACTCACCTAGGCAACAGTCGGAATGTACTAGGACTTCTTGGAAACACTGGGGATAAAGATGGTGTTAGTGCAGCATTACCTCTGAAATATCTAGCAGCAGTTCACTCTGATGCTTCCATGAGCTCACCTAGTCATAAGAAGCCTGAAGGTAATCAATCGAAAGTACTGTCAATGTTGCTTGGCTCATCTCATTTTTCGGGAGGAAATCCTAACTCGGATGGAGGAATCGGCCGTCCACCAAAAGACCATATCCTGGGCGAAGTTTCTGATAGTGCTCCATATGCAATATACTCTGGGAGTCACTTTGGTAACTTTGTGGATCTACATCCCTTAAGATCAGATAGCTCAAAGTCAACAAATGAGAAGCATCGAGGAACATGTCAAGAAAGTTCAGAGGCCCTCTCTAATGGCTTTGGACTATCAGTTTATTGTCAGCAACGGAGTGCCTGTGTGAGTAAATTGCTTGATCATATTGGTGCTGAAGACACAGGATGTTATCATCGGCGACAAGATTTAAATCAATATCCTTCAGGCTCTGCTTACAACAAATACATGACACCGCTTTTGTCATGTTCAGATACACAGGATCCTATCCTGACCATGCCATCTGCCAATTCATCTGAAATAGCCAAAAGAATGGTTCCAGCGATGAATGACTCTTCCGAGGAAAGGTCTTTCTCATTTTCTCCATATATGAATCCTTGCCAAATCAATCTTGATTATTTTGATTACACGTGCAATGAGCAGAAAGATTTTGGATATAAGACTGCTGATAAGCACCATGGAAATTGGAGCAACACTGTGGGTCGTATGACAACAGGGGGGAGTCAGCCACACTTCTCACTTGGAGAGAACCACAATGTGGGTGAATGTTTAGGAAATGGGCGACCGGTGCAACAACCTTCTGAAATGAAATATGATTTGAGAAATTTGAATCCCAATGTTTCTTCATCTGAAGTTGGTTCTGCTCAGCCTTGCAAATTTTCATCTGAACTTAATGTGCCTGCTGATGCTCATGATCGACCCATTTATAAATCTATGCTTCCTGTTATTCCTACTTATAATACCCCAAAATGTTCAGGAGAGTTGGAACTACATGTTATATGCCCTGGTGACAAGATTGGGTTGGTTGTCGGTAAAGGATTGGAGTATTGGGAGGATGACAGGTCAATAATACTTGAAATTGGGCTTGATGTGCAATAGGATCCCGGAATTAGGGAGTTGTTCTTATGAATGCAATGTCAGAGACTACGCCATTGTTTGGGGACAAGCAATGTTTCCAAGGGGCAGTAATGTAATGTCTGTGGGACCCGGTGTTAGTGTAAAGAGGAAGAGGCTTAAAAGCCAACCACTGAGACGGCCAAGGGGAATGGAACTGAAAAAGTGAATATCGTTTCTGTCTTCTTCCTACGTTTTCTTCTTCTCCAAGCCCTGGCGATTGAGCGTTGCCGGCGATCTCACGTCCTGGAGTTTCCAGCGGCCAAGGGACATGACACATACACAGAAGTTGAAACAATAGAAAACACAATAAGCTCGTGGCTCGGTTGGTTTGCGCGCTGTGCTTGTTTCTGGGAGATCATGTGTCTGAGTCTTCTGGGCGATGGTTTTCTTCATTGAATTTCTTTTATTTTCAAACACATAGGAGGTAATGAACGCACCTGGTGGCAAGGCGAGGGGATGGCCAGAGAAGTCATTGGTCTAGTTGCAGGCACACGGGGCGGAGGTAGTGGAGCTAGGCTAATGACCATGGGGAGCAAGGCTGTGGGGAGGACGCAGTAGAGCCGTCCATGGGGGAGTGAGACCTTAGGGCAGAAGCAGCGGAGCAAGGTCGTGAGGCAGACATGACAGATCCATGCCATCGACGATCGACGATGGGAAACTAGGGCACAAGCGTAGGGAGAATCAAGCCACCAGCCACAAGGGAGCCAAACCATGGCGAGGGATGGCTGGATTAGATCTGCTCCTGCTCAGCAGCTCAGTCAACACCAGCTGATGACTTGAGTCTTTGACTCTTGAGAAAAATAAGGAGCCAGCTAACCGAAGGTATATTATATATATACTAATTTAATATATTATATAATATACAATTATACATACAATGATACAAATATGCTATTGCAGGAGATGTAAATATACTTTTATTTTTCATTGTTTACCGATTTACTCTGTACTATGCAGCATATAAGTATATACTGTTAATATATACAGATATACTCCGGTATAATGATGTATATAATGGACACGACTACTGCACTTCTAGATGCTGGATAGCAATAGTGTGTGACCCTCTTCGCCCCACAATTAGCAACCTGCTTCTCCACCTCCTTTTTCTGTCACATGCCGCTTCTTTTTGCTGATCGCCACAAGCGCTCCCTCTCCTATTCTCCTTCGTATCCAATGCTCCTCTACGGCCACCACTGCCGCTCTACTTCTTCATGAGCTCCGCCCACCTCCAACCCCTCCCCCTCCCCTATCTCCACCACTTGCGACCGGTGGCTATCGCTGTCACTTGAGAAGAAGCATGCGGTGGGAGCTCGTTCGCCATTAGCGTCGCCTAAGAAGAAGCTTGTGGCAGGAGCCTTGTCACTGTCACCAGATGGGAGCTCATTTGTTGTTGCCGGGGTACTTGCATCGCGTCATCCATCCTTGGATCCGAGCTCGGTGTCTTCTAAGCCCATCCTCTATTTTTATCTTGGCTTCGCCATTGCTAGTATACAAACAAGAAAACATGCATGGATTTAGTTTGAAACAAAAAGCATATAAATTAATTCTAATAAAAGTAACATGTTGCGCTGCATTACCAGTGGAGTCAAGATGGCGACCAAGAGGCTAAGGAGGAAGCCTTCACCAAGCATGTGAATAAGAAGTTCAGAGAAGCGATTTAGATACAGCTTTGATACGTGGACACCCCAAGCAAAGTAGTCTAGTTCGATCCAGTTCTTCGTTCCGACTACCATTGTACATGGATGCTCAGTACCTAAAGGAGCAACAAATAATTTAAAAAAAGGAGAATATTTTTAAGTTTTCATTCAGACAATTGTGGAAAATGCAGACAACGTAGTCTAAGAGATAAGGTACCGAACTTTTCAAATGTGAAACAAAATGGCAGTAGTCTACAAGGTCGAACATGTGAAATCTTTGCATTTGCACAAGAGAAAAATGAAATGAAATTTTAATTGAAGGAAATGAAATGGCTTGTATGTTTTACAATTTACTTCTTCACATTCAGCAGCAATATCAAGTGCTGATTTCAGGTAACCAATGACAGTGACACGCTTGCCCCTGATCATCTCCTTAGCTTTCTCGCTGCCCATTTTTTAGTAGTCCATGGAGTGCATCACCTGCCCCCATCAAATGCTTCTGGACCTTTGTCTGGAGGGAATGTGGGTATGTTGGGCACGCCACTGAACCTCCCAATGCAAAGAACCACAAAGTCTGCCTTGTGTGTCTGGAGAAGGAAAAAAATTGTCTTCGAATTATAGGAACAACCCGATTTAAATTGTCTTCGCTACTTGATTTGCTTGCAATGTCAAATTTTACAATATTCTATTCCTTGGTGTAGTATGTCAAAACCCAATGCAAGTATTTCAATCGCGATTAAGATTACAATTTCCAACCAAATACAACCTTAGTCGTACGTTTAAAAAGAGTAATTTGGTGGGTCTAGTCATCTCCTTGATTTGAACCCATGTAGTGCAAAAAAATCATTAAATTTACAAGTTACGACCTGAGGTAGTGTGAGAGCCAAAATCAACATAGCTTAACTAGAGAAGATTTTCTGCTTTATTATTGGAGGTTGGAAGACCCATTCATTCTTTGCAATAAAACGATCCACGCAAGGAAATTGAACTTAATGAAGTGGTGTCATAACTCATAAGTACATACCAACATAATGTACTCTTTCTAATGAACGACGGCTAAATTTTTTTAGCGGTGATACCTCAATTGTTGTGTTCTATAAGTGCCGTACAGTTTTGTAAAAGAAAAGTGAGCTTCATGAGCAGCAATGATTATGTATCAATTTACGCATGATTCCATCCTTTATACCGCAAGGAATGGGCACCCAACCAGGCCATCCACCCGTCAACTTGCGCATTTTGCGAAAAAGCTCCTCCATTTCTTCGAATTACGGATAGGTTTTTCCGGATTACGAATAGGTCCTTTGTAATTTTTTGTGAGACGAAGATAGTTTTTTTTCATCGCGTTTGGGTCCCTGGCGCGGTATTTTACGGAAAAACCTCCCGTTATCAAGCCCTTTTCTAATTTTTCAGGATAGTGAACAGGTCCAAAAAAATAACAAACAGATCCCTGCTTCTTACGTCTAGGTCCTTTCTCCGTTTTTCCCGAAAAAAATATTTTCGTCATCAAAAAAACCCGAAAAAATGTTTTCGTCACTAAAAAAACACAGATTCGTCGAAGGTTTATAGCAACTTATTGACCCATTTTTTTTAACAAACACAAAAAACCAAAAAACGAAAAAACCAGATTCGTCGAAGGTTTATAGCGGTTCATGGATTCGCCCACGGGTCCGAGCATCCTTTTAAAAAAGGAAATACATTAAAAAAAACAGCCGCACTTTTCTTTTTTTAAAAAAAACACAGATTCAACCGCGATTTTCTAAATAAAACACGCATCGACAAAAAAAACGGATTCGTCGAAGGTTTATAATAACTTGTGGATTTGCCAACGGGTCATAGCCGCGGGTTTTTTTTTAAAAAAATAGATTCGTCCAAGGATTTATAGCGACCCATAGATTCGCCGGCGGATCCTAACGATCCATTTTTTTTAACAAACACAAAAAACAAAAAAAGAAAAAACACAGATTCAACCGCAATTTTCTAAATAAAACACGGATTCGTCGAAGGTTTATAACAACTTATGGATTTGTCAACGGGTCATAACCGCGGGTTTTTTTTAAAACATCGACAAAAAAAAACACGGGTTCGTCGAAGGTTTATAACAACTTATGGATTTGCCAACGGGTCATAACCACGGTTTTTTTTTAAAAAAAACGTAGATTCGTCCAAAGATTTATAGCGACCCATAGATTCGCCGGCGGGTCCTAACACTCCTATATGCCAGCCTCGTAGCTGGCTCGCTTCACCGCGAGGTGGAGCGGACGACTGGCGCGAGCACCCTCCCGCACATACAGAGTGAAGGTCGTCTCCCATCCGCGATCGATCCCGTTGACCCTCCAGGTGCGGGACCGGTAGAGAGGGCGGTCGAAACCTCCCAGCACCTGGAGCATCCTCCAAAGCTCCGCTGCGTAGCCTCCGTGACGCTCGCCGAAAGAGTGAACTATCCGCATCTGCCAAAACAACGCGTCAGTACTATGATTTTTAAAAGAACACAAAAGTAATAGCAAAATACAGCATAGGTATGAAGTAAGGAAGAACGGATAAGTCGAGAATTCATTGATTATTCTTGGCAACTTTTTAACCTTTAGAAATTAATTTTTCATTCTCTCCAAGACGGCCAATCTAATTAGGGTTAAGTCCTACAGTCAGTATGGCTCTGATACCATCCCTATCGGGCTCCGAATCTGCAAATCTGGACCCTCTGTGTTTTCTGTACTAGTCCAGGATCATGCTAGTACACATAGGATAAACAGGTTGAAGTACCACAATCATACACAGCGGAATTAATAATAAAGTACTTCAAGCATGAATATAAACGAGTTACATAACCTTATGGTCACCTTACATAATTCGTCACGCAGGACGATAAATAGCGAAAGTATCACAAGTTCATTTAGCGGAAGCAAAAGTACGGTAGTGAAACCCCTCGTAGCCACAGGCAACCGACGAGGCTTAATCCCTAATCCTCCTGGCCTTCGTTGAACTCCTCTTCCCAAGCTGGCATAGCTTCTTCTTCTGAGGTTGTTGTTGAAGCAAGGGTGAGTATACAATATACTCAACAAGTCACGCACAACGCAGTTCTATTACTACATGCATGGCTTATTCCAAAGGAAAGGCTTAAATGGCTATTTTACACAAAGCAACATTTCTTTATAACAGGTAATCCTATTAGATTAAAAGCGGTAAAACCAATATTATTAATAATTAATTTCTCAATTCTTTTTCCAGAGTTTGGCACACAGCCCTAGTTTCATTCATCAGTCTTTGGCACACAGTCACCCATTCTACACTTTTATTTTGAAAATCTAACTCTTGACTGTAATCCCCGAGCATTGTCCAATACCGAGGACGCGGCTATTCGAATAGATTTAACACACACTCTGCAGAGGTTGTACACTTTACCCACAGATCTGATCGCTCACCACACAGTGATTGATTGTAAAAAGTCTTTCTTTGGAGACTAACACTTAACCGATGAACCTCTCGATGATTGCCTTTCTAACACTTCCTCACACAGAGCCAAAGTTTAGAACAGTGAATACTGTTAGATGGGTACCAAGCCGTAGCAGTACGCTCCCCATCTGTTACATTTTCATGTAGCTGTCACCCGAGTGTCAAAGGCGATATTAGAGACCTACTAAACTAGGTCCGTCCCATTCCGCATAAGTGGTTGTACGAGAGACTCAGGTCGATCAAAGGCTCGCAAGGTGAAGTCCTTAACTGTCCCGGGCAAGACATCCATTTTATATTTCTCGGCACACAGCCGTAACCATCACAATACATCCCATTGCCACACAGGCCCACCTGGCATGAAGCCTCCTTGCCACTTGCCCCGGTCCAAATCATTTCCCACCCTGGGTTTGCACTTATCCAACACCTGCCAATGCCCACGTCATTGCATGAGTAGGACCACACAGGTCGCTACCCTCAATTCCATATCATGACATCATCGCATTATTCCAAAATGCGTTCCATAATTTCTTAGTCAGTATTGTTTTGTGATTTGAAAGTCATTCAACGCATACAAGCAGGCTAAGCGACTAATCACGGTCTAGCCTCCCGTGTTGGCATTAATATAGCAACCAACATAATCTAACATCTTAGGTTGACAAGGATTGCAGGGCATACAATTAATATTAACAAGGTGGCATAAACAAGCTGGTATTTTAGCTACCTTTCCCAATATGAGCAATATCATTTTTAATTAACATAGCATGCATAAATTGAATCGAAATACATTTTAAAATCTAGGGGCAATATGGTCAAAGCATGACTTGCCTTCGAAAAGCAGTTGATTCTGGTCTAGCTCTTGCGATGGTTCTCCGAAATCCTCCTCGACGGCTTCCGGCAATTCGGAGTCTATTCGCATCAAGCAAACATATAATAAATACACAATACAGACAACAAGTTAAATTTTAAAATAAATTAAAATTCACTATTAAATAGTTAACATTTTTACAAATTTTTAGGGACTGGAATCACCCAAATCTGAGTTAAAATGCAAAAGTTATAGCATTTGCAAGTTTCTGAAATTCAAATAAAGAAATAACCGAATTAAATGATTTATTTTTCCACTGGAAATCCGGTTAATCCTCTCGGCGTGACACGTGTCAGCACCAGAGACAGCCACGTCGCTCTCGGTCACTGACATGTTGGCCCGGATGACATCATGCTGACATCAGCACACCCGGCGGTCATCCCACTAACAGGTGGGCCCCATGAACAGTGCACGGTCCAATCGGAGGCTGACACGTGGCGAGCAAGCATCAAACCACGTAGACACATGATTTCCGGCCGTTGGATTCAAATCCAATGGTCGGTACATGCGCGGTCAAACCTACACACGCGGCAACATCCACGCCACTCATTTCGAATCCTACGGCCACCGTTACCCGGTGAGTTTACTATTCACAAGCCTACGTGGCCTAACCGATGCGGTTGGATGAAGATCCGACGACGAAGGTTAACCGAGCGGTTCCCTATTCACGGCACCTATGCGGCGCAATCCTAGCCGGACATCACAGATCTAACGGTCATTAGCTACCCGAAGGCCTCCCGGTCTAGCGCTACAGAGGAAGAGACGTGGCGTTACCTTGGACGTCCGATGAAAATCCTACGGCTACCGTTATCCCGGGAGTTTACTATTCACTAGCCTATGTGGCCCGACCAGAACCGCACGATCACCATCTAACGGTCGAGATCTACCGGTATCGCTTCGGCCCGATTCAAAGAAAAGAACGCGTGGCTTTACCTTGAGCGTTGGATGGGAATCTGACGGCGGAGGTGAGCTGCGGGGTGTTGACGAAGGCGCAGCTGCTTCTGGTCGCCGGACTTGGGGAAGACGAAGTGGCGACGGCGTTTTCGGGCGACTCCGGTCGGAAGAAAGGGCTCACTGGACGCGGCGTGTCACAGCGAACTCGGCGAGGGTCCCAAGTGCGATGAAGAGCGGCGGACGACGGCGGAATGAAAAGAAAACCGAGGCGGAGGAAGGAAGCTACTCCGGTGAGCTCGAGCGGGGTCTACGGTGAGCGACAGCGCGTGGGAGAGGGTGCAATGTGAGCGGAACGAGGTGCTGCGCATGGAGGGCTATATCACTCGCTCGGACAGCCTCGAGACGCGCGCGAAAATCTCTGACACAATCTGCGGCGGCCAACGGCGACGGCGGCGGCTGACACGCTCTGTCCCGAGAAGCTTCGGTCACATCCCACCGCCCGATCGCCATCCAACGGCGCTGATTGAATAACGGTTCGGCGATAATGCGCCACGCGTCGGCATCCTAACGGCCCCTTACCGAGATCCAACGCCTTACGCGCTATAAACGACGCGGCCGACCTGCGTCCATCCGATGCATATCGAACGGCCCAAGACAATCGGCGCTAGGGTTTTTTCGGCGCGAGCACAGTATTGGGCCCGGCCCAATACTGTAGCTAGGCGATTTTCTCCGATTTATCAATAAAAATAAATCCAATAAATCAAAGTAATTATTTAGGGCACTAAAAATACTCGAAAAATTCTAGAAAAATTCCAAAAAATATTTTAGAGCATTTTGAGCCTAAATAAAATATTTTTATTTATTTTTGATAATTACCTTTTCTGATATTTAATTATTCAAGAGAAGGATAATCTAAACTAATTTCAATTAAATCCAAATAATTCCCAAATAATCAGATAAATTCAATTAAATGCAAAAAAAATTTAATTAATTCACAAAAATTTAAATAACTCCAAAAAAATTAAATTTAAGCCAAATTTTGGGACGTTACAAACCTACCGCTCTTAACAGAATCTCATCCCCGAGATTCGAGGTTTAACTAGAGAATAGGTTTGGGAATTCCTTCTTCAGATCTTCCTCTCGTTCCCAGGTGGCTTCGCTTTCTGCGTGATTACTCCACTGAACTCTGCAAAAGCGGGTGGTCTTGCTGTAGTTCAACTTCTTCCAGTGATGTTTGCTCTTCAGGCACTCGGAGACACTTCTTGAGTTGCGACACATGAAAGATATTGTGTACGCCTGCCAATGACTACGGTAACTCCAGTTGATATGCGACTTCGCCCTTACGGCTTATGATCTTAAACGGTCCCACATATCTTGGTGCAAGCTTACCCTTTTTGTGAAACCTCTGGACTCCCTTAAGAGGCGTAACTCTGAGATACACATAATCTTCAGGCTCAAAGCTTAAATCCCTGCAGCGATTGTCCGCATAGCTCTTTTGCCTAGACTGCATGATTTTTAACCTTTCTCTGATCAATGCTATCTGCTCTTCGGCTTCTTGGAGTATGTCTGGTCCGAAGACACGACGCTCACCAGTCTCATTTCAATTCAACGGCATCCTACAAGGTCGACCATACAATGCTTCGAAAGGTGACATCTGAAGACTAGCCTGATAGCTGTTGTTGTAACTGAATTCAGCATATGGTAAACATTTATCCGAAGTCGACGTATATGCCAATGCACAAGCTCTCAACATATCTTCTAATATCTGATTGACTCTTTCATCGCCTGATGCTTTTGCGGATGATCTGTCAGATCTTGAAGTTCAAGCAGGTGCCCATTGCTGTATGCAATTTATCTCAAAATCTTGAGGTAAATTGGGTACCTCTGTCCGATACTATCTTCTTTGGAACTCCATGCAAGCAAACGATCCTTGACATGTATAGCTCTGCAACTTATCTCCTGAGTAGGTTGTCTTCACCGGTATAAAGTGTGCGACCTTTGTCAATCGATCCACGATGACCCATATGGAGTCATAACCTCCTTGCGTCCTTGGCAATCCGGTGATAAAATCCATTCCGATTTCCTTCCATTTCCACTCTGGTATTTTTAATGGTTGCAGCAGCCCTGCTGGCCGCTGATGCATAGCCTTGACTCGCTGGCATACATCACATAGTGCCACGTGCTCAGCAACCTCTCTCTTCATATTTGGCCACCAGAACCTCTCTTTTAAATCTTGGTACATTTTTGCACTTCCTGGGTGAATCAAATACTTGGAGTCATGAGCTTCCTCCAGTATTAACTGCTTTAACTCCTTTTTGTTAGGTACACAAATGTGCTCTTTCATCCACAACGTGCCTTGCTCGTCCAGCCTAAATTCTTTTGCTTGCCCTTCCTCCATCTTGGATTTGATTCGCTCGATCTTCTCGTCATCCTTCTGACCTTCTCTAATCTAATCCTCCAAGGTAGGCTTTATTCTAAAGCGGCTACAAATCCTTCCGGAACCACTTCCAATTTCAACTTCTGAAGGTCCTTGCACAATTCTCCCTGGCTTTCTCCCACTATCATATTTAGACCATGACTTTTCCAACTCAGGGCATCAGCCACTATATTGGCCTTGCCGGGATGATAATGGATACCCATGTTGTAATCCTTGATCAGTTCTAACCATCTTCTTTGTCTCATGTTCAGATCAGATTGGGTGAAAATGTATTTAAGGCTTTTATGGTCTGTGTACACCTCACATCTGTTACCAATAAGATAGTGACGCCATATCTTCAGGGCATGCACTACGGCTGCTAATTCTAGATCGTGTGTCGGGTAATTCCCTTCATGTGGCCTTAATTGTCTCGATGCATAAGCTATTACTTTTCCGTTTTGCATCAACACGCATCCAAGTCCTTGGCGTGATGCATCGCAGTAAATATCAAAACTCTGGTGCACATCTGGTTGAACTAACACTGGTGCTGATGTCAATCGTTTCTTCAATTGTTGAAAACTCTTTTCGCAATCCGGTGTCCACACAAATTTCTTCTCTTTCTTTAGCAATTGTGTAATTGGCCTGGCAATTGTCGAGAACCCTTCTATAAATCGGCGGTAATAACCGGCCATCCCAAGGAAACTTCGAATCTGCGTAACCATCTTCGGCGGTTCCCAATGCAGTACTGTCTCAACCTTGCTTAGGTCCACTGCAATTCCCTCGGCGGTCATTACATGCCCTAGGAATTCTACCTTGCTCTTCCAGAAGTTGCATTTACTGAATTTGCATATAGCTGTTGCTCCCTTAATTTTTCCAGCACTAATCTCAAATGTTGGGCATGCCCTTCATCCGTCCTTGAGTAAACTAGAGTGTCGTCTATGAACACGACCACAAATTTATCTAAATATTCCATGAATACTTTATTCATCAAGTTCATAAAGTATGCTGGCGCATTTGTCAATCCAAATGACATGACGGTGAACTCATAGTGTCCATATCTTGAAGAAAATGCAGTCTTTGGTATATCCTCGGTCTTGATTTTCAATTGGTGGTATCCTGACCTAAGGTCGATCTTGGAGAATACTCCTGCTCCTCTTAATTGATCGAAAAGATCATCTATCCGGGGTAACGGGTATTTATTCTTTATCGTCACTTCGTTAAGCGCACGATAATCCACACACATCCCAAAACTCCTATCTTTCTTTTTAACAAACAGAACCGGTGCTCCCCATGGCGACGAGCTCGGCCTGATGAACCCTTTTTCCAATAACTCCTCAATCTGTTTCTTCATCTCAACTAGTTCTTCGGTGGACATCCGATATGGTCTCTTTGCTATTGGTGCGGTTCCAGGTACTAAGTCATTTACGAACTCTTTGTCTCTGTCTGGTGGCATTCTAGGTAATTCCTCGGGAAAAACATCCGAATACTCACTGACCACTGGTACATCTCTTATACTGACGGTTTCTAGATTGTTTACTAACATCTGTCCTTCTCGAACTGCCATTGCTTGAAATTCTACTTTTCTACTATCAGGGCTCTCAATAGACACAACTCTTCGCCCGCAATCTAGTACGGCCTTATGTTTGGTCAACCAATCCATTCCCAGGATAACATCTAGGGTTTGGGCATCGAATATAATAAGGTTCGCTAGGAACTCTACCCCTTTTATTAATAGCTTAACCCCAGAACATCCGACCTTAGAGCGAAGTTCTGATCCAGGGGATTGGACTAGAAGTGTACTTTTAAGATTAACAATATCCAGATCATTTGTCACAACAAAATCTTGAGAAATGAACGAATGTGAAGCTCCTGAATCGAATAACACTGTAGCTGGCACTGAGTTGCCAAAGAACTTACCGAGCACGACGTCCGTGGCATTCTGGACTTCGTCTGTGGAGATATGGTTAATTCTGCCTCGCGTGAATGCTTGCGGTGTGGCTCCAGCTTGAGCGGGTCCTCGGCTTCCTCCTTGGGCAGGGGTCTTAGCTGGCATGTTCCCTAAGTTGAAACGCACTGGTGTCACTCCTCCCTTCTTTGGGCACACGTTGGCGAAATGCCCGATTTCATTGCAATTGTAGCAGCGTCTTCCTGACATCTGCTGGTTTCCTCCGTTCTGATTGGCAATCCTGACTGTGGCCTGGGGAGTTTGTCCTGCTGGCCTCGGCATCGGTGACGGTGTCCTGACGCTGTTCCCCGGCTGAAATCTGGTGAACTGCTGGGGTATCATTCTTGTTTTCTGCTGACCATGGCGTCTTCCTTGCTGGGCCATGCGGCGTTTACAATTATCGTCTAACTCCTTGCGCTTATCTTCCAGTATGAGCGCCTTATTAACCAGTTCTTGAAAATTAGGGAAGGTGTGGGTGATCAATCCCACCTGTAGACCAGTGTTAAGCCCCTTCATAAAGCGAGACTGCCTAGCCTTATCTGTTGCTACGTCTTCCGGAGCGTAGCGGGCTAGTTGAGTGAACTTGTTCAAATAATTGGCCACTGTCTGGCCCCCTTGTTTTAGTGTTCTAAACTCCTCCTTTTTTAGTTCCATAATACCTTCCGGCACGTGATACTGACGAAAGGCTATGGTAAATTCTTTCCAGGTAATTTCCTGTGGGTTTTCCTGCGATGCGCAGTAGTTTTCCCACCACTCAGTGGCTGTTCCTTCTAGCTAATGAGAGGCGTAAAGCACCTTCTCATTTCCATCACACTGGGTTATATGCAGTTTCCTCTCTATGGTTCTTAACCAATCATCTGCCTCTAACGGGCTAGCATTGCCTGAAAAAGTAGGTGGACGTGTCCTCATGAACTCGGACAATCTTGAGTAGGGGCGTGGCACATTGTTAACAGCTTGGTTGTTGGCGACTGCTTGGGTGTTGATTTGTTGCACGGTTGCCATCATGGTTTGCATTAATTGAGTTTGTGCTGCGAGAAAAGCTCCCAGATTCTGCATGTCGACTGGCGGTGCTGCCTGTGGTGGTGGTGTACTGCTCTGACTGCCTCCGGGACGTGAACCACTACCTCCGGCTCCGTTGTTGCGAGTGTTCACCATCTGCTGATTGCTTCGATGGTTTAGAGATAAGAGGGAAAAGAAAATAGATACGTAGAAGAACTTATGGGGGAAACAGGTGTAACTTAAAACCCTTAAACATTAAAGCATAGATAATAATAGATATGGTTTCTTACATAGTGTCGGGACCAATTAGCAATCCGGAAACCCTCGTGTTTTCAGCACTAGTCCCGTGATCGATAGCTAGTGCCCACAGTTAACAAAGATGAATATCACAATCATACACAACGGATTAATAAATAAAGAATTCATCTCTTAATATAATATGTTGAACAACCTTAAGGTCAACTTACATTTGTGAAGCCTAGATGGCTTCAACTCGAGTAAAAGCGAGCAAGAATGAACGAAGAAGCGTCGGTGAATCCCATCAATATGCCACGTGCTGGCGACAAGGTTCAACTCCTAGATATTCGTCTTCTTGCGAACTTCTTCTCCTTCGAAGACAAAGACTTCTCCTCAACTCGGTGATGTTTTGTTAAAGCAAGGGTGAGTACACAACCGTACTCAACAAGTCATGCATGTAATGCGCTTCTATTACTACATGCATGGCTTATTCCAAAGGATTGGTGAATGGTTCTTTTGCATAAAGCGGCATTCACAAATAATCATAATAGATAGAAAAGCGATAAAACAAATAATATCCATAATAAATTTCGTAATCATTCTCAAGTAAAACATTTCTCATCCTTAACCAATTTCCATATCACATTGTTCACATTCCCAACCTCATTTTATTTTCAAAACTCTACCCCTTGATTTGTAATCCCGAGCATTGTCCGATCTCATGACTCGGCTATTCAATAGTTTTTACACTCTGCAGAGGTTGTACACTTTACCCACAAGATACAATCAACTCATCACGTCAGCCGTGAATCGCCATACAAGAGTATGCGAATGAGCGATCATAACAAAGCCTTTCAGAAACTTCTAGCTCAACCTAGGAACCTCTCCGGGTTGCCTTCACTATCACTTCCTCGCTCGAGCCAAGTATAGGACCGACAAACACCGTTGAATGGTACCAAGCCAGAGTAGCATGCATCGCTCCCCATCTGATTACCCTTGGGTAATCGCCACCCAAGTATCAAAGGTGAGATATCGAATCCTACTAAACTAGGTCTTCCCATTCAGACATGTGGTTGTACGAGAGACTCAGGTCAAAGGCTTGCAAGGTGAAGTCCTTAGGGTGACCAAGGCAAGACTACCCCGAATAATTCACCAACAATACCATCATATAATTCACCAACAATACCATCACAAAATTCACCAACAATACCGCCAAATACCAGAGCGACATATTCAATGCCACTCTTGCCACTTGCCTCAGTCTAAAACATTTTACCACCCCAGTTGATTATTGCGCAACACAATGCCAACAACAACTCAACATCCATGTAGAACCACACTGGTTCCACATATCAACATCATCGTGTGGCAACACGTCACACCATTTCACAAACACATTTCATAATCAATTAATCAGTATTATCCTTTTATTTTCAAAAGACATGAGTTGCGCGGCAGGGCTAAGCAATTATACACGGTCTAACCAACCCACGTTGGCAAGTAATAACAACCAACTAATAATCAACCATCTTAGGGTGACAATTGAATTATGGCATACAAATAATCATGACAAGGTGATATTAGCAATTGGATTGTATAACTAATCCCAAATTAATTTAAATCATTTTAATTCTTGAACTAGCATGCAATAATTTGAATCAAAGTAAATTTGTAAAGCTAGAGCAATATGATCAAAGCACGACTTGCTCGGCCCTTGCTATCTTTATTGTTCTTTACTCTTTATCTTCGATCCTTGATCCTTGATCCACAATTTCCGCTTGCTTGATCCTCAACTCCTTCGAGCGACTTTCGAGAACGTGTCTAACGATAAACAAGCACAAATACAACAAAACTCAAAAAGCAAATCAAGTAAACTCCAAATTAAGAGCGAATAGCATTGGGCTGCTTGGCTTAGATGAAATTAGGAACTTAAATGGATTAGATCGATGATTAGACAAAAGCGAGCGGCTTTGGAAAATACACAAGAGAAAGATTAATAACCGGGAAAGAAGGAATGATATTCAAGAATATTTCTTCTGAGGTTATTATCTTGATTGGATAGCCGATGACATATGGACTCTCGATCTATAGACCGGGTCCACGATGATCGTTAGTTCGCCATGAACTAAGCAGATGCTCAAGGTTGACTTTTGTTGACTAAGTAGATACACAATCAAACAAAAGAAAGATAAACTGATAGACTAGGTCTGGCACAAGAATATGACATATGGCTAATGGTCTATCGACCAAGACCACGAATGAATTCTAGGTTAATGGCAGATTAGATTTTCAAGGATAAGACAAGAACGGATGGGATCGACATCCACTACGGTTCGATCCGGAGGTTAGTCTTACATCGGAGACGGGACTCGACGACGAGGCGGTGATAACAGGAAGACGAGGCTGAACTCAACGAGATGGGCTAGATCACAATAAGGCGATAGAGAAAGGTAAAGACATCACATTAGGGCTTCCACTTGTATGCACCCATGCGATGACAGCGATACAATCAGAGCAAATCGTTGCGGTGGAGCGTTAGCGGTGGAACGTTAATGGTGGGCGTTAGCGATGAATATGAAGCGTTAACGGCGGGCGTTAGCGATGGAATATTAATGGCAAAAGCGACACGGCGGGCGTTAGCGGCGAGCGTTAGCGATGGAACGTTACGGCGTAAGCGTTAGCGGCGGGCGTTAGCGATGGGCGTTAACGGCGAAGCGTTATCGGCGGAACGCGTTAGCGGCGTAAGCGTTAGCGGCGGGCGTTAACGATGGGCGTTAGCGATGTAGCGTTAACGATGGGCGTTAACGATGAAGGTGGAAGCGGTGACGGTAGGTTTTAGATTAAGGCTTTGACGGCAAATGGAGACCAAATGAACTCGAAGGATGGCCAAAACAGTAGGGTAATGACCCACTGGGCGGGAGGACTCGGCAAAGCGAACTAGGATGTTTAGCGACAAAAGGCGATGCGGCGCGATTTAAACCGACGGCGAAATGAATATTAAAATTTTCGGACAGTGGAATAGCAAAGGTAGGGTGAGCACGGTGTAGAACGCGCGATACGAACTCAACGGTATAGGCGGATTTGGCGGCGACGATCGGATTAATCATAAACTGCCGATTAACGGCTCTCGGAGCTAATAGATCAAACTACCATAACTATTAAAGTACTACATGAAACCTAACCAAATTTTACAGAGAGCTATGTGGGAATATTTGGCACAAAGTGACGCGAACGGATATGAGTTTTACCTTCTGGATCAGCGGGAGCGCGGCGAAGTTTTCTGCTGTCCATAGCGCAGTCTGATCGGAGAAAAGAATTTTCTGCGCGTAATCCTGAAGTCAAAACCGTGGGTTAGGGTGAGCACCATGTAGGGGATATCAAGAGGAGTCTACCATAAAAATTTCATGACCAAACTCGCAAAAACGGGGGAGAACGGGCTCCGGCAAGATTTGATCTTTGAGCGGCCATAACTTTTGATCCAGTGGATGAAATTGCACCAAATTTGGATGGAAGACAGAAGGTACCTTGAGGCACGATGTGACGCAGACGGATCTTGAAAAGAGTCGACGAGTTGACGGGGAACGTGACGCCAAAACAGGCCGACGTGGGGGCGGCGCTCGGGGCGATGCGGCGGCGCGGCTGCTCTGTTTGGAATCTTCCAAAACTTTTTCACAGGGGTGTTGCAAACATCATGGGGGTGCTCCACAAGAAATTTGAGGATGAACGGAGTTCGGGAGCGCCCGGTAGAGCTCGACGAAGTTCTCACCGGAGTTGGGGAAGAAGGCTTGCCGAGGAAGATCCGTCACGATTCGGATGCTGACCTTTTAGTATGATGTGGGGAATGATGAGAGGTGTCTAGGGTTCCATTTTCAGCTACAAAGGAGCGGTGGATCAACGGGAAAAGCTCGCCGGAGTTGGGAATGAAATCGGTGGCCGAAGGTGGTCCGGTGGGTATTCTCAAAATCTGATTTTACTGGAGGTAGAGGAAAGCAAGGGTAAGCTCTGGTAAAAATTTCAGATCGAAACAAGTTCGGGAGTGACCAGGAGAGCTCGCCGCAGTTTTCGTCGGAGTTGAAAAGAATGGCTCACGCAGGGAGATCCAGAACTCCGATGGGGAAAATTCCAATTGGGTTGTAAAGAGAACGCATGTGAGAATCTTTGGTTCAATTTATAGGGCGATCGGACCAGCGGATCGTCGGGAAACGCTCGCCAGAGTTATGACTGGAAACTGACAGGAACTGCCGGAATTACTGTAGCGTTACTGTTTATTAAATCCGAATTAACCAATTAAATCAAAATAAATAGCAAACGACGGTTCAAAAATCCGGGAAAAATCTGCAAAGTCACTCACAGCCTTGGTAACACAAATAAAATATTATTACCTAAAATAATAATTTTATTCGTGTACAGTAAATACTTTAATAGTGTTTTTAATATCTTTTAATTTAGAAAATACTAAAACAACCCCAAAAATTCTAAAAAATTTTAGGGAGTTTAATTAGGACATTTTGAGATCAACTAAAATATTTTGGTACCACCAAATATTTTATTTTATATCAACATATATTTTTATGTTGTTAAAGCTTTCGAAATGCTCTAGAAAATATATAATTTGAAAATTGTAGGAAATTTCGTATAAATTCCCTTAGGTTTATTTATATTAAATAAGATAGTTTTAGCAAAACCAAATCTTTTATTTTGTCTCTAAATTATATTTTTAATTGATGAGACTTTTGGAAATGTTTTGAAATGGAATTTGGATATATAATTGCCCGAACAATTAATAATTCGAATTAAAAATACAAATAAAAATCAATTAACATCCAAATGTTTAATTTAATAATTTTAATTAATTTTAGCAAATATCAAATTTGAAAAATTCTCGAGATACAAAGAACTTGTAAATCTCAATTTTAAGTTACTTTATATAAACAAAAGGCACATTAAATTGTTTTAGATTTAGAAAATTCTAGATTAAGCTTCTTTAATGAATTAAAATCAATAGAAATTTTTGGAAAGCTAATTTAAATATAAATTTTTGAAAACCCAAATTTTGGGATGTTACACATAGTCTAGGGACTATGCAACCATAATAACAGTCACAACATCACATAAAATAGTTCATTACAACATCGCACATCTAAGTTCGAATTTAAAGACGCGACTCAAAACATGTGAGTCTCAACGCAAAAGTCGACTACCACGACTCTGAAAGAACTCACTCCTCCAACCATCCATTGTGCTCACGATCATCATACATGCTGGCGGTTGGTGGCGTCGAACAACCGATCCCCATGCCCTCCCTTTGGTCTTTGTTGGGGCACCAGGCTGGCTTGGTCCTCTAGCTGGCGAACTGGCTCCTACTCCTCCGGCTCCTCCTCATCCTCGTCATCGAGCTCCATGACGGCCTCCGGCTCCCCCTGACCGTAGAGAGCCTCCTCCAACTCGGCGATCCTCTGCACAGCGTGCACTCTGGTCTCTCGCAGGGCCACCTCGGTCTCCTCCAAGGCACGGTACACCGCCTGAAGCTCCACAGTCGTAGCGTCCATAACCTCCTCCTGAGCTGCGGCGAACCGGCCCAAGTGCACGACGGCGGCGTCATCCTCCAGCCCCAAGCGCGCCTGAAGGGGTCCTCCCGTGTGCGGGTGCACATGGAAAGCAGTGTCCCACAGCTCATAGCCGTAGTCCCTGCTAACCCATCGCAGCGCTACCCGGGCACACTCCTGTATGCCCGCCTCGTAGCTGGCTCGCTTCACCGCGAGGTGGAGCGGACGACTGGCGCGAGCACCCTCCCGCGCATACAGAGTGAAAGTCGTCTCCCATCCGCGGTCGATCCCGTTGACCCTCCAGGTGCGGGACCGGTAGAGAGGGCGGTCGAAGCCTCCCAGCACCTGGAGCATCCTCCAAAGCTCCGCTGCGTAGCCTCCGTGACGCTCGTCGAAAGAGTGAACCATCCGCATCTGCCAAAGCAACGCGTCAGTACTATGATTTTTAAAAGAACACAAAAGTAATAGCAAAATACAGCATAGGTATGAAGTAAGAAAGAAAGGATAAGTCGAGAATTCATTGATTATTCTTGGCAACTTTTTAACCTTTAGAAATTAATTTTTCATTCTCTCCAAGACGGCCAATCTAATTAGGGTTAAGTCCTACAGTCAGTATGGCTCTGATACCGTCCCTGTCGGGCCCCGAATCTGCAAATCCGGACCCTCTGTGTTTTCTGTACTAGTCCAGGATCACGCTAGTACACATAGGATAAACAGGTTGAAGTACCACAATCATACACAGTGGAATTAATAATAAAGTACTTCAAGCATGAATATAAACGAGTTATATGACCTTATGGTCACCTTACATAATTCGTCACGCAGGACGATAAATAGCGAAAGTATCACAAGTTCATTTAGCGGAAGCAAAAATGCGGTAGTGAAACCCTCGTAGCCACGCAACCAAGCGAGGCTTAATCCTAATCCTCCGGCCTTCGTTGAACTCCTCTTCCCAAGTGGCATAGCTTCTTCTTACGAGGTTGTTGTTGAAGCAAGGGTGAGTATACAACATACTCAACAAGTCACGCTTGCAGTTCTATTACTACATGCATGGCTTATTCCAAAGGAAAGGCTTAAATGGCTATTTTACACAAAGCAGCATTTCTTTATAACAGGTAATCCTATTAGATTAAAAGCGGTAAAACCAATATTATTAATAATTAATTTCTCAATTCTTTTTCCAGAATTTGGCACACAGCCCTAGTTTCATTCATCAGTCTTTGGCACACAGCCACCCATTCCACACTTTTATTTTGAAAATCTAACCCTTGACTGTAATCCCCGAGCATTGTCCAATACATGAATGCGCTATTCGAATAGATTTAACACACACTGCTGAGGTGTACACTTTACCCACAGGATACAGTCGCTCACCACACAGGTGATTGATTGTAAAAAAGTCTTTCTTCGGAGACTAACACTTATCTAGTGAACCTCTCCAGTATTGCCTTTCTAACACTTCCCTCACACAAAGCCAAAGTTTAGAACAAGCGAATACCGTTAGATGGGTACCAAGCAGTAGTACGTGCACGCTCCCCATCTGATTACATTTTCGTATGCTTGTCATCCCGAGGTGTCAATGGAACGATATTAGAGACCTACTAAACTAGGTCCGTCCCATTCCAGACAAGTGGTTGTACGAGAGACTCAGGTCGATCAAAGGCTCTCAAGGTGAAGTCCTTAACTGTCCCGGGCAAGACATCCATTTTATATTTCTCAGCACACAGCCGTAACCATCACAATACATCCCATTGCCACACAGGCCCACCTGGCACGAAGCCTCCTTGCCACTTGCCCCGGTCCAAATAATTTCCCACCCCGGGTTTGCACTTATGCAACACCTGCCAATGCCCACGTCATTGCATGAGTAGGACCACACAGGTCGCTACCCTCAATTCCATATCATGACATCATCGCATTATTCCAAAATCGTTCCATAATTGCTTAGTCAGTATTGTTTTGTGATTTGAAAGCCATTCACGCGCCTACAAGCGAGGCTAAGTGACTAATCACGGTCTAGCCTCCCGTGTTGGCATTAATATAGCAACCAACATAATCTAACATCTTAGGTTGACAAGGATTGCAGGGCATACAATTAATATTAACAAGGTGGCATAAACAAGCTGGTATTTTAGCTACCTTTCCCAATATGAGCAATATCATTTTTAATTAACATAGCATGCATAAATTGAATCGAAATACATTTTAAAATCTAGGGGCAATATGGTCAAAGCATGACTTGCCTTCAAAAAGCAGTTGATTCTGGTCTAGCTCTTGCGATGGTTCTCTGAAATCCTTCTCGACGGCTTCCGGCAATTCGGAGTCTATTCGCATCAAGCAAACATATAATAAATACACAATAAAGACAACAAGCTAAATTTTAAAAATAAAATAAAATTCACTATTAAATACTTCACATTTTTACAAATTTTTAGGGACTGGAATCACCCAAATCCGAGTTAAAATGCAAAAGTTATAGCATTTGCAAGTTTCTGAAATTGAAATAAAGAAATAACCGAATTAAATGATTTATTTTTCCACTGGAAATCCGGTTAATCCTCTCGGCGTGACACGTGTCAACACCGAGACAGCCACGTCGCTCTCGGTCATCGACATGTTGGTTCGGATAGCGTCATCTTGGCGTCGGCACACCGGCGGTCATCCCAGCGGCAGTGGGCCCCATGAACACGATGCGGTCCAACCGAGGCGACCGCTGGCGAGCAAGCATCAAACCACGCAGACACATGATCTCCCGGCCATTGGATTCAAATCCAATGGTCGGTACATGCGCGGTCAAACCTACACACGCGGCAACATCCACGCCACTCATTTCGAATCCTACGGCTACCGTTACCCGGAGAGTTTACTATTCATGAGCCTACGTGGCCTAATCGATGCGGTTGGATGAAGATCCGACGGCGAAGGTTAACCGAGCGGTTCCCTATTCACCGCACCTACGCGGCGCAATCCTAGCCGGACATCACATATCTAACGGTCATTAGCTACCCGATGGCCTCCTGGTCTAGCGCTACAGAGGAAGAGACGTGGCGTTACCTTGGACGTCCGATGAAAATCCTCGGACTCTGTTATCCCGGAGTTTACTATTCACTAGCCTCGTGGCGACCAGAACCGCACGATCACCATCTAACGGTTGAGATCTACCGGTATCGCTTCGGCCCGATTCAAAGAAAAGAACGCGCGGCTTTACCTTGAGCGTTGGATGGGAATCTGACTGCGGAGGTGAGCTGCGGGGTGTTAACACGGCCTTATACGATCGTCGCGAACTTGGGAAAACGAAGTGGCAACGGCGTTTAGGCGACTCGGTCAGAAGAAAGGGCTCACTGGACGCGGCGTGTCACAGCGAACTCGGCGAGGGTCCCAAGTGTGATGAAGAGCGGCGGACGACGGCGGAATGCAAAGAAAACGAGGCGGAGGAAGGAAGCTACTCCAGTGAGCTCGAGCGGGGTCTCGGTGGCGGCAATGGCGTGGGGAGGTGCAATGTGGCGAACGAGGCGCTGCGCACGGAGGGCTATATCACTCGCTCGGACAGCCTCGAGACGCGTGCGAAAATCTCTGACACGATCTGCGGCGGCCAACGGCGACGGCGGCGGCTGACACGCTCCATCCTGAGAAGCTTCGGTTACATCCCACCGCCCGATCGCCATCCAACGGCGCTATTGAATAACGGTTCGACGATAATGCGCCACGCGTCGGCATCCTAACGGCCCCTTACCGAGATTCAACGCCTTACGCGCTATAAACGACGCGGCCGACCCGCGTCCATCCGATGCAGATCGAACGGTCCAAGACAAGCGGCGCTAGGGTTTTTCCGGCGTGAGCACAGTATTGGGCCAGGCCCAATACTGTAGCTAGGCGATTTTCTCCGATTTATCAGTAAAAATAAATCCAATAAATCAAAGTAATTATTTAGGGCACTAAAAATACTCAAAAAATTCTAGCAAAATTCTAGAAAATATTTCAGAGCATTTTGAGCCTAAATAAAATATTTTTATTTATTTTTGATAATTACCTTTTCTGATATTTAATTATTCAAGAGAAGGATAATCTAAATTAATTTCGATTAAATCCAAATAATTCCCAAATAATCAGATAAATTCAATTAAATGCAAATAAATTTTAATTAATTCACAAAAATTTAAATAACTCCAAAAAAATTAAATTTAAGCCAAATTTTAGGACGTTACAAAATACCATTTTAATTTCTCTAACTTGCGTGATTTGCATTCCTGCGACCACTCCATTTCCACCCCACCTCGGTGGCTGAACGCCCTCCTACCTGCCAACAGTGGGCCCAACCTGTTAGGTGCTTCTCCTTCTTCTTGCCGGCTCCTTCCCTCGCTCCTCCATTTTTGGCTAGGAGAAGCTTCAAAAATCCCGCCTTTCTCATGCCCAATCTGATCCCCACTTTGGGTGCAACTGTGCCCCCATATCCTGCCACCTCATTCTGTTGTTGCACCCCTTGTCCCCTCCCACTTATCGCTAAAATCCCGAGCCGGTCATCGCTGATTTTGTGCCTGCGCCGCCACCCCCATGCGCCACCTTGGGCTATAAATAGCCCCCTGACTCCCCCTTCCTCCCTCACTCCATTCCCCTCATTCTCTCTCTTTTCGCCACTCAAACGCCGTCGCGTAGCCACCTTTCCCCTTCGGCCGTCGTCATCACCGCCCTCCGTCCTCCTCCAGCCGTCGTCGACTCCGCCTCGAAGTCGCGCCACCGGTGCACACTCCCACCGCTGCTCCCACAGTCCCACCCCGGCTGTGCCATTTTTCACTGCTGGTGCACTGTTGAGGTATCACCCTCGGCCTTTGCTGACTCTGGCGTCCTCCTTGCTGTGCCAAACGACGCTTGCGATTGTCATCCAACTCTTTGCGCTTATCTTCAAGAATGAGCGCCTTGTTGACAAGCTCTTGGAAATCAGGAAAGGTGTGGGTGATTAATCCCACTTGAAGTCCAAAATTGAGTCCCTTCATGAATCGGGACTGCCTGGCCCTGTCCGTGGATACATCCTCCGGCGCATATCATGCAAGTTGTGTGAACTTGTTCAGGTAGTCGGCCACTGACTGGCCCCCTTGCTTCAAGGATCGGAACTCTTCTTTCTTGAGCTCCATCATACCCTCCGGCACATGATACTGGCGGAAGGCAACTGTGAACTCATCCCAAGTAATCTCCTGGGGATGCTCATGGGAAGCACAGTAATTCTCCCACCACTCAGCAGCAGTCCCTTCTAGCTGGTAGGAAGCATATAAGACTCTCTCATTGCCGACACATTGGGTTATGTGCAGCTTCCTCTCGATTGTACGCAGCCAATCGTCAGCTTCTATGGGGTTGACATTCCCAGAGAAGGTTGGAGGTCTAGTCCTCATGAAATCGAACGACCTAGGCGAGGTCCGTGGTGTCTGACTTGATTGTTGTTGATATTGGCGGCTGATTACGCATCTGCTTGCATCTGTTGCATCATAGTGCATGAGTTGGGTTTGAGCAGCCAAAATGCACCAGTTGTTCATATCCACGGTGGGGGTTGAGGTTCGGTGCATTGTTTTGATTTCTTTCTTGCTGTGTTCCGCTTCCTCCAGCTCCACGGTTTCCACGAGTGTTCACCATCTGAAGTACAATAAGTTTAGGGAAAAGAGGGAATAGGTATGCAAGTAACAAGAATCTTATGCGGGGAGAAGATTTGTTTGACTCAAACATAAGCACACCATTTTATTTAATACCTTAAGGACATGGTCGCTCACAAATGCCTACAGGCACTGCGACACACATCAAACACGCATATCATAGAAATTGTTCACCAAGAGCAACCATAACAACTCATAAGTTCAACCAACCGTACTAGGGCAAACTTAAATAAACTGACTCAATAATTGACTCTCACAGGAGTCGACCCTAACGATAATAACAGAAAAAAACTCTCTAGTCGTCGATCCACCCAGGCTGCGGTCCTCCGGGTGGGTAGTGCGGCGGGTGCGGCGGCATCGGAGCAAACTGATCCTGATGCCCCACTGCTGGTGGAACATAAGATCCCACGGACTCTGCTAGCTCGGGTGGCGCTTTGCCGGGTCTTGGCGGCTCTGGTACTCTGGTCTTTGGTGCCTCTGGTGGTGCCTCTGCCGGCGCCTCTGCTCAGGCTCCTCGGGGTCGGGGTCGTGCAGCTCAAGCATCGGCTCCGGCTCTGGTCCCTCTAGCAGCTCCTCTAGCTCGTGCACCCTCCAGATGTAGTGAGCCATCGCCTCCCTCACATCCTGCAGCTGAGTCCGGACCTCGGCGACCTCATCACGAGACCTCTGCAGCTCCTGGACAGTCTCATCGATGAGCTCCTCCTGGGCGTTGACATACCTCGCCAAGTGGGTGACCGTGGCATCATCCTCCTCCTCCGGATCTCTGGCAAACCTGTCGTCTAGGTGTGGGTGAAGACGGAAGACAGTGCCAACGAGCTCCTCGGAAGAACGCGTGCGATCTGACGCATCGCCAGCGGCGATCTCTGGATCCGGCCTCAAAGGTAGACCTCTGGCGGTGAAGTGGAACGGACGGCTGGCTCTCCCCCGGTCTCGGGCGTAGACGTCACCTTGACGTCCCAAGCGACGTCCAAACCAGCCCGAACCACCGAGTTACCTCGGTAGATCGGCCTCACGAAGCCCTCGATGGTCATAACGAGATACCACAACTCCTTGGCGTAGCCACCCGTGCGCTCTTGAGCGAGTGGATCCTCCTCATCTGCCAAAGCAGATCTCGTCGAGATCTAAATTTTGAAAGAAATCAAAACTGGTACAAACATACAGCATAGGTATGAAGTAAGAAAGAAAAGACAAGTCAAGATGTCATTTATAATCTTGCACAATTTTAATCTTTAGAAATTAACCTTTTCTTAATCGGCCAGTCTACTTAAGGTCAAGTCTCTGATCGGTATGCTCGATACCACCTCTATCGTGCCCGAATTTACAACCCGGACACTCGTGTATTCAGCACTAGTCGAGATCGCTAGTGCACACAGACTAAGCAGGTATAATATCACATCATACACAGCGGAATATTAAATAAAGTACTTCAAACATTTATATAAACGAGTGTATGACCTTATGGTCATCCTTACAATAGTTATGCCACGCAGGGCTTACAATAATCAAATAACAAAAAGTTCAGCAGCGGAATATAAAAATTCATGATGTCCTCCTTTTCCACAGTCGCTCCGACGAAGGCTTGTCCTTAGTTCCCTGGCTCCTCGACATACTCTTCTTCGTAGGCTGGTGTAGTTTCTTCTTCTGGTAGGTTTGTCCGCAAGGGTGAGTACACACCGTACTCAACAAGTTATGCACAATGCAGATCTATTTACTACATGCATGTCTTATCCAAAGGATAGGCTTTATTGGTTATTTTGCTTTTGCATCAACATTTTGAATTATCAAATATTTAGATTGAAAGCATCAAACTTATAATTAATATATGTTTCAAATTGTTTTTCCACAGTATTTTGGACACACAGTCCCTAGACAACTTCATTTCACAATTTTGGCACACACCAACCTCCCCATTTATTTTTAAAACACTACCCTTGTTGTAATCCCGAGCATTATCCATTACAGTGGACTCGGCTATTGAGCAGTTTTAACACTCTGCGAGAGGTTGTACACTTTACCCACAAGATACTGATCGCACACCACAAAGGCGATTAACGTAACAAAGCTTTTGAAACTTCTACCTTAGCCTAAGAACCTCTCCGTGTTGCCTCCACTATCACTCCCCTCACACAGTCAAGTATAGAGGCGGACAAACACCGTTGGGCCAGTACCAAGCCGTATAGCAGCACGCTCCCGTCTGATTACCCCGTATGCTTGCCACCCCGAGGTATCAAAGGTAAGACATCGAATCCTACTAAACTAGGTCCTCCCATTCGGACATGTGGTTGTACGGAAGACTCAGTCAAAGGCTTGCAAGGTGAAGTCCTTAAGCGAGCGAAGGCAAGACATCCTTCTCTCAATTTTGGCACACAGCCCTCACATCACTCAACCCATCCCACGGTTGCCCACAGGCCCACAGCGCGAAGCCTCGGTCCACTTGCCCCATCTAAATCAAATCCACCCCAAGTTGTTAATGATTGCAACACATGCTCATATTCATCTTTCATGTAGAACCACACAGTCTCTACATTCCAAAGTTAATACCAACATCATTCCACATTTCATTAAAAAGCATTCGCTATTCTTTAGTCAATGTTGATTTTGTAGTCCAAATAGAATGATTCACGTACATGCTTGGCTAAGCAACTATTCACAGTCTAGCCTCCCGTGTTGGCACAATATCATCAACCAACTAGATTTACCTAGCTTAGGTTATCAAGGAATCCTGGCATACAAATGATATCAAGGTGGCATAAACAACTTGGTTGGATACCTAATTCACCCAAAATAATTAAAGTCATTTTTAGTTGAATTAGCATGCATAGTTTAAAACAAAATATATTTAAAAAATTAGGAGCAACATGGTCAAAGCATAACTTGCCTTCAAAAAGTTGCTGGTCTTGCTCAGAAGTCAAATCTTGCACTGGAAATTCCCCCTCGCAATCTCCCGACAAATCAACGTCTAATTAAAATTAACATGCACACAATAAATACATTTTCCAGAGAACTAAATCAACTCTAAAAATTCCACAAAATTCACCAATAAATAGATCTTGATTTTACAAATTTTTAGAAATTGGAATCACTCAAATCGGAGTTAAAACGCAAAAGTTATAAGCATTTGAATTTCAAAATAAATCCAAAAATAATAAACCGAATTTCTCTAATTATTTTTATACGGAAAATCCCGTTATTTATGACGTCAGCGCTACTGTAGATGACGTCAACTTCAAATCGGCGTCGGCCAGCGTCCTGCTTTAACGTCATCATCGGCCTCGCCAGCACTGACAAGTGGGCCCCACCGCTGACGTCAGCATGGACACGTGTCAATCACCCATGCGTGACATGCGGCCGCGAAATATCAACCGAGAGCTCAAATCAGTATCAACCGTCGGATTAAAAATGAACGGCCACGATCTGACATCGACTCGGCTCGGGTTACCGCGGTGGCGACACGTGGCACAGTATCGTCCCTCGGATCAAAATCCAACGGCGAAGAATAAACCGAATAACAAGTTAATTAACCCGGTCATGCATCAAGATTCGTGTGGTGTGATCAATGGCCGGGATCGCACCAAACACTTTGATCACTTGATAAAGTGTGGCGTGGCGCAATCACGAATCCTTGGATCAAAATCGAGCGGCGGTAGTTAAGCGGGTGGCGTGAAGCGACAACGGCAATTTGTCGCCTCGGTTCCAGCGTACGCGCGTCGACCGCGATCTTTGGGCCGAGCCGCGGCGCAAATCCTGGCGTCCATTTCAAAATGAGCGGCCAGATTAATTCAACTTTTACGCTTAATATTCCGGATCTAATAGCTACGAGAAAGAACTACGTGGCTCACTATCAACCGCACGATTTTGATCTAACGGCTAGCTTTAGAAGATGGGGTTTACTATTCATGTGACTACGTGGTTAACTCGGATCGTCGATGCTAATCCCACGGTTAACAAATAACTTGGTTTTTGAGCACACGCGGCGATCGGCTATGGGCACGTGGCACTATCCTAGCCCTTCATTGCTAAATCGGCGGCTCACGGTGAAAATGGGACTCCTTTGTTTCGATGGCGGCGTGGATGAACCGGTGGCGTTGGATGACGATCTAACGGTCAACGAAGCTCGGATTCTCGGTGAAGACACGGCGTGGAAGTCTTTTCTTGGGAGGCGAAGAAGAAGGCAAGCGGCGGCGTTCGATGCGACTCGGTGAAGTGAGTTAGTCGCCGGATGCGCAGAACTTGAGGATTACTCGGTGGTCTTGATAGCGACGGAGGTCACCGGCGGCGCAAACCACGGCGGAGTGGCTCGGAACCGGCGAAGACGCGCGTTCTCGGTGGACTTTGGATTGCGTGAAAGGGCTTAATCGTGCGGACGGACGTGCTTTATACCTTTGGGCTAGAAGATGAAGTGGGAGATGCGCGGCGGCGTAAATCGCGGCGATTTTCGAGCTCAGCGGCGGCGGCGCGGCGATTCATTCCCACGAAGCGAAGCGGCGTGGCTTCCATCCGATCGTTCACGCGTGATCCAGCAGCGCTGAGCGACGAACGAAACACGGCCGATTCTCACCCATCCGATGCAGATCAACGGTGGAAAAAGAGCGGCGGCGCTAGGGTTTCAATCGTGCGCCTGATGGTGGGCTCGACCCGTTCTTGTTCATCCGAGTATTAATCGATTTTTGAATAAAAATAATCTGAATATTCATTTGAATTAATTGAGGCACTAAAAATATCGGAAAAATTCTAGAAAAATTCCAGAAAATATTTTAAGACATTTTGAACTCAAATAAAATATTTTCACTTTTATTTTATTAAAACTTTTCTTTATTAAATTAATTTCCAAATAAGAGTTAATTTCCAAAAATCCAATTAATTGCAAATAAATTCCAGAAATTCTCAGAAATTCAAATTAAATTGTAAAATTCAAAATTAGCAAAATTTGAGGATGTTACAAACCTCCCCCTTATGAGAATCTCGACCAGAGATTCGAGGTAACTAGAGAAGAGGTTGGGAAACTCCTTCTTCAAATCTTCCTCGCGTTCCCAAGTTGCCTCGCTTTCTGAATGATTGCTCCATTGAACTCTGCAAAAGCGGGTTGATTTGCTTCTGGTCTCTCGATCCATGGTATCCAAAATCTTTACTGGATGTTCTTTATAAGTCAAATCCTCCTGCAGTTCAATAGCTTCAATAGGTGCTTGTTCTTCTGGTACTCGAAGACACTTCTTCAGTTGGGATACATGGAATACATCGTGTACTCCGGTCAAAGACTGCGGCAGTTCTAGTTGATATGCAACTTCTCCTTTGCGGCTCAATATCTTGAATGGCCCCACATATCTCGAGCAAGTTTTCTTTTAGCATGAAACCTTTTAACTCCCTTTAATGGCGTGACCTTGAGATATACATAATCCTCGGGCTCAAAACTTAAATCACGACTCCGGTTGTCTGCATAACTCTTCTGCCTGGATTGTGCAGTCTTCAGTCTTTCTCGGATCATAGCAATCTTCTCTTCTGCATCTAAGAGTACATCTGGTCCGAAAACATGACGTTCTCCCGTCTCATTCCAGTTCAATGGTGTCCGACACGGTCGACCATATAGAGCTTCAAAAGGCGACATTTTTAGGCTGGCCTGATAGCTATTATTGTAACTAAATTCTGCGTACGGCAAGCATTTATCCCACGATGACATGTATGATAAAGCACAGGCTCTCAGCGTATCCTCGAGTATTTGGTTAACCCTTTCAGTCTGACCATCGGTCTGTGGATGATATGCCGTACTAAAATTCAGACGAGTACCCATAGCTGTATGCAGCTTATCCCAAAACCTTGAGGTAAATTGAGTACCTCTATCCGATACTATCTTTTTAGGTACACCATGTAAACAAACAATTCTCGACATGTATAACTCCGCTAGCTTATCTCCTGAGTAGGTTGTTTTCATAGGTATAAAATGAGCAACTTTTGTTAACCGATCTACTATGACCCATATGGAGTCATATCCACTCTGAGTTCTTGGAAAGCCGGTGATGAAATCCATCCCGATTTCTTCCCATTTCCATACAGTATCTTGAGGGGTTACCTTGATCCGGTGGTCTCGATGCATTGCTTTGACTCTTTGACATATGTCACATAGTGCTACATGCTCAGCTACTTCCTTCTTCATATTCGGCCACCAAAATCTTTCTTTCAAATCCTGGTACATCTTTGCACTACCGGGGTGAATTGAATACTTGGAATTATGTGCTTCCTCAAGTATCAACTGCTTTAATTCGGGTTTATGAGGTACGCATATTCTATTCTTTATCCATAAAGTACCCTGTTCATCTACCCTGAAGTCCTTGGCTAAGTCCTCGTCCATTTTAGATTTAATCCTGTTAATCTTCTCATCATTCTTTTGACCTTCCCTAATCTGTTCTTCTAGGGTTGGTTTAACTTCCAAGGTAGCTAGAAATCCTTCTGGTATAACCTCTATTCTTAGCTTCTGAAGTTCTTTACATAAATCCGGTTGATCTTCTGCTGACATTGAATTCAAGCTATAGCTTTTTCGACTCAAAGCATCTGCCACCACATTTGCTTTTCCTGGATGGTAATGGATTCCAATGTTATAATCCTTGATTAACTCTAACCACCTCCTTTGTCTCATATTTAGGTCTGATTGGGTGAATATATACTTTAAACTTTTATGATCTGTATATATTTCACACCGATTTCCCATAAGATAGTGACGCCAAATTTTGAGAGCGTGCACCACTGCTGCTAACTCTAGGTCATGAGTCGGGTAGTTTTGTTCATGTGGTCTTAACTGCCTCGACGCATAAGCTACTACTTTGCCATTCTGCATCAGCACACATCCAAGTCCCTGACGTGAAGCATCACAATATATGTCAAAATTATCCTTGGTATTCGGCAACACTAGAACAGGTGCTGAAGTTAAACGCTTCTTCAGCTCTTGGAAACTCTTTTCGCACTTGGGCGACCAAGCAAACTTTTTCTTTTTCTTTAGCAATTGCATGAGAGGTCTCGCAATTGAAGAAAATCCCTCAATGAAACGGCGGTAGTACCCAGCCATTCCAAGGAAACTTCTGATCTGGGTAACTGACTTCGGTTGCTCCCAATGCAACACTGCCTCTACTTTCTTCGGATCAACAGCTACTCCTTCAGCAGTCATCACATGACCCAAAAACTCGACTTTCTTTTTCCAAAAGTCATATTTACTAAACTTCGCATATAATTGGTTTTCTCTCAACTTTTCTAATACCATCCTTAAATGTCCAGCATGCTCTTCCTCTGACTTGGAATAAACAAGAATATCGTCGATAAACACGACGACGAACTTATCCAAATATTCCATGAATACTTTATTCATCATATTCATGAAATATGCAGGAGCATTAGTCAGTCCGAAGGACATGACCGTAAATTCATAATGACCATACCTTGACGAGAAAGCTGTCTTTGGTATGTCTTCAGTCCGAATCTTAAGCTGGTGATATCCAGACCGAAGGTCTATCTTTGAGAAGACTCCTGCTCCTCTTAACTGATCAAATAGATCATCTATTCTGGGCAATGGGTATTTGTTCTTTATCGTCACATCATTGAGTGCACGATAGTCTATACACATTCTGAAACTCCCATCCTTTTTCTTCACAAACAATACCGGGGCTCCCCACGGTGATGAACTAGGTCTTATGAAACCTTTTTCCAATAACTCTTCAATCTGTTTCTTCATCTCTACTAGCTCTTCGGTGGACATTCTATAAGGTCTCTTCGCGATCGGAGCTGTTCCTGGCACCAACTCAATCACGAACTCTATATCCCTGTCCGGTGGCATTCCCGGCAAATCTTCGGGAAAGACGTCCGGGTATTCACTGACTACTGGAACATCTTCCATATTAATAGTTTTTACACTGTTAATCATCAGTTGATCTTCTCGGGCAGCAATTGCTTGAACTTCCACCTTTCTACCATCTGGGCTCTCAATGGTAACCATTCTCCGCCCACAATCTAGCACTGCCTTGTGCTTGGATAACCAATCCATTCCCAAAATAACATCTAGGGTTTGGGTTTCCAATATGATCAAGTTCGCTAGGAACTCTATTCCATTTATTAATAGTTTTACCCCGGAACACCCTACTTTAGTTCGGAGTTTTGATCCAGGGGTTTGGACTATAAGAGTATTTTTAAGGTTGACCATATCCAAATCATTTTCCATAACAAAAACCCATGAAATAAATGAATGTGAAGCTCGAATCAAACAAAATGGTAGGTGATGCTGAGTTAACTAGAAACTTACCGATACTACATCATCGCATTCGAACTTCGTCGCTTGATGACATGGTTGACTCTTCCCGTACAATTGGTGAGGTGCAGCTCACCTTGAGTAGGTCCTCAACTTCCTCCTTGAACAGGTGTTCTTGCTGGAGTATTTCCCAGATTAAAGCGAACAGGAGTGACTCCTCCTTTCTTGGGACAGACATTGGCGAAATGTCCCATCTCGTTGCAATTATAGCATCGTCTTCCTGCCATTGGCAGATTTCCTGTAGCTGGGCTGACAATCCTTGCCGGTGTCTATGGATTCTGACCACTACGTCTCTGTGCAGGCATTGGTGCCCTTGTGCTGCTTCCTGGTTGGAATCGGGCGAACTGTTGAGGTATCACCCTCGGCCTTTGCTGACTCTGGCGTCCTCCTTGCTGTGCCAAACGACGCTTGCGATTGTCATCCAACTCTTTGCGCTTATCTTCAAGAATGAGCGCCTTGTTGACAAGCTCTTGGAAATCAGGAAAGGTGTGGGTGATTAATCCCACTTGAAGTCCAGAATTGAGTCTCTTCATGAATCGGGACTGCCTGGCCCTGTCCGTGGATACATCCTCCGGCGCATATCGTGCAAGTTGTGTGAACTTGTTCGGAGTAGTCGACCTTGATAGCCCCTTGCTTCAAGGATCGGAACTCTTCTTTCTTGAGCTCCATCATACCCTCCGGCACATGATACTGGCGGAAGGCAACTGTGAACTCATCCCAAGTAATCTCCTGGGGATGCTCATGGGAAGCACATTAATTCTCCCACCACTCAGCAGCAGTCCCTTCTAGCTGGTGGGAAGCATATAAGACTCTCTCATTGCCGACACATTGGGTTATGTGCAGCTTCCTCTCGATTGTACGCAGCCAATCGTCAGCTTCTATGGGGTTGACATTCCCAGAGAAGGTTGGAGGTCTAGTCCTCATGAAATCAAACAGCCTAGACTGATGTCCGTGGTGTACAGCTTGATTGTTGTTGATATTAACGGCAGCCTGATTCTGCATCTGCTGCATCTGTTGCATCATGGTTTGCATGAGTTGGGTTTGAGCAGCCAAAAATGCACCCAGATTGTTCATATCCACAGGTGGGGGTTGAGGGTTCGGTGCATTGTTTTGATTTCCTTCTTGCTGTGTTCCGCTTCCTCCAGCTCCACGGTTTCCACGAGTGTTCACCATCTGAAGTACAATAAGTTTAGGGAAAAGAGGGAATAGGTATGTAAGTAACAAGAATCTTATGCGGGGAGAAGATTTGTTTGACTCAAACATAAGCACACCATTTTATTTAATACCTTAAGGACATGGCCGCTCACAAATGCCTACAGGCACTGCGACACACATCAAACACGCATATCATAGGAATTGTTCACCAAGAGCAACCATAACAACTCATAAGTTCAACCAACCGTACTAGGGCAAACTTAAATAAACTGACTCAATAATTGACTCTCACAGGAGTCGACTCTGACGATAATAACAGAAAAAAAAAACTCTCTAGTCGTCGATCCACCCAGGCTGCGGTCCTCCGGGTGGGTAGTGCGGCAGTCTTGGCTGACATCGAGCAACCGATCTGATGCCCCACTGCTGGTGGAACATAAGATCCCACGGACTCTGCTGGCTCGGGTGGCGCCTGCTCGGGTTCTGGCGGCTCTGCACTACGGTCTTTGGTGCCTCTGGTGGTGCCTCCTGCCGGCGCCTCTGCTCAGCTCCTCGGGTCGGGGTCGTGCAGCTCAAGCATCGGCTCCGGCTCTGGTCCCTCTAGCAGCTCCTCTAGCTCGTGCACCCTCCGGATGTAGTGAGCCATCGCCTCCCTCACATCCTGCAGCTGAGTCCGGACCTCGGCGACCTCATCACGAGACCTCTGCAGCTCCTGGACAGTCTCGTCGATAAGCTCCTCCTGGGCGTTGACATACCTCGCCAAGTGGGTGACCGTGGCATCATCCTCCTCCTCCGGATCTCTGGCAAACCCTGCCGTCTCGGTGTGGGTGAAGACGGAAGACAGTGCCAATGAGCTCCTCAGAGAACGTGCGTGCGTCTGACGCATCGCCAGCGAGCGATCTCTGGATCCCGCCTCAAAGGTAGACCTCTGGCGGTGAAGTGGAGCAGACGGTGGCTCTCCCCGGTCTCGGCGTGGTATCACCTTGGCGTCCCAAGCGGCGTCCAAACCAGCCCGAACCACCGAGTTACCTCGGTAGATCGGCCTCACGAAGCCCTCCAGTAGCTGTAACAGATACCACAACTCCGCAGCGTAGCCACCCGTGCGCTCTCCGAACGAGTGGATCCTCCTCATCTACCAAAGCAGATCTCGTCGGATCTAAATTTTGAAAGAAATCAAAAGCGGTACAAACATACTGACATAGGTATGAAGTAAGAAAGAAAAAGACAAGTCAAGATGTCATTTATAATCTTGCACAATTTTAATCTTTAGAAATTAACCTTTTCTTAATCGGCCGATCTACTTAAGGTCAAGTCTCTGATCGGTATGCTCGATACCACCTCTGCGTGCCCGAATTTACAACCCGGACACTCGTGTATTCAGCACTAGTCGAGGATCGCGCTAGTGCACACAGACTAAGCAGGTATAATATCACATCATACAGTGAATATTAAATAAAGTACTTCAAACATTTATATAAGCGAGTGTATGACCTTATGGTCATCCTTACAATAGTTATGCCACGCAGGCTTACAATAATCAAATAACAAAAAGTTAAGAACGGAATATAAAAATTCATGATGTCCTCCTTTTCCTGATCGCTCAAGCGAAGGCTTGTCCTAGTTCCTGGCTCCTCGACATACTCTTCTTCGTGAGGTGGTGTAGTTTCTTCTTCCGTAGGTTTGTCATAAGGGTAGTACACACCGTACTCAACAAGTTATGCACAATGCAGATCTATTTACTACATGCATGTCTTATCCAAAGGATAGGCTTTATTGGTTATTTTGCTTTTGCATCAACATTTTGAATTATCAAATATTTAGATTGAAAGCATCAAACTTATAATTAATATATGTTTCAAATTGTTTTTCCACGATATTTTGGACACAGTCCTAGACAACTTCATTTCACAATTTTGGCACACACCAACCTCCCATTTTATTTTTAAAACACTACCCCTTATTTGTAATCCCGAGCATTATCCATTACCGTGGACTCGGCTATTGAAACAGATTTTAACACTCTGCAGAGGTTGTACACTTTACCCACAAGATACATCGCACACCACAAAGGCGATTAACCGTAACAAAGCTTTTCAGAAACTTCTACCTTAGCCTAAGAACCTCTCCGTGTTGCCTCCACTATCACTCCCCTCACACAGAGTCGAAGTATAGGGCAGACAAACACCGTTGGACGGGTACCAAGCCGTAGCAGCAGCACGCTCCCCGTCTGATTACCCCGATGTAACTTGCCACCCCGAGGTATCAAAGGTAAGACATCAGAATCCTACTAAACTAGGTCCTCCCATTCGGACATGTGGTTGTACGGAAGACTCAGGTCAAAGGCTTGCAAGGTGAAGTCCTTAACTGACGAAGGCAAGACATCCTTCTCTCAATTTTGGCACATAGCCCTCACATCACTCAACCCATCCCACAGTTGCCACACAGGCCCACCTGGCACGAAGCCTCGGTCCACTTGCCCCAGTCTAAATCAAATCCACCCCAAGTTGTTAACAGTGCAACACATGCTCATATTCATCTTTCATGTAGAACCACACAGGTCTCTACATTCCAAAGTTAATACCAACATCATTCCACATTTCATTAAAAAGCATTCGCTATTCTTTAGTCAATGTTGATTTTGTAGTCCAAATAGAATGATTCACGTACATGCTTGGCTAAGCAACTATTCACGGTCTAGCCTCCCGTGTTGGCACAATATCATCAACCAACTAGATTTACCTAGCTTAGGTTATCAAGGAATCCTGGCATACAAATGATATCAAGGTGGCATAAACAACTTGGTTGGATACCTAATTCACCCAAAATAATTAAAGTCATTTTAGTTGAATTAGCATGCATAGTTTAAAACAAAATATATTTAAAAATTAGGAGCAACATGGTCAAAGCATAACTTGCCTTCAAAAAGTTGCTGGTCTTGCTCGAAGTCAAATCTTGCACTGAAATTCCCCTCGCAATCTCCCGACAAATCAACGTCTAATTAAAATTAACATGCACACAATAAATACATTTTCCAGAGAACTAAATCAACTCTAAAAATTCCACAAAATTCACCAATAAATAGATCTTGATTTTACAAATTTTAGAAATTGGAATCACTCAAATCGGAGTTAAAAGCATAAAAGTTATAAGCATTTGAATTTCAAAATAAATCCAAAAATAATAAACCGAATTTCTCTAATTATTTTTATACGGAAAATCCCGTTATTTATGACGTCAGCGCTACTGTAGATGACGTCAACTTCAAATCCGACGTCAGCATGACGTCACTGCTGACGTCATCATCGGCCTCGCCAGCACTGACAAGTGGGCCCCACCGATGACGTCAGCACGGACACGTGTCAATCACCCATGCGTGACATGCGGCGGCGAAATATCAACCGAGAGCTCAAATCAGTATCAACCGTCGGATTAAAAATGAACGGCCACGATCTGACATCGACTCGGCTCGGGTTACCGCGGTGGCGACACGTGGCACAGTATCGTCCCTCGGATCAAAATCCAACGGCGAAGAATAAACCGAATAACAAGTTAATTAACCCGGTCATGCATCAAGATTCGTGCGGTGTGATCAATGGCCGGGATCGCACCGACACTTTGATCACTTGATAAAGTGCTGACGCGTGGCGCAATGCGAATCCTTGGATCAAAATCGAACGGCGGTAGTTAACTGGGTGACGTCGACAGCAACGACGGCGCTGTCGCCTCGGTTCCCGCGTACACGCGTCGACACGGTACTGGACCGGCACGCGGCGCAAATCCTAGCGTCCATTTCAAAATGAACGGCCCAGATTAATTCAACTTTTACGCTTAATATTCCAGATCTAATAGCTACAGTAGAAAGAACTACGTGGCTCACTATCAACCGCACGATTTTGATCTAACGGCTAGCTTTAGAAGATGGGGTTTACTATTCATGTGACTACGTGGTTAACTCTGGATCGTCCGATGCTAATCCGACGGCTAACAAATAACTTGGTTTTTGAGCACACGCGGGCGATCCTAGCTATGGGCACGTGGCACTATCCTAGCCCTTCATTGCTAAATCGACAGCTACGGGTGAAAATGGGACTCACTGTTCCGATGGCGACGTGGATGAACCGGTGGCGTTGGATGACGATCTAACGGTCGACAAAGCTCGGATTCTCAGCGAAGACACGGCGTGGAAGTGCTGCCGGAGATGAAGAAGAAGACCGAAGCGACGGCGTTCCGATGCAGCTCCGGCGAAGTGAGTTAGTCCTTCGGATGCGCAAGAACTTGAGGATTACTCCGGTGGTCTTGATAGCGACGGAGGGTCACCGGAGCGGGCGCAAACCACGGCGGAGTGGCTCGGAACTTCGGCGAAGACGTGCGCGTTCTACGGTGGACTTTGGATTGCGTGAAAGGGCTTAATCTGTGCGGACGGACGTGCTTTATACACTGGGCTAGAAGATGAAGTGGGAGAGGTACGCGGCGGCGAGTAAATGCGGCGGTTTTCGGAGCTCAAGCGACGACGGCAGCGGCGATTCATTCCCACGAAGACGAAGCGACGTGGCTTCCATCCGATCGTTCACGCGTGATCCAACGACGCAGGCGACGAACCGACACGGCCGATTCTCACCCATCCGATGCAGATCCAACGGTGGAAAAGAGCGGCGACGCTAGGGTTTCAATCGTGCGCACAGTAGTGGGCTCGGCCCGTTACTGTTCATCCGAGTATTAATCGATTTTTGAATAAAAATAATGCCGAATATTCATTTGAATCAATTGAGGCACTAAAAATATCGGAAAAATTCTAGAAAAATTCCAGAAAATATTTTAAGACATTTTGAACTCAAATAAAATATTTTCACTTTTATTTTATTAAAAATTTTCTTTATTAAATTAATTTCCAAATAAGAGTTAATTTCCAAAAATCCAATTAATTGCAAATAAATTCCAGAAATTCTCAGAAATTCAAATTAAATTGTAAAATTCAAAATTAGCAAAATTTGAAGATGTTACAACATCGTTGTCGAAGCTCAGCCAAATCAATAGTCGGAGGTAGAACCAGCAGGAGCCAACAAAAGCAAGTCTTTCTTGACCATGTTGATTCCAAATTTATAAAATAAGTATGTTGTTTTATATTATCTATACTTACTTTTATGCAATGTACTTTAAATATAGTCTTAAGGTCTAGTTAAATTCTAAAATTGTTATACCCTCATTGGCACTGATCATGTCAAACCTTAGTCACCCCAGATAATATTAGCTATTTTATTTGGTAATAACTAGTAGAGTAGCATACGGCGGTAGAAATTGCTTAGTCCAACTTAAATATTTCGGTATTATGCTATTATAGGAATCATTTCAAACATTGTTTACTTATTTGTGAAGTTGCGGCAATTGTATTGTTGTTGTTATTTAAATGAAATAAAGTGAAAAAATGGTTTAAACCAGCTCGGATGGATGTTTGGTGGGTGCAAGAAGCACGAGACCTTGTAAAGTGAATGTTCCGCTCTAGTCAATTAAGGACCGAAGCGTGTACATGTTACCATAGACTGAGCATTACCATACAACCATAAGTTTATATGAGTACGATTTGGCTAATTAATTTGTGAATCTCATTATTGGCTTCACCAGATAGTACAATGTGGGTGTCAGAAGGAGATAGGTGTTCTCCACACGGCGCAAGAGGGGGCTTCTGACTGGGTGGATGGAACCCTTTAGCAATGAAACCTTAGCAGGTGTGGTTACTAGTGGGGTTGTACATTGTAAAAGTTTTGTCATGATATTTCTACTGATACACCAAAGTAAGTGTGTTAATTGCATGACAACAAGAGATGATTATGGCTTGTTGGTAAAGATATACACACTCTATAGAGTTAAAACTATTTAAGTAGTCATGCCCATAGTCAAGGGCGGGCAAGGTACACTTGTATATTGTAGATTTTATGGTTTTGTTTTAAATAAAAATGATGATTTGGGAATCCGTGAGTATATAAAACTCTCAGGTTGTGGTTTGGTAGATGGAACCAGTTAGGTGGTTAGAACCTGTTTTAGTTGTCATATCAAGTTCAATTATTACAACTACATTTGGTCAAATGATGCTTTGTGAAATTACTAGTCATATTTAAAGTTAAATATTTCTTTATGCTAAAAGAGCCATATTATGCTTTCAATTGTTTAGCCTTACATATAGTTATCATGTATTATGTTTCCAAGATTTGCGGAGTACATTTTGTACTCACCCTTGCAACAGCTCAACTTTCCATAGAGGAGTGCACAGAAGCTGAAGGTCGCTACAAGTTCTTTACTTATTGTTATGACGAAGGCAATCCGATTACTAGGACGCGCACCCCAGTCGATTGCCTATTGGACAAATGGATGGGCTTATCCTACTGCTGTTATTACATATCTGCTGCTACTTTGTTGAACTCAAGACATGAGGCAGTTTCTTTTGTAATGGTTGGCCATAAGGCCAATACCTTTCATTTAAGTTTTAATATTATTTGATTCGTGATATAGATGTGTTGTCATCACTATTTTCACTATGTGTACTAGCTTGATCCGGGACTAGTGTGGTTATACACAGAGGGTTCTGATTTGGAAATCCAGTCCTGACACTGAATATTTGGTTAGCATAGGGCAATGCAACAACCTGTTGCTTGCCTCCAAAAAAGGGCAATGGAGGAGGCTGATCGATAGTACCACACCAGTACACCAGGGACATCCCGGAAGCTCAATACTAACACAAGCAGAGATTTCCCTCAACAACATTTTCCAACCATGCCCAAGTTGTCGCCAGGACAATCATAAGAGATCTTAACACCGCACCATATCCTTCGCAAGTTCAAACTCCTGTGGATCGTGTTCGTATACTATCAAGTGCGATCCTTAACTACCAAATGAGGGAAAACAATGATCAGGCCCTCTTGGTCATTCATTCATTGGCTGCTGACTTGCAAGGGGCTGTTAGAGAAGTGCACATTTTTTCACAATCTTAAAGGTCTTAGACCTATTTTAGCACATACCACACTACATCTAGACATTGCCATCACAGTGACAACTATTGTCAAGAAAATGAACCATACCGATAGAGTATGTTCTACAGGGTGGGAACATATGAGTGCTCTAATCGTAGTTGGAGACAACCATGTTGTCCTATCCATCTCTATGAAGGTTATATCGTCTGACCATGTTTGGACCATATAGAGGATGCAAGGTTTTCTCATCTGGGCTAAAAGAAGTTACTTGGTCTAAGAAATTCAAGCTAGGGCATTTGGAGTGTTTTGATGAGAAGGTGATGGCTAATTACCTATGAACTATATTAAAAGGATATGCTTAGACATAGTTATTTAACCAACCAAAATATTCTATTCATAGTTGAGAAAATCTATGTCATACTATTTTAAACAACATTACAAGTTGTCATACCAAGTCAAGAAGATAGGATGATTTACATCGTATTCGCAAACTTCTAGAGAAAATATACATTAATTTGTTAAGAGATTTGTAGAAGTATGCAATACCATTCCTAATATTTTTGATGATTATGTTATTTGAGCATTTAAGAGCAGGTGGTGCACTATAAGAGGTTCACAAAAGACCTAAACATTCACCCACCAAGAATCATGTCAGAGTTTTTGACATGGCTAATCACTATTCTAGTGCTCATGAGGTATGTAGTGGAGTGGAACCATATGGTCGACAAGGGCCATACACCACCACAACATGGTCTAGAAGGCTCTGATAAGGAGTCGAAGGAGCTAACCAAGTATGAAGATTGCAAAGGTGAAGCCAAAAAGAAGTATAAGATGAAGCCCTCACCAAGAGAGGTCATCGCTGTAGTGCAACACCTGACCTACAACAGGGGCAAGGATTCATGGAAGAAGCCGGTTGGTTATTCTAACGACCAGTCTGGATCCAATGGCTCTAGCATGACAAATGGGAATGTCCATTGTTGCCCACTACATATTGCGCCTGGCATGATTTGTGTAGCTGTTGTACCTGGCAGAAACATATGGATGCCTTCTACTCAGGTAAAGGACCAACGCCTACACTGCCCTAAAGTGGTGCTCCCAACACCCTGAAAGTTCTAAAGGGGACGAAGAGAAGGCATATCAAAAGCTCGACAACCATGTCAGCGTTATCTTCAGAGGCTCAACTGTCCATTCCTCAAAAATGCGGTTTGAATCTACATGGAGCGAGGTCAATAACATCAACACCCAACCAGGGAAGCTAAGCTACCTAAAGTAGTCGAGTGTGGTCTTGACCTTCAACAAGCATGACTGTCCAAAATGTATGTCCACCCCTCAAAAGCTTTCGATGGTCCTTTCTCTTACAACAAGTAATCGTACAACAGTTAAAGTACTGGCCGATGGTAGTTGTTCTTTGAATTTGCTTTATACTAGTACTTTTGATGGAGTTTGTCACTTTTCTAGCTCTGTGTGTAACATTTTTTGCAAATTTGGCCCCCCTTCCAAACACAATTTTAAAAATAGCCCCATCCTCAACCGAGGAAGTGCTAGAAGAAGACACATGTCACCTTCTGCACTCCTGTACCGCGGAAGCGCTTACTATGCTCTGGGAAGCAAATTTGGCTCCCTTCCAAACAAAATTGTAAAAATAGCCCTATCCTCGATTGAGAAAGAGCTAGAAGGAGACATGTGTCACCTTCTGCACTCCCGCACCGCGGAAGCGCCTATTGTGCTCTGGGAGAATGCAGTAAGCACTTCTGCGGTGCGGGAGTGTAGAAGATGACACGTGTCTCCTTCCAGCACTTCCTTGATCGAGGATGGGGCTATTTTTGCAATGTGTTCACAAGGGGGCCTGCTTTGTAGAAAACATTTGCCATGGGGTTAGAAAAGCGACAATTTCCTTTAGGTGAAATGCAAATACCTAACTCCAAGATATGACCCATTACAAATACTTTCTTTGGCAAAGTATCTGGTTCTTCAATAACACCTATTGGTCAGGTAATGTTACTAGTAACACTTGTAGATTCTTGCAATTTTAGAATAGAGTTAATTACTTTTGAAATTCTTGATTTTGTGTTAGCTTACAAAACCATATTAGGCAAACCATGGCTAACTAAATTCATGGTAGCTACTCATTATGCTTATGAGAGTATCAAAACTCCTAGTTCAAAGGGCACAATCTCCGTACAAGGTAATCATTCTAATGCACTCAAATGCGATTATAAATCTTTGGAGATTGTCTACCAGTTACCGTTAAGAGATCTTAATGCTGCAGAAAAGCCAAGCAAGGACAAGAAGCTTGCAAAGGTAGAACGGCTAAAAGCCACTCCTAAGCCTAATGAATAAGCAAAGGTAGAAAAACCAAGCTCGTTGCTTCCTTCAGGCAAATGCAGATGTGTTTGTGTAGAAACCATCCAATATGCCTGGAGTCCCAAGAGAGGTAATCGAGCACAAGCTAGCCATACGGCTAGACAAGCGACAATACAACCTGAATCTATGATGTTTCACTCCTAATCGAAAAGAAGCCATTCAACAAGAGATGGATAAACTCTTAGTCAACCACCCAGATTGGCTCGCAATCTTGGTCAGGGTCAAGAAAGCCAATGGTAAGTAGCACATGTGCAATGATTTTACTTGTCTAAATACTGGATGTCCTAAGGATGATTTCCCTTTACCCCGTATTGACCAACTAGTCGACTCAACCGCGGGATGTTGATTGATAAGTTTTCTAGATGCTTATTCAAGTTATCATCTAGTAATTTTGGCAAGAGAACTCATGGACACAGTCCCCTGTGTGACACATGTCTGTTCCTCATCTTCCCACACTCTCACTGTCGTCCCCTTCCACCACCCCTCGCACCTCCCACACTTCAAAGATCATAAGTTTCATCTTTCAACTGGTGAAATGGAAAACTTTCAAACTCCACAATTGAAACTTTCATTTTGAGAAATTTCAACTCGAATTTGAAAATTTTCAACAGGTGATTTCAGCACGAGTTTTCAAAATCTCAATCAGGGCAATTTCAACTCAAAAATCCAAAAACTTTTGATTACTACATGATTAAGAAAACATTCTATTCAAGAGTTTCAATTGAATCTTTCAATTTGGGGGATAAATCACCTTAGGACTTGATCCCCTTTTCAATTTAGCCTCTGATGTATAAACACGGTGCTGCATAGTCTCGTTGCATCCATTCTTTTTTTAAAAAAAAAAGAAGAAGAAGAAGAAGGAAAGACAGACTCTGCTTTAAAGAAGAAAAGAACAAATGAAAAGCTCACAGAGTAGATCAAGAGAGTATCGACTCTACCTGCAATCGCAAGCAAGGAACCATGCTTTGCAAAATGGAAAGCAAGGTGGGCGATGCCAAAAGCTTGTACCATTACCATTACACCCATTGAACATGCTCGATCTTGCAAGTACCTTCGCTCCTCGAGCTCGCCACGTAAATGACCTAGCGAAATTTTCTTTCATTTTGAGCGAGATGACCAAGTGATATATCCGCATCTCGAACTGGATTTCTAGGAGTGGACTTGCTTTTCTCTTCCAGCTTTGTTTCGCTCCTCGGCTTGATTTGCCTCGTGGCTCCAGAGGTACTACAATTGCGTCATGTTCATAGAAATATATAAGCTTGTTTTTTCACAGATTTAACCAGTGTCGGACCAGGAATTAATTAAGCATCTCACCTTTGTAGGGAGTGGAGAAATCTTAATCTGAAGCCCATGGGTTAGATATATTTCTCATGGCCTTATCTTTGCTGCTGGTATTAGCATCCCGCGGAGTTGTTCAAAATGACTACCAATCCACCTCGTCACAGGCTGGTTGGTACCTCTTCACCTTACTTACCTCGCGATTCGCAAAGCAGGGTTGTTCGTTTATAGTAGTGTGTTTGAAACTTTCTTTGTGCATCATTTGTTGCATCCGTTGTCTTAATCATCCTGCCGTTTGTCTGTTTCTAAACTCCAACGAAGAAAGAAGTTACACCCTTGTAGGCAATCACACGATTACAATTCGCCGGCAGCGCTGCTGGGATGTGGCGTAGGCAGTAGTCGGGCCAGATTTCAAGCTTAGACCCAATGCTCACCTGCAAAGCAGACCTTAGAGAAGGGAAAATATCCTAGTGCTCGTAGGTATTGTCTAAATATATTGAACCAGCTGAATTTCCCATATAAGGCTAGATACTACAGTACAAGTGCTAAAGAATGAAAACATTATTATAACTGCACTAACTATTTTGAAATAGAGACTCTCAAGTCTATAGACAAACATAATAAAATAAAGGAAGTACTAGATTCAAGTAGTGCTTAGGGGAAGAGTGAGTGCTCATTAATTAGCTAAAGCTACCACCCAAAATACTCATCTCCAATTGATTGTAGATTTAGGATGATTCAGCAAAATCTGAAATAGAGTTGCACCTTAGTCCAATGCATAATACTTAATGATGGATCTATAAAAATCTAAACAGAAGATACAATACGTCTCTATCCAATATGCTCGGAAAGTATTTTCTTTTTTTTTGAAAGATTTTATAAATTGTCAAGGAGCACACAAATTCATTAAAAAAGAGCAACAACTAAGCTTAAACATACTCACGCACCCCACACACACTCATAAAAAACCTGGGCTCTTCGCGAGCACCCACGCCGAGAAGTCTTGAACCCCACGAGAGCCAACCGGGGAAGTGCTCGGTTTGCGAAAGTATTTTCTCTAGATTGGATCTAGATAAATGAGTTGAATCTACCGTAGCTTTGTAAAGCTACCATAGCCTTATTTGAAGCTATACCATCCACGCTGACATGATATTATGTTAAAGAAAAGTGGACCGAAATATCTGGAGTGCATGGCAAGTAACACTACCCCCAATGTTGCTTGGAGGAACAAGTTTGGACTTCCCTATCGCCTGTTGCCCCAAAAAAAAAGGCTATTACCAGGTGGTTCTCCATTGGTTACCTCTTTCAAATTCAAAATTTATATTTGAATTTGGCAAGTTCAACCAGCTGGTTTAAAACCAGTTACTGGCCGGAACCACCAAGAAACTCTACCTGCCAAGGGGCGGGATTTTCTACCAAAACAGTTTTTTAACCTTGGCTACGACTTGCTATGATGTGTAGAATGTTGCTAATTAGCATATGAAACTTGTGCATGACATGCTATTGACTGGCATCACCTGCCATTTGCGCGACATGCAATATGTTTGGAGTTATACATACAAGTGTTAATTGAAATCTAGCAAATTTTGAAATTTCACTTGGTAACCATGACCTAAAACTTTACTATGGGAACATGTACAAATTTAGTAGCAAAATGGTAAAAGGTAAAATTTAATTGTAGAAATTTAATATTTTTTTTATAGTTTGTATATTGATTTGTTTTGTTCGAAATCCATATATACCATGAAGAAAAAGTTCGGTCCGTTCAAACTAATACAATGTGATGAACCTTTAAGTTTTTATCAAAGTACGGTTAGGATTCTTACATATTTCGAACATAATAAAAATAAAAATACAGCCGATGCATCCCATTGGTTAATGTATAAGGCGGGAACACTGAAAGCAAAATGAACGATGATGATTGCGGAAAATCCATTGCGGTAAGCCTCTGAATGCTCGTATGTGCACTTGGATTTTATTATTATTTAACCGCCCACTAAGTTGTTTTAAAAAATAATACATTTTCGCCACACTACAAATGATGGCATGGCTAAAATGATCATTCTTCTGGAAATAAGTTTTGACTTGTGACGTGGTAAAGTTCATTTATTATGCTACTAAAAGTGGCTTGATAAGCAGGTATTATTTTTATCGTGATAAATAGACCTACTTCTACACTTACAAGAAAATGCACCCAGTTTTTGACAAGAAAAACAATTGCAAGACACAAGCACTTTTTTAGGAATGTTTTTTTTTAAGGAATCACAAATACTTTATCAAAATAACAGGGATGATTGTATATTCAAGATCTCCGGTTTACATGATTAACGATATATATAGAATTTCATTCATAAGATGGCTATCTAAAGTCCAAACAACCCCAAGCTGAACCTGAGCTAGAGTACGACTAAATTAACACCAGCAGGTGTAGAGCACCAAGGAACTAATTGTCAAGTGCACAAGAAGAATAGGGACATGCATGTATCCCATGGACGCAAGTGCATCCATGAAGCCACGACGACAAGCTTGTGCATGAATGGATGGTTTCATATCACTAACAAGGCTCAAAATCCTAGTGAAATTTTAGAAATTTCGGTCGATATTTCAAATCCTAGGAGAATAAAAAATTTGAAAAAAAATTACTACAGTAATATCAAAAATTTTGGAAAAATATTGGTATTTTTGACCAGATTTCAACTTTAGAGGATTGGATTTGTGTCAATACTGCTTAAAAATGTTGTCTTCCATGAAAAAATTAAAAAAAATAAATTTTTGAGATATTTTATAAAAATAATAGAAACACTATCAGATTTTTAAAAAATGTACATGTTTTCGCTTTGAAAAATTTATGGTAGCATCTTTAGCAGCCTAAGATAATACAAAAAAAATTATAAAATAATTTAACTTCATTTGTTATGTTTAAAAAATCAAAAACTGAAGGAAGATAAATGAGATAGTAAGAGTGTCAGAATTATATAAATTCACTCGAGTGTGATTATGATTCAAAATTTTTAGGAGAGGTTAATAATTTCCATAGAACCATTCTGTAAAAGTTTCAAAATTTATAAAACTTTTTTAGTTGCTCAATCAAATCTATAGATGCAATATATGTAGCATTGTAAGGTTTTTATTAGGACAATAGCACTTCCATAGTTTTTGGAAATTCCTTAAGATTGATCGTCATTTAAAAATTTTATTCAAACATTAGTGATGCTTCATGACCATCCATAAAAATTTTGAGAATTTTTTAACAGAACTAACTACAAAATTTTAAAAATTGTTTAACATGGTTTTGGCCATTTTAAATTTGGTTGAAATTTGTTGGTCATCTTTTTATCAAGGCAGAAGTATTATCAGAATTTTTAAAAATTACTTAGTCTAATCAGCATCTAAAATTTTTAAGGTAATGTTAGTGATGTGTTAGGACTATCCACAAAAAAATTTAAAATTTTCTAATATCGTTTCGACCATTTTTCACTCAGTTGAATTTTGCCAAAATTTTGGTAATTTCGGCCAAAATGTTAGAAATTTTGCTTCAAAAATTATGGATTTCAAATTTGCTTTTTGAATTTTTTGACTAGATTTTATCTAAAATTTTAAGATTTTACTAAAATTTCGGATTTCGCCTACCTCTAAGATGTGAACCGAAAACAAAAATTTTAAACCCTAATCATCAAGACTATGACTAGAGGAATAAGCGGGGGAATTGGGTCATCTCACCAATATATGACATAAAATTCAACTAGGAGGTTGAGTGGAGGAGTTCATTCTCATATGTAAATAGTAAGCGCGGATGAGCTCGTAGCTCATTTGGCTAGCTTCGCTCGCCGAGAGGTTAGCCCGCCCGCGTTCGAGCGATGCTCGACGCAGATACGCGTGCGTGAGGCGAGTGCGTGTGTGAGTGTGTGTGTGGGTGCGTGTGTGCATGTGGGGTGCGTACGTACGTAGCTCGCCTGGTGTTTCTTCTTCTATACTGAATGCCAGAGCTCCTGACCAATTTAAAAAAAATGTAAATAGTAAGCAAGGCTAGAATGCTAGGATATAATCTCAATGCTCTCCTAAAAGTTAAATTGCACGACTCTTAAAGCACTGTTGAATCTTAAAGCACTACTTTATTAAGAATGGATGATGTCCAGTTAGCTTACTTGAATGTGTGTATGCGTGCTGAAACCATAGTTATTATTACCGTGCCGATACTGGCCGATATATGCTATTTTGACATCTAAACTGGTACTCACTCCGTTTATTTTTATAAGGTCTATTTTTTGAATGATCTTGTTTACAAATGTAAGGCTTGCATGTAGATTTAATGAGATCTTTCCTTCTATACCCCTATTTATTTTCTCTCATCCATATGCATTTATTCATTACCACTCACATAAAGTATATCTTTCATCTTCCAAGACAATTAAGTGGGGGCATCTACGTCATTTTTTCTCGTATCTTTCTCAATTTCAACACAACCTTAATCCTTGTGCAAAATCAAAATACGCCTTATAAAAATAAACGGAGGGAGTACAAAGTAACTATATGTACCGTACCGACCAATCATACTGACTCGATACTGGTCAATACAGATCATACTGGCTTCGATACAAACTATACGTTATATTTGTTAGTACTACTATATATTTGAAGTAATATTATAAATAAAATTTAATATAAATATAATTAAACATATTTATACTTATAAATATTTATTATTATATTAAATTCTAAATGGTACACCGGTTTTGAACGAACCAAAATGCATTATTTCAAGAGTCAAATTGATATAGGTATCGATACGGTACTAAGAGTGGCTGGAACATCGACTAGCTTTCGCCATGCATGACGCCGCCTGCATTATTAGGGCACGCATACAACAGTTTAGACAATTCTTGTCATGCAGTAAGTGTATGTTATGTCACATAAAGACAACAAAGCAGACAATTTCTATAATGGTTTGTCTGTCAGGCAGTCTATAAACTAATTAATTTATGCATAGGCCCATAAATTACCGTGATCAAGTATGAGTATATAGACGGCTTCTTTCCTACAGGCGACGGAGCCGTCGTTTTTGCATCGAACACGGCCCTCGCTGTCCTCTCATGAAGAGACGGCAAGCGCCTCTCTACTCATTAATTCTATGCCGCATAGGATGATAAAGATTACGTAGCAACTTACAGACGTCTCATTAATTACTGTTGTACATGCTCTTAACAAGTAACATCTATGTCCACAGTGTAATTTTTTGGCAGACACCAACACACTTTTAATTAGACGGCAGCAACCCACGGGGTCGTAAACGGGATATATAAACGACCTATATACTTTGTACATGTATATATTGGTTCCACTTTGTTAAAATTTGTGTACAGATAGGATGCATGCCTTCTCACTGAACTTATAATTAAGATTACTTCATCCGTTGCTTTAGTTTACTCCCTCCGTTTCTTAATATATATTATTCTAGCTTTTAAACTTTGTTACTAGGCGAAATATTCTGTGCTGCAAACCACCAATTCCATGAAAACTCCGTGAAAACCACCTGTAGAAGTTTTGAAAAATTCTCAAAAAATTACCATATGTAGGGGAGGTGAACCTCTACAACCCTGCAAAATTTGAAGTTGAAACTCAATTGCATTTGAAATATATGAAAAAGACAAACAGCAAAAAGAATATTGTCAAAACAGTAAAAATTACTATTCATGCTGACTTTGTCTTTTTCATATCTTTCAAATGCGATTGAGTTTCAACTTCAAATTTTGCAGGGTTGTAGAGGTTCACCTCCCCTACATATGGTAATTTTTTGAGAATTTTTCAAAACTTTTACAGATGGTTTCCACGGAGTTTTCATGGAATTGGTGGTTTGCACAGAATATTTCGTCTTGTTACTAAGCTTCACCTTGTGCTTTAGTTTACTCTTTATATTTCTGTATATATGTCATTCTAGCTTTCAAATTTTGTTTCTAAATACATGTTATTCTGCAATTTTAAGATAACTTTTAACTATTTTTTTCTATGTATATATCTTCTATTCATTATTCCTAAGGCTGTTCACTACTATGAATTTTTTCTATGTATATATCTTCTATTCATTATTCCCAAGGCTATTCACTACTATGAATTAAAGTAACACACATATTATCAAGAGCAATAAATGAGCTAATAAAAGAGGATGATTTGGCCATTTCAATACATGTATCGATCCACTCCGTTTAAATTTCCATACAGGACGTATGTCATCTTATTGACGGTAACACCCTACTCCAGCATTGAGCCCATAATACTGTTACTATTTATTATTACTCAATTTAAACCATTACAACTAAATTTAAGCAACATTTCACTAGCTCTACTACCTAAGGATAAATCAACACACCATTAACAAACAACATTATACACAATTAACACCAGGAATAAAAATAAATATATCACACTTACGCTTGGTGACTCACGCTAAAAACTCTGGGACCAAGCACCCAAGAACGCCGGGAAGCAACTGTCACAATAAGAGTAACGATATTTCATCCATGACCAAAGAAACTTGGAACTATACACATTCCTCGTAAATCTTGGTAACCTCCATAATGTACCATGAACTAATTCCAACTAATTAACTGTGAGATCCCAGATTTATCATCCGGAACCTTCTGTGTATTTCTGTTCTAGTCCCAGATCAGTAGCTAGTACACTATGGAGGTTACCATGACATTTTTGTTATTAAAAAACCGGAAAAAGTGCCGAATTGATCCTCCAACTATACCCGCTGGACCACTTTGGTCCCTAAACAGCAATACCGGACTTGCGACGTCCTTGAACTCCCAAAACCGTGCACAGTTCGTCCTTTGACCAGTCAAATGGCGGTTTTGGCCCACATAGCAACACTGTTAGATTTTTAAACAATTTTGCAAGCTTGATAATGATCTGAAAAATTTATGGTACCATTATTAGTAGTTTAGGATCATACATAAAAATTTTAAAAATAATTTAACATCATTTGTTATCTTTAAAAAATCAAAAACAGAATAGACATAATTGGGACAGTAAACTTGCTAGATTTTTCTAAATTTTTTTGAGTGTGATCATTATCTAAAATTTTTATGACTGATTAAAAATTTCCTCAGTACCATCCTATAAAAGTTTCAAAAAATTTCAACTTTATTTGTTTTCTCAATAAAATCTTTCAATGCAGTAAGCACTAAACTTAATTTGTTGTATTATATTTCAAAAATCAAACAGAGAAAGAACATAAAGTTGAAATTTTTTGAAAATTTTATAGAATGGTACTGAGGAAATTATTAATCTGTCATAAAAAGTTTAGATAATAATCACACTCGAGAAAATTTAGAAAAATCTAACAATTTACTGTCCCAATTATGTCCATTCCATTTTTGATTTTTTAAAGACAACAAATGATGTTAAATTATTTTAAATTTTTTTATATGATCCTAAACTACTAATAATGGTACCATAAGTTTTTCAGATCATTATCAAGCTTGTAAAGTTTTTTAAAAATCTGACAGAGTTAGTTGTAGGGCCAAAACCGCCATTTGATCGGTCAAAAGACTAACTGCACGGTTTTGGGAGTTGAAGGACGCCGCAAGTCCGGTATTGCTGTTTAGGGATCAAAGTGGTCCAGCGGGTATAGTTGGAGGACCAATTCGGCACTTTTTCCTAAAAAACCCCTGGGTCTTGACTCAGGGTGCGCTTCTAAAACCTGCTACGGTTTGGGGGACAGTATTGGGCGGACCACGGAATGTGGATGCTGGTCCAATCCCCAAACCGATGACAAGCCCCGCGTGGTGTGAAAAGGGTACAGGAGGTACCGGTGGTGCGGTGTGTGTCGGGCTGTGTCTTCGGCAATTAAGGATCAACCCCTGGGCAAAGAAAATAACTCAGTCCGCTCTTGTCGGTGTTTCGTATACCGGCAAGTAAATTTGTAAGTTAAGGGGCCGCACGTTCCCTCTTCTTGAATGGTTAGACTCAGGGAGCCCAAGATGTATACTAGTTCGGGCCGAACGTCCCTACTTCTAGTTCGTGTGGTGGTTATGTATTGCTTTGGGTGCAGAAGACTGCACGATGTTTACAAGTGAGGGCTAAGGGCTGGCCTTGAGCACTCGTCCGAGTGGGAGAGGTTGGAGTGAGCTAGAGCTGTTCGCCTATCTCGGTCTAAGGGTCCTGCCTCCCTTTATATAGGCGGAGGGGGCAGGTTACACGGGAATTTGGAGAAAAAAGGATGGGGTGTCCTATGCCAGAGAGTCCTAGTCTTCGGTCCTGGTGACGACAGGTTCCTGGTCATCCCATGCCGGGGTTGGTAGACACAGTGAGCGGCGTTCCCTCGGCGGCGCACTGCTCTCTGGCGCTTGTCGAATCTTGTGAATTCTGTGTGCTCTGGTGTCGCCTCGGGAGGGAGCGCGTCTCTCCACTGTGCATGATGGGGTGAAGGGACTGGCGCTCAACTTCAGCGGCCTCCTGGCCACATTGGGAAGGAGCCACCTGTCCCAGCATGGCCGTTGTGTCCTTGGGGCAGGTGGCCAGCTTGAGGTTGACTGGCGACGATCTTCGACCTTGTGGTGGAGGTCGCTGGGTCGGAGCTCGTTGGGCGTCGACCGAGGACAGTCGGCTCTGCGGGCGCCGACCGAGGCCAGTCGAACTGCGGGCGATCGACCGAGACAGTCGGACCGCCTGGTGGGCTTGATCGGGGTCGGGGGTCCTTCGTGACTCAACGAGGCCTTCGGCCATAGCTGGGCCTAAGACAACCCATTTGGTGTTCCGGCCTGCTGGGGGTACCCCTGGTATAAGTATTCATCAGTAGCCCCGGGGCCGTCCTGGGGCGCACGTCAGTTGCTTGCTGGACTTTAGTGTGTTCCTGGATGGACCCATCATCTTCGGCGGCGCGATTTCTTCGTGAACACGGTGACGCCTCGGCTTCTCACGCCTCTATTGACTTGAAACCGCCGGCGCCTACGGACGAGGATGCCTTCCTCGTGGAGCTCTGGGATGACTTTGACCTCGCCATGGCCGAGTGGGCTGAGCTCGATGCCGCCGCCCGCACCGCTCCGCAGTCGACGCGCTGATCGACGTCGTCCCGAAGCTCGCCCGGGCGAGGGATGCCCTCATCGAGGCGGTTCGGCGTGCACGCGGTGCTTAGATTTCTATGTTTCTTGTTGTTTTGCTATTTCTTGACTGTTATGACGCAAACAATGGTTGTATGTAACTCGTGCGCCATAGAAATGTCACTAGCTTTTGCCCGTTCAGAACTTTCATCTTCGCGATCACTTGGAGACTAGCGTCGCGCAGCAAAGCAACGGGTTCTCAGGGGTAGTGTAAGGCTCACGGCGACAGCCAGCATGACTCCGTGGAGTTATCCCGGGTGTACGAGCCGCGTTTGAGTTGATCGTGCCACACTCGACCCTCTGATCACCCTGCCTTGGACGACATAACGCCCTTCACCCGGCGAAGGAAGGTAGCCGCTGGTCGGCGAGATCCGACCAACTGGGTCGGCTTCATGCCCGAGCGGGTCGGGTGACTGCCTAGGTCGGCAGAGTCCGACTGTCTTGGTCGGCTGGTTTCGACCGGGTGCGCGCGAGCACACCCGGTGGGTGTAGCCCCCCGAGCCCCCGAGAGGGTCGGAGAGCCAGTCAGGGGGTTTATCTTCGCGAATCCGACTGATTTGGTCGGAGGGATTCGACCTTAGGTTGCCTTGGTCAGCAGAGCCTGACCGACTTGGTTGGCCGGTTTCGACCGGGTGCGCGGGAGCGCACCCGGTGGGTGTAGCCCCCGAGCCCTCGAGCGGGTCGGAGAGCCGGTTGGGGGGTTTACGCTTGCTGGCCAAGCCCGACCGACTTGGTCGGCGGGGACCGAGCTTGATGTCATCTAGGTCGGTGCGGATGCCCGGATGCCTCAGCGAGGTTCTGGGGTCCGAGTGCTAGTTTTACATCGTAGCTCGACGTTGCCTAGGTCGGCGCGGATGCCCAGATGCCTCAGTGAGGTTCTGGGGTTCGGGTGCTAGTTTTACGTCGTAGCTGGACGCTGCCTAGGTCGGCGCGGATGCCCAGATGCCTCAGCGAGGTTCTGGGGTCTGAGTGCTAGTTTTACGTCATAGCTGGACGCTGCTTAGGTCGGCGCAGTTGCCCAGATGCCTCAGCGAGGTTCTGGTGTCCGAGTGCTAGTTTTACGTCGTAGCTGGACATGTTTGTGAGGCTGGTTTTACGCCGGAGCTAGGCGGAGGGCGTCCATCCTGAGTCCTTGTCTGGCGAGGCTATCTGCGAGAGGAGTGGCCGCTGTCTGTCCCACGTGTATGCCCCATCTACAAGTGTGGGACTTGGAGGGGGTCAGCAGACGCGTGTTTTACCATGCGTTGGTTTGAACACCGTGCTCGTGGAGCTACTAACGGGTTATCCGAGTGGGCCCTGGAGATCCCTCCAAGGAGGACCTTTCCGAGCGGACGATCCCGGCGTCGGGCGTCCGACCCGCTGGGGGCGATCCATAAGAAACCTTTCTTTACTCAATCCCGTATCGGACCCCGGGTCTCCGCCAACCCGGAGCACAGCTGGCTGCCACCCATCGATGGGTTCCGCGGGAGAGTGTGAAGTATGGTCTCGGACACGAGTTAAGGCGATTGGGTCGTCCGCCGACCTAACTAGAGGCCCACTGGGGGCTCGCCTTGTCCTCGTCCCTTGCTCGATTTTATGCTGGAGCGGCTTGGATTCCACTTGGTGGATTTAGGCCTTTGGAACCCGCAGCGCTTTTGCCACCTCGAGGCCGCAGCGGCCCGGTGGGCTTTTCGTACCTGTTTTGGTCCAGTCGACCCAGCCCAGAGGTGGAGATCGAGAGGTCACGGGGTATGTGGCCCAAAACGGTGCCCTAGCCCCTCCTGCCAGTATTTAATGTGTAGTGGAGGCAACTAAATGCGAGGTGAAAGAATTGGGAACCGATGCGTCTCACCAGCGGCCCGACGTGGCGGCCGGACGGGGCGTGCGACGCTTCACCCGAGATGGTGTCCGCTCGGCTGTTGCCTGTTCGACCCCTATAAATTCGGCGTTTGGAGTGTCGGGGCATGCACTTGCCTTCGCTTTCCCTGACCCCCTTGCCTTCGCCTGAGATGAGAAAAGAAACAAAGGAGCTAGAAAAGAGTTGCTCACGTTCTTCTCCTCCCACCTTTTCGCTGCTTGCATCTCGGAGATGTTGTGGCCAGAGTGCACCGCTCAAGACAGCCGCGCACTTAGCCTGGAGAGGAAGGGGTTGCTCCCCATAAGATGTTTGAGGTGGAGGGTGCGGCGAAGTCGCGGTTCCTTCCGACGCCAGCGAGATCGTCGTGCTCGCTTCGTTCTACGAGTGCGGGTTTGGGCTCCCGCTCCACCCGTTCGTCTGCGGGCTGCTGCACCACTATAAGGCCGAGGTGCACCACCTCAACCCTAACGGAGTGCTCCACATAGCGGCCTTCATGACGCTGTGTGAGGCATTCTTGGGGATTGAGCCCCATTGGGCACTCTGGAGGCACTTTTTCCATGCGCGCCCGAGGAACGACAAGCCGGCGGATACTCCGGCGCCCATGGGGGGCGTGGCCCTCCAGCTGCACGACGGCCGTGTGTCGGACTACATTGACCTGAAGCTGCCGTCGTCGAACCGGGGGTGGCACTCCGAATGGTTCTATGCCCTAAACCTAGGAAGCAGCGCCCCAGCCTTTACTGGACGGCACCCTGAGGCGAGGTCCGAGTGGAACTGGGGGGCCGACCAGAAGGAGAAGAACAAAGTGGACGCGATCATCGAGCGGATCAAGACCTAGAAAGAGCGGCGCCTGACCGGCGTCGTCGTTGTGCGCGCATTCATGAAGATGCGTGTTCAACCCCTCATGGATAGGAAGCGCCCCATGTTCCGGTACGAGGGGGTGTCCGACCCCATGAGGATGGCTGAGCCGGAGCTCCCTGCGTCGGAGGTCGAGGCTCGGGTGGCCGTCGTCACGGGCGGGAGTGCCACCGAGGCGACGGGCGGCTGCCCCAATCCATTCTCGGTGCAGAATCCCCCGGCCTTGGTAAGCTGAGCGATTCTCTTCCCTTTCTCTTCTTTCTTCTTCAACCCTTAGTTTTTGGTCCGACTGGTGTCTCCGTGTTGTCCAGGGGCTGGCCGGGACGGTCTCCCGGGCATTGCTGCCAGAGGAGAAGGAGCTGAAGGCCTCGGCTCGTGCGGCGTTGCAGTTCGAATCCGCCCATAAGAGGCGGAAGGAGGAGAGGAGGAGGAAGAGGAAGGCGGATAAGAAACGGGAGCGTGCGGCGAGGAGGTCTCCGACATGACCGCAGTTGGCACGACCGATCCGGAGTCATCCTCGAGCGACAGCAATGGCAGCGGTGACCCGTACTGTGGGATCGACCTCAGACCACCGACTGGTGGTGGCCCGGTCGGGGGCGCCAGCGTGAGTGCCGCCGTCGTCGTGCCCCAGGCGGAGGCGTCTTCGGTGGAGGCGCTCTTGGGGAAGTGGAGGGGGGACCCACCTCTGCAAGGTGGGCCGGCGAAGAAAATGCGGCTGCCGCGCACCCGCTCGACGCTGGCCCTCTCGGAAGTGATGGCGGCCTCGCGAGGCCCGGCGTTGTCCCTGTAGCCGGCAATGGTCGAGGCATCGAGCACCGAGCCATTGTCGCCGGCGAAGCCGACGGGCGACGAAGTGCCGCAGGCGGAGTCGGGGCCGCTGCAGGAGGAGAAGGTCCCGGAGGTCCTGGCGACCCATGGCGGGTCGGCAGAGGCCAAAGGGGGCGAGGAAGAGCTCCTGTCGCCACCGCCAGGACCGCCGCCAGCCGGCGATCCCGTACTGTCGTGATCTGCCGTCGCCGGGACTGCGGAGGTGGTCGAGCGTTGGAGGTGGTCGCCGCTGGGCGCGAATGGAGGCGCGCGCGACCCTCATAGACCAGCCATGAAGCGGCCGAAACCCGGGAGCGTCCTTACTGTCTTGACGACTAAAGGCCGACTGACCGGCAACGGCCAAGCCGCTGTTCGTGCTAGACGATGCAGCGGAGGGTGGGGCGTGGGAGGCCCTCCAGGAGGGCGCGCAGCAAGTCGAGGCTGAGGTGAGCTAAATCCGGAAGGGTCTGGCTCTCGCCCTTGATTCCGCCGACAAGGTGTTGAACACAATCTCCAAGGGAACTTGCCCGATCGGCACGGTAAGCCAAACCAAACCCCATCCTCAGTTTTTGATGAGTCTTAGCGGTCGGCAAGTTAACAGGGTGCTCGCGTTTCACAGCAATTGCTGGATCGATCGGTGGAGAAGTCGAAGTTCCTCCGGAGTCTATACAGCCGGAGGATGGCCGCCGAGAAGGAGTGCGACCAGTTGCGCCCCGAGCTGCACAACGCCGAGAAGCCTTGGCGCACGAGTGGACAGAGGCGAAGGAGGCCCACCGAGCGCTGGATCAGCTCTCCCAGATCTTGCTCGAGGAGCGCTGACGAGCCAGCCCTTGAAGGCCAGGGTGTCCGAGCTTGAAACCCTCTTGGCGAGGCCAATGATGCGAGACCTTTGCTCGGGAAGAAAGCGAAGAAGCTCGACGAGGAGACCCGGGCTAGGCTCGAGGGGGAGCTCCGCGCTATGACAGACTCCGCAGCCGGTAAGTGGCCCGAGCCCCTGGTCGATTTTCACCATCGTAGCTTGCCCTCTTTTGAGATTGTCTTGATCTGCAGAGTTGCAGAGGAAGCTCGGCGACGTCGCAGAGGTGCGGAGACAGGCGGAAGAGGCGCGCGACACGGCGGTCGCGTCTCGGGACGCGGCCCTGGCGAAGGAGCAGGCGGAGGGGGGAGCTGTCCGAGCAAACCGCCGAGCTTGCGACCCTTCGGAGGGTCGGTCGGGAGATCTGCAACCGGGTGCTCGGGACCGCCGCGCAGGGTCCGAGCTCACTTGCCACCGAGCTAGCCCGTGAGCTGGAGCACGTTGAGCGCTCGGTGAGAGAGGGTACCGTGCTCGGAGCTTCTTCGACGCTTGTCTGCGTCATCTCCCACTACGACGGTATTAACCTCGACGCCGTTAGTAGTGGGATTGCCGTGGATCGGACCGACGAGGAGATCGACGGGTTCGAGACCCAAGTCGACCCGCTTGCCCGAGTGATCGCCGGCCGGATATCGCCACAGGGCATCCTCCACCGAGAGTAAAGGAAAAAGTTAGATGTTTTTGCTTTTTCATAGTGTAATAACTTTGTCATGTAATGAACTAAAGTTTATCTTAGTACTTTGGCCAGTCGGGCCATTCCGTAGGTTCGAATTTGTCTTTTGCACTTCCTTGAGGTGATGAACATTTGACGACTATAGCCTTAGAAACCGCGGGGGTTGTACAAGCGTTGGTCGGTATGTTAACACTTTTGAGGAAGGCGCAAAGAAAACAGAAACCTAAGGGATGAAACATTCACTTGCACTCGACACGGAAAAGAAGTGTTCCCGACCAACTATGGATCGCACCGCACGGGTACTTCCTTCTTCCGCGAAGCACTACTTCGCAACCGTAGTCGCTAGGGCGTAGGCCGTAGTACTTGGGTCGAGAGGGTTACTGCTAGGGGGAATCGAGTGGCCAGTCGGGTCACCAACCCGTGTGAGTGTAGGAACTTGTAGCCCCCGAGCGGTGCGTGGGGACCAAGCTACGGTCACCACGCAGCGCTTGAACTCGGAGGAATGGGCGCGAGAATAAGAAAGAGTTTTAAGGACAGAGTCACCTTAACTTTTTATTCCTCGTGTTGGAGGCGACGTGGCTATCGGGCCCCTCGCTCAACTTTCCGCTGGGGCGGCGAACTAATGGGCCTTCTGCCACCTCGAGGCCGCAGCGGCCCGTCCAGGCCTTTGTTCCCTATCGCGGTGCAGTCGGTCCAGCCCAGGAGCCAAAACCGAGGGGTCGCGTGGCGCCCCGGCCGAAGCGGTGTCCTTTCGCCCCCAACTGTCATGTCGCATTTTAATGCATAGCGGGAGGAGTGGAAAGGGCACGTCCCGTCCTGCAGGGAGTGGATTTAATGCGCGTGCGACGCTCTGCCCGAGGCGGCGCCCGCTCGGACCGCGCCATCTCGTCTCTATAAAAACGGCATGGGGGGCGTGCGAGCGGCCACGCCTAGCCTTTTGCCTTTGCTTCTCTGCTACCCCGCGCCTTTCTGCAATGAGAGAAAGAGCCAGGGAGCGCAAGTGTAGATGGCGAGCGGAGGTGACGACCAGAGGGCCAGCGAGTGCGTGGAGGCTACAGACCCGCGGGGTTCAGGCCCCAAGAGGCTCCGCACTGACGTCGGGTCCTCCACAGCCGCGGTGTGGGGCGGGTTACACGGGGCAGGCGGCAAATATGGCCAGGCTGCCATGACCAGCTGCGAGCTTCCTGCAGCGTCGAGCCGCGAGCAGCCACCGCCTAGGAAGCGGAGGCGTTGTACCAGCGGGCTCGGGCTTGGGCCGCTGAGGAGGAGCTTGCGAAGATGCGCGAGGAGGCGTCATCCCTACGGGCTCGGGCCGAGGCCGCCGAGGAGGAGCTTGCGAAGATGCGCGAGGAGGCGTCGTCCCTGCGGGCTCGGGCCGAGGCCGCCGAGGAGGAGCTCGGCAAGATGCACGAGGAGCGCTGGGTCACGCGCGAGAACCTCGTCTCCATGCTCGCCCCGGCCTACGAAAGTATGGCCAGGAGCTTGGAGCCGCTGGGGGTGAGGCTGAATGAGCCGTTGGAGCGTACCGCGTCGCAGTACTCCTTCGGCCTCACCCGAGCGGCCGACGCCTTGGCCGGCATGCCCCGCGCCTTGAGCAGCGTTCGCTCGTGAGGCGAAGAAGTCTCTGTCTGACGGCGAGTGCGTCTTTGGCTTCCTCTGCGCTAGCCGTGACGCCTTCTTCGACCCGATGGTGGCCGTCGTCGGGATCGAAGGCGACCCAGCCCGAGCATGGGCAAGAGCTCGGGCGGCGGTGGAGACGGTGGCGGAGCGGCTTCACGTCGGTGCCCAAGGCGCGGACGACGAGGGCGGGGACAGCTCCGACGACGACGTCTTCGGTTAGCTTAGGAACGTCCCGGGCACCCGCACCTGACTTTTGTTTTTGGATGATATAATGTAATATGTAATATGAGAACTTTGTTTGCTATTTTGCATTTCTTCTCTGTGGTGAGCATCCGTCGAATGACTGTAGCCCTTAGGAACCACTAGGGTTGTTTGAGCGTAGGTCGGAGTGCTAACATTTTGAGGGAAACGCAAAGATAGCAAAAGACTTAGCAGCCCAAAAGCGTGTCCCCGATCGACTATGGACCGCCCGCATGGGCACTTTTTCTCATAAAGCACTACTTAGCAACCATAGCATTTGAGAGGTCAGTAGCACTTGGGTCGAGAGGGTTACCGCTAGGGGGAACCGAGTAGCCGGTCGGGGCACCGACTTGGGTGAGTATGCGAACGAGTAGGCCCCGAGTGGCTCATGAGGACCAGGGTGTGGTCGGCATGCAGCGCCTTGAACTCGGAGGATTTGATGGAGACGCGAGAATAAAGGAAAAGTTTTTAGGGATAGAATCACCTCAACTTCTCAATATTCCATGCGTTAGACACAATGTTGCCATCGACATCTCCATGCGTTAGACACAATGTTGCCATCGACATCTTTGAGTCGAAAGGTGCCGGGTCAGAGGACCTCCACGACGGTGAAGGGGCCTTCGAGGAGGAGCGACTTGTGCCTATCCTTGTTGGTGAACTGGCGTCACCAATCTTTGAAGGACCAACCGCGGATCGGCGGTATGTAGTAAGCGCGCGGCGTTTGCTGATATTTGGTCAATCACAGAACGGCCACGTCACGCGCCTCATCGAGCTAGTCGATGGCGTCTTGTTGCGCGTCGAGCCCCCGTGCATCGTTGAAGGCTTGTAGTCTTGGGGCGTTGTACTCCAAGTCAGTCAGCAGGCCAGCTTCAGCACCGAACACCATGAAGAATGGTGTAAACCTGGTCGACCGGGTCGGTGTGGTCCGCAGGCTCCAGAGAATGGAGGGCAGCTCGGCTGCCCATCGTCTGCAATTTCTTGATCGGTGAAGATTAGCGGCAGGCCTTTGGAGGATCATGCCATTTGCCCGCTCGACTTGGCCGTTGGTCCGCGGATGGGCTATGGCTGCCCAGTCGACGCGAATATTGAAGTCGTCGCAGAACTCGAGAATTCGCCATTGTGAAGCTGCGTTCCGTTATCGGTGATGATGGAGTTCGGGACTCGACCGATAAGCGATGTCGCGAAAGAAGTTGGCGCTTGCACCGAGGTGATGGTGGAGACCGGCTGGCTTCTATCCATTTGGTGAACTTGTCCACCGTGACAAGCGGTGGGTAAGCCCCGGCGCCTTTTTGAAGGGCCCGACCAGATCGAGTCCTCAAATGGCGAATGGCCTTGTGATGAGGATCATCTGCAAGGCTTGCGCTTGAAGATGTCTCTGGGGCAAAGCGGCACCCGCCGCGGTGCGAACAATTTGCGGCGCCCGGCAGCGGTCGGCGATAAAACTTTGGCGGAAGGCTTTCCCTCGAGGACGCGGTGCGGCGTGGTAGCCGAATACGCCATGGATGTCGAACAGCAGCTGCTTCCCTTGGTCGGCCAGGATGCACTTCTGGAGGACTCTAGAGAGGCTCCTCTTGTAGAGATCTTCTCCGACCAGGACGAAGGATTTCGCCCGTCGAGCGAGGCGCCGGGCCTCGGTCTGGTCGACGGGGAGCGATCCATCAGTCAACCGATCGATGAATGGCTTCCTCTAGTCGGAGTCGGCAACCAGCACACCGCGGCCCGACCCGGACGGCTCCGCGTCTGACCGCTCGGCAGTCGGAGTGGTTGCGTCCTGAGAGCCGGTCGGCTGCTCAGTCGGTGAGTCCAGTCGGACGGAAGGTTTGTGGAGGTCGGCAACAATCCGGAGACCGTTGACGAGAGCTTCGTACTCGGGGACGTTGTTGGTTGCGTCGAAGAGTAGTCGGATGGTGTCTTTGGAGCTTGTTCGGCGGGAAACAATAGCGACCCCAGACTGCTCGTTCTTGGTGTAGGACCCATCGAAGTACATAAATCCGAAGACTCGGGGTCTTGGCCGGTGGCGCTGGGCTTCGATCCACTCGACAACGAAATCGGCCAAAACACAGGACTTGATCACCGTCAGGGACGTCACGATATGTCGTGGCCGTTGAGCTCAAGGGCCCACTTGGCTATTCTTCCTGAGGCATCGCGGTTGTGGACGATTTCGCCGAGTGGCGAGGAGGTCACCACAGAGACGGGATGCCGGTCAAAGTAATGGACCAACTTCCACTTTGTGATGAGCACCGCATAGAGCAATTTTTGTACCTGCGGATACCGAACCTTGGACTCGGAGAGTACTTCACTGATGAAGTACACTGGCCGTTGTACCTTAAGCACATGGCCTTCTTCGGCTCACTCCACAACAAGTGCCGCGCTGACGACCTGGGTCGTGGCAGCGATGTAGAGGAGGAATGGCTCCCGGTGCGTGGAGACCAGACCAAGGCGAGGTCGGGAATACCTTCATCGGTTGAGGCTTCAGTGCCTCTGCGTCGGTGAACTGATCGGACTTCTTGAGCAGCTTGTAGAGCGGCATTCCACGCTCGCCGAGGCGAGACACAAAATGGCTCATGGCTGCAAGGCATCCTGTCAGCTTCTGGACTGCTTTTAGGTTGTCCACCGGGCCCATCCTCATGATCACAGAGATCTTCTCCCGATTGGCTTCGATGCCGCGCTCGGAGATGATGAAGCCGAGTAGCTTTCCCTTGGGGACCCCGAAAACGCACTTCTCAGGGTTGAGCTTTATACGAAACTATCGGAGGTTCGCAAAAGTCTCCTCTAAGTTGGTGACGAGGTCGTCGGCCTTCTTAGTCTTGACGACAATGTCATCGACGTACACCTCAATGTTACGGCCGATTTGGTTGCTGAAGCACGTTTGCATACATCGCTGGTATGTAGCATCCGCGTTCTTTAGACCAAATGGCATCGTTACGTAACAAAACGAGCCGAACGGAGTGATGAAAGAGGTCGCGAGTTGGTCGAACTCTTTCATCGCTATCTGGTGGTAGCCCGAGTAGGCATCTAGAAAGGACAGGGATTCGCACCATACGGTGGAGTCGACGACTTGGTCGATGCGAGGCAATGGGAACGGGTCCTTGGGATATGCCTTGTTCAGGCTTGTGTAGTCAACACACATTCTCCATTGTTCAGATTTCTTTTTTACAAGGACAGGGTTGGCTAACCACTCGGGGTGGAGCACCTCTTTTACAAACCCTGCCACCAAAAGCTTGGCGATCTCCTCCCCTATGATCTTGCGCTTCTCCTCGTCAAAGCGACGCAAGCGTTGGGCGATCGGCCTTGAGCCAGGTCAGATATTCAAGGAGTGCTCGGTGACTTCCCTTGGGATTCCTGGCATGTCGGATGCCTTCCATGCGAAGATATCTCGATCGGGATCGACTACGACCTCCTTCGTGTCCTCGGCGGACTTGAAGGATCCTGGCCCCGACTTGCTGGAATCGGGGGCAGACTCGGAGGTTTCACTCCAGAGGTTTTCGAGCTCGGTGGACGCGATGATCGTCGACGCCAGCTCGCAACTGCTCTGCTCGCAATTGTAGGCGAGCTGAAAAGACGAGGCCACGGTGATTACTCCCCGTGGTCCTGGCATCTTCAGCTTGAGGTAGGTATAATTGGGGGCCGCCATGAACTTGGCGTAACATGGCCTCCCCATGATGGCGTGGTAGGAGCCAGGAAACCCCACGACCTCGAAGGTGAGGGTTTCGGTGCGGAAGTTGTCCGGGCTCCCGAAGGTGACGGGCAGGTCGACCTGCCCGAGTGGATAGGCCTGCTGGCCAGGGACGACGTAGTGGAAAGGCGCCTTGCTTGGTCGGAGACGCGAGCGAGGGATTCCCATGGCGTCGAGTGTCTCAACATACAGGACGTTGAGACTGCTGCCGCCGTCCATGAGCACCTTAGACAGGCGCTTTGGCCCTACGATGGGGGCGACGACCAGCGGATATCTCCCTGGTTACGGAACGTGGTGGGGGTGGTCGGTCCGATCAAAAGTGATCAGGGATTCCGACCACCGGAGGTATTTGGGTATGGCGGGAGCCATCGTAAGGACCTCCCGGCAGGCAAGCTTGAGCCGCCGCTTGTCGGCGTAGCACACTGGTCCGTCGAAAATCATGAGGCAGCCGTCGGGTTCTGGGAATTTGGCGTCCATCTCCTTTTGCTCGGCATCTGGTGCTGAGTCCCGCTTTTTCCCTTTACCCCGAGTGGGGGCTCCGGAAATGAAGCGCTTCAGGACTTCGCAGTCCTGGTATTTATGCTTGACGGGGTACCCGTGATGCAAACATGGGCTATCCATCAGCTTCTCGAAGTGGTCGGGCGCCTGCCACGCCTGCTGCTTGGCAGGGCGGTCGGCGGCTGCGACTACATGGCCTTCGTGGCCTTGCTTCCCCTTCCACTACATTTGTTGGAGCGGTGGGGCGCCCGGCTTGGGCGGACTCTCGCTTGGCCTTCCCTTGTCGAAGATGGCCCCTGACCTCTTCACGAGGTGTGGTTGGTGGCGATGTCGAGGAGCTCCTTGGTGGTTTTGGGCAGCGTAGCCCAACTTATGCACCAAGGCTTTGCACGTGGTGCCATAGATGAACGCCCCGACGACATCGGCATCGCTGATATTGGGGAGCTCAATGCATTGCTGGGAGAAACAACGGATGTAGTCCCGGAGAGTCTCCCTTGGCTGCTGCTTGCAGCTCTTCAGGTCCTAGGAGTTCCCAGGGCGCTTGTACGTGCCCTGGAAATTGCCGACGAAGAGATTCTTCAGGTCGGCCCAGTTCCTGATGGTTTTTGCGGGCAAGTACTCGAGCCAGGCTCGAGCCGAGTCCGCGAGGTAGATGGGGAGGAACTGGATGATGAAAAGGTCATCAGTAGCTCCCCCCGCCCGGCATGCAAGCCGGTAATCTTCCAACCAGACACTGGGGTTTGTATCCCCAGTGTACTTAGTGATGTTGACAGGCGCCCGGAACCTGGCAGGGAAATCTGCGTTGCGGATCTCCTGATAGAATGCCCGAGGCCTAGGGCCGTCGGGGCTTGGGCTACGGTCGTGGCGCCGACCGCTATCCACGGCCCGCGATTCGGCCGCTTCGTCTATCGCCCTCCTATGCTCCTCGAGGGTAGCGCGGACGTCACGACTGTTGCCCAAGCGCTGGCGCACCGGAGTGCGCGAGGCCTGGGGCCGCCTAAGGTGCAACGCCGTCTTCGCCGGACCCTGCCGGTCTCGGGCGGCAATGCGGCTCAAGCGGCTCGAGGAAGCCCCCGAGTGGTGGGAGCTGGAGCCTTGCATGTGCTGCACGGCAGCACGCTCCACCAGCCCGCGAAGGTTCTGGTACGTGGCCTTGGCCTTCGGGTCCTCCTTCTCGGGGATGCCGCGGAGCAGCATTGCTGCTGCGGTGACATTCTGGCTGGCGTGGGGGAAGAATGGAAGGCCGTCAGACCCCTCGGCCAGTTGGTGATGCACCTGGCGTGCGTGCGCGCCAGACACGTGTTGGGGCTTGGGCCGACTCTGCTCCAGGTCGGCCTGTAGTTTGTCAAGCTTGCCCTTTTGAGCCTCCAGCTTATCGCGCTGTTGCTGGAGGTCGGTGCGGCGAGCCTGGAGGCGCTCAGCGCACTCGTGCTGATACTCCGCCTCCTGCGCTTCGGTGTGCTGAAGGATAACCCCCGAGCCTACGGGGGTTGTGGCCGGGTCGGCCACGCCCACCATGTTGCATTCGCGAGTGTGCGGACCCTCTGCAGCATGCTCAGTGTCGGAGGTGGAGCCATGGCTGGAGGAGTCCTCCAAGACGTCGTGGATGGAGGCCGGCGCGTAGCCGGTCATCGCCACGAGCCGCGAGCCTACGGGGGGCGACGCCGCCACCTGCTTGAGCCCACGAGCGCTGCCGCTAGAGACGGTGCGGCGTTCGACGGGCTCCGGCGTTGAGGTCCGTGCGGGGGCCTCGAGCCGGAGGTTGCCAAGGGTGAATTCCGAATTTTGGAAGGATATGGATGCCAGGTTAAATATATATATAGCACTGAGGAAAATCCAAATTTTGAATTTAATTATTTTAAATTAACTTTTAGCAAAAACCTGAAATTGGGGATGTTACATACATTCTACTGGTAGTTAAGGGTGGTAGTAGAAACTAAATCTGTCTATTAATTTGTATAGGGTATAATAGACTTTTCTTTTTAATTATAATTTTCACTTTCGGGATATTACGGATTTTTCACCAAACCTCTCTTGTTAACCCTTTCCTAGACCAAGATCAAGATTTTTTTAAGTTATGAAAAAAATATCTTGTGGAAAAAGGTGAAAAAATTATCATGACCAAGATCAAGATTTTTTTTAAGTTGCATTAGGGTAGGGCTATTTCTTGCTCTAACAAAAAATTGGCTCATCCCTATCCACCCAACCAAACTGTCACCTGGATGGCAACATTCCATCTAGACTGCATGGTCATATCCCATCTAATCTCATCCAGGCAACCAAACGCACTCACCCTATGTGATAGGTTGCTTCTTTGTTGTTCAAGGCTCAAAAAGGACCAAAAGAAAAATGGAGTTACAGAAAATCACCTAAAGACAACTAAGCGCTTAGGACTCAGCATAGGCAACATATCCTGTGCACACAGGCCTTCCCGTGTACACACTGTGCACACCAACTAATAAAAATCACAAAAAATTCTGAAAAAAATTGTAGATGTACTTCATAGATTGCTCTACCTATGTATGAAGTTTCAAAATCAAATTCATTATACATCGAGAGTTACAAAAAAGAGAAAATTCTGACAAGTAACTCTTGATATATAATGAATTTGAACCTACAAATTTATACATAGGTAGAGTAATCTATGAAGTACATCTACAATTTTTTTCAGAATTTTTCGTGACTTTTGTTAGTTGGTGTCACGCTGTGTACACGGGAAGGCCTGTGTTAGTTAGATGAAGAGGAGGAAAAGCAATCTCAATCTTGTGTATTGCAATAGCCCAAAGGGCAATATATATAGGGGTACAGTATGGAACAAAAGGAAAGATTATATAAGGCAATACCTATACTAGGAAAATCTATATAAGGCAATACATGATATGGTATATATGATTCCATATCCTTAACACCCCCCCTCAAATGCAACGCGTATGCAATAGCATTGCATTTGAAAGAGTTTAACACTAACATAGACTAAATCCAAAGTCCGAGTCTTCATAATGTCATCGTGGCGTGTAGCTCTTGGAAAATTGTGTTGAGTACCAAATGATTTCCAATCTGAGGTCGTCTAGCAGCCTATACAAAGACAAAGTGTAGGAAGCGAAAGTCGACCACAATAACTTGAGGAAGAAGATGATACCACCAACACAAATAGAAAGAGTTGTCAAATCCGTCAAGAGTGATGCAGATCGAATCCCGAGACCATGGTGATGCAGATAGAAGTCCGAGACTGTGGCGGCGCTGTGCACTAGAAGTGCAACGAAGACGCAATGCAGAAAAAAAGCGCGGCAACCCTAGAAGCTCGGGGCGGCGACTCAAATAGGAGCGGCGGCACCATAAAGACTTCGATAATCTGCAGATGCTCAGAGAAAAGAGCAGCGGCTAGAACCATGCAAAAAGGGATAGGATATAGCTAGAAAACAATCGAATGGCTGACAACATATTAAAGCACTAGCACGAACTAGATGAAGTAAAAGACATATGCTAGGACTTGGATAGATGCAACGGAAGCAACAAAAGATAACTAATCAATATACTAGTAGCAGCAGCATATTGTTTCAATAACAAGCACCACAATAGCCCACATGAACCACACGTACAGCCCAAAGGACTAGCTGCGCATGTACTAGCGGAAGTAGGGAAACAGAGGAAGAAAGCCATGAGCAACCCTAGCAGCGACAGCCACATGCGGATGAGCCTGCAGGCGGTGAGGTGGTGATAGCTTGCGGGCGGCACCGTGAAGGGTGACGAAGCCTCGCCGGCCGACGCGGATACTTGAATGGCTAGTAGCAATGCTCTGTAGCCTCCTCTGTAGTTGAGCTGCCGCTAGAGAGAAGTGGCCATACTGCCTCGTCGTGTGGATCAAGGCGAGCAGCAAAGCCAAGCATGGATCCGATGCAGATCAAAGCCGGAGACGCGACGAAGACGGGCCGGCACGACGGGAAGCTTCGGGTAGCAGCGACCACAAGAGATGGCGGCGGCCACGAGAGACGGCTTGGACCACGCCGTCGATTTTAGAGATGGCTGCCCCCTGGGAGTGGAGATTGCTCCTCCCAGGGGCAGCGGCAGCAGAAGACAATTGGGGCTAGGGTTTGAACCTTAGCTCTGATACCATGTTAGATGAAGAGGAGGAAAAACAATCTCAATCTTGTGTATTGCAATAACCCAAAGGGCAATACATATAGGGGTACAGTATGGAACAAAAGGAAAGATTATATAAGGCAATACCTATACTAGGAAAATCTATATAAGGCAATACATGATATGGTATATATGATTCCATATCCTTAACAGCCCTCAGCATAATTTATCCATCGGGCTACGATACAGCATTAAAAATCATGAAAACACCTCAAACAAGTTTCGCCATCAGAAAAGGCTATATTCTACACTTGTGGCATAAACATGTAGAAGACTGCATAGTATGTAATTTTGGTATAAAATGCGGTTATTTACATAACTAACCATGCTTATGGATTTCAAATTAAAGAGTTCTCAACAGAATACGCAGTAGCTTGCCACGGTATCTTCACTATGGCACATTGTTCATGAGTGCCCTTTGTAACACAGTTAAAAACATAATAACATATCACCAAACCAATTTCCAAATATCACCGTGTTTCTTGTTACCATTTAGTCTATGCTTCTTTAAGTTTACCTTTTCCACAGCTTACAATTTGTGTCATTCTATTTTTTTTAACAAAAAAAACTACTCTCGAAGTTGCAAGTACTAGGTATGGTTCGAACATAACATGTAATCGATTGTTCAATAATGTTTCCCTCTTCAACCCTATGAATGCAAGTGCAAACATCAAGTATTCGCTGCAACCTCCCTCTCACTTGCCCCTCTTAAACACTGTAACATGGTTTTCTGACGGCTAACACTCCCGAGTTGGACTGAAACCTCAACGAGATTCCAAGGGTGTCATACACTTTGATCAACGGAAGAACAGAGGAGTACTAATTAAGTCCCACATAATTGTCAAATTTGAACTTACTGAGCAAACCCAATCTAAATTTTTTTGATGGGATTACACATACTTTTGGCATGGATGGCCTCCTGCAGATCCGTGACCTTGGCCTGCAAAACGAACCCACGAATCAACTCAAGCTCAAACCTCTCCAGTTGCATTGGATGCAACCACTGATTGGATTCCATTGCATCTTTGTTGTGCTTCCTTCTCATGGCACACACCGCATCCTTCTCTGCCTTGGCCCGCCATTCGCACTCCACTGCTGACCATCCACCGTCTGATTCGAGGTCATCGTCAAGAGCTGTGAAGGTTCAACGTTCTCTCTGGCACGTATTTAATTACTTGCTCAATCAAGTGATTGCATGATCAGTTTTATTTCAAAAATATTATGGCGGTAGAAGTATGTTATTGCACTACTAAAACTTGTCGATTGATTTGGTTTAAATCAACCTGATTTCTCTCATGTGTATGAGCATTAATTAGTTTATATGCATCTTCACTTTTGTACAAATCTTATATATGTTTTCAATACAGAACAGGCCATAGGAACATGCCCATCGTTAATTTGAAATTTCTTTGGTTCTCTTCACGACATGGGTTCAACAGCAGTTCAAAACAAGAGATCATCTATTCTTTGAATGTTCATTCTCAAGATCTTGCTGGATTGACCTGCAAATCAACTGGGATCTTCAAACTGACATTTTCCAAAGGATCTCGGATGCTTGTTTGGCGGATGGGGACCCTTTCTTCTTGGATGCCTTCATGAATGCTTCTTAGGGCATTTGGAAACTGCGTAATGACAGGATTTTCAGATCCGTTCCTGCGAGCCTTCTGATTTGGAAAGATTGGTTTCGAGCAGAAATTCATTTACAGTCTTTTAGGCTAGTTCATAATCTTAGAGCTGGCCTTGTAGCGTGGGGTTCTAGGTTGCCTTGATTGGCCTCTTTTCTCTTTTTTCTTTTCCTCTTCCCTTCTCAGCTGGTCCCTCATCAGCCGCTTGGTTGTTCCTTTCGAATGCTCTTTCGTTTAATCTAATTCCCAGCAGTGGCTTCCACTGCTGTTTCGGTTTTAAAAAAAACAGCAGTTCAAAACCGGCTGGTTGGAGTTTAATATATTTGCAGCAGTAGCTTCATGTTCTTCTCTATCCAAAACATGATTCAGATTTCAATGTTAAAGTTGAACCAATTTTAGTGTATCTAATACTATTTATACTTGTGTTCAGCTACACATTTAATGTGTTTGCCTTTAGTTTTTTCAATGCTCATGAACCCTTTTGAGGAAGAGGCAAGGTCGAGTTGTTTTGGTTGGAATTGCTGCAGTGATTTGCTGTCTGTTTGAATTAAGGTGGTGTGCACAAACCTAATGGTATATGTGACTGATGAACCATAAAAAAAATTTTCGAAAGAGTAGCAAGAGAGTTGCTGCAAATTTTATTAAGAAGAAGGAAACCAGAGTTTGGGTCCTATTTTTTAAGGAAAAAACCAGACCCGTGAAAAAACACACAATTACCCACTACTAACAGAAAGCATCAATACCACTAGAAAGAAACTACGGATATAGAAAGAAAAAAAGGGGAGGGGGAAAATTAGAGGAAGAAACTGACACCACCAATTTCCACTGTGTAATTCCGTAAGCTAAGTTGACATAGCAAAACGACGGGTAAGCACTGCATCCTTGATCGCTGTGGCCACTTGTTCTGGGGTTCAATCCGTCCCTTGAAAAATTTATTGGTTTCTCTCTAGCCAAAGGTTCCACCAAAAGTAAATGAGAAGGCCGTCAAAATCCCTTCTCCGTTCTTTATCATATTGGGTTTTCATCCTTGTCCACCACTTGTACCTTCGATCCACTATGGCTCGAGTTCGACACCGCTCAATTTCCCCATTGTACCGAAGACCCCATACCGTCTAGCGAGCGGGCAATCTTTGCAGAGATGAGTTGGTGTTTCCGGCGATGCATTACAAAGACTACAAGTGGCATTACATGGCCACCCCTTCTTGAGCATATTATCTGCTGTTAAAATTTTGTTATGAATCAATGTCCATGCAAAGAATCTACATTTTGGTTCCGCTTTTGCCTTCCATATGGGGCACAGTTTCTTCTTACAGTAAACATTATCAAACTGCACCATGTATGCACTCTTTGTCGTGTATTGACCATCAGCTGTCCACCGCCAGGTTATTTGGCCTTCCCTGCTTTCATCTCTATTGATTCGACGTATTGCTTCAAAGAGCGCTACAAACTCTCTGATTTCTTGTTCTGAGTTCACCGGTGTGCAAAAATGTATCCAGTATTTGTTTTTCAAGGCCCGGTGGACAGAGATGTTCTTCCTTTTGCTATTTGGAAAAGGCTTGGTGCAATGTGATTCGGTGCTTTCCCTTCAACCCAACTTGATCTCCAAAAATCCGTCAGTTTACCGTCTCCCACCGTGACGACCGTTGAGGCATTGAAGAGAGCAATATCAGTTTTGTCGCATGGCAGATCCAAACCCGTCCAGGCCCTTTTGTTGTTTTTCCATCTGAACCAGAGCCAGCAAAGTCTTAGGGCTCTGGCGAAGCACTCTAGGTCTTTGATACCAAGTCCACCTTTGCTTTTCGGTAGGCAGGTGACTGTCCATTTGATCAAGCAGTGCCCGCCGCTACACTTTGCCGGCTCTTTTCCTCTCCAGAGAAAGCTCCGTCTAAGTTTGTCGATGCCTTTAATTAGCCACTTTTGTGCTGGGAGGACTGTCATATGGTATATTGGTTGAGATGTTAACACGGACTTAACAAGGGTCTCTCTTCCGCCGTGGAAAGCAGTTTCCCTTTCCATCCTGCAAGCCTGTTACTTATTTTATCAATCAATGGTTGAATTTCGATCCTTCTCAACTGCCTAAAGTGTAATGGGAGGCCGAGGTATTTCCCTGGGAAGGATGCTAGTTTCCCAGGAAACACATTCACACAAATCTTGCAAGAGGTCATCTTGGCATCTGATCGGGTAAATTTCTGTTTTGGTGATGTTGATCTTAAGGCCAGAGCACCTTCCAAAAATATCCAGAATTCGGGTAAGGGCTGTGAGCTCTTCTCTATCAGCATTTAAGAATATCCCAGCATCATCTGTGTAGAGTGAACATCTCAGTGTGGCTGTTGCGGGTAGCACAGGTTTGAGAATACCACAATTCGCTGCTAGCTCCAGTAATTTTTGTAGGGGGTCAATTGCCAGGATGAAGAGTAGGGGGGATAGAGGATCTCCCTGTCGTACCCCGCGCGCATGTCTTATTGTCGCAGTTGGTTGGCCGTTGATCAAGATCCGTGAAGATATGGTCCGGAGAATTGCAGCTACCCATTCACGCCATATCCGACCAAAGCCTAAAGCCTGAAGTATCTCGAGGAGATAAGACCAGTTTAGCGAGTTGAAGGCATTTGAAATGTCCAGTTTGATGAAGAGGGCCGGCGTTCTGTCTCTGTGCATTTGTCGGATTAATCTTTGAACATATAAGAAGTTATCATGGATGCATCTCTTCTTTATGAAAGCGTTCTGCGAGACTGATACCAACTCATCAAGCTTTGGAGCTAGCCGGTTTGCCAGTATTTTGGTGATGATTTTCATGAAACTATTAATGAGGCTGATTGGCCTGAAACGTTCTAATCTATCTGCATTCTCTATTTTTGGAAAAAGGACAATGTGTGACACATTCAGCTTGTGCAGGTTTTTATGACGGAGGTTGAGGAAATCCCTAATTGCTTCCACCAGGTCAGTTTTGATGGTGTCGAGGCATGTTTTGTAGAATAGACCAATAAATCCATCCGGTCCTGGTGCTTTTTGAGTCGGTAGTTCCCGTATGGTGGTTGTCACTTCATTGTCATTGTCAGTGATATTGGTTTCTAGTTCGCTGAGGTCCTTTGCATTGTAGCCCAGAGAATCCCAACAGAGTGCTTTATCCCTTACTCCGTGTTCCCCCAAAACCTTTTTGAAGTATTGGTAAGCTTCATTTAGTTTATCCTGTTGCTCGAACATTAGTCTGTCTTCGTTTTGTAGGACGCGGATGTGATTTCTTCTCCGCCTTGCGCTAGCGATCAAGTGGAAAAAACGTGTGTTAGAGTCCCCCAGTCTGATTTTTGTTATCCTGGATTGTTGTCTCGCTCTGGATTTCTGTATTGCTGCGAGGCCGAGTAGCCTGTCCTTGAGGCTTTTCTGAAGGTGGATTTCACTTTGAGATAACGAACGTCTTTCCTGGGCACATTCAAGAATCGTGAGCGATACTTGTATTAGAGCTGTTTGTAGTGCTATGTTCGCGAACGTTTCTCTCCTCCAAATCATTAGCGCCTTGGCTGTTCTGTTCATTTTTATGTGAAACCTTAGCATCGAATCCGTCGTGTGCACCGGCTGTGTCCAGGATTGAGCCACTGTCTCTTGGAACCCCGGCATCGAGGCCCAGCAAGCCTCGAAACGGAAACCCCTAAAGAATTCGAAGGTTGTGTTTCCTTGCATGAGTAAGGGGTAGTGATCCGATGTCATAGTTGGCATTGTGCACAGGTCCGCATTTGGGTAGATCTCGTGCCATTCTGTTGTTGCAAAGAATCGGTCAATTCTTATCATGATGGGTTGTTCTTGCTCATTTGTCCATGTGAATCGACGGCCATGGAGGTCTAGTTCCAAAAGTTGTAATCTATTAATGGTGTGGTTGAAGCGTTGTATCATCCTTCTATTTATCGAGCCTCTATTCTTCTCATTCGCTTGTCTGATGAGGTTGAAATCTCCTAAGATCAGCCAGTTGTCTAGCACTGTGTCGCGCAGAGTTTCTATTTCATTGAGAAAACTTCGCTTATCCTCATCTGACTGTGGTCCATATACTCCCGTAATGTCCCAGGTTGTAGCATCACAGCGTGAGGTTAAGGTTGTAGTTATAGTATTTGGAGTGGTTCTGGGATTTTGCATATCATAAAGGTCATCCGAGACCGCCAGCAGGATTCCACCGAAGGTCCCATTGGAAGGTATGAAGGCCGTCTGGTTAGCTAGTCTCGCTCCCAAAGTTTCATTTAGCTAGCCTGTGGTCCAATTTGCAATTTTTGTCTCCTGGAGGCATACAATTGTAGCACCAGATGACTGAATGAGTTGCTTGATGCTTTCTCTTTTCGCTGGATTATTTAGACCTCTAACATTCCAAGAAAGAATAGAACAATTCGGTGACATGGGAAACAGGTAAATCTACTATAGATTGCCCTTGATGCATAGCGGGTAGGTAACATAGGGTCAGTAGCACAACATGGCTGGGTTTGAAACCCAGGCTATTAATGAAAGCAGTTGTTCGATACAAAGGCCTTCTGGCCAGATAGAGCCCCATCAGAATAATCAAACTAGACCTACGGTACAATGGCCAGGTGGCCCAAATACAACAGCAAATAATTGCACAGCTAACACCGGGGCTTCTGGTAATAGAGTAACGATAAAAGGTTGGTCTTTCCAAGCCACTTCAGGACCTCCAGGATTTTGCGACAACTCAATTTGTAACATGAGAAGAAAATGCATATCCTGCCTCCGTAGTTGTCCACTGCCCAAAGGCCGACAGACTTCCAGCCGTTGCGACCGGCTTCACTTTGTTATAAAAGGTTGGTCTTTCCAAGCCACTTCAGGACCTCCAAGATTTTGCGACAACTCAATTTGTAACATGAGAGGAAAATGCATATCCTGCCTCCGGTAGTTGTCCACTGCTCAGGCGCTGATGTGACTTCCAGCCATTGCGACCGGCTTCACTTTGTTTGATTTCTTGTTGCTTTTGTGCTTAGTCATGCCCTGATTCACCAACTCCATTATCGCTTCAATATTTTCCTTACTCAGAGGCTCTTCGAAGTGGCTAGCTAGCTATTGAAAAAGTTCATCATGTGAGTGAGCATCACTTAAATGGTGTTGTTGTACTGGTGGGGAGAGTTTCTTTAGTTTTGATGCTAACAGGTCTTGAGCTAGTTGAATTGTCCCCTTCCTGACCCCTATTCTTGCTTTGGCTTTTGCTGCTATTCTGGAGCTTCTTCTTTGGGTGAGGTTTTTGGTAGTTGCACTTTGGTTTCCATCATTGGAGGGTTTCAGGTTGTTGAGGCATGGGGGTGCTTGTATAATAGGGGTTTGTGGATTATGGGAAACTGCACTTATAAATTCATCTATCCCCAATTGGTTGCTTGATAATGTATGATCAGTAAACTGAGGTTCTGGAGCTGTTGTTATAGAAAGCAGTTGTGTTGTCGGTGGAGTCTGTAGTGCTAAATGTTCTGCTAGAGCCTCAGTTGGCTGTTTTGGCACATCTTCCTGTAGATTCTCTAGTGCTAATGTATATCCAGCATGAGTTGCTAGACATTTTGGTGGAGGTTGTACCGCCATATGTTCTGGGGTTGCATGTGGTAGAGCTTGTGGTGTTTTCTTCGGCAATGTTAGAACTTCTGGTGGTAGCTTCTTCGGTGCTAGAGGCTCAATTGCTATGTTTTGTGGTGTTATCCTTTCTTGTGATGCATACTGTGTTGCTAAACTCACTAGAGTTTGTGATTCGTGCCCAAAAAGCCATTTCTTAGTCCGCTCAGGTTGGGGACAGGGAGCTATGTCACCAAATTGCATGTGGAGTAGAGGTTCGGACTCAAAAGATATCTCCAGCTGGGAACTGGGAGCTAAATCCCCTCCATTCGGTGTGAATTGACCCATTGTGGAGAGTTGTACAGGGGGGCTAGTAGGTTCGGGCTCACTACGCACCTGCGGTGGGTTTTTTGGACGGACCCCATTTTTCGGACAAAGCACTGAGTCTTCAGGAGGTGAAACGTTTTGGACTAGCTGAGAGTAAGGAATTGGAACTGCACTAAAAAGTTCAGACTCAACTAGTAAGCAATCAGGCTCTTTTTGCACATGCTAAGGGATTTTTGGACAGGCTCCAGATTTAGGGCGTAGCACCGATTCTTGCTGTGTGGCGATCTGGTCTGGCTGGGTGGTAAGGAAAGGATCACTATTTGGACTGGTGGACTCATTTTGTTCAAAAGATATCTCCAGTTGAGAGCTGGGAACTATATCCCCCCTTTTTGGTGTTAAGTGGCCAAGTGTGGAGGCCTGTTCAGGAGCGCTAGCAGGTGCAGGCTCCGAATGTACATGCGGTGGGTTTTTTGGACGGACTCCATTTTTCGGACATAGCAAAGAATCTTTCTGTGAAGCATTCAGCAACTTAGCTTGTGTTTGGTTGATGAAACAGCATATATACCACGTTGTTATGTGTTTTTCAATCCTGCAAGTTTGAGCGCGGATGATCTGGTGTTATCGTCATGTACTAATATGTTGAACTAGCTTATCTTTTTTCCTGCCGAGTTTCTCTACTAATTATCAATAGATGGAACTGCTCTGATACTTAGAAACAGAGTAGTTCTTAGAAATAAATCGATTCCGATTTCGTGCTGCATCAAAATTACTCATGTATGCTGAATCTACATCAGCTGTGCTCATGGGTCCAAGATAGTGTTCATGAAATTAATTTGTGGGGTAGTCGGTAGATAAGTTGTCTGATTTTTTTAATCTCGGTCACTTTTTTCAGTCACTATGTTTGCATCCAATAGCTAACATGTTTTACGCGCCTTTTACCCCTACAAAATACAAATAAAAAAATCTGTAACCTAGGCAAAGATAAAAGTAAAACTAGGTGAACCCTACAAAACACAAAAACAAAAATATTTCTAACCTAGACAAAAATAAAGTAAATCTAAGTAAACCCTACAAATACAAAAATAAATAGAACTAAAAATTGCAGTAGAGTGGTACTAAAATTGCATATTATTTAGTGCTGCAATTTTATGCTTAGTCTTGTACAATTTTAATGGACTGAAAGAGAAGAAAATTCAAGACAACTGACGATTAGCAAAACGTAATTTGTGCGCCGTGATGGCAAGGAGATGGAAAAGACCGTCCAGTTCGCCGAGAAAGACGTGTTGACAGAAACCAAACAGACGGACTGCAGTGCTCGAAGCAAGAACAGAAAGAAACAGCACGTGGCGACATTACGTTCGTATCGAGGATTTTTTTGGATTATGGAAACCAAACCTTATAATCTCTGGTTTCTGCTCCCTGTAGAGAGCAAATAACCATAGTTTCACCCACCACATTGCAGGTTCTATTACAAAGTAACCAAGGTTCAAAAAGGAAGCGACTACTGCAACCAAAGAAAGCAGAGAGCCTAAAGTAACATCTTCCTCTATCTCTTCTTTTTCTGCCAATTCCTTGCCGTTGCTCCAGGACACCAGTCATCATTCCCCAACCTCAAGCCCGATTCAGCACAACGGTAGCGAAAAACGCCAGCTTCCTCGCCCCTGAATCACCTCCTTGCGCTTGTCCTGTCCCTGCAAAATGGACCACAATTCTATCCAATGACAGGCCGGAAAGACCACCCGACTGGGATGATTTGGACACTTATTCTCAAAGCAAGCAGTATTCCTTGATTTCCAAATGGCACCAACTGATAAGAACAACCCTGCCACCAACTGATAAGAATTTACCATTCCAGGATCCAAGTTTTTATCATACCTATCTTCTACTCTAGACCAATCAAAGTTTTTGAGATTTTTGTAATGAATGGGAACACCCAAGTATTTGAATGGTATTTGACCCACAGCACAATCGAAAAGTGTGTATACTGGTCTTCACATTCAACAGCCTTGCCAAACAAAAAAAAGCTACCCTTCTAGAAATTTATTTTCAGACAAGATAAAAGTTCAAAGGAACAAAGCAAGATTTTCATGTTCATAGCCTGATCCTGACCTTGATTCGTGAAAAGAATGGTATCATCAATTCGTCTACATACTGTAATATAGACAAACCGTCATCCACTAAGTGAGGGTATGACTCCAGAAATTCTATTCAGCATTTTAGCACTTTGGAACATCAGCACTTCTTCTCATTCTTATGCTCTTTCCAGAAAAGCATGCAATTGTCTTTGCACACATCAATCTTCTCATATTTCATACCGAGAGTAGAAACCAATCTCTTGGCATGGTATATGTCTTTGGGCATGTTATGAGGCTTCGGAAGCACATCACTGATCAAGTTGGAGAGCTCGTTGTAACAATTATTCGAGAACGCAAACTTTGACTTAATGGCCATGAGCCGTGTCACAAAAGCTAGGAGGGTCACTTCTGTTAGTTCGTGCAACGGCTCTTCCGGCTTTGAGGGTCTCAAGAACCTTTCAACCTCTGGTGTAGGCGGATCCTCGGAATGTAGTTCGAACTCCGGCCAGATAGCTTCAAGCATCTCGTCCATCCTATCATCACCCGCCCTATCATCATCTACCTCTTCTACTTCACTTGAGAGAATGACTCGCCGTGGTGCACCCTGACTCATAGCTTGGCATGAAACCGCGTCGACAAAGGTCTAGCGCCACCTTTGTCTTGTCATGTTTGGACAAATTTTGGCACTTGCCACATGGGCACCTCACCTTATCGGTACTAGACAAAGAGAACGACGGTTCACAAAAGCCGTAGTCTTGGCCACCCACTTATCTGAGTGAGCCCCACTCTTATCCCAACCATCATACATCCATCGCCGATGGTCACCCATCCTTGAGGCTATAGATTAAAGCAAGTGTAATCATGAGTTTTTTCGTTCCTATATATATCATGGCCCTACATCTATAGGTAAGGATATGTCCTAAACCCACCCAAGAGTGGCCGACAGAAGACGATTTATGACGACCTCAGGGTCCGAAGAATTGGCAAAGATATTATTCGCCGTTCTCCATCTCGCACGCCCGGATATGGTGCAGCGGAGAACATCGAGGTTATGCCGAAATCTCGCTCGACCCCGTGGCTCGTCATAAATACCACGCCTATCGGTCACCCAAGGCTGTCCAAAAAGGATATTCGGACCAGCACATCTCACATGTGTGGCGATGTGTGGCGTCTTTGGTCCTAACGGGTAACACATAGGTTTCGTGACACTAACAGCGTAATTTGGAAAGAAAAACAATTATTACAGTGATGACCAAACAGGTACTCAGATGTACAAAGAACAAAACAATTATTAGAGTGATGACCAAAAGCATATGCATATTAACATACATGACCAGCCTCTTATTAGTGAGCTTAATTGTATAATGTGATGATCATGATAGGTAGAATAACAAAGGCACAAAGCAACTTAATAGTATACTGTTAAGGCTTGATGGCATACTGTTAAGGCTTGATGGCATACAAATAACTTACAAATGATTAAAACAGCAACATGTACTATCATTATCATAAATTTAGAAACACATGGTCCTATCACCTTATCCACATGATCGCATCAGAACAATAACAATCAAAGTATGCATTCTCACAGGTTTATATCATATGTTAGTAGTTTCTCATTTCCTTTTCTTTCAAGCTAAATTAAATTGACGCTTAAACACAACAATTAGCAAAATAAAGTCTCACAGAGGTCTCTAGAAGGTGCAAAATAGAGCGACAGTCGTTCAACACTACTACTATCTGACCTTCTAGTGGAGTGTCCTATAGTGGTATAAACTTCAAAAGATATTTCCTCATCCGAAGGTTTAATAGCTCAAGACACATCACCATGGCTAAACATATGTTTCTCCAAATCAATATCCACACGCACTATAAATCCGAATTGGCAAATGAGCACGTGTCCTAAATGACTATGAATCCTCAGAGCGTAGTCAAAAGATTTGAACCCATTTCAAACAGAAAAGCTGCAGAGAACGTTTGAATGTTGCGCTCTTTCATAAAAGCTCTACAAAAACCCTTTTAATGACATGAAATGAAACAATATATTCAGTTGGTTACAAGAAACTTGACATTTCTGTTACACGATGACATATCTCGCTACAGATATCCAAACAACCTTAAATAAACCATCTCAACTACAAACCTGAACCAGGGTATGCTGCCAAAGCATTAGAAAAGCAACATGTACATCATTCAAATCTAGAGCATTTCAAGCCAGATAGAAAGCAAGAAATTCGATCTTAAGCAATATGGTTAACGACTTAACAATCTGCTAGTGTTTTTTGTTCTCCCAGCTCATCTATCTTAGAAGTGCACCTTGTCTTTTTTTGTTGTGTGATCTTTGCATCATATCATGGAGTGCTTGGTTACTCAATTGGATTTGAATGGTATTTTTGTTTGTGTCCACATGGGTGTGTGTCTGTCACATTTTTGTCTCCAAATTTTATAGAAAAAGAAGTGAAAAATGTTTTTCTTGTCAGCCAACTTGTCTAGTATTTTGTTACCAGTATTACTAGTATTTTGACATGATATAAAATTTTCTTTTCTACAGCTGTACTTGTGGAAAATGGTAAATTCCTTCTATCGGCAAAAAGAAACTGCCGTGCAACATATACAGAATATACAATATCTATGAGTGCTGGCAATATATCTAGGTCTACCAGCCCATACATTGGAAAAGTGAGGTACTAACTTGAAGAAATTATATCCTTATTCCCAAACTTACAAAGATTTTAATCGACACGTTGCTACTTGCTAATATGTTTGCCATTTTGAATTTTAGGTCAAATTTCCTTGGCACGAAGTTCGTAATATATGACACCGAGCCACCGTACAACGCCACTAGTGTTTCACAACAGGAAAACAAGTCAAGATTTTACTCCAAGGGTCAACGGTGTCCTTGCAAAGATGTACTGTGATAGCATGGTCTCATATGAGCTGAAGAGTAAATTATGCAGACAATTTCACCAGGCATGCACTAAACGGATCTTTTAGTTGCTACCCATGCAAGATTGCATCAACATCCAAAGAAAGATTTGAAAGTGACCTCATATTTTAGATGCAGAGCCACAGATAACAATGAAAAGGGATGTACTCACGGGGCGACGGCGGCGCGGCGGGCGGCGCGACGACGGGCGGTGTCGGGCGGCGGCGCGGCCACGCCGAGCGGGGCGGCGGCGGATGGATGGCGGCGGCGGGCGCGAGGGAGCGGGCGGGGCGGCGGCGGCGCGAGCGGAGCGGGTCGGCGGCGCTGCATTGAGCGGGGCGACGGCGGCGTTTGGGCGGGTACTAAGGGCGGGCGCGGAGATGAGCGGAGAAGAAACGCATGACGCGTGAAATTGCCGAGCCAAGCCGCACGGGAGTACAATAAGCCTCGCTATTTTCGTGGGTTTTGTTACCCGATTTAAAGTTACTAATTTATTTTCGTGGGTTTTTAAGCCGATTTAAAACTAATTAATTTTCGCGGCCCCAACCCACCGATTTAAAATGATAAGGTTCACGGAAACCCTAGCCGGTGTTTACTGTGGGTTTATCCTTGCTTATTTAAAATTAATTAAATTCGTGGGCTATAAGGCACCGATTTAAAATTAAACCATAACTTTCGTCGGCTGATTTTGGTCGTTTAAAATAAATTAAACTTCATCGGTTTTCTTAAAAGCCTATGAAGTTAAATTGGCCGACGAAAATTTTCACACTTCCTGTAGTGTGAGCCCTTTGTGGGTTTTAAAAGGGGGTCTACATTATCATTTACCCTAATCCCCACACTCCCCCCTGAACTAACAGTGCAATCCAATTGCATGAAAGGGGAGAAAAACCTTTAATTTTCAAAACTCATTGTAAAAACTGCCACTTAACTTTACATAGGCCATTTCAAAATATATTTTAAAGGCAGTCCCATCCATCTTTTTCCCATGCATTTCATGCACACATTCATGAAGAATAACTACCCCATCCATTACATATCTCCCAGGTAAAAAGCACACTGGGATTAAGCAATAATTTTATTAGGCTATTCCCAGTGCATAGTAATATACCCATTTAATACATACCATATAAGCATTTTTTATGATGTGGCAAGAGAGTTAAGAGGGGAGAGAAGAAAGCTGTATCTTGAGGAAGATACCACTTGGGCACGAAATCATAGACATTGAAACTTGAATTATTTAAGTGGCCCACAATTCATACTCTCATACACATTTAGCATTTAATTATCTTGTGAGGACTAAGAAATAATCTATGATACCATGCATTGGGATAGTTGTATCTTCCATAATATCATATGACGTGGCAGCTTTGGATATTGTGACAAGATACAATGCACTGTGAATAGCATTAGCAACAGGAGTTTGTCTACTGTAATCACTTTAGAGAAAAATTTTAAACTCACATTAATGAGGTGAATAAGCTTATATTCCTGGATTTGAGAAGCATCTGCTTTCTTTGGTAGGAGTGTAATAAAAACCAAAATTCTTCTTATCCAAAGGCAGCTTACCCAAATAGAATCATGAAACATACTTATTAAAGCAAACTTAATAATTTCCCAAAAACATTGGTAAAATTCAGCAGGAATACCATCTTGACCAGGAGGTTTATTATACTCAGGAAAATAGCCTCTTTAACTTCTTTTTAAGAAAAAGGCTGAAGAAAATTTTCATTGTCTTAGGAGAGATTTTCACGAAGTCATTGATACGAGATTCATCTAACTTCAGATAGTTCTCTTCTGAGGACTGTGGCTTAGCCCAGTGGTGTGGGAGGCGGTTGGACTCCCAGCCGACCTGGGTTCGAGTCTCGAACTCGACGTTTCTGGCAGAGACGAGTGCAGGCACGTGTGTGCGTGCGTGTGGAGGGGTGTGTGTGTGTCTGTAGCTCGTCTGTATTTCTTTCTTCTATAATGCATGCCAGTACTCTTGGCTAATTTTTTTAAAATAGTTCTCTTCTGCTGGCCCAAAAGAGGTTTTTGCAAAACTTTGTGATGTATTGTTGTATAGCACCACCACCAGTTATCAAACCCTCCTCCTGGCGAAGCTGGAAAATATTTTGTTTTCTGTGTCTACTATTTGCTTTTAAATGGTAATACTTAGTGTTAATATCGTCTTCAATAAAATATTTTTCCTTCGACCTCTTCAGCCATTTAATCTCTTCGTACTTCAATAAATGTGCTAACCTAATCTCAGCATTAGCTTTGGCTTCTCTTTGACTAAAGAAAGGCCATTCACTTCATAGATTTTATGCCAGTTGTCTATGATTTTGAATAACTTAAGTTTCTCCTTTTTATACTCCTCATTCATGTGCTTATACCAACCCCTTATAGGAGCATCCTAAGGTTTCTGATTTTATTCTACCACACATCTGTTGACGTTTTACCAGCAGTGGGTTTGTTCCAAAACTTTCGTACAATTTCATAAAAACTAACAAAGTTCAAATTCTGAAAGGAGGTGGAGAATTTGGAATACCACCCAGTTTATAATTCAGGAGGCGAAACTCTGCATGCTGACACTGCTGTTGAAGTGTTCAAGGCAAGGAGAGAACAAAACAATGTGTCTCATGATATAGCTCAATTCGAAAAATGATAGCACAATATGCCATATCAATTTGACAGGTAGGTGATTTTTAATGACCATTCAGTGTTTAGCCAGAGGAAGGAGAGGAAATGACCAAGTCATTCTGCCCCTTATGCCATTCGTGATACACATGCTATAATGGGTTTGAAATTAAAGGGTCAGCTAACTCCAAATACCTATCCTCGGTTTGTATTGAAAGCCACATCTCATCTGCATGATGTAGGAATCGCTAGTAATATGACCCAAAAAATAACAAAGATCAAGATCAGTCAGTGACATGATGGGGATAAGCTTCATTGTTGTAAGCTTCTATTTTGTACAGCCGGTTGATCATTTAAATTGATATCTGCAAAATTAAAGACACGCTTTGTATTTAGTTTAGATATAAAATTTCGTGCTAAAAAACTGGTAGAAAAAAAAAGAACGAATCGGGACCTCACCACCCCACTAGCAGTGAGCAAAGAACAAAGTCCTGTAGCTCCATCAAGACGGGAAAAATGTGGACAAGAATACCGAAAAAAAACAAACAGAAGAGTTGCCACGTGGCTGCCAGATCAGAAACGAACGGTGCAGATCTTCAAGACCGTAGCTTTGATTCGCTTCGCCTACTAATTAGTGTACCACGATGTGCACACGTATGGACATGGGCCGCCATTGATTGCTCTTCACGCGCTAGAGTGCGGCCACCCTGCGCGTCTGCTGCCTGGCTAAAAATTCGCGCTGAAGGGCCTGTTGGCTAGAGATTGAAACTGATATGCTAAAATAAAGTGAATTAAATTTATATTTTTGGTTTCAAATATAAACAAGATGATCCATCTAAACACTCTTAATGTACACATAACTCCAGCTCCACAGATCTGGTGGAACTAGAAATACCCAGCTCCACCAGATCCACGAATCTGGTAGAGCTGGAGCCCTACCAAACACACCCGAAGTATCTATCACCCGATCGATCTGTCGCAGCATGCGTGGGCCACGAGAAAACTGCAAGCTAGGCTACAAATACTTTATAGCTAGGGTTACTTTGATAGTTGAATTAGAGTTTGCACTGACTCGAGCTTAAGATCAGATCTCGAGTTCTCGACTTAGACTCGTTTGAGCTTTTATCGAATTTGAGTTTAGGAGCCAGGGTCAATCGAACCCAACACGTTTACAGTTCTACTGGTACTAAAACAGTCGCAAAGTTATATAACCTCTCTCTTTTTGTGCTATTGCTCCACACTTGCGAGTAGCAAGCCATCAACAATGGAATCAGTGGCAAAGCTAGAATTAAAATAAAGCCTCATCCGTTGCCCCTGCGCGCTGCTGCCCGCCTTGCCCACGTTGCCGGCCACCGCCTTCCCAGGTGCCACTGCCCGCCTCCCATGCTATCGGCCAAGGCCTCCCTCTGCGCTGCCGGTCGTCGCCCTCCCCCCACGCCACCGCGCTGCCGCAGTCCCCAAGGTGAGTTTTCTATCGTTTTGTTCATCTATTTTTTTCAGTTGTTCATTAGTTTTAGGATGCAAATATTATTCATCACAAGACTACTAGCTGTTTTAAGTAGAAGTATATATATACATTGACATGTCAGTGTACGTATGGCAAAGAAACCACGTTGCCATTTGTCATGCGCAACTTTATACCAGTCTACTGGCTCCAAGCACTTTATATACATATTTTTTATGTTTGTATTCTATTGTCGACCTAATCATGCTCTTAATGTGAATCATAGATCAATGTTGATACGAAGCAAACATAATTAATCTTGTTTGACCTAATTGCATTTGTACTCCTGCCATTGTTAACCTAATGGAACAAGGGGTACAACTTCATACCTAGCATCCTGGGTTCAGATTCAGGGTTCACAATATTTGCATAGACACGATTATAACCTAGTGGTGGGATTACGATTGAACCAAATTTATTGGTCAAGGAACAAGAGGGTCCCAAAAATGCCGACAGATGCTTCACAAGATCACCCTCAATATGTGTTACATAAATCTTAAAGCAAATGAATGAGTAAGTGATCACTATCAATATGTGTTGATTAGGATTAAAGTATTGATAGTTTCATCGGTCGGTGCTTTTTTATTACGTTGGCCGAGTAGTTCATTAGATGATTAGTTGTTTATGAGTTATATAATATTGCTTGATTAGCTCTTAAGTAGAATCAATTTGGTCAGCTAAGCCTAGACGCCACCCGTTCGGGAACGGCACATCTCACATTTACTTGTGAGGTGTGCCATTCCGGAATTGTCCAGTTTAATTTGGATAGCCTAGGAATGGACGCTAGAGCATATGTAGGATTTATGACGAACCCAACGACCCGAATGAAATCTCAGTAGTATGATCCAGTTGTTCTCTGATGCACCAAGACTGGGCGTGCATTCGGAGAATAGCGGGGTTATGCTGTCGAAATTCCGTTCAGACTGTAAGGCTCATCATAAATTCATGTTCTGGCATCCATTCTTGGGTTTAGGACCTATCTTTCCCAGTAGAACCCTTGTTCGCAACTAAGCCACTATGGTTGATATCGTTGCCTATGTTTAGCTTCGAGAATGAGTGATGATCGAAGGTGGATGTATGATGGTTGGAGTAAAATCGGGGCACACTCAAGAGAATGGGGCATTTGTGGACCATGCATTCACAGGGGCTGCTGGTGGTGTCGTAAAGTGCCCGTGTAGCAAGTGCCTCAACTATTCTTACCACATTAAGTCGGATGTAGAGCGCCACCTGTACAAGTTCGGTTTCATGCCCGACTATCTGATATGGTAAGAGCATGGTGAGGCGGAGCCCATTGTTGAGTCAGACTATGAGGATGAAGACAGGATGGATGAGATACTGAATGATATTGGTAGGGAGTTTGAGGTTAATTCAGAAGAGGAGCCTAGGTCGGAGGTGCAAAGTTTTTATAGGCTCCTTTCAGCCTCGGAAGAGAAATTGCATGAGTTCACTAACGTGACTGTCCTACAGATGGTGACGCGGCTCATGTCAATGAAGTCGAAGTACAACTTTTCGAATAAGTGCTACAACGATATGGTCCAATTGATCAGTGATATCCTTCTGCCGAACCATAAGATGCTGAAGGACATGTACCAATCTAAGAAGATGTTGTTTGGCCTTGTGATGAAGTATGAGAAGATTGATGTTTGCGAGGATAATTGCGTGTTGTTCTGGAAGGAACATGCCAACGACACTCGTTGTAGGTATTGCAACAAGTCTAGATATGTCGAGGGGGTAAATGATGAGGGGATAATGGTGATGACAAAAGTCGCGGTGAAGCAGCTCCGGTACATGCCAATCACGCCTAGGATTAAACGGCTGTATTTATCTAAAAAAACAACCAGGCATATGAGGTGGCATAAAGAAGGTGTCCGTGAGATCGAGGATGTGATGGTGCATCCGGCAAATGGCGAGGCATGGAAGTCATTGGACCGCTTCAACCCCAAATTTGCAAGTGACCCTAGGAGTGTTCGCATTAGGTTGGTGAAAGATGGGTTCACACCTTTCAGTACAAGTGCCACCCTGTACTCTTGTTAGCCGGTTTTCATCATGTCGTACAACCTACCACCTGCATTGTGCTTGAAGGAGGAGTACATATTTCTAGCACTTGTCATTCTGGGTCCTGATCATCTAGAGAAGCACCTCAATATGTTCATGTGGCCGTTAATCGAAGAGTTGAAAGAGTTATGGAGAGGGGTAGAGGCATATGACAGCTACGGTAAAGTAAACTTTACCTTGCGTGTTGCATACCTGTGGTCGGTCCATGATTTGTTAGCATGTGGCATATGGGCCTGCTGGAGTGTTCATGGTTGGCTTTGTTGTCCCATTTGTTTGCTTGACTCAGATGCATTCCGCCTGCCGCACGATGAAAGTTCTATTTCTTTGATTGCCATCGACGATTCCTGCCACTGAATCACCCTTTCAGGTGGATGCTGAATGCATTCCGAAAGAACACCACTGTTACAAAGGGCCTGCCAAAGCATCTGACTGGTGAAGAGGTAGTTGCCTAGCATAGGCAGCTCATAGCAAAAGACGATGGAGGGTTTGAAGGTTTCAAAGTGGAGCACAACTTGACTCATATCTGTGCAATTTGGAAGCTCCCTTATGTGAAAGCATTGATTATGCTGCACAATATAGATGTGATGCACCAAGAGCGTAATATTGCGGAAAGCATCATAAGCATGTGCTTTGATTTCAAAGACAAAACAAAAGACAATGTCAAGGAACAAAGAGACTTAGCCGAGATTTGTGATCGGCCGGTGCTCGAGATCGTACAAGATCCCAAAGGATGAATTGCTAGGCCACGAGCTCCGTATTGTGTCAAACCTCAAGACAAGAAATAGATATTCCGGTGGTTGAAAACCCTTAAATTCCCATATCGCTATGCAGCTAATATAAAGCGTGTGGTGAATGTCAGCACCGGGAAGCGTGGCTACTTCAAGGATGAGTTGTGGAGAATGTTAGCGGAACTTAGTTACATTTATAGGCAGTTACGTGCTAAGGAAATCTCGAAGAAGATGATGCGAAAGTTGCAGAGAGAAATACCAGTGCTTGTATGCAAAATGGAATAGGTATGCCCACCTAGTTTTATGAACGTGATGCAACATCTGTTGGTGCATTTGCCCTGGGAAGCGGAGGTTGGAGGACCTGAGCAATTCAGGTGGATGTATTGTGAGGAAAGAGAATTGAAAAAGCTTAGGTCAACCGTACGCAACAAGGCTAAGATTGAAGGGTGCATCGCTGAGGCGCATGCTCTAAAATAGATATCATACTTCTCAAGTACATATTTCGTAGATGAGCGCAATGTGAATGCCCCTACAATGCGGTATCATATCACAAAAGAAGCACCCATGAGTAACCTTCAGATTTTTCAGTGGAAGGGTAAAACTGTCAGCGCTTTTACTCCATATGAGGTGTCACCAACAGAGTGGAACTCAACTTTGCTTTATATGTACTTCAACATGGATGAAATGGAAAAATATTTTGAGTAAGTAATGATTTGTATTTTGTATTGAATTGTCTAATCTTGAGCCTATTCTCATTTGGCGAGTCGACAGGCAGATTGTTTGACCAACAACATTAGAAACCTGCTCACCAACCTACGAGCAAGCAGCTGGATAAGCTACGCCGCGAGGGGTTAAATGGCAGCCCTAGTTTTGTTGGATGGTTTTGAAAGCATGTAATTTTCTCCTCCTCCTAGTTTTGTAACCGTAAACTTCAAATAATTTTCGTTACACCAAGTAATGATGTCTTAACCTATACAATGCATGCTCGATGTCGACATCCATGATGACCTACGGTAGCTATCGCACGGTACCGTTATGGCAAGGAACTTCAGTCGTTATGATGTCAATGGGTTCCGTTTCTGAACTGCAAAATTGGAAGCAAGACACCCACTTGCGGCCACTGTGAACAACGGAGTAGTCACTAAGGAGTGCGATGCAAGTGGGCGCGTAATTAACTACTATGGTATTCTTTAAAACATAATTAAGTACAAGTTTGGGGGGTCCAAAGAATTGAGAGTAGTTTTCTTTGAATGTGATTGGTTTGATCCTAACAATGGCACACGCGTCGACGAATTTGGCATGGTGGTGGTCAAGCACCAGTCAAGGCTTGAAGGCCACGACAACTTTGTGCTTGCTCACTAGGTTGAGCAAGTGTACTACCTGAACTATCATCATCCCAGCTTGCATGCTTAGTGGGTAGCACATAAAGTTAACCCAAGTGAACGGTTATATCCTCCTGGGGATGCTGACTACGTCGACAGTACAATGGATGATGAGGAAACGGATGTCTACCAGGAAGAAGGTCTGCCAAGATCTTTTCGGGTTGCCGATGAGGCTAGGCTTAATCAGGTAGCCACCGATGCCACAGACCTAATAGTTGAGCCTCGTCCATCAAAGAAACGACATCGGGGTTCTATAAGAATTCGACGACCCGTGAAAATACGTCTTTCTAGACAACAAGTCACCAATGAACCTCCAGACATTAATACTACTTTGATTATAATTCTTGCTATTTCCATATTATTGCTATATTGTTATTTGAAATGTGCAATCTAACTTTATTGAAATTTTTGTAGATGTTCAAGCACACGAAGGAGAAGATTGTTGGTAAGCTCAGTGGGTCTAGCTCCAGGAGTGGGGGTAAGGGGAAGAGTTAGGGGTCCAGTGGTCAGGACTCCTTGAGGAGTCAGGGCAGCCTCTTCCAAGGGACTATCTAGAGCAAGCAGAGGCAGCAACAGCTCCTGAGGTGCATGGAGCGGGCACAGGAGGACAACGAGGAGTACCTGCCTTTTGCCTCTGACTCCTCAGACGAGTTGGAGGACTTAGCAGCAACAGCAGAGGAGGTAGCGGAAGAGTTGGCGGAGGATGCCTTCGGGGGTAATGATGGTGATGATGAGAGCCCAGTGGACGCTGGGGTGCTTTCTTCACAGCGCTTCAAGTATTCGTGTTATCAATATTAATTTTCGTATGCATAGACTTGTGATTCTCATTTTTGGTATTTTTCAGGTTCCGGCGATGCAACAACGTCCCCCCTAGAGCTGAAGCTAACCAGCGGAGGGTGATTAGGCCGCATGGGGATTGGTAAGTTAGTTTTATCATTTTAAAAAAGTAATTTATCGAGAATCTAACCAGTTTGATTTCATGAATTACAGGCAATGGGATGACGTGGCGTGGGAGGGTAGGCACCAGCGTTTGCAGGTCAACGCGGTCTTGGGAGCCCTCTGCCGCCACCACTACCCGGGCCTGGTGACCATCAACGGGGTGCCGTAGGCGGCCCTAAAGTGGGAGCACTATAGGTTGGCTCCTGAGGCGTGTCACAGCACCGCTGACGTGGTCTGGCATGATTTCTGGGTGAGTTCATTACCTCTTTACAGTTCATTCATTTATAGGGATATGTCGCTAACTCAAGGATTGCTTTTGTAGGAGAGGTACTGTCTGGAGGACAAGGATGTCCTCGCAAATCGTGAGAAGGCCAATAAAGTCTTCAACACAGCGGCCCATAAGGTCGTGAAGGACATGATGTCCAATGCACGCATCCAGGTGGTGTGCTCGTACTACAAGGGGGTGAAGAAGGAGAAGATGACCAAAAAGCTTGGTGCCTCCAAGATCTACCTACGCGAGGACGAGTACCTCCAGGCGTCCATCCCCTGGCTGATGAAGTGCCAGGAAGCTTTTAGGTACTTGTGTATGTACTGGGCGTCGGCTGACTTTGTTGCTAGGTCCAACAAGAAGCGAGGCAACAGAGAGGCAGGTAACCCGATTTTGCACCGGTACAACACGAATGGACACCTCCGCTTAGCGAGGCGCATGGTTAGTATCTAGCCTTAGTTTAGTGTGCTTTTGAATGCATGTCGCTAACTTCAGATTACAGGAGGCTGAAACTAGCTTTGCCTCGAGCTACTTCGATGTTTATCTTCAGGGACACCGGAGCGCCGATCCAGAGTCGCCTGGACAACTGTGCAACCAGTCAGCGACTTAGAGAATTGTGAGTTGTTCGACCTACTTTGATGAAATTTGTGTTTTCAAACTGTTGTTTTAATAATTTCGGTATGCAGGAGCAATATGGGGAAGAAATGGCTCGGCATCATGGTCCAGAGTACGACCGAAGGAACGAGGAGCTGGATGTCTTGGCGCTATACCAAAGTGGTGGGGGCAAGAGACATGGAAGGTGAGATCATCCCCATTATTTGAGTTTTGTTGGAAATCCTGATATGATCAATAGTTGCACTTTTTACGAATGCCTTCGATTTTGTATATGTGTGCTGTAGGCTCTCCATGTTCAACGGGGTTGTGGACTCCGACGTTACTCTGTCCCTAGAAAGAGCGTTGGGGTCCTCACAGAGCAGTGCTCGCTCCTCCAGGGATAATGTAAGGTTCACGGAGTACGAGGAGTAGGCTCGCCAGCTGCGTGAGGAGTCTCGCCAACATCGTGAGTTGATAGCGAAGTACGAAGCGGAGATGGCGCACTTGAGGCAAACACAAGCATACTTCCAGGGAGCTCTTCAGGTAAAAGCTCAAAATCTGAACTGAACTATTAAATTTTGATATTGCGGATCTAACACTTTGACTATATGCAGCAACTCTACGCAACTATGGGCCCTCAGCATGGCTTGCCTACGCTTCAGCCTCCTCCACCGTTCTACGGGTATCTGCCGATAGGGCAAGCACCGCAGGTACATATGCTTTAGGTTAATTCAGTTTTGAAAATTATTTGCAATTCTAGACTAATGTGAAATTTCTTAACTCATTCACTACAGGGTTCTCAGCCTCCTCCGCCGTTCTACCCGTTTCCGCCTCCACCACTAGGGCCAGCTCAGGGTTTGACCTTGCATGCTCCTAATGCAGAAGTGGATGGCTTCTTCGCCTCCGAAGGTAGCAGTCACAATTCAAACACCTCGGAGAGTTAGAATTGTAGATAGACTTGTGATGGATCAGGTAGTGTTGTTGGATGAAAACTTGTGACATGATTTGGATGTTAATATATGTTGGTGTATTTGCGATGTTAATGTGATGCGTTTGTGAATTGAATATTAATGTAATTTTCAAATTATGTGATGCATTAGCGATTGTTCTGAACAATATATGTTGGCATACGTGAATTTGAGGAAAAACTGTATATTCGTGCAACAAAACAAACATTGGGATCCTGTTTTGCAGCTGGAAGGTACTAGCTGCAAGATAAGCAATGGGGAACCAGTTTTGCAGCTGGTACTCCCAGTATTTTTGTTGGCTACAGTGGCCAACGAAAATACTGGGATCCAGTTTTGTAGCTGGTAACTCCCAGTATTTCCTCGGCCACTGTGGCCAACGAAAATAGCTAGCGATATTTTTGATGGCCAGCTGGCCGATGAAAATAATCTGACGTGGCAAGACTGGGCCATCCGTCAGCCTGTTGTTTTCGTCGGCTAGGACTAGCCGACGAAAATAAACCATATTTTTGTCGGTCAATTTTCATTGGTAAGTCGACAAAAATAATTGTGTTCGTCAAGAAACCCCCTTTTTTCGTCGGCTTTTGGCCGACAAAAAATGTTCGCGTTCCTGTAGTGCAAAGTTTGTTTCTCCATTGTGACAAATCTATGAACAAATACAATACACATATAAATATGTAATACAACTATATAACATTAGAACCTAAACATTTATGAATTAAAAAGTATTAACTTATTAACTATTTACTCTATGCAAGCAAAACTGAAGTGAGCAGTACTACCGTAGTTTACACCTTATTGTCCATGGGAATAATCTAATTGTTACAAAATATTGTTTTAAATGGATGTCCATAACTCCTTTTTGGGGAGAAACTCTCATGCATCAATTGAAGGAGAAACTACCATGCTACATCAATTCTTGTAACTCTTTATTTAATTAGTTTAAATCTCTCATGTTATACCTATAAATAGATGGTTGTATGCATGGAAGAAGTAACAAGAAAGAAAGAAAGAAAGAAAGAATTCCCTCTACTTCCATATTATTCATACTTTGAGATAACTACTACATTGTTCATACTTTGAGTAATTCATTAGTTATTTTATATCACTAATACCATTAGTCTCACTATAGGAAATAGAGAAATTAACGTCGACCATATTAATTAACGTCGGCCCAAGACTAAGCCGACGGTAATTAATTAATTAACGTCGGCCAACAGGTGACCGACGTTAATTAATTAATTAATGTCGGCCGGGCTGTGACCGATGTTAATTAATAATTAACATCGGCCCAACAAAGACCGACATTAATTAGCGAGGCACGGCAGTAATTAACGTCGGCCACATCTGGCCGACGTTAATTACTAATTAACGTCGGCAGCCGACGTTAATTACTAATTAACGTCGGCAGCCGACATTAATTATCATAATTAATGTCGATTAGCTATCGTGGGCCAGAGGCCGACGTTAATTAGTCATCTGCCGATGTTTATTGTAATTAACGTCGGTAAATGGCTAATTAACGTCGGCCTTTGTGGATGTTAATTTTTGGGATTCCTGTAGTGTCTATTACTAGTAAGTAGTAAGTACTCACCTACGAGCACAGTTGCACTTGCACAGGACAGGGGAATAGTGAGCGCACTCGGCAGCAAAAGCAATATACTACTCCAGACTCAAGTAGTCATGCTCCAAGTTCGGTCAATGCCAGTACGCCACCCCACTTAGCCATTTTTGCTCCCAAGACAACAAGAACGCCACCATGGAGACAAAGAACACCACTTCCTCTCCAAATATATCTCTCCTTCGAATCACCTCCGTGAACCCAAAATCAACCCATGCATGTCATAACATCGATCGTGTTCGTCGTCACACGAGCATTCCATTTTTGTACATAGTTTCCGCATGCAGTTCCGTTTGAGCGATTTTGGGACTATGGGAAGGAGTAGGAGTAGCACTGGGCACGCCCACAGGTGGTTTGGTCGGTGCTCTTGCCCAGCATTCATCGACAGCGTGGCAAGGCACGGCGCTGTGGCCAGGGGAGCACGCATCGGCAGCGTGGCGCCAAGGCAGCAACAGCTCAGCAGCCAAGGCGCGGCGGCCGGCCCGGCGACGCGTAGCTCCGGAGGAGAAGGGCGGCGCGGCACAGCCTGGCGGTGGCCGGAGCGGCCAGGCGCAGCGGTGCCCGGGCGACGGCGTGGCGGGGCCGAGGCGGCGCAGCAGGTGAGGCGCAGCCAGCAGTAGTCGAGGAGAGGCAGCACAACGCTTGGTGAGCGCCCCAGCGCACGGCGACACGGCATGCCACGACGGCACGGCTCGGACAGCGTCGTGGCGGTGCGGGGAGCAGTAGCGGTCGAGGCCGGCGCGGCGCTCAGCAGGGCGCCAAGCGGTGGTGCGCGCTGGCATGTATGCAAGCGGCGACGGCGTGCATGCGACGCGGAAGTGCATGTGAGCGCTGCATGTAGGCGTGGGAGTGCATGCGGACTTGGGGCGTGGCGGTGCGACGCCTAGCTAGACCAGCACAGCGTGCATAGCGCGCTGTGTGGCTGACATGGCGGCGCTGGAGGCGTTGGTCGGGCACAGCGGCATCGAAGTCCCCATGGCGCCCAGCTAAACACAGAGCAGGCGCGGGAGTTCGCAGCAGCTAAGGCGAAGGCGAGGGCAAGCACGGGAGGTGGCCCGCCATAGCGGCTCGTGGCTGTGCTACAACAGTAGCTTCCCATGGCAACGGCATGGCAGCACGGCGTGGTGGTAGCCCATGGCAATACGCAACGGCCCACAATACTCTAGTGAATTTATTTGTTCCCGGTGTTTATAGTAAAAATTTCGATAGTCAATTTTATTCTTACGTGCATAGCTTTTTATGGTGTATGTTGCATTTAATTCATGATCATTGTATATTCATGTATACATCTGGCAGAAATTAGTCTGATAGCTTACTGTAATACTGCAAAGTCTCGCTCCAAATTTTGGGCCTTCCGCCGGGAGTGTTTTGGCCGTCTGGCAGGTACTCTCAGAGGTGGTTGGTCCATCTGGGAGGTTTAGGGTAATAGTTTTGGGTTTGGGAGGGGTCTTTTTGGCATTTCCCCTCTCCACCTACGTTTCACCTAACCTCCCCTCTCCATTTTCAATTGTGTGGCTGTCATTTGCTCTCCCCCAGCCAGCCCTGCCAATTTTTTCCATCCTCCTGTGCGCTCCAGCCTCTTGGCTTCCAGCTCCTGCCGATCCCCTGCCTCCCTGCTGGCCATCACCCCACCCCAGCCAACTTCTCCAGCCGAGCTCCTCCTCGCCAGAAGCTTCTCCCATCGAGCACCCTCCAGCGAAGCTGCCCTGGCCGGGCGCCTCGCCGCCTGGCCGAGCGCCTCCTCTGGGGCTCTCCACCTCCAAAGAACGTCTGCACTGAGCTCCCTTGGGGTTCCTTGGCAGGCCGCCTGTTCCTCCCTCTCGACTCGGGCAAGAAGAAGAGAGACACCAAGAGCAGAGCTCCAGAAGAGCTGAGCCAGCGTTGTTCTCCCTCCCGCCGAGCACCAAGACTGCCAAAGCAAAGAAGACCACCAAACCAGCCTCAAAGATTGCCTCCCTCTTGCCTTCCTCTTGTAGTGAGTACTCTGGTATAATCAAGTTGAGGGTTTGGGTTCATTGTGCCTACCAGGGGAAACTCATTCCCAACAGAGACCACTTTACTAGCTGATATCACTTAATTTAACAATTTCCTCAACCAAACTTGTTATTACTTCTTTGACACAATCATTCATAACCTTACGCAAACACCATTTGCAGATCTCCACTTATAACCGTGGATCACCATAACCCACAACCTACTTCGTGCCATCTATCCAATTAGCGTTGACCACCTTAACCCAACAACACAAACATCTACTAATCCTCTACAGGAAGATCTTCAATCACCCGCAACTTACTCTAACTGTCGATTTTTTTTTCATTTCCAGAAAAGCCAACGAAAACTTCCAAAGAAGCTCGACTATCAAAAGACTTAGTGAATGGCAGAGCTCAAGCCATGTCATTCAACAAAACTCCAGATCAATTAGCAAACTCCAAAATTCCATGAAGGAAAGGAGTTACACACACCAATTCACAGAAAGAAAAAAACGAATCAATTGAATAACACTTTTCCCTTTAATGTCCCAAATCCAAAACTTCAACTTGGAGAACGACAACACGAAGAAATCCATGTCTTTCTCCGCAAAGCGACCAAAAGGGGCAACACAAAACTCTCTTCCTTGCCTTAAATCCAAGAAGACCAAGGAAGAAAAAATTTAAATACGCACTCCAACAGCTCTCTGATTTATGACAGAAACACAAGAACTCTTCTTGATCGGCTCTAAGTGCCGCACCAACAACCACACCACACGACAAGGCCGAACCCTTCGGCACAAAGAGTCCCGCCGGACTCCACTAATCAATCTACCACTTCATATTCATAGCCATAAATAATACCATAGCTGTAATACCCGAAAATGCATTTTTGGGTTCGAGCGGGCCATTGGTTGGACTTGTGGGCTGACGGGAAGCCATGGGCCGTTGGTGGACCTCCAGGAGGTGGAATTGTGTCAGGAAAAGTGGGTCTTTCTCCTGTTTTTGCAGCAGCCCACTTTGGGCCTCCCCAAAACCGGCCCATACCCCCCAAACCCTAGCCAGCCCCCTCTTTTCCCCCTCCCCCTTTGGCCAGCCGCCCCCACCCCCCTTTTACGCCTCCCCTCCTGTTTTTGGCCGTGCTCTCTCCTCTTCCATCCAGCAATCTCGAGTTCCTTCCATCCATTGTATTCCTCCGCTGCCCGGGGTCGTTTCTACCGCGAGGAACGGCGCAAACCAGCGAGAATCGGCTCTGTTTCGTCTCCGCGGGGTGAGGTATGAACTTGTGGATTTAGATCTTGTTTTTGTGTGGGATTGTGAGTGCTTAGGGACCCTTGTTCATGGCAGTTTCGTTGGGGAGAAGAGGCTAGGGCAGGATCCAATCTCGAGTCAAAAACAGAGGTTCGGTCATGTTCTGTCAGCGGTCTTGTGCGACGTTTTTCAGCAGGTTAGATGCATTTTCTGCCAGGCTGCCTTTTTCGAAAGTTGTAGGTAATCAAATTATCTTTCAAACCCGACCGGAATCAATTGATTTGGTTAAATTCTGTGAAAGTTATGGCCAAAATACCGAATGCTGCTCAGATTTGGTCGCGATTGGCAGAGGTTATGTTAATCTGTAGATTGAGGGTAAAAGGAGGCCGAATCGGTTTTTCCGTATACTTAGAAAAAAGTGGGAAATTTCCTGAGGTTTGAGAAAATGTACTCGTTTACTTGATTTGGAGTTGTATAGCCCAAGTTATGGCCTGTTGAAGTGTGCTGTCCCGAGCGGCAGATTTCAGGTTTCGGAGTTTGGGGCGATCCATAGGTTCGATGTCGTTTTGTTTTGGGTTGCTTGCTGTAGTAGCATGTTTTTGAGTGGAGATCATTCTATTGCAGGTGGTGTGAACCCGGTAGCGGCATCGACCTCCGTCTTAACGCCCGTGAGCGTTAAAGGCAAGTGCATCACTGTTGTTTGCTAAATTGATGAATCATGTGCTTGTTTATGCAATTTGTTGTTACAACTTGTGTGCCATGTTGATGCTCCCTGGTATGATTAGGCTAATATGGATATCAATGACATGGAATACGCATTTAGAATAATGGTTGGAATCGTATTCATGATAAGTGCTTATGGCTTTTAAATGAAGTGTTGATGATAAATGAATATGATGATGAGATATGGAAATTTGAATACTAGCCATGACTTGGGCATTATGCATTCATGAAAGTTGCATTGAGCCGGGTCGGTGAGAAAGTCATATGAGAATATATGACTAATCCGGAGTGCTCTAAGAGATCCTACCCCGTAGTCCCATCCATCGGCGTGGATGGGAGCGGTGTTAAGAGTAGGACTCCGCCACGGGATGGCGGAGAAAGACCTACTTCGGTAGGCCCCTTCCACGGGATGGTTGGGAAGAGGGTGCACATCGACGGATGTGCACTCGGCAATACCGGTATGTGCTAAGAAAAGAGAAGAGACATTCATGAGCATGCATGATGCATCATATGTATGAAGATTGAGAATGAGATAAAATGAGACATTCATGAGCATGATGCATCATATGGTTGATAAATTGTGAATGAGATGAGATATTCTTGAGCTTGCATATTGAATCATGTGGATGAATTATGTGTGTGATATGTTCTATGATAACGCATCTTTATGGCCAAAGGACATGTGGTATGTAATATGTTAATCTTGACTTGTCTTATGTTTGAATGCACTTGCTGAGTCGTTGGACTCACTCTTGTTTGTTTAATGTTTTTAGGTACCATGAGACCGGCATATAGGGAAGGGACATAGCTCAGCACTTCTCACGATCACTCGCAACTAGACAATAAGCTCATTTAAGTTCCACCTATGACAGTTATTTAATATGTTCTACTTCATTACTTTACTGCGTTGATTTCGTTTGAGAACCATCTACCTAGGTTGCGACTGTAGCGTTTGAAGTTTATCTTCGGTTGATGGAAACGATTATAATCTTTGTTTAAGTTGTTGTTGTTATTTTCCTCGTTAGATGTTATTGAATTATGATGAATTGCTCTTATGTCTGCGGAGTGGATGTCCATATGTTTAGGGGAGATGCTGCCAAAATTTTTTAGTGAGTTTGGAAGTTGGTAGCATTCGGGGCTCAATGTGGAGCCGGGGTGTTACAGTTGGTATCAGAGCGGGCTTTAGGTCCGTGGTGCATAACTTTAGTATATTACTCTAGAGTGAACTAAAATTTTGCTTTGCGGAATTAGAAACATGGCTTAGGATCAACTTTTAAAAATTTGGCCTTAGGCAATAACCTTAAAATTTGATATAGATTGGTTAAATAATTTTAAAATTTGACACACTCTGATGCACATAGGAAGGGTATGGGTAACCATTGCATTACGCTTTAATACTTTTTGTGAGCTTTGATGATGAATGCTAAATATGGTGATGTTGTGATGATGTATATTGCTACGATTATGAAATAGTGATTGAATCATTGTGTTTATGTGGATTAGTTGTGCCGAAGGTTTTGGTCATGTTTTGTTTGTCGTGGTAAGGGCTGTGGTTGTGGGTGTGGCCGGGAAGAGCCACCACCGGAGGGTTAGGGACCTCTCGTAGAGGAGAGTTGTTGCCTAAGCATGTCATAGCCTGGAGAGTTCATTGTGAATATTGCTTTTGGTTATGTCTTTGATTGTCGGAGATAAAGAAAAAGAGTTACTATCGAGTCTTTTATGGGTTGCTATTATTATAGTTCTTGCATTCGATTTCATTGGTTATCGTTGGCTGCTTGCTGGAGAAAACTGCTATTTATTCTTGTGTTTGCCATTCTTCAAGTTTAAAAGAATTTATTGAAGTTTGTGTAAGAACCTAAGTTGTGTGGATTTAAGTTTTATGCCTTTGTTAGAAAATGGTTACGTGATTCCTTGGTTGTTCCTTTTGTAAAATATGTATATATTTTCAAACATTCTCCTTCGTGGTAGTCTTGAAGCTTGAAATTGTTGATATGAAGAACTTTTGCACAACAAATTTTGAGTCTTGTCATATTGTAAATTTGAGAGTCGAGTTTCTTTGCAAGTTTTGGTTGGGTTTCTTGGAAAATAATAATAATAATAATAATAATAATAATAACAGACCTTCCAACAATAAGTGGCTTTTGTTGGTAAAGTAAGCTTGTCGATTGTTTAAAGATGTTCCAAAATAAGGTTAGTAGAGCAATTTAATTGTGAGAGTGGACAACCCTAATGTGATTGTTGGGTAGAGATATTATGTTGGGTACGGTGAACAATTATTATGATTGTGGGTGTGGAATTATGTTCATGAAGTGCTAGAACTGATTATGATTCAAAAGGTCTAGAATGTTTGGTTGATGAACTTGTTACAATAAGGGAACAGATTAAATTATTGTAATGAGTCTTAAGTGGTCGGATGGTGTGTCTTAACGACAAATTATCATAGTAATCGGATAGAATGATGAAGAACAAGGTCTTAAATAAAAGTGCGAGGAATTATTGGAGTGATTAACTTGGTGCTTGGTCTTGGTTGTAGTGAGGCTCTGGCAAATGGGTAGTATGAACAATAGATGTTGATTTTGCAGAAAGTTTCTTTGAAAAGAAATGTTTTAATCTGGGAATCGGAAGTGGTTTGACTGATGGCTTGATGTGGGTTGAAGACCCCAAAAGAGAATGTTGATGCACTATCTTATGAGGACTTCGGTCAGTTGGAGTGTGCTTAAAAATTAGAGTATGCTTACTCTTGTGGTTTACAATGAGATAAACTTTAATCTCGTTGTTTACTATGAGATAGACTTGGTTCTCTAGTTGATGATATTATGGCTAGTTGTGACTATAATTTTTGAAGGGGGTGATTAAAGAAAGAATGAGTTATGTACGTTATGTTAAAACCGGATGAGTTTTCTCAAGGTACACGTGGTGAATATTGAATTGTTCAGTAGCAAGCGTGTTGGGATAGTAGAAACCATGGGTTGTACGGTGATGTTATGTTCCAAATGATTGTGGAATGGTTTGAACAGTTAGTCTTTTGGTGGATTGTCTTTTGGGTAAAGGCATTTTCTGTTGGGTACTTTAGAACTCCCCTAATTTAGAGTAAATGTTGCCAAGTTTGGGGATCGAGTTGACAGGTTGGAAATGAGGATGAAAGAATGGTTATCCCTGTAGTAATATGAGGTGGTGTTGGAATGATTTATTTCATTAATTAATGTCATGTCTTTGTTTTTGCCAAGGTAGATAGCTTGGGTGATGATTGTGATTCTACCTCGCAGGTGTATGATTGGGTTGTGCTAGAAGCGCATAAAAAGAATTGAACTGAGTTACTTATCGCACGGTCAGTTAAGGAAGCAATCGAATCGCTTGTAAGGTGTGGGAAGCTCTTGTTGTTCGATATGTGTATCTCTAGGTTGGCTAGAGTTATATTTTATTGATATATGTGAGCTGTTGTGAATGCTTCTTAAAGATGATTCTTGTAATTGTTTCATACGCGATCTCTGGCTGTTCAAGTGATTTCCTGTTGAAAAAAAAGATATAATGTTTTCATTCTCTTAAGAAAATGTTGGTTGATGGGTGGAAGTGGATCGATTCCATGATCAATTTCTTTTGAGAAATGAGTTGCTTCTAGTGAAAGAGAGATGTTTTGCTTTGGTAAAAGGGCAATGATTTGTTTTTTGTAGAAGCGAGTCACTTCTATAATTGTTTGTGTAATGTTTCTTCTTAATGGAGTGGTTTCCCCTTTTAACGAGGCTAGCACCTTGTTTTTAAGGTGATGAAAGTTGTTTGACTGGTTAAAGGAAATCGAGATTTCCTTTGCTTTCTAGCATGAAAAAAAATGATTGAGTTTTGGTATCTGTGGATGAGCTTATTAAAGAATCATATTCTTTGACTTGGTTCCTTGAGTAGAAGAAGGCAAGGGTGAAACCGTTACGGTTCCTTGAGTAGAAGAAGGCAAGGGTGAAACCGTTACAGAAAGAGAAGCCGAGAGTGGGTTGGTAACGATTGTGGTCCTAGCCTTTATTAGGTGTTTATCGTAATGGTTAAAAGAGAGTTGAGTACTGGAACTGTTTGTGTGTCTAGTCCCAAAACTTCTTGGGGGGATTGTTTTGCCATTATGACCCTTGATTATGTTCTGATTAATTTGTTAGTGGACCCCTTGGAAGCTGTTGGTAAATACATTGTCATTTCTGTAGTGTGGTTTTTTAATTGTTTTTATTGGATTCTGCCAATGCTATGACAACTTAGAAGTGAAATGTTCCATTGTAAATCTTTCTCGGGTAGTTGTCTTGCTGTGTGAGGTAGGTCTGGACAAAGTTAGAGTAAGAGTTTTATTGTGGTTTTGTGGTGGAAAAGGATTTGTGCAGTAGTGGGCTATTCATTTCGTTGGAAACGACTGGCTTTGGCCATTTTGTTCAAAAGGCAACTATTGTAGGAGATCGGGGTGGTGTTTTGGGTTCTTGGAGGTTCAAGTTGGGGACCATGGTTGTTGAAACTAATGGTACTGGTATTATGTTCAGAATTTGGTTTAGAAGCATGTTAGAGTGAAGTGACTTGTGTGTTTCTGCCATCTAGAGTTGTATGAGTCGTGGTAGATAAGTTGAGAGAGAAGATTAGAGTTTTGTAATTGAAGTTAAAAAGGGAATAGGAGTTGAGTTCAGAGGTCCTTACAAAAGAAAACATTGGGTATTTGGAGGACGTGTGCTGTAGTGCCTAAAAAAAATTAGTTTCCTAAGTTGCCAGATGGTTCGTGATGGTGGTATGTGGTGGGAAATTTGGCTTTTTGGATTGAATCTGTCTGAAACTTGCACGGGTGACTTGTGGTTGCAGGATAGGGAAGTTCTTATAGAATTCTATGTTTAATAAATTTGAGGGATTTAGAACTCTTGGTAGAATTGCCAGGTGTTGGTCTTTGAGTAAGACTATACCTTCAAGTTTCATTCCACGCAATTTTAGTAGTAGTTAAGAGTGAATGTGGAGTTGTGAGACGATGAACTGTGTTAAGGAAATGCTTGCATGATCCTGTTTGGGTGGTTCCCCCTAGAGCCGTTGGAGCTCGATCGAAGTCTCGCCTTCGAGTTCCGGCCAGTAATGATTCTAGAGGATTCCGAGCGAGTGTCGAAGAATAAAATCTTGAAATTTGTCAAAGTCTTGTGGTTGCTTCAGTCAGCGCGGGAAGCGATGTGGGAGCTAGAATCTTGCAAGCGCGAGAGGTATCTGGAGTTGTCTTCCCTGGATATGTATGCTTTGGTATTTTGATTGAATATTTGTTTTTGTTGTCGTGTAGTTCAGGGTTAGAATTCGGGGTCGAATTCTTTGTAGAGGGGGAGAATGTAATACCCGAAAATGCATTTTTGGGTTCGAGCGGGCCATTGGTTGGACTTGTGGGCTGACGGAAGCCATGGGTCACAGGACCTCCAGAGGTGGAATTGTGTCAGAAAAGTGGGTCTTTCTCCTGTTTTGCAGCAGTCCACTTTGGGCCTCCCCAAAACCGCCCATACCCCCAAACCCTAGCCAGCCCCTCTTTCCCCCTCCCCTTTGGCCAGCCGCCCCCACCCCCTTTTACGCCCCTCCTGTTTTTGGCCGGTTCTCTCCTCTTCCATCCAGCAATCTCGAGTTCCTTCCATCCATTGTATTCCTCCGCTGTCTGGTCGTTTACCATGAGGAACGGCGCAAACCAGCGAGAATCGGCTCTGCTTGCCTCGCGGGGTGAGGTATGAACTTGTGGATTTAGATCTTGTTTTTGTGTGGGATTGTGAGTGCTTAGGGACCCTTGTTCATGGCAGTTTCGTTGGGGAGAAGAGGCTAGGCAGGATCCAATCTCGAGTCAAAAACAGAGGTTCGGTCATGTTCTGTCAGCGGTCTTGTGCGACGTTTTTCAGCAGGTTAGATGCATTTTCTGCCAGGCCGCCTTTTTCGAAAGTTGTAGGTAATCAAATTATCTTTCAAACCCGACCGGAATCAATTGATTTGGTTAAATTCTGTGAAAGTTATGGCCAAAATACCGAATGCTGCTCAGATTTGGTCGCGATTGGCAGAGGTTATGTTAATCTGTAGATTGAGGGTAAAAGGAGGCCGAATCGGTTTTTCCGTATACTTAGAAAAAAGTGGGAAATTTCCTGAGGTTTGAGAAAATGTACTCGTTTACTTGATTTGGAGTTGTATAGCCCAAGTTATGGCCTGTTGAAGTGTGCTGTCCCGAGCGGCAGATTTCAGGTTTCGGAGTTCGGGGCGATCCATAGGTTCGATGTCGTTTTGTTTTGGGTTGCTTGCTGTAGTAGCATGTTTTTGAGTGGAGATCATTCTATTGCAGGTAGTGTGAACCCGGTAGCGGCATCGACCTCCCGTCTTAACGCCCCGTGAGCGTTAAAGGCAAGTGCATCACTGTTGTTTGCTAAATTGATGAATCATGTGCTTGTTTATGCAATTTGTTGTTACAACTTGTGTGCCATGTTGATGCTCCCTGGTATGATTAGGCTAATATGGATATCAATGACATGGAATACGCATTTAGAATAATGATTGGAATCGATTCATGATAAGTGCTTATGGCTTTTAAATGAAGTGTTGATGATAAATGAATATGATGATGAGATATGGAAATTTGAATACTAGCCATGACTTGGGCATTATGCATTCATGAAAGTTGCATTGAGCCGGGTCGGTGAGAAAGTCATATGAGAATATATGACTAATCCGGAGTGCTCTAAGAGATCCTACCCCGTAGTCCCATCCATCGGCGTGGATGGGAGCGGTGTTAAGAGTAGGACTCCGCCACGGGATGGCGGAGAAAGACCTACTTCGGTAGGCCCTTCCACGGGATGGTTAGAAGAGGTGCACATCGACGGATGTGCACTCGCAATACCGGTATGTGCTAAGAAAAGAGAAGAGACATTCATGAGCATGCATGATGCATCATATGTATGAAGATTGAGAATGAGATAAAATGAGACATTCATGAGCATGATGCATCATATGGTTGATAAATTGTGAATGAGATGAGATATTCTTGAACTTGCATATTGAATCATGTGGATGAATTATGTGTGTGATATGTTCTATGATAACGCATCTTTATGGCCAAAGGACATGTGGTATGTAATATGTTAATCTTGACTTGTCTTATGTTTGAATGCACTTGCTGAGTCGTTGGACTCACTCTTGTTTGTTTAATGTTTTTAGGTACCATGAGACCGCATATAGGAAGGGACATAGCTCAAGACTTCTCACGATCACTGCAACTAGACAATAAGCTCATTTAAGTTCCACCTATGACAGCTTATTTAATATGTTCTACTTCATTACTTTTATGCGTTGATTTCGCTTTGAGAACCATCTACCTAGGTTTGCATCAGAAGCGTTTGAAGTTTATCTTCGGTTGATGGAAACGATTATAATCTTTGTTTAAGTTGTTGTTGTTATTTTCCTCGTTAGATGTTATTGAATTATGATGAATTGCTCTTATGTCTGCGGAGTGGATTTCCATATGTTTAGGGGAGATGCTGCCAAAATTTTTTAGTGAGTTTGGAAGTTGGTAGCATTCGGGGCTCAATGTGGAGCCGGGGTGTTACAATAGCCTTAACGAGACTAACATATAACATATCAACAAGTATCAATGTAGCATAAATCTCAAAAGAACATTGTAAAACAATACAACGATATCCCATCCCTTTCCTACTGTGCATCAGAGTGTGTCAAATTTTTAGATTAATTCATCATTCTACATCAAGTTTTACGGGTATTGCCCTAGGGCCACAGTTTAAAGATTCAACCTGAACCATGTTTCTACCTTCACACAGCAAAATTTTAATTCATTCTAGAATTAATCACTACATTCAAACATCACGGACCTGAAGCCCGCTCTGATACCAACAGAATAATTCCGGCGCCAAACGATCTGCTGAATGCTACAAAAACCCCTAAATAACAAACGACACCTCTACTTAAAAGATTGAAACTGAATTTAATCTCTAAACTCTTAAACCGCTTAAAACTAAGTCACCGAATTTACAAAATTTCGAATGACCTCTAGAACAGAGGACATCCACTCAGCAGACATAAGAACAATAGCAATTATATAATATCATTCTAACAAGTCCTTAGATAATTAATCACATTTCCAATCGGCAATTCACCCACTACGCAACGCCGATCAACACAATACAATCGCATTTATTACAACCATTATTAATGATACAATTAACTGGGTTGTTGGTGATCGCAGTTGTGCACGTGCTCTACTCCCATCCCGGCGAGGCAGCGTCAAGGCACCTAAAACAGGAAGTAAACAAGTGTGAGTCCAAGACTCAGCAAAGTGCAACATTAATAAGAAGTATTGAATTCAATTGAATTACTTTTACTCTAGAATTTGGTATAGCCATTAATAATATGGAAATTCAACCAGTAAAAGAAGTGATAACTAACTCCACTTACCACAAGCAACTCGAAAACATAACTAAATCTTACCCCGCCTCAATAAACATTCCTGGATGAGTCCACGCCTCAATCCTCAACCTGTTCTTCCTATTCTCATCAATCCCATTTATCAATTGCAACACACAATGCAAGGGAATGCATTTATGCTTTCATACTCAAGTGCACAAAACATAGAAAAGAAGAATCTCATATCCATACATCACAATCAACTCATTAAACATGATTCATGACCGTAAATGCAATTCAGATGCAATATGCCATACAAAATCAGAGTATCATATCCACACATCGCAACCAACTCATTAGACATGATTCATGATCGTAAATGCAATACAGATGCAATATGCCATACAAATGCAGCATATCATATCCACACATCACGACCAACTCATTAAACATGATTCCTCCTTATCAATGCAATGCAGAGGCAAATATGCTTGCATGTTCATATGCTCATTTCATTTCACAATTCTCATGCATATTTCACCATTCTCACGCATATGATGCCTTCTCATGCATATGATGCATTCTCATGCATATTTCACCATTCTCATGCATATGATGCATCATGCATGACTCATCTCCTCTTTTTAGCATATACCGGTATAGCCGAGCACCACCCGTCGATGCGTGCCCTCAAAACCCAACCATCCCGTGGAAGGGGCCTGCCAAAACAGGGCTTGCCCGCTACCCAAGAGCGGTCCTACGCTAACACCGCCTCCCATCCACGCCAGTGGATGGGACTACGGGGTAGGAACTCCGAGCACTCCGGATTAGTTATACTTCCGTATAACTTTCTCACCGCCCTGGCTCAATGCAATTCATGAATGCACATATGCAAATGCCATTCCTCACATTTATATCCATATTCTCAATACTCATATCCGCATTCCCAACATTCATATTCATATTCTCAACTCTCATATTCATATTCTCATCACTCATATTCATATTCTCAACTCTCATATTCATATTCTCATCACTCATATTCACATTCTCAACATTCATTTGCATATTCTCGACACTCATATCTACATAGTCACAATTATCATTACTACACCGTTCACATACCATAATCCATTTTCATGATCACCAAATCATCCATTCTTATTAATCAAACCTCATTACTTCATTATTCACATTATCCTATCATACGAGTAATAATAGTATGATATCTCAAACAATAGCTTTTCATAATCACAAGGTATCATGACATTCAACTTTCGACACAAATCGGTTCACCAACGATGCACTTGCATCAGATTATTTAACCTTTTTCATCAAAAGACAATTACCCTACTAGATGTGCTTATAAACACGTAATGCAATCATAGCGTAAGCATATACATAACACAAGCAATCAATTAGATACCGACGTAGATATACGGGTTACACTTGCATAAAAACTCGATTAAATAAAAGCATAACCAATTAACCATTCTCATTCATCATATCGAATGCAAAATCGAACATGACAATATTAAAGCAACACATGGATAATTTGTATTATTGTAAAACTTAGTGGCCACCCAAGCCACAACCGATGCAATGCACTTGCCTTAAACCTCTTGAAACGGGTGGCGAGAAGTTGATGCCACTCCCGAGGTTCCACCACCTGCAAGCAGAGGCAATCCACTCAAAAACATGCCAACCAAACAACCGCAAGACTTAGCACAAGATCGATCCTACTACCCACTCCAAATCCAAAAACGGAAAATCTAACCAAAGGATAGCCGCCTTCCAACGAAAGTTAAACTTTTGATTCACTTAACCAAATGGAGTGAACTCAGCTCCTAATTAACCATAAGAGGATGACCTCCAGCTATCTCAAAGCCAGACATGCGGAGATACCGAGGGCCTCCAAATCGAACACTAAACTCCGACCAGAAAAATGGAGCAAGCTACAGTTTTTCAACTTCAGCACCTAGAGTTCTAAATAGCATAACTTTTGATTGGCTTATTGGATTTTCGAGTTCTTGTGCTCATAACGACCGTGAGGAGACAAACTACACATATATCACAACCAATCACTCAGCCAACGCACCAACAGATCCCAGATCGAAGATGAACACAGACTGAACCAAATTGCGACACAAACTGGACAGCACTCGCTAAAATACCCATAACTTTCAAACAGCTGAACGAAATTTAGCGATTTCAGTCTCTATTGAAAGGTAATTCAATTATCTACAACATTTGTTATAGTCAAACCCCCAGGAAACGCTTGTGGAATTTTCCATTAGCAGCTCTAACCAAGGACGAAAATCTGTCCGAACAGAACATTCTCATTCACTCTAGTCTCTCCATTTCCCCAACCTCCAACATCTCAAAATCAGGAATTCTAGCTAAGCAATAACACAAACACCTTGCATGCAAGCCAAAGGGATCCACACCACCTAGGGTTTTACCTCAAGGAAGTCCATGGAGGAAAGAGGGAGGTGGGGAAGAGCTGCAACGGCCCGAGGGAGAGGTCGCCGGCGCCGGCCGGAGGCTGGCCAGAGCAGGCCGGAGGCTGGCCGGAGTGGGCCAGAGGGCTTCGGTTAGGGGCAGGGGCGACGCCAGCCTGCTGGGGGAGGCGCCAAACCAGGCGCTGCTGCACTGCTGCTGCTGGAGGGGCGCCGAACCAGGTGCTGCTGCGCTGGTGCTGCTGGCCTGGAGAGGAAACGCCAGGAGGGAGAGCACCAGGAGAGGGGCGGCAGGAGGAAGACCAGGAATGAGGGGCAAGCAGCCACCAGAGGAGGATGGCTCGGCTGGCAAAAGAGAAAAGGGGGAGTCGGCCCATTTCCTAGCAATGACAGCCACATATAAGGAAAGGAAGAGAGAGATGTTAGGTGAGTGAGGGGAAATTCCCAAAAACCCCTCCTAAAAACCAAAATCCATCTTTTAACCATTAGCGCGAACCAATTAACTAAATTCTTGGCGCGAAACGACAATTATCAGGGTAGACAACTTGCCACAAAACTAAACGGCACGGAGAAAACAACCATTCCGATAAGCATTTCACGGAAAAACCCAAAAACCTTTAAGAATTAATAACCGTGAGACGACTAAATCCTTGAATCAAGGAGAAATCTTTACCAGCCGAAAATCCTCGCAAAAGAGATCTTCGGTATTACAGCTTAATATCACCAGTTCATACAACCAATAAATACTTCTTAACAACTCGATGTAATACCCACCAACCATATTCCATAAATAAACTCCTAGATAGACATTTGTCAAAGACAAGGAAGAACCCATCATTCATACAACCATTCTATATATATATTCTTTTTTTTCACATCGAGTAGATCATTCCGCACCACACAATAAATTTGGTCGCTTTTATATAACCAACACTCACGCTAATGTAATCAAGAACCCACTTCATCTAAAATCTCTAACAACTCATCCTTTAAAGAAAACCACGATTAATAAGCATGGGAGACGGCAGAAACCATCTTTCCTTCCAAAAAGAAAAACTCAATCATAAATCTCAAGAGAATTCGACCTCTAATTACCAAACTCTGATGGGAAACAATTCCTTAAACAAATCTCAAGATTTACAACTTCCAGGAAGGAAAAGAGATGCATGAGAAAAACCAAATGATCAACCAAATCCTTCTCGATAAAAACCTTAACACTGAAGATCCACACGACTTAAGTTTTGCACCAAATAAACTTCAGTAACTTTTTTAAATGGAGAATAACAACTACAATAATTTTCTCTACAAGTCAACCCACTATAACCAACAAAACCAAAGAAAACCAACAAAACCGAACTCCAGAAGGATGAAAGCAATCCGAAGGAATTCATCGCCAAACCTTCCTCTTTGCCTCCAAAGGAATGAAGCCAAAAGAAACCGACCTTCTCCACTCAATCTCTAAACTATGCCTCAACAAACGACGACCCTCACCTCGAGAGGTTCTCATACTTCAAAGGGGGCTTTAACCGGCCACACCAACACCCAAGACCCTTAACACAGTTAAAGTATGAGGACGAAAACATAATGATTCAAACAATCCTTTTCATAATCAAATCAATATGCACAATAATTTAACATTCAATCATCAAAACTTAAATGCAACATTTAAGCGTAATGCAATGATACCCATCCCGTCCTACTGTGCACCGGAGTGTGTCAAGTTTTAAATTAGTTAACCACTCTAATTCGGATTTTAAGGTTATTGCCCGAAGGCCATATTTTAAAGTGATAGAAACCTATGCCATGTTTCTAATATCACGCAGCAAAATTTTAGTTTACTCTAGAGTAAAATTGCTAAATTCACATACCACGGACCTAAAGCCCGCTCTGATACCAACTGTAACACCCCGGCACCCCGTGCCCCGAATGTTACACCCTCTAGCACCACCAATTACAAATCGCTAAGAATAAATATTCGCAGAGCAAGCTAACCACTAGGAGGTTGTCGAAATTATTAAAAATTTGCAAAGACCTCCCTAAAACTAGGATATCCACTCAAGAAAGTAAAACATTTGCGTTATAAGATATCATTCTAGGTGTCCTTAGATAACCAATCACACATCTAATAGAAAATTAATAATCTCCACCACATGACTATTACAGACAGAACTCATTAAACAAAACCACAGCATAACCTTTTACAAGAATTCTTCACGAGCTATTACGATCGTAACTATGAGTCATTAGAATGGAACGGTGATGATGTGAACGTGATTGTGCTTCTACCCCCATCCATGCATGCCGGCTTCAAAACACCTACAAACATGAAATAGCAAGCGTGAGTTCAAACTCAGCAAAGTACACGAGAATAACAATTCCAATTTATCAGAAGTAAAGCCAGAGCTTGACTATAAGAGCAAGCAATACAATTGAAACAACCACCAGAAAATTATGCATTTATACCCAATTTAAGCAATAACTTGACCATATCAAAAATTACCGCAATCAAGTCATCAACTCGATAACAAACCCATTCGACGTAAAAGTGGCATCACGTGACTCTAATTCACTACGTCTTCCGACTCAACCACCCCTTGTTACAACTCAAACCATTTTCATTGACTTTATTCGAGTTCAAAACTCAAATTTCACTCCACGATATTCATACAACATAATTAGCAAAGCAAAGAAAAGAAATACACTAATTCATCAATTCAAATCAATTTCCCCTATTTGGGTTGAATCCACGACTCGACCTCCAATTACCATAATCACCGTCCATATGACACATCATTTACCATAACACTTATTATTAAAGATGCAATGCACATGAATGCTCATTTCCATGCACGCATCGAGTCGCTGAAAGTGCCCACCCGCGGTGTGCACTCTCACGCCCCTTCCATCCGTAGATGGAAGGTGCCTACTTCTATCGTCTCGCTCCCATTCACCTCGATGAATGGGACTACGAGGTAGGACTTTTATGTTCCCTACGTGTGAACACAGAGGCCCGCATCAGAATGGGTCGCCTCTTCCATTGTGAATGCATATCATGAATGCAAGAATGCAACATCAATTCTCAACTAAAACACATTTCAATCATCAATTCTCAACTAAAACACATTTCATTCATCAATTCTCAACTAAAACACATTTCAATCATCAATTCTCAACTAAAACACATTTCATTCATCAATTCTCAACTAAAACACATTTCAATCAACACACTCAACTAAAACACATTTCAATCAACAATTCTCAACAAATACACATTTCAATCAACATACTCAACTAAAACACATTTCAATCAACATACTCAACTCAATTCCCTAGACGAGGCACAATTAAATACATCTCTTGTATATTAACCACAAGTATCCCCGTACCCCATTCTCGCTACTCAGTGCAATATTAACAAAGGTACAGTAAACTCACCGAGATTAAAGCTTACTAGTGACCACCCGAATCCAATAGCTAATCACATCCGCGAAGGGACGATCACCAATATAACTCATACTTGCCAAAATCAATAGAAATTAGCTATGAACAGATAAATAACAACGAACAACTCCATTAGACACACAGCTCGATGTACTTGCCTTTACCTTAGGAAGGAGCGGAGTGGCGGAGGAAGATGCTATGCCACTCCCGACGCCCCACAAGATAAAGGTGCAAGGCACTAGCTATACCTTTATTCTCATTTTTGGAATGCATGATAGTAAATGGCAGCTACACTTAACATCTTGGCATATAGTTAGAACGCTAAGCAAGCATTACTGGTAACATTAGCATATGACACGTATGGGCCTAGTAGACAAATGCTTATGAATCATTCAGTAAGGTTGCATGCCAACTAAATCATGAACAAAACAACACTTCACGATCTAATTATAAACCTTAGGATAGGCAGTGCAGCATGCTAACCAATTTAAACATACTAATGCATGATTAAACCTTTAGGACATTTGTAAACTTAGAACTCACATGAGTTTACCAGGAATAGGGAAAGTCTGAATTTGGAATACGCATACAAGTAATATAGCTTATCATCCATAAAGACAACAACCCGCATAAATTGTTTCACGACTCAATAACACAGTCATAATACTCTCTATTGAGATCAGACTCATGTGCGTATAATTGTTAAATGGAAAACTCGAACAAATTTATCAATTTGGGACATAATGCATCATTAAATGGTTGTGTCAAAATCAACTCTAGCATACTCTCTAATCTAAAGCATGAATAGTAGCACTAAATGAGTGGAAGATCTACTAAGGGATAGACAATTAATTAGGGACATGGTTGCAATGTCGGACCCGGATATTCAAACCAAACCCTCTCAGGTATACCGCACTAGTCCAGATCACGCTTAGTGCACACAAGGGAAACATAGATGACATATCATTCCATACATCGAAATAACTAAGAAGAAGCAAATTATTATTGAATAAAGCTAACGACCTTATGGTCAAGGTTCATACACCAATGCCTCTTGGCTTAAGGAAACAAATAAAAAAACTGCTGCAGTGGAAATAAAATAACTTGAGCCATTCGACATGCCACAGTAATCGTCTGGGAAACGCCTTCCTAGTCAACGTAGTCTTCATAGTACTCCTCCTCTTGATACTCATTACCGTCCTTCCTCAAAGAATCGAACAACAGGGCATAAAGCCGTGAGTACAAAACGACTCAACAAGCCGAGGGAAATGATGCAATATATTCATGCACGGCTTGACAAAGGATAGTTATATGGTTCATTTGCGTAAAGCAATAACTTGAATTTAAATACCATAAATAGATTGAAGGCAGTTTGAATAAAACAATAATAAATAATCTGATAAATCAATGCTAGACAACATGAACATAATGACGAGGCATCACCCTACATCACTCGAAACAAGTATCAACCACACAATTCAACAGTTTAGCTTGAGACAACAAACGATAGTGAACTCCCCGCTCACATCCCAACCATTCCACATTTCAAGAAAATACTCTATACCCGTGTGAAATCCCGGACTTGTCCATGACCATGACACGGCTATTCAATAGTTTACACTCGCAGAGGTTGTACACTTTACCCACAAGACATGATCATCCCTTAATGCCAAGCGCTAAGAACACACTTCCTTTGGTGTGTCGGCAGAGATCACTACAAAGCCTTTACAATGCATGTCTAAACCCAAGATCGCCTTCTAAGGTTTCGCCCTCGGGGCCCCTCTTGAGCCATGTGAGTCCGCCTCGTCCATCTCGGACCCCACACCAACAATCGGCAATACTCAAGTCCGGACATTGCAAATTAATCAGCTAGGTCCGTCCCATACCGGACTTGTGGTTGCACGGTTAGGCCCAGTTCAATGGCGCACAAGATTAAGTCCTTAAATTGTCTCAGGCAAGACAGCCACATCCCAATGTGCTAACACTACTACAAATGAGGCTTATATCGACTTACGATCACAGACGGTTTTAAAAAACCGCTCGTAATATGGAACATCACAGACGGTTATGTACTCAAACCGCTGCTAATATCACAGACGGTTTTATATTACAGCCGTTTGTGATGTAATAACTATCACAGATGGTTTCAAAATATAACCGTCTGTGATTGCTACAGTACTCATTACAGACGGGTTCAAAGTAAAACCGCTCAGGATATCACTGACGGTTATATAACACAACCGCCTATAATATCTACAAGAGTCATTACAGCGCATTTGTTATATTTAGAAACCGTCTCGTGATATTTCTTGCATTACTGCATTTACCGTAATATAAAACCGTCTCGTGATAAAACCGTCTGAGCCCGTAAAAACAGAGCCTCGCTCCATCCACTTTGTTTGTAGGGTTTCGTTTTATCCTAAGTGGCGGTCATGAAGTGAGGCGATTTTTAAAAGAAAGCCATTGATTTGAAGGGTGATATTAGATTCATTTGATTTTGGTGATCTAAGGTTAGTAATGAGTTCTCTAATTGCATGCATCCAATTCAATATGTAGGTTGGTTAGGAGAGAATTAATTTAAAGATTGTTTGGTTAGATCTAGCTTAATTGTAGTTGGATCCATATGTTGTTTGTGATATTTGGTTAGTAATGTGTTTTAATTGCATTATATTCAACATCTAGCTTGATAAGGAAGGAATTTGATGATTTTTTAGATCTCGCTTGTAGAACCATGTGTTGGTTGTTTGATGAATAAGGTTAGCTAGTAATGGTTCTATTTGCATAATATAATATTCGATCATGATGTAGCTAGCTAGCTTGTTAAGGATAGAATTTAAAGATTGTTTAGATCTAGCTTATAGATCAATTCAAGTCTTTTGGTGATCTAAGATTAGTAATGGGTTCTAATTTCATTATTATATTGAAGATTAATTTGAATTTTGTTAATTATTTCTTTGTGATGTAATTAAGGTATGTAATTGCATAATTAGTTTAAGAATGTGTGCATACGCACTACACCTGGTGCACTTAATATTTAACACTAAGTGTTACATGTGTAGCGTAGATGGACCGAAGCTGGATGTACGCTGAGAACCGTATGAGTGCTGAGTATCTTAATGGCGTCTCTACTTTCAAAAGAGCTGCAGAGGAGGATATGTTTAATAAGGGGTGCAATTCATGTCATGTCCAGGCATTGATTGCTAAAATCAAGATGTTTCAAACTCGTAGCAGATCGAAGCACACTTGATTCAAGGGTTTCAAAAGGGCTATACATGTTGGACCACCATGGCGAAGAGCATAATATACAGAGAAGCATTGTTGGGGAACGCGGTATGCTACGCTAGCACAAATTAAAATTTCTACCGCGATAACCGTAAAAGCTACTCGCAAGAAAAGGGATCACAGATTGATTACCACTAGACGCCGTAGTTGCGAATCCTTCGCGGCGTTGGTGTAGTGGATCGTCCTCGCCGGATCGCCCTTACGCGGATCGTCCTCGCCGCGGATCGCCCTCGCCGTGGATCGCCCTCACGCGGATTGTCCTCACCGCGGATCGTCCTCACCACGACGCAAAGAGTAGCAGCGCCACCACAGCCGATCCACACGCCCCGGATGGAACGCCGCGGCGTCGGCGCAAGCACCGCTCGCTCGCCAAAGAAGGGCAATGAGAGGTGGAGGCTAGGGTTCGGACATGAGCAATAGCATGCACGCCCACCCTTCTCCTCTCCTTATATAGCCACGCCGACGAAACCCTAATCCAGGCCCATCGGTAGCGTTAAGCCCACGAGGTCCATTAATTACGGATCCAATCCGATTAATGCGCCCCACCGCTAAGTGTGTGACCCAGAGGTTCATGTACATTTGGACATAGATTCGAAAACCCTTTTTCCAATCCAATAGCCGGCAGCGGTTCTTGCAGAGCATGCCAACTCCCAAACGCATATGATCAAATCGGATAGAACCTTTCAAAAGTACTCATGTAATAATCCTTTGCCAAACTATATGAAGATCGAACTCAAGGCAGAAGTATGTCATCCTTGATAGTTCAATCCATCTCTCGATCCGTGATATATTAATAAGTTGTGATTGACTTCTCAATCACGGCATGGCCATGCACTTCCTTAATCATATCACACGAGTAGCCTAGACATATATCTCCGTTAATCGAGTGGCAAATTCCATCTTGATGCCCACTTCCTCTCGCACATTTCATAGCAAACATGAAAGCTACCTTTATAACTATCCGTTAGGGAATAGCGTTGCAGGCCCCAAGGTAAACTATTACACATGTAGGAATGTGACAATCTCAGTTTAAGGATCATACATCCACTATGTATGAGATACATCGATGACACATAAGAATGTAACATTCTCGCAGTTGTCCCATTTCGGTCTATCTAACCCATATTCTTCATCATGAGTTCACATGTATTGATGATATCTCCATATCCTATGATCTATGAAACATAATCATCGATCAATACATGTGCTGATCTATTCATCGTTGTCCTATACGATGATACCCGATCGAGATACTTACTGTAATTATATCAATAAGTAGAGAGTTTCATAAGCAAGTCACATACTTGCCGATCAATATAATGATATACATTCATTGGACCAATAATCATATTATTATTCATAAGCATAGTCATGTTACAATCATCTATATGATCGCCTCAAGGGCATAACACCAACAATCTCCCACTTGCACTTGAGTCAGCCAATTAAGCATCTAATACCAATAGACCTTGTGTGCGCCTCATGCTTAGGCTGTGGAAGAGGCTTTGTCAACGGATCAGCCACATTAGCTTCCGTGTGTACTTTGCATATCTTCACGTCACCTCTATTCACAATCTCGCGAATAAGGTGAAAGCGTCGAGTATGTGTTTGGACTTCGTGTGATCGAGGCTCTTTTCACAGTGCAATAGCACCACTATTATCACAATAGAGGTCCATTGGATTAGAGGCACTAGCGACCACACCAAGTTCGAGATGAACTTCTTTATCCACACAGCTTCCTTTTGCCTCTGAAGCCGCAATATACTCGCTTCATTGTAGAGTCGGCCACCGTGTTTTGTTTGGAACTCTTCCACTTACCGCTCCTCCATTTAGTGTAAATACGAACCCGGATTGCGATCGAAATCATCTTTGTCGCTTTGGAAGCTTATGCGGTGTAACCCTTTACAACCAGTTCTTCCTCACCTCCAAAAACTAGGAACATATCCTTAGTTCTTCTCAAGTACTTCAGATGTTTTTCACTACCGTCCAATGACTATCACCGGATCCGCTTGGTATCTACTCGTGACACTTAGAGCATATGAGACATCCTGCTAGCATGAGATCATGGCATACATAATAGACCCAATAGCCGAAGCATATGGTATCTTGCTCATCCTGTCTCGCTCATCAGTTGTCGAAGGACACTGATTCTTGCTTAGACTTATACCATGTGACATTGGCATGAATCCTCTCTTGGATTTATGCATATTGAACCTCTTCAATACCTTGTCAATGTACGTTTCCTGGCTTAATCCAATCAACCTTTTTGATCTATCCCTGTAGATCTTTATGCCCAAGATATAACATGCTTCTCCCAAGTCCTTCATTGAGAAACTCTTTTTCAATGAAGTCTTAACGTCTTCAAGCATAGGAATATTATTCCCATCAATAATATGTCATCCACATATAAGATCGTAAATACAAGTGCGCTCCCACCGCCTTTTGTAAACACAAGGCTCTTCTTCATTTTTATGAAGCCAAATCCTTTGACTACTTCATCAAAACGAATGTTCCAACTCCGAGATGCTTGCTTCAACCCATAAATGGATCTTTGAAGCTTGCATACCTTATTAGCATATTTAGGATCAACAAAACCTTCAGGTTGTATCATGTATACATCCTCGATAGATTCCCATTAAGGAAAGTGTTTTGACATCCATCCGCCATATTTCATAATCGAAATATGCAAGAATAGCTAAAATGATCCGACAGACTTAAGCATGGCTACCGGTGAGAAAGTTTCATCATAGTCAACTCCTTGAACTTGTTTGAAACCCTTTGCCACCAACCGTGCCTTGTATATCCGAACATTTCCATCCATGTCTATTTTCTTCTTGAAAATCCATTTGCACTCAATGGTTTTTACACCATTAGGAGGATCAACCAAGTTCCAAAGTTGATTGTCATGCATGGATCAATTTCGGATCTCATGGCTCCAAGCCATTTTTCGGAGTTTGGGTCCATCATCGCTTCTTTATAAGTCGAGGCTCATCATTATCCAATAATAATATGTCATGTCCATATCTCATGGGTTCATGACGCGCCTCCCGACCCACGTGGGGTGGTGTCTCTTCCACAGTTGTACAACATCTTGTACATCAAGTGAAGGTTCAATGGGAGTTGAAACAATTTCGATGGTTCTCGAATTTCTTCAAGTCGCACCTTGCTCCCACTAACTCCTTTTGAAAGAAACTCTTTCTCTAGAAAGACACCGCTTTGAGCAACAAACACTTTGTTTTCATCCCTTTGTAAAAGTAATATCCTTTTGTTTCTTTAGGATACCCCACAAAGAAGCATTTTTCCGATTTAGGTGCGAGTTTATCGATTGCAAACGTTTTACATAAGCCTCACATCCCCATATCTTGAGAAATGACAATGAGGACGCTTCCCATCCATATCTCATATGAAGTTTTTCAACGGCTTTTGATGGAACCCTGCTTAAAGTGAACGCAATTGCTTTTAGAGCATACCCCGTATGACAATGGCAGATCTGTTTGGCTTATCATTGACCGAACCATGTCTAACAAAGTTCGGTTCCGCTCATTCGGATACGCCATTCCATCGAGGCGTTCTCGGCGGAGTAAGTTATGAACGATTCCACATTGCTTTAGATGATCACCAAACTCTTGGCTCAAGTATTCGCCACCACGATCCGATCGTAAGTGTTTTATTGATTTGCCAAGTTGATTTTGTACTTGCTCAAACTCTTTGAACTTTTCAAAGGTTTCAGATTTATGCCTCATTAAGTAGATATATCCATATCTACTAAAGTCATCAGTAAAAGTTACAAAGCATCAAACCCACCTCCGGACTAGAGCTCATTGGTCCACATACATCCGTATGTACAAGGGCCAACAACTCACTTGCCCTTTCACCAAAACTCGTGAAAGGGGCTTTTGTCATCTTGCCAAGTAAACAAGACTCACATGTTTCAAATGATTCAAAATCAAATGAGGTTAGAAGTCCATCAAGATGGAGCTTCTTCATGCGCTTCTCATTTATGTGGCCTAGCGACAATGCCATAAAAGGTAGGATTCACATCATTGGGTCAAGCCTTTTCACATTAATGTTGTAGATGGTTTTTCTTCGAGTTCAAGCACGCATAACCCATCTACCATGGGGCATTGGCCATAATACATATCATTCAAAAATATCGAACAAACAAAGTTCTTTATTCTGAAATCATAACCTTCATGTTCCAAACAAGAAGATGAAATAATGTTTCTACTCAAAGATGGAACAAAATAACAATTATTGAGTTCTAAAATTAATCCGAAGGCAAATACAATGGGTAGGTGCCAATGGCAACACCAAGAACTCTTGCTTTATTCCCAACGCGAAGATCCACTTCTCCTTTTGCCAAGTCTCTACTCTTTATCACCCCGCATCGAATTGCAAATGTGAGCAACCGATCCGTATCATATACCCAAGAGGCAAGATTAGAAGTAGCCGATTAATTTCTACAACATGAATACTCAAGTGGAAGTCACACTTCCATTCTTCTTATCCGCCAGTACTTCGCATTTCGTTTCCAATGTCCTAACTTCTTGCAATAGAAGCACCGAAGCTTCGTGTTTAGGGCCAATCTTAAGCTTCTCAAGCTTAGATTTGAGACTGCGATCTCAACTTGGCCCTTGCCCTTGCCCTTTCCTTTGTTCCCACCTTAGCCTTCTTCTTCTTGAAGGCAGTAGTTTTCTGAACCATCATCACATGATTAGGTTTTTTCTTTATGCTCTCTTCAGCAGACTTGAGCATCCCATGTAGTTCGGTCAGGCTCTTCTCCATGCTATTCATATGAAAATTCATAATGAACGGCTCAAAGCTCGAGGCGTAGATCGGAGAATCACATCCGTAGCCAAACCAAGGCTAAGGGAAAATCGAGCTTTTCCAATCTCCCAATGTAACCAATCATTTTGATTACATGAGGGTCGACCGGACTTCCTCACCACTTGCAAGCAAACAAAAGCTTAGAGATACCATACCTCTCAGCTCTTGCTTGGTTCCCAAACATGTCCTTTAAGCCCACAATCATATTGTAAGCATCCTGATTCTCATATTGCTTTTGAAGCTCAGAGTCCATGGTGACAAGCATGCGACAGTTGACCTCTACAGAGGCATTAACATGTTTTTCATACTCAGCCTTATCATTGCGAGAAGCATTTTCTGCTGGTTCATCAGGAATTGGACTCTCTAGAACATAGTCTTTCTTTTCATGCTTGAGAACAATTCTCAAAGTTGCGATACCAATCCACAAAATTTATCCCATTAAGTTTTTCCTTTTCCAAAACCGATATCAAAGCAAAACCAGTCCAACAGAAGGAGTAGCAGGTGCCATTGAACTACAACAAAAACATGCAAAGTTTCTAAGCACTATGTTTATGTAAATTTTTATTAAACATTTTAATAAAAGACACTCCTATCATATGCCCCCTTTATGGACACATAGTGAGTATTCAAGATCCATATTCATCAAACACTAGTGAGCTTTGGCATCACTCGCTAGAGATTTAATGACATAGGTAAGCAACATCTTTGCTAATTACATCTTATGTAACTCTTGTTGGTTGAGCATGAAAACAAGTAATGAATGACTCATTAACTCGACTCATGGCCAGTCAACTTGCCCCTAGGGCTCACATGAGGAGGGAGCACTTCCGATTTCGGGTGCCAATTAAGAAACCTAGCCTTATGTGTGTTTTCCTAGACACCAATTGTCTTGTATTTGTTCCTTCATTATTGAAATCAAAACTCAACCACTTATGTCCTCAAGCCCAAAACCGCTTTTGATAGCTTGATTAAATCTACCAATGTTATGCGTGATGTGTCCAACACATCCCTATCATCTATTAAGATAGTCATTGATATACTACTTTGGCAAATCATATCAATGATGATCTAAATTCTTGATAGGTGCAACAATAGGGTGGACATATTTGATTTAAAATTTATTTAACTATGGGGATGAACAATATCTACTATGAACATGGCATCACATGCAATGAGCATAAAGAAAATAGCAAGGATTAACCACACATCCACGTAAAATCAAGATTAAGTCGTGAAATAGTATGGCCTTTAGCATTAGGATCTTCATCATCATGCTTGTTGGTTCACTTGGCCATCTTGCTTGATTGTTCACCTAGCCATCATGCTTGATTGCCATCATCTTCATCATTGTAGATGCAACTCCTCATACCTTTGATAATGAAATTTACATGAAGATTTCAAACATCACAAGTCGACACGCAGCCGTTATACAACTTTGATAATGAAATAGCCTTATGGCTTGACACAAGACGCAGCCATGTAAACATTACATGCATCACATACACATAGGCCATACTATTTCACATATAACATCCTGCAAAAGAGTTAAATAAGGCGATTCTTACGGTGTCGGGGTTCCAAGGGGCAACGCCCCTAGCGGGGTCCAAGGGGTAGCGCCCCTGGCAGGGTTCTAGGGGCAGCGCCCCTAGCGGGGTCCAAGGGGGCATGTCTTCTGCCAAAGGAAAACGTCCTCAAAATTTCCATGGATCAATCAAATTGACCTAATCTGATTCAATCTGATTGGCTTGGTCCCATATGGTCACGATGCGTAGACCCTGATGGCGGTAACCCGACCGGTAAGGGCAACGTCGTACCATGAACGGACTCACCTAAATCAAGATTGAATCAGAGGGATTGTTCTGCCGATTCATGTGATGAATTGGTGGAGGCAGCTATCGATGAGATCGATCGGTTTAGGGTTTAGGGAATGTGACAATCTCAGGTTTAAGGATCATACATCCACTATGTATGAGATACACTGATGACACATAAGAATGTAACATTCTCGCAGTGTCCCATTTCGGGTCTATCTAACCCATATTCTTCATCATGAGTTCACATGTATTGATGATATCTCCATATCCTATGATCTATGAAACATAATCATCGATCAATACATGTGCTGATCTATTCATCGTTGTCCTATACGATGATACCCGATCGAGATACTTACGTAATTATATCAATAAGTAGAGAGTTTCATAAGCAAGTCACATACTTTGCGATCAATATAATGATATACATTCATTGGACCAATAATCATATTATTATTCATAAGCATAGTCATGTTACAATCATCTATATGATCGCCTCAAGGGCATAACACCAACAGCAGCAAGTAGTGTTAATATCGTCGATTTATGTCAATGATATGTCGATGATCATATCGATTGTGCTTCCGATGAGGACAAAGGTTGCACGATGACAATTTGATCAGATGCTACGCGATGCGAAAGGAAACCTTGATGACAGGGAATATGGACAGTTCGGTGGCTTAATGGAGGACTCGGAGAAACCTTTGTTCGCAGGGTGCAAGTTGAAATACACAAGGTTATCATCCGTGCTTCAACTACTCAAATTGAAGGCAAGCAACGGTTGGTCCGACAAGAGTTTCACAAATATTTATACGTCTATTGGCGGACATGCTTCCAGAGGGAACGAAGCGAGTTGCCGACAAGCACCTACAAAGCCAAGGTGTTCTTTGTCCCTTGGGAATGGAAGTAGAAAGAATACATGCATGTCCAAACGATCAGATCCTCAGACGGCAAAGAGTACACAAACTTGCATATATGTCCGGTGTGCAACGATCCCCAGACAAGCGTAAGAGTCATTCAGATGATGATGGCGAGAGCATTGAGGTGAAAAAAGGTCCTCCTGCTAAGGTGGCATGGTATCTCGCTTGTAATTCCCGTTTGAAGCGTTTGTTTGTAACCCAAAGGAGGCAAAACTGTGCGCTGGCACTTTGAGGAGCGTAAGAATGATGGAATGCTAAGGCACCTGCTGATTCCATCCAAAGGAGAAACATCGATAGGAGCTTTCAAGAATTCGGTGCGGATCCGAGAAATATAAGGTTTGGATTGAGTATGATGGAATGAATCCTTTCGGTAACATGAGCAACCGGCATAGCACTTGGCGTAGAATCAGATCTACAACCTTCCTCCTTGGTTGTGTATGAAGCGGAAGTACATTATGTTGTGCAGTGCTTATCCAAGGACCGAAACAACACAGGAACGATATTGATGTGTACCTAGCTCCATTGGTGGAAGATCTAAAACACTTGTGGGTTAACGGGTACACGTATGGGATGTGTACAAACGAGAGAACTTTACTTTGTAATCGCTTGTTGTTTCGCACCATAAATGATTACCCTACCCTTGCTAACCTGCTGTGCCGTAATACAAAAGAAACCAAAGCCTCGCACTCACCGCTTAGATGATACCGAGAGTTTATAGTGAATCACTCCCCATAAAACCGTGTACATGCGCCATCAGTAGGTTCCTTCTGAGGAATCACCCATATCGCAAGATGAAGCAACTTTTCGACGGAAGGAACGAAATGGTCCAGCTCCAAGGTGTTTGAGCGGAGAGATGTTCATGACATTGTTAAGGATTTGGATGTTGCGATGGAAAGGGATGTAAATCAAGTACCCGTGAAAAGAGCTTGTGGAAGAAGAGATCAATATTCGGGACCTACCTTCTTGGGAGCACCTAGAAGTTCGCCATCGATCGATGTCATGCACGAGAGAAGAATGTCCGTGACAACGTGATTGGTCTCTTACTCAACATTAAGGGTAAAACAAAGGATGGTATCAACGCACGGCTTGACTTGGTCGATATGGGCATAAGACCGAGTTAGCACCGAAAGAGACCGATAAAGGCCGACGTGCATTTTGGAACCCGCTTGTTATACTCTGTCAAAGGCCGAAGAACTGAATCGTGCGCTGCTTGCATAGTGTGAAAGTTCCGTCCTGTTACTCCTCCAACATGAAGAGACTTGTTTCGTTGGAAGATTTGAAATTAACCGCATGAAGTCTCATGATTGTCATGTCTTGATGACACGATGCTCTCTCGTCGCAATTAGAAGTATTTTGCCGGTCAAGGTCCGAGAGACAATCACTAGGTGTGTTATTTCTTTAACACAATCGCTCAAAAGGTCATCGATCCGAAGGACTAGATGCTCGCAAGTCGAGGTGGTGATGACTCTATGTAATCTTGAGATGTATTTTCCTCCATCATTTTTCGATATCATGGTCCATCTCATTGTTCACCTTGTGACAGAGATAAAGATATCTTGGGCCAGTGTTCTCACGTAGCATGTACCCGCTCGAGAGGTACATGGGAATTCTCAAGTCTTACGTGACGGAATCGATCTCGTCCGGAGGGTAGCATTGTCGAAGGTTATGCAATGAAGAGGCCGCCGAGTTCTGCGCCGATTACATGGCCCGTGTCGAACCAATAGGTGTGCCTCGATCTCGCCATGAGGGGAGGCTCCAGGTATCGGACCATCGGAAGGAAAGCAATCACGCTCGATTCGGTTGATTATGCTCGAGCCCATTTCACGGTTTTGCAACACATGGCAGTAGTGTCCGCCTATATCGCCGAGCACAAGCAATGGCTAAGGCAAGAGAATCCAAGACGGCAGAGTCTTGGATCACGAGACAAGATAACCTTCGCTCAACAAATGGTTGAAGGAGCGACCTATCACTGGGAGCTCGTCCGATGACACTGCCGACATGGTTGGCAAAAGGACCAACTTTTACAGCTTGTCACATGGAAAGGATATGACTTAAATGGGTACACATTTTACACGAGAGATCAGGATATGAAGAGCACAAACCAGAACAGCGGTGTCCGCATAGATGCATTCAATAATACCGCTGGGTTGACGAGGAGTTCCTACTATGGGTTCATAGAGGAGATATGGGAGCTCGACCACGCTTTTCAAGATTCCCCTATTTCGGTGCCGTTGGGTCCACCTCCAACACGTGAAGGTCGACAGGAATGGCATCACTACTGTGGACCTCGAACGTGTCGGATACCAAGATGAACCATTCGTACTCGCTAACCAAGTTGTTCAAGTCTTCTATGTAACCAACCCGCCCAACAAGAAGCGCCACGTAGTTCTTCAGGAAAAAGGAGAATTGTCGGAGTTGAGAATGTAGTAGATGAGGAAGAGTACAATCAATTTGATGAGTTGCCATCTATCGGAAATGACATCCTGGTCCCGTAAGAACAACATGAGGAAGCAAGCTACACACGCGTCGATCATCATGAAGGGCTAATTTTCATACAAAAGAATAAGCATGTGGTGGCGTAGTTATGAGAAGGGTGCATTGTCATCATGCTTACTAATTTTCATGTGTAATAATATTACATTAATGCTATTGTAAAGATGATACGACCCATCATGCTTTGTACATATGATTGTGATGATCTTTGTAAGTAGCTTCAGAAGCATCCGAATTATGTATATATGATTGTGATGATCTTTGTAAGTAGCTTCAGAAGCATCCGGATTGATGGAAAAGATGCAAGTATAAGAGCACGATTTATTCGTTAATATCAATATGATTCCAAATACATGATTCAAAGATGGCCATTCGGACATAATTGATGACAAGAAATAAATTATGTAGACTATGGCTAACAAGAATGTAATCATGTCTACTTTGGCAATATGGAAATAGTTGTATGTGATTGCTCTCAGATTTTAGGGTTTGAATTGAGGATTAGAATTCCACTTCAACCACAAGATAGCCTATATTCTGTTAAAGACAACTTTCCCGTAAGATAGAACAAAGTGGCATGCATAAGAGTCGATCGAATCGAACCGACAAGTGAATGTCGATGAATAAGATATATCACAGACGGTTCTTTAACATAACAATGCAGGATAAAGATTTGTCACTGCACGGTTATGTTACCTAACCGTCTGTGATAGCTCAACATCAGAGACGGTTATATTATATAACCGTCCGTGATGCCTTATCTGTAACCAAGGCTGTCTTCTTCCGCGTACCACTGTCCATCGGCTTCCTCCCGCTCCTCTTCTCCATTCATGTCGGGTGTTCCAAAGTCCTTCCGGGCATGGAAGACCCGACTTGCAATCACATTTGTTCAATCTTTAATTACCCTACCTAAGTAATCTATCAAGTATATCTACAATTTTTACCAAAGTACCATGTTCGATCTCCCACCGTGGCACGACGGTGACGCTGCATAAGAGCATGTCGTCCGGCTACTCGCACAGTGGCACTACGGTGACCTGCAAGAAAGCCACTTCAGTATGGCATGAAGCAAATCACACACTCTAGTGTGTCCGGTTCGATGGAGAAGACCGTGGTTGCCGCCGCCTCGCCATGCTGCTTACGGTCTTGGTTGATTTATTAGTCGAGTTCCATCAACATTATCATAAGAAGGGAGAAAAAGCGCTACAAATGTTTATATTTTAAGTCTATCCTGATCGGACAAACTGTTGCCTCATTGCATATAGGAAGTGCAAATATTCAATTACAACATCTATAACTGGTTGTGCCTTATAAATATCGTTGTAGAAATATTGATGGAAATTTCGAACAACACCATAACTAATGGAGGTTCTGCTGGGGTGTGGGAAAAAAAGGTCATCACAGACGGTTCTTATTTGAAACCGTCTGTGATAAGTTCATATCACAGACGGTTATGATTTGAAACCGTCTGTGATGAGTTAATATCACAGATGGTTGTGATTTGAAACCGTCTGTGATATTAACTTATCACAGACGGTTGTAATTTTAAACCGTCTATGACATTTAGTTATCATGCAGGCGGTTTCAAATCATAGCTCGCTCGTGATAATTAAATTTCACAGATGGTTTATTAATACAACCGCTCGTGATATATATTTTCTCGACGGGTAGAGAACCGTCTCTCGATGATCTCTTCATCATGACTTATTAGTTACCGACGGTTCACAAAACCGCTCGATGACGTTATGAACCGTCTGTGATGATGTTTTCTGTAGTAGTGTAAACAGCACCCCCTTTACTGCACGATCAATTGCCCGAGGGAAACATTTTGTTTAACCCAAAACCAATGGCATCCCCGCCATGGTACAACAAGTTTTACAACAAGGGTCATGTACCACAATTCAATATCTCATTAAGTCAAAATTAACATTAGCTCACAGGTGATATGAATCCCATCGAACAACTAAGCATGGCTAAGCATAGCTACGATAACCCAATGCTGGTACTATGATTATGTCCAACTAATAATGTCCCAAACTATGGTTAATAATGGATACATGGCATTCCAAAAATCAAAGGGGCATACTCAAACAGGTAAATAGCTACTCCCATAAACTAGCATTGCTACACAAATAACATGCAATTGTATAAGACAAAGTACTTTTGCAAACATGGGTTCAATATGATCAAAGGTCTACGACTTGCCTTGTTGTTCAAGTGCTGATTCTTGGTTCAAGTCTCCGCTCACTCCTTCGGGTTCAAGGCTCACCGGAAAATAAAGCAATGAAACCAAATAAATACAAAACAGAGAAGAAAACAAGCTCAAAATTGATAATAAATGGTTCTGGAATGTAGATCTCGATTTTACAAAAATTTAGAAATTTGAATCACTCCAATCGGAGTTCGGACGAAGGAGAACGGGCCTTCGAAAGATTTAATTCAGAGAAAATCCCATGGGGTGACACGTGTCAGCACGGGATTGGCTGGAATTTCGGATTTTCGGAAAAATTCAGAAAAAGGAAATGAAATTCCACTGACACATGGGGCCCACATGTCAGTGAGACGGTCCATGGTAGACCGAGAGCACCGAGGCGACCTTCGGGTGATGCGGCAGACCGCGTCGACGTGGCATGCCACGCGGCGGCTAGGGCTGAGGTGGGCGCCGACTTGGCACACATGCGCGCCACGCATAGCGATGGCGACGCAAAGACGGGCCTGTGGTTCGCCACGCGGCAAGATCTGGGCCGTTGGCTCCGAATCGGACGGCCACGGTTGATGCTCACGGCTGGGAAGACGCGGCGCGATCTGGATCGTTAACGACGACAGACGGTGAGGCTTGCGAAGGGGCGCGACGGCGAGGGACGGCAGCGCTACTCACCGGCCGTGAGGAAGACGACGAGGAATACGGCGAACGGGCGGCAGATCGGCCGGAAGACAAAGCGGGTCCGGAAGAACTCGACGCGACGAGTCCAACGGTGCCAACGGTGACGACGGAGGACGACCGGAGTGGCCAGGAGACGGCGGAGAAGGCACACGGGGTGGCAAAAACTTCAGCGAGGGCGTTCTCCGCGGTGGCAGCGTCTCGGGCGACGAGGAAGGAGGCGGCGTGGAGCGGGAACCTCGGGATGAGGTCAGCCGTGCCTTAAATAGGCCTAGGGAGGAGGGCAGCACTAACGCCAAAAGACGGCGCTAGGTTTAGGGTTTCGGCGACGCAGCAAGAAGCGGGCGACGCGGTGTGATCAAGTTTGACGACGCGCGGATCGGACGGATGCGGTGGCTACATGAGTGGGCGGCATGAATAGGAAATGGGCCGGAGGCAATTTCAGCCGAAGGAATTTTGGAAATTAAAAATGTTTTTCCAATTTAATAAATTCAGAAATTCAAATAACTCCAAATAAACTCAAATAAATAGCTAATAAATTCAGAAAAATCTCCAAAATACAGAAAAATTCCTTGAGGCACAAGGAACCCAATAAAACCTTTAACTTGATACATAGATTAATCAAATTAAATCTTATAATTATTAGAAAATTCAATTTAAGCTTCGGTTAATTCCAAGAAATTGCAAATGATTCATTTTTGATTTTAAACATTCCAAAACTCAAATTTTGGGATGTTACATGCAAGCTCTAACATTTATACTTCTCATGTGAAATTCAATAGTAAGTATTCTGGATCACATGCATTCCATTTTGGCAATCAAACAAATAAAGCATAACATCTAATCAGAAAGGCATCAAGAGTAACAACAGCAGTATTCCATCCTTAGATTTCATGACCTTGTCAGTAATAGCCTTACCTTCTTTTTAGTTGTGAATATAATTTCGTATATATGAATTCTCACAATGAATAATACAAGGTTTATCATACCTCTATCCTAAGCATAGACTTGCCCACTTTCAATCACATGAATACTACTCATTGCCTAAAGGCAATAACACCTCCACCTCTGACAAGATTCAAGAAGAGTAATGGCAACCACACATATGAATTAGTGTATCCAACTACAATTTTGACCAATGCTACAGATAATCCAAACATCTAACTTGATTGGAGGAAATAAACTAATTTAGTAAGTAGGTTCATGAACAACATTTCAGCCACTATACATACAACCTAAACAGTTAGCATATGAATAGCAATATCTGGCAGATTAAAGTTAAAGCTTTTATTAGAAGCAATTTTTGTCCTAACAACCATGCATACGTCCCAGATGATCAACCAAAATAGAAAGAACATGGTATTCATAGTCTAATTAGAAACTAAAGAACCATGGTTATATTCAGGGACAAAATAAGCAGATTAGGATGTTGTGACAATGGCATGCACAACTTAACCCCTTCTAGGCATTTCCTCAAACATCTTAGCTTCAACATTTCATCCACACTAGAACTTCACCTCCACTTACCACAAAGGAGGAGAGGAAGGAGGCCAGCCATGGGGGTGTGTTCTGTGCAGGCGCCCAAAGAACAGGAGGGCAGGGGCTCGGCCAGGCGGCCCGGCCGGCTTGGTTGCTTCATTGCTTCTTTGAGCTGCTGCTTGCTTGCTTCCGCAGGGGGAAGAAGAAGGCACCGAGCCAGGAGAGGAGGGCTGCATTTCTTCTTTGTCTCTTCTTGCCGAGCCAGAAAGGAGGGTCGCCAGGCTCACATCTCTCGCCAGACCGAGCCAGGAAGGGGAGAGCGCAGGGGGAGATGGCAGGGGGGAGGAAGGGAAGGCGCAGCCTACTGGGGAGAGGTCGCTGGTGCTGGGGATGAGCAGGCAGCAGGGGGAGGCGCCGGCCAAGGAGGATGAGGGCGGCTGCTGCTCTTCCTGCTGCTGATGCTGCCGTCGATTTGCTGGAGAGGAGGCGCAGGTGAGGAGAAGCCTGGGCGGCGCGGAGAGGAGGCAGGCGTTGGGGGTCGGCCGGGGAGACGCCGGATGAGGTTTTTTTGCAAGATACATCCGGGTGAATCTAATCCGTAATGTTCGTCGACCAAGCAAAGCCATGGTTTAACGCCGCATCCTTAATCGATGTGGCCACTTGTTCAGCCGTTCTAGTTTCCCCTTGAAAAATGCGTCGATTTCGCTCTTGCCAAATATTCCACCAGAAGTAGATAATGAGGCCATCCAAATCCCGTCGTCTTTGTGTGTCATATTGGGCTCTTAGCCTGCGCCACCATTTATATACCGAGCCGTTGTGACTGAGGTTTTACCATCGATCGAGGTTTCCCCAGCGAAGTAGGAGACTCCAGACTTCTGTAGTGAAAGGGCAATCTTTGCAAAGGTGAGTCGTATTTTCCAGAGAAGCATTGCACAGACTGCAGCTTGCATTACATGGCCATCCCCTTTTGAGCATGTTATCTGCAGTTAAAATTTTGCTATGAAAAAGTGTCCATGCGAAAAAATGGCATTTAGGTTCTGCTTTCGCGTTCCATATGGGGCAGAGTTTCATCCTACAGTAAACTGTGTTGAATTGCGCTAGGTAGGTAGACCTTGTTGAGTATTGACCATCGGTAGTCCAGCACCATATTATTTGATCATCCCTCTCCACATTTCTACTGATTCATCGTATAGCTGCATGAAGTGTTACAAACTCTCGGATTGCATTTGTTGAATTCAAAGGAGTACAGCAACGAACCTAGTAGTTGTTTGTTAATGCCTGGTGGACAGAGATTTTTTTTCTTCTTGCTATTTGGAAAAGGTTCAGTGCTATATCTTTTGGTGCTTTGCCTTCCACCCAGCTTGATCTCCAAAAGTCTGCAAACTTCCCGTTTCCAACTGTGACGATCCTGGAAGCGTTAAAGAGGGATACATTCGTTGTATCGCACGGTAGATCGAGTCCCGTCCAGACCCTTTCATTATTCTTCCATTTGAACCAGAGCCATCGAAGTCTCAAGGCCCTAGCAAAGCATTCCAGATCCAGGATACCCAGTCCTCCTTTGGCTTTTGGTAGACAGGTAACTGACCACTTGATCAAGCAGTGACCCCCACTACAATTTTTAGGTTCTTTCCCACTCCAAAGAAAACTTCGTCTAAGCTTATCAATGCATCGAATTAGCCATTTTTGTGTTGTGAAGACAGTTAAGTGATATATTGGTTGCGATGTAAGCACCGACTTCATGAGGGTCTCCCTTCCTGCTTTGGATAGTAATTTACCTTTCCACCCTGCCAGCCTACTGCTAATTTTATCAATCAACAGTTGAATTTCAATTCTTCTTAATTGCCTGAAGTGTAAGGGAAGTCCGAGGTATCTTCCGGGGAAGTGTGCTAGTTTGTTAGGGAAAATATTCAACAAATCTTGCAGGAGATCATCTTGGCACCTAATCGGGAAAATTTCAGTTTTGGAGATGTTGATTTTCAGCCCTGAGCATCTTCCGAAGACATCCAGTATTCGGCTAAGGGCCGTTAGCTCTGTCGTATCGGTATTTAAAAATATTCCAGCATTGTTTGCATAAAGCGAGCAGCGAAGCCTTGCTGTTGCCGGTAGCAAAGGTTTGAGAATACCCCGATTCTTTGCTGCCCCGAGCAAACTTTGTAAGGGGTCAATTGCTAGGATGAACAGAAGAGGGGATAAGGGGTCACCCTGTCTTACCCCACGCGCATGTCTTATCATCGCCGTTGGTTGTCCATTGATTAGAATCTTTGAAGAAGATGTCCTGAGTATTGTAGCCACCCATTCCCTCCATTTAATGCCAAAACCTAGGGCCTGGAGCACCTCGAGAAGATACGTCCAGTTCAGCAAATCGAAGGCTTTTGAAATATCTAATTTAATGAAAAGTGCAGGGGTCTTGTCTCGTAGAAGCGGCGATTACTCTTTGAACATATAAGAAGTTGTCATGGATGCATCTCTTCTTTATGAAAGCGTTCTGTGATACCGAAACCAGTTCATCTAGTTTGGGCGCTAGCCTGTTTGCCATGATCATGTTGATAATCTTCATGAAACTATTTATAAGGCTGATTGGTCTGAATCGTTCTAATCTATCTGCATTGTCTATTTTCGGAAGGAGGACGATGTTTGCCTCATTAAACTTGTGCAATTTTTCATGATGAAGATTGAAGAAGGCCCTTATTGCTTCCATAAGGTCACTTTTGATGGTGTGAAGGCACGTTTTGTAGAATAGCCCAATATATCCGTCAGGTCCTGGTGCTTTTTGATTTGGAAGTTCCTGCACAGTGCTGATCACTTCATTCTCAGTTATAGGTTTCTCAAGCTCGGTGAGATCCCTTGCCATATAGCCCAAGGAACTCCAAAGGAGCGCTTTGTCCCTTACTCCGTGATCTCTCAAGGCTTTTTTGAAATACTGGTAAGCCTCTTGTAGTTTTTCTTGTTATGTGAACATCACCCTGTCTTCTTGTAGTACCCGAATCAGATTTCTTCACCTCCTTGAGCTGGCAATTAGATGGAAAAAACGTGTATTGGAGTCTCCCAGTCAAATTCTTGTATGTCTTGAGTGTTGTCTAGCCCTGGATTTGTGTATGGCAGCTAGGCCTAGTAGTTTGGTTTTGAGAGCTTTCCGTAGTTCTAATTCATCAATCGAAAGTGAGCGTCTTTCTTGTGAGCTTTCCAGGATGGCGATTGTGACATGAATCAACACCGTTTGCACCGCTATATTTGCAAAAGATTTCCTCCTCCACAACTTTAAAGCCTTAGCTGTTCTGTTCATTTTGACATACAGTTTTAGCATGGGATCCGATGTGTGTACTGGTTGTGTCCAGATGTGTGTCACTGCTTCATGGAACCCTAGCATCTTTGTCCAGCAAGCTTCAAAACGAAACCCTCTAAAGTGTTCGTAGGTTGTGCTGCCTTGCATGAGTAGGGCGCAATGGTCAGATGTCATAGTTGGCAATGCACAAAGGTCCGCATTTGGAAATGCCTCGTGCCATTCTGTTGTTGCTAGGAATCGGTCGATTCTTGTCATGATTGGTTGTTCATGCACATTAGTCCGCGTGAAGCGGTGACCCTGTAGATCAAGCTCTAGAAGCTGCAGCCTATTTATAGTGTGATTGAAGCGTTGCATCATTCTCCTATTTATCGGGCCTCTGTTCTTCTCATTCACATGCCTAATGAGGTTGAAGTCCCCTAAGATCAACCAACTGGGTAGAACAGATCCATGCAGGTTTTCTAGTTCATCGAGAAAGCTTCTTTTCTCGTCGTCTGTTTGTGGCCCATATATACCAGTAATGTCCCAACTCGACCCATCGTAACGAGAAGTTAAAGTCGCTGTGATTGTGTATGAAGTGGTTCTAGGATTTTGGAGGTCGTAAATATCCTCCAACACTGCCAGCAGGATTCCACCTGAAGCACCATCGGAAGGAATATAGACGGTCTGGACGGCCAGTCTCATCCCCAGCGTTTCAATTAGCAAACCTGTTGTCCAATTGTTAATTTTCGTCTCCTGTAGACAGACAATAGTAGCACCACTTGACAGTCTCGTCTATGATTTAAATTAAAATTACAGCCTAACCAAGTGGATCCCATACGAGAATAGGCTTCCTAAATAAAGCCTCTTGATCTTATCTGTTGACTGATGCAAGCTTTAGTTCTCAATCGCGGATTTACGGAGTTTTAGCTTAGCACAATTACGTTTTAGCTCCGATTTTCAATGTTCAATGTTCATAGATGGTGGCCCAGTCCTTGTACAAATTGCCCGCACATAGTTTCAGGCCCAGCGAGTTCCAAAGCCTGCAGTCCCTTCCTCGAATCGCTCAGCTCGTCTTCTTCCTTCTCATTCCCATCTTCCCTAGTCGCCGGCCACAGTGGGGGCGGCATCAATGTACCACTACCAGCAGGGCGCCGTTCTCACCACATAGAAACCAACGTTTGCTTCGCAGCTTCAGTTTTTTGTTGGTTCTGATTCCATCATTTGTGTTTGAAGTATCTCCATTATTCCATTTGAGGGAGCCGAGCATGAGACGGGCTGGGATTGGGGTCGCAAATTGTGGCCAAATGTTCATGGTAAGACTTCTTACTCTGTTTTTAACTCGAACAGTTTCGGTGGCTTAATTTTCTAGAGGTGATGCACTTCTCTGCAAATCTGCGGTTGTGTGAGGTTAATTTTGTTGAAACTTTCATGGGTTCTTCTCGTTTTGCTTTGCCGGTGTGAGTACAATCAGTTCTTCGTTTAAGTAGTCTTATTTGCTCGTGTAGTCTCTCGGACTAATTTGACTGTAATAGTTGGCCATACATGAGCTATGCGGATTATCAATCACTTAATAATTTAGATGCATGGATGGATTCAGAGAATAAGTTTATGACCAAAATCATGTGAAATTATTTGAGGAATAACAGCACCATATATTGCCAAGAAGTGATACAGCCAATACATGTACCAAAATTTCGAAAAGAGAAATGATATTCTCCTTTTCTTAGCCTGCATGATGTAGACATTGTCTTCATAAGGTTTTGATTCAAAATTTACTTATTTCACTAATACAGTACTAGGCATCACAACCGACCTATTAGAAGCGGTTTGGTGTGAACCCGTTGTGATGTTCGCACCAGAAGCGGTTCGTAGGCAACGGTCCGGAGAGGGTTTTCAGAAGCGGTTTGAGACACGAACCGCTCAATGTTGAGTTCTAGAAGCGGTTCTTGCCTCAAACCGCCGATTTTCGAAGCGGTTTGAGACAAGAACCGCTTCTAGAACTCAACATCTCGTAAGCGGTTCGTGTCTCAAACCGCTTCGAAGCCCTCCCAGCAGCAAGATTTAAACCCTTCTTCCTCCACGAGCCAACAGAGTACGATCGAACAGAGAAGGGCTGGCCCAGCGCTGTTCTTGGGAAGGTGCTATCCAAATTTTTAATTTGGGGTGATTAGCTCCAAATTAAGTGTTTTAATGTTAGTAACATCATGTGAACATCCTTCTCACCTAGAGATTGCTATTTTTTTCAATGGATGTGGAGAAATCTTGAACTTTTTAAGCAAGATCACCATGATCAAAAATTTGTTTTCTATGCTTGTTTTTGTTGTTGTATGAAGATGTAGGGTGGAGATCTAGTTCAAAATATGACATTACACAAGGTAAAAGTGATTGGAAGTTTTAGATCTAGGTGGTTGTTAGCTTTAGAATCTTAAATATCACAATATTGCAAAGAAGTAATTATTGGTGTATGAAATAAAATAGAAAAACATGTAGAAGGATAAAAAATAATTACAAAGGTAGGAAGGGATACAAAATAATTAGAAAGGTAGGTCTTTAATTGTATGACGGTGTAGGTGGAGGTTTTTTGTTGGGTTTAAGTGGTGTGAGCTTTAGATTTTTAAATGTAACTATAAGTTACGTTATAATTTTTAATCTAAATTTGTTATAATTTTTAATGAAATTATAACTTGGTGTAGATGAATCGGCAATGGATGTACAATGCGGACCGTCGCTCGAGAGAGTTCATTGATGGCGTGCAGGCTTTTCTCGATGCGGCCGTTGCATTTTTGCCTCCAGGCAACTTCATATGTTGTCCGTGTGTAGATTGCAAGAACAAGAAGGAGCACTCCCAGCGATGGCAAGTTATGAACCATTTGATCATGAGAGGTTTCATGCCAAACTATACCTGTTGGACCAACCATGGCGAAGTTGAGGCGATTAGCGAGGAAGACGATGAAGAAGGTGAGGAAGAGGAAGATGGATTCAACAGTATCCCGGACGGCACACAATACTGTTCCGTGGAAGAAACATTTGGTGACTTTGATGATGATGAGCTAGACCAGATGCTGCGTGATGGAGAGGGAGACTACACAGATGAAAGACAGTTCGATAAGTTCCAGCACATGTTAGATGACCACAAAACTCCTTTGTACCCAAAGCGTAGGGGGACCACAAAAGTCGTACCACAATCGAACTCATGCAATGGAAGACTACAAATGGTGTGTCAGATAAGGGATTCAATGAGTTGTTATCACTCGTAAAGAAGTTGCTTCCAGAAGATAACACTCTGCCCGAATCTACATATGAAGCCAAGCAAGTCATCTGTCCTTTGGGATTGGAAGTACAGAAGATACACACATGTCCTAATGATTGTATCCTGTATCGTAATGAGTATGCCGATTTGGATGTTTGTCCAGTGTGCAAAGAATCACGGTATAAGGTGAAGCGTGATGATCCAGGTGAAATAGATGGGGAGCGTAAGAAGAAGAGACCTCCAGCTAAAGTGTTGTGGTATTTCCCTATGATCCCCCGATTGAAACGTATGTTTGCTAACAAAGCGCATGCCCAGATGATGCGTTGGCACAAAGAAGAGCGTAAGGACGACGGGATGCTTAGACACCCTGCAGATGGCTCACAGTGGAGGAAAGTCGACCGGATGTACCCGGACTTCGCAGATGAGGTGAGAAACATAAGGTTTGGGTTGAGTACCGATGGGATGAATCCTTTCGGAGAATTGAGCAGCAGCCATAGCACCTGGCCTGTTACACTATGTATCTATAACATTCCTTCATGGTTGTGCATGAAGCGAAAGTACATTATGATGTCGTTGTTGATCCAAGGGCCCAAGCAACCTGGAAATGACATCGATGTCTACCTGAAACCATTGGTTGAAAATCTTGTGATGTTGTGGGACGATGGTGCAAGGGTATGGGATGAGTACAAAAGGGAGTATTTCACCCTACGTGCATTGTTATTTGTAACAATCAACGACTGGCCTACTCTCGGTAACCTGTCCGTCCTAATTGTCAAAGGATATGGAGCCTGCATCCAGTGCTTAGATGAAAGGGACGGCATGTACCTGAAAAACTATCGGAAGGTTGTGTACATGGATCACCATAGGTTTCTTCTTACGAGTCACCCGTTGAGGAAGAAAGGTAGAAAATTTAACGGGCAACCAGGCCTTCGTGCAAGGCCTCAACATCGTAGTGGATCACATGTGTTTGCTATGGTAAAGGATTTGAAAGTAGTATTTGGAAAGTGTCCTGGAAGCAAACATGTGCAGAATGAGGATGGTCAAGCACCCATGTGGAAGAAGAAGTCAATATTTTGGGACTTGCCTTATTGGGAAGTCATGGAGGTTCGTCACTCACTTGACTTCATGCACATCACGAAGAATGTCTGCTTGAACCTGCTAGGCTACATAGATATGTACAGAAAATCGAAAGATACACTACAAACTCGGAAGGACCTTAAACTCTTGGAACTGAGGAACGACCTACATACCGAAAAAATAGGGAAATGACAACATTACCTACATCATGTGAGCTACACTCTAAGCAAAGAAGAGAGAAAAAACATGATAGAGTTCCTGAACAGTGTGAAGGTCCCTTCCGGATACTTCTCGAATGTAAAGAGACTCATAAACACGAAAGAGAATAAAATTGTACACATGAAATCCCATGACTGTCTTGTGTTAATGACACAGTTGCTCCCAGTGGCTGTGAGAGGCATATTGCCCGAGTGGGTACGGGGGACAATCACAAAGCTGTGTTCTTTTTTCAACGCGGTTTCACAGAAGGTCATCGACCCAGATAAACTAAGTAAGCTGCAGGATGACATGGTACAAAGTGTGGTTAGTCTTGAAATGATCTTTCCTCCTGCATTCTTTGATATTATGGTTCATCTCACTGTTCACCTTGTCAAAGAGATAGATATTCTCGGACCCGTGTATCTACACAACATGTTCCCTTTCGAGAGGTACATGAGTGTTCTAAAGAAGTATGTCCGTAACCGTTCTCGTCCAGGAAGGATGCATTGCCGAGGGTTATGGGACAGAGGAGGTGATTGAGTTTTGTGTGGATTACATTAATGATCTAAACCCGATCGGCGTCCCTATATCACGCCATGAGGGGAGGCTACGGGGAAAAGGGACACTAGGAAGGAAAGCAATTGCATGCAATGATCTTCTTACATTTAAGCAAGCACATTTCACGGTTTTGAAATAATCAAGCGTAGTGGCCCGTATGTCCTTGAGCATAAGAGTATTCTACTCGCGATTTCCTGGGAGGTCGAGGATTGGATAACACTTTGAAGCACATGGATTATTTGGCGCTTGGTTACAAAAGTACATCCTTTTGAAAGGGTCGACAATGAGCAGGTAACGCTTGGCTCGGGACCATCTAGTGAAATCGTGACATTCGAGGTACGAGATAAATGGTTACACATTCTACACGGATCCTGTGATAACAAGAGCACCAACTGAATAGAGGTGTCCGATAGACGCCAAGACAACAAAGGCAAGGTGGATACATATTATGGTTTCATAGAAGAGATATGGGAGCTTGACTATGGACCTTTGAAGGTCCCTCTATTTAAGTGCCAATGGGTCAAACTGACTTCAAGCGGCGTGAAGGTCGACAAATACGGTATGAAAATTGTGGACCTCACGCAAGTAGGCTATAGGCGCGAACCGTTCGTCCTCGCGAACGATGTGAGACAGGTCTTCTACGTAATGGACATGTCAAGCAAACCTAAGCGAAGGACAAGCAAAAGATTGTAGTACTAAGCCAAAGCGACACGTGGTTCTCCAAGGCAAATGAAGGATTGTTGGAGTTGAGGACGTCACAGACGAGGAAGAGTATAGTCAGTTCGACGAGATCCCTCCTTTCGCTATGGATGTCGACATAAGCCTCCTCAATGACACAGACGTGGATACTCCTTTCATACGTCGCGATCATAATGAAGGAACACTTGTAAAGACAAAGTACGTTACTACTTAAGATGTACTATTACTGTATGAACTATGTATATGTAACACGTGTCTTCTACTGTATGAAGTGTTTATTTGGAATAAATGTAAATTACCAAAATTTTGGAATGAATCTAACGTGCTAAAAGGTTTTTTTAAAAATGATGAAATGAAAGTGAAGTGCTAAAAGCTTTTTTAAAAATTATGGAATGAAACTAAAGTTTTAAAAGCTTTTTTAAAAATTCTGACATTAATTTTACAAGCGGTTGGTACTAACAACCGCTTGTATATATTAATCTTACAAGCGGTTGATAATATTAACCGCTTGTAGAAGTCCTCTTTACAAGCGGTTGATAATACCAACCGCTTGTAGAGTACTTCTACAGTAAAAAAAGAATGGCAAGGGGGCGCGAGCGGGGTTCGAACTGGGGTGGACGAGCACGCACACTCAAACGCCACGCGCTAGCCAGGGGGGAGGAAGAGATCTTGTCAAACTATAAGGGCACCGTATTGTTTTGAATATTATCCGGTCAGCACTTTTACAAGCGGTTGGTATTAATAGCCGCTTGTAGCTTGCGCTCTACAAGCAGTTGATAATACCAACCGCTTGCATAGGGCCTTTCCCTCACCCCGCCCATCCATGCGTTCTACAAGCGGTTAGTAATATTAACCGCTTGTACAAGTCCTCTTACAAGCGGTTGATAATACCAACCGCTTGTAGAGCACTTCTATAAGCGGTTGTTATTACCAACCGCTTGTAGAAGTGGGTTCCCTGTATAAAGTTGATACTCCCCGCTCTTCCTCACACCCCAAATTTTTCAAGTCTCAGTGCCGCCGCCTCCGTCAAGACCCCGCGCCGACGCCACCTCGCCGTAGCCTCCTCCGCCACCTCGCCATCGCCTCCTCTGCCACCGCTCGACGCGCCCGCCATTCCACCCCGGGAGGACCGAGGTATAGTGCAAGACGCCTCCTCCTCCTCTCTAATCCCATTGCCGCAAGGTGTTGTGAAATGCCCGAGGAGCGGTCCGGCTAGGCTGGGCGCCAGTCTGGAGCAAGAAGAAGGAGGAGTGAGGAAGAAGGAGGAGTGAGGAAGAAGGGTGGGCGCTAGGGTGCAGGTGAAATGCCTAGGAAGAAAGTGGCGGAGGGGGGGAGGAATGAGGATGAGGAAGAAGAATTTGTTTTTCTTTGCATGAATTTGTGAAAACATTTATGCACTTTGTATTCTGATTTCTTATTCCAATTGCTTTCCAATGATGAAATCTCGTGCTAGCTATATTAGTAGTCTGTTAGATGAAAAAATATAAATTGTGGTGTCTGTGATGCTTTGTTCAAAGTTCTGCGGCTTGATAGAGTTAGTAGTTCCTTTTGCTTTGTGCTTAGTCTCGGAGTTCTCAGGTTTTGGTTTGGGGTTGGCAAGCCGGCCGTTGCGAGCCCATCGGCGACATAAGGTGCCGACCGTTGGAGAATGTTCTGGCTGGCTTTTGACCAACACCTGCAAGTTCCAAAAGCATGGCTGCCGAGAGCATACGATACATCGAGAGACGAGCCACGAGGTGACGGCGTGGTTGACATGGAATGATCGCTTTGCTTTCTTTTGGTGTAATAGACTACTAACATACTAGTTGTGGATTTATAACCTTATTTTATTTTTTGAAAATCATATTAGTGTGGAATATGAATGATTCATTATTTTTATTAAGTAAATAAGTATATGTGAAATGTATAAGTATATGTGAAATGTATAAGTATATGTGAATTGTGCAAGTATATGTGAATTGTCAATTGTATATGTATCATGTGAAATGTCAAATTGTATATGTATCATGTGAAATGTGTAAGTATATGTGAAATGTCAAATTGTATATGTATCATGTGAAATGTGTTAGCAATCTGTAATATGGTTGTTTCAAAGTAATATGATATTTATGTCAACATTTTTTCGAAATTACGATAGATGGCGCAACCAGGACATGGTGACCCTGCTTTCGACGAGGGAGAACAGTTCTTGCTGAACGCCATCATATTGGGTAACATCGAAGGTGATGGTAACTTCTCACTGCACGAGGCTAACGTTGGTTACGGTGAGGCCGTTGAGGCTGCGGTGATGAAACCATTAATATTTGGAGCCGCCGAGTCCGGTGGTAACACTTGGTTCGGTCGAGATGAGGTATAGCCGAAGAATATAATCCCGTGGACATGTTAATTAATCGTGATTCATTAATATAATACACTCTGACATGTTTATACATATGTTTGTGTATTTCAAGCCCCGTACATCGAGCAACCAATCCAAGCATCGGGGACCTAACAAGAAGCCATCCACAAAGCACGTGTTTACCGATGTTAACAACGAAGGGATGCCGGTGGCCCCTCTTTCAGCAGTTGGGCCGTACAACAACGCTTGCGGTTACCACGTGAAGGATCACGTCCCAATTAGCATCAGAAAATGGGCCGAAGTTCCTCAAGATACCAAGGACCTGCTCTGACAAGATATTAAGGAAAATTTCATATTTCCTCAAGGGTCCGAAGACAAGGCCAAAAAATTCACTCTAAAGAAGATGGCAACAATGTTTCAGGCGTGGAAGACGCGTCTCGGTATAAGTATGTCCGGAAGGAGAAAGACCCGACTTCAACCAATTTCCTAAGCTGGCGGATCACTGGGAAGCATTCGAGGAGTACAAGCTGTCAGCTGAAGGCCAAGCCGTGAGTCAGAAGAACAAGGCCAATTCACATATGAAGAAATACCACCACCATCTTGGCACCGGTGGTTACCTCAAGGCTGTACCGAAATGGGAGAAGCGGAAAGAAGAATTAATGGCAAAGGATGTCACACCGGCTACCGCGGAGTGGGAAGAGCGCCTGCGCAATTGGTTCATAGGTCATGGGGGGAGCCTTTCAGATGACGGCAACTTGGTGATGGCACCAAGAGTGCAAGAGGCTGGTCAAAGGATTGTATAAGGTTGCCGAAAGCGATCTCAAGCAGAATGCGTTGGTGATAGATAGGGAGAATGACGAGCTAACATATGCCCTTCAAAACCCTGAGCACTCGGGACGGATACGAGGTATGGGCAAGCATACACCGTGGAAGTATGGTTTAGCCAAGGATGCACATACGCACAGAGCCAGAGAAGCAAAACAAGGAATCATATAAAGTGTACCAATTGGAACAAGAGCTCGAGCAACCCAGGCTAGCATCGGCGACATAGTTGCGCAACAAGTACAGATTGCCCTCAGCAAGCTTCAGGGACTAGGTCCGAGCAATCAGCCGGACGCCGTGATCAGCCCCTCCGCGCGGCGAAGTAGTTGCGCATCCACCGGGGCCCCTGAAGCGGAGAACTTGCTAGCCCGTTATCCCGTTGATGACATAAGGGTTCGCCGCTAGTGTGAGCTACACGTTGATGCGCGTAACCTCTCCATCAAGGTGGCTTACGGCATGGCATTTCCAGTGGAGTAGGGTTAGACGTTCCACTGCAACGATATACCCCCGGGTTACTCGAAGGTCGCGATGGAGGAGGTGCTGAGCGGATTTGAAGAACTTCACCTCGATATTGCTGGAGGCGACGCCGTGACTAAGCTTGGACAGACCCTCCACAATATCATCCTCTGGCGCAAACGGTACATCATATTTCAAGATGATGTGGAGGCCTCATCTCCACCACGGCAACCCACGCCTCCTCCAACGTCACCTCCACGCAATGCCTCGCCGGCAAAACAGAGCATGCCTCCTCCACCACCCGCTCCACGCAGAAGCCCTACTCCGCCACCACCATCTCAATCAAAAACGAACCCCCCAGGAAAACCATGCCTCCACCATCTCCTCCAAGGAAGAAGCTCGATAGCAGAAAGGCTCCTCCACCTGCTCCCAAGAAGGCCACCTCCAGCCGATCAACAAAGATAAAGGAACCTCCAAAGAGGGCATATGATATGACTAATGAGGAGAGTAACGAGGTCATAAAAGCAGAATTGGCTACACACTTCACAAAAAAAAACCAGAGCCAAAGAAGGTACCAATTGATCCAAAAGCGGCGGAACACTTCGCGACATGTTGTGCAAAGCCGCTGCCTGTGCCGTCCAACTATGAACGAACAATAATAAAGGCTACACAGAAGAATAAATGTGGTCAGGCGACGGTGGCATAGAAGAAGAGAGACCAAGATCAGGAGAACCTCGAGAGGTTTATGATGGAGGCAGGAATCAGTTCCACAGCTGCAGCTCTTGGATTAATAGATGATCTTCCAATGGCAAAGGTTAGATGGCAATATCAGTTGGGCCGGGAGCTGATTGACCCTAATGAGATAAAGGATCTACCAACCAAGATGCGGCAATTTCATGAATGGTACATGACAAAGTCCGCTCAAGGAAGAATGATGTTCCCCCTCTGTTTCAAAGAAGATGATTTTTATCGTGGGAACAGTAGCATATGGCTCGAATTTGAGGACTTCTACAATATTTACCATGCCGAATCCATCAACGTGTCTCTCATGAGCTGCTGGTGCCTATAAGTGTCAAGCTCATACCTTTACCGTGTGCTTCCTCGTATAATAAAATTGCAACTCTTAAACTTATACCTTTCTATGTAGAATGGAGATACAACGATGTAGAAAAGAGAACATCTTCAACATGGGCTTCATCGACCCAGAGATTGTTAACGAGTACGTCTTTGGATTGAACCGAAAGGATGTTGAAGATTACATTCTCGATGCATTCTTGGGACGTCACTACAAACCGTACATATACGCCCTTCAACTTCTGCATGCGTATATATACAACCTCTCGTTCTTATATTTTCAAAGGCATTGATAATACTACTAGCTAGTTACATATATGTTGCAATACATGAATAGGTATCACTGGATCCTTCTTGTCATCAAGCTTGATAGCAGCCAGATCGTTGTTCAAGACTCAAAAGGACTCCGGTGGAAAAATATCAATATATCATTGACACCCTAAACGGTATATAGCACATATATATCGATAGTTTTCCTTATTATATATATTGAAATACCTTACTAATTCCAACTCGATAATTACTACTCATAATAACGCATCACACGGGGCATTCGCAAGGTTCCAAAAGAAGCAACAAGGAGATTTAGAGAACGAATTTGATGTACAAATAAGCACTCGAGTGCGTGATAAAGAATATTAATATGCCGTAACAGTTTTTCATCCCAATAATAATTGTTTTCTTTTCAAATTTCATCGCAGATTCTACAATGCGAAAGGAAACAACTTATGTGGCTATTATGTGTGCCACTATATGCAAAGTATTACCCACGGTGATGTGCCGACAACCAACGCCGAGGTAGTGTGAACATGCCAATTTCTTAGTACTTACACTTTAATTACATGTCCAGAGATTTATTTACTTCCCGCTTTGTCATTAACATCGATGAGCAAGGCGTGATCCGCCAGACCGGTTCTGACAATCCAAGAACAACTCATCGGCTTTATTGTCGACGAGATTGTATCCACCAAAGGCGAGTTCCACGCAAATGGTTGGAGACCTTGTCTTGAAATAAGGACAGGTGAACTGACATCAACGTCAACCAAGGGCACAAAGAGCGACGCATGCAAGAAATGAGCTCAAGATTCACCCTTTTATTCTTTGAAACTTGTAAAAGTGGCTTATTATTTCATGTGTTCATTAACTTGTTCATTTTTTAGTCTATTAAGTTCATATTTTTTTGTAAATGAACCTGTAATTATCTGAATGAGTACGCATGAATAATATATATTTAATTATTGTGTCAAAAAAACTCATGTAGCTCTATTTATTTTAATTGTCAAAATCTATATCAAAAACCCCTCTTAAAACATATTTTATATTGAATATAATCATAACGTCTTTGTCGGCCTCTTCTGGCGGTTGGTAACTCCAATAAACTTGGAGAGAGCTCTCTCCTAGCGGTTCGTAATACCAACCGCTTTTGGAGAGTTCTCCTAGCGGTTGGTAACACCAACCGCCAGAAAGTGTCAACCGTAAGCGATTAGAAACCGCTTGTGATACCCGATGGGGTATCACTCGTTGTTAACCAAGCGGTTCTAAAACCGCTTCTGAAAGCGGTTTCGAACCACTTGTGCCTCCCCGATCCACTGTAGTGTTTATATAGTGATGGGGGTTTTGGCCCAATCTTTACAGTATAAGATTGAAAATAATTAGATCCGTACAACCTGAAGAATGACACCGCCAACCATTGTATCTATTATGGCAACCTACGACACTTGATTTACCCAACCACAAACTTCGATTCCTTCATCTACTCACTCACATGGAATAAACATGTTCAACCAATTACCAAGGCAATCGTAAGAACTACGGAGTCAAAACACTCAACGAGTTCTCAATTATAGCATAGGTGGAATTGTATCTCATACAAATCCTAGAACAAAAAACATATATTTCTCAATATCGAAACTTGACTTGCTTACAATGGAGGGCAGTCACTCCTTTTATAGACTTCTGATCGGTTGCTACAGACTTCGCTTGTACAGTAGCTGGTGCTACAGGAGCTCGAAGCTACAGTCCACCGCCTTGCTATGGTCTTCTGCTACAGTAAAAACACCACAATTTGGAATTGAATTCTTGGAAATAACAAGCTGTTTTCCATCTTCTGTTCAGATTAAGACTAATTTTTCGGTGTTGACTCTACTTCTTTGCTTCTTTCCTTTCTTCCTTGGCTCTCCTCTCACTAGGTGCAATCTTTAAACCTAGCCACAAGAAAGCACCTGCTATTAAGTAGTATATAATTCTTATATAAATATAGCAAAAATTGGTTAAGGAAAAGATTCACCTGATGATATTTGATACAGCTTGTTGTACTTTCCAATTAATTAAGAAATTCAACCAGAAGGTACTAGATGTACGTACGCATATCTGTATCATATAGGGATGCTTATTTTATATTCTTATTTATTTTGTAGGTTGCTAATCTTGAAGAGTCGTGGGAATTTAGTCATCTGTTTTATTATTTTATCATCTTTTTTTACCATAGTTACTGGTCTATGAGAGACTAAAAGTACAAGAAAACCACAAAAAATAATAATAAAAAAATCCAAAAAAGGAGGATATTTTGTGCAGGACTGTTTTAATTTTCCTTTTATGGGTAGGTGTTTTTCTTTTCCTTTTTTTCTTAATGTACATGGGTAGGTGGGTAACTCTGCCTATGTCATATTAGGTGTAATATTAATGGCATAGCCAGTCCTAATCCCAGAAAAAGGAGAAGGGATAATTATGGATGCATATTTTTTAAAATAAAAGGAGGAAATCCTGCATACATGCATATTGAAATGATGTTGCTGCTTAATCAAAATACTCTTGGACAGGCGTATTCAAGCCAGGACCAGAAATTACGCATATTTCTTCAGATCGTTTACTAGTGCTCGTCAGGCTAAGACTCGCTTGCTGTGATCGATGGAGAGAGTGACACTCATCACGTGAATACTATTGAATGATCGCAACAGACGACGAGGCACCAGTAATTCTGTCTAGTTTGGAGGATCTGCTTCTGGTACTGTAATGACACCAGTAATTTTGGTTCTGATTTAGCTGGGGCCAAGGGAAAACAGGCAGCCACTACAGGAATCCTGATAATTTTCGTGGGCTAGCAGCCCACGAAAATAAGACCATTGCCGACGAAAATAGTCGGCAATAGCCTTATTTTCGTCGGACCACGGCCGTCAGAGATAAGGAGCCGAAAGTTAGCTTAATTTTCGTCGGAAACCGACGAAAGTTAGTTATTTTCGTCGGCCAGGAACGCGCCGACGAAAGTAACTGCTTGGAAGCCACAATTTTCGTCGGCCACGACGGCCGACGAGAAGTAATTAATTTTCGTCGGTTTTCGTCTAGCCCACGAAAGTTAATAAGGTTTATTTTCGTCGGTTTTCGTCTAGCCCACGAAAGTTAATAAGGTTTATTTTCGTCGGCTTATTCGGCCCACAAAAATAAATTAGGTTAATTTTAGTGGGGTTTTTTCATGGCCCACGAAAATTATTCTGGAGCAGGGACAGAAAAACAGCCCTTTAAACCGATTTTTCATACAGATTTAGATAAATATCATTCATAACAATTCATGCATATATATATATATATATATATATATATATATATATCATTATATCATCCACATCATTCATTCATCCACACATATATCATTCGTTCAAATCCACATCATTCATTCACATCATTCATTCATCCACACATATATCATTCGTTCAAATCTCCAAATCAGACACAAGCACTTCATACACATATATCATTCATCGAGATTACATAACATGAGATTCATCCACACATAATAAATCTCATTTCACAGATTATTATCAAACATCTCAAGATTACGTAACATGAGGGTCATTTGAGTTGTGGCCGCTACCTGCGGAGCCAAATAGGTTTTGAACGAATTAAGATGTCCTCTCGGAATCCTAAAGATCAAAATTCACGATTAGTCAAAAAATTGTGGGAAGTAACAAAACTAACCAAGAACATGACAAGTGACAAACGAACATGCTCTCCATGTGCTGCTGGCTGTGGCGGCGGAGTTTGGTAAACCTGGTGCGTATTTGTCCCCGATCCCTACAATACAGTCGACCAAATTTAGCTAGATTAGAGTAAGTTTTGCTAAATTGACCAAATTTAACTAGAATAGCCTAAGTTTAGCTACAATAGACTATGTTTAGCTAGATTAACCTAATTTAGCTAGAATAGACTAAGTGCGGCTACAATAGAGTAAGTTTAGCAAGATTGACTAAATTTTAGCTGGAATACATCAAGTTTAGCTAGACTTAGGCAAGTTTAGCTAGATTAGAGTAAGTTTATCTAGAATATACTAAGTTTAGCTACATTGACCAAATTTAGTGGAAAAGACTAAATCTAGCTAGATTGACCTAATTTAGCTAGAATATACTAAGTGTGGATAGAATATACTAAGTATAGCTAGATTGACCATATATCGCTAGAAAAGACCAAGTTTAGCTAACTTTGAGCTGTAGGAGAAGGTCGGGAGGATACATCCCCATTGTGGCGGTGGTGGTGGCGGTGCCATGATGGAAAGACAATGGTGCAGCCTGCTTCTTTGGAACATTGCCCGAAATGCAATGTGTCGGGTTTCATATATTGTTGCATACTCGAATGCTAACTATTGAGGGTTCAGACTTACTTGAATAGTCTTTCTTTGCTATGCCATGTAATGAGCATAGTATGCCTCCTGCGACCTTTGATGTTCATCCCCGCCTTAGCTCCTCGCGCTGACCTAGCAACCTCTACCTCCCCGCCCGAGGGGCGACGGCTACTAACCCCGAGCTCTGCGAATAAGACCCCTCGAGCTCGCACCTCCTCGAGTCAATCACTCCGGTGAACATGGAGTACCTTCAAAATACAAAAACACAAAGGCTTTAGAACTTCAATTTATTGCTCGCATTAACAAAGTTTGAGAAACTATGGCATTTTACCGTCCATGACCCTTTCCGCCTCTGGTAGCATGCACGGCCACGCCGTCAATACGTTCCTTCCGCCAATCGTAGCCTTCACCATGACGCCTGACCATTTCTGCCTATATCTCTCCTGCAGTGTGACGAACCATACAACTTAGAACTCGAAAGTTGATGAGAACTCAATGAAAATTGTGGATAACTCACCAATCGATATGAGGCCACCTGAGTGCACAGCTGCTCGGGGTGTGATGGGTCTCGTCCCCTATGACCTCACACATAAACTTCGATGTCACTCGGCTCAACACCACTTTGAGCTTCACAGCAGCTAGGGGTTAGTGGCATACATATACTTGTGAATATGTTCTTGCAAATATTTGGTACGACACTGTCTTACCATGCGTTTAGCCATACGGATGTGTCCATCACCGCCATACGTATGGCCTCCGCCTTCACCTCTGCAGTCTCTATGCTTCCTTGACTTCGCGATCCATTCAGGAGAAGCCCATCGTTGACAAAGAGCCCGATAAGCATCTGGACAGTATTCCATCCACGGAAGTGTGACCTGCACACATGTGTTAATACATCAAAACAATTTTAACATCGCAACCTAATGACCATGAACCCTAATATACTTTACCTGCCCATACTCTTCTTCGGTCAAGTAAGTTTACGAAGTGGCCAAAACTTGTCGATTCGCGCCTATGCCCTACAAGTACATATTTGTTGCTTGAATCCGGGCATTGGAGAATGCATCTGACTACCTTCTTTGCATTGGCATGGAACACATTAGTCACGTGGCCCAATTCGGCAAGATCAGCCAAATGGTAACGTTTCTGCAATGTCAAATTTAAGAATTGTTATTACAAAATTGCTAGTAAATACAAATCCAGCGGGGTTATAGAGAATCTTACTCGAAGTCATTCCACCTTGCTCACGAGCATTTACATGGTTCACATCGGAGATAGCTTGTAATGCTTCCAACTTGTGAGTGAATGCGCTCACCACTGTTAATCACCATTCTGGGTAGTGCAAGCAGCGAGAGGTTACCAGTCACGGCATTAACTGCCTATGGTGTTCATTTGGTTAGTTTGTTGTTTGTGCCAAATTCGGTTTAACTTTTTATTAACCAGTTCCATGGGGTATTGTTATTTCCATTGGAATTATTAGTTACACTATGGCACATTATATAACATAGATTATACATGCATAATGAGAAAGTTATCTATATCTTTCTAGACGAAGGCTTAGTGGTTCATATTAACATGCACGGTAAAAGTGGCCTGACCCATTTGTTGTCGAATGCGATATTAGGTTTAAGTTGAACATTTCTTCTTATAATCACTTAATCACAGTATCTCTACTAACTATGAGAGAACATGTACTCATCTGATACTTAACAAGATCCTGAAGACCAAAAGTACATATATGCATTGTGATGTCTCATTTATATCATACTTTATAATAGTTTGCATGATAGAGAACTTCAGAATTCCTTAAAGCGGCGTTGGGGGCGGCGGCGACGTCTGTAGGATCGAGGGTGCGTCTAGAGGGGGGTGAATAGGCGTTTTACAAAATTCGATCGCTCACTAATTCAATTCGCTCTAATCAACCCCTATGTCAAAACCTAATCAAGGATATATGCGGAAGCGATAAACTAGGTTTTGACAATTAAGGCCTAAATCAACTAAGCTCACTAGTGCACTAACTAAATTATATCTCTATATAAGAATTGCTATATTGAACATACAATTAATACTAAGCAATTCTAATATGATCTAGCAATCAATAATATATATCGATAATGGAAATGCTAGAATATAAAAGAGATAAGAGACAACCGATGTTTTTCCGTGGTGTTCGGAGACTTGCCGGTCTCCCCTAGTCCACGTTGAGGCTAGCCCAAACCATTGGACCGGCTCCGCAATGAGCACCCGCCTCGATTCCACTAGATGTGGTTTTTCACGCTTTCACATAGGCTCAACCCGAACCTTCACAAACTTCACTGGGGCTTCTCACAACCTTGAGAGCTCCCGCGCACGACGCCTACGCCATCTAGGAGTCGGCAACCTCCAAGAGTAACAAGCCGAGTCCGCTCGAGCTTCACCGAGCACAACACATGCGCTCGCGGTGATTACCAAGTGCAACACATGCACCAAGACCTTCCTCAAGTGCAACACATGCACAAGAGGTCACTCAACTACTCCTAATTGCAACACATGCAATTAGTCTCACTCTTAGCTCAAAATCAACTTGTGGGAATGCAACACATGCAAACCACCTCCCAAAAACTCACACAAGAGCCAATACACAAATGAGAGCTTCAACATATGAACTACTTCACCCAAAATGCTCAAATCAACCAGTAAATGCCCCCCCATGACCTCCTTTTATAGCCTCACAAAGAAAACTAGCCGTTGGGGGGCAAAACGGACATTAAAAGTGCTGAAACTAGCCGTTGCTACAGTACTTGCGGTACTACCGGCCCCTACGAGCGGTAGTACCGGCCTAGGAGTTCAAAAGAACCTCCTCTGGCAAAAAGCTACTGCAAGGACGGTACTACCGGCCCCTACGGGCGGTAGTACCGCAGCAACATTCACTAAAAAGCTCATAACTTTTTACTCCGAACTCCGATTTGGGTGATTTTTGATTCTATGCGAAGCTTATCACGAGGGCCACAATATCCACCCATTTTCAAGATTTAATCAACCATATATATTTTTAAATATCTCCAAAACTAAACTCTAATGTAGTCATTCAAGTCTAAAATCTGATTTTCTCGAAATACTTCACATAGACTTGATCAAAAACATGACTACAAGCTAGCAATGGTTCAACAAGATTAAAACTTGAATCATATGATGATCAACTCATGATCAAAACAATTTGCAAAACACATTTGCAAATACTATTCACATGCTTTAAAGAACCGCATATAAACTCCAAATCCAACTTGCTTGAGCATCCTCGTTTTGCAACTCATACAAAACCTAGCTCCAAACAAAACCAAACAAACTCAAATGCATGAGCTCACTATTTGCAACACATGCAAATCTTGGCTCCAAGCAACTACTTTGATTTAAGAAAGATTTGTGTTTTGTAAACGAAACATGAAGCTTCAACATTTGCAACACATGCAAAAGTGAACTTCACATAAAAGCCAACGCATATAGCTTATCCTATTTGCAACACATGCAAATCAAAGCTTTATGCGAAAACCAAATGCAAATCCGAGCATAATGCAATAACAACCAAACACAAGCTTAACACATTCGCAACACATGCCAAATGGTTAACTCTTATGCAAAAACCAAATCCAAATAAGATTTGAGCTTGAGTGAACATGGGATTGAGATCATCAACACATGATGAAGCTCAAACTAGGACTCAACCCCTCTTAATAGTACGGCGATAAAACTAGACTCAAAGACTAAAAAGTCCTTAGCCTATCTAGTTATACCTTCACCGCCGCACGCAATCAATCCCCTTTGGGGTCTTTATGATCTTCACTCATTTGCTCCCCTGAGATCATCACTCGACTCCTTTTTATTTTCGGGATATACTCTTGATGCCCATCACCTCATGATGCCGTCCTTGTCCCGTTTCATCTTCTCAACCACCTTTGGACTTAACCTAGCTCAATCACAACTCATAGAAATGGTTAGTCCAAGATGCATGGTTGTCTCAATTATCTCTTGCACTCCATTAACACATAATGGATGCCTTTAGATCAATTGAGCACAACCCAAATCAAATTAAATGATATAAATGTGTCTTAAGTACAATAATGCAACACATGCTTAATCATACTTAAGAACTATTCATTTGTCCTTAATTAATCAAGGAACACCATCAACACATGATGAAATGTTCTTTAGTGATTATTAAGACAAATGAACTTAATTAAATTTTCATTTAAATTGATATGAGTATATATTAACTACTCAAGTTTTCATATACTCATGTTGATGCAAAATAATGATCCATAATGTGTGAACTATATGGAAATGATCATTACTCTAAATCATCAACTATAGAATATGCCCCACATGTATATGTGCATAGATATGATTGACTTGGATATAATATGCACATATTCAATTTGATCACATTGGAGTATATCCTATATTACCATGAGTATACTATAACTAGGCAATTCAAATATATACTCAAGGATTTAGTTTCTTTGTTTTGATCCTTATATGTGTCGATAAAGAATAGATCAATACAACGAAACTTTCAAGTTAAACTACAAACTCCCCCAAAGTATGTGTATCCATGTAATGTATGGATTGGGAAACATGATGCACATTTTGTGATTAATACAATGGGGATATTCATACTTTAACTTGAATCCAAAGTATGCAATTAATACTATAAAGAATACACATACATACCTTGGGTTTTCCATTTTTCATCCAAATATGAGACTGCTAAACATATGCTCAATAAACATGTTAGTCTCATAAAGATTAGGTTTGTCATTAAACACATGTTAAACATTAATCAACATCAATCACCAAAACCAAAGGCTCTTGAACTTACAATCTCCCCCATTTTGGTGATTGATGACTAACCCACTAATTCACTCTATTGTTATTACTTTATTTGGATGAAAACAATGCTTTAAACCACTTGTAATATCATTTATTATAGTTTACTTACATTAAGCATACTCCCCCTATTTGGTATGAAAATCCAAATAACACAAGAGGGAAATCCAAATAACATAAGAGGGAATTAGTCAAACATTCTCCCCCTTTTGGCATTAAACATCAAAAATAGGAAAACCAACTTAGAAAATATCTTGAAAAACATTCTCCCCTTTTAAATAAGCATTCTCCCCTTTTGGCATTGAACCACCCTTCTTAAAGAAGGTCATATAAAATTTGAGATGAACACTTATGACCTTGGCAAGGAATTGAAAGAAGTTAGGCCAAAATAAAAATAAAAAGAAGGTCATTCAAGAAATAAAAGCTTATGCCAAATGAAAACTTGTTTTATTTGAAATATGGCCTAAAAGAAGGAAAACTTGAAAAGAGACCATATTTGGGTTTTTGGATACCACTTGTAGAGATATGCATAAAAAGCAACGAAGGAAGGGTATCACACGGGTTATTTGAAACACATTCAAATAACTCACTCCTCATTTTATTAGGCTTTGCAAATATTTAATATGATTCTCTTGAAGAATCCAATAATTTGCCTAATAGGGTTAAACGAGGAACCCCAAAATGATTACCACTTGAGAAATTAGATACTACTTTAAAATCTATCTCAAGGGCTTTGCTTCAAGATTCAAAGGAAATGAGCATTCTCAAATTTCTCTTGAAAACAATGCTCAACTAGAGATTTTTCTCTTTATGTATTTCAATTCATAAAGACTCTCACCTGAAGAAATCTTTGGCGATTGAACTTACAATTTTAACTTGAGAGGAAATTCTTAATCAAGAATTTGGGTATCGAACAATGCTACAAGGAGGCAATGAAATACCACTTGTAGGAAATAATAGAATTCCATGATACCACTTAAAAGAAATTCAAATAATCAAGGATATCACTAGAAGAAAAGAGCAATAAAATCCATGATACCACTTGTAAGAGATCATTTTGCATGAGGATACCACTTTTGAGAAATGCATTGACATTTGTTTTAAGGTAAGCTCATTTTCCTCAAAGATTAAAACTATGTCTATTAAAGATCAACTTTATATTAAGACATAGCCAAAAAGGAGAGCCTCTTCCAAACACACAAAACTCGATTAAATAAGTTCCAAAAGGATTCTAAAAAAAATCAAGGAGCTAATACATTTAAACATGCTCAAGTTTTGTTTTGAGAGGTTATACCAACTTGAAGTCAACTTCAAGACATGAAAACCGCAAAGATTTCAAAGAACTAGAATTTTAGATTTTCAGATTTTGACATTTCATTTAGGCTTCAAAAGAGGGCTGAAAAAATATTCAAATCATGTCTAAAAAATCTGATCAAATTTGGCATAGTAGACCAACTATTGAGGATCAAGGTTTACAAATATGGTCACACAGAGAAATCTTTGGCGATTGAACTTACAATTTTAACTTGAGTTGAAACGCGTGAAATTGCCGAGCCGAGCCGAACCGGAGTTCAATAAGTCGTGCTATTTTCGTGGGTTTCTTTTAGCCGAAAAATAATTAATTTTCGTCGGCCACAACCCAACCGAAGCGAAAATAAGAGCCGCTAACACAGGGTTTATTTTCGAAGGTTTCTCTTAGCCGACGAAAAATAATTAATTTTTGTTGGCCACAACCGAACTGACGAAAATAATAAGGTTCACCGAAACCCTAACCCGGGGTATACTTTCATGGGTTTCTCTTTGCCGATGAAAAATAATTAAATTTCGTCGGCTATATAGAAGCCGACGAAAATTAAACCATAACTTTCGTCGGCTGATGTCGGCCGTTGTAAATAAATTAAATTTTGTCGGCTTTCTTAACAGCCGACAAAAGTTAAATTGGCCGACGAAAATTTTCAGGATTCCTTAGGCCGTCCGTCCGATCCAAACGGATGGTGGATCAATTAGCGAAGAAACAATCAATCGCAAGGTGTGCCTCTCGGCTGCTCCGGTGAACCCCTCCGTGCCCAACAGCGTTCCACCTCAGCACAGGGCCATCTCCTCTCCTCTGGCCATTGGTCATCATCGTCGTCGTCATAATCTTTTTGGTAATGTTGTGCTAGGCGAGTAGGAAATCCCAACACTACATCGGTTGGTTTCTTAAGGAGTCACTGCTCGCTCTTGGATTGGGAATCCATCACACCAATTAGGTTAGCAAGTGCTGGTTGATTTGGTGTCGAATTTCGGGTGCCTCTATTAATTTTATACTTGTGAAAAAAAGTGCAACTTGCATACACAACTCAGGGATGCAACTAGGGATGGTTGCACCTTGGAAAGTCACACCATATTTATCTTCTGGATTTTGAACGAGCATCTCTGTAGCTTGTTAAATACGATAACTCATATATAGCCTTTTCATGATTTTGAAAGGTGTGACGACTAGCATAATTAGCCTAGGATAACAAGGGTAACACCACCATTACTTCAAGATAATTAATTATAAGAATCTCGGCATATTAATTAATAAAAACATCAGTTAATACCACCATCAAAAGTTTGTTGTTTTCAAATAGTTTTTGAATTTTTAGGGCACTTAATGTTGGGAAAAAATTCTGAAAAAATTATATTTATTCATCTAAGCTATTTTAGTATTTTATAAAACTATTTTCTAGATTGGGCTATTTGATGTTTTTTTGAGTTTCTTTTGAATGAATTTAAATTGGGTGAAAAAGACCTTTAATTGAAAAAATAAAAACTTTAAAATAAATGGCTTTCTATATGATTATAGGTGTTGATTCAGGAATCAATTCGGAGTCGAAGTTGATTGTAGTAACCCGGGTACATCGATTGTCACGTGTGTATCATTATAATAGCAATAACAATAAGAGGAATGAAACCAAATTCAAGAATAAATCACTATAGAATGTTCTAGTGATATAAAGATTTTAAATATTGATTTCTCATTATTTAAGTTCATTTACTTGTGTTATGGATTTTTGGGTTTCTATTATATAGGGTCAGGCTTTTAGTAGGATTTAGATGCAACACATGTTATGATATAATCATTTTTATAATGTATGGTGGCCTGGTCTTAGGGAGCATCTAAGAACTGGTTTTACATGTATTGTTCTTTATTTACAAATGTAATGTGAATAATATTATTATTTTCATGGAATACTTAGTCTTTTTAGAAATTTTTGTTCAAACCTAATCAAATATAAAATGTTCTTGTATAAATAGGGCTACTTGGTCCTAATAGGTCCTACCCACTAGTTGCACTTTATTTTGAATTTATTTTCACTAGTTGTTGTTATTATTATTATTATTATTATTATTATTACTATTATTATTATTATTATTATTATTATGCCTTAGAAACAACCTATTTATATATTTAACTCAATTTAGGTTCAAATTTTAATACTTTACATAAAAATGAGTTTCTTATAGTCTCGAGGAGCATGTAGAAATTTATGTGATAATTTTAGGAGTTATGGTTTTACACATTGCCTATAGTTACCATATTAGGGTTTTATTCAAATTTGAATGCAAATAACTAAACCTGTAATTAAAAATTAAATATTTTTTAATATTTTGAAACTACATGATTTTGTATGAATTTAGAAAAATTTTCACTTGATTTGATCTTAAGATGCAAAAGTTATGCATGTTTGAATAGTCTAGGGTTTGTAAAAAGGCTAGAAATTGTAAAACTTCCGAAAATAAAAAGTACACTTTCCAGTGGAGAAAGCGCCTTTCCTTATTTAGATGGTTTTCAAATCACCGTGCTAACGGATGGGTCCATGGCGTCAGCAAGACGGCTCGACGCATGCCCGTGTGGGTCACCGATAGTTCGGGCCCACTTGTCATAGGCAGATGATAGAGGTGGCGCTAGGGCATTTTGCTGACGATGATCTAATGGTGCTCGAGTTTGGTTGTTTGCTTGGGAAGCTACAAGGCATAATGGTTCATCCGCGGGTGGGGTTGGTTGCGGCCAGTGGTGACTGGAGGCGACCTGTCACCGTGCTCCCACTACTACGGAAAGGGCATTGAGACTGGGTTCAAAACGACCTTTAGTACGGTTTTGAACGGTACATGCTATTTGGGACCGATGCTCAAAGACATCGATCCGGTTCCTCACCGGTCTTGATAGAGTGTCGATGATCGTTGAAGTCTGCGTGGCGGTGGCGTTGTGAACCCCGAGGACCTTATCGATCTTGGTTGGTGTCTCCAGCCGATCGATGTTTTAATGTGTGTGTGTATGTCATTTGTGTGTCCATTAGCTATTATATATGTGTGTGTGTTAAATCACAACTAATTAAAGCACAGATAATCAATCATGCACTTTGCACGATAATTAAATCACTAAACATTCATTAACAAATTTTCACCTTGTTATATAAATTCAATTATTGCTACTTTCCTTAATAAAAATAATAAATCATACTTATTCAACACTAAAATTACTTTAAAAAATAAAATAAGATTACTAGTCATTTATAAATTCCTTTTAGAGTTTATACAATTCAGCAATAATATGAATAAATCATATATTCTTTAGAATAATATTTTCCAACCATCGATATAAATTAAAATTATAAAAATTATAAGAAAAATTATACAAAAATTCACATGATACATATACATTTGACATGATACATATACATTTCATACGATACATGGACTTGTTAGCACTCCTTTTCTTCATCGATCCCTGGATCACGTACACATTTGAATCCTTATTTGCTAACATACTTTGTTTTTACAAGTGACCCTTCAATATGATCATGCCGTACATAGGGAGATTCCTCTGTATCATTCAGGACACTAATGTCTACGTCCACCGTGAAAGGAGGCAGCTCGTCGAACTGATTATACTTTTCTTCGTCCATGATGCCCTCAACTCCGACAATCCTTCTTTTACCTGGAAGAACCACGTGGCGCCTTGGCTGATCGCTACTGCTAGTCTTCTCCTTCTGCTTTTTCAGTTTGCTATCCATGTCCATCACATAGAATACCTATGTCACATCATTAGCGAATCTGAATGGTTCATCCCTATAGGCCACTTGCTTGAGGTCCACGGTTGTCATCTCAGAGTACTAAATCGATCTCCACGGTTGTCGGTTTGACCCATTGGCACGAAATAGAGGGACTTTTAAAGGTCCATACTCGAGCTCCCAGATCTCCTCAATGAAACCATAATAGGTGTCCATCTTTCCATTTTGTCCAAGGCATCTATCTGACGCCTTGTTGTTTGGTTGGTGCTCTTACTATCCTTGGCTGTCGTGTAAAATGTGTACCCATTTATCTCATACCCTTGGAATGATACGATTGTCGTGGACGGTCCCCGAGCCAAGAGTTTCAACTGTTCATCGTCTGTCTGTTTGCCCAACAGTTGCTTTTGTAACCAACCGCTGAAATGATCCATTTGCTCGACTGCAATCCACTTATCTAGCTTCTATGGGTATTGGTCGAGTAGACTCATCTCGTGATCATAGATATACGGAGCTACTATAGTTGCTTGTTTTAATACCGTGAAATGTGCTTGTTTAAATGAAAGTAGATCGTCGCTGTAGGATTCTTTTCTCCCTAGAGTCCCTTTTCCCGTAGCCTCCCTCATGGCGTGATCTGAGGACACCAATCGATTCAGATCATCAATGTAATTAACACAAAACTCAATCACCTCCTCTGTACCAACACCCTGCGCAATGCAGCCTTCTGGGTGAGACCGGTTACAAACATACTTCTTTAAGACACCCATGTACCTCTCGAAAGGGAACATATTGTGGAGGAACACGAGTCCGAGAATTTCTATCTCTTTAACAATGTGGACCATGAGATGGACCATAATATCAAAGAAGGACAGAGGGAAGATCATCTCAAGGCTCACCAGACTATCGACCATGTCATCCTGCAGATTAGATACCTTATTCGGCTCGATGACTTTCTGCGACACCGCATTGAAGAACGAACACAACTTTATGATTGTCCCTTGTACCCGATTCGTGAGAATACCTCGCCTGACCTTTGGAGTAAGCGTGTCATCAACACGTGACAATCATGGGATTTTAGGAGTACGATTTTATTCTCTTTCGTGTTTATGAGTCTCCTTACGTTTGAGGAGTATCCAGAAGGGACCTTCACACTGTTCAAAAACTTAATCATGTTTTTTTTTCTCTTCCTTGCTTAGAGTGTAGCTCGCGGGGTGGAGGTAATGTTGTAACACCCCGGCGCCAAACGCACCACGAATGCTACCCAAAAACCCATTTAAAAGAATGACACCTCTACGAAAGACTGAAAATGAATTCAATCTTTAAACTCTTAAACCGGTTTAAAACTAAGCCACCAATATTTACAAAATTTCTGCATGACCTCTCTAGAACAGAGGACATCCACTTAGCAGACAAAAGAATGATAGCAGTCATATAATATATCAATCACTCAAAATAGGAAGAAACATTCTAGCAGGTCCTTAGTTAATCAATCAAACCCCCAATAGAAGTTAACAAACTCCAACACGACGAACAACCTATTACAACCTCATTAATTACATTCAGAATTATTGAATTTGTTAAATAAATTGTTGAAGACCGAAGTCGTGCACGTGATACTACTCCCAACCAGACGAATCAGCTTCAAGCTACCTAAAACAGGAAGCAAACAAGCGTGAGTCCAAGACTCAGCAAAGTGCAACAATAAAGAAATGCAACCGAATCAAACGAAATACCAATACTTTGAAACGTAACATATTCAAATACTTGACCGAACTTGGTAAATAAATGAACCGGAAACTGATTCCAAATACCACAACCATCTCAAGAATTATTTAAACTTTACTCATACCTTGATAGCCACTTTTGGATGAGTCCACGACTCAATCCTCAATCTATAAATGCCATTAGCTCCACAATTAACCATTAACAGTTTCCATTCGTTGCCTTCATGCTCAAGTGCATAAAATATACACAAGAAGAATCTCATATCCATACATCACAATCAACTCATTAAACATGATTCATCATTGTCATTGCAATGCAGATGCAAATATGCCATACAAAAGAAGAATCTCACATTCATACATCACAATCAACTCATTAAATATGATTCATCATTGTCTATGCAATGCAGATGCAAATATGCCATACAAAAGAAGAATCTCATATCCATACATCACAATCAACTCATTAAACATGATTCATCATTGTCAATGCAATGCAGATTTCACAATTTTCATGCATATGATGCATCATGCATGTCTCATCTTCTCTTTTAGCACATACCGGTATTGCCGAGTGCACACCCGTCGGTGTGCACCCTCTCATTCCCCTTCCACCCCGTGGTGGAGGGTGCCTACGCTTACTGACTCGCTCCCATACAACCACATGTACGAGACTACGAGGTAGGACTTTCTTACTCACTACATGTGAGCACAGAGGCCCGCATCAGAATGGGTCGCCTCTCCATCATGAATGCACAAATGCAATTGACATAAACAAATTTGCAAACTACATTCATTTCTCACATTTGCATAGCCATAGCCAAATACATAAACATCAGCCACTTCTCACATCCAGAAATTACCATTCACATTCTCAATACTCATAATCACATCCTCAACGCTCTTAATCACATTCTCAACGCTCATAATCATACTTACATCACCAATTCTCGAGTAATTACTAATTCCATCTATCATGATCATAAATCAAATCATTTTCGCAATCCAATCCCATACTTTCAGTATTCTCACTAGCCTATCAAACTAGTGAACTTGAATATGAAAGTAAAATTTAGCAAGATGTCATCACGGCATCTAGACGAAATTCATTTAAACATCTCACATAACATTCAATCCAGGGATGCAGCATAATTTTATGATGGCAAGGCATATAAATTTCATTAAACAAATCATAACACGTTCGAACAATGATGCACTTGTATCAGATTACTTACTCTTTTCATCAAAAGACAATTACCTTACTAGACGTGCTTATAAACACGAATGCAACCATAGCGTAAGCATATACATAACACAAGCAATCAACTAGATACCGTATAAGAGATATACGGGTTACACTTGCATATAAACTCGTTTTAAATAAAAGCATAACCAATTAACCATTCTCATTCATCATCTTGCATGCAAAATCAAACATGACAATATTAAAGCAACACATGGATAACTGTATTATTGTAAAACCTAGTGGCCACCTATGCCACAACCGATACAATGCACTTGCCTTAAACCTCTTGAAACTGAGTGGCGAGAAGTTGATGCCACTCCTAGGGTCCCACCACCTGCAAGTAGAGGCAATCCACTCAAAAACAGGCCAACCAAACAACCGCAAGACTTAGCGCGAGATCGACTCTATAACCCACTTCGAAATCCCAGAAAACGGAAAATCTGACCAAAGGGGATAGCCGCCTTCCAACGAGCCAAACTTTTGATTCACTTAACCAAATGGAGTGAACTTAGATCCTAATTAACCATAAGAGGATTACCTCCAATTATCTCAAAGCCAAACATGTGGGAGATACCTCGAGGGCCTCCAAATTGAATACTAAACTCCAACCGGAAAATGGAGCATGCTGCAGATTTCCAATTTCAGCACCTAGACTTCTAAATAGCGTAACTTTTGATTGGCTCATTGGATTTTCGAGTTCTTGTGCTCATAACGACCGTGAGGAGACAAACTATGCACATATCACAACCATTCACTCATCCAATGCACCCGCAGTTCCCAGATCGAAGATGAACACAGACTGTACCAATCGTGACAAGAATTGGACAGCACTCGCTAAAATAGCCATAACTTCCAAACGGCTGAACGGAATTTAGTCATTTCAGTCTCTATTGAAAGGTAATTCGATTATCTACAACTTTTGCAATAGACAGACCCCCATAAAATGCTTGAAGAATTTTCAAATAGTGATTCTAACAGAGAGACAGAATCTGGCTTAAACAGAACTCTCCAAAACACTCTAGACTCTAAATCCCTCAACTAAGTGCATTGCAAAACAAGAACCCTAGCTAAGCATTTCATCAAACACCATGCATGCAAGCAATCTCACCCCCAAATTTCTAGGGTTTTACCTCCAATCTTACTCATGGAGGAAAGGGAGGTGGAGGAGCGCGGGCCGGGAGGGGGGCTTGTTGCCGGAGGAGGGCTCGTCGGAGGGGGAGGCGCGGAGCTGGGAGGGCAGCCCTGCTGCTGCAGCTGCCTTCTGTCTGCTTCTCTTGAGCAGGAGGGGAGGAGGTAGGAGTGGCGCCAGGGGGAAAAGCCAGGGGCGACTCTAGGTGATGGAGGCTAGAGAAGGGGCGCAAGAACTGGAGGCTGGCTCGGGTGAAGGGGATGGCTGGAAGGGGCGGCTAGGGAAAAAAAGAATGGGAGAGGAGCTAGGGTTTTCATCCCCTTTTTCTTTCCTTTATATACTCCATCAATTTGGGTGCCAAAACGAAATCAACAGGCTAGGGAAAAAGAAATTAAACTACACAAACTCTAAAGACCACAAATCAACCACTTCCAAGAACTGACATTTCAAACTCACAGCGAAAAGAAAAAACCTTTGAGTAAAACCTGCAGCAGAAATTTACGGCTCGGAGAAATCCCCTTTCCGATATGCATTCAGCATATCTTAAAACCTTTCGAGAAGAATCTTAAAACTGAGAGACGACAACAACAAATCTGGCCAAAAACCCTGGAAAAATGATCTGCAGTATTACAAATGTTGTCCTTTCTCTCTCTTTTGCGGATGTAGGTCGTTCCTGAGTCCCAATAAACATGGGTCCTTTCGTTGGCAGAAGTGTATCTTTTGACTTACCGTACATATCTAAGAAACCTAGCAGGTTCACGCAGACATTCTTCGTGATATGCATGAAGTTCGATGAGTGGCGGACCTTTAAGTCTTTTCGATGAGGTAAGTCCCAAAATATTGACTTCTTCTTCCAAATGGCCTTCGTGTGACCTTGTTCATTGTAGCGGGTTTGCTACGGGACCTTTTCCAAATACTACTTCGGATCCTTTCGAAAGAAAATACAAGCGTCCTTGCAATGCATGGGCTTCTTACGTTCTCTTCCGTCCCATCAAAATTCTCACCCTTCCTCATGCGGGTCTTTCATATGGAGGAATCTACTGTGGCCCATGTACACAACCTTTCGAGAGTTTTTAGGTACTTGCATGCATATCCTCTAGCGGTGGATCACGGGCTTTATATCCTTTGATAGATAGGCCGATAGGTTACCAAGTGCAGGCCGATCGTTGATGGTTACTGAATAGCAATGCACGAGAGTGAAGTGCTCTCTTTTGTACTCATCCCATACACTTACACCATCGTTCCACGGTGTTAGCAGATCTTCAACCAACGGTTTGAGAACACATCGATGTCATTTCGAGGTTGCCGGGCCTTGGATAAGCAATGTCATCATAATGTACTTCCGCTTCATACGACCAAGGAGGAAGGTTGTAGATACATAGAGTTACAGGCCAAGTCTTTGTATTGCTGCTCATATCGCCGAACGGGTTCATCCCATCCGTACTCAACCAAAACCTTATGTTCCTTGCATCCTCGGCAAAGTCCGGGTATGTTCTATCGGCTTTCCTCTCTGGGAGCCATCGACCAGGTGCCTCGACCTTCCGTCGTCCTTACGGTCTTCCTTGTGCGGGCGCATCATCGGGCATGCGCTTTGTTCGCAAATAAACACTTCAGCAGGGATTACAGAAAATACCACACCACCTTAGCAGAGGTCTCTTCTTCTTCTGCTGCCCCTCTACCTCACAGGTCATCACGCTGGTCTTATACCGAAGTTTTGCACACCGACAAGCTTCCAAATCCTCATACTCATTGCGATAAAGGATACAATCATTCGACATGCATGTATCTTCTGTACCTCCAACCCCAAAGGCGGACAACTTGTGCGGCATCGTGCGTAGTTTGAGGCGGTGTGTTCTCCTCTAGAAGTAACTTCTTTATGAGGCATAACAACTCGTCGAATCCTTATCGAGACAATCCATTGGTCGCCTTCCATTGTATTAGTTCTAGTGTGGTACGCAACTTTTTATGGCCCTATTGACAGTTTGGGTATAACGGTGTTCCGTGGTCCTCCATAGTATTTGGAACTTTTCGTAATGTCTTTCATCGATGTATTCCCCTCTCCATCATGCGACATCTGGTCTAGGTCATCATCACCAAACTCCCCAATGTATCTTGAAAAACTGTGTTGACGGTGTCCAGGGATATTGTTGTTTGCCTCTTCTTCTTCTTCACCGTCTTCTGTATAATCTCTTCTTCACCGTACTTAGTCCAACATGTATAGTTTGACATGAAACCTTTTGTGAGCAAATGGAAGTGGAGGTGGTTGGATTTTGGCCACTCCTTCTCATTCTTGCGGTCTATGCATGGACAACATATGTAGCTTTGACGTCGTGTATGCATCGGCATACGAAGAAAATCTTGCAAACCTCGCAAGAACTCCGTGGCGTCGGTCCATGTACATCCATCGTCGGTCTATCTACATTATATTACATCAAGGTAGCTGCTAGCTCATTTTTCGATAATGAATTGTTGGACATTTCCCAAAATCCAAATTAAACTAATATTTTCTTTATTTAAAATTTTAGGTTGATAAATTTAATTTTAGGTGAAATTTCTTTAAAAAGATAGTATTTTTAAAATGACAATATTTCATCACATATTTTTTCTATACAAATTGTTATTTTTAAGATAGCTATATTTTTAAAACGACTTTATTTCATTACATGTTTTTAAAGGACTATATTTCATTACATATTTTTCTATAAAATGATTATTTGGTCCGGTATTCATACTCAACAAGTTTTTGCAACCTACTAAAAGAATTGATCAATCAAAATCTAGACTCAAAATTCTTCATCGATCGATGGAACCTAAACCTAAATATTAGATACATCCACACCTTCAATTTGAGCTACATCATAATCCAAGCAAAATCTAAACTTACATAACAAGTTTTTGCAACCTACAAAAAGAATTGGTCCATTAGAGTCTAGATTCAAAATTCTTCATCGATCGATGGAACCAAAACATAAATTTGAGCTAGATCCATACCTTCAATGCAAGCTACATTATAATCCAAGCAAATTCCAAACTTACACAACAAGTTTTTGCAACCTACTTGAAAAGATCGAGCTAGATCTCTACATTCATAATCTTTCATCCATCGAAAAGATCAAATTTTCTTCATATCTCAAGCAAAGAAGAGGCTCTATTTAACACCAAATGTAGTGAGGAATGATATGTTACTAACCTTAGTTTCCTTGGTTTCGAGTTAAATGACCAAAATTTGGAAATTTGGGCAGCACCTCCCCTGCCTTGAAGCTCTTGGCCGAAGCTCCTATTCTTGTCGCGTTCTGAACCATTCTTGGTGTCGGGCAGAGAACGGGAGGACGAAGTAGTTTAAATTGGAACCTAGTGAACATAGTACCGGTTCGTAACACTAACCAGTACTGATGATCGAACATCTGTACCAGTTCGTGTTACGAACCGGTACTAATGAGCCCCCGCTAAATAGTACCGGTTCGTAACATGAACCGGTACTGATGTTGGATCATCAGTACCGATCGGTGCGTTGAACCGGTACTAAAGAGGTCCCACAGCCCTGTTGTCGTTGAACTAGGACTGTTGTAACTATCAGTCCCGGGTTGTGCCCAACCGGCACTGATGGGCCGGTATTAAAGCCCGAATTTTTAGTAGTGTCCCACTCGCCATGGCCAAGCAGCGGCTAAGGTGGCTAGGGCTTGATCATTCTTGGGAAATGCTTGGAGGAGCTTTAGTGAGTTCTCTAGGGTCCATTTTATCAATCAGTTCAATCGAAGGGCAACTGTGGCGGCACTGCTACAGGAGCGAATTGCTCACTTGAGCCTGGAGACTTGCACGGCCTGTTTGGCGGCAATGGCAACAGGGAGAAGGAATTGGGGCTTTGTTTGGGTCTAGGGGGGTAAAAGAGAGTGTGTTTCAGTGAAGCGCTCTACGACTTATATAGTCGAACAATGACGATGCCACCGGGTTTGAACCAGATGAGCCAGAGGTGGCAGCAGGGGATTACATTCAGTGGCAACGCAAAATGTGGGAAATGATAGCCGTGGTAGAGGTGTGGCAGAGTATGGGCCTGTTGCCTTGGTTGGCGCCCCAACTTGCTCACCGCAGCAGCAATACTGAGGCAAAATACTTGCCGTGGCAGTGATAGGGCAGAGCTGAGCCAACGCTGAGCTAAGGAAGAAGGCTAGCAATGCATCCAGGTGGGTCGGCAGGGAGTAGGTCCCACTGGTCAGCGTAACAGAGACCTCTAGGGTTCATCCTCTCTGGAAAGAACACCATTCCTTGCGTTAAATGGCTTTCTATATGATTCCAGGTGTATAAAGGTGTTAACATAAAATTTTTAGAGCATGATCAATCCTAGACAAATTTGTAAACTTCTGACATTGTTTAAGCTATTTTTAAATTATTTCTGTTTTGGATTTTTAAATATACCAAACAAATTTATTTATTTTTGTAACTTTTTCTATTGTGTAATACCACCTAGGACATAAGATAATAAAAATTTCAGGATGAGATAATGTCCGTACAATTTTAATTAAATCTGACAATTTAACTGTTCTTAGTCTTCTCTACTGTTTTTGACTTTATGTCTACACTAAATTTGTTCACATTTCTTTTAAACTTTTTATGTCGGTTCCTTAGAGTCTTTAGATGACTTCATAAAAATATCACAGGATGATCATGAATAGATATTTCTGGAGAAATCTGACGAGGTTCGTGTTCTTGGTTTAAATGCTATCTTTTATTTTGTTGAGGCATTAAATGCATTCAAATTCCTCTGAAACTTTTTTTGATAATTATGGAGGTGGATTAGGGTTTATGGATATTTTCTTGAGATTTTAACCTTGTATGGTTTTGGGTTTCACAATTTGGAAATAGATTATCCAATAATATAAAAAGGGTTTCTTTAAAACCAAAAATTTAGAATAAATTCAGAAAGGATGGAAATTCAAAGTAAATCATAATTAAAACTCAATTTCATATTTTTCTTTTTTTGAAGAGAGGGTTTCAACAATGCTAATGTTCTTTTCTAAAGACTAGAATTCAAGAAAATAAGAAAAAAAAAGATGAAAATTTAGATAAAAATCATAGTTTCAATTAAAAATTTGCATTTTATCTTTTTTTTTAATTTTTTTGGATGTTACATGTAGCTACACGGGTAAATCTACTGGTTATTATACTGAAGATGCTTGATAACATTGTTGTTTTTGCCATCACAACAGCGTGACTCTTGAGCTGTGTATGACGCATTCAGTCAGGCAACTATTGAACAACAACACCTGTCTGGCCCTTGTCAAGCATGTCATAGAGACGACCTTGTCTCTCTTGCCTCTTGCCAATAGCTTCTTGTTGTACAGTGCTAAAATGCCTGTAGGCTGTAGTAGAAACCAGAACACTCCCAGCTCATCCACGAGAATAGCCATGATTTAAATTAAAATTACAGTCTATCCACGTGGATCCCGGTTGGGAATAGGCTTCCCAAATAAAGCCCGAGAGTGTGGGTAAATCCTCTTGATCGATATGTTGATTGATGCAAGCATTAGTTCTTTTTTTGAAAGAGCAGCAAAAGAGTTGCCGCAAACTTTATTAAGAAAGAAAAAAGAGGGGTGACCCAATTTTTATTAGGAAAAAACAGGACTCAAAAAAACCTCACAACAAACCATCACTCACTCCGTCGAACTAGCCACCACACACCCTACTAACACCACTATCCTGAGAAATCAACACCACTCACACCCACCAGAACGCACCCAAATCCATTGAGACGCTAATTTCTAGCTTTCGTGGACCAAGCAAAACCATGATCTAGCACCACATCCTTGATCGATGTAGCCACTTGTTCAGTTGTTCTAATCTTCCCTTGAAATATGCATTGATTTCTCTCGAGCCAGAGATTCCACCAGAAGTAGATTAGTAGTCCATCCAATTCGCATCGTTTCTCTCTTTCATATTGGGTTCTCAACCTTCTCCACCACTTATATAATGAACCGTCATGACTCAGAGTCTGCCACCGATCTAGTTTTCCCCATCGCAGTAGAAGCTCCCATACTTGTCTAGCGAAATAGCAGTCTTTACATAGATGAGTCGTTGTTTCCAGCGACGCGTTGCAAAGGCTGCAGATCGCATTACATGGCCAACCCCTTTTGAGCATGTTATCAGCTGTTAAAATTTTGTTGTGAAGCAGTGTCCATGCAAAAAATCGACATTTAGGTTCAGCTTTCGCCTTCCATATTGGTGAGATCTTCATCTTACAGTGGTTCAGCTTTCGCCTTCCATATTGGTGAGATCTTCATCTTTACGCCTTCCATATTGTTGCAAGCATTAGTTCTCAATCGCGGATTTATTAGCTCAGCACAACTACGTTTTAGCTCCGATTTTCAATGTTCGATATATGTTCATAGATGGTGGCCCAGTCCATGTATGAATTGCCCGCACAACATAGTCTTGTTGGGATACACGGCATGCTACGCTAGCACCAAATAAAAATCTACCGCATAAACTAGGAACCTTCTGCAATAAGGAGATCATAGATTGTTACCACTAGATGCGCAGTGCAACGGAAGGAAATGTCGAACAGCCGGTTCGATGTAGCGTGCGTCGATGTAGTGGAAGTAGATGCTCGTCTACAGAGCGACCGTCTCCTCCTCACAAGCCGATCGTCTTCTTGCTGAAGTCGATCGTCCGTGAGCAGCATCTCCTCCTTGTCGCGGTCGTCCCAATCAACATCGCAGTCTCATCAACGTCTCTACATAGTCCACACATACAGGGAGGAATTCTGTGCGTCGGTGTGCTAGCACCGTGACGCACAGATGGGAGAAGACGGCTAGGGTTTTGGTGAAGAGGAGAACTTCGCACCCTTGAGGCCTCCACCCTATTCTTTTATATAGCCTCTCAGTGGGCTTCTACATTAAAGTTCGAACACGGTACAAAGCCCATGTCACATGTAGCCCATGATTATCTCTTGGGTATAAATCCAACAAGTCTCGGGCCCTGCGAGTTCCAAAGCCTGTTGTCCCTTCCTCGAATCGCTCGACTCGTCTTCTTCCTTCTCATTCCCATCTTCCCTAGTCGCCGGCCTCAATGGGGGTCGCCACCTGGTGTGTGTTTGTTCAACTATTTGTATTCTCTTCTCCCATTTTTTTCACTCTTGGGCATCGGTGTGTGTACCACTACCAGTAGTGTTTTTGTGATCATGGAATACGTTAAACGTAAGAGAAGGCGCTTGGTACAGGGTCTAACCAAAATACTCTTGGACAGGCGTATCCAAGCCAGTACTAGAAATTACGCATATTTCTTCAGATGGTTTACTAGTGCTCGTCAGGCTAAGACTCAGTTCCTGTGATCGATGGAGAGAGTGACACTCATCACACGAATACAATGGAGAGAGTAACTCATCACACGAATACTATTTAACAAGGCAATCACAAGAATAACGAAATCAGCACACTCAGTTTTCAATTCTAGCGGATGTGGAATTGTATCAAAAATAAACCCTAGAACAAAAATATATATTTTTAAATATCTAAACTTGACTTATTTAAAATGGAGGGCAGTCACACCTTTATAGACTTCTCGGTTGTTGAATAAACCTGGTGTGTAGAGTCCAAATCGCTGCAGTTTTGTTTCGGACGTTTTGGTCGTTCTGTCGTTCTGGTAGTTTACTCGTTTTGGTAGTTTGGTTGTTTCAGAGTCCAGCGCTAAGAAGTAGCTAGAGTATCAGTGCCTGATGTGCAACAGTAATATTCAGATAGAAGATAAAACAGAGTCCAAGTCGGTAGAATTTTCTTGTTAGTTTGTTGGAGTAGTGTTACAGAAAAACTTTTGTAACTTTTACTATATGAGGAGAGGAGAAAATCAGAAAATGCTGCGGTGGTTTTGCAGCACCAAAGATTTATTTCGCTTGCTTGCCTGTTCTCTGTATTTTTCTTTCAGGCTGCTGTTTGCTGCTTCTCTGAAGATATCATCGGCAAGTTGCAGAAACAGGAGCGGTGCTTAGCGATAGAAGGAAAGATTAAGAAGCAGATCGGTGAAGTTTCAACAATTGGTATCAGAGCTTTGGCTCAGATATCCTGGAACCTCCGCCTAGCAAGTAGAACGGCAGCTACATGTCAAGTGAAGATGCAGAAAGTTCAGGAAGATCGCTGTCAAGAACAAGTGCTGTGCCAATCCAATATCCAATCCTCAATGAAACCAACTACAGCCTGTGGGCAGTAAAGATGAAGATCATCTTGCGCTCTCTTGTTGTATGGGCAGCAATAGAAGGAGAACTTCCTGTTGAAGAAGAGAAAGATCAGGGAGCTCTGGCTGCAATTTCGCAAGCCGTGCCGGACAATGTGATGTTGGCAATCGCAGAGGAGACGGCAAGAGTGGCTTGGGAAGCCATAAGGGAGATGCGTGTTGGTGAGGATCGCGTTAAGAAGGCAAAAGTGCAAATGCTCAAGAGGCAGCTTGATCGGTTAACCATGCAAGATTCCGAAGGAATTGAGGTGTTCTCCCAGAAGCTAGTCGGCTTGGTGGGAGAGGTTCGTGCGTTGGGCACATAAGTAAAGGATGGAGCCGTCGTAGAGAAACTCTTTTGTGCAGAACCTAATAAGTTCTTACCCATTGTCAGTACAATCGAGCAATGGGGGGATCCTTCAAGCATGTTGCTAACAGAAGCCATTGGCAGATTGCGTATGTTTGAAAAAGGTATCAAGGGACGGAATCAATGCAAGGAAGAAGGAGAGCCCCTAGAGCATGGTATGATAGGCTAAAAATCTTTTTAGTTGAAAAAGGGTTTACAATGGAAAAAGTTGGCAAAACTCTCTTTTTACTCAAGCAAGGCACTGATCAACTATTCGTTCAGATTTATGTTGATGATATCATCTTTGGTGGTTCCTCTCATGTTTTAGTGTTTAAGTTTTCAGAAACCATGAGGAAGATTTTTTGAGATAAGTATGATAGGTAAGTTAACTTACTTTTTGGGACTACAAATTAAACAAACGAAGGACACTACAGGAAAAAACAGTAATTTCGACAGCCAAAACCGTCCACCCTAGAGACAAAACTGTCCACCATAAGTAGGGTCGACAGCTGGCCGTCCACCTTAAGCCGCCGAAAGTAAGTGGTCGACCATAATATTAAATTCGATAGGCGGGCTGTCCACCCTATTAGGATCGACAGCCAAATATAGGCCGTCCACCATAATAAAGCTAAGGTCGACGGTTCACTCTAGACTAGGGTGGACAGCCTTTCAGGGCTGTCGACCATAATAAGATTAGGGTGGACGGCCTTTTCCACGTGACCGTCCACCCTAAGAGCTTAGGGTGGATGGCCACGTGAAAAAGGCCGTCGACCCTAAGCTATCAGGGTGGACGGCCAAAAAGGCTGTCGACCCTAATTAATTAGCATTAAAAAGACAGTCGCCCGATTAGCAGTGGCAGCATTCAAAATCACATTTTAACAGATATATCCATACACATTCATATATCCATACATTCACAAATTCATATCCATACACATTCATATAATACATTCACAACAATTCATATCCATACACATTCACAACTTACAAACTCATTACAATTCATATCCATACACATTCATAAATCACACTCTATGACCTCTGTTCATAGTCGCTCTAACTATCCACGTAGGAGAGAGATGCCATTGTTGTACGGATAGTAGCTACAACTAATTCATGTGGCTCTAGTTTGAAGAAGCTCAGTGCATTGGGGAGATGTATCGTAGGTTCCCTAAAGCTACTATGCATTGTAGTAGGGTGCAGCTTCATATCAAATTTTGTGCACCCATTCAAATCTACTATGCATTCATGTATAAGGTTTTTGGTACAGTGGTTTCAACTGATATGACACATTCTCTCTTCTTAAGATGTTACATGAAGTTACTATTGTCGGGACCCGAATCTGCAAATCCGGACCCTCTATGTATTCTGTACTAGTCCAGAATCACGCTAGTACGCACAGGGTAAACAGATTGAAGTACCACAATCATACACAGCGGAATTAATAATAAAGTACTTCAAGCATAAATATAACCAAGTTACACGACCTTATGGTCACCTTACAATAATTCGCCACGCAGGGCGATAAATAACCAAGTAACACAAGTTCAGTAGCAGAAGCAAAAGTACGATAATGAAACCCCTCATAGCCACAGGCAACTGACGAGGCTCAACCCTAATCCTCCATACCTTCATTAAACTCCTCCTCCCAAGTTGGTGTCGCTTCTTCTTCTGAGGTTGTTGTTGAAGCAAGGGTGAGTATACAACATACTCAACAAGTCATGCACAATGCAGTTCTATTACTACATGCATGGCTTATTCCAAAGGAAAAGGCTTAAATGGTTATTTTGCATAAAGCAACATTTCTTTTAACAGATAATCCTATTAGATTAAAAGCGGTAAAATTATTATTATAATAATTAATTTCTTAATTCTTTTCCAAGAGTTTGGCACACAACCCTAAGTTTGATTCATTAGTCTTTGGCACATAGCCACCCATTCCACATTTTATTTTGAAAACCTAACCCTTGACTGTAATCCCCGAGCATTGTTGAAGATCATGACGCTGCTATTCGAATAAATTTAACACACACTCTGCAGAGATGTACACTTTACCCACAGGATACGATCGCTCACCACCAGTGATTGATTGCAACAAAGTCTTTGGAGACTAACACTTAACTCAGGAACCTCTCGATGTGCCTTTCTAATACTCCCTCACTCAGAGCGAGTTTAGAAACGAGCAAATCTGATTGGATGGGTACCAAGGCAGTATGCAGTACGCTCCCACACAGTTACACTCTTGTGTAATGTCACCCCGAGTATCAAAGGAAAGATATCAGAACCCTACTAAACCAGGTCTGTCCCATTCCAAACAAGTGGTTGTACGGTTAACTCAGTTTAAAGGCTTGCAAGGTGAAGTCCTTAACTGTCCCGGGCAAGACATCCATTTTATACTCCTCGGCACACAGCCTTTACAATCTCAATACATCCCGTTGCCACACAGGCCCACCTGGCATGAAGCCTTCTCGCCACTTGCCCTGGTCCAAATCATTTCCCACCCCGGTTTACATTTATGCAACACATGCCAATGCCCACATCATTGCGTGAGTAGGACCACATAGGTCGCTACCCTCAATTCCATCTCATGACATCATCGCATTATTCCAAAATGCGTTCCATAATTGTTTAGTCAATATTATTTTGCAATTTGAAAGTCATTCAGCGCATACAGCATACTAACCAACTAGTCACGGTCTAGTCTCCCGTGTTGGCATTAATATAGCAACCAACGTAAATTAATATCCTAGGGTGACAAGGTTTTTTAGGGCATAATAACAACATAATCAAGGTGGCATTAATAAGATTGGCATATTAGCTACCATACCCAATTTAATCAATGGTATTTTTAAATAACATAGCATGCAATATTTGAATCAAAGTATATTTTGAAATCTCGGAACAAAATGATCAAAGCATGACTTGCCTTCGAAAAGTAGTTGATCTTGATCAGGGACTTGCGATGGGTCTTCAAATTCTTCCCTGACAGTTTCCGACAACTTAGGGTCTACGCGGAATAATCATACATACAATAAGTATACTTAGACAGATAGCAAGATCATCACTAAAAATAAAATAAAAATCACCATTAAATAGTTCACAATTTTACAGATTTTTAGGAACTGGAATCATCCAATTCCGAGTTATAACGCAAAAGTTATAGCATTTACAAGTTTTGGAAATTGTTATAAAAGGAAAAACCGAATTAGTTGATTTATTTTTCTACGGGAAATCCGGTTAAATATCCTCGGCGCAACACGTGTCAACACCAGAGTGAACCACGTCATCACGGTCGCTGACATGTGGGCCCCGGATGACGTCAGCACCCACAGCGGTCATTACACTGACGAGTGGGCCCGATGAACAGTTCCCGGTTCACTCATCAGCTGACACGCGGCGCTCGCCCAACGGTCCACGCGGCCACAAGATTTCCCGCCCGTCAGATTCAAATCCAACGGTCAGTCCGGCACGGCTGCAGAGGTTTTGAGTGGCTACGTGGCGAGATCTCGGCCCTTAATCTAAGATCCGACGGCATTATCTAACGCGTCGACTCGGGACTACGTGGACGTACCTCCACGGTTGGATGACGATCCAACGGCCACCGATACCCGAGCGATGCGCTGCCATCAAGCCTACGTGGCGCAATCCAAGCCGGTTATCTAAGGTCTAACGACCACCATCAAAGCATCTACACCGCAGCTACGTGGACTCATTGGCGCGGTTGGATGAAGATCCAACAACGGAAGTTATACCGAGTGATTCCCTATTCACCAGACCTACGTGGCCTAATCCGAGCCGGTCATCACAGAGCGGATGGCCATTTTCAAATGAATCTATTATGACTTCGTGGCGATATGGTGACGGTCAGATCAAGATCCTACGGTCAGAATCTACCGAGGTTATTCGAATCCAGTGCTACAGGAAGGAAAGACGTGGCGTTACCTTGAACGTGCGATGGGGATCTGACGGCCGGGGATGCTCGCGATGCTTCGAAGAAGAGACGGCGGTGCTTGTTGCCGGACTTGGAGAAGACGAGGTAGCCTACGGCGATTCCAGGCATCTCCGGTCGGAAGAAGTGGTCCCCCGGGCACTTCTTCGCACGGCGAACTCGGGACGAACCTTGGTTGCGACGGAGAGCGGCGGACTACAGTGGGAATCAAGGGAAACCGAGGCGGTGGCTGAGCAAACTTCGGTGAGCTACGGGGAGAGCTAGGGAGCACGAGAGCTAACGGGTGAACGGACCAAATGCGCGGGGTGGTCGGACACGTTAAATGGGCTGCAGCACGGTCATCGAGATGCCTTGGAGCGCGTGCACATCCACCGCCAAATCTCCTCGGCCAACAGGCGACGGCGGCCAACAGTCGCCCCCTCCAGATGCGGCGCAACCAACCAGCACCATTCGATTGCAATCCAACAGCTCGGAATAGGTAACAGTTCGGCTGATGCTGCTACGTGGCGCAATCCTATCGGCTCAGATACTGCGATCCAATGGACATCGAGTACAGACGACGCGGCCACACTGCATCCATCCGATGCGGTCGAGCAGTCGTGATAAGCGGTGCTAGGGTTCGGCCGGCGTGCGCACAGTGTTGGGCTCGGCCCGACACTGTAGCACCGCATAATTCCGGTTTTAACAATAAAAATAAATCTAGTAAATCAAAGTAATTATTTAGGGCACTAAAAATACCCAAAAAATTCTAGAAAATTCCAGAAAATATTTCAGAGCATTTCGAGCATAAATAAAATATTTTTCTTTATTTTTGATAATTACCTTTCTGAAATTTAATTATTCAAGAGAAGGATAAATTTAAATTAATTTCAATTAAATCCAATTAAATCCCAAAAATCCACAAAAATTTCAATTAATGCCAAAGAATAAAAATTAGACCGAATTTTGGGACGTTACAACTATGCATTGGAGATGATCTAAGAGATGTGTATGACTACAGTATGGCTCGAACATAGGGGTTTTATAGGAGTTTCACGATAATTTCACAGTAAATAGTTCAATCTCTTTAGGAAATCGAGAAAAATTCCCACGTTCCAGACAAAGCCTACCTTTCATTTCACTACTGTGTTTGGGTTAAGCTAGACAGGTTTTTGCAACTGAGTCCATGAATTGTGAATTTGCTTCAAAATACTAAATGAAAAGATTGTCCTACCTAAATGGTAATCTGTAATTTCTTGCCAAATAAAAGCTCTTATAGCTTTGGAAATTATGCAACAAACATATGAAAAATTTATTTTATATTCATGACAAAAATGTGCCATTTATCTGAAAGTTCAAATTTTCTTTCTTTTTTTGCCTATGATCATGGAAAATTTTTTGTACCATGTAGTTTGTGAATGAAACAATCAGACATCCACAAATTAAAGGCATGTATTTCACTTTGTTGAAAATTTTTGGATATTAATCACCAATTCCGGCCCATCCCTTGATCTCTCCTGCAATCCTTTGACCCACCTCTTGGACAGAAGCCAGCTATCGCCCACCGCAAGCTTCTACATCCAAGCTTGCTGTTAACTGAATGTACTACTAAAGGAACTATTCTGAATATTGTCAAAAGAAAGTCTCTCTACTTGGTCAGTATAACAGTGAAACTGAATTGGCTGAAAGCTCCTGCCTCCTTTACCGAGCAAAAAAAAAACCCGTTGGCTTTATCACATAACACTCCAACATGCTTCACTTACAGATCGTAATCACAAGTGTTAACGTTAGATATGCGTACAAATTAAAATCCACAAGCGCACATGCCATATGTAGAATTTCACCTAGAAGTATTTCAAGGTATCGAAATCCACGAGGAAGCGAATGATAGATTCATTCCTTAGAATAAAAAATATTACTAACTAAAGCGATGAACAAGGAGATTATTAAATAAAGTACGAAAGATAAGAAGCCAGGTGATCCAAACAATATGAAAATCCTTCCATGGGTTAGGTTCACATACTGCAATTCAAGATGAGATCAATGTAATAACAATTAGCACTTCTCATGCTAGCATGGCTCTCACCCTACACATCTACACTGTCCCTTTCTGAATTGGCAACATTAGCTACATAACACTGATATTTTGCTGCATTTGCTCCAGGAAATTGATTTTTGTGCATTCGTTGAAACACACCACTAAACGTGGCTATTTATTGTAACATACTCCGGTTATGAAAATATCATTTCTAGCTAAAAGAGGAGAGAAGGTTGGTGAAAAGTCTATCTTGCCCTTGGATGGTGACACGAGTGGTGGATTGGGAGCCGGTGAGGTGATGGGAGCTAAGGTTTTCGGGGTACAAGGTTATCTTGTTGGACCTAGGTCAAGCAACTTGGTTGAACCAAACTGGAAAGGGGTCCAGGGCATCAGGACATCTAAAAGTTTTCTCTCCTTGATTCGGTTAAAAATGATATTTTAATGGCCAGCAAATGTTTTAGCAAATAGACACAATTTAGCAGTGCATATCATCAAAGGTTTACATTCAACAAAAGTTTGATATAGAGGTTTAATTCCAACAAAAGTTCAACGTATATCACATGTCCACAAATCGACAAAGTTCAACAAAATTATGATATAGAGATTCTAGCTAGGTGGAGGAAAAACCGAAGAAGGCATACGAAGCATCTCATCGACAAAGTCCGCCGAAGCACTGGTAGTGGGTTCGCCACCACTTCCCACATGTTGAGCTGCACTAGCTAATCTTGAAGCCTCCTACAAAGCAAGAAAATAATGTATAACTTAGAACATTATTTCAATGACGTCCCAAATTACAATTTTTGGCGATAGAAGTACCGTGTCCGGAGTGTTTTCAGTTGGAAACCGGATCGGGTACTGGAATGGATGTTGGACCTGCGCTAGTTGAGCTAGAACCCCTAATCCAGAAGCCTACCAATTAAAGAAAATGAATTACAACATTTATCTTGTGAGTTGAAAACAACAATTCTTCATGAATTAACATATATTACCCTGTCTGGCACACTATGTGGAAATGGCAACGGAGGCTGAAGCAACGCAAAGGTCTTTGGTGAGCTGAGCACCCGATCCGGAAGCGTTCGAGGAGGAAGCTGGAACATATCACGGAACGGAAGCGCAAAGGGGGTGGCTGGTGGAGCACTGATCCGAAGCCTACCAATTCAAACATATGGATTGGAGCATTACATTTGTGACTTGTAGAAAAAAAGACCATTAGTATCAATATATGGATTGGAGCATTACCCGTCAGAAGTTGGACCAACCAACCAAAAGCCTACAAATTCACATAGCATATCACCGATGGATAGACATTAATAAGAAATTAGAAATTACTAGTAATAGACAATACTCCTTGGAAGTGCATCATCGGTGGCCGTGAGGGATCGAAAAAGCCTGAAAATCCTTGTGGTGGAATATGAGTCTACATATAGCTCACATAGCAGTAGTAGATTGAATTAATTGAAAGTGATACAAAATTGAACTTACTTGGTGCATATTTTGCTCCATGGACTCCAGTCTTCTAAGAATAGCCTCACGCTCTTTTTCTCCCTCTTCTTGCCGTTTGTGAAGCTCCACAACCTGTTCTCTCAAAGCGCGGTTCTCTTCCATGACGTGCCTACTAGACGTAGAGGAAGCCCTCGAGCGTCGAGCTGCCCTCACCTTAGGCATGTACTTAGAAGAACACAAGTAGGTGTTCCCGAACACCAATCTCCCATGCCTCCTCCCACCCATCTGGCTATGGATGACTACAGGATCCAAAGGTTGTTCAGTAGGAACACACTCGGCCCGCAATCGTAGTCATTGCATCCACGTATTCACTCTGCATTACAAATAAGTTAACACCGCACAAAACAATGTATCTAAATGATATTGCTTACTAATTTTTCTTGGGTAGCTGGATCCAAAGTGCGCTGAGTACCATCTGGGTTCCGCCCTGAATGTGCATTTGTGTACACATCAATCCAGTCGACTTCCCCCCTGTCTGAGCCTCCTGCAATTCATTACGAAATGAAAATGTAGTCGCAACAAATGAGAGAACTGGAATTACTTTAAACAAACCTTACCATAAACTTTTTCCGCTATGCCATCGAATGGCTGCCAAGGTGTGTGACGCACGAATCAGCAGATGCATTGCGATTGTTCTTGTTTCTTGTTGATCTCTGCCTCCATTCTTCTGTGTCATACATGTCACACATCCATCTCCAAGCATCGAGGAACTTGTAACACCATGACGATCGACATATGAATTGTACTCATCGGGGAGTAAGGTATATGTCTTGAGCACCTCCGCCCTTCGAGATTCTGCCTCGTAGCCGATAATACTCCTCAACAAACCTTGACACGAGAAAGTGAGATCATCTCGTTCACAATGTGTCTTGCTTTTCTATCAATAATCTCGTGGGCCAAGAGGCAGTGCCGCTCTTGAAATCGAGAAGCGAGAGCATACCTAGCCTAAAATAGACCACAAACAAAAATATGAGCAGAAATGAAAAATAATTGAAGGGTCTCAGGAATCAGTACTAAATAGAGTTGAATTAGTTATGTTCATATTTATAGGTTTAGAACATTCTACCTTTCTTTTTGTCGTTGCATATCTCATAATTTCAAGTTTCAAGCATTACTTTCAAATTGTCATTTTGGTTTCAGTTGTCATGCATACTCGTAAGAATCAGTCAACAAAAGATAAAAAGCTAGCTAAGAAGAATGAGCTAATTATCTGGCTGAAATTAACATCTCGCCAGGTACAATTTTCAGTGTCATTGATATAATTATCTGGCTGTTCTAACTATTCGATGGACAGGTACTGAGATGATTGATGAGGAGACATGCCACAAAATGGTTCACCCCAGTTGACTGATTTTAACAGCTAAAACTCATAGAAGTCAAAACTCTACCTCCTATTTCATTTTCATGGATTATTTCAATTTTACTCTATGAAGTATAGCTTCATTATGATGATTCTAATGCATTCCTGAAGTTTACTTAAATACACTGGGTACCGTATAACACGTTTTAAGTTGTATGTACTAATTCTGAAAGAAGAAAGATCACATGACAGAGGAGCAACATAAAATGGAAGCTAGGCAGAAAAAACTTGTGCCAAACAATAACTCCTACCCCCATCATAACTAGGTAATTAAACATACCCCAGACATACATTTGTGTATCTTTGTTAAAAATCAGAGTTCTTACTTGCACTATAACTGAACAAAATAGATTATCATAAAGACCTTTTATACCACTTCCTAAATGACATAGATTTATTGTTTCTGCATTTATTTGCATATTGCCAAAACACTTCAATGCTGCTGATAATAAATACACATACAAATGATTGATTGACCACGTTGTTATACTACCTAAGAAACTTGTTATACTACCTAAGAAACCATACATATAACCTAAAAAACCATGTGTATATTCCGTTGTTATCCAACTATAACCATGTGCAAATAGCTTACACTTCGTGTGGTATGCATATATAGCATGTATGTATATATTCCAACAACAAGCATTGTTTTGCAAATAGATGGCTAGAAGAGTTTTTCTTACCAAAACTCGTCGAGGCAACGATCGGCAACCGATCCGTCACCATCCCGAAACACCTTGTAGTCATCCCAGAGAGTCTTGCCCTATGCACATCACCAATATCCATCATTCCCGGTAGTTCATCCTCGAGAATGGTCCCTAGGGCTGGACTTGGCTCCTTCACATTGTTCGGATTGCCACCAAGTTGCTACACAACAACAATGCATCTGAGTTAGAACAACAATTCGGTGCTACACAAATTCAACTTTTAGAACATACGTACCAATCCCCAAAGTATGTAAATACAATCTTCACATTTGGATTTGTGGGAGCCCTATGAAGCTTATTAGTGCCCCTCTTCTTTCGAGCTCGTGCTCCCTGGCCTGTTTCTGCCTCTTGACAGGAAGATGTGCCCTTCATCCTTGTCTCGGGCTGCTGCACGGCTACGGGATCCATGCCCTCTGGCATGCCCTTCACCTCCGTCTCTGGCTCGTCCTCATCGCTCCTGTTATCAACAATGAACCGTCATGTCCCAACCCTCCTTGCAGCCATCCTACATTGACATTGTACCAAAAGTTAGTTTAACAGTAGTAAAATATAATTACAATTTACATAATAAAAACTGATGACAAAACTTGCTTACTATTTGTTACATACATTTTTCAACTAATCACCCTGGTTCATATCATTTGTCGCATCATTGTCGACTTGGACAAAAAGATTGTCAAGTCCTATCCCGATATCTATGGAAAGTTGTCCTGGCAAACCTTCTTCTTGAAATGGCACATCAATGGTTTGTTCAAGTACATCCTCGTTATCATCATCGAGGAGAATGGTAATGTAACGGAGGTCTTACTTTGTAAACAACCCACCAAGACTTGTACTTAGGGCACGATAAAATAAGTAGTACACTTGCTCGACCAAGTTAGGGAGAATAAACTCTTCACTCCTGTATACAGTTTCATATGGTTAATTTTGACTAGGCCAAGTTCGGACTCGCCGCAACGCATAGGTAGGATGAAACCATTTGCAATAAAAAAGAACCATCGAGATCGTTACTTCCATCAAAGACAACCTCTATTATCTCTTCAATAATCCCATAATATTCTATATCGTTGCCATTCTCTGTCTCGAACATAACTCACGACCCCACTATTTCTTGTCACAAATTTGGACGTGCCAACTCCGCCGCCTAGAGCTAAAACGATACCCATGCACATCATAACACCGTGCACTTTGACCGTGCGGTTGCATGCTTTTGACATCCGTCAAGATCATTGTGCACACTCGCATGCTTGTGACATTGCGAATTGGTTTAACCCAAGTTAAGAATAACATATTATCATGACGTTGTTAATCAATAAAAATTATGATAGGTTCGAGATGTTTACGTGATAGAAGAACCAAGTTAAGAAATTTGGATGGTCTGGTCCACGACCCCTTTCTTTCAGGTTATCGATTTGTTTTTGAGTAGGTTCGCCTTGCCTTTTCCATTCCTATTGGATAAATTGCCTACAAAGAGAATGATTTAAGTTTTACATATATAGTATACAATGCTATACAACGCATAACGTATTTGACAAATAAACTTACTCGATGTACCCATCCATTTCCTCCATATTGGTGTAGATATATAATTGTACACGAACCCTCTCATCCGGTTCTAATTCACGTAATGTACTTCTCCCTATAGATTTGCCTTGTATCTGAAACACCTTTATGCTTAACACTTTCTTTTATACACTCTCTTATACCTGGGCTGGTAAGCATTGACATTGTTGGTTTGGGCGAAGTACTTACTCATGAAGTATGAAACCTCTTGAAGTAGGCATGCTGCCGCAATGGATCCTTCGACACGTGCCTTATTTTTAACCTTTGCTCTAATACTCTTTAACATACGTTCCATGGGATACATCCATCTGTACTGCATAGGGCCTCCAACCTTTGCTTCATAAGGTAGATGTACTAAAAGATGTTGCATCGCGTTAAAGAATCCAGGAACATATATCTTCTCAAGCTTGGTAATTAGCAACACTATTTTCTTCTCCAACTCTGCCATTCTGGACTCGCTGATCTCTTTAGCACAAAGTTGTCTATAGAAGAAGCTAAGCTCAGCCAATGCTCTCCATATGTCCTCATCTACATATCCACGATAAGCCACAAGAACAACCGCTCAATAAATATGTGGTAGTCATGACTTTTCATTCCATTTATCTTCCCTTGAGTAAGACTCACACCGCGCCTAATGTTGGCAGCATAACCATCAGGAAACTTCACCTCTTTTTGGATCCAAAGAAGAACCTCCTTTCTATGTGAGGGTGTTAAACAATATTTAGGTTTAGGTTTTTTTGTGCATGTATTGCTCATATTCAAGGCAGGTCTGTCGCATATCAAGGCACAATCTAACTGGGCTATGACATTATCTTTGGTTCTATCAGCTATGACGAAGTTCGTGCTGAAGATGGACTCGCTCATATTTCTCTCCTGATGCATCAGATCAAGGTTATGAGGCAGTTTCAAGTCCTTTGCGTACGTAAGGGAGACTATAAATACTACACTTGTGAGTCCAATGGTGTTGCTCACTGTAACCTTCATAACCGTTATGAGTGTCTTTGAGTTATTCTGCCTAGCAATGTAGTCAATGACCCACAGACGTTTCGGTGGACCTTCTTTTATCACCTTTCCTTTACGGAATGCATTTGTCCGCTCTCTGGATGGGTGGCTTGAAGATAAGAAGCTGTCGGTGACAATCGAAGAAACATGTTTTGCCACCATTCGCAATTGAAAAGCACTGTGTCATCCATGCATATGGGGCAAGACAATCTCCCATGAGTGCTCCATCTGAAAACATACCATATCTTGGGAAATCATGAATGGACCATCGCTAAGCAGACGCATCATGAAATTCTTCTTTGTTGAGCTATCATATGTCAAGACACCGCTTGTCCACAACTCTCTTAGCTCAGCTATGAGTGGTTGCATCAACAAATCCAAGTGCTTCCCAGGATGGCTAGGCCCTGGTATGATCAGAGAAAGGAACATATATTCCTCTTACATGCAACGTTCTGGAGAGAGGTTATACGGAATGGTGAATACAGGCCAACATGAATATGATTGTGCGCTCATGCTGAAGGGTGTGAACCCATCTGTCGCGAGACCAATACGCACATTTCTTGGATCTCTTGCAAAATCAGGATTCATTTCATCAAAGTACTTCCAAGCTTCACCATCAGATGGATGAACCATGACACCTTCTTTCACACGTTTTCCTTCTTTGTGCCACTTCATATGCTTCGCTGTCTCTTCCGACATAAACAATCGCTGCAAATGTTGAGTCATTGGAAAGTAATGCAACGTTTTCTTGGCCACCTTCGTCTGTTTGGTGTTACCATCTTTGTCGGTAACTTCAACATACCTAGACTCTCCACAGTGATCACAGTGGGTCTTTTTTGTGTGCTCCTTCCAGAAGATTATGCAATATCGAGGACAATAATTTATTTTCTCGTACGACATTCCTAGACCACTTAGAATTTTCTTTGAATCATACAAGTTTCGTGGCATTTTGTGGTCTTCGGGGAGAAGGTTACAAATAAGCTTCACTAAGTCATTGTAGCATTTGGTCAAGAAATTATGCTTTGACTTAATTGCGATAAGACGTACGACAGCCGCAAGGAGCGTCACGTTTGTTTTCTCATGCAACGGCTCTGATGTGGCCTTCAGAAGCTTTAAGAAATCTATTGCAAGTGGGGTAGGCACTTCCTCTTGTGGGAGATCGAACCCCTGACCAATGTTCTCCACCATCTCTTCTATTTTGTCAATTTCATCGTAACCTTCGACAATATTGGAGGGTTGTACTCTAATAGAACCGGATGGTCCACCTCGCACGCTCTCGCCATGATTAACCCATCTATAATATTTTGGTTTGAAGCCATTCTTACAAAAATGCATCTCCATTTCTGCCCGACATCTCTTCAGGCTATTACCATAGAGAGCGCACAGGCATCTCACTTCTGCCATGTCTGACACAGGCGTTGACCCAAAAGCCTAATGTATAAAATCTTTCATGCCCTCCTTCTACTCAACGGAGTGCCATCCATTCTTATTCCAACCACCATACATCCACCTCCGAGAATTTTTCATAATGGGCTGAAAGAATGTAACATGAACCATCAATTCAGATTTAGATGGACCATGCACTATCCGTGCTTGGATTTCGATTGGAAGATGCGAGAAAAGGACTAAATATGCACAAACATGTAGGTTTCAGTGTGGAAATCAGATATGTATATCAACTGCTTTGCTTCTTCGAGGAAAACAAGGAGATGATAACCTAACAGGATTATCTACTTATCAATAATTATAAACTCTAGCGGAGATGCAGGATGCGTATATATAGATTTAGATTCCCTAAGAAATGGGTGTGTATGTCCAATTCATCTACTAACATGGAATTTTTGCTTTTAAGGAACTTGTCTCAATAGTAAACAACTCCATAATGAGTTTTTATACTAACTCAAAGGATAATGAGTTCAGGATGTACTCCTTTGCTTTGCTTGATTCAAGATTTTAAACTAAAAACAACAAAATGCTTCAATATGTCCATTAACACATCATACACATATATAGCAAATTGTTGGAATATGTCCACTAGCACATATACACATATATATGTCCATTAACACAACATACACATATATGTGTCCATTAACATATCAAATTCAATTAAAGAACTAATACATGCATGATTAATAATCGACCATAGCATTAAAATTATCCAAGATCCATAGCATATATATACTTCATGACCAAATGTAGAGATTAAAATTATCCATAGCACATATACTTCATAGCCAAATGTAGAGACTAAAATTATCCAAGATCCACATACTTGCGGTGGGGCGGCAAGGATGCAGGGAGATCGTGACATGCGGAGGCGGCAAGACCCGGCGATGTATGAGCGCCGCGACGGCAGTGAAGGCGCTGCCCTGGGAGGCGACGCAGGTGGGGTGTGCGGCCTGGCGGCGACGACACGGCGTGGGGCGGCGTGCCTTGAGAGGCGGCGGCACTGGGAGGCGGCAAGGAGGAGGCGGCAAGACTTGGGGAGGCGGCGAGCGGAGGAGGCAGCGGCACTTGGGGAGGTGGGGGGCTGAGGAGGTGGCGGTCGGGCCACCAGCGGACGGAGGAAGCGACGACCAAGTGAGGAGGCAACAAGACAGGCGGAGGAGGTGGTGGGTCGCGCAAGATAGAGGATTGAAAACGCCGAGCAAAATTGATCAAATAGGAATCGAGTTCTGCGGGCGAGGTAAATGCCATTTAGGGTCGACAGCCAGATAAGCCGTCCACCCTAATATGGTCAACAGCCACGTATGTAACTGTCGACCATAAGGTACGATCGACAGCCAGATAAAGCGTCCACCCTAATTAGTTAGGATCGATGGCCACGTAGGTAGCCGTCGACCATAAGTTACGTTTCTGCCTGCAGCCAGTTTGGCCCGTGTGTCAGTTAGGGTCGACGGCTAGATTTGTTGGTCGACCCTAAACTATGGTGGACGGCTTAAATACATGCCGTCGACCCTAATTTCCAACAGTTCGGCGGGATAGATGGCACACTTTTTTCACGTTTAGGGTAGACGGCTGTTCTTTCGGCCGTCGATCTTAATGTAGTTTTGGTCGGCGGGGTGTTTTGGCCGTCTACCATATTTGCGGCCGTGGAGAATAAATACTTTTCCTGTAGTGGGAAGGTACGTTTGTTCATCAAAGTAAGTACACAAAAGATTTGCTTCGTCGCTTTGGGATGGAAAACTATAAGCCAATCATGACACCCATGGGAGGCACTTGCACACTTGATCCGGATGAAGATGGTAAGATGGTTGATCAAAAGGAATATAGAAGCATGATAGGTTCACTGTTATATCTCACTGCATCAAGGCCAGATATTCAATTTGATGTGTGCTTGTGTGCTCGCTTTCAAGCTTCCCCACGTGTTTTACATCGACAAGCTGTCAAGAGGATTTTCAGGTATCTCCATGGTACTCAAGACTTTGGCATATGGCTTTCTGCTTCCTCATGCATTAGTTTAAGAGCATTCTCTGATGCTGATTTTGGAGGTTGTAGAATTGATAGAAAACGTACATCTGGCTCATGTCATTTCTTGGGTAATTCTCTTATTGCATGGTCATTTAGAAAACAATCTTCTGTTGCACAATCAACTACTGAATGTGAATATTTGGCTGCTGCTATTTGTTATTCTCAAATTCTTTGGATAGTAGCTACACTTAAATATTATAGGGATAATTTGGATAGTGTTCCTCTTTTGTATGATAACACTAGTGCAATATGCATTACTAAGAACCCTGTGCAACATTCTAGAACAAAACACATTGAGATCAGATTTCACTTTCTTAGAGATCATGTAGAAAAGGGAAATATTGTGCTTTATCATATGGATACTGAACATCAATTGGCAGACATTTTCACAAAACCTTTGTCTTCTTCTCGTTTTGCTTTTATTCGGGGAGAACTTGGGTTGGTTCATCCGATGGGGTATTTTTTAGGAGGAGTTTTTGAAGTTTTCATAATTTTTATTTTTTATGTTTCTTAAATGGAAAACAAAAAAAATGAAAAACAATGAAAAGTATTGAGCATTGTATTTCATACACATATGTCATTTGAAGCCATGTTTATGTTTTAAGATCTTTGCAACTTCATGTTCATGCATATATGGTGTAGTTTATGGCATGACTATTTAAATGGAATGAAAACTTGAATTAAATCTTGTCATGGTTGAACCTTCTTGGCTATCTTGATCCTGCTCAAAAAGTGCTAAATATGAAAGTTAAGTGCCAAAGCTCAAAGAGTGATTGTTGATAAATACAAAAACAAGGTTATGTACTATCGCACTTCTTCTTTACGAGACTGCTTATCATTGCACTTTGATATAAACTTGGAAGAGGTTGTGTATGACCGAAACCATGAAACCTTAATCTTGTGATTGCTTGGCATGGTTGAAAAGTAAGGCTGATGGTGCATGTAATTCCTTGCAATTGTTATTGTTGCAATCAATTAATGAATCAGTTTTTCAAGCACAAATAAAGTGCACAAAAAAATTCAATCTTTTCAGGTTTTAAGATTGTTGAGTAAGGGATATCATGCTATGTAAAAAATCGTTAATAGTACTTGATTTCTAGTTATGCTTACTCTACATTGTTTGTGTAGATTTGACGGTGCAAGTACCTTTGATAGCATGACTTGGTGATGAATTTGTTACATTTGTGCATGACTCATAATGCTTAGTACATAAAAAGACAAACTAAAAATAAACAAAAAGATTTTCTTCTCTCTTTTGTATTCTTGATGAATTCATTTTCAAAGGGGGAGAATTTTGGACATATACTGAACATTCACACACATTTTTCTTCTTTTTAGGAGTAGATCATTTCTTCTTTTTAGGGGGAGATTTTTTCATTTTGCTTTTTAGTTTTAAAATAAAATTTCTTTAAAATTTTCTTGTGAGGTGAATACCAATGTTCAGTTCTAAATGGTGTTGCCAATGTTTTCATCAAGAGGGAGATTGTGAAATCATGTGCTGAAAAATTGGCTTAATGATGAAATTGGCATTGCAAAGTGGTTGTGATCATGGCATGTGTGGTGTTCGTGCATGTGTTGTGTCAAATGATTTTTGATATGCTGGTGATAGCATGATAATGATTTTGCTTGATGCAATGCGCTCGTGTGAGTGATTGCATGGATTGACTTTGAGTCAAGTCGTGGACTTGTGCTCGGATTTGTTTCTTATTTATTCATGTGCAGGTGTTGCTCGAGGGCGAATGTGGTCGATGACGGGACTGGAACTAGGTTTATGAAGGAATTGAGGTTCGAGACTAAATTCAGGGAGGAATTGAGGTCTTGGTGGTCGAGGATGTCATGCGGGACGTTCGGGCTAGAGAACATGCACATAGAGACTGGTTAGTCATGTAATTACAACATGTGAGCTGTACATGCGTGCAAGAGTTGTTTTTGGCCATGTTGGGCCAGGTTGAGATGTCTACAGACTCTTTCCATGTTGGAAGTGAAGTTGTATTCGATCTCTCTATGTTTGCTCTGTATAAATAGGGGGAGGTGTCTCCTGTTTATTCTTAGCCAGGTTTTAGGGTTTGTACTCTTTGTGTTTTGGAGTACTGTAGCCAGATCAAAGAAATAAAAATCCTTCTTTCGATCAGAGCATCCTGGTTCTAGCAACTAGAAATTTTCTTGCGTTGCGGCCAGAGCGCACTTCAGGAGGCCGACGACTTGAGTCGAGATTTTTCCTTGGCTGATCACTGCGTGCAAGCAAAAAGACTTGCACAAACTGTTTTGATTACTTGTTGCTTGGGGTTGATGCATGCATGCATGCAACATGAAGTAAAAGGCAGTGCATGCTTGCAACAAAAGGATGACTAGACGATTGGTCCGTGGTAGTTGAAGTTTCTGAAGTTTGGTCCGTTGCACAAGGGAACACATCACGGAGTTCGGTCTCTTGCAAAGATATCATCTTGCGAAGGCAATATCTCAAGATCCGTATATTCGATCGAGTTGATTTTTTCTGAGTTAGCTTCATAATTAAATCTAGTTTCTACAGTTAAAATTTCACATCAATCCAACGGTTGGATCTTTAGGAATTGCTATTTTAGTGAATATATATCCTTCCGTTCTTGCTTTGGTCCGGTGTCTGAAGATTCAGTCAAATTGTGAAGTAATAACTTTAGATCTGTAGATCCGATTGAGCTGATTTTTATAGGGTTAGCTTCCAAATTGGATGTAGTTTCTACAGTTAAATTTTTTACATCAATCCAACGGTTACATCTTCAGGAATCACTATTTTAGTGAACATGTGTCAGACTATTTTCATTTGGTCAGCGTAAATTGATTTGGTTTGCCACAAGAGAAATTTGGTCCGCAGACATGTAAAACTTTCGTCCGGCGAAGTTTGGTCCAACAGACATGTAAAAATTTGGTCCAAAGTGAAATTTGGGCGTGAAGAAGCAAAAATTTTGTCCGGCGCAATAAGATTTTTGTTGAATCGAATCAAGCAATTTGAGTTTGATTTGGGGTGTGTAAAAAATCATAAAATTTTGCATTTAGCTTCCACGCAATCATTCACCCCCTCGATTGCTATATTAGTATATTTCAATCCTCTGAAAGATTTGTCTCAAAAGAACATGGTAGAAGGTATGTAGTATCTTGACCATGTTGAATAGCTATGTGAGGCGTGCTTAGTTGGAAAACAAAGGCGCAATTCTTTTCCACAGAAGTCGCTTTATAGAGCTTAGAAGCCATTAGAACAGGTTCATGCTAACCTATGTGGACCGATAAATCCACCAACGCCGGCAGGAAACAAATACTTCGTGATCATGGTGGACGATTATTCACGGTTTATGTGGATAGCATTCTTTGAAGACAAAAGATGAAGCCTTGTCTGGTTTTAAAAGAATAAAAGCGCCGAAGTTGAAGTCGACAGAAATTGAAAGCACACTGCTTGATCGTGGAGGAGAATTTATCTCTTAGGTCTGAATTTGTGCTTGTTTTGCATCTTATGATCGACTATTAGGCAAGACTAATGATCATCATAGTTCTTGCAAAGAAAAGATCAAAATATTATTCAGTCTTTGTAGGGTTGATTGGAACCACAATCACAAAAATTCAAGATACAAGAGACAATGGTTGGGATGAGTTGTTCGAAGAAATGAAGGCCTTTTGTCTCCAACATTATATCATTGTACCAAATATGTGCGATGGGGTAACAGCGGTGAGGGTCGTTCTAGAGGTCGAGTGGACAAATGGTAACCTACTACCATCATTTTCATAATGAAAATTTTATTGCGAGGTACGCGACCAAATTATTGTTGAGATGAATAATCGGTTTGCTAAAAGATCTACTCAACTATTGAGGTGCATTGCTTGTCTTGATCCAAAGAATTCTTTTGCTAATTTTGATAAAGACAGGCTAGTTGAACTGGCTAAGCTTTATGCCAATGACTTCTCCCAATATGATTGTATAGTCCTTAGGGACCAACTAGACACATTTGTTGCAGATATGAGAGTGATCCAAAATTTTAAATTGTAATGATATTGGAAATTTAGTTGTGAAGATGGTTGAGACAGATAAACACAAGGTTTTTCCATTGGTATATCATCTCATTGAACTAGCGTTGATTTTGCCAAAGGTAATAGCAACAGAGAGAGAGCCTTCTCACTATATTGAGCGAGGTATGTTTGAAAGCATTGATGAAGAAAAGATTTTACAACATTTTTGAGGGATGAGGTCACGGAAGTTTGATTTATCTCGACAATCTCGTGCTAGTGGTAAGCTAAAATCTTCTAATTACAAAATTCACATGATTTGTTATATATTATGCTCTCATTGGCTTTATGTGGTAACTTTTCAGGTTCACATTAGTGTGCAATTGATGATGAATAAACTAGATGGTAGTATCGACCTAATCTTCATTATTTAGGTAAACATCACACCTTCCAACTCAATGTTTTATTATGTTTTATGTTATAGTGGATTATATGGTTAAATTCACGTACCAATCATGTATTTGTGTTCCACTTTTTTTAATTTCTTGGTGTGTTTAGTTTTCACTGTTTGTACATAGTTTAGTGCATCATATTTTAGCCCGGGGCTTGATGAGAACCTGGCTCCGCCACTGATTCCAACCAATCATACCTACGAAACCATGATTCTTGAAATTTTCTCATTTGATTTCCTTGTCCTTTCCGTGGAAAATCATGTCCAAATGTTTGGCATGGTCCCAGCTGCATGTACTCCTTCTAGCAAACATCTCGACATTGACATCGAATTCCTCAATCGGTTTACGAAGCCGGGATCGCAACAATATCATCCGGATTAAGTTCTACACCAACACCATTATTATTTTCCTCAAGCGTTTCTCATTGTAGGTGTTTGATTAGCTTGTGGTTGCGGTCATGGTTGGAAATAGGATGCGATCTCCTCTTCATTCTCTATTTCGATTCAATATTTTAATTAAATCAACATTAGGTTAACAATTAAAAGCGAGAGAAGCCCAAGTATGCAAAACTAAAAGTAACAAATGTGCAATCGTTTGAATTTTTGCATCGTATTTTTCCCCATTGTAGATGTATGTACCTTCAAAATGCAGCATATATATATATATATATATATATATATATATATATATATATATATATATATATATATATATATATATATCTGTTGAAACTCCCAAGGAATCACCACTCAAATAAACTTGACAAACTTGCTTCCTCTGGTTGAAACTATAAACTTGTAATGTCTTTGTAAAAAATAATGTCGAAAAACCAAGTTCAAAACAACTGCTAGGTTGAAAACGATTTTGCAAAGCAAAAGCTGAAAACAGAGTTCAGAACTCAATTACGGCAACAGAGCAAACAAATCACAAAGTAGTCTTTTTCGACATGAAACTACACGCCTTTTCTATTCACTACTTATACTCAGCAATACACAGTTTGATTCTTCATACAGATACTCAAACCGGACACCAAACTGACTGAATTTACTTGCTACCGATACGGACTACTATTGCCTTTACGGCTTTACCGACAACAACAACAAAACTGACTCAATTCGAGTATAACACTGACTGACTGCATATCCGAGTGACTAAGCTCTTGCTCTGGAACACGAAGAAATTACAAGATTAAACTAACAAAATCCTCAAATGAGCATCAACTATATGCATCGATCAAACAAGGAGGATTGGAGGAAGGTGTCTCTTGTCTTCGCGGCCATGGACTTAGTCACTTATCGCTCTCAAACTCTGACACTTTCACGTCGCGCGTCTTGGCCTTGACCGTCGCGGCCTGGACGAGAGTCGAGAGATGAGGTCTGAGGACAGGCTGACGGCGAACTCCCTCACACAGTCGAGTGGTCGGCAGTCGAGGCGTCGGCAGACGGCAGTCAAGCGGTCGCGTGATCAATGGTCCCAGCCTCCCAGGCTCCTAGTCCTAGTAGGCCAGCAGTGTATTACTTAGTACTCTTTATGTGTTATACGGTATACATACACTTAACATAGGCTAGAAACTCCACGCCCCGAGCTGAAGCCCACCCAGCGATGGGCCTGAATCCGCCCCTGCCTGAACCGTGTTGGACTACGACGGCCCATCGTGCCCGCCATGCACGGTCGGGTCGGCCCAACTCACCTTTGACGAGCCCAAGTACGGCTTATTTGTGATTCGTGTACTGCTTGTACCGTGTTGGCTCGGGCCCAACCCATTTGCACTATTGTGATGAGAAGAAAGGAATTAGAGACATATGGAGTTAACATAGCGAATACAAATATTATAGAAAAGAGAACTAAAATTTATTTATTCTTAGAACTAGAGACACATGAGAAGAAAGAAACATGAGCGAGAGAGAGGGCAACGAGAGAGTGAGAAGAGAGGCAATGGAGATTGAGTGAGACGGATGAGTGAGGGAGAAATTGAGAGAGACGGGTGAGAGAGAGAGAGAGAGAGCTGACCCGTCTCTCTCAGGTGTCGGCGGCGGGGTAACGTTCATGTTGTTGGGTACGTCTATAACGCTCACGCTATGTGGGTCGGTGATCTTCATACTAAGCTTCTTCCTCATACTCTAGGTCATCGGGTCCGATACAGTCCATGCTACAGTGTTGTGCCAGGCCGTGCCGCCCATCGTGCCTAGTTCTCAGACCCGGCATGGCTCGTGCTACAGTGTCATACCGGCCCGATACAACCCACTTCGTGTCAGACCGAACTTCGGATCGTACTTTATCTACCGTGTCTTGAACCGGTCCAAAAGAGCCTGGCCCAAGTGCCCATCGTTCTTGTAGTCTTGGGAGCAAAAATGGCTGAGTGGGGTGGCGTACTGGCATTGACCGAACTTGAGCATGACTACTTGAGTTTGGAGTAGTATATTGCTTTTGCTGCCGAGTGCGCTCACTATTGCCCTGTCCTGTGCAAGTGCAACTGTGCTGGTTGGTGAGTACTTTGTAGTAATAGACTAATGGTATCAGATTATTCCCATTGACAATAAGGTATAAACTACTGTAGCATTGCTCACTTCAGTTTTGCTTGCATAGAGTAAATAGTCAATAAGTTAATACTTTTTAATTCATAAATGTTTAGGTTCTAATGTTATATAGTTGTATTACATATTTACATGTGTATTGTATTTGTTCGTAGATTTGTCATAATAGATAAACGAACTTTTTGTAATTATTTCACAAGTAATTTGAGTAGTGCTCCCTAACCGATGAGAGCGCAACTCAACCAAAGCATCTTAGTGATATGTTTTTACTTTGAATATTAATAATCATTTACAGTTTATAATTGTATTACTAATTTTGCAAATTTTTGATATACAGATCGCTTTAGACTCATATTCATGTGTTTTTTAACCAATTTATGTTAGCCAGGTACCATCTTTTATTGTATTTTGCTTTCTTACCATATTTCTCTTTTATTTATGTGACTTTGAATTGCATGAGATCTTATCTGGTATTTTTGTTTCAATTTAATTTAGTTCTTGATCCACCCTTTATTTTAATTTTGGCTTTGCCACTGATTCCATTGTTGATGACTTGCTACTCGCAAGTGTGGAGCAATAGCACAAAAAGAGAGAAGTTATATAACTTAGCGACTGTTTTAGCACCAGTAGAACTGTAAACGTCTCAGGTTCGATTTATCCTGGCTCCCAAGCTCAAACTCGATAAAAGCTTAAACAAATCTTATGTCAAGATCTGATCTCGAGCTTGAGTCAGTCCAAACTCTGGTTTAACTATCAAAGTAACCCTAGCTATAAAGTATTTTTAGCCTAGCTTGCAGTTTTCTCGTGGCCCATGCATGCTGCGACAGATCGATCGGGTGATACTTCAACGCGAATTTTGAGCCAGGCAGCAGACACGCAAGGGTGGCCGCACCCCAGTGCGTGAAGAGCAATCAACGGCGGCCCACGTCCATACGTGTGCACATCGTGGTACACTTATTAGTAGGCACTACGGTCTGGAAGATCTGCGCCGTTCGTTTCTGATCTGGCAGCCACGTGGCAACTCTTCTGTTTGTTTTTTTTCGTATTCTTGTCCGCCTTTTTCCCCTGTCTTGATGGAGCTACAGGACTTCGTTCTTTGCTCACTGCTAGTGGGGAGGTGAGGTCCCGATTCGTTCTTTTTTTTTTCTACCAGTTTTCTAACAAGAAATTCTATATCTAAACTAAATACAAAGCGCGTCTTTAATTTTGCAGATATCAATTTAAATGATCAACCGGCAGTACAAAATAGAAGCTGAAAAAATCATGGTGTTACAACAATGAAGCTTATCCCCATCATCCCACTGGCGGATCTTTATCTTTGTTATTTTTTGGGTCATATTACTAGCGATTCCTACATCATGCAGACGAAATGTGGCTTTCAATACAAACCGACGATAGGTTTTTGGAGTTAGCTGAACAAACCGAGGGTAGGTTTTTGGAGTTAGCTGACTCTTTAATTTCATACCCATTATAGCATGTGCATGACGAATGGCATAAGGGGCAGAATGACTAGGTCACTTCCTCTCCTTCCTCTGGCTAAACACTGAATGGTCATTAAAAATCACCTACATGTCAAATTGATAAGGCACATTGTGCTGTTAGAAACAAAGGCACATTCAGGTTTAATTTAATCCAAGAGTAGATTATGAACAACATGTGATAGATGATTATCAACAAATAACAGAACCAAACCCTAGATGCATTTGCAGGGAGACTACACATAAATCCAACTAATATGCTCACAATTAGCAAATTAGAAATAAATAACAGAGACATCGCAATGAGCACGTACTATTCATGTGCAGACGAAGGAGTAGCTGTTGTGATTTGTACAATGTTGGGGACGGAAGTGCGCCGAAGACGAGCGCGATGACGAGCAGCAGCGCCCGAACGTCGAGGGAGACGAGCCGTGATGATGTCGTGGAAGCAGTCGCGCCAAGCGCTTCCCAAAAACATGATTCGTCCTCTCCCGGTGCAAGAACTCGAGGACAAATAGTTTCGGAGACCTGCTCTCCTGTTCGCTGGTGCACGCCGGCGTACGGGACGGAGTAGACTAGATGGCGGCGCAGCAAGAGAGAACTTGCAAAACCTTAGGTGTGGGAACTTCTGCACTTCTATCAACAGAGGCGTAGCAAATAAAGGAGAGTCCTCATATGTCCGTAACCGAACAAGACTCAAAGACGTGCCACGATCGAGTGCATTGCGAGTCCTTATCTCATCAGAATCACGACGATGAGTAGCAAAAGAATAAAGCGCAAAAGGAGGCTGCGCTTCACGCAAGGCCCTAGACCGGATTTCGCGGACCATTCACGCAGGCCAGACGTCGCCCCTCCGCCTCCCACCCGGCCTGTGCCCGAGCCAGGCCCAGCCCGACGAGGCGAGGCGAGCGCGCGCGTATATCCTTTCTCCCTTTCTCCCACATGGTTCTACCATGGTGGATCACACTCCACTATATAAACTAGTGTTCATCACTTTAGGCTAGCAATATGGTACTATTGTTAGTGCACATGCCTCCTCATGAGGTGGGCCTTTGAGATTTTCTAGGATTTATTGTCTCAATTAAATGGGTTTGGCCCAAATAATCCAACAATCCCCCACCAGATCTCAAAGTCCCACTGATAGTTTTGCCTGTTCCCAAAGCTGTTGATATGCCAACGTTTCAGTGACAATGGACTATGCCTTGAATTGCACCTAGGACTCCAAATTACACCCAATCACAACTTGAACAATGGACTAAGCCTTGAAATGCAAGTTTTGTGCAACTGAGTTTCACTTAAAGCCTTAGCTGATACTTGGCTGCCAATAGGCTACCCCTCGGGTGGAGCATATAAGTCGTACTCCATGGTCTCCTCATGAGCTTACTAGAGATTATCCAAGTCTCATAGACTGTGACTTTCAACAGTCAAGCTCGTATAGGTGTGTTCTTTCAAGAATGCTCTGTAGGACAACATCTTTGCTAATTAAAGCCAACAGAACACATTAAGGAAATAGCCAACCTGCCATACAGATTCAGAGAGTATTGCATCTTTAGTGGAGTGGATTAGAAAAATACTCTCCTTCAGTCAATCAATAGTTTGTTCTTCCTATATCCTAATTCACCGGATCTCCGATCACATAGGTTGGGTTATCACTATGGTATGACTCATGTGGGTCTCAAACCTAGCTCCTTCGATGCATTGTCTATCACATTGCGTGATAAACCCTTTGTAAAAGGGTCTGTCAGATTCTTAGCTGTTTGGATATAATCCAAAGCTATCACTCCGGAGTTTCTCAATTTCCTGACAGACTTCAAATGTCTCTTTACATGTTTTGATGACTTCATATTGTCCTTAGAACTGTTCACTTTGATAATAACTGTTTAATTATCACAGTTCATAAGAATAGTTGGAATCGGCTTTACAACCACTGGAAGATCTATCAAGAGTTCACGCAACCATTCTGCCTCAACAGTGGCTGTGTCTAGAGCAGTGAGTTTTGCTTCCATGGTTGACCGCGTCAAAATGGTCTGTTTGGAAGACCTCCATGAAATAGCACCTCCACCAAGTGTGAATGCATATCCACTTGTAGCCTTGATCTCATCATCACGGATATCCAATTTGAATCACTATAACCCTCTAGTCTTCTTTGGTACCGGTATAGTGAAGCCCATAATTCATGGTACCTAGTAGGTAGCGCATGACTCGCTTCGAGTGCTCGCCAATGATCATCACCGGGTTAGATGTAAGCGGCTCAATTTGCTCACAAAGAAATGAGATGTCCGCCTTGTAGTGCTAGCTAAGTACATGAGAGATCCAATTATCTGAGAGTATCTCAATTAATCCTTAGCAATTCTTTTATTCTTTCAAAGAATCAAGCTAGGATCATACGGTATTGAAGAAGGTTTGCCCTCTAAGAAGCCAAAGCGATTCAAGACGTTTTCCACATAGTGAGATTGCGAAAGTGTAATCTCACTCTCATCTTTGATTAGTTTGATGTTCAAAATTACGTCAGCCTCTCCCAGATCTTTCGTATCAAAATTATGAGATAGGAAAGACTTGACCTCTGTAATTACATCAAGATTTGTACCAAAGATCAATATGTCATCAACATACGCATACGAATAACTCCCTCACCCCCACCATGGCGATAATATACACACCTATCAGCCTCATTAACAACAAAGCCTGCAGATGTTAAAGTTCTATCGAACTTTTCATGCCATTGCTTATGAGCTTGTTTCAGACCATACAAAGATTTCAACAACTTACACACTTTGCCTTTACCTTTCACTACAAATCCATCAGGCTGGTGTATGTAAATTTCCTCATCCAACTCTCCATTAAGGAAAGCTGTCTTAACGTCCATTTGATGAACGAGAAGACCATGCGAGGCAGCCAAGGAAAGTAGAACTCGAATAGTAGTCAATCTAGCAACAGGTGAATAAGTGTCAAAGAAATCTTCGCCTTCTTTTTAGGTATAACCCTTGGCCATAAGCCGAGCCTTATACTTTTCAATAGTACCATCAGGCCTAAGATTCTTTTTGAATATCTACTTACAACCCACAGGTTTGCAACCATGAGGTAGATCTGTGACTTCCTAAGTCCCGTTAGCGAGAATGGAATCCATTTCACTACGGATTGCTTCCTTCCAGTAGTCTGTATTTGGAGATGCAAAAGCTTCTAAAATACACTTGGGAGTATCATCCACAAGTTACACAGTGAAGTCATCACCAAAGGATTTAGCTGTCCTTTGTCTTTTACTCCTCCTTGGAGCCTCACTGTTATCCTCCTCAGGATTTTGCTCATGCATTTGCTCAGGATATTCAGATTGAGTAGTTGGTTCGGGAATTATCTTAGGAGTTTGGCTAGAAGTGCTATGTACATCTTTCATTGGAAAGATGTTCGCAAAGAAGGTTGCATCTCGAGACTCCATAATTGTATCGACAAGCACGTCAGATACCTCCGATTTCACTACTAAAAACCTATAGGCAATGCTGCGATGAGCATATCCCAGAAAGATACAATCCACAGTCTTAGATCCAAGTTTGCGCTTTTTAGTTATTGGTACATTGACTTTCGCCAAGCACCCCCAAGTGCGTAAGTAAGAGAGTGATAGTTTTCTCCTTTCCCATTCTTCATATGGGGTTTTCTCTTTATTCTTGGAAGGAACTTTATTCAGAACATGACACGAGGTTAACAGGGCCTCCCCCCACCATGCCTTAGATAATCCCGCAGTGTCTAACATGGCATTAACCAAATAAGTTAGAGTGCGGTTCTTTCTTTAGGCAACCCATTTGATTGGGGTGAATAGGGAAGCGTCCTCTCATCAATAATCCCATGTTCCTTACAAAATAAATCGAAATCATTAGAGAAATACTCTCCACCATGATCTGACCTAAGTCTTTTGATCTTTCTTTCCAATTGGTTTTCAACCTCTGTCTTGTAGATTTTAAAGTAGTCTAAAGCCTTATCTTTAGATTTCAACAGATATACATAGCAGAATCTAGAAGCATCATCAATCAGAGTCATGAAATATCTTTTTCCACCCTTCGTCAACACACCATTCATTTCACAGAGATCTGAATGAATGAGTTCTAATGGTGCCAAATGTCTCTCCTCGGCTGCCTTGTGAGGCTTACGAGGTTGCTTGGATTGCGCACAACTTTGGCACTTAGAACCTTTGACAGGAGTAACATTTGAAATTAAATTCATACTGGCAAGCCGAGACATACAACCAAAATTGATATGACATAACCGTGAGTGCCAAACATTAGCCTCACCTCCATTAGAATTGTCACAAATTTGGTTTACAACTTTATTCCAAAATCGAGAAAGGAAAAGCGGAACAAGCCTCCACATTCATAGCCTTTGCTAATAAAAAGTCCATGTTTTGACACGATTACTTTATTATACTCAAATACCACTTTGAACCCATCTCGACAGAGAATGGAACCGACGACTGTGTTCTTATTTATTGAAGGACATGATGCATGTTCTTGGTTGCAGACGATCTTTCCAAGTAAACTTGGATCTACTGTGCCAACACCACGAGCGAAGCATGTGACCCATTCCCCATTAGGACGGAGGAATCCCGAACAACCCGTAAGAAGAGAACATTGATCTATCATCACATACATGTACATTAGCACTGTATCAATTCACCAATTGGTGGGTGACTCACCGAAAGAACAAGATGGGTAAATTACCATACCGAAGTTCCATCTCGGTGTTGCCAATGGTCACGTTGATAGACTTTGAGTTATGTCCTTGATCAGCCTTTTTACCTTTGCGGTGAGGACACTTCTTGGCCCAATGCCCAATCTCACCGCACACATAGTAAGGCATATCATCTTTGTTCATCTTCTTCTTCTTGAAGTTTGTGGTTTGTTTGGCTTTGTTGTTTTTCCTTTGTTCTTACGTCTTTGTTGCACCATATTGGCGTTTGATCCCTCGACTCCTTCACAGTGCATCCTTAGTCGAGCTTTCTCCTCAACATCAAGAGACGCGATCAAACTCTCAACAGAGATTTCTTGTCTATGTTTCAGAGCAGTGGCAAAATTCCTCCATGAAGAAGGTAATTTGGTAATAATGCCTCCTGCCACAAACTTGTCGGGTAAGGTACACTTGAGGAGTTCGAGTTCCTTCACAATGCATTTGTATTTCATGGGCCCTTTCGATCACAGAGTGGTTATCAACCATCTTGTAGTCGTGATACTGTTCCATGACATACGGTTCACTGCCAGCGTCTGATGCATTGAATTTAGAACTCAGTGCATCCCACAGCTCCTTTGCGTCTGTTATGTGCATGTACACATCACACAGATGGTCGGCAAGAACACTAAGAACGGCTCCCACAAAGAGTGTGTTGGCATCCCGATAGGCTTTCTCCTTTACAAGAGTTGGTTCCATATCCTCTGGTTTGCCATTTGACACCCAGAACACGTTCTTAGCTGTAAGCCACAAAGTGACCCTTGTATGCCATCTCTTGAAGTGCACACCGGCAAATTTTTCCGGCCTTAGTGCCTCGGCAAAGCTAGCCATTGATAAACCTAAGCACCTAAAATCAGGTTTTTGGATTGTTAGAAACAAAGGCACATTCAGGTTTAATTTAATCCAAGAGTAGATCATGAACAACATGTGATAGATGATTAGCAACAAATAACAGAACCAAACCCTAGATGCATTTGCAGGGAGACTACACATAAATCCAACTAATATGCTCACAATCAGCAGATTAGAAATAAATAACAGAGACATCGCAATGAGCACGTACTGTTCGTGTGCAGATGAAGGAGTAGCTGTTGTGATTCGTACAATGTTGGGGACGGAAGTGCACCGAAGACGAGCGCGACGACGAGCAGCAGCGCCCGAACGTCGAGGGAGACGAGCCGTGATGATGTCGTCGAAGCAGTCGCGCCAAGCGCTTCCCAAAAACCTGATTCGTCCTCTCCCGGTGCAAGAACTCGAGGATGAATGGTTTCGGAGACCTACTCTGATGTGCACTAGGTCGGCCCGATCTTCTGATGAGAACGATACGTCGGTTTGATAGTGCACGGTAGATAGATCGCTACTAACCACGAGATCAGCAAACAAGCAATCACAACGTCACCACGCGAGGTGATCAACCGAATCAAAGACTCGACGATCCTTGTACCGCTGCAACCGAGAACAAGCAAGAACAAGGTGAGAGCAATTCAATCCAATAATCTCAAAGATACAAAGGTGAGGTTACTGTTTCTGCCACGGGTGGTCTAGTCGACACACGCTAACACGAGGAGGGACGACAAGGGTCTACCAAAACACAACAAAACCTAAGCGTAAAAGAACGGTGGTGGCCACATATATAGCGGCGGCCAGGAGGAGTAGGGCAGCCAAAACAGCGGTGGCCACCAAAACCCTAAGATACATGGGCCATAGGCCCAAAAGTGAGGAGATGCAGCACCCTGAATTTCTGGCCCGTGACATTGTTCCGCATTTTCCCATCGTTCTGGAGTGAATTTGGAAGTGGGGCTGGATCCATTAGAAAGATTATCTCCTAAGCTTTCAAACGGGTGGTCGCACACTGAAAACGGAGTCCGGGAGCCCAAATTATGCCCGTTTGAAGTTGGCATGCTGCTTTGGATGGCCTAACCGGGCTTTTGGCTTCTTGGGCTTCCATATGGGCCTTCCTTGACGTGTGGGCTATTTTCGGGTGTGTGCTTGAGGCTCTTGTCTGTTGATGTGGGCTTGAATAGCTGAGCTTTTGGATTAAGGCCTCTCGGCGATGAAGTTGCCGCAGCGTCGATCATTGTGTGACGGCCGAGCAGCGTCGGTAGTCATTGGAGAAGCGGAGAGGAAGGAGAGGTAGCGGTCACGCTGGTCGATCCATGTTGGTGATGTCCTCATCATCATCCCCTTCTTGAATTGGAGTCGTTCTCGACTCCTTCTCATGATCCTGCAAAAGGTTGGTGGCAACAGGAGGTAAGGAAGCAGATGTCTGCAAAGCAATATCATGTGAGGAAACAATCTTATTTAAAAGAATTTCTTTCTTGAACTTTTGTTTAGATTGTTGTACACCACTAACAAGTTTGTCATCCTCATGTTCTTTACCATTAGTTCTTTTGCATTAATTTTGGCTAGCTCAAAGAGAGTCATTGGATTCAAAATCAATTTCTTTCCATTAAACTTGAAAGTATATTGATTGGTTCTACCATAGTGAATAGCATCAACATCATATAACCAAGGTCTACCTAATAAAAGTGAACATGATTCTATAGGTATGACATCACAACAAACATGATCATGGTATGAACCAATGGAGACAGGAATTTGCACAGTTTGTGTTCCCTAAACCTTACCAATTGAGTTGAACCATTCCATTGTGTAAGGTTGCTGAAGTGGAGTCGTGGTCAAGCCAAGTTTCTCGACCATGTGTAGACTTACGAGGTTGCTACAGTGATGTGAACTTAGGTCCCGATCTTTCGATGAGAGGTGGGTAACTATCGATTTGGTAGGAATCGATGTTGACGGCCCGACTACAACCGGCCGGGACGTTGCGCCTTAGCAACCGATACACCAACTCGGATGGTTATTGATCTTGCGAGCGCCGATCAACCTGACCACGAAGGTCAATGTTCCTGCAAGCAATCGAAGAACATAGCAAGAACAAGATGAACAACCAACTAAATTGGCAAATATGTATTAAGCTCAAATCTGAAAGAAACACAAACGGTGGGGTTCTGTAATGATAAAACAGGCGGTCTAGTCGACACGCGTGATTATCGGTATGTAGCAAAGGCTAGATATAACTAAACAAAACCCAAACCCTAATTATGGTGGCGGCTGGCTATTTATAGTCCAAGGACATGCAACACCAAGCCTTAACATGGGCCTAACTAATACAACTCGGATTAGAAAACCCGCAGCCCAAACTGACTCGGACAGGAAAAGTAGTCTCCATTGTTTTGCAGTTTCCCGTAGACTCGGAAGGAATTTTAAGGTGATTTCAGATCCGTTTGAAAGAGGACGAGCAGATCTTTCAATCCTATACTCGTGGACCTCCAGAAGTGCTCTAGATCAAAAGTTATGAATGTTTGAAGTTGATGCTGTCTGCGAGTCCGAATTTGACTTGGACTTCCTTCAAGCCTCCGACTTGGATTCGAGTCTCTTTGCACTTAGTTGCTCTTCTCCCTGGTTCCTAATAAGAATAACATGATCACAATAATTAAATAGCATTCCATTCACTAAGTCAATAGTAGGAGCGCTTAGGAACGACTTCACCTGATAATTTAATTTGCGTGCACGAGCTCGAGTGAGTGGTCCTTGTACATTTTGGTGAGATGAGTTAGCACTGGTTGTATCCGTTGTGGAGATGTCCTCATCATCCTCCCCCTCTTGAAATGGAGTCGTCCTCGACTCAAGCTCATCTTCATCACCCATGTATGGCTTCAAATCAGCAACATTGAAAGAATTGCTTACGCCGTAGTCTGCAGGCAAATCAAGCTTGTATGCATTATCATTTATCTTAGCAAGAACTTTAAAAGGACCATCAGCTCTAGGCATCAATTTAGATTTTCGCAAATCAGGAAACCTATCCTTTCTCAAGTGCAACCAAACAAGATCTCCAGATTCAAAAGTTAATTCCTTCCTACCCCGATTACAAAGAGCTCTATATTTAGCATTAATCGCTCAATATTATCTTTAGTAGTCTCATGCAATTTCAGCACAAATTCAGCACGTTGAGCAAAGATCAAAATATATTCTTTCGTAACATGGTAAAGATAAAATATCAATGGGTGCATGAGGATTGAAACCATATACCACCGGAAAGGAGTCATCTTGGTAGTAGAATGCAATGAACGGTTATAGGCAAACTCCACATGAGGTAGGCATTCTTCCCACATCTTCAAATTTTTCTTCAAGATAGCTCTCAACATTGTAGACAACGCTCGCTGGCGACTTGATCCGCCATCGGTTTGAGGGTGACATGTAGTAGAAAACAAGAGCTTGGTACCCAGTTTTCCAAAGCGCCCGCTAAAAATGACTCAAAAATTTCGTGATCATGTCTGATACAATTGTGGAAGGCACTCTATGTAGGCGAACTATCTCCTGAAAAACAAATCAAGCAATGTGTGTAGCATCGTCGCTCTTGTGACAAGGTATAAAATGTGCCATCTTAGAAAACCTATCCACGACAACAAATATGCTATCCTTCCCTCTTTGTTCTAGGTAGGCCTAAAACAAAGTCCATTGAAATATCCTCCCATGGAGCACTAGGAACAGGAAGAGGCATATATAAACCATGTGGGTTCGATCGGGACTTAGCTTTATTGCAGGTAGAACAATGAGAGACATAGCGCCCACATCGAGTCTCATCTTTGGCCAATAAAATGGTTAGCCAACACATCCTCTCGTTTTCTTGACACCAAAGTGACCCATCGGTCCTCCTCCATGCGCTTCAAGTAACAACAGATTTAACAGATCCATTTGAATGCATAGCTTGTTAGAACGAAACACAAACCCATCATTAACAATGAACTTATTCCAAACTCTTCCTTCCTTACAATTTAGCAAAACATCTTGAAAATCAGCATCATGCGCATATTGCTCTTTAATTGTTTCCAAGCCAAAAATTTTAGAGTCTAGTTGTGAAAGCATGGTATAGCGTCGAGATAAAGCATCAGCAATAACATTTTCCTTTCCTTCTTGTGTTTGATAACATAAGGAAAAGACTCAATGAATTCTACCCATGTTGCATGCCTACGGTTCAACTTATTTTGGCTACGAATGTGCTTCAAAGATTCATGATCCGAGTGGATAACAAACTCTTTGGGCCATAAATAATGTTGCCAAGTCTCTAATGTTGAACTAGTGCATACAATTCCTTATCATAAGTTGAATAGTTCAAACGAGGCCCGGATAATTTCTCATCAAATAAGCGATCGGGCTTACCTTCTGGATCAAGACGCCCAATCCCAATACCACTAGCATCACACTCAAGTTCAAAAGTCTTACCAAAGTCTGGGAGTTGGAGTAGTGGTGCATGAGTGAGCTTCTCTTTTAACAAGTTAAAGGCATCTTCATGTGACCTGCCCCATTGGAAAACCACGCCTTTCTTGGACAACTCATTCAACGGTGCAAACAATTGTATCAAGTCTTTCACGGTTTAACGATAGAATCCTGCAAGTCCGAGAAAACTCGCACTGTGTGACCGTTTTAGAGTCGGCCAACTCAATTACCTCAACCTTGGCTTGATCAACTTCAATTCCACGTGGAGTAACAACATAGCCAAGAAAAGCAACTCGATCGGTGCAAAATGTGCACTTCTCAAGGTTACCAAACAAACGTGCATCTCGTAAAACATCAAAAACAACGCATAAATGAGTAAGATGTTCATCCAATGATTTGCTATAGATCAAGATATCATCAAAGTATACCACCACAAATTTACCAATGAAAGTACGCAAAACTTCATTCATTAGTCTCATGAAAGTGCTAGGTGCGTTAGTCAGTCCAAAATGCATCACTAACCACTCATATAGACCGAACTTAGTTTTGAAAGCCGTTTTCCATTCATCTCCTAATTTCATGCGGATTTGGTGGTAACCACTACGCAAATCAACCTTAGAGAACACAGTAGAGCCACTTAGCTCATCAAGCATATCATCTAACCTAGGGATAGGATGACGATATCTAATGGTAATGTTATTGATTGCTCTACAATCCACACACATGCGCCATGAGCCATCCTTCTTAGGAACTAGAAGGACCGGAACAGCACAAGGACTAAGAGACTCACGTACGTACCCTTTGTCAAGCAGTTCTTGCACTTGGCGTTGTATCTCCTTAGTTTCTTCCGGATTAGTCCTATATGGCGCTCGATTGGGCAAAGATGCTCCAGGAATGAGGTCAATCTGATGCTCAATCCCTCGAATTGGTGGCAAACCTGACGGAACGTCCTTGGAAAAAACATCAGCATACTCCTGCAAAAGGTTAGTCACAGCAGGAGGCAAAGCAGAAGGTATCTCCTCAATTGAGAACAAAACATCCTGGCAAACTAAAGCATAGCAAACAGATTTATCGACATCTAGTTCCTTCACATCAGATTTGGTAGCGAGAAAACATGCTCCTTTCAACTTAATCTCGTTTTTGTCATCACCAACAGAATTAGATGTTTTCTTCTTAGCACTTGCATCAATATTTTGCTTACTAGCTCTAGCAATGTCCTCTTTAATTATGGAATCGAGAGTCATAGGATGCAACACAGTCTTCCTCCCCTTATGCACAAATGAATACTGGTTGGTTCTCCCATCATGCACAGAATTTTTATCATATTGCCAAGGTCTACCTAATAATATAGAACATGCTTGCATAGGTACGACATCACATTCAGCAAAATCATGATAGGAACCAATAGCAAATTGTACTCTCACCAAGCGTGTTACCTTAACCTTACCAATGCTGTTGAACCATTGAACATAGTATGGTTGGGGGTGTGGTCTCGTCTCCAACGAAAGCTTCTCCACCATGTCCACGCTTGCAAGGTTGTTGCAACTTCCTCCATCAATGATCACACGGCATGATCGCTCCTGACGCGACACACTTGGTTTGGAAAAGGTTGTGCCATCGATTCCGTCGGCCTTCCCAATCTGGACACTCAATACACGCTGTACAATGAGGCTCTCATAATGGTCAGCATGGTTAGCCTCAATGTGGTCTTCCTGGCCATGATCATCTTCGCTCCCTGCATTGTCAGCTGCAAGCATAGCATATGTTTCTTCATCCAAGTCACTAGCAGAAGAAAACTCACCATTGTCTCGCACAATCAGCACACGCTTGCTCGGGCATTGACTCCTCATGTGACCATACCCCTTGCATTGATGGCATTGCACATCCCTCGTCCTCCCAGCTTGAAGCAACCAAGCGAGCTCTTGGCGGGTTTCGTGCGAGATGTTTTCGTTTCCTCCGAAGCCTTGGCGATCGTATTCAAGAAGAAGGTCGACTCTTGTTGTTGTTGGAGGGCGGTGCAAATAATGCCTTGTGGTTGTAGATGGAGCGCGTGTTGACCAAGTGTTAGCACGACCTGCGAAACATTAGTTCTCGTGCTAGACCATTTGCGCGTCCTCTGCACTTCTCTTCAAAGATGACAAGCAAGATGAAATAAGCGAGTGATTGAGTTATACTCCTTGTAACTAAGAATGTCATAAATCTCACGGTTCAACCCACCCATAAATCTAGCCATAGCAGCCTCCTCAGACTCCTCTATACCACAGCGTAACATGCCCATTTGTAAGTCCTGATAGTACTCCTCTACGCTCTTATTATCTTGTCTAAGCAGCTGAAGTTTATTTAACAAGTCACGCTGGTAATAAGAGGGAACAAATCTAGCTCGCATGATTCTTTTCAAATCAGCCCAGTTTTGTGCAGCATCTGGATTCTTACGTCGAAACTCACTCCACCAAACAGAGGCAAAATCGGTGAACTCACTAGTGGCGGCTCGAACTCTTTTGTTTTCGGGATACTCATGACATGCAAACTTTTGTTCTCTGACTAATTCCCATGTGAGGTATGCATCGGATCATATTTACCATCAAAAGGAGGTATGGTGAACTTAACCTTACCAAGAGAATCATCATAGTCACGTACCTCATGCCGGGGGTGCAAAGGACCCATACCTTGCCGGTTGCGATGAAGTTGACGCCGTGCAGTGTGGTCTTCCTCAAGCTCCGAGTCAGCAGCAGTGAGTCGTCGACATTCTCATCCACTTCGCGCCCAACACACCATTACTGCAGCGCCACAGGAGGCACTCGCCCATGTCCTCAAGGCGCCGCAATACCTCCGTCAAGTTGGTATTGATGGTGCCAACTGAAACTTCCAAATTTGTCACTGGTGTTGGTGTCAATCTGAGCCTTCTCCACTGCCCCACCGCTCATTTACCACCTGCACATCGCCATCAAGACCCTCTGTATGCAGCTTGACTTGGCGCTCGAAATGTTGAATGATTCCCCTAGTGCGAGGGGAATGTTGTCCATCATTGCTCGATGTTCCTGACATGGTTAGAGAGCAAAATAACGAACAAATGTAGGAAAGGCGCTATCTCTCAGCTCTCAACTTGTATCACCAAGCTCTTACCAGTTCTTACCAAGCCTTAGCAGAAGGTGTTGGCGACCACGAGTCAAAATCTCCTGGAGAGGTGGTGTACGGGTGCCAAACGCAAGAGCCTAGTAAGTTGTAGTTTTTCTGTGGAGCTATAGGTGGCTGGCAATTGTAACAAAGGATAGCTCGTACCACAATAGTCACAACAAGTTGAATAAACGTTCCACGACAAAAAAGTGCTGGTCCTAGCCTCAAACCACGCTAGAGATGCGAGCCTAATCACCAACGATGCCACAGAAACGCAATGAGACGTCCTCAACACAAAGCAAGCAGCTAGGGCTCCTCTTTTTTTTCACTTTTTTTTTATTTTTTTTTGATTTTTTTTTGTGGGAGCCCTAAACTGAAATAACAGACTCACAAGGACTCCAAACAACACTCACCACAAACACCTTTTTTTTTACCAGGGGTATAAGGGTAATTAAAAGATACTATTGATTTGGTAGGAATCGATGTTGACGGCCCGACTACAACCGTCCAGGACGTTGCGCCTTAGCAACCGATACACCAACTCCAGATGGTTATTGATCTTGCGGAAGCGCGATCAACCTGACCACGAAGGTCAATGTTCCTGCAAGCAATCGAAGAACATAGCAAGAACAAGATGAACAACCAACTAAATTGGCAAATATGTATTAAGCTCAAATCTGAAAGAAACACAAACGGTGGGGTTTCAGAATGATAAAACAGGCGGTCTAGTCGACACGCGTGATTATCGGTATGTAGCAAAGGCTAGACATAACTAAACAAAACCCAAACCCTAATTATGGTGGCGGCTGGCTATTTATAGTCCAAGGACATGCAGCACCAGGCCTTAACATGGGCCTAACTAATACAACTCGGATTAGAAAACCCGCAGCCCAAACTGACTCGGACAGGAAAAGTAGTCTCCATTGTTTTGCAGTTTCCCGTAGACTCGGAAGGAATTTTAAGGTGATTTCAGATCCGTTTGAAAGAGGACGAGCAGATCTTTCAATCCTGTACTCGTGGGCCTCCAGAAGTGCTCTAGATCAAAAGTTATGAATGTTTGAAGTTGATGCTGTCTGCGAGTCCGAATTTGACTTGGACTTCCTTCAAGCCTCCGACTTGGATTCGAGTCTCTTTGCACTTGGTTGCTCTTCTCCCTGGTTCCTAATAAGAATAACATGATCACAATAATTAAATAGCATTCCATTCACTAAGTCAATAGTAGGAACGCTTAGGAACGACTTCACCTGATAATTTAATTTGCGTGCACGAGCTCGAGTGAGTGGTCCTTGTACATTTTGGTGAGATGAGTTAGCACTGGTTGTATCCGTTGTGGAGATGTCCTCATCATACAGTTTTCTCCATCAATGATGACGTGTATCGGCGTTCTTGCACAACAAACTTAGTTTGGAATAAGTTGTTGCGTTGAGTTTCATTGGCGTGTTCCACTGGTGCACTAAGTAGGCGATGAGACATGAGGCTCATGTAGTTGTCCGTCATTGCAGCACTCAGGTGCATACCATCTTGATCATTCTTGCTTACAGGGTTAGTCGCAGGAATAGCAAGCACATTTTTATCGTTACATATTGAAATACACTTACTATCCTTCTTCTTAGATTGTGTAGGCTTGACTTCTTTCTTCAGTAGTTCCTTCTCATTCTTGGTGAAGGATAGTCCCATGCTCGACCTTTTCATTTTTAATTCTCCATTTCTCCATGAACGACTGTGCTTTTTCTTTCAATTTCTTCTCTTTTCTCAAACTCATGATTAAGTTTCGCATATATTTCTTTGTTCTGGCGGAATGCTTGGATCATCCTCAAGTATAGATCATCGTTCTTTTGTGGACTGCCATTATTAGTGGTAGACAAGAAAAATACACGCAAAAATGTATATTCCTATCTACTAGTATGTGGACAGTGGAGGATCTCACGCCAAGCTCACACCAAGTTCTTACCAGTTCTTACCTGCTGCTTTTCAAGGTTCAATCGAGGGATGATGGTAGTGCACTTTCGGGGGTGACAAAGCGATTGGAAGGTGCTTTTCCGTGGTTAATAGTAGGTGGAGCTTGGATACGTATAATATGTAGCAAAGGATATACTAGAACCACACTAGCCAAAACAAGTTGAAAGAACGTTCAACAGCGGTATTTTTCTTGGTCCTAGGCTAGACCGCATTACTGACGCCGAGCACAGACACCAATGAAGTCACGTAAACAAAGAACTGAATGACCACAACACACAAGCAAATAGCTAAGGCTTTTTTTCCACCTTTTAGTGCGGCTCTTTTATATACACTTGCCTTTTTTTAATTTTTCTTCCTTCTATATCAACAAGTGGCACATATGATGAATTACAACTCAAACTTTTTTTCCTGCTGCAAACAGATCTACTATGCAGAAACTTCAAACGCTGTTTTCGGGTTTTTATTGGCTTCCAATGCAAAAAAGTATAACTGGAAAGTTGTAGACCTTTTTGAGCTGATCAATTTGCATATATGGAACGTCTATTTTGGATAAGGGAAGCTAGAGATATTGACCCCGAAATACAGACTGCTCAGAAAATTTAGGACGAAAACAGATTCCAATCCGACGGGATTTTGGGTAAGAAGATGGCGTTTTTGGAAAGTTTCACAATGTAAAAAGTTGTAGATAATTTCTCAAGCTTTCAGGAAAGTACAAGAACAGCAAAATCCGAGTTCGTATGAGGGAGTTATGACCAAAATACCGAACTGGACAGAGGAGGATCCGAATTGGACGTGATGACGCGATGGAGTTCAACTCGGTGACAAGAATGTGACAAGAACTCGAAACTCTAAAGATCAAAACACTAAGACCATCAACGACACGACGATGCAACGCAAATTCAACAAGAATTAAGCTAGGTAGTAATAGTAAAGGCCAAAAGGGGCTCGGATTAGATCAAACACACGACAAACAGATTTTTTTTGTGGCTATTTTTCTGGACTCTAGGACGAACAAGAATAACTAAACAAGGATAAGGATGTTCTCACTAGGCAACCGTCGCTCTGATACCACTTGATGCGCACTAGGTCGGCCCGATCTTCTGATGAGAACGATATGTCGGTTTGATAGCGCACGAAGTAGATGGATCGGCTACTAACCACGAGATCAGCAACCAAGCAATCACAATGTCACCACACGAGGTGATCAACCGAAACAAAGACTCGATCGATCCTTGTACTGCTGCAACCGAGAACAAGCAAGAACAAGGTGAGAGCAATTCAATCAATAATCTCAAAGATACAAAGATGAGGTTCTTTTTCTCGCCACGGGTGGTCTAGTCGACACACGCCAACACGAGGAGGGACGACAAGGGTCTACAAAACACAACAAAACCTAAGCGTAAAGAACGGTGGTGGCCACATATATAGCGGCCAGGAGGAGTAGGGCAGCCAAAACAGCGGTGGCCACCAAAACCCTAAGATACATGGGCCATAGGCCCTAAAAGTGAGGAGATGCAGCACCTGAATTTCTGGCCCGTAACATTTTTCCGCATTTTCCCATCGTTCTGGAGTGAATTTGGAAGTGGGGCTGAATCCATTGGAAAGCTTATCTCCTAAGCTTTCAAACGGGTGGTCGCACACTGAAAACGGAGTCCGGGAGCCCAAGTTATGCCCGTTTGAAGTTGACATGCTGCTGGATGACCGAACCGGGCTTTTTGGCTTCTTGGGCTTCCATATGGGCCTTCCTTGACGTGTGGGCTGTTTTCGGGGTGTGTGCTTGAGGCTCTTGTCTGTTGATGTGGGCTTGAATAGCTGAGCTTTTGGATTAAGGCCTCTCGGCGATGAAGTTTCCGCAGCGTCGATCATTTGTGACGAAGATGGAGCAGCGTCGGTAGTCATTGGAGAAGCCGGAGAGGAAGGAGGGGCAGCGTTCACGCTGGTCGTATCCATGTTGGTGATGTCCTCATCATACTCTCCCGTTCGCTGGTGCATGCCGGCGTACGGGACGGAGTAGACTAGATGGTGGCGTAGCGAGAGAGAACTTGCAAAACCCTAGGCGTGGGAACTTCTGCACTTCTATCGACAGAGGCACAACAAATAAAGGAGAGTCCTCAGACGTCCGTAACCGAACATGACTCGAAGACGTGCCACGATCGGAGTCTGTTACGCCTTGGCCTGTGCCTGAGCCCGAGCCCGAGCCTGGCGAGGTGAGCACGCGCGTGTGTATCATTTCTCCCTTTCTCCCACATGGTTCTTCCATGGTGGATCACACTCCACTATATAAACTAGTGTTCACCACTTTAGCCTAGCAATGTGGTATAGTGCACATGCCTCCTCATGAGTTGGGCCTTTGAGATTTTGTAGGATTTATTGTCTCAATTAAATAGGCTTGGCCCAAATAATCCAACATGTGCTACCATTTTTTTAATTGAGATATAGCATGGGGCACATTGTTTTATTCTCTCCTTGCCTTGAACACTTCAACAGCAGTGTCAGCATGCAGAGTTCCGCCTCCTGAATTATAAACTGGGCTATAGCAAACCCACAACACAAAGGCCTCTGTCAGGGGATCCTCTATCCCTTACTTTTTAATATCATTGCTGATGTTCCAAAGTGCTAAAACGCTGAATAGAATTTCTGGAGTCATACCTCACTTAGTGAATGATGGTTTGTCTATATTACAGTATGTAGACGAATTGATGATACCATTCTTTTCATGAATCAAGGTCAGGATCAGGCTATGAACATGAAAATCTTGCTTTGTTCCTTTGAACTTTTATCTTGTCTGAAAATAAATTTCCAGAAAGGTAGCTTTTTTTTTTTTGGCAAGGCTGTTGAATGTGAAGACCAATATACACACTTTTCGATTGTGCTGTGGGTCAAATACCATTCAAATACTTGAGTGTTCCCATTCATTACAAAAATCTCAAAAACTTTGATTGGTCTAGAGTAGAAGATAGGTATGGGAAAAACTTGGATCCTGGAAGGGTAAATTCTTATCAGTTGGTGGCAGGGTTGTTTTTATCAGTTGCCATTTGGAAATCAAGGAATACTGCTTGCTTTGAGAATAAGTGTCCAAATCATCCCAGTCGGGTGGTCTTTTCGGCCTGTCATTGGATAGAATTGTGGTCCATTTTGCAGGGACAGGACAAGCGCAAGGAGGTGATTCAGGGGACGAGGAAGCTGGCGTTTTTCGCTACCGTTGTGCTGAACCGGGCGTGAGGTTGGGGAATGATGACTGGTCTCTTGGAGCAACGGCAAGGAATTGGCAGAAAAAGAAGAGAGAGGAAGATGTTACTTTAGGCCCTCTGCTTTTCTTTAGTTGCAGTAGTTGCTTCCTTTTTGTACCTTGGTTACTTTGTAACAGAACCTGCAATGTGGTGGGTGAAACTTTGGTTATTTGCTCTCTACAGGGAGCAGAAACCGGAGATTGTAAGGTTTGGTCTCCATAATCAAAAAAAAAAATCCTCGATATGAACGTAATCTCGCCATGTGAGGTTTCTTTCTGTTGTTGCTTCGAGCACTGCAGTCCATCTTTCTCGGCGAACTGGACGGTCTTTTCTATCTCCTTGCCATCACGGCGCCCAAATTACGTTTTGCTAATAGTCAGTTGTCTGGAATTTTCTTCTTTTTCAGTCTATTAATATTGTACAAGACTAAGCATAAAATTGCAGCACCACTCTACTGCAATTTTTAGTTCTATTTATTTTTGTATTTGTAGGGTTTACTTAGATTTACTTTATTTTTGTCTAGGTTAGAAGTATTTTTTTGTTTTTGTGTTTTCTAGGGTTCACCTAGTTTTACTTTTATCTTTGCCTAAGTTACAGATTTTTTTATTTGTATTTTGTAGTGATAAAAGGTGCCTAAAACATGTTAGCCATTGGATGCAAACATAGTGGCTCAAAAAAATGACCGAGATTATAAAAACAGAATGATTTCAGCTCGGACGTCCGATATTTTCGAACACATTGCAACATTTTTTTCACATGTGTAACATTTTTCTTCGACAACAGTAGAAATGCGACACAGTAAACAGATGTTGCACATGTTAAAAAAATGTTGCACGCGTCGGAAAAAATGTTGCAAGAGTTAAAAAAAATGTTGCAAGAGACGTCCGATGGAATAAACAGTGATCAGGCGTCCTATTGCTAGTACTCGCCTTTACGTTACTTCTAGCAACAAAAGAAGCTAAATTACTTTCGGCGATCACAAAAGATTGACGTTTTTGGTTTCTCAGAGAATTCCGTGACCACATCCCCCTATGTATTAGCATTTCATCAACACTATCTTCGACCCATGAGCACAGCTGATGTAGATTCAGCATACATGAGTAATTTTGATGCAGCAGGAAATCGGAATCGATTTATTTCTAAGAACTACTCTGTTTCTAAGTATCACAGCAGTTCCATCTACTGATAATTACCAGAGAAACTCGGCAGGAAAAAAGATAAGCTAGTTCAACATATTAGTACGTGACGTACGATAACACCAGATCATCCGTGCTCAAACTTGCAGGATTGAAAAACACATAACAACATGGTATATGCTGTTTCATCAACCAAACACAAGCTGAATTTATGGTTCATCAATCACATATACCATTAGGTTTTTGCACACCACCTTATTCCAAACAGGCAGCAAATCAACACAAACCAGCTTGATTGTGAATACCACACCAAGCTGGAGAAAGCTAGCACACCAGTGCTTGACACACCGATTCAAAGCATACCCAAATCAGGTAGCTTGGTGAAAAGCAAACACACTATTCATCGTGCAAGACTGCATCTAGCAACATAACTTGCACAAGAGCCACACTGTAGAACACAAACACACTTGCAAACACACAGCCAATGGGAAACACATCAAGAGCTGTGCGACAACTCGTAATAGCAGTAAACTGTAAGTCGACCTCCCTTCCACTGCAGAACAGCACAGGCAAGAGCAGCACAGCAAATTACCTACAAAATGAAGAACGAAAATAAAAAATATTATTAGATAGCAATCTATCTATATGTATATAAGAAATCCATGTACAAAACAAACCTTAGAAGTGAGCCCCTCGGGATGGTCTTCTTGTAGTAGGCCGGGTGGCGTGTTTGAAAGAGCGATGGATGATGGTTGGCCTCCAAGCCGTCCCACTGAAGCTTATCCCACCAGTCCTTCTCGCAGTCCACGATCGGCTTAGGACCTCCACCTACCACAGCCGGCAGGCGTCGCAGGCCCCAGCAGTCCCTGAGGCTGATCGTCTCCAACACCGGCGCGGTCAATCTAACCTCGCATATCTGCTCCAGATTATGGAGACGTTGTAGCTTGATGTGCTTCAGTTTGTCGAATGTGACACCAGCTTCTACATCGATAGGGTACTTGCCCAATGGGAAAACATGTTTGAGATTACTGCAGTACGCGATCTGGAGTGTCTCCAATTTTGGCAGCGAGGTGAAGGAAATCGGGAGGACGAACAACAGCCTGGGGCAATTGTGCAGGTATAGATGTTGTAGGCGTTGAAAGCTCTGACAGGAACTAATGAAAAGAATCATGATTATGACGGCATCATGGAGAGGTTTGGCAAATAAAAAAAAGGGCAATAACAGCAATCGCTGAAGATATACTACCTGGTGATTTTGTTTTTCAAAAAAGTTTAGTTAGCTTTTAACGTCGCCTAAAATTCTTTAAACTAAAAAACACTAGCAAAACAGAAACATGACAATCTAAACCTAAGATATTGAATATTGTTATCTCATAATCCTAGAAAAAAATCGTATACAAAGCACCGTTTCTATTAAGTATGAACAGAATAATCAACTGTTAATATAATAAACCACAAATAAAATAAACAACAGAAATACAATCCAATATACCATTAAAACCTATACATATCCAAAACTGAGTAGTCAAGTAAATCTCATACACTAACCTATTTTAATTGAAAAGAATCACTTTTTATAATTTGATATAAATACAATTATATTCTAAACATGACATGAAAAGAAATGAATAAACAGTAAATATATTGTATAGTGGTCAACTATAATAGCTATAAGCTATTAGCTCTAGCAGTAGTAGTGGTCTCCTGCATGGCCATGGCTAAGTGAATTTACAGAATTTTTTGGGCGTAATGTCATGTTCATGTATTGAAAAGCTATACAGAGCCATTGCTAGATATTTGGGACAGTAGCAAGAAGCACACCTGTCACTAGTTCCTTTCCTCCAAATGCAATGGGCCATTGGGAGATCACACGCTGAAAATGTATTCAGGTTAGGAAAACAATCTGCTGTTGGGTGACAAGTAAAGAGATTGTGCAACTTGGGGCACCTCTCAATGTGACACCATTCAAGGCTCTCACAAATGTGCCCAGGAGCAGTCGTGATTGGCGAACAATCATGCACATGTAATGATTGAACTTTATCATTAAGGAAGTATACAAATGATCTATCCAATGGTGTATCCTTGTTTTGCATATACTCTAGATTGTGGCTCCCTTCACCAATCTCGATATGCACATCCAAAGCCTGAAGCCGTTGGCCAAGGCCAATATCCTTGTATGGCAACAAGGCAGAGCATGCAACATCCTCCCCAAGGCCAATATCTTTGTATGGCAACAAGGGTCCTGTTGGGAGCATGTCTACTTGGCTGGGACCAATCACCTCAATATTTTTGATGATGCTAACTTGACAATGTAACATAGAAGACATATGGATGCGCACCTTATTGATGTTCTCAACTGTCCCCAAGACTGACCAAAGGAATCTTCCATCTGTAAAAGTGAAAGATGTCTCAATGCCAACAAACCTTTTTGTTCTCCACAACGGACCATTGGTCTTGCCTTCCCTCCGAGTGTCTACATGCAACACTTCAAATTCAGGGCTACGTCCATCAGTCCATGCCAGAGTAGGCTCCGGAGCTGCTCACAGCCTAGTAGGAATAGTTTCTTGAGCTGTGGGACCTCCATTGCATCAAGGTCAAGTGTTTGGATGGCCGTACCAGAGAGGTTCATCTCCTTCAAATTGGGCAACGCACGCAGGAATACACTACGCAGTCGAGCACAACCCTCTAGGGAGATCTTTGTGACATTGGCTTTGACTGGATCTTCACTAGACTTGCGACGCAATTCCTTCTCTGGCAGTTGTTTGGGATGCGTCCAGTTCTCTGCTGGGCCATAACCATCAAAGCTAAAAATCTCGAGCAATGGAGCTCTTTCAAGTGCAACATGCTCCAGGCTAGAACAACCGTCGAGAACAAGCATCTTTAGGCTTCTTGCTGAAGATATTGCAGGCAATGATTCCATGCGAGTGTTGCCGGACAAGTCAAGGAGCTCTAGATTCTTCATATCTACGAAAGACCAACTGTCCACTGTGATCACTTCTGAAGATTCGGTTACTCGAAGCTTGTGAAGGATCTGTAGCTTTCTCCATGCTTGAATTATAGTCCTCCATGAGATTCCCTTTGTATTTAGCTCTGTGAGATTGGTCATCAGTTCTATCATCTGGGGCAATAAGAGATAATCTGTGAAACGTAAATCAAGCACCAACAGGTTTGGGAAACATGGCCCTTCACCTTGCTCTTTCCCTGTGTTTGTACAATGGTCGAGCCAAAGGAATCTGAGGTTGTGGCAGTAGAGGAAAGGAGGTGATGAAAAATCAAAGCTGCACTTGCATAGTTTCAGCACACGGAGGTTGCTGGCCAGTTGAAACAAATCATTCCGCAATTCTAGCTGACCATCTCCCCCAAATGTAAGGAAATAGGATGATACACTAACAGGAACAACTGAGATATTATGTGCTTCTGGGTTGTTTGAGGTGGTTGAATTCCAACCTTCATAGGGTTTTATTCCCTGATCCAAACATTTTGCCAAAACTTGTGTTTCCTTTGAAGAATAGCCCAACCGTCGTATCACTCCATACAATGCATCACCAACCTCCCAAGCTCTGTCCCCTTGCAGGATTCCATCACATATCCAATAGTTCCAAGCATGGGTAGCCCAGGCATAGTCAACGTTGATAGAGTTTCCTTGTAGTTGTTCTGTTAGGAACAGTGAGTACAGAAGGCAATCCACAACTGTTGCTGGGTCGATGTCATCCATGCCTGTGTAAGCAATTACTTCAGCAGCTTCTTTGTGCAATAAACGACACACTTGTTGATTGACATATGTAGGACTAGCATCTGTAGGAAAGTCGTGGTCCTCATCAATGAAATCCATAGATATCTGAACAGAACTGGACTTTAGCTTCTGTTCTCTGCCTAAGAGCTGAAATCTTCCGTTATTGTTCCATAACACTTTACCTTTACCAAAAGGTACAGGAACTCCACACTCTGCCAGATCAATCTCTTCATCTCCCCCATAATGAAAAATCAATAGAAATCTTTCATTTACTAGAGATTGATGGATCACACTTCCGATGCTTGTTATCTCTGATCTAGAGCTATCATTAGCCCCTCTAAAATCATCTTCCTCATCCTGCTTATCAAATGTGGGCATTAAATGACGAAGGTTTAGCTCCTCCGCAATTGCCCTCTGCACCGCCCTTCTGCTTTTCCACAAAGAGCAATCTACATGGATAATTTTGCCAAAATGATTTCTTATGCTAGGATCACTTGCTGCTGATTTTAGGAGTTCAGCTATAGCTCTAAGAACCGCAGATGCCCCTAGACCATACCAGCCACCAAAGAAGAATGCTTTAGTTTTGCCTTTACCATCGCTATCACGCAAAAGAACAAGCTGTAGGTGTTTGATGGCTTCTTCAAAATCCCTAACCAACTGCAGTCATGAACAGCTATTAGATATTACTTCCACAATACATATATTGGTACTATAATAGCTATTTTTTGTATGAATGAACTAAAGCAACAAATGATGCTGTCTTAATTACAAGGTCAGTGTAATCTCCCAATCTCGGCGTGTGCGCTACAGCCCTGGCTCCTGTGCGTTTAAAGGTCAGCCCTGGCTCCCATGTGTTTTATCAGCATAAAAGTATGGACACACAATGCACATACACCCCCCACACGCATATGTGTCTGTTACACACACCAAGGAAATCATTACATAACCTATACCCGCAAGAATTGGAGAGCAACCGAGAAGCCACCTGTCACCTTGCGATTTTGCAAAAAAGCCCTTCCATTTCTCGAAATTACGAATAGGTCCCTATCGATTTTTTGTGAGACAAGAATATTTTTTTGCTTGCGTTTAGGTCCTGGCCCATTTTACGGAAAAAGCCTCCGTTAGTTTCAAATCGCGAACAAACCCTTTTCTAATTTTTTCGGGATAGCGAACAGGTCCAAAAAATAACATCAGGATCCACGCTTCTTACTTTCGAGTCCTTCCTCCGTTTTCCGAAAAAATGTTTTCGCCACGAAAAACCCGAATTTTTCGCCACCCAAAAACCCGAAAAAGTTTTCGCCCCCAAAAAACACAGATTCATCGAACTTTTATAGCAACTTATGTATTTGTCAGCGGATCGTATCGCGGGTTTTTAAAAAATGTAGATTAAATCGACAACTTATGTATTTGCCAGCGGATCGTAATCATGGTTTTTTAAAAAATGTAGATTCGTCCATGATTTATAGCGACGAGTGGATTCGCGGTGGGTCCTAACGACCCATTTTTTTTAACGAACGCAACCAAAAACCGGAAAAAATATTTTCGACACCCAAAAAGCGGAAACAATGTTTTCGTCCGCGGATCGCCGGTGGGTCCTAACGACCCGTTTTTTAACAAAGCAACAAAAAACCGAAAAAATGTTTTAGCACCCAAAAAAAAACAATGTTTTCGTCACCAAAAACACGGATTCATCGAAGGTTTTATGGATTTGCTTAACGGCATGCATCGCGCGTCTTCTACTGAAAATTCAGCCGTAGTGTAGGCCTTTTTCCTAGTTGATTAAAGGCTCCAGAGCCTCCGGGGTGTGAGAACACACCATCCACTGAAAATACATATGTGCGTGTACCCATACTATTTTTGTGTATAGAATGAGGCCCGTGAGTCGATCTGGGATCGAACTCATGACCTGATTGTTGGCACAACTGGCCTTCGACCAAACGAGCTAACGCTGGTCCTCGTGTGGGTTTGTGCTAGATAGGCAATGATAGAGATAGTTTTATTGATGTCAGGGTTCAATTAAGTGTCCTGTATGAACTGGTGGGCTTGATTTGGGTATCTCATCCTATTCCATAGTTTTGTTACAATATAAAAGATGTAGATCATTGTTTAAGCTTTTTTAGAGTTACTGAACACAAGATTTGGACGAGTGGTTTCAAATTTATAACCAGGAAGGCTGTTGTCTGGAATTTGGTGTTAATGGTCGTAGTTGTGTTAGTTAGCATATTATCCTTTCTGGATATTGGTAATTTAAGGTTACCCTTATCAAAGTATTAGTGAGGACATAATTCCAAATTTAGTTAATTTGGCTTAAAATTGACATGGACTCTTTATTTTAATTTGCTAATTATTATTTTAAATTTTATTTACTTATGGATTTACTTTATAAATCATATGGAAGTCAAATTGCTAGCTTTCCTTATTTTATATTTGAAATTTTAGTTAATTTAGATTGTACTTAACGTGGGTTCTTTCTTTCAATCTAAGTCGTTATAACTCGAGACTAGCGAGATAGATGGCGAGATCTTTCTAACGTAGGAGCATTCTCGAGTGCCTAATTAGTATAGGTATATTTTATTTAATTATTATTTTTAATTTTAGTTATTTATGGATTTACTTTAGAAATTGTATGGAAGTCAAATTGTTTATTTTTCTTATTTTTTATTCGAATTTGATTAATTTAGATTGTAGTTGACATGAACTCTTTCTTTTAATCTAAGTTGTTATAACTCAGACTCAGCAGATAGACGACTAAATCTTTCTAGTTAATGTGGGTGCTTTCTCAGAGTGCATAATTAGTAAGGTACAGAGGTATAGATAGATAGATATATAGATAGATGGTGCCATACACCTTTTGATGTTAATTTCGTTGTAGTCTAGCTCAAGTTCAACTTAGAATCGTTGAAACTCTAGCTCAGGTTCAGTTTAGAATTGTTGAAACCCACAGAAGCCGAGCCATCCACTATGACTAAGCAGAAAAGCCAAATGCTGGCCGATCGATATGTAAGGTTCCGTATAGGGGAAGGAACCACGTGCGAGTACTTGCAAGGTGGTGGGTGTCGATCACCATTCCTACTTGGAAGGTCATGGTGGGGGATGACAAGGAAATGCTATGGGAGGAATTGAATGTGTCCTTCATGATCCCCAAGGAGCTTGAGCACTGGGTACATCAACTAGGATCCTAGGAGACATCACCCTTTTCACTAAATATGTGAACAAGTTAGAGAATCCTGTCGAGAAGTATCCATTTGTGACATCAAAGACATCGGAGGTGTTCATGAACATGTAGAGCACACCTAAGTTTCAGGCGCTTAGTGTGAGGAACAAGCCTATCCAAGCATAGAACAACCACCCATGCAATCTATGCATTGGTGGGTATGTGGGGAAGATTGTTTCATGGAGGAAGTAGGAAGAGGAGGTCCAATGATTGTTAGGCTCACTGCCCTTTGCGGGGAATAACAAACGAGAGAGCCCGCAATTGGGTTCCAATGAGAACGAAGTTGACATCATCGGGGACCATCTCAGTTGTTAACCTTGATGATAAGACCGTCGTCAAATGGCTGGTAATAATAACTACACTAAGAAGACTGTCGTAGGCTCAGCTTTTAATCCCAATTAAATAACCTGTTGTAGGAAGATTTGAGTGTGTCATAATCCCAATGATCTTTCTAGGCCATGGGGGATAGGGATGTACTACAAAGATGTTGGGAAAAAGAGAGCACCGTAGCCATGTGCGAGGGCTATGTGTTATTGTACCCTGGAGGGATGTTTCCCCTGACGACCCCGATGCGAGAAGGAGAAAGAGATCCTTCTAGGAAAGGATGAAAGAGGTGCTTCGGTCAAAGATACGGTTAGAGATGGAGCAGAATAACACTAAACTCAAGCGCCAACTGGCTCAAATGTAGCTAAGGCTTGATGAACTGAGTCAAACCCTAGGCTATAGGGGATGCTCTTTAGTTCAACCCCAGTCTCCACCATAGTAGTTGTGCATTTGCACTACTATTAGAGGAGATGGATGTGCTGCATCCTGTCGATTATTCACAAGTAATGTTTGATTTACCTTTGTGATAATGTATCTTGCTATCATGTTTTGTGTACTAATATTACCTTGATGGTGTTCTATTTTGTAGACACCCAACTCCTGTAGGATTTAGCTACACATTGGTGCCTCCTTCCTGGCTGAGGCCGGTTGTGGTTTGGCGTTCACATGCCTAATAGGGACGATGGTCGACGGTGCCCCTCTGGCACTGGTTTTGCAATGGTTTAGGTGCATAAAGTCTACAAACCTTTCAAAGGCCATCCCACTAGGGAAGCTACTGAATCATGTGATCACAATGCTCAAGGATGCCATCCACACATTCATGCAATGGCCTAAGAAGGACATCTTCCTTAACATGGAGATATCTCCTACAATGAGCACACACTCATCTCCTATCTTGTCGGACCGTCTACCTTAGCAACCAAGCCCTCCTCCACCTCAGCAACCGAGACCTCCTTCACCTCCGCAAGCGTTCGCTCCTCCCACCAATGTATATAGGTCACGCCGACAGTTGTTGGAGTCTCAAAAGAGTAAATCCATGAAGAATCAACCTCAAAAGGATCTACTGAAGCCCTAGGGACCCTTGAAATTCACATTAGGAAAGCCCTTGGTTCCCAACTCAGTCTTGTGCACTCTTGGAATTGCATGCCATGCTTTGCATGGGTGATACATGCAGAAGGCTAACAAGTCAAATGCCACTTCGGGTTTCATGATCATATTCTCGGAGACCCATTTTTGGTGTACTTTTCAATGTACTTTGAGCACTTATTTCAGCTCTTCAACCTTATTGAGCTAGACATCTCGATCCTATAGTCCTAGATGATGGAAGTATATATCATTCTACACCTACGATCCATTACATTATTTATAGAGATAAATGTGTAATAGAAATTGGTCTATTGTATCAATATAGAAGATAAAATTTGCAGAATGAAAATGGAAACCAATCAGATTCCTGGACCCCAGCTTGATTGCTGAGGAGACAATAAGACAAGAAGAAAACGTTGTTTTTGACTAAGGAGACAATAAGGCAAGATGGAAACATCGTTTTTGACTGCATAACACGAGGGTTGCAAGCTTAAGTTGATAAGGAGTGAATACTTGCAGCGTAAAATCAGAGGTGAGTGCTTTATTCAGTACTTTACCCTAGATCAATGCTTCCATACGCATTCTAAACCTAGGTGGGATGTCTTCATGACGTGTAACACGAAGGTTCCATTGAGTTGTCTTGGTCATTTACTACCTCGATTCTATGTGGAGTAAACATGACTTTCAACCTATGCGAGATATAATTAATAAGCAAACATATTTTTTCTTGTTGATTGCAATTGTCTTCCATCTATATTTCCATTACTTCAAAAATGTCTTTTTGGAATTAATGTTCATAGGGTTTTCAAGAAATACGTCAACCTTGAAGGTAGACGCAAAAAGAAGTGGGGCTATAGTTTGCTGCATGTGATAGACTTTTCAGTACAAACTACAATAACATTTTTGACACTGTCGGTGTTTCGCGTAACCGACAAGTAGATTTGTAAGTATAGAGGATCGTGCGCCCCCTCTCCTCGAATGGTTAGGCTAACGACGCCTCGGATGAACACTGAATCGGGCTAAGGAGTCTCGGATTTATACTGGTTCGGGCTGAACGTCCCTACTTCCAGTTTGTGGCGGAGGATCTCGTTGATCAGGGGGATGGCGGATTACATGCGAGGACTAAGGACAGGCCCTTAGCGCTCATTTGCGTGGGCGAGCTTGGGAGCTTCGTCCGACCGCCCGGATCGGGGGGCGAGCCGGATGCTCTGTAGACGGAGGGAGTTTTCTGGTTCGTGAAGAAGAAAACGAGGAGAGCCCCTCCTAAATATCCGCCTCTCCTTATATAGGCGAAAGAGCGAGTTACATGAGGCTTGAGAGAGAGGCGACTAGGGCGCACTATCCTGGCGATCGGGCTTGCGATCTCCGGAGTTGACAGGTCCCTGCGAGCATCATGATGGGTTAGCAGTTGTGCGGCTATGTCCTATCGGTAGGGATAGTGGCGGTGCTTCGTTAGGAAAGCGCGCCTCTGCCGTCTATCGCTTGTCGGCGGTGTTGCGTGGCGGCGTCCTGTCTTTACCTTGGGAAGGGCGCATATCTTCGCTTCGGCTTCGCCGTTCAGACGGATTGTCCCATTTCGAGTCGATCGATGGCGTGGCGGAGTTCTTTGAGGCGAGGTTTCGCCAGTGGTCCCGACCAGCCGACCGGGTCGGAGAAACTCGCTCTCCGTCCTGCGGTCGGGTAAGTCGTCTTGTAGCCCGACCAAGTCCGATATGAACGCATGGAGTCCAACCGTGGCGGATCGACGCGCTCCGCGGACCGCTTCATGGGCGAAAGATCTCGCAACCTGATCAAGACCTTGCTGTGGGGTACCTCTGGTATCAGTATTCGTCAGACACAAATTAAAAGAATTATCGTAATGCCCCTCCAACTAAGGAATATATATTGTATTTTTGTAGTGCCATTAGTAGCCGAAATACCATTCATATGGCTTCTACGTGATGTGCCACATGTATGACCTCATCGATGCTAAATTACCGGATATACCCAAGATACGAAACCCCAACTGCATCAATATATTTGTCTACATATTTCATTCTTTGTAATTAAAACTCTTCAATAACAGCTATTCTTGCTATAAACGGGACGTGAAATTCTCCACATCTACTTTTGCCCCGGACACTCTCAGGATGGTTCGAGGATAGCTCCCTGCCTTCTTCCTTGCTGATGTGATCCATCGCAAAGGCGAGTTTAGGGGCTCGGGCAGTCCTTAGGGACATTTACTCATGTAACTGTAGATTAATTGGCATATGATTTTTTCCAACTGTACTGTATTGTTAATGGTGTATTGTGAATTCTTGTCTTGTGTTATCTGTATGTGTTATGTGTTTGTGTTATCTGTAGGGGGGCATGACTAGCATGAATCCTGAGGCTAGCCATAAAATAGAAAAAACTATATAAAAAGGAGATATCAAAGACGGTTTTAAGGTAATAACCATATGTAATGCTTCCTTATTATAGACGGCTGGTATGTAATAAACCATCTGTGATATTTATTATTCACAGACAATTCATTTCTAAGAAACTGTATGTGATATGTACTTATCACCAATGGTTTGTAGGTAATAAACCGTTTGTGATGTTTTTTATCACAGACGGTTCCAAAACCTTCTATAATGACCTCTAATTATCACTAGCTCATTTTTCACAGAGGTTCAGTAATTGCCTGATGAAGATAGTTTTTAGTTGTCTGTGATGTACTTCCATGTGATAGTGATAGTAAATGAGCCTTACCACACCATAAGTAAGTCAAAACTTATTTCTAGAAAAATGACTTCTTAGCCATGCCATCATCGGTGGTTTGGTGAAAATGTGTTATCTTTTAAAACAAGTTAGATGACGGTTAAATAATATAAAATTCCATGTTTGCTTTAGTTACTAAGGGCTTGTTTAGAGGAGCTGTAGCTTTTCTGAAAAACTATTTTTTTTTGCTTTCTGAGCTAAAAAGCGACTGTAGCTTTTTATAAGAAACCATTTAATAAATAGCTAATTTCCTTCAGTAATAAGTTGTAAAAACAGGTCCAACCCAACTTTCAGCTTTTGGCTTTTGTTAGTCACATTTGGCTTTTGGTTTATATCAAAAGCCGCTTAAAAGCTAAGCTGTTTGGAGGGCATACTGCCTTTTCAGAAGTTGAAACTCACTTTAAGCCCTCCAAACTAAGCATAAAAATGAACAAGTGCATGAGCATTGAGAGGTTTACAGCAATGGATTTTTTGCAGTCACATTGTCCATTTGGCTTTCAAGAACAATTCATGGGATGCACCGGTTATATTTTTATTTTATTATATTCGAAATATTTAAGAACCCGAACGAACCGTACTTTGATAAAAACCTTAAAGGTCCATCACGTTATATTAGTTTGAACGGACCAAATTTTTTCCGTCATGGTATACATGGATTTCGAACAAAACACATCAATATACAAACTTCAAAAATAAAAAACAAAAACTTAAATTTTACTTTTTACCATTTTGCTTCTAAATTTGTACATATTCCGACAGTAAAGTTTTAGGTTATGATTACCAAGTCAAATTTCAAAATTTTGTTAGATTTCAATAAAGATTTGTACGTATTACAAGTCGCACCAATAGCAGGTGATGCCAGTCGATAGCATGTCACGCACAAGTTCCATATGCTAATTAGCAATATTCTATGCATCATAGCAATTCGTGGCCATGGTTCCAAAATCTGTTTTGGTAGAAAATCCCGCACCTTGGCAGGTAGTGTTTCTTAGTGGTTTCTACCGGTAACTAGTTTTAAACCGGCCTGTTGAATTTGCCAAATTCAAATATCAATTTTGAATTTGAAAGAGGTTACCGACGGAGAACCACACCTGGTAATAGCCTTTAATTTTTTTTGGGGAGCAGGCAATAGGAAACTCCAAACTTATTCCTCCAAGCATTTAGTGTTGTGTCCTTTTGATACATGGACATTGGGACTGTGTTGTCATGCACTACAGATATTTTGGTGCATTTTTTTTCTTTAGCATATTTAGACAATACCTACGAGCACTAGGCTACATTCCCTTCTCTATGGTCTGCTTTGCAGGTGAGCATTGGGTTTAAGTTTGAAATATGGCCCGGCTACTGCCTACGTGACATCCCAGCAGCGTATAATCCTGTAATTGCCTAGTGTAACTTCTCTCTTCGTTTGAGTTTAGAAACAGACAAACGGCAGGATGATTAAGACAACGTATGCAAATGATGCACAAAGAAAGTTCCAAACACACTACTTTAAACGAACAACTCTGCTTTGCGAATCGCCAGGTAAGTAAGGTGAAGAGGTACCAACCAGGGTGCGACGAGGTGGATCAGTACCATAACCCGGGGGCCATCAGGTGGTTCAGTAGTCATTTTGAACAACTCCGCGGGATAATAACCCATCGGCAGCAGATTAAGATTTCTCCTACAAAGGTGAGATGCTTAATTCCTGGTCCGACACTGCTTAAATCTGTGACAAAACGAGATTATATATTTCTATGTACATGATACAGTTGTAGTACTTCTGGAGCCGCGAGGCAAACTAAGCCGAGGAGTAGCGAAACAAAGACTCGAAGAGAAAAGAGAAATTCTCTCCAAGAAATCCAGTGCCAGATGCAGATGTATCACTTGATCATCTTGCTCAAAATGAAAGAAAATTTGGCTGGTGGCAAAGCTCGGGAACAGAAGGTACTGCAAGATCGAGCAGCGAAATGTTAGATGGGTGTAATGGTAACGGTACAAGCTTTTGGCATCGCCTTGCTTTGCATCTTCCAAAGCATGGTTCCTTGCTTGCAGTTGCAGGTAGTGTCGATACTCTACTGATCTACTCTCTGAGGTTTTCATTTGTTCTTTTCTTCTTTAAAGCAGAGTCTGTCTTTCTTTTTTTTATTAAAAAAAAGCATGGATGCAAAGAGACTATGCTGCACCATGTTTTTAAACATCAGAGACTAAAGCTCGGGAACAGAAGGTACTGCAAGATCGAGCAGCGATATGTTCGATGGGTGTAATGGTAACGGTACAAGCTTTTGGCATCGCCCCACCTTGCTTTCCTTTTTCCAAGAGCAATTTTAGAGTGGATAACATGGACAGTAAATAGAGGTAGTAAAAATCAGATCTAACCATATATTTCTTAAGGGTATTATGAACTTTTGATCCTTTGCTACGTTATTTGTTAATCATTATCACTGACCTTCATTTTCCGCTGCAGTCGCCCTTTGTTGTATTACTCATTATCCTACCCTTCTTTTTCCGCCACCACCGTGGCCAGTCTAGCTCTATTGATGTCTCAGCCTTTACCTTCCTGTCAGTGCCCTTCCGAATTGTGACCACACCGCGGCTGACGCCTTCCCGCCTGATTCATGACGACGTCATGGCCTTACACTAACACATCGAGCGCTCTATCATGTGCGGCCCACAAAGCAATTCTGAAATTTACACAAAAGCATCAGAAAATACACATACGTTCAAAATTAAAAAATGGCTAATTACAATACTATCATCATATGATTTCTACTACCAATACTACGAGCGGAAGTATAACTAAATCTGAACTAATTTAATTCATTAGAGCAAATAGAATAGATGACTAATATGTAATATTATGTATCGTAAAAGTGCACTTTTCTTAAGCATGGTTCCTTGCTTGCAGTTGCAGGTAGTGTCGATACTGATCGACTCTGTAAGCTTTTTGTTTGTTCTTTTCTTCTTTAGAGCAGAGTCTGTCTTTCCTTTTTTTTAAAAAAAAAAAAAGCAAAGATGCAAAGACACTGTGTTGCACCGTGTTTAAATATCAGAGACTAAATTGAAAACGCGATCAAATCCCAAGGTGATGTCCCCAAAATTGAAAGTTTTTGAATCAATTGAAAATCTTTGAATTGAATGTTTTCTGAATCATCCGGTAATCGAAAGTTCTTTGATTTTCGAGTTGATTTTTTCATGGTTGAAAATTTGAAAAATTCATTTTGAAATTTCACCGGTTGAAAATTTTCAAATTCCAGTTAAAATTTCCCAAAATGAAAGTTTCAATTATGCCACAAGCCAAAGTCCTTTTCTTGTTCCTTCACATCAGCTCCCATTATCCTTAGAAAAAAAAGGTCCAGCCTCTGACTGCCATTGCTTTAAAGAGTTCTCCTAACATAAATTAGTTTCTTATTCCTATATTTAGCTTGATCTGTACGACGCCAGCTCATTGAGCTGCACTTTTCATTCGTATCAGCTCGACAAAGCATCAAATTCTTCAATCATCAGTGTTTCATCTACCATTAAAGTTAAACTTGATGACCTACTACGAGGGACTGTGTGTGCAACACCCGGCACAACGTTGCATGGAATGTCACTCTATCTTTTTGTCTCTGGACTAAAACAATAATACCAGGGTATTAAATCATGATTTTTGCAGCTTCAAGGCAAGGTCCTAAAAAAGTGTGAAATCATGTGCTGAAAAATTGGCTAAATGATGAAATTGGCATTGCAAAGTGGTTGTGATCATGACAAGTGTTGTGAATGTGTATGTACTATTTGAGATGATTGTTTGATATGCTGATGATAGCATGATGATAATTTTGCTTAATGCAATGTGCTCGTGTGAGTGGTTGCATGGATTGACAGTGAGTCAAGTCGTGGACTTGTGTTCGGATGTGTTTCTTGTTTATTATTCATGTGCAGGTGTTGCTCAAGGGCGAACGTGGTCGATGACGTGATCGGAACTAGGTTCATGGAGGAACTGAGGTTCGGGACTAGATTCAAAGAAGAATCGAGGTCTTGGTGGTCAAGGAGGTCATGCGGGACGTTCGGGTTAGAAAACATGCACATGGAGGCTGGTTAGTCACGTGAGTATGGCATGTGGGCTGTACACGCGTGCAAGAGTTGTATTTGGCCATATTTGGGTCAGGTTGAGATGTATACGAATTCTTTCCATGTTGGGAGTGGAGTTGTCACTACAAGAAACAGTGAAAAATTCGTGGGTTTTTTAAATTGTGTGCAAAAAAAAACCCACGAATTTATATATTTAAATTCGTTGGTTTATAAAAAAAACCCACGTATTTATATATTTAAATTCATCGGTTTATAAAAAACCCACGTATTTAATTAAATTCATGGGCCAAAAAAACACCCACAAATATATATATTTAAATTCATCGGTTTATAAAAATACCCACGTATTTACTTAAATTCGTGGGCCAAAAAAACTCACAAATTTATATATTTACATTAAATGGATTTTTTATACTTTACAAATTTAATTAAATTGGTGGGCACGCCTTGCCCACGAATTTAACAGAGGGGTTAACCCCGCGGGCGTCTCTCTCTCTCTTCGCTCCTCTCACCCACCGCCCCCCCAAGCACCGCTCCTCTCACACCGCCCGTGGCGCTCACCTGGCCTCACTTGTGCCCCGCCTCAGGCCTCTCTCTCTCTTCTTGCTCTCACCAATCCCGCCCTCGCCCTGCCCTTGCATTGGCTGTATACTTGCTCCTATCTCTCTCTTCTTGCTCCTCACCAATCCCTCAGACTTCAGCCTCACGCCGCGCCCCATCCCCCGAACCCCACGACGCCCCGCCCCATGCCGCCACCCCATCCCGACCCCACTGGCATGCGTCTTTATGACGCCCAGATTTCCACATTTTGCCTGCCACAGCAGTAGCATCCTGCCAGATGCAGCGCGGTTTCTCGCAGTGAATGCATAACAATCTCCATTTATTTTACAATTCAAATATGGGCATAAAATTCATTTAGTCTCAAAGTGAAATGATTTATTCGTTTGAAGTTATTTCATCTCATTTTATATTAGCTGCATATGGTATATATATTTTTATTCTCTTGCTGTCGTTGTATATAACGTTAGAGTTTAGGGTTTGCGTCGAACAGTAGAGAGCCTAAGCGTCACCCATTCGGGAACGGCACATCTCACATTTGCTTGTGAGGTGCGCGGTTCCGGAATTGTCCAGCGTATTTTGGACAGCCCGAGAATGATGGTTGTTGCATGGGGCCTGTGACGTGCGAGCGATCCGAACGTGATTTCGGCCGCATAACCCTGTTGTTCTCCGATGCACCAACATCAGGCGTGCGTTTGGAGAACAGTGGGGTTATGCCGCCGAAATTTCATTCGGTTCATAGCGCACGTCACAGGTCATGTGCAACGGCCTCCATTCTTGGGTGGGTTTAGAACACATCTTTCCTAACAGGATTGTCTTTGTCACCTAAGCCACGGTCGTACGTTGACATCGTTTCATTTGTTTAGCTTTGAGAATGGGTGACGATCGAAGGGCGATGTATGATGGATGGAGGGGTGATGGGGGCACTCAAGGGAATGGGGCGGATCATGAATGCTTTCTTGAAGCAAGCATTTGCTAGAGGAGTTGAATATGTGTATTGCCCGTGTACCCTCTGCGAGAATAACAGCTACTACAGCAAGAATATAGTGCAATATCACATTTGCAAAAACGGGTTCATGCCTAACTATTTGGTGTGGCACCGTCATGGAGAGGCTGCAGGGTAGGCCATTGAGTCAAACCATGGGGAGGATCACGACTGGATGGAAGAGATGCTGGATGATCTTGGCAGGGGGATTGAATTTAACTCGGGGGAGGGGTCACAGCCGGAGGAGGTTAAGGAATTCTATAGGCTACTTGACCCTCAGATGAGAAGCTACATGACTTGACCAATGTGACCGTCCTGTAGGCGGTTACACGGCTTATGTCGATGAAGTCGAAGTTCAACTTTTCAAACAAATGCTTCAACGCTTTGCTTGAACTTATGAATGATGTCATTCCGCCTAACCACAAGATGCCAAAGGATTTGTACCAATCGAAAAAGTTGATGGCCAGCCTCGGGATGAATTACCAGAAGATTGATGTGTGCGAGAATAATTGCATGCTATTACGAAAGGATCATGACAAGGATACTCATTGTATGCATTACGGTAAGTGTAGATTCGTTGAGGTGGTAGATGAGGAAGGGTATCGATGACTACAAAGGTCGCGACTAAACGGCTTGGTACATGCCGATCACGGATAGGCTTAAACGGCTATACATGTCAAAAAACAATGAAACATATGCGGTGGCACAAATAAGGCCAAAAGCGTCTTCAACAGGCGACACAAAAGGTTGTTGGAGATTAGTTCCCAATGCACGGATTCAAGCTTTGTCATCAATTTTACAAGAAGGTGAAGAAGGTGAACATGAGAAGAGGACGAGGCGAGGAGGATACACAATGAACAAGAGTATCTCGAGCTCGGTCGATTGGATAATGAAGGACATGGAGGCTTGGAGGTGGATGTGCGAGTCTTGGCGTCGGAGGATTTTCAAGAAAATCAAATATAAATCGAGGAACGAAGAAGTAGATTAGGGAAGCACAAATGCACGTGCGGAGCGGACACATTGGCCTAGAGCAATGCATGGTAAGTATCGGTATTATAATTGTTAGTGAATTTGTCACTATGTTTCTAACTTTGCAGTAGGAGGCTAAAAGTAGGAGTACTCCCACTTTGTGGAAGTTTACATCTGGGGGCACCAAGGCGAGGATCCTGAGAACTTCGGATGTTTTGTGCGGCAGCAGGGCTAGTGAGAGGATGGTAAGTATAAATAACACAATATGTTTTGTGCAAATTTACATCAGGAGCACCAATATCTTTTTTTGTAGGCGTATATGCGAGAACAAATGACATAACGTCATGGACCGGAGTTTGATTGGAGGGCAGCGATCGATGTGGAAGAGTTGTACCACTGTTGGAGGGACCTAAAGCATGGGAGGTTCGTTAATAAAACTGATTTTAATTGTTTTCGCTCTATGAATAAAAAAATGTTGCATGGTCACATTTCAGTATATATCGTTTGTAGGTGGGCCATGGCGGACGGAGTTGTGGACTGCGATCGTCTTCCACGTGGCTCGGTTTCCTCATAGGGAGTGCTCGCTTCGTTGAGGTCCGCCACGGAAGCACAAGCACGGAGGAGGCTCGTGAAGTGCGAGAGGAGGCTTGTCAAGCGAGAAGAGTCTCGTCAAGCAGAAGCTCGCTGAGAAACGAGAAGACTCGAGAATACATGAAAATGTATCTGCAGTACAATCTCAACTTTGAACAAATCGCTCAATTGTACATTTGTGATTAAAATCTAACAAACAATCTATATGCAACCAATGTCACAATCTCTTGGACCTAACGTGCGGTGTTTAGCCCTCTGTTATGCCCGGTAAAGATACTTGAGTTCATTACTCTCTAATTCACTTAGCTCGTAAAATCACGTTTCTCACAAACTTGACTATTATGTCATAGGGCTCCCACCACCACCTCCTTTCTACATGTTTTCTCCACACATGCAGCAACAACCACAAGGAGAAGCATCACAGGGTGCTCAGCCTCCCCGGCATCCTTCATAAACCCTACTGGGATGCAGGCACCACCCCTAGGAGATGCACCTCAGGTTATATGAAATTCTCATGCATTCTTTATTTTTAAAAACTCTATTACATATACTTTATATCACAAACTATGATCCTGAGAGCTCCCGGCCTCCTCGTCCTTTCTACATGTTCCTCCATAGATCTGCCACCTTCAGAGGAGAGGCACCACAGGTAAAGACGGATCAGTTCAATTCGTTATTCAAAATTTGAACGAATGATTTATATGTGGCATAATGTACCTGTCTATGCCTTACAGGGCTCCCAGCCTCCAAACCCGTTCTACATGTACCCACCACCTATGCCAGGCCAAGGAATGCCTATGTACTTCAACCCGTGGGCCCTGCAGCCACCTCAGATGACACCACAGGTATGGATGTCAAAAACATTCTAAGTTTGCGAAACGAGCTAAGTTTGTCAATTGTGAGCCAAACCAAGTCAAATTGAGCAAATTGAGCTACCTTCACAAAACTTAGTCAATTATATCACATTTAGGCAAATAAAGGTTAATTACACAAAGTTGAGCCAGACTTAGTCAACTTGAGCAAATTCAGCTATACGTGCAAAACTTAGTCGATTTTAGGACATTTAGGCAACTCTTGCTTAAACCTTGCACAAATCATCTCAATGTTTGCTAAGTTTGCAAATTGAGTTAACTTTGTCATTTGTGAGTCAAGACTATTCAAATCCTGCAAATTGAGGTATTTATGCAACAATTATTTGATTCTAGTACATTTAGGCAAATCTAGCTTAAATCATTCCAATGTTTGCTAAGAATGCTAAAGCGTGTGGAAATTGACAATTGTGATCTAAGCCCTAGTCAAATTGAGGCATTAGGTGCAAAAAGCGAGTCGATTCTACCACATTTAGCCAAATATAGCTTAAATCTTGTCAAATTCATCTCAATGGTTGCTAAGTTTGCAAAACAAGGTAATTACATCAATTGTGAGCCAAACTTAGTCAACTTGAGAAATTGACCTATTAAATTAAAAGCGAGTCAATTCTAGCACATTTAGCAAAATATAGCTTAAGTCTTGCACAAATCATTTCGATATTTGCTAAGTTCGCGAAAGGAGTGAATTTTGTCAATTGTGAGCCAAACCTAGTCAAATTGAGAAAATTGAGCGACTCTTGCTAAACTTACTCGATTCTAGCACATTTAGCAAAAGCGACAATATGTTACTTGTAACACAACCTAAGTTAGTCTTGAACTTGCAGGTTTACGGGTCCGCCCTCCAATGCGTACTAACGACGACATCATAGAAGACATCTTCAACAGCGCCGGCGGTGGTGGTAACACCCACAACTCCAATAACCCTGAGGCATGAATTTCATTGTGAGCTCGATTGGTGTATTACTGTTGGACTTTATGACTTGGTCATCGGATTTGGATTGTGATGGATAGATTGTGATCGACTTATTGTGATGGACTTATAGTGATGGAATGTGGATTGTATCTATTGCGGTTGTAATGTGTTTGTCGTCATTGCGTGAGTTTACAAATTGCCGTTGGATGTGTGATTGATTATCTAAGGATCTGCTAGAATGCCTCATACGGTTTGAGAGATTGATATATATATTATAAGCGCAAATATTTTTTTGTCTGTTTGAGTGGATGTCCTATTTACTAGAGAGGTCATGCTGAAAATTTGTACATTCGGTGACTTAGTTTTAAGCGGTTTAAAGAGTTAAAGGTTGGTTTTAGTCTTTTAATAGAGGTAATAGGTTTTGTGTCTCGTTTGTTAATTCTTCGTTCGCTTGAACGTTGTGGAGTTTGATTCTTGATTCTTGAATCTTGTTGGTAATACTCTTGAATCTTGTGATGGACTTATTATGATGTGTTGAATAAGATTGAACGTGAAGATGGTTGTATTGAATGAGATGCATATCGATATATATATGCGTGATCGATATGGTTATATGTATTGAGTGTGATGCATATATATATATATAGGAAAATGATTCCATACTCCTGGGTGTACGTACTCCCACTTTCAGTATACCATTTAAATAATGTTGTTATACCTCTTTATCCTTTTGAGTAATCCTTTTGAGTATACTCTAATACTAATTATAATATATTCTAAAGTGAGTTTCACGAAAAATTTCATTAAAGTCCACCCTTTATAGCAATATTTGTTTATATATTCCTTTTACATATGAAAAAGGGTATATAGTAAAAAAATAAAGGGTTACGATGAAATTTTTCAACCATGTTGCATTTGAGTATCTTAGAATTATTATTAGAGTATCTTGAAAGTGATAAAGGAGTATGAAGTGTTCATTTAAGTGGTATATTAGAGGTGGGATATGTACTCAAGTCTAAAACTTCCTATATATATATATATTTGTGTATAAATATACGATAAATTAGTGAGCCATTAAAACCCACAATTTATCTGGCCTCGAGATAAATTCATGGGTTTCTTAAGCCCAGAATTTAACAATTAAATTTATGGGTTTCTTGAGCCCACGAATTTATGATTAACCCGTGGGCTAATATAGCCCATTTAATTTAATAGATTAAATTCGTGGACCAACATAGCCCACGAATTTAATCAGTTAAATTCGTGGGTTTCCCTAGTGCACGAATTTAACTCAGGTTCCCAGTTAAATTCGTGGGCTTGGAAGCAACCCACGAATTTAACTTAAATTCATGGATAGCCGAGAATTTAATTGATTTATTTCGTCGAGTTAAATTCGTGAACTAAATTCGACGGTTTGCCCACGAATTTAACTTAAATTCGTGGGTTTTGGCATAAATTCGTGGGTTTCTGGCCCATGAATTTTTCCCTATTTCTGGCCCAACAGAATGAAGTACCTAAACCATACAAAATCATTTCATTGAGATTCAGAAGTGATCATCACATGTCACTACAAATGAAGTACCTAAGAACTTATCCTCAATAGCAATACCTGTTGCATGTGCGTTGACCAAGTAGCGGGGAACTCCAGCTTCAAGCTTCTGCCCGTGCAGCTTCAGAACACACTAAAACATATATATAGAGAGGGGGAAATTATCCATTCCAATAGAAAATACAATTATTCTCAGAAAATAAAATTATCCATTTCAACTGTTTATCCTCAGAAAATTAAATTATCCATTCCAATAGAATGTAACAAACCCGGCGGTGGCCATGAGCCGCACCTCCATTGCCAGTGCCATATGCCTTCGAACCATGCACCTGGTTCCGATCTACGCGCCATCCTCCTTGGGCTCTGTCGAGGCAAAGCCGCACCTCGTTGCCAGAACGACGCTATTTCAACGCCGGTCGCCTCTGCCAAGCGCCAGCCCTGATGTGCCTTCCGCATCTACATCTCATCATCTGCGCGATCTTCTCGATTCGCGCAGTGCGCATCCCCAGTGCCGCCGCCCCTCCGGACCTTCAGCCTCATTGCCAGCCCTTGAGGCCAGCACCTGAGCGCCCGCATCTAACATCGCCGGCTCCGCTCAACGCATCGGTTTCGTTGACCCGCACCGGCGGCTTCTGCTCGCCGACCACCAATCTAGCAGCCTTCCATTGCCTCATCGTGCTAGCCAGTCTTCTATCCGATGCGCTTCGGCCTGGCCTCCACCAGCATGTGGATGCCCAATTTGATGTGAACGCCTAGGTACATATAACTAATCACATGTAATGCAAAGGCAGCAAAGTCATTAAAAGAAATTGATCTTGAATGAATTTTCTTGATTGATTTTGTGAAAACTATACAACATATATAGAGTACAAAAGGAATGATTGGCCGGCTATAAATTACCAGTACTAATCAGGGATTTTGTTATAATAATCAATCATAGTTGGAGAGATATGGTTGGTTGTAAATCAGGAAAGAATAATTAGCTATAATGATCGGCCATTATTGGAGATTTGGGGGTGGGGAAGAACGGACCGCTGCCACGAAGTGGTAATTAGATTAGTAGAGATACTACCAGCGGAAATATAACTAAATCCGAATTAATTTAATTAGATTAGAGTAAATAGAATAGATGACTAATATTTAATATTATGTATTGTAAAAGCGCTCTTTTCTTAAGCATGGTTCCTTGCTTGCAGTTGCAGGTAGTGTCGATACTGATCGACTCTATAAGCTTTTTGTTTGTTCTTTTCTTCTTTAGAGCAGAGTCTGTCTTTCCTTTTTTTTTAAAAAGCATAGATGCAAAGAGACTGTGTTGCACCGTGTTTAAATATCAGAGACTAAATTGAAAAGGCGATCAAATCCCAAGGTGACGTCCCCAAAATTGAAAGTTTTTGAATCAATTGAAAATCTTTGAATCGAATGTTTTCTGAATCATCCGGTAATCGAAAGTTCTTTGATTTTCGAGTTGATTTTTTCCTGGTTGAAAATTTGAAAAATTCATTTTGAAATTTCACCGGTTGAAAATTTTCAAATTCCAGTTAAAATTTCCCAAAATGAAAGTTTCAATTATGCCACAAGCCAAAGTCCTTTTCTTGTTCCTTCACATCAGCTTCCATTATCCTTAGAAAAAAAAGGTCCAGCCTCTGACTGCCATTGCTTTAAAGAGTTCTGCTAATATAAATTAGTTTCTTATTCCTATATTTAGCTTGATCTGTACGACGCCAGCTCATTGAGCTGCACTTTTCATTCGTATCAGCTCGACAAAGCATCAAATTCTTCAATCATCAGTGTTTCATCTACCATTAAAGTTAAACTTGATGACCTACTACGAGGGACTGTGTGTGCAACACCCGGCACAACGTTGCATGGAATGTCACTCTATCTTTTTGTCTCTGGACTAAAACAACAATACCAGGGTATTAAATCATGATTTTTGCAGCTTCACGGCAAGGTCCTAAAAAAGTGTGAAATCATGTGCTGAAAAATTGGCTAAATGATGAAATTGGCATTGCAAAGTGGTTGTGATCATGTCAAGTGTTGTGCATGTGTATGTACTGTTTGAGATGATTGTTTGATATGCCGGTGATAGCATGATGATAGTTTTGCTTGATGCAATACGCTCCTGTGAGTGGTTGCATGGATTGACCGTGAGTCAAGTCGTGGACTTGTGTTCGGATGTGTTTCTTGTTTATTCATGTGCAGGTGTTGCTCGAGGCGAACGAGGTCGATGACGTGACCGGAACTAGGTTCATAGAGGCCGAGGTTCGGGACTAGATTCGATGAAGAATCGAGGTCTTGGTGGTCAAGGAGGTAGTCTGGGGACGTTCGGGCTAGAGAACATGCACATAGAGGTGGTTAGTCACGTGAGTATGGCATGTGGGCTGTACCGCAGCGTGCAAGAGTTGTATATGGCCATATTTGGGCCAGGTTGACATGTATACGAATTCTTTCCATGTTGGGAGTGGAGTTGTCACTACAAAAAACAGTGAAAAATTCGTGGGTTTTTTAAATTCGTGGGCCAAAAAAACCCACGTATTTATATATTTAAATTCATCGGTTTATAAAAAAACCCACGTATTTAATTAAATTCATAGGCCAAAAAAACACCCACGAATTTATATATTTAAACTCGTCGGTTTATAAAAATACCCACGTATTTACTTAAATTCGTGGGCCAAAAAAACTCACAAATTTATATATTTACATTAAATCGGTTTTTTATACTCACGATGAATTTACGAGGGTTAACCCATGGCGTCTCCTCTCTTTTTCGCTCCTCTCACCCACCATGCCCCCCACAGCCCGCTCCTCTCACCCACCGCCCACGCCCGCCCCACTTTGTCCGTCCGCGCCGCCCTTCCGCCCTTCCGCCGCTCCTCTCTCTCTCTTCTTGCTCCTCACCAATCGCCCTCGCCCCACGCCGCTCTCTGTCCCAGACAACAGCGCCCTTGCCCCCCCCCGCGCGCCCCATCCCGGACCCACAGACCCTCGCCCCATGCCCGCCCCATCCCCAGACCTCCCCTTGGTACCACCAGCGCCCGCGCCCATATTTCCACGAGCCGCCGTAGCATCCTCCACTTGAATGAGTGCGGTTTCTCGAAAGAGTGAATGCATAACAATCTCCATTTATTTTACAATTCAAATATGGGCATAAAATTCGTTTAGTCTCAATGTGAAATGATTAATTCGTTTGAAGTTATTTCATCTCATTTTATATTCATTGCATATGGTATATATATTTTATTCTCTTCTTTGCTTGTATATAACGTTAGAGTTTAGGGTTTGCGTCGAGCAGAGAGAGCCTAAGCGTCACCGTTCGGGAAACGACACATCTCACATTTGCTTGTGAGGTCGCGTTCGAATTGTCCAGATATTTTGGACAGCACGAGAATGTTGGTTGTTGCATAGAGACTTTGTGGCGTGCCGAGGTTTTATGGGCACTACAAGAAAGCAGGGAAAAATTCGTGGGCCAAAACCCATGAATTTAGGCCAAAACTCACAATTTAAGTTAAATTAGGTGGGCAAGCATTCAATTTATTTCACGAATTTAACTCGGCAAATTAATCAATTAAATTTGTGGTACCTACAATTTAAATTAAATTCGTGGGTTCTAAAAAACCCACAATTTAGCTCATTAAATTCATGGGTTGGCAAAACCCACGATTTATTTATTAAATTAAATGGCTGAAAAAACTCACAATTTAGTTTGTTAAATTAAGTGAATGAAACTCACAATTTGCGATTAAATTAAATGAGTTGAAAAAACAATTTGTGACTAAATTAAATATTTGAAGCTTTTCACAATTTAGCTTTGTTAAATCCGTGGGTTCTAAAAACTCACTAATTTAGTGTCATTCATACAAAAAAAAATTGTAGCCAGACATAGGCGATCCCCCATTCCTACATGTACATCAATTTGGTGGACACTCATGTACTCCGTGTCTTCCTCGTGAATCGAAAAAAACACAAAGTTCAAAGACCAGTTCTTCTCCTCTAAACAAATCTAATTAATTTATTAAATGTCAAGCTAACATGTTAAATGTCCATATATGACATTGGTACCCAAAACAGTGCATGAAACTCAAAACATCAGTCTGATAGAAAGTATACAGATCAAAATCTTCTGATAAGGACAGCTTCTAATTACATACAAGAAGTGCCAAGCTGAGTTTTTGCCCCTCAAACCTTCATAATGGAATACCACATTGGCCCTACAAAAATCTTTTGCTAGCAACAAATTCTTCAGATAGATTAGAATACCCCAAAAAGCGTGGCAGCAGCAAAGAGCAAAAAAAGTACTCCTCCTAGCAGGCCAACCTGGTGAAATGCATTTTCTGTAAGCTAATATGAACTCTCGCCAAACTCTCAAATTCAATAGGATAACAGCAACATGCCAAAGCATTCATGATGAAATCAAAACAAGAAGCAATTAACTAGAACCAGAGATATGCTTTCTGTATCTGCATTAAAAATTCATCCTCGTACTCACTCATGAAGTGACTAGAAGTAACAAGCTAAAGCATAGAAGATCCACCATAAGACTTTTAGTTGTCTTACCTGCTTCTTAGATAGGTAGTTAGCTAGGAATGCTCCCCCGACAATTGCAAGGGAAATTGCAATCAAGTTTCCAGCTATGGCCCCACTAGCAACGCCCAAAGGAGACTACAAAAACAAGAGTCTGGTTAAGGCTTACACAAGCTAAACCAAATCTACAAGCAAGCCAATTATGAAAAGAAAAATCTACAAGCAAGCGTTAGTCATAAATATCAAATAGACCTGCGCAGCACCCAAAGCAATTGTAGCCAGCATAGAGCGATCCCCCCATTCCTACATGTACAAAAAATTGCCAAGCAATAAGTCAGTTTGTTCATGAATCAACAAGATCTAAGGACCAAGCTCCTAGAAGTGCTTGACAGATAATTTTTCTGAGCATGAGAAGCAACTTACCGCAAAGAAAACAAGACTGAAGGACTTCCAAAGGACCTCAAGAGGATTGGTGAGTTTCTTAGAAACCTGCAACAAAGAAAAACAACCTTCCATACATAAGATGGCAGACAGGGCAGGAAACCTCTTTCACTAATTCAATTTTGTCCGGAACACAACTCAACAAATCCTCAAAAGCATTACACACTAAAGATACAAATATTTTGTTGGAAACTGCATAATTGCACTGGATTTTCAGGAACTTAAAGCAAAAGCAAAAACATTATAGTCTCTAACAAAAATTCTGAACAGAATTTAAAGTTTGGAAATGCACAACCTTTTCCTTGACAAGCTCCTCAGCTTCAGCCAGTTTGCCAGGTTCAGAGTTTCCCTGAAGGTTTCCGTTTGCATTATCAGGAAGTGCCCATGCATCTTTTATTGACTTGAAACCGAAAAATGCAAGGAGAGCAACTGCTGCATATTCTCCTATGGGTAACGCTGCAGAAACACCAAGTTTCCAGAAGTATGTCCATTAGTATATATGAGACAAACTTATTGTAACTTCCGTGATCTAAAACCAATTCAAGTGCACAAAGAATGACAAATATATATGTTACTAATTTTATTACACAGAAAGTGCCAAGAAAAAGCATTAAAAAATTATTTCAAAGCGCAATTAATTGATATACTTAAGGACAGTAGTTATTACTAATTTGTTTGAAATTGTGCTGGTACAGACTGAAAGATCCGTCCAAGTATGACACTCACGATAGTCATAAGGGAAAGAGAAGCCATTGACCCAAGCAAAACCTGCTCATAAAATGCACACAAAAATATACAGCTACAACTGATACATAGGAGGAGAAAAATAGGATCTACAACACATGTAAGGTACCAAGGTCTAAAGTAAATAAACAGTAATTCACCACCAAGGTAATACAAATACAATCTTATTGAGTTGACAATCAACTTCTCAAGTCTCAAAACATGATAAGTTAAAATCAGAACAGTAGACAAAGCTGCATGCTGCTAAGCTTTATGTCATACATTACATGCCAATGCTTCAGATAGTGATATCTTGAAAGTGGTTTTGATCTGCACGCATTGTCAAGGATAAAAGTTCAGTGCTATTTATAAGAGGATGGGACAAATTGATTGAAAAGAAGTGGATGATGAACACTCACGGTTCAATTGAATTTCTGGTAGCAGAACTATTCAAATGTTCCCCATGACTACCTCCTTCATCTCCTTCATAGCTCCCAGCTCTAAGATTTACATTGGATGTTTGCACACTCACATCATGCATTATTGGTCTCAACCAAGGCAACAATCTATATCTTACTGTTAAAATAAAACCATGTAATTAATTATACAATAATGCCTAGCCAAAATCGAGCAACAGACCTAAAATAATAAAAAGCCTTCACCCTTGGGTATTGCAATCTTTTCAGCTTACATGTGATTCTGGGATGCTCTCTAACCAAAAATCGTAGCTTTCTCGTGTGATCTCAGTTCACATTGCAAACAATCACAACGGTGAAAAAGGATCGCAACATAAGTGAAAATCAAATGAACAGATGCAGCAACCTCAGCATATAACAAATTAACAATATGCATATATTTTTCTTTCAACAAATGACAAGGATACATATATAGATGCTAATGCATGCAGAAAAACAAATTAATGAATTTGGTGAAATGAACCACCCTCCACTGCCAGAAAAGTTTTGCAAAAGGGACCACCGCCAGGAAGTTTGCAAAAGGGTGAGTCAATTACATACCCTTAACATAATCATGCACTTGCTCATGATATCTTAACGGTTTATTTCAAACTGAATTCCTGCTCCTTTCCTTTCTACATAAGCCAACATATAGATGTAACAGCAAAACAAATGGATCCAGTTTTTGTAGTATTCAACAAAGTGGCATTGGAACAAAATTTGCAAGATACTCACCATGGAATCATCAGATGATGTTGCCATCTTTCCAACCTCTGATACACACATAAAAATTGTGAAATTCATATTGAAACATGAGCATCAGATTTACTGGGCCCTTGTCCATATGGAGAACGCTATACAAATAGATCTTGAAAGGCTTACAAAGTTAAAAGCAGTCCTCACCAGTGCATGGAAATTTTGCAGTTCTATGTAGTGGTTAAGTATAATTTTACCTGTGTAGTGATACATATAACCATATATATATCGCATATGCATCTCATTCATATATATATCGCATCACACTCAATACATATAACCATATCGATCACGCATATATATATATATATATATATATATATATATATATATATATATATATATATATATATATATCAATATGCATATCATTCAACACAACCATCTTCACATTCAACCACTCCACAACGAAGTTCAAGCGAACGAAGAATTAACAAACGAGACACCAAACCTATTACCTCTACTAAAAGACTGAAACCAACCTTTTAACTCTTTAAAACCGGCTTAAAACTAAGTCACCGAAATGTACAAAATTTCGGCATGACCTCTCTAGTAAATAGGACATCCACTCAGCAGACAAAAAAATATTTGCAGTTATAATATATATATATATCAATCTCTCAAACCAGAAGGAGACATTCTAGCAGATCCTTAGATAATCAATCTTATTCAACACAACCATCTTCACATTCAATCTTATTCAACACATCACAATAAGTCCATCACAAGATTCAAGAGTATTACCAACAAGATTCAAGAATCAAACTCCACAACGATAATAGTACCCATCGCCTTCTCGTAGACAATCCGGTATATCGTGCAAGCCTCGGTGAACACATCGTCGAGGTTTCTTGGTGTTTGTTCAAATTCAGCGGCGTTGTAGAGCATTTGCAGGTTAACAAACTATTTCTGAATGTTGGTAGAATCCTTAGGTATCTTGTTCTTGATGAATTGCATACTTACAAGCTTGTACTTTTGGTAGAGTTCTTCAAACTTTTTCTTCTTTTTTTTTCTTTATCCAAGAGGTCAATTAGTAGTTTCTTGTCTCTCAAGTACTCATCATAGCGGCATTTCCGGGCGTAGTTGCATTCTCGAGATGCTTCTCTCTTGGTGAAATGTAGGAGCAAAAGATATGTCCGGTTATAACAAAGTACGGAAACAAGAAAAGGAAAATAGTGAACAAATATCAGGCAGTTCATTCAATTTTCAACAAGTTGGGTAGATCACATCAGTAACTCAGCATAGGCCCAAAAAGGCCAAAACTAGTCAGTTGCTCAATATGGATTACATCAGTAACTCAGCATAGGCCCAAAAAGGCCAAAACTAGTCAATTTTCAATAAGTTGGGTAGATCACATCAGTGAACCCAAATATTCATATGAGCAAGCAGCACAACAATCAGTAGAATTAACAATATGCAAAATCTCCATAGTGCAGATAAACTAAATGAAAATACCAAACTGAAAAGGCAACAAGAGCTAGCTAACTAGAAAGAACTTACAAATTGGCGAACATTCTCAGGTTAGCAATATTACTTTATTCCTTCATCATATATTACTGCCCAATATGGATGTCGAATGGTAGGAAGAATATGCTTTCCGATCCATGAAGTGCGGATATTGTTTTATCATCGAGATCACCTTCAATATTGATCATTGGGAGGGTAGAAAGATAAACCGTTAAAGTATGATATACTTTGGCATGCAATGAACTTAGGACTTGCAAAGTAATACAGCAACATATTTCATATCACAACCAAGCGGATTGCACAAATTTAAAGTATTTTTTAGTCATAGAAAAATAGTTCATACCTCATAGTTCAAGACATTGACTGAAAAGTGTATTTCATTGCTCAAGAGTTTGATGCTTCAGTTCAATTCCTGAATCACCAAGCTGGAAAGGACAATCAAAATGACCAAACAAATTGTATTTGTCCAGCGGTCCAGCCTAATATAGAATAGATCTGCTTATTAAACTTGTAGTTTGTGAACAAGAACAGTATGGACTTTGGAGATTCTCCAGATAATTTACTAACACAATAAACATCATTTTACATTTCTATCTTTCACCACTCCTATCTTGAAGATCTCCATAGTCTGCTTTCGACATAAAAGCATCACTCATTAAAATTTATGCAAGTATGATCGGGTGCAGTATAGAATATACCACACAGCTTCCTTCGTGAGTTCTCAACTTATCATAAATGACATTATCTTACATTCTTACACTTTTGTATTGAATAGGTACAAGGGTATTTGTAAGTTGTTTAGAAAATAAATAAGAGAACTTTAGAAACAATGGAAGGATCGCCGAGAAAGGTTGAAGGACACAAAATTCACAGAATCATACTTGATTATCTGAAAATAAATGCAGCAAGAATACACTCAAAGCTCCATAATAGCCCTACATCGGCGTCTTATAAAGCCTATGTAACACCACGGCACTCAAATTGCCCCATATTACACCTTCTATCACCAAGAACTACAAATCACTAAGAATAAATATTCGCAAAACAAGCGAACAACTAGGAGTTTGTCAAAATTATTAAAAATTTAACAAAGACACTCCCCTAAAACTAGGACATCCACTCAGAGTGAAAAACATTAGCGGTTATAAGATATCATTCTAGCGGTCCTTAGTTAACCAATCACACATCTAATAGAAATTAATCAACTCCACCACATAACTATTACGGAGACGAGAACTCATTAAACATAACCACAAACAACCTTTCACAAGAATTCTTCACGAGCTATTAAGATCAGAATTATGAATCATTATGATGGAACGGTGAGGATGTGAACGTGATTGTGCTACTACCCCCATCCATGCATGCCGGCTTCAAAACACCTACAAACATTAAATCACAAGCGTGAGATCAAACTCAGCAAAGTACACGAGAGTAACAATTCCAAATTAGCAGAAGTAAAACAAGAGCTTGACTATAAGAGCAAGTAATACAATTGGAACAACCACCAGAAATTACGCATTTATACCCATTTTAAGCAATAACTTGACCATACCCAAAATTTACCGCAATCAAGTCATCAACTTGATAATAAAACCACTCAACGTAAAAGAGGCATCACTTGGCTCTATATCACAACGTCTCCCGACTCAACCACCCCTTGTTGCAACTCAACCATTTTCATCGACTTTATTCGAGTTCAAAACTCAAATTTTACTCCACGATATTCATACAACATAATTAGCAAAGCAAAGAAAAGAAAAGCGCTAATTCATCAATTCAATTCAATCTCCCCTTTTTGGGTTGAGTCCACGACTCAACATTCAATTACCATAATCACCATCCATATTGTAACACTCGGCACCCGTGCCCTGAATGTTACCTCCTCTAGCACCAACAATTCGAAACACTAAGAATAAATATTTAGCAAAGCGGCGAACAACTAAGAGGTTGTCGAACTTACTAAAAATTTAAGACACCTCCCTAAAACTAGGACATCCACTCGGCAGACAAAAAGCGATTGCGGTTATATGATATCATTCTAGCAAGTCCTTAGTTAACCAATCACACCAAACAGGAAATAATAAATTTCACCACGATGAACAATACATTACAACCACATTAATTACATCCAGAATTAACGAATTTGTTAATTAAACGGTTGGAGACCGAAGTCGTGCACGTGTGACTACTCCCAACCCGATGAGCCAGCTTCAAGGTACCTAAAATAAGAGAACAACAAGCGTGAGTCCAAGACTCAGTAAAGTGCAATCAAGTATGAACAGTAATGAATTCGACTAGAATACAACTACTTCAAGACATAAAGTAACAGTTTCTTTAATTAACATCCGTAAATACAGGAAGCAATTTGAATTCATATAAGTCCAAACGTAAGAACACAATTACTCCATTATTTGATATAACCATTACTTAATTGAAATCATCCGATTAAGCAAGCGATAATTAACCCACTTACCATGTCCAACTCGGAAAGCGTAACTAAAACTTACTCAAGCCTCGGTAATCATTTACGGATGAGTCACGACTCACCCCTTAACGGTTCTTTTGTTCTCCTCAATCAACAATTGCAACACACAATGGAATGCAATGCTTTTATGCGTTCATGCTCAAAATGCAACCTTTAAGTCTATCTGGTATAGGTGAGTGCACACCCGGCGTGCACCCTCTCATTCCCAACCATCCGTGGTGGGCCCTACTCTTATTGACTCGCTCCCATCCGTGAGATAGGACTACGAGGTAGGACTTTTGTACTCACTACGTGTAGTCTGAGGCCCACATCAACATGGGTCGCCTCTTACGTAATGAATGCGCAAATGCAATGACATGGTTATAAGCACGACACAAACATAAATATAAACACGCACATTATCATTTACTCACTTTATCATTCGCATCAATAGAAACATACTCATTCGTACACTTCGTAAGGCATTGAAATAACTGAAATTGAATACTTACTTTCCAATTGCTAACACTCATCCATCCTCATCATCACACTAAGAACAACTTCTAGGTATGCTATTAAACATAAGCAAACTATTAGAATTTCCATAATCTTATCGCAAGCAAGGCATTTAAAAATCTAATAACGCACTAGGGGATGCACTTGCCTTTTACCGACTGAAAATGGAGCGGCATTTGGAATCTTAGCGCTAGCATGACTTCCCAGGATTAAAGAAAGCCTGAATTTAGAACACATACACATAATATAACTTAAGACAACAAACCACATAAATAAAATCACTAGAACTAGTGCCATTTAATCCCAGGAAGATGCAACATGAAAACATGGGATAGCCGATTTGATAGTGTGATAAAAATTCACAAAATAAGAAGTCAAGTGCAAGCTAAAATCACAATGAAAACAGATGAAAAACATTCCACAAACTCGGTCCATGGAAACACCACCAAGTTCTGGTGATGGATCTCTACTTGGTGTTTGGTAGTCTATTGATCACAGTTAATATATATTCAACATTAAATGCAAATAAAGAAGTAGAGTGGATAGACCGGAGAAAGATCTATTAATAATATAGTAAATGTAACCTATGCCCTATTAAACACTTACTGGCAAAGCACAAGACATTACTACAAGCTATTGACTTCTCTGACTTCGCCATATCTCTTTGTATGAAGGTACCCAAACTTTATTTTCAACATTTTTACATGGTGACAACAAGTTGGGTGAGAGAATGGTTAAACAGATTCAACTAGTGCTACTAGTATAAAACAGTACAACATCTGAACCTTTTTAGTATTTATGCATCTATGAAATAATCTCCCAAGTAGAAGTCGAAAGCAGTAAAAGATGTTGTCATACCTCCTTGTGGAGCATTGATATATGTGGTAAATGTAACACCCCAAACATAACGAAATTTCATTCTATCTTTCATAAGATTTAGATCACCTCGACTGGGTTAGCAAATTGCCACAATGCAAATGATCCTATCAAGAAACCACACACACAATAACATTACATTCTCATGAAAACCTAGTTAGGCATTTCATCAAACACCCTACATGCAACTAATTTCCCCCAAAATTTATACCTCAAATCTCGCTCAAGGATTCATGGAGGAAAGGGAGGTGGAGCGGAGGCGGTCAGGCGGCAGCGGCTTGGCGACGGCGGCGGCCTTGTGAGCACTGGAGGCCGGAGATGCACGGCAACCTTGAGTCTTGAGGAGGCACGGGCTCGGGGGCGGCGAGAGCCTGAGGCGCCGAGCTCGGCGGACCGTGGGGAGGTCGTGAGGCGGTGCAGTAGCAGGAGACCAGGCAACGCCGAGGTGGTCGGGCGGCGCTTCGGCGGCGTGCGCGAAGGCAGGCGTCTTGTGAAGGCAGCGAGGGAGGCAGGAGGAGGCCGGAGAGGCGGCGACGGAGGCCAGGCAAGAAGGGGGGAGGAGCAGCGAGGCGCCATAGAGGAGAGGGAGGAGAAGCAGCGCTAGAGAGGAGAGGGTCGATCGGCGCCAGAAGAAGTGGGGAGACAGTGAATCGCCAGGCGGCCTTGGTGGAGAGAGAGCCCTCTGCTCTCTCTCATTTTTTCTAGGGTTTATCCTCTAATTTCTTTTCTTTACAAACTCCAATAAGTGAATAAACCAATAAAAGGCTAGGGAAAAAAAGAGTAAAAGCTACACAAAATTCTAGAGACCACAAATCAACCAACTCCAAAGACTGACATTTCAAACTCACGGCGAAAAGGAAATCCTTGGATCTAAGAAGACAAACAATTCCGGCCAAAACCCTGGTAAACGATTTGCGGTATTACACTCTTCCCCCCTTTAACAGAATTCGACCTCGAATTCTGACCACAATAAGAACACCAACAAGAACAACAGAAACAAATACAAAACAAGGATACCCGAAGCAACAAATCCAGGTATTCCTCACAAGAGGACCTCCAAAATGCAATCCACTTCTCTTTCCAATTAAAAAAAACAAGAACTTAACTCAATACATCCCTTTTTCAATCAACACTCACTTTACCTCCTTAAATTGACATGGCACAATTTCATTTCCAACCTCATTTCCACATTATAAATTTTAGTCTTTCTTCTACCAGACCTACTTCACCTGAAGAGAAAAAAGCCCGAGGTACAAGTTCACAAAAGAACTTTTCACATCAGATTGTCAACACTTTAACTACACTCATCTGAACTCAACCGTTCAGTCTCACGACAGAAATGGTAACGAATTACCAACAACTTACAAGTAGTTCACTATTAAGGTTAAACAAGCACCGTACCAGAACATAGCATCCAAACTATTTTCCCAAAAGGATTACATCTAAGACAGGAACGACCTTCATCACTCTTCACTCTGAAACCACTTACGATCAACACCGAAGCCGGATCAATCACTTTCTTTTCAAACTAGCAAACAAGGAAAACTCGATTCCTTTAACCACTCATTTCAAATTTCAACGATTTAAAACCTAGGCACCAAGCTTTGCCTCGGGGAAAACTCCATTAAGAGAGAAACACTACTCAAAACTTTTATTAAAGCAACTCACAAAAACAAGTCATCAAGCTTTTGCCAACGAAAACATCTCTCTTTCACTAGAAGCGATTTCATTCTCGAAAGAAAAAACCAATCGGGAAACCGATCCACTTTCACCCATAAACCAACACTTTCTTAAGAGACGGAAAACTTGCTTTCTAGCAGAAAAATTCTTAACCAATCAAAGATCACCTATGACACATTCATAAGATTTACCTTTTAAAAACCTTCACAAATACCGCCCTTTCAAATAAATCCAACTCCAGTCCGAATAGAGATACTTCTATATCCAAATCAAGAACTTCCAAACCGTTACCTTGAGTTTGGCCATTTCCTTTAACTAATAAACCAAAGATAACTCAAACTAAATATCTTAGCAAGGCAATTAAATTACACTTTTCTACGAAGTAACACTTTCTACATCCATGACATATTACTCCATGATTAATCTTTCTATCATCCTCATTTTCAAGCCTCAAGGTTAAACCCAATCTTGTCTATTCACACTAATTGCTGGAAGCTCTAAAATGCAAGACAGAAAATGCCTTTGCCAACAATACTCAACAACCGATCATATGGACAAACCAATCCATATATATATTTAAACATGAGTTCACCTTACATTCCACCATTTCTAGTATTCCAATACGCTTACCAATAATGGTTTGATATAATTTACATAACCTAATCTTTCTTCTATTACATTCTCCAATAAATATAACCACAACTGGTCCTAATATCATCAGACATTGCATCAACATTTTCCTCTAGTCTACAACCCATGCTAAGCCATAAATCATACAACTTCCTATTCCGAGTTTAGGACAATTGTTTTCAACGAAACTTTCCGTACTCAGCATATAGAGTTCATGCTACCCATACGTCAACATTAAAACGATCATAACCTACTCCAACTATGAATGACTCCAACAATAAATAATACCTCCTCAAGATATAATCTTTAATTGTAGAACTAAGGCGATCATTCACTAGGGGTAAAACTATACTCGAGTCAACCGTTCTATACGCCCTCATTCCTTGTTTACAACACTGAATAAGTTAATCTATCGACTCACTCTATTAGATGGTCTAAACACAACCAAGACCAACCACTTCCAACATTTTACACCAACGCACTCCAGTACTTTACACCAACTCCTTTCTATAATAGGTTCATCAAACAGATCATTCTAAACCTTCTTTATCGAGATCAGTGTTAATCTTACATGAACACAATTCCATTCTTCCATTTAATGTCGCGGTTCGCCACAACAAACATGAAACTCTAATCAACTTCACTTTTGGATCACTTCCCAAATCGATTAGATTTCTCTAACAATACATCATAATAGAATGGATTTAAACAACCAACACATCTACTTTAACCCAAGCGGTTGTCTACTTCATCACAAAGTTCTAACTATGCATCAACAAATAACCCTTTTTAAACTCTCGTTGGTCACCTACCCTTGAAATTACAAAGTATGACCCCAACCTTTAAGTAAACACCAACTTTTAAGCGAGTAAGCGCGTTAAACATTTCTCTTTCGAGAAAAATAAAACCATAAATCACAGAGGGGTTCGACACTCAAATTTTTTTTCTCGAAATGACAATACTCAATCCTTGTCATACATAGGTTCTCCGAATAAAATGCCAAACTCAAAACTTCCACGAATGAAGAGGGTTACAAGAATGATCTCTCAAAAAGGAAAAACAACAAGATCAAATAACCCATTTCCTTACAAAGCAAAAATTCCAATCCTCACAACTAAGTTTGACACAAAACATCAATAACTCTTTTAAACTCGGAGAAGGACAAACACCAGAATAAAGAACCTTCCCCGCCAAGCAACCAACAACACTGCGCGTCTAAGCTGGAAAAGCAATCAAAAGAGGCGCAACACTAAACTCTTCTCCTTTGTCATAAACCTTGAAAGACAAGACCAAACACTCTACTCCACCAACTTTCCGATCTCTGACATAAAGGACAGGCACTCTCCCCATGGGAGGTTCTTCGTCCTATGGTGATGGCTCAAACCGGCCACACCACTAATCCACAACTTACATCACAATTACCAATCCCCGACCAAAACCCCTTTGGCACAAAGTAACTCATAAACATATAAACACTTATCACGGAGAAAAGAAGGTGACCGAAACCCTTCGCACCACAAATTCCTTAATCACAAATATTCATTGAACTCTTTCATAACAATAACAATATGCATCGGCATAATTAGCATTCAACAAGAAGGCTCATAAAACATTACAACAGTAATGCGATAATTGCCCAACCCATCCTCATGCACCGAGTGTGTTAAGTTTTAAAATAATTAACCAATCTATCTCAAGTTTTAAATTATTGCCAAGAGGCCAAACTTTAAAGGTTAATCCTAATCCATGTTTCTAATTTCACAAAGCAAAATTTTAGTTTACTCCAGAGTAAATTTGCTAATTTCAAACCCCACGGACCAAGCCCACTCTGATACCAACTGTAACACTCCGGCACCCCGTGCCCCGAATGTTACCTCCTCTAGCACCAACAATTACGAAACACTAAGAATAAATATTTAGCAAAGCAGCGAACAACTAAGAGGTTGTCGAACTTACTAAAAATTTCGGCAGCACCTCCCCTAAAACTAGGACATCCACTCAGCAGACAAAAAACAGTTGCAGTTATATGATATCATTCTAGCAACTCCTTAGTTTACCAATCACACCAAACAGGAAATAATAAATTTCACCACGATGAACAATACATTACAACCACATTAATTACATCCAGACTTAACGAATTTGTTAATTAAACGGTTGGAACCGAAGTCGTGCATGTGTGACTACTCCCAACCCGATGAGCCAGCTTCAAGGTACCTAAAACAAGAGAACAACAAGCGTGAGTCCAAGACTCAGCAAAGTGCAATCAAGTATGAACAGTAATGAATTCGACTAGAATACAACTACATCAAGACATAAAGTAACAGTTTCTTTAATTAACATCCGTAAATACAGGAAGCAATTTGAATTCATATAAGTCCAAATGTAAGAACACAATTACTCCATTATTTGATATAACCATTACTTAATTGAAATCATCCGATGGCAAGCGATAATTAACCCCACTTACCATGTCCGACTCGGAAACGTAACTAAAACTTACTCAAGCCTCAGTAATCATTTCTGGATGAGTCACGACTCACCCCTTAACCGGTTCTTTTCGTTCTCCTCAATCAACAATTGCAACACACAATGGAATGCAATGCTTTTATGCGTTCATGCTCAAAATGCAACCTTTAAGTCTATACCGGTATAGGTGAGTGCACACCCGTCGGCGTGCACCCTCTCATTCCCAACCATCCCGTGGTGGGGCCTACTCTTACTGACTCGCTCCCATCCGTAGATAGGACTACGAGGTAGGACTTTTGTACTCACTACGTGTGAGTACAGAGGCCCACATCAACATGGGTCGCCTCTTCTGTAATGAATGCGCAAATGCAATGACATGGTTATAAGCACGACACAAACATAAATATAAACACGCACATTATCATTTACTCACTTTATCATTCGCATCAACAGAAACATACTCATTCGTACACTTCGTAAGGCATTGAAATAACTGAAATTGAATACTTACTTTCCAATTGCTAACACTCATCCATCCTCATCATCACACTAAGAACAACTTCTAGGTATGCTATTAAACATAAGCAAACTATTAGAATTTCCATAATCTTATCGCAAGCAAGGCATTTAAAAATCTAATAACGCACTAGGGGATGCACTTGCCTTTTACCGATGAAAATGGAGCGGCATTTGGAATCTTAAGCGCTAGCATGACTTCCTAGGATTAAAGAAAGCCTGAATTTAGAACACATACACATAATATAACTTAAGACAACAAACCACATAAATAAAATCACTAGAACTAGTGCCATTTAATCCCAGGAAGATGCAACATGAAAACATGGGATAGCCGATTTGATAGTGTGATAAAAATTCACAAAATAAGAAGTCAAGTGCAAGCTAAAATCACAATGAAAACAGATGAAAAACATTCCACAAACTCGGTCCATGGAAACACCACCAAGTTCACAACTGATGGATCTCTACTTGGTGTTTGGTAGTCTATTGATCACAGATTAATATATATTCAACATTAAATGCAAATAAAGAAGTAGAGTGGATAGACCAGAGAAAGATCTATTAATAATATAGTAAATGTAACCTATGCCCTATTAAACACTTACTGGCAAAGCACAAGACATTACTACAAGCTATTGACTTCTCTGACTTCGCCATATCTCTTTGTATGAAGGTACCCAAACTTTATTTTCAACATTTTTACATGGTGACAACAAGTTGGGTGAGAGAATGGTTAAACAGATTCAACTAGTGCTACTAGTATAAAACAGTACAACATCTGAACCTTTTTAGTATTTATGCATCTATGAAATAATCTCCCAAGTAGAAGTCCAGAAACGAGTAAAAAGATGTTGTCATACCTCCTTGTGGAGCATTGATATATGTGGTAAATGTAACACCCCCAAACATAACGAAATTTCATTCTGTCTTTCATAAGATTTAGATCACCTCGACTGGGTTAGCAAATTGCCACAATGCAAATGATCCTATCAAGAAACCACACACACAATAACATTACATTCTCATGAAAACCTAGTTAGGCATTTCATCAAACACCCTACATGCAACTAATTTCCCCAAAATTTATACCTCAAATCTCGCTCAAGGATTCATGGAGGAAAGGGAGGTGGAGGCGGAGGCGGTCAGGCGGCCTTGGCTCGACGGCACATGACAGCCTGTGCACGCTTGAGGCCGGAGATGCACGGCAACGCCAAAGTGGGAGGCACGGCTCGGGAGGCGGCAGAGGGTGAGGCGCCGAGGCTCGGCCGGACCCGTGGGAGGTCGTGAGGCGGTGCAGGCGGGGAGACCGGAACGCCGAGGTGGCTGGGCGGGCGAGGGCGGCGGCGTGGCACGGCCAGGAGGCGTGGCGTCTTGAGAGCCGGTGGAGGGAGGCACGGGGAGGAGGCCGGGGAAGGGGCGACGGCGAGGCGCGGCAAGGGCGGGGAGGAGCAGCAGTGCGCCATAGAGGAGAGGGGAGGAGCAGCAGCGCGCCAGAGAGGAGAGGGTCCAGTCGGCGCCAGGAAGAAGTGGGGGAGACGAGTGAATCGCCAGGGGCGGCGCGGCTGGAGGCTCTCTCTCTCTCCTTTTTTTCTAGGGTTTTATCCCCTCCAATTTCTTTTCTTTACAAACTCCAATAAGTGAATAAACCAATAAAAGGCTAGGAAAAAAAGAGTAAAAGCTACACAAAATTCTAGAGACCACAAATCAACCAACTCCAAAGACTGACATTTCAAACTCACGGCGAAAAGGAAATCCTTGGATCTAACAAGACAAACAATTCCGGCCAAAACCCTGGTAAACGATTTGCGGTATTACACATATGACACCCATTTACCACAACACTCATTATTAAAGATGCAATGCACATGAATGCTCATTTCCATGCACGTACCGGTACTGCCGAGTGCCCACCCGTCGGTGTGCACCCTCACGTCCCTTCCATCCTGTAGATGGAAGGTGCCTACTCTTGTCTCGCCCCATTCACCTCGATGAATGGGACTACGAGGTAGGACTTTCGTGTTCACTACGTGTGAATCTGAGAGGCCCGCATCGTAATGGGTCGCCTCTTCCATTATGAATGCATAAATGCAATTTTCATGAATGAAATGCAACTTTTCATTCAATGCCAACACTAACATACCATAACCATATACATACACATATCCAATTCTCACATTCATAAGTCACCAGCGACACTAGTAAAATCAGATTCCACCGTAAGACATGGCAACTCATAACGTTTACGTCGCATAACTACATCCTCGGCCTTGAGCCATGTCCACACAATACACTTGCAATTAGATGCTCACATATACTATCTTTATAAATGACTTAACCATTGGAACCAAACTCATGTTAGCCCCAATCACTCAAACAACATACTGCTATAATCAACCTTACTAAAACTCGGTCTCAAATAGAGTTCATCTAATTATGAGCAACAATTAAATTAAGAAGCACCACATATGAACACACATCCACACTCAATAACACGATTGTACTTGCATTCCTTCCTTAACCTTTTAATCATCATAAACATTTTCATAAGATGAAGCACCTTCTAGCTATATTCAAGCAAAACTTACCTCTTGCGTATTCATCGGCACTTACGTTCGCTAATAGCAAACAATCGATTAATCCTCCTAGCCACAATCTAGGGAATACACTTGCCTTTTACCGATGAAGAATGGTGTGGCATACGGTCGAGGCCACTCCTAACAGAACATTCTCTGCAATTAAACAATATTCATCCAACTTAAATTCATACACACTCGACACTAGCAACGAAAGAAATCAACTCTTTTGCATGTCATAGGTATAGTGATTCAACTCCAAACTCATTCGGGGATGCAGAACAAGTAAAATCCATGAATAGATGATCGATCAACACTTAACAACTGAATCAGAATTTGAGGAGCACAATCAATCAAGGGTACACTAACACCTTTTTCAACCTGGGATCTTACGTATTTGATTAATAACGATAACATTAACAATATGAGCTGATATACCAATAGCCTCTGCAAAACACCCTTCCTAAACACTATGCACAAAAGCTAAACCCTTGAAGAAAGAATAGCACTAAATAACTGGGGAATCTACTAGGAGGATATGGTTGGGTTTGATCCTAGGAGTAGCTACTGCTACCAAAACCAATCAGTGATATCATCAAGTCCCTTCCTTAGAATTTCAATCTTCCCTCCAACTAAAATCACGCATACATATTAAAAGGCTAAGCTTTATGTTTTACAATAAAGAACTCAAATTCAAGCCTTATTCACTACCCTTAGAAATCACAACATACCAGTATAGATATATGCACACAAATTCAGAAAGGCATTAAAATTATGGCTTAAGCACTTTCAAATAATTGGCCAAGATAGATTTTGTACTAGAACAACACTATTATACCTGTAATTTAGCAACTTAAATTCACCTATGATCTGAATTAAAGCACATCAACAACAGACTCCAGCATTGTTTTCAAGTTCAGACTAGCATCACGATTATCATCATAAATAATAAGCTACCTTGGAGACTATTCCAAGTAATCGAAATTCTGTTGGATGCATGCATGCAAACTTCTCCATGTACATTATGTTTTCATAACAACCCTCTGATGCTAATAATCAAACAAGAGAGGAAATCCAATTGGCATAATCTACACATCATATGAAAGAGTCTACATGCAAGCTAACTCTATAGAGAGCAAATCCAAAACCCTATCAGCCACATCTAAGCACAGAATAGAGTAGTTCGGGGTGCCCCCAGTAAAAGCTATCAATATGCTCTTTGTGCTCAAATGTTATTTAGTAGATCAGCAAATCTAGAACAGAAAGAGCATCCTGTATATTGCAAAATCAACCGTGCCAGTAGATGTTCATAAAATATTCTAATCTACAATCTATAATTTAATTCTGTGAGCACATCAAAGATGGGACAACCATTCATTCAAGCAAGGTTGCATGCACACATTTCATCAAACACCTTGTCTACACAATTCATCCACACTAGTATTCCACCTCCACTTACCACACAAGGGAGAGGAAGGAGGAGGAAGTCTTGGCCGAGTCTGCATCGCTGCTGCTACCACCGTCTTCTTTGCTCGCTTTACTCTGCCTTGCCGGCCTCTGTTGGGTATTGCTGCTCTTGCTGCCGAGCCATGAAGGAAAGGCCACTGGTGCTGCTGCCTATGCGCCGAGCCAGCAAGGGAGGAGCTGGGACGACACTCGGGCAGAGGAGGAAGGGCGCGGCGGGGAAGGAAAGGCGGCTGGCCGGCCGGAGCGATCGGGAGGCGCGCAGCAAGGAGCAACGACAGGGCGACCAGCAGGGGGAGGGAGAGGCGCGCCGGCCTGGACTAGAGGTTGCGGGGAGGAGCTGGCCGGGAGAAGCTCGACCAGAGGCAGCGCTGGCTGGGGAGCAACGACAGGGAGACACTCGGGTGGAGAAGGGAGCAGGGAGAGTGGCGGCTGGGAAAAATATCTGCCCAAGGAAGTGAATAGCAGCCACACAAATAAAAGAAGGAGATGAGGTTAGGTGGAAAATGATCTGTGTATTACACTCTCCTAGTAAAGGAATTCGACCCGAATTGAAGAATGCCCACCAAAACCAAAGTCCACAAGGGACTTAAAACTTCTTGGCAAATTCACACACCATGCAAGGACTTCAAACAGAGACAAGTGATAAACCAAGTTTCCAAATTGAACTACTACAAAACGATTTGACTAAGCTCAATTAAGTGCAACTTCTCCGCAAGAACTCGGTCAAAATCAACTCAATAGGTCAAAATTCCAAAGGACCACCGCCCAAGATCAATGCTCTCTACAGAACACTACCATCAAATTATGAAATCCTTCACTACAACCATCTGAACCCAAAAGTTTAGTCACACGATAGAAATGGTGACATAGATATCATCATCTTCCAAGTAGTTCACTAATAAGGGTTAAACAAATGCCACCAAGGAACCACCTCAAAAGTATAATCCTCAATTATTATCCACCCAAAATCCCTCGATTCTCTTTAGCAAAACTAACCACCTTCATCCCTTTCAAATGGTGCGAAAAAATACACACCAAGGAAAACTCAACTTTTAAGAGAAACATCCTTTGGACTTTTACTGGTAGCAATCCCAAAGACCAAAGAAAACTCTATTCTCTTTATTATACTCAACCCTATACCATAAGTTTCCATATCCAGTAACTCCAGCTAGAACACAAAGGAAATACAATTCCCGTTTTGACCAATTGAACCACGTACATCATCTTGAACCCAAAGCATTAAAATCTACCTGAGAGAGGATCTTGATAGAGCCCAATCATCACTCATTTTCTTCTTCCAAAACCAAATTTGCAAGAGAAGACCCGATTCTCTATCATCATATAAATCGCCTTTAACACTCTCAATCAATGCAATAAAATTCACCCGGAAACTCCAAATAAAAGAGAAACCCCACACAAATCGCTGACAAAAGCTCTCATAAAACCAAGAAACAACTCTGCTTACTTTAACCAAAGCAAAATCTCTCGCATTAAACTAAAACCGTCGCTTGGTAGAGGAAACCAACTTTCAAATTAAGCATTTGAACCCATAACCATCACATTCTTCCTCAAGAAAAAAGGAAACTCGTTCCCAACAACCACCTCACCCACAGAATCACTTACGAAACATTCACCAGATTCACACTTTGAAATAATCGCCAACACATCACACAACTCTAATCAAATCCGGCTCTAGTCAACATAGAGTTACAAAACCTAATCTTTCTTTAACTACTTTCTACTATTCATATAACCACCACTGGTCATAGTATCATCAAACCCTAACTAAATCTATCTCATGACAATCAACACCAGACGCGTGCCATCCTTTACTTCGGTTTACTAGCCATGACGAACCTCGATAAAATCTCCACTAGACCTATTCCACAGATAAGGCTCCCAAATAGACATTCATACAACCATTCCATATACTCATCCTTTAATTTTACATTGATTAATTCATTTTGTCGGTCCACCATTTAATTAACTCATAAGCAACATAAATTTAACAATTCTCATGCCTTTGCATTAATATACTCCGGTACTTTACATCAACATCTTACTAATATAAATTTCATCCATGAGAAAATTCTAGTCCCTCTCAATCTGATCAATACTAGTCTTACCGGAATACAAATCCTGAACTTCCAATCAATTCCACAACTCACAACCATTGTAATAACTCTAATCAACCTTTCATTTTAGAATCACCGCCATTCCAATGAATCATTCTATACCATGCAATAAATGTGGTTGTCTTTAGATCACCAACAAATTACATTTAATGAATCCGTAACCCTCCTTATCCGGAAGCTTAACTACTTATCATATACTTAACGCCTTAAACATCCTCGTGGGTCATGTACCTAACCTTTAAAGGAAACCAAAATTCTTAAATATGAGCAACAACAAAACCATCTTTCTTTCCAGAAAAACTCAACCATAAATCATAAGAGAATTCGACTTCCAAATTCCCAAACTCCGACGGAAGACAACTCCTTAAACAAATCTCCAGACTTACAACTTCCGAGAAGGAGGATAGATACAAGGGGAAAAACGAAAAGATTCACCACGTCCTTCCCGATAAAACCTTAACACTGAAAATCCACACGACTTAAGTTTTGCACCAAGAAAACTTCAATAACTTTCTTAAATGAAGAGCTAAACAACCACAAGAACAATGCCTTACCTTTCTCCACAAAACAAACAATCAAATTGGACACCAAAAGGGTAGCAACCGAAATCCAAAAGGATTCATCACCAGCCTCTTTCTCTTTGAATCCACTCATCTAAGGCAAAAGAAACCAACCTTCCCTCCTTACCCTCTAAACTGCTCCACGAAAATGACGACTCAAGAACGAAAGGTTCCCCAACAAGAAGGTGGCACTAACCACCACACCCACAACTAAACCAAAGGAACAGGGTCAAAACCTCTCGGCTTAACCATTATCATGAACATAAGCGCACTGATTCCAACAATCCTTTCATAGTCAAAGCAATACGCAACAATAATTTAGCATTCAACAACAAAGCTTATATACACAGTAATTTAACATTCAATCATCAAAGCTTAAATGCAACATTTAAGCGTAATGCAATGATACCCATCCCTTCCTATTGTGCATCTGTGTGTCAATTTTTATATTAATGAACCACGCTATTCCAGATTTTAAGGTTATTACCCTAAGGCCAAATTTTAAAAGTAGATACCTATGCCATGTTTCTAACTCCACATAGCAATTTTTAGTTTACTCTAGAGTAAATTACTAATTTCACATACCACGGACCTAAAGCCCGCTCTGATACCAACTGTAACACCCTGGCACCCCGTGCCCCGCATGTTACACCCTCTAGCACCAGAACTACAAATCACTAAGAATAAATATTACATAAAGCAAGCGAACAACTAGGAGGTTGTCAAAATTATTAAAAATTTCGACAAAGACCTCCCTAAAACTAGGACATCCACTCGTGAGATGTAAAACATTAGCGGTTATAAGATATCATTCTAGCGGGTCCTTAGTTAACCAATCACACATCTAATAGAAATTAATCAACTCCACCACATAACTATTACAGGATAGGAACTCATTAAACATAACCACAAACAACCTTTTACAAGAATTCTTCACGAGCTATTAAGATCAGAATTATGAATCATTATGATGGAACGGTGAGGATGTGAACGTGATTGTGCTACTACCCCCATCCATGCATGCCGGCTTCAAAACACCTACAAACATTAAATCACAAGCGTGAGATCAAACTCGCAAAGTACACGAGAGTAACAATTCCAAATTAGCGTAGTAAAACAAGAGCTTGACTATAAGAGCAAGTAATACAATTGGAACAACCACCAGAAATTACGCATTTATACCCATTTTAAGCAATAACTTGACCATACCCAAAATTTACCGCAATCAAGTCATCAACTTGATAATAAAACCACTCAACGTAAAAGAGGCATCACTTGGCTCTATATCACAACGTCTCCCGACTCAACCACCCCTTGTTGCAACTCAACCATTTTCATCGACTTTATTCGAGTTCAAAACTCAAATTTCACTCCACGATATTCATACAACATAATTAGCAAAGCAAAGAAAAGAAAAGCGCTAATTCATCAACTCAATTCAATCTCCCCTTTTTGGGTTGAGTCCACGACTCAACCTTCAATTACCATAATCACCATCCATATGACACCCATTTACCACAACACTCATTATTAAAGATGCAATGCACATGAATGCTCATTTCCATGCACGTACCGGTACTGCCGAGTGCCCACCCGTCGGTGTGCACCCTCACGTCCCTTCCATCCCGTAGATGGAAGGTGCCTACTCTTACTGTCTCGCTCCCATTCACCTCGATGAATGAGACTACGAGGTAGGACTTTCGTGTTCACTACGTGAACACAGAGGCCCGAATCAGAATGGGCAAATGCAATTTTCATGAATGAAATGCAACTTTTCATGAATGAAATGCAACTTTTCATTCAATGCCAACACTAACATACCATAACCATATACGTACACATAGCCAATTCTCACATTCATAAGTCACCAGCGACACTAGTAAAATCAGATTCCACCGTAAGACATGGCAACTCATAACGCGTTCACACGCTAACTACATCCTACGCCCCGAGCCATGTCCACACAATACACTTGCAATTAGATGCTCACATATACTATCTTTATAAATGACTTAACCGTTGGAACCAAACTCATGTTAGCCCTAATCACTCAAACAACATACTCGCTATAATCAACCTTACTAAAAACTCGGTCTCAAATAGAGTTCATCTAATTAACAGAGCAACAATTAAATTAAGAAGCACCACATATGAACACACATCCACACTCAATAACACAGTGTACTTGCATTCCTTCCTTAACATTTTAAACATCATAAACATTTTCATAAGATGAAGCACCTTCTAGCTATATTCAAGCAAAACTTACCTCCTGCATATTCATCGGCACTTACGTTCGCTAAGAGCAAACAATCGATTAATCCTCCTAGCCACAATCTTGGGAATGCACTTGCCTTTTACCGACGAAGAATGGTGTGGCATACGGTCGAGGCCACTCCTGACAGAACATTCTCTGCAATTAAACAATATTCATCCAACTTAAATTCATACACACTCGACACTAGCAACGAAAGAAATCAACTCTTTTGCATGTCATAGGTACAGTGATTCAACTCCAAACTCATTCGGGAAGCAGAACAAGTAAAATCCATGAATAGATGATCGATCAACACTTAACAATCAATCGAATTTGAGGAGCACAATCAATCAAGGGTACACTAACACCTTTTTCAACCTCGATCTTACGTATTTGATGAATAACGATAACGCTAACAATATGAGCTGATATACCAATAGCCTCTGCAAAACACCCTTCCTAAACACTATGCACAAAAGCTAAACCCTTGAAGAAAGAACAAGACTAAATAAGCGGGAATCTACTAGGAGGATATGGTTTGGTTTGATCCTCGAGTAGCTCGCTACCAAAACCAATCATGATATCATCAAGTCCCTTCCTTAGAATTTCAATCTTCCTCCAACTAAAATCACGCATACATATTAAAAGGCTAAGCTTTATGTTTTACAATAAAGAACTCAAATTCAAGCCTTATTCACGCCCATAGAAATCACAACATACCAAGATAGATATATGCACACACATTCAGAAGGCATTAAAATTATGGCTTAAGCACTTTCAAATAATTGGCCAAGATAGATTTTGTACTAGAACAACACTATTATACCTGTAATTTAGCAACTTAAATTCACCTATGATCTGAATTAAAGCACATCAACAACAGACTCCAGCATTGTTTTCAAGTTCAGACTAGCATCACGATTATCATCATAAATAATAAGCTACCTTGGAGACTATTCCAAGTAATCGAAATTCTGTTGGATGCATGCATGCAAACTTCTCCATGTACATTATGTTTTCATAACAACCCTCTGATGATAATAATCAAACAAGAGAGGAAATCCAATTGGCATAATCTACACATCATATGAAAGACTCTACATGCAAGCTAACTCTATAGAGAGCAAATCCAAAACCCTATCGACCACATCTAAGCACGTAATAGAGTAGTTAAGGTGCCCCCAAGAAAAGCTATCAATATGCTCTTTGTGCTCAAATGTTATTTAGTAGATCGACAAATCTAGAAATGTAAAGAGCATCTCAGATATTGCAAAATCAATCGTGCAAGAGATGTTCATAAAATATTCTAATCTACAATCTATAATTTAATTTCGTGAGCACATCAAAGATGGGACAACCATTCATTCAAGCAAGGTTGCATGCACACATTTCATCAAACACCTTGTCTACAAAATTCATCCACACTAGTATTCCACCTCCACTTACCACACAAGGGAGAGGAAGGAGGAGGAAGTCTTGCCGGAGCCGCATCGCTGCTCTGCTACCACCGTGCTTCTTTATCGCCTCTCGCTGGTATTGCCGCTCTATTGGTCTTCTTTGCTTGCCTTGCCTTGAGCCATGAAGGAAAGGCCACCGGTCGCCGCTGCCTGCTGCTTGAGCCAACAAGGAGGAGCTGGGGGCGATCTTGTAGGAGGAGGAAGGCGGGGGAAGGAAAGAGGCGCCGACGGCCATTTGGAGCGATCGGGAGGGCGCAACAAGGAGCAACGACAGGCGACCGGCAGGAAGGGAGGCGCCGACCTGGACTAGAGGTCGCGGGGAGGAGCTGGCCGGGAGAAGCTCGACCAGAGGCGCTACTGGGTGGGGAGCAACGACAGGGAGACACTCAGTGGAGAAGGGAGGCGGGGAGAGAGGCGGCTGGGGAAAATATTTGCCCAAGGAAGTGAATAGACCACACAAATAAAAGAAGGAGATGAGGTTAGGTGGAAAATGATCTGCAGTATTACAGCCTAGACCCGCAAACTAGAGAATAACCGTCACATGACCTAAATTACAATCTAATCGCACATGCCTAAAGTCCTATGCCTATGAAACTACTTTGAAATTGTATCTTAAACGTGGACTTGGTACGCCCTAAACAAATTGTTTTGACCCAGCCAAAATGGCCCTCCTACACTTTCCAATACAGTTCAGGCTCTACCTTATGAAGGTTGCCTTGTTGCAATATTAACTAAAAATCAAGGCTTAGCTAGATACAAGAGTTCAAGTGATATTTGATTCCCTGTGTTTTATTACTCAAGCGAAGAAAGAATAGTCGAACTATCACATGTGAAATTGTCATTATAATCCTATAGCAAAGACAAAACACCAACACTTTATATACGTCAAGAATTATGATAGAAGCAATACAAGAGCTTGCAATCGTAGTCCCGATAACATGTCCCAAAAAATTATGAACAAAAACCAAGCTGATATTTACCAAAAGGCCAGATCACCAGATTGACATCACAAGATCTTGAACTTAACCTGTTGCTCCTTCTCACAATGCTTCCTTCCATCTCAATCACCTCAATCTGAAGCCAAATAACTTTCATTGCCACCATTCAATATCTATCTTTCCCAATTAACCGACATCGACAATTTTGCTTTACAAACTGAACCACATTAAGCGCACGCTCATTATGCCAACCAACACAATTTTTCGAAGGCAAATCGACCGCTTAATAATATCGAAATGGGGATATCCTCGAGATTTCTAGAGCCGACCTCCGAGGGTGTCGATTAATCGGGGTTCTGCGCGCGGCGATGACGAATCGCCAGACTTCCGAATCGGCGGCAGAGGCGCTGGCGCCGGAGGCCCTGGCGGCGGGGAGGCGGCAGCAGGACGGCACAGGCTCCTCGCCCTGACGCACGCAGCGCAAGGCAGCCGGGTTGAGCGGCAAGAGCAGGGGCTTACATCGGCGAAGCGCAGATAGCTTAACGTCGCGGGGAGGAGAGGGTCACCATGGGGTCGGGGTTGGGCGGCGATGGTGGGCGGCGGGGGGGTCCAGGATGGGGGCGTGGTGTGGGCGAAGAGGGCGCGTGGCAAAGTGAGGCGGGCGCGGCTGGCGACGACGCCAAGCGTGTCAGAGGCTGGGCGGCGAGTGGTCGCGGAGAGCAGTGAGGCGGCGGGTTAACGAGAGCAAGCAGTGAGAGGAAGCGAAGAGAGAGAGACACGCTCAGAGCCTAATTAGTTTGTGCATAAATTTGTGGGGTTTTTAGCCTACTAATTTAATTAAATTTGTGGGTATTTTTATAAGCAAATTCGTCGGTATTTTTTTGGCCTACGAATTTAATTAAATTCATGGGTTTTTTACTTAACCCAATTTAAATTAAATTGTGAATTTGTGGGTTTTTTGGCCCACGAATTTTTCACTATTTTTGTAGCGGAGAGCCGGTGTTTTAGGGTTTGTACTCTTTTTGTATGGAGTATTGTATCTAGATTAGACAAAGAAAAATCAAAATCCTTCTTCCGATCTGGCGTTTTGCTTCTTGCAGACCAAGCTTTACGCCTGTGCATTGCAAAGATGCGGTCGTGATTTTGGCAACGAGAAGCACCTGAGATTGATGCGTTTGGAGTCCCTACGTCTTGAGCTCTCGTGTCTGGAAAAATCCCTCACACCCAGGAAATCCAGTGCTTACAAGAAGACTTGCTTCCCTAGTGTTTTGCTTCGTCGTACGTTGATTTTTGTTTTGGTCCGGCGTTGGTTCGCGATTTCCGTCATTATTTGATTTGATCATCTTGCAAAGGTAATATCTCAAGATCTATTGATCTGATTGAGTTGATTCATTTTGGGTTAGCTTTGGAATTGAATCTAGTTTCTACAGTTAAAATTTCACATCCATCCAACGGTTGGATCTTTAGGAATTACTATTTTAGTGAATGTATATCCTTCCATTCTTCCTTTGGTCCGGCGTCTGAAGATTCAGTTAAATTGTGAAGGTAAACTTTAAATCTGTAGATCCGATCGAGCTGATTTCGCATAAATCCAATGGTTGGATCTTCAGAAATTACTGTTTTTGTGAACTAGTCGCCAGACTACTACCGATTAGGAAACCGTCGCCTCGATCGCTTCTAATCGCGAAAGTGGTCGCCTAACTATTCTCCAACTATGAAAGTGGTCGCCCGACTGTTCATCGACTGCATGAACTGGTCTCCCAACTGTTCTCCTACTACGTGAATGGTCTCTCGACTATTCTCCTACTACGTGAGGCCGGTCTCGATCGTTTTCCGATCGTGGAATCGTTTTCGATTGTTCACGATGCGTGAACTGGTCTCCAATCAATTTGAGTTTAAATTGGGGTATGTTAAAAAATCATCAAAATTTGATATTAGCTTCCGCGCAATCATTCACCCCCCCTCTGATTGCTACGTTAGTATATTTCGATCCTACAAGTGATATCAGAGCTAAGTTGTTCTAATTAATCTTAACCGATAATTAGAAACCGTAGCGATGTATATGTATTTGACAAAACCTTGTGTTTTCGATGGTGTTTATTTTCTATTTTGGAAAGCAAAGATAGAGGCATACATTCAAGCTCAGGACTTTGCAATCTGGGAGAAGGTATACAAGCCATATTAAGTTCCTGAGAATGATGAAGTCAATGACACCAATCGAGCACATGTTGAAGCAAACAACAAAGCACAGAATTTGATCATCCAAGGATTGGGAAGAAGTGACCTTGACCGCGTGATCCATCTCAAGTTTGCATATGAGGTCTGGAAATCTCTTTGTGATTATCATGAGGGATCTAACACTATCAAAGAGGTTCATCAAGATATATATATAAGAAAGAATACATGCGATTTGAGATGAAGCCTGGTGAGTCACTAAATGATTTCTTTGCACGTTTCAATAAGATTCTTAGCAATTTACGTATTGTTGGGGTTTTCTTTGATGAAACTACTAATGCTAGACAATTGCTTGGTGCATTAGACATGTATATTTGGGAGATGAAAGTTACATCCATTAGAGAATCAATTGTCATGAGTGAACTTACTGTAGATGTTCTTTTTTCTAAATTAAAAACTCATGAATTGGATGTTCTTGCTAGGAAGAATGATAATAAATCAATTGCATTGACCTCCCAGTCTAGCATGTCTCAAAATAATGCTTTTTCAAGTTTTGCTTTGTCTTCCTTGTCTTCACTAACAGATGAACAGATTGAAGAATTTTCCGAAGAAGACTCGGCACTACTCTCTTGTTTTAATAAAGCTTTGCAGAATGTGAGAATAAGGAAGAGAGTTAGTGGTGGCCCTCCAAGATGCTATGAGTGTGGTTGTCTCAATCACATTCGTTCAAATTGTCCTAAACTTGCAGGTAAAACATCAAGGGAGGAGAAGGACAATGATAGAAGAAAAGAGAAGAAGAAGTTCTCTCTAAGTGATAGAAAGAAAAAGAACTTCATCAACCGCAAAATTGTTCACCAGGTTCTTTCCGCTCTTGAACAAGTCAATTTGAGCGATGTGGATTCGGAGAGCAGTGAAGATGACACAACAACTCCAAGCAAGCATGAATTGATAGGGTTGTGTCTCATGGCTAGGAGTAATGACAGCTTCACCGAGGATGATCACGACAACGACTTCAATGAGGTAGAACCTTCTTAAGATGAATTAGCTATTGCTGTTGCTCGTCTTGGTAAATTGCTTGATAAACAAGTCAAGAAAATTAAGAAAAATAATGTTGTTGTGGAATCTTTGAATGCTAAAATTGCTAGACTTAAATCTTTAATTCCTGATGATGATGCTTGCGAATCATGTGACTTGATTTACAATGAGCTTACTTTGCTTAGGAAAGAACATGTTGCCTTGTTAGAGCAAGTCAATGCTAAAAAGAAGGAAAATGAGAAACATGTAAAAAATGCTAGATGTTCAACTGTTGATTTGCATGATACAACTCACTGTTCTAAATGCTCCACAATGGAATTGAAGTTGCATGATGCAAATGCTAGGGTTTCTCAAATGACAGATGCTCTGCTCACTCATAAAGTTCTTTCATGCTCAACCTGTCGCAAGCAAAAAGGAAAAGTAGACGTTCCCTGTAATAATTATTTAACTCTTTTCGAAAGATTGATTACTTAGAAAAATCTTTAGAACGTTTCACTAAAGGAAAGAAAAACCTAAATATGGTTCTGGATCAATCAAGAGTCAGCACTCATAACAAAGGTTTAGGTTTTGATTCTTATGCTCATCATAAATCACATGCTCCCACTGTTGTTAAGGCACTTGAAAGTGGAAAATTTGAAATTGTCAATGAGCTTAAGAAAACTATTTTTAAGTCTGCTGGTGTTTTATCTTCTAATGTGATGAATGCAAATGTTGCTTCTACTGTTAAAGCTAAACATCATGTTAAGTACAATTGCACTCATTGTGGTAGAGATGGACATTTAGTAGATTTTTGCTTTAGGCTAGCCAAACAGCAAAAAAAAGAAAAGGCTAAGGCTAGGTCTAATTTCAAGAAGGCACATTTTACTCATGATTTTGTGCCTAGGGCGAGGTAAACACCTTTTGTCGCAAGAAACACGGGAAAGGCAAATCTGATTTTATGAACAAGCATACTCGTGTTGTGCCTACTCGTCGTGTGTCTCAGTACTGGATTCCTAAACATCTTATTTCTAACCCCATTACTGAGGCCTCGACATTCTCTGTTTTTATGTAGGCTTCTCGCGCGAGGAAGGAGAATATTTGGCTAGTTGATTCCGGTTGCTCACGCCACATGCCCGGTGATAAAAATTGGTTCTCCTCCCTCACTCGTGCATCTCGTGCTGAAAGTGTTTCTTTTGGAGATGCAACTTCCACTTTTGTTGTGGCAAAAGGTACAGTGAAGGTAAGTGACAAGTTTATGATTAAGGAAGTAGCTCTGGTTGAAAACTTGAAATACAACTTGCTTTCTATCTCACAAATGACTGATAAAGATCTCGAAGTATGTTTCAAGAAAAATGAATGTAAAGTTTTAGATGCTTCAAGTGATCTTGTGTTCAGGATTTCTCGCTTTGGAAGAGTATTTAAAGCTGATTTTGATGTATCATCTTCTTCTAAGCATAGGTATCTAGTTGCCAATGTTTCTAAAGATTTATTCTTTTGGCACCGTAGATATGGTCACGTTGGTTTTGATCATCTTACTCGAGTAAGTGGTTTAGATCTCATACGTGGCTTTCTTAAGCTTAAAGGTGATAGCGATTTAGTATGCTCTTCTTGTAGACATGGTAAGATGACTGCAGGTTCACATCCACCTCTTACCATGGTGATGACAAATGCTACAGGACAGCTACAACATCTTAACACGGTTGGACCTTCTTGTGTTTAATCTTTTGGAGGCAAATGGTATGTACTTATTATTGTTGATGATTATTCTAGATACTCTTGGGTTTATTTTATCGTATCTAAAGATGAGGTTTTTAGTCATTTTAGAAGTCTTGTTATTAGACTATCTGCTGATCACCTAGGAACACTTAGAGCTATCGAAAATGATAATGGAGCTGAGTTTAAGAATTCTTCTTTTGATCACTTTTGTGTTGAAAAAGGAATTGATCATCAATTTTCTCACCGAGAGTGCCTTAACAAAATGGTGTAGTTGAAAGGAAAAACAAAACTTTGGTTGAGATAGCTAGAACTATGCTAGATGAACATCACAATTGTCAGCGTATTCCACCTGACAGGCCCAAGTCTACAGACCGGGTTTGGTTCGATAGGAGGGCGTCTTCGCGGTTGGCTAACCCTAGAGGGTGAGAACCCTAAAGACTCTCACACAGTGAACTCCAGCGTCTATGGACTACGATGACACAAAGATTTTACCCAGGTTCAGGCCCCCTTCGCCTTGGGTAATAGCCTTACTTCCTGCTAGATTGTTTAAAGAGTGTTTGAAACTAGTACAGTACAGAGCTTTCGGGTTACAAGTTCTTCCTTAGGCTCTACTGCAGAACTCCTGATCACCCGACCTCCCCCCTTCCCCATGCACTAGAGAACCCTTATATAGGCCAGGCTAACGGGAGTAGGTAAAAGGGGGGTCATCATGCTGATCTTCATACATTTATTGTTCCTTCCCGTGCTCTCCCGTTCCTCCAACCTCATTAAATGCCGAGGCATGGCTTCGCCCGGTCCGCCCAGGATGCAACCCCTTTGTGACGGGTAGGTGAGAGGCGTCAGAGGAATGGGCTGTAGCAGAAATCCTCGCAGTGATAGATCTGACACTGCAGGCCTGCCGCCTGGCACGGTACGATAGGGGAAAGAGACTTCGAGGTGAAGCCACCCCGCACCACCTTTTGCCTTGCGGCGGGCGAGCAGTATGCCTCGCCACTGCGCCGGGCGCCACGTGGACCGGCACATGGTGGCTGCCATGCTTCGCCGCCTCGATCGCCAGCCACCACGTGCCGGGCGGCGGCGAGCAGGCGCTCCCTGCCCACCGCTCGTCGGGCGCCACGTGGACCAGACTGCCGGCGGGCTGTGCTTCGCCGCCGATCGCCAAAGCCGCCACGGGCCGTGGCGCCGGCGAAGGGCATCTCGCCCACTCGTTGGCGCCACGAGACCAGCGCCGCGAAGCGGCGTCTCGCCACTGTCATTGGCGCCACGCGGGCAAGCACTTTGGTCGGCGGCGTCTTCGCCCACCCGACGCTAAGTCGCCACGTGGGCGGGCGCCGTGAGCAGTGGCGTCCTCGCCCACTCGCCGGGCGCCACGTGACCGCACCACGGCGGGCGGTTTGCTCACCCGACGCTGTGTCGCCACGCGTGGGCTAGGTCGGGCGAAGCAGGCATCTCGCCACTCGCCGCCGGCGCCATGTGGACCGGCACTCGGTGGTGGGGCGTGTTTCACCCACCCGACGCCAGTCGCCACGTGGCCGGGCGCCATGCAGCAGGCGTCCTCGCCTCGTCACGCCGGCCACGTGAACCGCACCGCCGACGGGCGTTTCGCCGCCCGATCTCAGGCGCCACGGATCGGGCGCCGCAGCAGTATGCCTCGCCACCGCCGTCGAGCGCCACGTGATTGCTTTTGTGCGGCGGAGAGGGTACCCCAACGCAGAGTACGCTGACAACACTCCTAGGAAATTTTGGGCTAAAGCGATTTCAACTGCATGCTATGTTTCTAATAGGGTGTTTTTGAGATCGAAGCTAGGCAAAACGCCTTGTGAGCTTCGTTTTGGTCATAGGCCTAGTGTATCTCATTTTAGAGTTTTTGGATGCAAATGCTTTGTCTTGAAATCTGAAAATCTTGATAAGTTTGAAGCTAGATCAACTAATGGTATTTTTCTTGGATATCCTGCTCATACTCGTGGCTATCGTGTACTTGTTTTGGAGACTAATAAAATTGTAGAAACCTGTGAAGGTACTTTTGATGAGGCTAGTCCTAGCACTAGTCCAATTGATGCAGGTACAGAGGCATATGTTCAGGGGGAGAGTATCTTTCTTGATGATAATGATGATGTTGAGGATGAAGTGTTGATTCCTATTTCACAAACAAATGTAGCACCCTTGGCACCTACCACTACATCACATACAGCTGAGCATCCTCAAGCCACAACATATTTTATACATGTTGAAAATGTAGAAGGAGAAGGAGAAGGAAAAGTTTCTGAAGTTTCAGCTCCTTTGCACATTCAAAGGAAACATCCACCTGAACAGATGATTGCAGATTTAAATGTGAGAATCACCCGACCCAGGTTTATTGCTCCTGATTCTCATGCTCATTCTACTTTTGTTGCTTCTTTTGAACCCAAAGATATATTTCATGCATTAACTGACGAATCTTGGATCAACGCCATGCACGAGGAATTAGAGAATTTTGAGCGTAATAAAGTCTAAAAACTTGTTTCACCTCCTCCTGATTTTAATATAATTGGAACTAGATGGGTTTTCAAAAATAAACAAAGTGAGGATGGTGTTATTGTTAGTAATAAAGCTAGATTGATTGCTCAAGGATTTACTCAAGTTGAAGGTTTAGATTTTGATGAAACCTTTACTCCTGTTGCTAGAATTGAAGCCATTAGAATTCTTTTAGCCTTTGCTGCATCTAAAGGTTTTAGATTGTATCAAATGGATGTGAAAAGTGCTTTTCTAAATGGCTACATTAATGAAGAGGTATATGTTAAGCAACCACCTAGTTTTGAAAATCCCAAGTGTCCAGATCATATGTTCAAATTGTCAAAAGCATTGTATAGATTAAAACATGCCCCTAGAGCATGGTGTGATAGGCTAAAAACCTTTAACTTGAAAAAGGTTTACAATGGGAAAAGTTGACAAAACTCTCTTTTACTCAAGGCACTGATCAATTATTCGTTCAGATTTATGTTGATGATATCATCTTTGGTGGTTCCTCTCATGTTTTAGTGTCTAAGTTTTCAGAAACCATGAGGAAGGAATTTGAGATGAGTATGATGGATGAGTCAACTTACTTTTTGGGACTGCAAATCAAACAAACAAAGGAAGGTACTTTTGTTCATCAAAGTAAGTACACAAAAGATTTGCTTCGTCTCTTTCAGATGGAAAACTGCAAGTCGATCATGACACCCATGGGAGGCATTTGCACACTTGATCCAGATGAAGATGGTGAGATGGTTGATCAAAAGGAATATAGAAGCATGATAGGTTCACTATTATATCTCACTGCATCAAGGCCAGATATTCAATTTGCTATGTACTTGTGTGCTCACTTTCAAGCTTCCCCACGTGTTTCACGTCGACAAGCTATCAAGCGGATTTTCGTGTATCTCCATGGTACTCAAGATTTTGGCATATGGCTTTCTCGCTTCCTCATTCATTAGTTTAAGAGCATTCTCGATGCTGATTTTGGAGGTTGTAGAATTGATAGGAAAAGTACATCTAGTTCATGTCACTTCTTGGGTAATTCTTATTGCATGGTCATCTAGAAAATAATCTTCATTACACAATCAACTATGAATCAATATGTGGTCATTGCTAGTTGTTGTTCTCAAATTCTTTGGATAGTAGCTACACATAAAGATTATAGGGTTAATTTGGATAGTGTTCCTCTTTATGTGATAACACTAGTGCAATATGCATTCTTGAGAACCCTGTGCAACATTCTAGAACAAAACACATTATCGATTTCACTTTCTTAGAGATCATGTAGAAAAGGGAAATATTATGCTTCATCATGTGGATACTGAACATCAATTGGTAGACATTTTCACAAAACCTTTGTCTTCTTCTCGTTTTGCTTTTATTCGGGGTGAACTTGGGTTGGTTCATCCTATGGGTTATTTTTTAGGGGGAGTTTTTGTGATATTTTGTAACATGCTTTTTATTTTGTGTGTTTCTTAAATGAAAAAAATGAAAAACATTGAAAAAGTACTGAGCATTATTTATGTGTAGATTTGATTTCTAGTACTTGATTTCTAGTTATGCTTACTCTACATTGTTTATGTGTAGATTTGAGGGTGCAAGTACTTTTGATATCATGACTTGGTAATGCAATTGTTACATTTGTGCGTGACTCATAATGCTCAGTATATGAAAAATAGGACAAATTAAAAATAAATAAAAAGATTTTGTTCTCTCTTTTGCATTCTTGATGAATCTATTGTCAAAGGGGGAGAATTTTGGCGAATTTTGGACACATACTGCATATTCACACACATTTTTCTTCCTTTTAGGGGGAGATCATTTCTTCTTTTTAGGGGGAGATTTTTCACTTTGCTTTTTGTTTTTAAAATTAAATTTCTTAAAACTTTTTCTTATGAGGTGAATGCCAATGTTCAGTTCTAAATGGTGTTGCCAATGTTTTCATCAAGGGAGAGATTGTGAAATCATGTACTGAAAAATTGGCTAAATGATGAAATTGGCATTGCGAAGTGGTTGTGATCATGGCATGTGTTGTGCATGTGCATGTGCTGTTTGAGATGATTGTTTGATATGCTGGTGATAGCATGATGATAGTTTTGCTTGATGCAATGCGCTCGTATGAGTGGTTGCATCGATTGACCGTAAGTCAAGTCGTGGACTTATACTCAGATGCGTTTCTTGTTTATTCATGTGTAGGTGTTGCTCGAGGGCGAACGTGGTCGATGACGTGACTGGAACTAGGTTCATGGAGGAACTGAGGTTTGAGACTAGATTCAGGGAAGAATCGAGGTCTTGGTAGTCAAGGTGGTCATGCGAGACGTTTGGGCTAGAGAACATGCACATGGAGGCTGGTTTGTCACGTGAGTATGGCATGTGGGCTGTACACGCGTGCAAGAGTTGTATTTGGCCATGTTTGGGCCAGGGTGAGATGTATACGAACTCTGATGAGGACATCACTCCTATGCATACGATCGAGCCTCCTCCAGTTGTGATGCAAGGACCCATCACAAGAGCACGAGCACGGCAATTGAATCAACAGTGAGCTCGCTCCCAAGTGCCCGTGCAGATACTTGTGAGGATGGTATGCTACCTAATGATATTATTGATTATCTTATACTTAGGAACTTTGGAGAGGACCATGAAGGCCTTGGAAACCAGCAAGGACCAGGAGGGAGGCAAGGAGGGTGTCCAAGTCAAGTTGGAGGTTCAATTCATCTCGGAGTCGACTACTCGGCCACCAGGAGCAGCGTTCACTAAAATCATCGCCATGCCACAAACGGGTCCGATTTTGATGATCCACATATGCATCGAAAGCTAAGGAGATAAACTTTACAATGGCACCAGTTTCAGGTCATTTGGACTTCGGAGTCGACAGGAATTTACGTTGCAAGCTGGCAGACAGAATCTATCCTGTGGTGCTGCGTCACCAATTTGGGCCGCTGGCCCATGTATCGTGTTGGAGTCCATCACGGACACGCCTAGGGTTTCTAGGATGTCCCTAGCCTTTATATCCAGTAGCCACTGCTAGGGTTTGATTTGGGTTTTGCTTAGATTAATTCTGTCTTTGAACAGTTGTCGCCGCTCATCGGTTTGTGAGACCCCAACTCGTGAGCTTCAACCTCAATTGCAAATTCAGTTGCATCTTTCTTGTTCTTGCTTGTGTTCTCGATTCATTGGCAGGATTAGCCTTGTGGCGAGGTTAACCGGGCAGCGCACGTTGATAACCGTGAGGACGCTGTGGTGCTGCGATTGCAGGGTTTTGATCGTGTCGATCAAGAAGCCGGATCGTGTGTGTCTCGCGCCGCCTAATCGATTTATCCTCCACCGACGGAAGTTTCGCATCCCTTCCCCATCAAGTGGTATCAGAGCAAGGTTTACCGTCAGTTTGCCTTCTTCCCGTAGTTTGATTTAGTTTTATGCTCATCCTATAGTCCACTTAAAAAGCCAAAAAATTGCGCTCATAGTCTACCATACCTAGAACCACGCCTAGCCTTTGCACAATTTCGGTTTCAGAGTCCGAGTAATCGAGTTTGTGTCCAGAATCGAGTCGTGTTGCTGGTTTAGATCGTGGTCTTAATTTAGTTGTGTTTCACCTCCGCCGATCCCATATCCTACACCGATCCAGCCACCAATCGCTATTTGAGTCCTTGTTGAATCGGATTGTTTTGTGGTTTTCCTCGCCGAGTCCTAGTTGTGTTAGGGTTTCTCCTTCATAAACCCTAATCCCCACCTCCTGTTAGCCATATCGCCATCTCTCATCACAGAACCTGCCACCACGATCATCGCGCTCATATCCACTCCATATGCCCTTGAGTTTGGAGAGGTGCCGCTTAGAAAACCCCGATTCGAGTCCTTCCGTGAAACGGCCATAACTTTCGTGATACGGACTCGGAATTAGGCGAATTTTTTTTCACGGATATCTACAAAATATTTTACATCTGATTCTCCCCGACTTTGTCGGGTTCGCTGAAATTATTTTTGCGAAATTCCCTCGGGAAGATTGATTTTTCGGCCGTCGAAGTTTGAGCACGCTTTTAAAAACACTTCTTATTTCATATCGGTTTCATCTTACATCTGCTCAGGCTGAAAATTTGTGTACTATCTACCTTTGTGCTCCTGATCCTAGGAAAATATCAGAAAAATCAAAGAAAAATAAAAAATTGTGAAAGAGGCATAGAGCAAAAAAATTTGTGAGAGGAGCAGAGAGCAAAAAAACGCAGGAGCAAAGGTAGGTGTTTTTACCGGCTCGATAGAAGTGTTTTGATGCGTTTCGATATCTGCTCATATACTCGACGCCTTTGTTGCTTGTCTCTACTTATTCCTTGTTTTCACATGCACTAGACTAAGGCCACATTTAGACCAAAGAACTAGGGCAAGTACTTTTGGACATTTATTCAAGATTACTATCTCATGCGCATTGTGTGCCACCCATACATATAACCTTCCTACAGCTCCACATATACATCCTTCGACAAGACAAGTTATTGACCCTTGCAATCGCTTCATCACGCCTCATGGTGTCACGAACCACCACGGCTGCACCGTCCCTCACCGTGTTGGTAAGAACCGTAAGAACTTGGTAAGATTGCTTGAGAGCGTGAGATCCCACCTAGTAGTTCATAGGGCTCATAATACTTGTGTTTGTGTTTCCTTCATTCTTTTCTCGCGCTAACCATGGTAGGTGGCAAGAAGGGCAGAACGAGGATGATGATGTTACCATCGAAGACCTGTGTCCTTCATTAAGAGTTGTCAACCATGCCGGACGAGATAAAATGATGTTCAAGGAGCATGCCATGACGATTTAACAAGACCCTTGAGAGCATCGACGACGAAGTTTCCACCCTCACCGAGAGGATGGATGTCGCCGAAAAACGCCCAAATAATTATTGATGGAGGTGCATCCGCCAACAACGGCGCCAACCACGACAACAACGACCACGATGAGGATGGTGATTTTGAGGAAGATGAAGATGAGCAAAGAACGCCGCCAGAGCGCGGCCGCTCAACGGACGCCTGCTCGCATGACCATCTTCGCCGCAACCATCATGGTATGGGAGGTAATAACCGTAACCGCAATGATGATCCTTTCGCTAAGGTAAAATCACCATCCCTTCCTTTTCCGAGCTTATGATGCCGATGCTTACTTAGATTGGGAGATGACGGTTGAGCGTAAATTTAACTCCCATCTAGTTCCCGAGATTCATAGGGTTAGACAAGCCACTAGTGAATTTAAAGATTTTGCTATAACTGTGGAATGAACTAGTAAATGCCCGCTACAACCTGATTCTTGGGCGAGATTAAAAGATGCTATGCGTAATAGATTTGTTCCTCCTTCCTACCAACGTGATATGCAAGAGATTGCAACGATTAGATCAAGGTATTATGACCATTCAGAATATTACCAAGAGCTTCAAAAGGGTATGTTACGCTGTGGGGTAGTAGAGGAACCCGAGGATAAAATTGCTCGTTTTTACGGTGGGTTGCGCCCGTAAATTCAGGATATTGTTGATTATAAAGAATATACAATCGCAATCGCTTGTTTCAACTTCGCTATGTTAGCAGAGAAGGAATTGCAGGACGCCATTCCAAGAGCAGAGCAATGCGGTAGCACCTTCACGCCTAACGACTACGGACAAGCAAAGACAAGGTTTCTTCCACCTTTTCGACCAATAACGCCACCTTTGCGAACACACGCACCGGCAATGATGGCACCACCCACCGGTACACGCTGCAGCAGCAAGTCGACCCCGCCAACACCGCCAAGAGCTCCTCCGTCGCTTCCACAGCCGTACATCGACGGAATTCGCCACAAGTGCCAAGGATTGGCCACGCCAAGAGAGAATGCCCCACCGGCGGGCATACATCGCCACCGATGACGGAGGTTACATCAGCGCCCGATGTTGAGGACGAGATCGACGACACCGTGGTGGACAACGACGAGGTTGATGATGAAGCCACCTTTGGCGCCGAGGATACCGCCGCAGACAGTCCATCATTGTCCAAACGTGTCCTTAGCGCATGATGGAGCAAGCCGAGCGGCAGAAGAAGGCCACAACTTGTTCCAGATTTTCTTCATCATCAACAACCGACGAGCGCTGCGGATCATTGACTTCGCAACTGCAACAACTTGGTGAGTACAGATTTGGTCAAGAAGCTTGGCTTGACCACACGCGCACTCCACATCCATACCACATTCAAGGGTGAATGATTCCGGCAAAGCTAAGGTAACACAAACAGTTCGGGTTCATTTTTCCATTGGTTCCTATTCTCGATTTTGTTGACAGATGTGGTGCCGATGCAAGCTTGTTCTCTTTTATTGGGTCGCCCATGGAATATGACACCGATGCACTTCACCACTGTAGAAGTAATAAATACACTTTTATGCATAAGGAAAGAAAATTACACTTCTACCTTTGACCCCGCTGAAATTGTTAACTGATAGGAGCGGATTGCTAATGACAAGAAACCCATTGATGAAAAATCTGAAATTCAGCATGTAGCCAACCAAATTAAATTGAGGAATCCTGCCTTGCTTGCTACAAAATCTGATCTTGCTGCAATTAGTGATGATGCTTTGTTTTCATTGGATGATCTCGCCCAAAGATTTTGCCTCCGCCGTCACTAACCTTTTGCAGGAGTATGCGGATGTTTTTCCCGCCGAGATACCTCCAGGACTCCCACCCCTACGAGGGATTGAGCACCAAATTGATTTGATACCTGGAGCGAGTTTGCCAAACCGAGATGCTTATAGGACCAACCCCGAGGAGACTAAGGAGATTCAACGCCAAGTCCAAGATCTTTTGGACCGTGGGTATGTACGTGAGAGCCTTAGTCCTTGTGCTGTTCCTGTTATTTTGGTTCCTAAGAAAGATGGCAGTTGGCGATGTGCGAGATTGTAGAGCCATTAACTATATCACAATAAGGTACCGCTATCCTATTCCTAGGCTAGACGACATGCTTGATGAGTTAAGTGGTTCTATAATTTTTCTAAGGTTGACTTATGAGTGGATACCACCAAATAAGAATGAAATTGGGAGATGAATGGAAAACAGCTTTTAAAACCAAGTTTGGATTGTATGAGTGGTTAGTCATGCCTTTTGGTTTAACTAATGCACCGAGCACCTTCATGCGCTTAATGAACTAGGTTTTACGAGCCATTGGGAAATTTGTGGTGGTTTATTTTGATGATATATTGATTTACTGAGAAGTCATTACATGAACATCTTGATCATCTACGTGCTGTTTTTGATGCTTTGCGTGTTGCACGCTTATTTGGTAACCTCGAGAAGTGCATTTTTGCAATCAACGAGTATCGTTTCTTGGCTATGTTGTGACTCGCAGGAATTGAGGTTGATGAAGCCAAGGTGCACACGATTAAGAGTTGGCCAACGCCCACCACGATTTCACAAGTCGCGGAGCTTCCATGGACTTGCCGGATTTTACCGCTTTGTGAAGGATTTCAGCACCATTGCAGCTCCATTGAATGAATTGACGAAGAAGGAGTTGTGTTCCATTGGGGCAAGCACGGAGAATGCCTTCAACCTTTTGAAAGATAAGCTTACTAATGCACCTTTACTCCAACTTCGATTTTAATAAGACCTTTGAGCTTGAATGTGATGCTAGTGGGATTGGAATTGGTGGTGTTTTGATGCAAGATAGAAAACTCTGTTGTTTATTTTAGCGAAAAATTGAGTGGTCCTGTTTTGAATTATTCCACATATGATAAAGAATTGTATGCTCTTGTGCGATCTTTAGAAACGTGGCAACATTATCTTTGGCCCAAAGAATTTGTTATTCATTCCGATCATGAGTCGCTAAAACATATTCGCAAATCAAGTGAAACTGAATCGTAGACATGCTAAATGGGTTGAATTTATTGAATCTTTTCCTTATGTTATCAAACACAAGAAAGGGAAGGATAATGTGATTCTTGATGCCTTGTCTAGGAGATATACCATGTTGTCCCAACTTGATTGTCGATATTTGGATTGGAATCAATTAAAGAACAATATGCTCATGATGATGACTTTAAAGATGTCTTGCTGCATTGCAAAGAGGGAAGAACATGGGACAAATATGTGATAAACGATGGATTTGTGTTTAGAGCTAATGGCCTATGTATTCCGCTTGGATCCGTTCGCTTTTCTTTTGATACAGAGGCCCATGGAGGAGGTTTGATGGGTCATTTTGGTGCCAAGAAGACGGAGGGAGTGCTGTCCGCCCCACTTCTTTTGGCCAAGATGAGGCGAGACATTGAGAGGTTTGTATCCCGCTGCACTACATGTCAAAAGGCTAAGTCACGATTGAATCCACATGGTTTATATATGCCTCTTCCTGTTCCTAGCACTCCATGGGAGGATATATCTATGGACTTTGTTTTAGGACCGCCTAGGACCAAGAGGGGAGGGATAGTATTTTTGTGGTGGTTGATAGATTTTCTAAGATGGCTCACTTTATTCCTTGTCATAAGAGCGGCGATCTTTGTTAATGTTGCTAACCTTTTCTTTCAAGAAATCGTTCGCTTGCATGGTATGCCTTCTACTATTGTTTCAGATCGTGACGCCAAATTTTTGAGCCACTTTTGGAGAACTCTATGGAATAAATTGGGGACCCAGCTGCTGTTTTCAACAACATGTCATCCCCAAACCGACGGCCAAACCGAGGTAGTAAATCGTACATTATCCACTATGTTGAGGGCTGTTTTGAAGAAGAATTTGAAGATGTGGGAAGAGTGTTTGCATGTTGAGTTAAACTTATAATAGGGTGGTACATTCCACCACCAAGGTAAGTCCTTTTCAGGTAGTGTATGGCTTCAATCCTCATGCTCCTATTGATCTATTACCTTTACCTACTAGTGAACGAGTTAATCTTGATGCTAAGGAACGTGCTGAATTTATTCTGAAATTGCATGAAAAGACTAAAGAAAATATTGAAATGATGAATGAAAGGTATAGGACTGCGAAGTAAAGGTACAAAGGAAGTAAAACTTGAACCGGGTGATTTAGTATGGTTACACTTGCGAAAGGATCGCTTTTCAGAATTGAGAAAGTCTAAATTAATGCCTAGAGCTGATGGTCCTTTCAAGATACTTGAGAAAATAAATGATAATGCATATAAACTTGAGTTGCCGCTTTCGAATTTGGGGTTAGTCCCACATTTAACATTGCAGATTTGAAATCGCTCATGGGAGAAGAAGATGAGCTTGAGTCGAGGACGACTCCACTTCAAGAGGGGAGGATGATGAGGACATCACTCCTATGCATACGACCGAGCCTCCTCCGGTTGTGATGTAAGGACCCATCACAAGAGCACGAGCACGGCAATTGAATCAATAGGTGAGCTCGCTCCTAAGTGCCCGCAGATACTTGTGAGGATGGTATGCTACCTAATGATATTATTGATTATCTTGTACTTAGGAACTTTGGAGAGGACCATGAAGGCCTTGGAAACCAGCAAGGACCAGGAGGGAGGCAAGGAGGGTGTCCAAGTCAAGTTGGAGGTTCAATTCATCTCGGAGTCGACTACCTCGGCCACCAGGAGCAGCGTTTACTAAAATCGTCGCCCAGGACACAAACGGGCTCCGATTTTGATGATCCACATATGCATCGAAAGATAAGGAGATAAACTTTACAATGGCACTAGTTTCAGGTCATTTGGACTTCGGAGTCGACAGGAATTTATGTTGCAAGCTGGCGGACAGAATCTGTCCCAAGGTGCTGCGTCACCAATTTGGGCCGTTGGCCCATGTATCGTGTTGGAGTCCATCACGGACACGTCTAGGGTTTCTAGGATGTCCCCTAGCCTTTATATCCAGTAGCCGCCACTAGGGTTTGATTTGGGTTTTGCTTAGATTAATTCTGTCTTTGAACAAGGTCGCCGTTCATCGGTTTAGAGACCCCAACTCGTGAGCTTCATCCTCAATTGCAAATTCAGTTGCATCTTTCTTATTCTTGCTTGTGTTCTCGATTCATTGGCAGGATTAGCTCGTGGCGAGGTCAACCGGCAGCGACGGTTGATAACCGAGGACGCGTGGTGCTGCGATTGTAGGGTTTTGATCGTGTCGATCAGAAGCCGGATCGTGTGTCTCAAGGCCGCCTAATCGACTTATCCTCCACGACGGAAGTTCGGGCATCCCCTTCCCCATCAAACTCTTTCCATGTTGGGAGTGGAGTTGTATTCAATCTCTCTATGTTTGCTCAGTATAAATAGGGGGAGGTGTCTCCTGTTTATGGGAGCCAGGTTTTAGGGTTTGTACTCTTTTTGTTTGGAGTACTGTATCCAGATTAGACAAAGAAAAATCAAAATCCTTCTTCCGATTTGAGCGTTTTGCTTCTTGCAGCCAAGCTTCTTATGTCTTGTCACTACTGCGGATCAAGCATCCTGGCGGTTAGATGTCGCTTTGAAGCGGTTTTAGAACCGCTTGTGAATCATGCAGTGATGCCCTTCGGTATCACTCACGGTTCCATCAACCGCGTGGTTCGACACCATAAGCGGTTGGGAAGGTGTCGAGCAGAGCTCGAGTAGCCGCCACGTGGGGGCCCTCCACAAGCGGTTTGTGTTACCAACTGCTTGTGGAGAGGCTGACCAACGATAGGAGGTGAAACGTGTGCTCTCTCCACAAGCGGTTGGAGTTATCAACCGCTTGTGAAGAAGCTTTGACAAGACAGATGTTTTGATTATATTCAATATAGAATATGTTTTGAGAGGGATTTTTGATATAGATTTTGACAATAAAAATAAATAGAACTACAGGAGTTTTTTTGACACAATTAAATATATATTATTCATGCGTACTTATTCAGATAATTATAGGTTCATTTACACAACAGTACAAACTTAATAGACTAAAAAATGGACAAGTTGATGAACACATGAAATAATTATGAGCACACAGAAGCAACTTTTACAAGTTTTAAAGAATAAAAGGGTGAATCTTGAGCTCATTTCTTGAGTGCATCGCTCTTTGTGTCCTTGGTCGACGTTGATGTCAGTTCACCTGTCCTTAAGAAGGACAATCTCTCCAACCCTTTGTGTGGAACTCGCCTTTGGTGGATACAATCTCGTCGACAATAAAGCCAATGAGTTGTTCTTAGATAGCTGCAACCAGGTGTGGCGGGATCACGCCTTGCACATCGATGTTGGACTGACAAAGCGGGAAATAAATACATCTCTAGACATGTAATTAAAGTGTAAGTACTAAGAAATTGACATGTGCACACTACCTCGATGTTGCTTGTCGGCACATCGCCGTGGGTAATATTTTGCATATAGTGGCACACATAATAGCCACATAAGTTGTTTCCAACCGTCTGTTGTAGAACCTGCGATGAAATTTGAAAAGAAAACAATTATTGGGATGAAAAACTATTACGACACATTATTATTCTTTAATACGTACTCGAGTGCTTATTTGGACATGAAATTCATTCTCGAAAGCTCCTTGTTGCTTCTTTCGGAACCTTGTGAATGCCCTGTGTGATGCATTAGTATGAATAGTAATCATCAGAGTTCGAATTAGCAAGGTATTTCAATATAATAAGGAAACTATTGTATATATATGTGCTATATACATTTAGGATGTCAATGATATATTGATATTTTTCCACCGAGTCCTTTTGAGTCTTGAACAACGATCGGCTACTATCAAGCTTGATGACAAGAAGGATCCGATGAAACATATTCATGTATTACAACATATATGTAACTAGCTAGTAGTATTATCAATGCCTTGGAAAAGATAAGAGCGAGAGGTTGTATATATACATTTCGAAGTTGAAGGCGAAAGTATGTACGGTTTGTAGTGTTGTCCCAAGAATGCATCTAGAATGTAATCCTCAATAGCCTTTGGGTTGTATCCAAAGACGAACTTGTTAACAATCTCTGGGTCGATGAAGCCCACGTTGAAGATGTTCTGCTTTCTACATTGTTGTATCTCCATTCTACAAAGAAAGGGATAAGTTATTAGAGTTGCAATTTTATGGTATGAGGAAGCAAACGGTAAAGGTATGAGCTTGATACTTACAGGCACCAGTAGCTCATGAGCGACACGTTGATGGCGTCGCCATGGTAAAAATGGTAGAAGTCTTCGAATTCGAGCCATATGCTGTTGTCCCCATGATAAAAATCTTCTTGTGTGATACGGAGGGGGAACATTGTTCTTCCTTGAGCGGACTCTGTCATGTACCATTCATGAAATTGCCGCATCTTTGTTGGCATATCCTTTATCTCATTAGGGTTAATCAGCTCCCGGCCCAACTTATATTGCCATCTGACTTTTGCCATTAGGAGATCACCTGTTAATCCAAGAGCTGCAACTGTGTAATTGATTCCTGCCTCCTTCATAAATCTCTCAAGGTTCTTCTAATCTTGTTGCTGCTGATCTTGGTCTCTCTTCTTTCGTTTATTCTTCCGTGTAGCCTTTATTATTGTCCGTTCATAATTGGACGGCACAGGTAGTGGCTCTACACGGCATGTCGCCAGTGTTTAGCGGATTTTGGATCAATTGGTTCCTTTGGCTCTGGCTGCTTTTTTGTGAAGTGTGCAGCCAATTCTGCTTTGATGACCGCATCATTCTCCTCCTTAGTCCTATCATATGCCCTCTTTGGAGGTTCCTTTATCTTTTTCGATCGGTTGGACTCTGCCTTCTTGGGAGCAGGTGGAGGAGCCCTTCTGCTATCGAGCTTCTTCCTTAGAAGAGATGGTGGAGGCATGGTTTTCCTGGGGGGTTCTTTTTTGTTTGAGATGCTGGTGGTGGAGTAGGGCTTCTGCGTGGAGCGGGTAGTAGAGGAGGCGTGCTCTGTTTTACCGGCGAGGCATTGCGTGGAGGTGACGTTGGAGGAGGCATGGGTTGCCGTTCTTGGAGATAGCGCATCCACACCATCTGGAAATATGATGTACCCGCTTGCGCGGAGATGATATTGTGGAGGGCCCTGTCCAAGCTTGGTCACGCTGTCGCCTCCGGCAATATTGAGGTGAAGTTCTTCTTCACCCAAGACCTCCTCCACCGTGACCTTCGAGTAACCCGGGGCTATCTCGTTGCAATGGAACGTCTAGCCCGCCTCCACTAGAAATGCCATGCCATAAGCCACCTTGATGGAGAGGTTACGCGCATCAACGTGTAGCTCACATTGGCGGCGAACCCTTATGTCATCCATGGGATAACGGGCCAGCAAGTTGTCCGCTTCTGGGGCCCCGGTGGACGCGCGGCTACTCCGCCGCATGGAGGGGTTGATCACGGCGTCTCGCTGATTGCTCGGACCTAGTCCCTGAAGCTTGCTGAGAGCAATTTGTACTTGTTGCGCAACTATGTCGCCGATGCTAGCCTGGGTTGCTTTGAGCTCTTGTTCTAATTGGTACATTTTATACGATTCTCTTGTTTTGCTTCTTTGTCGGCTCTTATGCGTATGTGCATCCTTGGCTAAATTGTACTTCACTTGCGTTAAGCTTGCCCATACCTCGTATCATCCGGTGCTTAGGGTTTTGAAGGGCATGTGTCAGCTCGTCATCGGCTTCATCAGCTATTGTAAGTTCAAGAGCCTTTGGTTTTGGTGATTGATGTTAATTAGTGTTTAATCTATGTTTAATGACAAACCTAATCTTTATGAGACTAACATGTTTTATTAAGCATATATTTAGCAGTCTCATATTTGGATGAAAAATAGAAAACCCAAGGTATGTATGCGTATTCTTTCTAAGTATTAATTGCATACTTTGGATTCAAGTTAAAATATGAATGTCCCCATTAGATTAACCACAAAATGTGCATCATGTTTCCCAATCCATATATTACATGGATGCACATACTTAGGGGGAGTTTGTAGTTTAACTTGAAAGTCTCTTTGTATTGATCTATTCTTTATTGACACATATAAGGATCAAGACAAAGAAACTAAATCCTTGAGTATATATTTGGATTGCCTAGTTATAGTATACTCATGGTAATATAGGATATACTCCAATATAATCAAATTGAATATGTGCATATTATATCCAAGTCAATTATATCTATGCACATATACATGTGGGTTTATTCTATAGTTGATAATTTAGAGTAATGGTCATTTCCATATAGTCCACACATTATGGATCATTACTTTTCATCAACATGAGTATATGAAAACTTGTGTAGTTAATATATACTCATATCAATTTAAAATGATAATTTAAATTGAGTTCATTTGTTCTATCAATCATTAAAGAACATTTCATCATGTGTTGATGATATTCCATGATTAATTAAGGATAAATGAATAGTTCTTAAGTATAATGAAGCATGTGTTGCATTATTGTACTTAAGACACACTTAAATCATTCAAATTGATTAAGGTTGTGCTCAATTGATCCAAAGGCATCCATTATGTATTAATGGAGTGCAAGAGATAATTGAGACAACCATGCATCTTGGACTAACGGTTTTCATGAGTTGTGATTGAGTTAGGTTAAGTCCAAGGATGATTGAGAACGGGATAAGGACGGCATCATGAGGTGATGGCGTTAAGAGAAGATCCTGAAGTTAAAGAAGAGGAGTCGAGTGATGATCCCGGGGGAGTATCAAAGTAAAGATTATGAAGACCCCAAAGGGGATTGCTTGCGCGCGGCGGTGAAGGTATAACTAGATAGGCTAAGGACTTTGTAGTCTTTGAGTCTAAGTTTTTATCGCCGTACTATTAAGAGGGGTTATCTCCTTGTTTGAGCTTCATCATGTGTTGGTGATCTCAATCCGCGTTCACTCGAGCTCAAATCATTTGGATTTGGTTTTTGCATAAGGGTTAACCATTTGGCATGTGTTGCGAATGTGTTAAGCTTATGCTTGGTTGTTTTGCATTATACTCGGATTTGCGTGTGTTGGAAAGAAGAAGAGTATATGCATTAGGTTTTCGCATAAAGCTTTGATTTGTATGTGTTGCAAATAGGATAAGCTATATGTGTTGGCTTTTGCGTGAAGTTCACTTTTGCATGTGTTGCAAATGTTGAAGCTTCATATTTTGTTTTTGTTTACAAAACAATCTTTCTAAATCTTGTGGTTGCTTGGAGCTAAGTTTTGCATGTGTTGCAAAAGGAGAGAGCTCAAGCACGATTTAGTGTTTGTGTGTTTGTATGGAGCTAGAAGGCTTGCATGTGTTGCAAGTAGAGAGCTCATACATGTGATTTTGTTTTAGTGAGAAGTTTGATTTGGTTTGGTTGCATGGAACTAGAGAATTGCATGTGTTGCAATTAGAGAGTTCATGCACCTTGATTTGGTGTTGCTTGGATCTAGACTTTTGCATGTGTTGCAAAGAGTAGTGCTCAAGCATGAAATTGGTTTATTGAGTTATTTGCAAGTTCATTGTGCGAAAAAACTGAGGTTTATGAGTCCGGAATCCCGAGAGCATGTGAGTAGGGCTTGCAACGGGTGTTGGCAAGTTGACTAGGTCTCGTGTTGACTTTCACATGGCTAGGAGGATTAATCTCATAAACTCGAGTTTGATTTATATTAATTTGCAAATAGATTTTGAGTTGATTGCAAAATGTGTTTTTGCAATTTGGTTTGAATTCTTTGAGCATGAGCTAAGTTGGTGCAAATATGTTTTGCACAAGTGTATGATCATGTGTTGATCATTTAATGGCTCACTGAATAGTGTTTGGTTCTTTTGTGAAAAGTTTGTGTGAAAAATCGGAATTGGAGTCGAGTGGAATTGGTGTGGACGGACCCCATCCGGTGCTACCGGCGGATGTAGCACCCCCTCCGCCGGTGTAAAATTTCCAGAGGAGGTGTTTTGCACCAACTGAGGGCGGTGCGACCAGACAAAATCCGGTGCGACCGGATCCCGGTATGACCGGCGCCTCTCCGGTGCGATTTTTCCAGAGAGGGTGTTTGTGCTCGATTGAAAGCAGTGCGACCGGAGGTACTGCGGTCAGACCGGATGAGCGGTCAGATCGGACCCGTTGCGGTCACACCGGCCGTGTAACGGTTAGTTTTTCGACCGTTGCTCTGTGAGGGCCGGTCGGACCGGGATGAGTCCTGTCGGATCGGGATTTGCTGATTTTGCCCGAAGTTGCCCCCAAACGGCTAGTTTTCTTTGTGGGGTTATAAATAGACCCCATGGGGGGCTTGGGGCAGGGTTGTTGGCTTTGTGGGAGGTGTGTGCATGTGTTGCTCTCCTCCATTTGCTTCTTGAGCTAAGAGTGAGCCCTAATTGCATGTGTTGCAAGTAGGAAGTGGTTTGAGGGCCTCTTGTGCATGTGTTGCACTTGAGAGAGGCCTTGGTGCATGTGTTGCACGAGGTGATCACCGGGAGCGCATTCGTTGTGCTCGGTGAAGTTCAAGCAAGGAGCGGCTTGTTACTCTTGGAGGTTGCCGACTCCTAGATGGCGTAGGCGTCGTGTGCGGGAGCTCTCAAGGTTGTGAGAAGCCCCGACGAAGTATGTGAAGGTTCGGGTTGAGCCTACGCGAAAGCGTGAAAAACCACGTCTAGTGAATCGAGGTGGGTGCTCGAGTGGGAGCCGGTCCAAGGGTTTGGGCTTGCCTCAACGTGGACTAGGGGAGACCGACAAATCTCCGAACACCACAGAAAAATATCGGTTGTCTCTTGTCTCATTTATATTCAAGCATTTTAATTATTGTATATTGATCAGTTGTTTGAATGTATTAGAATTGCTTAGTATTAACTGATTGTTCAATTTGCAATTCTAGTGTAGAGACATAATTTAGTTAGTGCACTAGTGAGCCTAGTTGATTTAGGCGTTAATTGTCAAAACCTAGATTATCGCTTCGCATATATATTTTTAATTAAGTTTTGTCATAAGGGGTTGATTAGAGCGAATTGAATTAGTGAGAAATTAATTTTATAAACGCCTATTCACCCCCCTCTAGGCGCATCCTCGACCCTACAAGTGGTATTAGAGCCACGGTCACTCTCATTTTAGGCTTAACCGCTTAGAGAGTAAAAAGGATGGCGTTTAGCGGATTAGTGCACTTCACCGATTCACATATATTTAATGGCTCTAATTATTCATCATGGAAATTATTTATGATTAATCATTTTAAATCCATGAGCCCCCAAATATGGTGGATCGTAGATGTCGGCTTTTCTTCTCCAATAAATGATATTGCTCCAACTAAAGGAGAGGAGAAATGCCTACATCTCGACGCTCAAGCAACTAACGTTTTATTTAGTGTTGTGAGCGTAGAAATTTTCAATCTCATTTGCAACCTCTCGAGCGCTCATGCAATGTGGACAAAACTTCAAGAATTATATGACGTGTCCACATCTACTAATGAGGATTGCATTGAAGATGCGATGCCGGTTGATGATTCTTCAATCTCTACATTAAGTGATGAAGAATCGGCATCTCCATCAACCTCAACCTCCGCCTCAAGTGACGACGAAGATTCACTCAAATCGCGAATTCGTTGCTTTATGGCGAAAGGTAAGAATGATGTAAGTGACGACGAAGATGAGCCCTCTTATGATGAACTTATGGATATGTTAGAGGAGCTCAATAGTTATCTTGGGAAGGAGAAAACAAAATTTAAGATTTTAAAGCTTGAACATGAATCACTTCAAAGTGATTATAATATGCTTAAAGAAAATCATGAATCCCTCCTTCTCAAAGAAATTTATAAGGCTAAGGTGGATATGGGAGTATCATGTGATTTAATTGATGAAATGCCTTGCTTAAATGTAAATTCTAATATTTCATCAAAATTAATATGTCCACCTCTTGTGATGATTTAATTGATTTGCCTTGTTGCTCTAATTCAATTGCTAGTACTTCCTCTATGCTTGTTGAGACGAACCTTGTAGAGGAAAATAATGAGCTCAAGGCCCAAGTCATTAGATTGGAAAATGACTTGAAGAGGTGCGTAAAGGGAAAGGCTATTCTCGACAAAATCTTGAGCAAGCCAAGAGCGCCTCAAGACAAGCGAGGACTCGCTACAACTCCAAGAGGAGAATAGCAAGATGAGGCACAATGCGACACACGAAGACAATCAAGTGCTTCAATTGCAACAAGAAGGGCTACCTCGCCTCAGGTGTGCCCAAACCAAGTGGATAACAAGGCCACAACATCAACCATGAGGCAAACCGGCGTTGAGCACAACAAGAAGGTCAAGAGAGGACCAAAGCGAATAACGTGCTTCAATTGCCGGGAAAAGGGACATTTCGGTAAGGATTGTCCCAAAGGTATAACCCTAAGCCTATTATTATAAATGATAATTATTTGCTTAGGAAGGACAAAAATAGCAATGTGTTTGCCAAACTTGTCAAGTCCCCTATGCCGGCTCAAAATGATATCATTTGCATAAGAAGAGTAAATCTAGAAATGGGTTTGCTAAATTTGTTAGGACTACTAAGCCCACTCAATTCAATTCAAATATATTGCTTAGGAGAAATAACAATAGCAAAATATTTGCTAGATATACTAGATCCTCTAAGCCATTTCATAAGTTTAATTATCATATGCTTAGAAGAGATCAAACTAGAAATAGTTTTGCAAAGTATTATTGTCCTCCTAAGCCTTTTCATAAAAATGCAAATCAATTGCCTAGAAGGAATAATTATGTAAAATTATTCCTAGTCATGTTGTAACACCCGGCACCCGTGCCTCAATATTACACCCACACGAACCTAACAGATAGCACGAGGCACTAGAACAATTTAGCCATACAACTAAATTGTTTAGCAACATACCGAAGTTATTAGAAATTTCAGCACACCTCCCCTAAATCTAGGACATCCACTCGTTGAGATGAAGATAGCATTTAACATAACAATATCATAAGTAACTAAAGGAACCGACCAAGCACAAACATGGATCATGGTATCAACCAACCCCCATGACCCCAAGCAAGCACAAAATAACTCCCACAAATTAATTATTACAAAACTTAAGCTCATTAAGTTTGAAAGCACCTGACTACAATGAAACTATGGTGATAAGTCGTGACGTGCTACTACTCCCAAACATGCGACTTCAGAAACCTACACACATTTACAAAAAAGAAACGTGAGTCGAAGACTCAGCAAGTGCAACAAGTAGCAATATCAATATCAATTAACATGTGTAAATCATAAACATGTTCATATTTTGGAATACTAAATTAACACGTATTACAAAAAGAAGAAATCAATATTAGTTACCTCATCAACTACCTTGTTCTCAAATTTCACATACCTCATTAGACAACATTGAACGAGTCCACGACCCGACCCATTCTTAACCTGTGATTTGCCCTCAACCCAAAATCATCTGCTGCCACTCACCATTAGCTTTACCATGCAATACATCCAACAAAACATATATAATGAATTGAGCACGCAACTTATTTAAACAATTTTTTGGGGGATACCTCCACACCGTACCATTCACCACAATAGCCATTAAGTGCAACGCTATGCAATGCAAACATGCTGGAATGCTCAGTGTAATTGTCATGAATAAAAATGCAACCTTCATTCATTTCCAATCATAGTATAGTCATATTTAACTGCAGAAACATCAACTAGTTCTTACATACATAACTTAATACTTACTTTTGTTTATTCAAACTCATGAGTAATATATATATATATATATAAAGGGTACAACACAATAAGTTCTACAAAGCGGACGAGACCACACAACGAGTAATCGTGCGGGGTCACACAACATGCCTCACAATCCACTTGCATCATCGTCACATATTTAACATTTTAGACCTATTGCCGATTATAATCATACTCCTTAGCACAATCAACACAATTGCTCTTACGTGCAGCATCAAGGTAAGGAAACTAATCACATGGTTATAACGATTGGACCACACTCATGAATCAGACTCCGAAGCCCATACTAGTATACTTTCTTAATCGATGCCTCGCCGAAGCCCCGTTCTCATCTAAAATTTCCTCTATTTACACAGAACAATAATTAAAATAGGAAGCAGCACGTAGTAACACACAATCTTACTTATAACAAGACAATTTAACAGATAGCATTAGCAGTGATAGATCAAAACAAGAATGATCACTTAAAGACATTGAGTAAAGTATTGGGTGCATTCAATATTATATACCGTCGATTCGCTTATTGTTCTACCATTCACTTTCCAAAAGCCTACTCTCAACCATAATTCATCTAAATTTGCAGATTAATAAATGAAACAAGATGCTTCATTTATTATAAAACAGGGAGTATCACATATTATAAAATAGGAAGTATCACATATTATAAAATAGGAAGTATCATCTATTACTCACGCCCATATCCAATCCCACGATGTACTTGCCTTTAACTGCGGGAAGAATGGGTAGCAAGAGGTTGTGGCCACCCTCTGAGGTCGCTGTCTCTTTTCTGCTTCTCCGGACAACAAGCTGGCCAAAAGGTGCAAGGCATTTTATTCACCCTAATCGACAAAAATGCCACCACTCGATGATGGCTGAATTGAAATATCATAGATATTGTTTCCACTGCTGACAGAAACAATTGAATCAAAGCAGTAAATGGCATTCTTAGACCTATTGTAAAATACTTTGGCACATTTCCTCAGGACATATTCATCACATTTCAGAATATCATCCAAAATGTTAAGTACCATATCATGACGAATACAATCAAACACTTTCAAGACATCAGCAACCACAATATATATATCTTAAGCTTCTCCTTCAACTGACCGTTTATTGAAGAAATAAAACTGGAAAGAGTTTGGTGAACACTATTGTAATCAAAAACAGAAGAACCAAACATCTCTGGATTCTCATCCTTCATTTTTTTAATACTTAAATGACACTTATTGAGAATGCCATCCTTTGATTGAGCTTTGAGATTTACTAATGGTCTCATATCCTTTGTTTTTTGGAAGAAATCTCACTCTTGAAGAACAATGCACATGTTTTATTGCTCGCTAGATGTACCACATAAAAATCCCAAGTTTTGCCCATTTAATAAAGCAATAGCATTGCTAGCTAAGTTCCTCCAAACTGATTTTGGATAATAAAAACATCATATCTCTTTGACTCCTTTACGTAACATAAAAGTATATGCGGATCAAGGATATCACAATATCGAGAAAATAACCGGAGTAATCCAACAATGCAAAAAGATTGCTCTGTTTTTTTACAACCAAGAAAAATGTGAAACTTTCAGCTCACCAATACAATCAACTACATGAAATGTCATGGTTCTTTCAATCAAAATCCTACTCATATACCAATACTCAAAGGAAACAACGACACTATAATGCGAGTCTTCTAGACATTTCATCAAACACTTGATATGCACAAAGAACCAAACCCTCCTTTCAACTGCACTTGAGTACTCACCACAAAGGGAAGGCAAGAGGGAGGGAGGGCTACTTGACCATGGGGAAGGAGGAGGATCTTGCCGGGGCCCGGGAGGCAACATGGCAGGGGCAGATCTTGGCATCTGGTGGGGGAGAGGGCAGGTTGTGTCGGCGAGAAGATGCTTGCCCAGGCAGGAGAAGACCGAGCTCTGGCCCGGATGGGGCGGCGCCGACTTGAGGGCGGCGACCTTGCAGGTGGAGCGTCGCCGGCGTGAGCTGGGGAGGAAGGTCGAGGACGGGAGGGATGGGGGCCTTGATAGAAGGCTATGCGGGGCCACGGCGAGGACCAACAAGGGGAGGCGTCGGCCGAGAGGAGGCGCAAGGGCTGCGGCAGGGCTGGCGCCTGGGAGAACGCAGGGGCACTCGGGATTTTTTTCTTGTGTGCTGGGAAACAAAGTGGCAAGCAGCCCAAACCATTCTCAGCCACACAAGGGGAGATGGAGGATTAAGTGAAAAGTGGGTGAGGAGGGGGGAAAATCCGAAAATACCCCTCCCACTTAACACCCTCAACCCAACCACTCCCAAAACAGGTCAAGAACCCCTGAAATTACCTGCCATATGGGCCTGTGATCACCCGACTAAAATTCTGAGACTTGGGATAAAGTTCATGATATTACACTCTCCTTAAAGGAATTAGGCCGAATTCGAAGAACGCCAACTACCAATGAAAGAATCCCACAAGGAACTCAAACTCCTTGGTAAACTCAAAGCACCACAGAAAGGACTCACGTGGATGCAAATGCCAAACAAGATCTTAGATGCATAACCTTTTAATCTCTTCAACCATAGACCGCGAACCTTCGAATGTTTAACTCCCACTTAGGAAGCGAGGATTTCAATGATCTCTCATTTTATTCGCCCAAGCCAAATCACAAAAAACTCAGATCTCCCACATCACACAAACCACTCCCAACAATTTCAAATCAAGGCAATAAAATTACGCATCGAAAAGAACTTCCAATTAAAAGAGAGCCCCACACAAAACTTTGACAGAGCCCTCGGATCAAAACATTTCGACTTGCTTTTACCAAAGCAAAACCTCTCATTTTAACCAAAATCAACATTTTGGAAGAGAACTGATTCTCGGGTCAAACACAAGCACCACAATCGCCACACAAACTCTCAAGGAGAAAAGGAAACTCGTTCCGCCATAAACCGATTCACCATCGAGATCATTTACGATACATTTGTAAGGTTCACATTGTTACAACACTCACCAATACCACCCACACTTTCAATCATCAAGCCAACTCCGCAACTTAACCAAAAAGGCACGCACTCTCAAAGAGTCATGCAATCAATTTAATCTATAGATCCTTAAGAGTAGATTCAACTCGAACCTCAAGATTTCTAGTGTTCCAATACGCTCTCTATTACAGAGTTTCCTATTCACCACAGGTATCCTGAAAATCCCAACAGGTTCGAACATAAAACACGCATCAACATTTTCCTTTGGTCCACTAATTATAACAACCATCAATTATACAACCATTTATTCCAAATTTTAAAACCCATCTTTTGAACGGTGATTTTTTTTGCATGATCACCAATTAACTTTCATGCAACCCCTATTGATTCCACAAATTATGTTGGCCATATATCTTGATAGCCATACAGCACCCATCAGCTATGGATGGATGTGGCATCACGTAATAACCGACCCTTTTCCACACAATTTAGTAGTCGACGATAGCAATGCAATGATGAATGCAAATGTGCTCATATACTTCCTCAGTCACATTCTCATTTATGCAATGCAATGCAATGCATCATGCCTCTTTACTTAGCACATACCGGTATTGCGAGCACCACCCGTCGTCGTGCCCTCAAACCCAACCATCCCGTGGAAGGGGCTTCGAAAACAGGACTTGCCTACATAATGCATTATGCATGTCTCATCTCTTCTTTAGCACATACCGGTATTGCCGAGCACCACCCGTCGATGCGTGCCCTCAAACCCAACCATCCGTGGAAGGGCCTGCCTAAACAGGACTTGCTCGCTACCCGATGAGCAGGTCCTACACTGACACCGCTCCCATCCACGCCAGTAGATGGGACTACGGGGTAGGAACTCCGAGCACACCGGATTAGTCATACATTCCATATGACTTTCTCACCGCCCTAGCTCAATGCACTTTTCATGAATGCACTTATGCAAATGCCATTCCCAACATTCTTATGCATATTCTCCACATTTATGTCTTTATGATCACAATTAACTTCTATACTCTTATAAATACCATACTCGCAAACTATGGCCACAACCAAACCATTCTCATGATTTCAACATCCATATTAGCTTAACCATGATGAACCGTTATTTATACAATTGTCTAATCCCAGCTTAAAACACATCTCTCCAACATTGACTTTAGCTTAATCAACAAACACCTTTCGTGCAATGATTACCATTTAACAACTCAATGCGATACCCACCAGTCATACTCCATAGATAAACTCCCAAATAGACATTTGTCAAAGGCAAAAACACCATCATTCAAACAACCCTTCCATATACTCATTCTTTAATCTCGCAATAATTAACTCATTGCGTTAACCCACAATATTAATTGACCCATAAGTAGGGTGCAATAACTCTATTCAACCAAACCGATCGCCAAAACGGTAGAAATATCAACCCGAAAAGATTCACCACTAGTCGTCCCTTTTGTATCCAACCAACGAAGACAAAAGGAATCAACTTTCTCCAATATAACACAATAAACAACATCCCCTACAAGGGGTTTCTAAATATCGGGTGATGACTTTACCCGGCCACACCCACCACCATGGCCCTAACACGGCCAGAAGAGCAAGGCTGAAAACCCTTCGGCACCACTTAAACACAAATACTCGTTTAACTCTTACGTAAAAGAAATAGTAATAACAACATCATATTTAGTACTCATCAACAAGGCTCAAATAAAGCAGTTCAGCATAATGCAATGATTATCCAACCCAACCTATTGTGCATCTGTATGTCAAGTTTTAAATTATTTAACCAATCTATTCCAGGTTTTAAAGTTATTGCCCTGAGGCCAAATTTTAAAGAGTATAAACCTATGCCATGTTTCTATTCTCACGCAGCAAAATTTTAGTTTACTCTAGAGTAAATTACTAAATTCACAGACCACGGACCTAACGCATAGCTCTCGATACCAATCTGTAACACCCGGCACCCGTGTTCTCAATATTACACCCTCACGAACCCAACAGATAGCACGAGGCACTAGAACAATTTAGCCATACAACTAAATTGTTTAGCAACATACCGAAGTTATTAGAAATTTTGGCAGCACCTCCCCTAAATCTAGGACATCCACTCAGCAGACAGAAGATAGCATTTAACATAACAATATCATAAGCAACTAAAGGAACCGACCAAGCACAAACATGGATCAGGGTATCAACCAACCCCCATGACCCCAAGCAAGCACAAAATAACTCCCACAAATTAATTATTACAAAACTTGAGCTTATTAAGTTTGAAAGCACACGGCTACAATGAAACTATGGTGATAAGCCGTGACGTGCTACTACTCCCATCCCAGCATGCCGACTTCAGGAAACCTACACACATTTACAAAAAAGAAACGTGAGTCGAAGACTCAGCAAGTGCAACAAATAGCAATATCAATATCAATTAACATGTGTAAATCATAAACATGTTCATATTTTGGAATACTAAATTAACACGTATTACAAAAAGAAGAAATCACTATTAGTTACCTCATCAACTACCTTGTTCTCGAATTTCACATACCTCATTAGACAACATTGAACGAGTCCACGACCCGATCCATTCTTAACCTGTAATTTACCCTCAACCCAAAGGTCATCTGCTGCCACTCACCATTAGCTTTACCATGCAATACATCCAACAAAACATATACAATGAATTGAGCACGCAACTTATTGAAACAGTTTTGGGGGAGTTACCTCCACACCGTACCATTCACCACAATAGCCATTAAGTGCAACGCTATGCAATGCAAACATGCTGGAATGCTCAAGTGCAATTGTCATGAATAAAAATGCAACCTTCATTCATTTCCAATCATAGCATAATAATATTTAACTGCAGAAACATCAACTAGTTCTCACATACATAACTTAATACTTACTTTTGTTTATTCAAACTCATGAGTAATATATATAAAAAAAAGGTACAACACAATAAGTTCTACAAAGCGGACGAGACCACACAACGAGTAATCGTGCGGGGTCACACAACATGCCTCACAATCCACTTGCATCATCATCACATATTTAACATTTTAGACCTATTGCCGATTATAATCATACTCCTTAGCACAATCAACACAATTGCTCTTACGTGCAGCATCAAGGTAAGGAAACTAATCACATGGTTAGAACGATTGGACCACACTCATGAATCAGACTCCGAAGCTCATACTAGTATACTTTCTTAATCGATGCAATGGCCAAAAGCCCCGTTCTCAACTAAAATTTTCTCTAATTACACAGAACAATAATTAAAATAGGAAGCAGCACGTAGTAACACACAATCTTACTCATAACAAGACAATTTAACCGATAGCATTAGCACAGCGTATCAAAACAAGAATGATCACTTAAAGACATTGAGTAAAATATTGGGTGCTTTCAATATTACATACCGTCGATTCGCTTATTGTTCTACCATTCACTTTCCAAAAGCCCACTCTCAACCATAATTCATCTAAATTTGCAGATTAATAAATGAAACAGGATGCATCATTTATTATAAAACAGGGAGTATCACATATTATAAAATAGAAAGTATCGCATATTATAAAACAGGAAGTATCATCTATCACTCACGCCCATATCCAACCCCATGATGTACTTGCCTTTAACCGCGGGAAGAATGGGTAGCAAGAGGTTGCGGCCACCCTCTGAGGTCGCTGTCTCTTTTCTTCTTCTCCGGACAATTAGCAGGCCAAAAGGTGCAAGGCATTTTATTCACCCTGATCGACAAAAATGCCACCACTTGATGATGGCTGAATTGAGATATCATAGATATTGTTTCCATTGCTGACAGAAACATTTGAATCAAAGCAGTAAATGGCATTCTTAGACCTATTGTAAAATACTTTGGCACATTTTCTCAGGACATATTCATCACATTTCAGAATATCATCCAAAATTTTCAGTACCATATCATGACGAATACAATCAAACGCTTTCAAGACATTAGCAACCACAATATATATATCTTAAGCTTCTCCTTCAACTGACCGTTTATTGAAGAAATAAAACTGGAAAGAGTTTGGTGAACACTATTGAAATCAAAAACAGAAGAACCAAACATCTCTGGATTCTCATCCTTCTTTTTTTTAATAATTAAATGACACTTATTGAGAATGCCATCCTTTGATTGAGCTTTGAGATTTACTAATGGTCTCATATCCTTTGCTTTTGGAAGAAATCTCACTCTTGAAGAACAATGCACATGTTTTATTGCTCTCCTAGATGTACCACGCAAAAATCCTGAAGTTTTGCCCATTTAATAAAGCAATAGCATTGCTAGTTAAGTTCCTCCAAACTGATTTTGGATAATAAAAACATCATCTCTTTGACTCCTTTACGTAACATAAAAGTATATCCGGATCAATGGTATCACAATATCGAGAAAATAACCGGGTAATCCAACAATGCAAAAGATTGCTCTGTTTTTGCTCCTCCGTGCCACTTGATAACCCGTTTCTTTCCTCATTGGTCTTTGAACAAAAGCAATCGAGAGGATCAATTTTTTGACAACCAAGAAAAATGTGAAACTTTCAAAGCCCACCAATACAATCAGCTACATGAAATGTCATGGTTCTTTCAATCAAAATCCTACTCATATACCAATACTCAAAGGAAACAACGACACTATATTGCGAGTCTTCTAGACATTTCATCAAACACTTGATATGCACAAACAACCAAACCCTCCTTTCAACTGCACTTGAGTACTCACCACAAAGGGGAAGGCAGAGGGAGGGGAGGGCTCGCTGGCCATGGGGGAGGGATCGCATGGCTAGCGGAACAGGGCGCCGCCAGGAGGAGGAGGATGCACCCAGGTCCGTGAGGCGGGGGCAGGATGCACGGGCGTCTGTAGGTTGGGGAGGAGGCGCAAGCTATGCTTGGGAAGAGGCTTGCCAGCGGAGAAGGCCGGGCCACGGCCGGGGGCGACGACGGGACGGCCGGACAGCCTTGGCAGCATGAGCAATCGTCGGCAAGTGCTAGGGAAGAAGATCGAGGACGGGAGGACGGTCGGAGGCTCAAGGGGTTTCTTGGCGGCAACGGCGACGGCGGCACCAACAAGGAGCGCGGCGGCGGCGAGCGCGGGACCCGACAAGGGAGGCGCCACGGGAGGAGGCGCAAGGGATGCGGCAGGGCTGGCGCCTAGGAGACACAGGGCAACTCGGGATTTTTTCCTTGTGTTGGGAAACAAAGTGACAGCCAGCCCCAAAAATTCTCAGCCACACATAAAGGGAGATGGAGGGTTAGGTGAAAAGTGGGTGAGGAAGGGGAAAATCGAAAATACCCTCCCACTTAACACCTCAACCCAACCACTCCCAAAAGCAGGTCAAAACCCCGAAATTACACGCCATATGGGACTGTGATCACCCAAACTAAAATTCCCAAACTTGGGATAAAGTTCATGATATTACAATGGTGTCAAGCTTGAAGAACAATATATCCATCATGAGCTAATGCCATCTCGGGTAACAAGTATTTAAATTGATTCTTATAGCTTATAGAATTGTGTAGGTTATATTGTAATATTCATGAAAATCAATTTAAATTGCTTGTTAAATGCTTGCTCATGCTTTTTAGTTGTGCCGATTAAAATCTTGAGCAAGTTTGGGGTAGTGGCACATTAAGAGGAGTGTTAATTTATATCCATGTGTATCACATCCTTACGTGTGCCCATATTAATATAAGTGCATATATATATATATATATATATATATATATATATATATATATATATATATATATATATATATATTTCAAAATCAACCATTTAGCCAAAAGTCAAAATTTTGTATACTATTAGTATTCTTGTGAAAAACTAGTTGCAAAATGTATACAAATATTTTTGAAATGTTTTTCAAATGTTTTGGCTTTACAAAATCTATTTTGAAAAGAAAATGAGTTTTAACTCCAAAAGCTAGTTACTAGTATCTTGTTTTGGATTTAAACTCATAATTTTCATAGAATTAAAAGTAAAAAGATTTTAAAAGTAATTTCAAAACGAAAACCCTAGAGTTGGTCATTCTTAACAACTTTCATATTTAAAGGTTTTTCAAAAGACCAACCTAGCAAAAGTTATTTGATTTTGAAACTCATTGAAAAACTATACTTGACCCATAATGGTCATACTATTACATAGTGAGTTTCTCCATTTGGATCAATTCTTGTGTAGAATTTTGATTCAAAATGGTATTTTAGATTCATACACAAAATTCAAATCTCTACATCTTACCCCATGCTTAATTTGAATTATTTGAGTTGTTGAATTTGACTTGGTTTCTATTTGCTTTTTCAAAAAGGAATATTTAGGTCAAAAAGTCAAAATTCATATTTAAAAAGCCCAAATCTATGAAAAGCTTTGTAAAAGTATTCTATTATGTATTTCAAATGTTTTACAAGCTTTCAAAATGAAAAACTATATGTCGAAATCAAATTTGGCTCAAAACGATTTGATTTAATCCAAAATAGCCTATGTGAGCAATATGCTAAAATTATGGCATTCAAGTTGGATTTCATTATAAATCTTGGTTAGAAATCTTCTTGATACACCAATTTAAGCCATGAAAATTGAAATTTCATGAAATCCAAATTGAATTGCATTTTGAGGCTATTCGTGAAAATCAATTTCCTTTTATGCCTCAAAGCGCAAATTGTCATATCTTTCAAAATAAAATTGCTTTTGAGAAAATTCTTTTTGCAAAACCTTCTAAATAGTCCAAAGTTCATTTCTGGAAAATTTCAAATTATTTTGACTTCATTTAAATTCTTTTATCAAAAATTTGCAAAAAATCTGCAGTTTCAGCCTGTCAGTGCCGGTCGCACCGACCTTACTGCGGTTGCACCGGTCAACCGGTCACACTGGACTTGGTGCGGTCAAACCGGCCATGGCAAGTTTGCTCTGAAATTTTCAGAATTTTTCGAGATTGCTTTTGGGATATCATTTCATTGGAATTTGCTTTTCAAAAATTTCTTTTGGGAAAGCTTCTTTTGATCCCAAAGTTCATTTGTCCAAAATTTCAAAAGCTTTGCAATTATTTGAAAGCTCTTTCCAAGTGGTATCAGTTAATGATCATTTAATTGATTTAAAGGGTGATATTCACTTGATCTTTTGAAAAGACAAAACTTGCGCAATTCAAATGCAAATAACTCCATGATTCATTTATTGAATATCTTGGGGAGTTTATTTATTGCAAGTTTTGGGCACTTAAATGCTTTCAAGTGATATCATATCTTTAATTTGCTCGATTCTCCTTCCTTGTGTTTTTATTGATCTATCTTGAGTTAGTATTCTTTTTTTCATACCCGTAAGTATATATTGCTCTGATACCCATCGATTTTATCGATAATTCCTTCAAGTGGTATCAAGTCTTTGTGATTTGATCCTTAGTGGTATCAATTGAGTGTTTATTCACTCCATATGCTTACAAGTGGTATCACTAAGTTATTCTTTTTATAAGTGGTATCTTGGATTTTATTGCTCATTTCTTATATGATATTCTTGATTATTTGATTTCCTTTTAAGTGGTATCATTGAATTCAATTATTTTCTACAAGTGGCATTTCATTGCCTATTTGTAGCATTACTCCGATACCCACATTCTTGATTAAGATTTTTCTCCTAGACTAACATTGTAAGTTCAATCGCCTAAGAATTCTCTATGTGAGATTCTTTATGAATTGAAATACCGAAGTGTAACACCCCGGCGCCAATCACACCGCGAATGCTACCAAAACCCCGCTTCACTAGCGACACCCCTCGGACCCACACATGTCCCAAAGGGTTACCAACCCACGATAATTCTCCACAACAAGATCAACTAAATCGAGAATTACCAAAGAAGACATATAAAACCTAACGCCTCTATGAAATTGACTGCAATCTCCCATTGACTCTAAAACCGGATTAAAATTAAGTCACCGAAATTTACAAAATTTCGGCATGACCTCTCTAGAACAGAGGACATCCACTCAGCAGACAAACGAATAGCAGCAAATATGATATCATTCTAGCAGGTCCTTAGTTAAGCAATCACACATCCAACATAATTTAAGAAATCTCCTTACGATGAACCATAAATTACAAACACATTAATTACATTCAGATTTGATGACTTTGTTAAATAAATTGCTGGAAACCGCAGTCGTGCACGTGTTACTACTTCCCAACCCGATGAATCAGCTTCAAGGTACCTAAAATAGGAAGCAAACAAGCATGAGTCCAAGACTCAGCAAGGTGCAACAAGTAGGAAAAGTAAGGCATTAGACAAAAATGCAACTATTAAAAGACATCAAGTAGCAGTTCCTTAAATTGACATCCGTAAATAAAAGAAACAGTTGAGTTCATAAAGGATCCAAAACGAAGAGCACGATTAATTCATCATTTAAATAACCATTACTTAACTGAATCATCCAAACAGAGGAGAAGTAGCAGCTCCACTTACCTCAACCAACTCGACAATGTAACAAAACCTTACCCATGCCTCGGAAATCAATTCCGGATGAGCCCACGACTCAACTCTCAACCTGTTCCTTCCATTCTCATCATTCAACATTTATCAATCGCAATACACAATGCAATGATATATAATGCAACACCCCCATGCATTTCATTCACATAATATCTCATGCAGACACGCAATGATATATAATGCAACACAACCATGCATTTCATTCACATAATATACCATACAGACACGTAATGATACATAATGCAACACAACCATGCATTTCATTCACATAATATACCATGCGGATATGCAATACTATATAATTTCAATCCATTTTCATCAATTGACTCGAGTTCATACTTGACTTCACTCCATGTTATTCATACAACCTAATTTGCAAGGCAAAGAAATGCGCTAATTCATCAAATTCAATTCAATCTCCCCTTTTTGGGTTGAGTCCACGACTCAACCTTCTATTTCCATAATCACCATCCATATGACACACCATTTACCACAACACTCATTATCAAAGATGAAATGCATATGAATGCTCATTTCCATGCACGTCTCGCGATCTTGCCGAGTGCCCACTGGTCGGCTTGTGCACCCTCACGTCCCTTCCATCCCGTAGATGGAGGGTGCCTACTCTTCTTGACTCGCTCCCATACGTACCACGTATATGGGACTACAGTAGGACTTTCGTGCTCACTACATGTGAGCACAGAGGCCCGCATCAGAATGGGTCGCCTCTTCCATCATGAATGCACAAATGCAATAGACATAAACAAATTTGCAAAATACATTCATTTCTCACATTTGTATCCATATTATCAATACTCATATCCGCATTCCCAACATTCTTATTCATCTTCTCAACTCTCATATTCTTATTCTCGACACTCATATCTACATGGTCACAATTATCATTAATACTCCCATTAAAGTCATAATCCAGTTTCATGATCGCCAAATCATCCCTTCTTATTAATCCAACCTCCTTACTTCATTAGTCACATTATCCATGATATCTCAAAGATGGCTCTTCATAATCGCAAAATGTTATAACCTTCAACTTTCAACACTAATCCTTTCAATCAACGATGCACTGGCATCCGGTTACTCAACCTTTTCATCAAAAGACAATTACCCCACTAGACGTGCTTATAAACACAAATGCAGCCATAGCATAAGCATATAAATAACACAAGCAATCAACTAAATAGCCTATAAGAGATATACGGGTTACACTTGCATATAAACTTGTTTTCAATAATAGCATAACCATTTAACCATCCTCATTCATCATATTGCCTGCAAAATCAAGCATGACAATAACAAAGTAGTACATGAATAACAGTAACATTGCAAAAACATAATAGCCAGCTATGCCACATTCACTACAACGCACTTGCCTTCAACTCATCGAGACGGTGTGGCGAGGTGAAGTTACCACACCCGGGGGTCACACCACCTGCACATGGATATAACCCACTCAAAAACACGCCCATAATTCAACACAAGACTCATAACTAAGTCAGCTTCGCAACCCACCCTAAATCCCAAAAACAGCAATCTGCCAACCCGGGATAGCACTCGGTAAAATAGCCATAACTTTTAGTCAGATGAACGAAACTTAGTAATTTCAGTCGCTATTGAAAGGTAATTCGATTATATACAACTTTTTCTATAGCCGACCAACCGGGAAAAGCACCGATTATTCTCAGATTTGCGACGAACAGCAGACAACCACAAAAATAACGCGTTCTGGACAGCACGCGGTAAAATAGCTATAACTTTTAAACGGTTTAACGAAATTTAGCGATTCTAGTCTTCATTGAAAGGTAATTCGATTATCTACAACTTTTGTTATAGCCAAACCCCCAGGAAATGCATGTAAAACTTTCAAATTGCAGTTCTAACCAAGGACAGAAATCTGCCCGAACCGAAAACCCCCAAATTTCTCTAGTCTCTCCATTCCCCAACTAAATGCATTGAAAAAATAGGAAACCTAGCCAAGCATTTCGTCAAACACCATGTATGCAAGAAATCTCACCCCCAAATTTCTAGGGTTTTTACCTCAAAGGAACATGGAGGAAGAAGGGAGGTGGGGGAGATGCTGCCACACGGGGGGAGGAGGAGCTCGCCGGCTCTGGGGAAGTGGTCGCCGGAGCAGCGCCAGAGCAAGGCCGGAGCAGCCACAAGCCCGCCCGGCCGCTGGCTGGATGCATGCATTCTTGCCACCAGCTCCCCTGCTGCTGCCATGGCTCCCTCTCTTCTTCTTGTCGCCGGCCTGGAGAGAAGGCGCAGGGAGGCAAGGCACCAGGGAAGAGGCGACAAGGCTGGAGTCAGGGGGAGGAAGAAATGGATGCGCAGGAGCTCGGCTGGGGATCAGGCAAACATGCGGTTGAGAGTGAGGGAAGTGCAGGGGCAGGAAAGGAAAGAAAAAATATAAGGGCTAGGGTTTCATCTCTTATTTCCTTTCCTGTAATAAAACTCCAACGACTGGATGCCACAAATCAACAGGGTTTGGGAACAAAAGAAATGAATCCTCTCAATAAAACGAAAACCAAATGCCAACTTTAACCAATTGCGCGAACCAATAATTTAATCTTGGCGCGAAAAGACATTTATCAGGATAGACAACCTGCCGAAAAAACTAAATGGCACGGAGAATACACCCTTCGAATAAATCCTTAAATTTAAGAAACAAAACAATTCGGCCAAAAACCACGAAAAAATGATCTGCGATATTACACGAAGACTGCATTTTCTACAGGTTATGGACATTATGAGTTCACAGTCATGTCTTTCGGACTGACAAATGCCCCTGCATACTTCATGAACATGATGAATAAGTTATTCATGGAATATATGGATAAATTTGTGGTTGTCTTTATAGACGATATTCTTGTGTACTCCAAGTCAGAAGAGGAGCACGCAGAGCATCTAAGATTGGTTTTAGAGAAGTTGCGGGAACAACAATTATATGCTAAATTCAGTAAGTGTGACTTTTGGAAGGAGAAGGTGGAATTCCTTGGCCATGTAATGATCGCTAAAGGAGTTACCGTGGATCCAAGTAAAGTGGAAGCTGTGTTACATTGGGAGCCACCGAAGACAGTTACCCAAATCCGTAGTTTTCTGGGAATGGCGGGATATTACCGTCGATTCATAGAAGTATTCTCAACGATTGCAAGACCTCTTACATAATTGTAGAAGAAAGAGAAGAAGTTTGCATGGACGCTAGAGTGCGAGGAAAGCTTTCAGGAGCTAAAGAAGCGATTGACATCTGCACCTGTGTTGGTATTGCCAGATGTCAGGTCTGATTTGACATTTATTATGATGCCTCAAGGCAAGGTCTTGGTTGTGTGTTGATGTAGAATGGCAAAGTTGTGCCCTCTCACGTCCAAAGCGATTGAGGCGCATGAAGGGAATTACCCGGCGCATGATCTCAGGTTAGCGGTGTAGTGCATGCTTTAAAGATCTGGCGTCATTATCTCATTGGCAATAGATGTGAGATATATACGGACCATAAGAGTTGAAGTACATATTGACCCGTCCAATCTTAATATGAGGCAAAGAAGATGGTTGGAATTGATCAAGGATTATAATGTTGGAATCCATTATCATCCTGGAAATGCTAATGTAGTAGACGACGCCCTAAGTCGTAAAAGCCATAGTGTAAATGTGATGGTAGCAAGTGATCAACCGAAGTTGTGTGAGGAGTTTCAGAGGTTGAAAATAGAAGTGGTGCCGCAAGGATTTGTAGCTGCCTTGGAAGTAAAGCCAACCCTAGAAGATCAAATCAGGGAGAGGCAGAGTAAGGATGAGAAGATCAGCAAGATCAAGTCTAAGAAAGAAGAGGGCTTGGTAGAAGATTTCTCAGTCGATGAATAAGGAACCCTGTGGTTCAAGGGTCGAATTTGTGTGCCAAATGAGAAGGAGCTTAAGGATTTGATTCTTGAGGAAGCACACGATTCCAAGTATTCTATTCATCCTGGAAGTGCCAAGATGTATCAAGACCTTAAAAAGAGATTTTGGTGGCCAAGTATGAAGCGAGAAGTGGCAGAGCATGTTGCATTATGTGACGTGTGCCAGAGGGTAAAAGCAATGCACCAGAAACCCGTAGGACTTTTGCAGCCATTAAAGATTCCAGAATGGAAATGGGAGGAAATTGGAATGGACTTTATCACTGGGTTGCCCAAGACTCAGCGAGGTTATGATTCAATATGGGTCATCATTGACCGATTGACTAAAGTTGCCCACTTCATTCCCGTGAAGACAACTTATTCAGGGGATCGATTGGCAGAATTATACATGGCAAGAATTGTATGTTTGCATGGTGTGCCTAAGAAGATTGTGTCGGATCGAGGTACCCAATTTACTTCAAGATTTTGGGACAAACTGCATGAAGCAATGGGAACTCGTTTGAATTTCAGCACTGCTTATCATCCACAGACAGATGGCCAGACGGAAAGAGTTAATCAGATTTTAGAGGATATGTTGAGAGCTTGTGCGATAACGTACAGTACGTCTTGGGATAAATGTTTGCCATATCAAGAGTTCAGTTATAACAATAGTTATCAGGCTAGTTTGCAAATGTCACCATTTGAAGCCTTATATGGTCGTTGTTATGCGTACCCGTTAAATTGGGATGAAGCGGAGTGTTCTGTGTTTGGGCCTAAAATTCTCGGGGAGGCAGAGGAGCAAGTTGCCATGATCCGGAAAAACCGGCAAGCACCGATCGAGGCGGAAGAGTTATCTTGACAACCGCCGTTGTGATTTGAGTTTCGAACCCAATGATTTTGTGTATCTCAGAGTTACTCCCCTTAAGGGTGTAAAAAGGTTCCATGTCAAAGGGAAGCTTGCACCTAGGTATGTTGGGCACCTAGGTATGTTGGGCCATTCAAGATATTGAGCCATCGAGGAGAGGTTGCATATCAACTGGAATTTCCTCAGTCGTTGGCAGGAGTTCATGATGTATTCCATGTGTCACAGCTTAAGAAATGTCTCAGAGTGCCAGCAGAGCAAACACCGTTAGAAGCCATCGAGTTGCAGGAGGACCTGACTTACAAAGAGCAGCCGATCAAGATTCTAGACGTAATGGAGCGCAGGACCAGAAACAAGTCTATTCGCTTTTGCAGAGTTCAATGGAGCAACCATTGGTTGTGGTCTGTCTTTTGATATGGAATTGCTGCATGGTCATGTATTATAAATATGCTTATATAATAATTTATTGGAATCAAAATGTTATGCATGTTATTGTTATCTGCAGCCTCTCTATGATTTAGATTAAGGGAGAAGTTTAAGATGGTTTTAATTAATTTGACAGTGGCACAGATCTAGGGTGGGGCATTCCTGCGGTTTGTCTGGTTTGAACTTCGAAGGCATTTCTGTTTGGTTCAACATATTGAGGGCATGATATGATATTCTGTAGCAATACATTCTTTTTTGTAAAGTCCATAAGTACCAATTTTGTTTTAGGGAAATCCATAAGTTCATTAAAATTCTCACTAGGATGGAAGGGTAGGTGTGGGTATGCAGCCTTGTCTTGTTCAGCTGCAGGCGTAATATTGTAGGGTATGAGAATGATTTCCAGTTATTACCTCTTTTTGTAAAAGAACACTAGCAATTTTGGTTAACGTGGTGATAAATGATTATTCTTATGGCTTTGTCTAGCCTGTCATATAGAAGTTTAAATATCTGGTTTTTTCTTGGGTTAGAGGTTAGTTAGTTTTGACTAGCATATATGTGCTTACTTTTGTGCTAGTATGGAATATGGATATGTCTTCCTTGGAGGTATTAAGGAATTTGATGTTCGGCTCAGTCACCTAATAATAATTCTGTAGGCTATCATATGCAAATTTGAATATGAGATCAAAACTACATTTAGTGATTGTAATCTACATTGTGAAATGCATATTAGACAGACAAGTCATTCTTGTTATGCTTCCTCATGCATTCTTGAAGATTTCCTAATCTAATAGAAGGAAGATGAGAGTAGGGAAAACTTGTCGGGGTGATAAGTCTTTTGAGCTTGGTGGCTTGAAATTGTGTTGTTTCTAGTAAGCGGAATTTGTGACTTGTCAAATGCATCTGCTAGCTATTGCCGCGTGATTAACTTAGAGGTTAGTGCATGGTGATCGGTGAAATCTTGACTCTTGAGTTGTGGTGTTTTCTTCTTTTGTTGGCCCAATTCAATGTGTGAGTTAAGAATTATTTTACGCCATTTGAATATGAGCATACTATTGTATATTAGTTTAATTTGTTAATGATTATGCTTAAGATCCCAAATTGAGAGAGAGTTGTCGGTGTGTTCTCCTATTATTAAGGTTTAATGTCCGCTATCTAGTGGGTGCTTTCGAGTTTCCATTAGTGTGAATTGGAATTTATTTTTACAAGAGTTGAGATTCGTCATGCATTGAGGTATTGAGTCGGACCTTGATCCATTCTTATAATGAACGTTGTTTTCGGGGAGTATCTTGAGGTGGTTACGACCCGCGTTGCCTCAAGCGTCGGTAAAGGCAAGTGCAATCTTTATATTGCTATTAGGGAAAAAGTTGAATGCTCGCGTTACTACTAATTGCATACCATTGTTTAATTTATGTTATGAGCGATCGCATGTTTTATTTTGAGCATGAGAATGCTAACAATGATGATATGGTTATGCATATTCCTCACGAACTTGCTCATATTATGCTTGCTATTAAGTTCTGGATTGGTGTTGCTTGTTGAATAGTATTCGAGCACTGTGGATTCGATACATGACATCTGAGTTGCAATGTTGTTGCATTCCCACATACATGTCACTTGCATTTGTGCATTCATTACTGAAGAGGCGACCCATGTTGATGTGGGCCTCTGTACTCACGTAGTGAGTACAAAAGTCCTACCTCGTAGTCCACGTCCACGGATGGGAGCGAGTCGATGAAGTGAAGCCTCGCCACGGGATGGTTGGGAATGAGAGGGTGCATACAAGCGGGTATGCACTCAGCTTCTCTGATATAGGCTAAAAAGGTTGCATTTGGAGCATGAAGGCATAAAAGCATAAACGCATTGCATTGCATTGTGTTGCAATTGATAAATGTTAATTGATGAGAATGGAAGTGACAGGTTGAGGATTGAGTCGTGAGCTCATCCAGAAATGTTTATTGAGGCATGGGTAAGTCTTACTTATGTTTTTGAGTTGGTTGTGGTAAGCGGCGTTAATTACTGTTTCTTGTACTGGATGTTTTCAATTAAATGCTTGACCTTATTAAATCATAATGTAAATGTAATTCCATTGAATTCATTACTTTTCCTTCAGTTGCACTTTCTTTGAGTCTTGGACTCACGCTTGTTTGTTTCTGCCTTAGGTACCTTGAAGTTGGCTCAAATGCGGTTGGGGGTAGTATCACGTGCCGCTTTGGCCTCCACAATCTAGTTAAGCGATTCGTTAAGTCTGGATGTAACTCTTGTGTTTGTAATGTATCATTTATCGTGGTGGAGTTATTTATTTCTATTGGATGTGATATTGGTTAACTAAGGACACGCTGAGAAGGATATCATAGCTGCTGCAATGTTTTCATCGTCTGTGAGTGGATGTCCTAGTTTCTAGAGAGGTTATGCGAAATTTTGTAAAATTCGGTGACTTAGTTTTAAGCCGATTTAAGAGTTTAGAAGTTAAATTCGGTTTTAGTCTTTTCGTAGAGGTGTCGTTTGTATTTAGTTTTTTTTTTGGTAGCATTCGCGGTGCATTTGGCACCGGGGTGTTACAGCATGTGTTGCAAATAGTGAGCTCATGTATTTGAGTTTGTTTTGGTTTTGTTTGGAGCTAGGTTTTGCATGAGTTGCAAAACGAGGATGCTCAAGCAAGTTGGATTTAGAGTCTATATGCGGTTCTTTGAAGCATGTGAATAGTATTTACAAATGTGTTTTGCAAATTATTTTGATCAAGAGTTGATCATCACATGGTTCAAGTTTGTTGACCCTTGCTAGCCTGTAGTCATGCTTTTGATCAAGTCTATGTGATGGATTTCGGGAAAATCAAAATTGGACTTGAATGACTACATTAGAGTCTTTGTGTTTGTGATTCTGGAAAATATCTATGGTTGCTTAAATTTTGAAAATGAGTGGAGATTGTAGCCCTCATGATAAACATAGAGTCCAAGATCACCTAAATCGGAGTTCGAGTCAAAAGTTATGACCATTTTTACGAGTGTAAATGCATTGCTGAAACAACAGGTGCGGTAGTACCGCATTTTGTACTGCGGTAGTACCGGAAAAATGGTAGTACCGCTGTTTTGCCGTGGTAGTACCGCCTGGGCCGGTACTACCACTATTTTCAAGTCATTAGTGCCGTGGTACTTTAGTAGCACGCTAGTTTAGCGCACTTTTAATGTTGTTTTCCCCCAACGGCTAGTTTTCTTTGTGAGGCTATAAAAGGAGGTCATGGGGGCATTTGCTGGTTGATTGAGCATTTTTTGGTGAGGTGGTTCATGTGTTGAAGCTCTCATTTGTGTATTGGCTGTTGTGTGAGTTTTTGGGAGGTGGTTTGCATGTGTTGCATTCCCATAGAGTTGATTTTGAGCTAAGAGTGAGACTAATTGCATGTGTTGCAATTAGGAGTGGGTTGAGATCTCTTGTGCATGTGTTGCACTTGAGGAGCCTAGGTGCATGTGTTGCACTAGGTGATCACCGAAGCGCTTATGTTGTGCTAGGTGAAGCTCGGCAGAGACTCCACTTATTACTCTTGGAGGTTGCCGCCTCCTAGGGGGCAGTGGGCGTCGTGCGGGAGCTCTCAAAGGTGTGAGAAGCCCTGCTGAGTTTGTGAAGGTTTGAGTTAAGCCTACAGAAGGTGAAAAACTCCACTAGTGGAATCGAGGGGGTGCTCATTGCTGAGCTGGTCTAAGAATTGGGCTTGCCTCAACGTGGATTAGGGGAGATCGGCAAGTCTCCGAACACCACGGTAAAATATCGGTGTGTCTCTTTGTATTTGCTTGCAATTCTTATTTATATTGTTGCAATTTATATTCCTAGAATTAAATTGTTTGATCATCTTTAGGGTAGCATATTATTTTTAGAGACATAATTAGCTAGTGCACTTAGTGAGCCTAGTTGACTTAGGCTTAATTGTCAAAACCTTAGTTTATCTCTTCCGCATTAATTATTGTTAAGGTTTTGGCATAAGAGTAATTGGGGTGAATTGCTTTGTAGAAATTCGTAGAAAAGTTAATTTTTAAAAGCCGCCTATTCACCCCCCTCTAGTCGGCATCCTCGATCTTACATCTTCCCAACGGCTTCGGAGGTGGTGGCAGTGGGCTCCTCTCCTCCTCAGATGAGGGGAAGGGCCCCCATCATTGAGCACCAAAGGAAGAGGAGGGATCGCATACGGCCGAGGATCTCTGAGATCCACGCAGCAACCCTCGGCGCTTGGTGGTGGACCTCTGGTACCAACGGTGGCGAATCAGGCCATGGGATTGGCGGAAATTGCGGTTGAAGCGGTGGTGACCGAGTGGGGAACGGTTAGGGTTGCAAACCCTAAACGCCATTCCTCCTGGCTTTTATTCAACGCGGGCGACGGACAAGCCTTTGGGCTGGATCGGTGGCAGGGCCCAAACTCTGACTCGCTTTGCTTGCCCCACCCACGCATAGACACGCCTTGAGGCCATTTTTGACCAGGCCCATGCCTCCGGCCTACTGGATTCCCCCCTGCACCCCTAACAGGCCTTCGCGGGCAACAACGGTGGCGGGCCAAATTTGGCCCGTAGCCAGTTATCTATTTACCTTTTTTTTTAGTATTTCCTGCATTTTATGCATTCTAGTCCCTATATTTTACAATATTTGCATCCTGTAGTATATCAGTGTTGTGTCTTTATGTTTTAAGACCCCTGATATTATCTGTAATTATTATATGTAAATATATATATGTGTTTGTGTATATACTTGTACATATGTGTATGTTTTTGTATGTTATTAAATTTGCAACTTAACAAATTTCGGTTTAATAACTTTAAACTCTCACAATTAAGAACACCTTAATTATCTTTAGGATTTAATATAAAATCCTCACAATTAAGTACCCCTTAATTGTCCAGGATTTTAAACAAATTTTAAAACACGTCTTCCATTATTTTGAGCATTAACACAAGGTGATGGAGACTAGGGTATTGGCTGCGTCTTAGTCAGTTTTCTGCATATTGCTGCCTGGAGACCATACCTTTTTGAGCAGCAATTTAATTGCCCATCACTATGAGGTCTACATCATGTTCCAACTTGATGATGATTACCTATAGAGTGTTATCTCAAAATAATGGTTTTGGATATAAGGTCTACTCTATTTCTGGAGATTACCTTAATTATATGGTTATACTTTATAGTATTTACCGATAATTTTGGAGGAAGGACTACCTCCAACCATCCAAAACATAAGATATGACTTAAAATTTGTGTTTAATATTACAACACCACCATTAAGGTTTTAAATTTACCAATATTTGGTGAATTAATAAAATCGATGGTTATACCATGTAGGAAATGCAAAAAGAGTATGAAGAACTCGCCCTTGATGGGAGCAATTATCCTTCATGGGCATCAGATGTCAAAATTAGTTTTGCATCTCGAGAGATTTTAAATGCGATAAATGAACAAGTGGAACGGGGCCCTGCGGTCCCTGATCAAATGAAGTACACTGCCTTACTTTTGTTACGCACTTCTATCCATAAAGATCTCAAGAAAGAGTATCTTTTGGAAGAAAATCCTCGTGTTCTGTGGATTGCTTTTAAAGATCGTTATGAACAGCAGAAGGAAATTATATATTCTGATGCATAGCATAATTGGAATCACCTATGCTTACAAGATTTTAAATCTGTAGCTGAATACAATCATGTTGTTCATAACATCTATAGTAGGTTGAAGTTTTGCGAAAAAGAACCGTCGGATGTAGAAAAGATAGAGAAAACTCTATCCACTATACTTCAGTGACGAGGTATTGTGCAATCAATACGGAAAGAAAAATATCGGGTTTATTCGGCTTATTCATACATTATCTCAGGTTGAAAAGAATGATGAACTTCTTGTTAAGAATTATAAGTTGCGCCCAATTGGTTCAACACCTTTGTCTGAGGTTCATAATGTTCAGAATAAAGCTCCGAATAAAAGAAAGTTCAATAGATCCCCATCTCGCAATCCAAAGAACCCCCCTAGTAGACGCAAATTCAACAAGAACCGCAGACACCATGCTAACAAGAAGGCATCGTGGCAATGCACAACCGACCTATGACAATAAAAGACTTTGTCATAAGTGTGGTTGTAACACGCATTTTACCGCAACTTATCGTACTCCAAAACACTTGGTTGATCTTTATCAGAAATCCCTCCATGATAGCAAACAGAAGGCACCAAGATATGAAGCACACTTCAATCTTACTACTGAGACTTCCAAGGAGGCTAGTTGTTCGTCTTCGGTTCCCAAAGAATCGCAAAACAATAAAGCCCTTACTTAGCAAGTGGACATTCCTGCAACGGACGACATGCTCATTGAGTACATTTCAAGTGACATGTATGGAGATTTATCTTAAATCTCCATGTCCATGATTGATGTCAAATAGTATTATGTGTTGTAATAATTAGAGTTTGAAAACTCGTTTGTAATTTTGAGTTGTACACTTGTTTATGCAAACTCATATGTATTGTAATATTGCACTATTGTTGTGTTAAATAGTTAATCCAATATGTATGTATCACTATATGTGTTCAATAAAGAGTTTTAATTAATTCTTGTTCTTACTATAGATGTCTATTGAAGTCAATCCCCGAAGGAGGAACTATGCCTTATGGAGAGTTGTACCACAAACTCTATACTCACAGAGATAAAATATTTCCAAACTCTTAAGAAAAGAGAAGGAAATGTTTTTACGATTGCTAGTCGTGATCGTTGATAGTTGGCTCTGGTGAGCCACAATCACCCTCCTATGGGTACCAGATTACAATCGAGGATGCTTTGTTCTATCCTGATTCAACTCGTACCTTGTTGAGTTATAGAGATATTCGTAAGAATGGTATTCATGTGGAAACACATGAAGAAAACAAAGAGAAGTATCTTCTCTTAACTTGACTTACTGGATATGGTAAGCAGATATGCGAAAAGATTCTAACTCTCGACACTGGGTTGTACTATACATACATTAAGCCCATAAAACATGTTGCATACAAGGTAATTTTTCAAAACGTCGATGCATTCCAAATTTGGCATGATCGACTTGGGCACCCCGGTGTCGGGATGATGAGAAAAATTATCACCAATTCTATTGGTCATGATTTGACAGCAGCAAAATTTCCCCAATCTTCAGATTTTATATGCATTGCATGTGCTACTAGGAAATTGATTTTAAGACCTTCACCTCTTAAAATTCGGACTGAACCACTTAAGTTTCTTGAAAAAATTCAAGGTGACATTTGTGGTCCGATTGAGCCAACTTCTGGGCCGTTCAGGTACTTTATGGTTTTGATTGACGCATCTACTAGATGGTCACATGTGTGCTTATTGTCCACACGAAACCATGCCTTTGCGAAAATAATATCTCAAATTATTAAATTGAAGGCACATTATCCTGAACATCAGATTCAATCGATCCGAATGGACAATCTTTGCTGAATTTTCCTCCCATGCTTTCAATGATTATTGCATGGCTTTAGGAATTCAAGTACAACATTACATTCCATATGTCCATACTCGAATGGTTTGGTGAATCATTGATTAAGAGAATCAAGCTCATTGCACGTCCATTCTTGATGAATTGCTCGTAGCCTCGTCGTGTTGGGGTCATGCGGTCTTACGCTCTTGACTTAATTCAACTTCGACCAAGCGCATATCATGATTCTTCCCCATGCGATGATGCGTGGGAATCCACCAAGTATTTCCCATTTGCGTAAGTTCGGATGTGCGGTGTACATTCTAATCTCACCACCCCAGCATACATCTATGGGCTCTCATAGAAAATTGGGGATCTATGTGGGATTTCAATCTCCTTCGATCATTAAGTATTTAGAACCTCTTACAGGGGATCTATTTACAGCTCGGTATGCTGACTGTATATTCAATGAGGAACATTTCCCAGCATTAGGGGGAGATTTCAAGTACCAGAAAGAATGCCATGAAATTGATTGGAATGCTCAATGTATTTCATCCTCGGATCCACGTACTCAAGAAACCGAACTCCAAGTTCGGAAAATAATTGGTTTGCAAGATATTGCGAACAACATGCCGAATGCATTCTTGATTATAAAGGTGTCATGAAATCTTTTATTCCTCGCAAGGAATGTGCCTGAAAAGAGTGGAGGTACCATATAAAACCACTCAACCCCGATTAACAATAAGAGGGAGGAGTAAAACCTCCAAGCAAAAAGATAGTAAATGCAGATCAACATATGGTTGATAGATACCAAAGTGGACTTAATCCACAACCTTCTTCATTTGCGGCATTGCTGAACTTGGGACATCGGATAACCCCAGATCCATCGTTACAGGAAATAATGATGAATCTCTTAGGGTGAACGAAATTGCTACAAATTACATTGAGACCGGAGAGTTTTTTTTAGAAGAGCTACGATTATCGACACTTATTTCTCTGAAAGCATTCTTGACATCTGAATGATCCAGATCCTAAATCCATGGCGAGTGTAAGCGCCGGTGGAATCAATGGAAGGAAGCGATCGAGCGAAGTGCCTCACTTTAATAAGAAGTATTCTCGGAAGTGATGCCTACACCTCGTGGTACCTTCCACAGAGGATACAAGTGGATTTTTAAATGCAGAAGCGAAATGAAAATAATGAAGTGGTGAGATATAAAGCAAGGCTAGTAGCTTAAGGCTTCACGCAAAGGCCCGGTGTTGATTACAATGAGACTTATTCTCCGGTTATGAGTTGCATAACTTTCCGATATTTGATATCATTGGCAGTTCAAAATCGTCTATCTTCTGATTGATGGGCGTAGTGGTAGCATACTTGTATGGGTCATTAGATTCAAAAATTTACATGAAGGTTCCTGATGGAATAAATGTGTCGAGATCCACAAGCAAATCGTAACATGTATTGTGTAAAATTGCAAAAGTCATTATATGGCTTGAAGCAATCAGGCGCATAATGGTACAATCGATTAAGTGAATTCCTTTCTTTAAAGGGTACACTAATAATGATGACTTCCCATGTGTTTTCATTAAGAAATCCTCTGAGGATTTTGTATCATTCGGTATCGTTGATGATCTCAACATCATCGGCAATGAAACTGATATTAATGAAGCACGTCATCATTTAAAGATGGAGTTCGAAATGAAAGATTTGGGTAAAACTAAATTTTACTTAGGTTTACAACTTGAATATTTACCTTCAGGGATTTTTGTATATCAAGCTGCTTATATTCAGAAAATATTGGAGAAATTCAATATGGATAAGTCGTATCCATCCAGAACCCCTATGGTGGTCAAATCTCTAGATATGAAGAAAGATCCTTTTCGACCTCAGGGTGATGAAGAAGAGATGTTGGGACCTAAGTACCCTTATCTCAGTGCTATTAGTGCACTTATGTATCTTGCAAATAGTACCCAGCCGGACATTGCATTTGCAGTGAATCTACTTGCAAGACACGATCTTTGCTCCCCTGGCGTCATTGGTCTAGGGTAAAGAATGTCTTTAGATATCTCAATGGTACAAGAGATCTTGGTCTTTTCTATGGAAGAAACCGAGATCCAACTTTGATTGGATATCTGGATGCTAGCTATTTATCTCGATCCCCATAATGCGGATCACGCGGTGGCTTTGTATACTTACAAGGTGGAGCAACCATCTCTTGGAAATCTTCCAAACAAACTTTGGTGGCTACCTCTACCAATCATTCTGAAATAATTGCATTATATGAGGCCTCCCGAGAACGTGTTTGGCTTTGTAGAATGATAAATCATATACTTCAGTCATGTGGTATTAGTTCCATTGAATCTCCAGCCATTATCTATGAAGGTAATGCTGTGTTGTTCGGATGGAGAGCGGGTTATATTAAGAGCAACATCACTAAACATATAGCTCCAAAATTGTTTTATCCCCATGAATTGCAAAAGAGTGGGGAAATAAATATTCTGCAAACTAAGTCATGTGATAATCTTGTTGATTTATTCACAAAATCTCTACCTTATTCTATATTTACTCAATGTGTTGAGGGAATTGGTATGAGACGACTTAGATATTTACAGGAATCAGGGGGGTTTCTCTCTCTGAAAAATAACCTGTTTAACATTATATTATACTCTTTTCTTTATATGAATTTTTCCTCTTTAAGGTTTTTCTCATGTAAAGTTTTAATAAGGCAATATTGACACAGTCTATATGTCGTATCATCTATTTTCCCACTAAGTTTTAAAGGATGATATTAGGCATGTTAAGTTCATGAACAAAATAATTTCATATTGATCTCAGAAGATGAATTCGATCAAGGGGGAGTGTTACGAACGAAAATGGATGATCTCATCCATCGAACGAGCGCCTTCTCAAACAACCAATGCAACGGGAAAACGAACCTCTACGAATCGAGGCATTTGCGAACTCTCATTCTCTCCCTTAACTGTAATCCTCGAACGGGTGCAAAGTCACCCGTTCACTATGTATATATTGATTGAATCATGAATGAAACATACAAGAGTTCATACTCTACATTTTCTTTACATCATAAACTCAAACAATATCCCCCGTAGGGTGCAAGATAACGACAGAGCAATATACACCTCAGTTATCGTCAATGCCGACCAGCCAGACAGGAATTCGTCTTCTCGTTCTTGATTTATACATGGATTGTTGCTGGACATTAGCAAAAATATCTTGAGCAGCATTTTAGGATATTATCAAAAAAATAATATAGTAAATAACATTTAACTTGAATTTTCCTGCTCCAGAGATGAGATGGGTCAATAATAACCTAAGATAAAAACACTTTTGCGATTGCTGAGAAATATATAAGTTTTTCCCATAGGTAAATAGACTTGCCTAATAATAAAATTCTACAGAATTGAACGGCATGCAAACAAGTTGAAGTAGGCATCAAAATTTACAATATTGGCAAAGATCCACTACGTTTGCACTCAGAGGTCATTCTTCCATCGAGAACTGATTTTTCTGCAAAGGGTCAATGTTTGATTAGTAGGTCAAACGCATCGTGCACGAAAATTAGTGGTAAAGTTTGGGATTGTCCGACTTTTGCTGGTATTACATTTTCTTGAGTACCGACAATTTAACCTTTTGAAACCAAAATGTGACACTTCGCGACCACCCGTACAACTCATCAAAAGCTTGTGCTACCCTCGAATACACCACAAAATCGTTGAGGGTATAATTAAATGTTAAAAACTGAAAGAAAATGACAGTTCGAACTCACGTACTAGCACCCCCTTAGGCTATTTCCAGTGCATGGTAACATACTCATTTAATGCATGCCACATAAGCATTTTTGATTATGTGGCATGAGAGAAGAGAGAGAGAGAAAGAAAGGCATATCTTGAGGAAGATACTACTTGAATCTGAAATCATAGACATTGAAACTTGAATCATCTAAGTGGCCCACAATTCATACTCTCATACACATCTAGCATTTAATTATCTTGTGGGAACCAAGAAACAATCCATGATATTATGCATTGGGATAGTTGTATCTTCTATAATATCATATGACATGGCAGTTTTGGATATTGTGACAAGATACAATGCACTGTGAATAGCCTTAGCAACGACAGGTGTATATCATGCGGATGTGGCAAAACCGTTAAAACTGATAGATTGTCTTCATAGAATTAAGGGGTTGATTTCAGGAAAATGAGTTGCTATTAAAATTTACGACTGTCTGACCTTTTATATTTTTCTTGAATTTGAACAAACAAATATTTTTTTTAAAAAAAAGAAAACAGTGACACGTTAAATTAAAGAAAAACAATGCCGGAAAGAAGTTCATCCTAACTTGATCCACATTAGCTTTATTAACTCTTTTTACCACTTATTCATCCTAACAAAATCTCACCAATTGTTCATCACAAATATATCATGTACCATGATCTTACCGTCAACGTAAAAATTGGCAACATTGGTAAAGACCCACTACATTTGTACATAGAGGTCAATCTTCCATGAAGAATTGATCTTTCCAGCAGAGGGTCAGTGTTTCATTAGTAAGTCAAACGTATCGTGCACAATACATACGGGTAGAAATTCTTTCTGTTGATTGGAGGACTTGACTGGGGGAGAACTCAGCCTCTGTAGTAGATCGAGGACTCGTTGGTCTTAAACACTTTGGTTTTGCTATAAAAATAGAAGCTAGTTGTTGGAAGAGAATCAAAGCTTAACAGACTTCGAAATAACACAATAACTATCTAGAAGATATGGCCAATCAAAGACTCATGTCCTCAATTCTCGTGCTAGTAGTTATACTTATTTGTGCCATGCAGGCCAGCATTGTCGGAGCAAGAGAAGGTACTGCTATACGTCCCTTCTTTTTATTTATAATTTTTGAAATTATTCATTGTTAGTTGTTTTTAAGATATTTACATGATCTTCAATATACACATTTGACTATTACTTATTCTAATTATATATCAATAAAATTATTAAAAATATATAATTATATGAAAGTTTTTTTATGACAAATCCAGTGATATCATTTGACATGACAAATGTTTGTGTACATCTACGGTCAATGTTTTAAAGAATCACATCTAGAAGAGAGTGAAGGGAGTAGTACGATTTCTACACTCTAGCTTATGCATCCATCTTTGTTCGATAACTGCAGGAAGGGCTCTTGGATCTCGGCAAAGCAAATGGCCGGGAAGTCCCCCTCTGTAACACCCCGACATCCTGTGCCCTGAATGTTACATCCTCACGAACCCAACAGATAGTCCGAGGCACTAGAACAATTTTGCCATATACAACTAAATTATTCAGCAACATACCGATATTTTTAGAAATTTCGGCAGCACCTCCCCTAAATCTAGGACATCCACTTCACAGACAGAAGATAGCATTTAATATAACAATATCATAATCAACTAAAGGAACCAACCACGCACAACCATGGGTCATGGTGTCTACCAACCTCCATGACCCCAAGCAAGCACAAAATAACTCCCACACATTACGCATTACAAAACATGAGCTCATTAAGTTTGAAAGTACAAGGCTAAAAATTAAACTATGGTGATAAGCCGTGACGTGCTACTACTCCCATCCCAGCATGCCGACTTCAGGGAACCTACAAGTATTCACAACAAAAAAACGTGAGTCGAAGACTCCGCAAGTACAACAAAGTAGCAATATCAATAACAATTAACATGTGTAAATCATAAACATGTCCATATTTTGGAATACTAAATTAACACGTGTAACAAAAAAGAAGAAATCTCTATTGGTTACCTCATCAACTACCTGGTTCACGGATTTCACATACCTCAATAGACCACATGGAACGAATCCACGACCCGATCCGTTCTTAACCCTGTAATTTACCCTCAACCCGAAGGTCATCCGCTGTTATTCACCATTAGCTTACCACGCAATGCATCCAACAAAACATATACGAGGAATTTGGCACACGACTTATTTAAACAATTTTGGGGGAGTTACCTCCACACCTTACCATTCACCACAAGAGCTATTAAGTTATGTACAAAAGCTGATATATACATCACACAGACATAAAAATACAAAATCTGCATAAGGCATCACATAGATAGGGAAGTACAGAATCTGAATAATACATCACACAGACATGAAAAATACAAACTCTACATAATCCATCACACTCCTACAATCATGTAATGCACTCAAACCATTTTCATCGACTTAATTCGAGTTCAAAACTCAAATTTCACTCCACCATATTCATACAACATAATTAGCAAAGCAAAGAAAAGAAATGCACTAATTCATCAATTCAAATCAATTTTTCCTATTTGGGTTGAATCCACGACTCGACCTCCAATTAACATAATCACCGTCCATATGACACACCTTTTACCATAACACTCATTATTAAAGATGCAATGCACATGAATGCTCATTTCCATGCACGTACCGGTACTACCGAGTGCCCACCCGTCGGTGTGCACCCTCACGTCCCTTCCATCCCGTAGATGGAAGATGGAAGGTGCCTACTCTTACTGTCTCGCTCCCATTCACCTCGCTGAATGGGACTATGAGGTAGGACTTTCGTGTTCACTACGTGTGAACACAGAGGCCCACATCAGAATGGGTCGCCTCTTCCATCATGAATGCACAAATGCAATTAACATAGACCAATTTGCAAACTACATTCACTTCTCACATTTGCATAGCCATAGCTAAATACATAAACATCAGCCACTCCTCACATCCATAAATTACCATTCACATCCTCAACACTCATAATCGCATTTGCAACACTCAATAATCGCATTCCCAATACTCGTAATCACATTCGCGACACTCAATAATCACATTCTCACTACTCGTAATTACCTCCTCAACATTCATATTCATACTCACATCACCATTATTCGAGTAATTACTAATTCCATCTATCTTGATAAAAAATCAATCCATTTTCGCAATCCAATTCCATACTTTCAGTATTCCCACTAGCCAATCAAACTAGTGAGCGTAAATATGAAAGCAAGATTTAGCAAGGCGTCATCACGGCATCTAGACGGAATTCATTAAGCAGCGCTCATAGCATTCAATCGAGGAAGCGACAGAAAATTTCATGATGGCAAGGCATATAAAGTTCATCAAACAAATCATAACACGTTCAAACAACGATACACTTGCATCAGATTACTTACCCCTTTTATCAAAAGGTAATTAGCTTACTAGACATGCTTATAAATACGAGTGCAACCATAGGGTAAGCATATACATAACACAAGCAATGAACTAAACACCCTATAAGAGATATACGGGTTGCACTTGCCTTTAACCTCAGCGAGAAACTGATGGCCCAATGCGGCGCTAGAAACCACCAACCCTAAAGAACAGCAACCCAAGATAGGGCAAGGCACATTTGTCACAATCACAACAACAAAAATTAAAGGAGCATGGTTAAACAAGAGTATACTAGCACACTCCTCAATATGGGACTTATACATTTCAAGATTAACTATGGCATTAATAACTCTAGGTCCTTCACCATTTTAAGCACATCTTTTACACCCATAAATCACCTTGCACAAAAACTACACACCTAAATCATGAGCATAAAACCGACAATTCAAGATCATCGATTGGATTCTATGTCTCAACGAAATGAACCATGCTGCCTTTATGATCATCTTTGCGATAGGAAAAGGTATAATAAGGTATCACATCAGCATGACCTCCCAAGAGTAGGGAAAGTCTGAAATGAAAACACATACCATAAATATAGCTTTAAACAACAAACCACAAAATTGGTTAACTTAATAACACATGGCCTACCCTCAATAGCTCAAATGAATAATGTAAACAACAGTTAATACTCTCTGTTGCGTCAGTTCATACACATAAATTAGCAATGCATCGGTTCTAGCATTTCAAAGCCCATCTCTCAACCTTGCATACTTAACTCACTACGATACCAATAATCTAAACCTTCTAGGCATTTCATCAATCACCTAGCATGCGCAACGAAACCAAATACCACAATTAATTTGACGGGCTCAAAAACAAAAGGATGACATTAAATAGAATTTAACATGCTCATAGCAAGCACACATGCATCCGTGGATTCAGGATCCACTCAACTAATTGCATCTCAAAATAAGGATTCTAGCTAGGCATTTGCACAAACACTTGACATGCAAGTTGGACCCCAAGAAGAATATACCTCAAAGACCTCCTCATGGAGCCATGGAGGAAGGGGAGGTGGAGCAGGGGCACCAAGGCCAGGGGAGGCGCGTCGACTAGGAGGGGGGCCAGAGGGGCGGCGACCAAGAGGGAGACCAGGTGGCTGGTGGCCGGCACTGCTTGCCCCTTCTGCTGGCACTCACTTGCCGAGCAGGAGGGAAGCCGGGAGGCAAAGCTGGAGGTGCTTCGGCCGGTGAGTGATGCTCTATTGCGTGCTTTCTTGGCTTGAAGCTGCCATGGCTCGCCTTCAACAGAGGAAAGGCTCAGAGCACGGGAGAGGAGCGATGGAGGAGGCGCCTGCAGAAGGAGAGCAAGGAGGGCGCCTCTTCTTTGCTCCAAGCTGCCGATGGGCTCTTTGGGCGGCTAGAGAGGAGTGGCCATCAGGAGGTGATGGGCGCCACTAGAAGAGGAAAATCGCCAGAGGGCCGCCACAAAGGGACAATGTTGGCTGGGGAAAAAAATCTGCCTCCAAGCATTTTCATCCAAACAAAGAAGGAGAGAGAGAAAGAGGATAGGTGAGGGAGGGGAAATTTCCCAAAAGCCCCTCCTGAAAACCAAATTTCCACTTTTAACCATTAGCGCGAATCAAAATTAAATTCTTAGCGCGAAACGACAATTATCAAGATAGACAACTCACCGCAAAACTAAATGGCACAGAGGAAACACCCATTCCGATAAGTATTTCACGAAAAACTCAAAACCTTTAATAAACAGCGAGGCGACAAAACTCTTCTCCAGAATAAATCCTCGTATCAACAAAATGAAGACAATTCTGGCCGAAACCCCAGGAAAAACGACTTTGCGGTATTACACCCTCCCCCACATGCACACCGTCCCATCCACAGTCACAGTGATCCCCAGCATCATTATCCGCCCGGGTCCCCGCACTGGTACCCCCCGGAAGCTGCACCGTAGTAACTACATATACGGTCAATCTGCAGCAAGGGCAGCGATGGTCAAACAAAGTAGGGGAATTGTGTGTGTCACTAAAAATAGTTAACGTTGTGGGTTATATGCCATCCTGTAGTGCATTTCATGTCAGGTTGTCGTGTTGTTATATGCCATCCTGTTGCCACGTTGTTATATGCCATCCTGTAGCGCTAGCGCATTTCATGTCGACTACGCTACTAGCTTTACATCCTTGACTGACTACGCTTGCGAAGGCAGTGTAATGACAGTGCCAAGAGGAAATGTTTGTCTTTGACATACATCTCTGAAGAAACAAAAAGATCTGCATGGTTATGTTGCCAATAATATATATCTTAAGGCTGGAAGATTTAAGGTGTACTCAGGCCACAGGGTACGGTTTATTTTCGAAAAAAATCCTTCGAGAATTCCAAAATCGCGAACAGGCACTACAGGAATCCTAGAAATTTTTAGTGGGCGAAGCGAAAATAAAGCTATAACCGATTTAAAATAGTAATTTTCGACGGCAATATCCTTATTTTCATCGGTCTCTGACCGTCGAGAGATAAGGAGCCGAAAGTTAGCTTAAGTTTAAATCGGCAAACCGAATTTTCGTTATTTTCACGCTAAGAACGCTACCGATGAAAGTTAGTGCGGAAAGTCGGATTTTTCGTCGGCCAGGAACGCGCCGACGAAAGTTCGTTATTTTCGTCGGTTTTATTCTAGCCCACGTAAATAACACAGGTTACTTTTCATCGGTTTTTCTTGGCCCACGAAAATAACACAGGTTAATTTTCATCGGTTTTGCTTGGCCCACGAAAATTAGTCTGGACCTGACAAAAAAAATAGCCCAGTAAACCCATTTTTCATACAAATTTAGACAAATATCATTCATAACAATACATATATCATTCATTCAATCATTCATCCACATATATCGCTCATTCATCCACATATCATTCAAATATCCACATACATCCATTCATTCATCCATATATACTAAACTGAAGCATAACAACCAAGGTTCATAACATGCTCTGCTTGTGTTCATCAACACTTACACTAACAAACACTTACACCCAATGAGAAACACTTCATCCACTTCATTATGGATACGATTCAAATACAGTTCGGCTTGTGTTCTAAATGCACATACTGCTAGTCATACACATAATATCATTCATCCACACATAATAATTAGTTGAGTTGTGGCATCTCAAAATTACAGATTATTACCAAACATCTCAAGATTACATAACATGAGGGTCATTTGAGTTGTGGCCGCCACCGCAGAGCCAAATTGGTTTTGAACATGCTCTCCGTGTGCCGCCTCCAGTCTTCTTGGTCGTGGCGGCGGAGTTTAGTAAACTGAGGCGATGTTGTCCCCGATACCTACGATACAATAGACCAAATTTAGCGAGTCTGTAAGCATCTTTACTTTAAATTTGTACAAATCAAATATAGACCTGCATTTAAATAAATAAAATAGTAGTAGCCACAATAGAGTAAGTGATCGATGCAAAATGCAGTAAGAGAACAGCGTGTGTAACATCTCAAAAGCATTGATAGGTAGCACATCATTATAGTACTGAAAAAAGTAGAGGGTCATGTTCTAGCTGCATGCATGTTGCAATTAAACTTGTTCAGAAAACTTTAGCCTACTGATATTCATTTGATGTATTACAACAAATCATTTGCAAGCTCACATCAAAATTTGCTATGAAGAAATTAAATTGACTATCTTATATTTACAATTCACAGTGAGTTGTTTTTAATACTATTTGTATATTTAGACTCTAGAAATGCTGGAGAAGAAAGAACATTTTCTTCAGAAAAAGTCTTCTATAGAAGTAGAAAAAGCTAAGGATTATTCAAAAGCAAAGAACAAGAACGGTAAGCTTGTCTTTCTTTCAAGAAAATTTATCGTTATGTTTATAAACTTCATTACAATCTTATGAGAATTTAGTTATGCATATATGTTAAGGTTCAAGTGCTTGGCAACCTGGGAGGCTTTAAAGAACAATATCTGAGCCCCCATTTTGTTTTGGTCAAAACGGACCTTCATGGTCATGTCTTGCACAGAATCCATCAACAAATATACAAGACAAAGAAGTAAACACTAAAAGCTAGTGAGCTTGCATGTCTAGACACCATTCCTATCTAGTGAGCTTGCATGTCTTTTGTGACTTACATGAGAAATAGCTTCTTGTTTGTTGCAGCTGCAATTCAAGTGTTTAAAGAAAAAAAGTTGTACTAAACACAAATTGAGCAGCTAGCAAATTTTCAATTATGAGTTCATGATCGGTGACAAAATATATAGAAGTATTTTCGATCTAGAATCTCGATCATAAATTCTGAAATTCTAAAAGATTGCAATAAAAATTGGTAGTTTTTTTGTGTGTAGATTATCATGCTTGAAAGTGCAAAAGCAACTCATCGACATCGTTGATGCTTTGCGCTCTGGATCATCTCTTTGTCAAAGCTATTCAACAATCCTTTGAAGATTCCATTTCCCATCTTCTTTCCATTGCAATGTCATATGAAGCTGCAAGATTTTAATGCCCCAAAGGACTCCATTCCACCGTTACTATTACAAAATGGAAGTTTATCCTCAATTTAACATTTCGCCCAAGCTAGCTCAGGTTTGTTTATTGATTCCTTTTTGTTCTCGAGTTTGTTCTCCTTATGAGTTTAGCTAGATCTCATGTATTGAAGGCTTTCATTTAGACTATATAGTTACTGATAAATGTAGTGTGTACTGAAGCAATGTCCATTCAATGCATACATGAATGAGCTATGAGGCTTAGATGTTGGCATGCAAACACATCGCTTGGAACTAAAATGCTAATTATGTGTCCTCGAATGAACTGGCCATGGTAATTCTTCTGCAGGAGTATTGATGACATTGAAAATGCAATTGAAGAGGCGAATGAACAAAGCAGAAAATATGAGACAGATCACAGGAAGCATTGGCAACGCCGATCGGTGCTTCGCTGATTTTGATGAGGTGTTGGTTCTTTCCTTTGCACCAATTAACAAATGTGCATACCCATAAAGCCCAAACTGAAACAATTTTGTTAAGTCATTGCATGTCACGAAGACAAGAATAGGATAGTCCACTACTCACTTGCACTCAATGTATAGTGAAAATTGCATAAGAAACAAGTATAGTTCTTTGTCTGTAGCTTCAAAGATGTAAACGCGTGCAGGAAGTGAAATTGGTTGGAGTTACTATGATACAATTACACATGTTGTCAATTTTACAAGATGCATGATGCGCTTTTTTTAAAAAATCACCAAGCCTTTTACCCCAAACAATTTGGTGTAGGCTAGAATAAAACCCAGTCAAAGTCAAAGGACCCTAAATCTTTGATATGCTTTATACTACAAGTGTAAGTACGTCTTGGGGATGAAAATGATGAGTTTATGAATTAATCTGCGAAAAGAATTTTGTTACTCTCGCAGACTACAATAGAGTAAGTTTAGCTAGATTGACCATATATCGCTAGAAAAGACCAAGTTTAGCTAACTTTGATTGCAGGAGAAGGTGCCGAGGATACATCCCCATTGTGGCGGTGGTGGTGGCGGTACGCCATGGTGGAAAGACAATGGTCTGCCTGCTTACCGAACATTGCTGTAAATGCAATGTGTCATTTCATATATTGTTGCATGCTCGGAATGCTAACTTTGAGGGCTCAGACTTACTTGAATAGCCTTCTTCTGGCGTGCCATGTCTTGAGCATAGTATGCCTCCTGCGACCTTTGATGTTCATCCCACGCCTTAGCTCCTCGCAGCCTCTAGCAACCTCTACCTCCTGCTCGAGGGGCGCGGCTACTAACCCCGAGCTCTGCAAGAAGACCCCCCTCGAGCTCGCACCTCCTCGAGTCAATCACTCCGTGAACATAGAGTACCTTCAAAATACAGAAACACAAAGGCTTTAGAACTTCAATTTATTGCTCGCATTAACAAAGTTTGAGAAACTATGACATTTTACCGTCCATGGGCCTTTCCGCCTCCGGTAGCATGCACGGCCACGCCACAATACGTTCCTTCCGCCAATCGTAGCCTTCACCATGGCGCTCGACCATTTCCTACCCATATCTCTCTGCAGTGTGAGCTTAACCATACAACTTAGAGCTCGAAAGTTGATGAGAACTCAATGAAAATTGTGGATAACTCACCACCGATCTGAGGCCACACGAAAGTGCACAAATGCTCGGGGTGTGATGGGTCTCGTCCCTTATGACCTCGCACATAAACCGATGTCACTCTACCGAACACCGTTTGAGCCTCCAGTAGCTAGGGGTTAGTGGCATACATATACTTGTGAATATGTTCTTGCAAATATTTGGTACGACCTGTCTTACCATGTGTTTAGCCATACGAATGTGTCCATCACCGCCATACACGTATGGCCTCATATCGCCTCTGCGGTCTCTGTGCTTCCTTGACTTCGCGATCCATTCAGAGAAGCCCCATCGACAAAGAGCCGATAAGCATTTGGACGGTCTTCCATCCACGGAAGCATGACTGCACACATGTGTTAATACATCAAAACAATATTAACATCACAACCTAATGACCATGAACCCTAATATGCTTTACTCGCCCATACCGTTCTTCGGTCAAGTAAGTTTAAATGGATCAAACTTGCCTTGCCGACGCCTCTATGCCCTTCAAGTATATATTTGTTGCTTGAATCCGGCATTGGAGAATGCATCCACGACTACCTTCGTTGCATTGGCATGGAACACATTAGTCGTGTGGCCCAATTCGGCAAGATTAGCCAAACGGTAACGTTTCTGCAATGTCAAATTTAAGAATTGTTATTACAAAATTATAGAACTCAACAATTCCATGACTCAAAATCATCCAATCAGTAACATATTATAGTTGCCTCTAGACGCCTAGCGGTTTCTGAATGCATTTATTACTGATTTTAATCAACTATGCATGATACTAAACACTAACTTAATTAAATATGCACGATATGTTATTTCTGTGTTCTAAAATAGCCTACAATTTGAGTATTTGACCATACTCACTTTACATGTCCTGAGTCTAATTAACTATAATCTGAAAGTTAAATGATTTCTACATTGCCATATTCATTATAAACCCATATATACATGCTAACCACAAATTGAATTGTGATTTGTGTTCCAAAGAAAAGTGGACATCAAGAACAAATATGCTAAAACACACTTTTAAGATCGGTAAAAGAAACTCCTCGCCGCTAGAACCCTATAAATAGTATGAAAAACTTTTCTAGAACCAATTGTTATAGAGAATCTTACCCAAGTCATTCCACACTTGTTCCTCGAGCATTTACATGGTTCACATCAGAGATAGCTTGTAATGCTTCCAACTTGTAGCGAGAATGTTCTCACCGGCCTTGTTAATCACCATTCGGGTAGTGCAAGCGACAAAGGTTACCCAAGACGGCGTTAACTCGCCTATGGTGTCCTCGCCGCCGTCGAAACCCGTGTCATCCCATGAGCTGCAAGAAACACAAACTCTATATATCTAGTTCTAAAGTAAACAACATAAAACAAACATAAATAAACTCTATTCATGTAGAACTCACTGAAGTACATAAAAAGAGTTTGCCTTAGTTATTCTAAGAGCAAACCTGGTCTCACCTATCGCTAACTCAGTCTGATCACAATCTTGTCCTCCTCGGGCATGCACCAGGAGGAGGGCGACAAGATGGCTCCTCCTAGTCCGCCTCCGCACTAGGCTAAAACCTTCAGCCTAATCCTCCTCGGCCGCATCTTCATTCACCTGGTGCTCCTTGGCCGCATCTTCATTCACCTGGTGCTCCTCGTCCTCGCCGGCCGCATCTTCATCCACCTGGTGCTCCTCATCCTCCTCCGACGCTGTGTCATCCTGCGAAATTACATAAGAGATAAGTACATATGAAATGCTAGGTACATATAAGAGATTAGTAGATATGAAATGCTAGGTACCTCGGTTCTTTGAAGTGCGACGGTCGTCCCTGCAATTCCTGCTGACGTGTCTCAACAAGTCTCCGCGTCTTTGGCTTCTGAAAAGCACGCCTGAAAAGAGACTCCTCGCTTGCGCCGACCGGGTAGCATCTTGCTTTCAAGAATAACCGAGGAAGCCCTTCATTGCTTGTTTGATCTTAGCGACATCCTGTTCAAGAAATAAGTACAAGGTAGTAATACATGAACATAATAATAAATGGACAAAATAATAGCTGAACAAAATAAGAACTATAAATTATGTTTACTTGTCAAAATTCATCAAGATCACGATCAAGTAGTCTCCTTTACATAAAGATCGCCACGTAAATTTTTCTTCACTTGGTATCATTGCTGTTTTGTTCAGAACAATTACATAAATCACGGTCTCCAACTAAGGAATCGAGTCCTGAACCAGGCTCAATAACAAAAGAGCTTGGCAATTCTTCATCTTGGTAAATCTCATCAACCTCACGGGCCTCCGGTGACTATCACAATAACCGGTATCACCAGAGTATATAACCGTTCACGGGATTCGCTTGTATACTACCCACCAAGCAGCCAGCTTTGTGCATGGATATGGCATATAATAGACACGCTCAACTTGGTGTGCAAGGATAAAATTGTCGTAGCCCTTAAGCCTATCGTTGTGTTTCACTTCCACCATGCCATCTTGGTTTTGTCGAGTCCCTTTATTGTTATCGAACCATTCACAATCAAAGAAGACTACTTTAAGTTTCTTGTCCCTGCAAAACTAAACTTGAGGATGTTTTGAATGATTCCATAATAATTAGTTTCCGCCTTGTGCATCGATTGCCCTAGTCACAACTCCAAAGATTAGTTGTGGATGCAAGAGGAAGACCGCTTCACAGTTGGTGAACGAAGCGGAACCCATTGACATCGTGAACGCCATAGCTTTTAATAGCCACCCTTCCAGAAGATAGCGACGAAGTCCTCGATGGGCGTTATGTCTTTCACGCACTCGCATTATAAGGACATGACATTATAAGGATATATACTATTGAAACGTAACATAATAGAATAACATATCACGAGAAGATTGTACATGATCTCTGAACCAAGTGATGAAATTTGGCCCTCCATTTATTCCATCCGTCGCATCGTATTTAGTTGCTTGCTCGTAGGTTGCTGCCTAGAAGTCCAGTTTTGCTTATCGAACTCACTGTACGAGAACGTAAATGAATTAGATCTATAGCAGCATGAACAAAGAGATAATTACACAGACAACACTTACGTGAAATACTGTTCCATCTCATCCATATTGGTGTACATGTAGAGCAAAGCAGCCTTCCGTTCTTCCTGAGTATAATAGTAGGCCGTGCAGCCACCGACAGTTGTGCCCCTCCATTGAAACAGCTTTGAGGTCTTTGCAAGGTGGTTTTTCATCGACATTGTACCGCATCATAGGAGCATTGACATTGTGTTAAATCGCAAAATATACACTCGAGAAGTATGCTATCTCCTTAATTGAAAATGCTTCTACGATGTACCCTTCAACTCTTGCCTTGTTGCTAACCATAGCTCTAAGCTTCTTGAGGGCCCTTTCAATGTGATACATCCACCTATATTGCACAGGACCACCTACCTTAGCTTCATATGGAAGATGAATAAGGATATGTTGCATTGGATTGAAGAACCCTGGAGGGAATATTTTTTCTATCTTACATATAAGCACCGGTATCTCTTTCTCCAACATCTCCATCATCTCCTTCATGATTTCTTTAGCACAGAGTTGTCTATAGAAATAACTTAGTGAAGCTAACACCTTCCACACATCATCATTAAGGTACCCTTGAAACATTACAGTAGGAGTCTTTCCATGATTATGTGGTAATCATGGCTCTTCAACCCATTTAGCTTCCTGTCTTCACATTCACGGCCCTTCTCAAGCCCGCAAAGATAACCATCGGGAATTTCGGGTTTTCATCCACCTCAAGACTTCTTTCTTGTCTTTAGGTTTAAGACAAAATGAAGCGGCGTGGCTTACTACCACTTTCGATGAGCTCAAGGGTTGGACGGTTACAAATCTCTGCTAAGTCTCTTGGCCTTGAGGTTGTCTTTTGTTTTGTCCGTCATATCCATGCACGTGCTTATGATGCTTTCGTAAACATTACGTTCTGGTGCATGACGTCAATGTTGTGCATCGAATCAACGCTTGGCATAGGGGAGCTCCCATATTCCAGATATGTGAGTCGGTTGTGCTCCTCCAAAACCTTCGAACCCGTGCATACGCTTTTGGGACGGTTTACTCGGCTTATCGGCAATTTCTAGCCCGCTTAGACGCTTCGGCGGTCCCTTTGTGACAATGGTGTTCTTCTTAAAAGCATTCTTCTGCCGTCTAAAGATGTGTCTCTGGGGCAAGAAACATCTATGGCAATCGAAGTAGCTGATCTTTCCACCAAAAGCTAGGCGAAAACAATCCGTGTCCGAACCACAGATCGGACAGGTCAAATTTCCATGGCAGCTCCATCCAAAGAAAATACCATAGGCGGAAATCATGAGCGGACCATAAATCACGCAACTTCGAAGGTTGAATTTCTTCTTCTTGTAAGAGTCGTACGCTTCAACTCCCGTCCACAGCTGTTTCAACTCTTCGATTAAGGGTTTCAGCATCACGTTGAGGCGTGTCCCAGGATGTTGCGGGCCAGGTATGATAAGGCATAAGAACATAAACTCATATTTCATGCAAAGAGCAGGTGGAAGGTTATACGGAATAGCAAAGACGGGCCAACAAGAGTAGGAGGCCGCGGATTGGCCGAAAGGTGTGAAGCCATCGATTCGCCAACCCAATGCGAACATTTCTCGCGCAGCGAAAGTCTGGCGTCAAAGCTGTCCAGAGCCCTCCATGCCTCACCATCGACGGGTGCACCATCACTCCGTCGTTCTCACGCATCACCTTCCTTGTGCCACCTCATGTGCCTAGCGGTTCTCTTTGAGAGAAATGTACCGTTTGACCCATGGTGTAATCGGCATAACGAAGTTGCTTATGTGCAACATCAGTCATCACCTTTACGAATCTTTCATTTCACGACCTCGACGTACCTCGGTTCTTCTCATTCTTATGCCCTTTCCAGAAAAGCATGCAATTGTCTTTGCACACATCAATCTTCTCATATTTCATACCAAGAGTAGAAACCAATCTCTTGGCATGGTACATGTCTTTGGGCATGTTATGAGGCTTCGGAAGCACATCACTGATCAAGTTGGAGAGCTCGTTGTAACAATTATTCGAGAAGGCAAACTTTGACTTAATGGCCATGAGCCGTGTCACAAAAGTTTGGAGGGTCACTTTAGTTAGTTCGTGCAACTCTCTTCAAGCTTTGAGGGCCTCGAAGAACCTTTCAACCTACGGTGTAGGCGGATCCTCGGAATGTAGTTCGAACTCCGGCCGTATAGCTTCAAGCATCTCGTCCATCCTATCATCACCCGCCTATCATCATCTACCTCTTCTACTTCACTTGAGAGAATGACTTCGCCGTGGTGCACCTGACTCATAGCTTGGCATGAAACCGTCTTGACAAAGGTCTAGCGTCACCTTTGTCTTGTCATATTTGGACAAATTTTGGTACTTGCCACATGGGCACCTCACCTTATCGGTACTAGACAAAGAGAACGCACGGTTCACAAAAGCCGTAGTCTTGGCCACCCACTCATCCGAAAGTGAGCCCCACTCTTATCCCAACCATCATACATCCATCACGATCGTCACCCATACTTGAGGCTATAGATTAAAGCAAGTGTAATCATGAGTTTTTTCGTTCCTATATATATCATGGCCCTACATCTATAGGTAAGGATATGTCCTAAACTCCACCCAAGAGTGGCCGAGACAGAAAGACGGTTTATAGCGAGCTTGTAGGGTCGAAGAAGTTTGCTGCAAGATAACTTCGTTGTTCTCCATCTCGCACGCCCGGATATGGTGCAGCGAGAACATCAGGTTATGCCGTCAAATCTCATTCGACCCCGTGGCTCGTCATAAATACCACGCTCTATCGGTCACTCCGTGGCTTGTCCAAAAAGGACAATTCGGACCAGCACATCTCACATGTGTGGCGTGCGTCCGAACGGTAACACATAGGTTTCGTGACACTATAAAGATAATTTGAAAGGTAAGTCTTGAAGAACATGCATATATGAAATAAAATGTATGGTCAGTCAATGTAAGACATGTACATTGTATTATTCAGCTTGTCTAACCATGTAGCGGTAAGGCTTAGTCTATTTATTTATTTTTAATGGGAAAGCCTTAGAGTAATTATTGAATGCTCTTGATTTAAATTGTAGATTTAGATTGAACAGTTTCAGTTGTCATATATTCTAGTACAAGAATAAATTCAGGATAACCATACGGCCATACATGCATGAAACCTGTATATATACGCGCACACAACACAACACTTTCTTTCCCCATACGGCCATACATGCAGTTTCTGTTCTCTTTTATCCCATGTCTTCGGCCACTTTCTTTCCTCAACTATCTGTTAAAGCCAGACTGTGTTTAGTGCAGTTTTAACTCTCACTGCAGTGATGCTGTCTGTGTTGCCTAACATTCCCCTAGACTTTCTATTCAACAAACAAAGCATATAAACCTAACATGGAACTTTGATAGCTCACGCTTCAAAATCCACAGAATCTAGTTCTCTTTTTCTCTTACGGTAATGAACCATTCGAAGGTAGATGGTACAAATCGAGCACTAATATAATCAGATAGACTAATAATGTAATGCGCCTCAAGCAGCCCATCATAACATTTTTAATGGAGTGCTAATAGACAATTGTAAGTGCATGGCCAAGTGGAGTTAAGATGTTGTCCCTTGGCCCCTATACATGAATACAACCATAATTTTTAGATCATGCAAGCACTTTGTCTGACTGGTTATGCACTAAAATACAGAATCTGAACCAACATTGACGGTAGGGAAATAAAAGGGCATAATGATTGGGAAAAGGATCAAAAGTATGTAGTGTTTATTTCTCTTGGTACTGATCAATATCTAGTCAAATATATTAACACCATCGTTTCTGAAAATGAATATTTAACACCATCGTTGGGTGATTATAGAAGTATCACATAACACAACTCAGAGAAAATCAAGGCTCTATTAAAGTTGCATGGTGAGATATCAGCTCAAAAGGATATCTTGAGCTAAATTGTTTACCTAGATGATGTTGCGCTGGAGATGATTAAGGAAGAACGACGACGTGTTTGACGACGTGGCGGCGCGGCGGATGGGGGCAAAGCGGCTGGGGCGGCCGTGGGACGACGGCGCTGAGATGGGGACGACGTCCGGGTGGCAGGGGCAGCGACGGGGTGGCTGGGACGACGGCGCATTGAGTGAAGCGGCGATGAGCGTCGCTGCAAGCAGCGTCGAAGGCGGCAGCTGGGGCGGCTGACGACAAGGGAGTGGGGACGATGGCATCGGGTGGCCGCGATGACGGCGTCGGGGGTGGCTGCCGGCGATGGCGCCGGAGTGGCGACGGCGACGGCGCGCCGCTAGGGCGAAGGCTGCGGCGGCGGCGGCGGCGGCGGGCGCAGGGGAGATGAGCCGGAGTAGTGAAACGCGTGAAATGGCCGAGCCCAGAAAGCCGGGTTGATTAGGTCTCCGCTATTTTCGTGGGTTTCATTCCGCGACGAATACGTAATTTTATTTCGGTCACAACCCAACCGACGAAAAATTACGTACCGCCAGTAACCCTAATCCGTGTTTATTTTCAGCGGGTTCTTGTCGCCAACGAAAATTAATTAACTTTCGTCGGCTGTTTTGAGGCCGGCGAAAGTTAAACCATAACTCACGTCAGCTAATTGTGGCCGTCAAATAAAAATAAATTTCGTCGGTTTTCTTAAAAGCCGACGAAAATTTTCACGATTCCTGTAGTGAGGTCCATCCACCGATTATTTTGCAAAAAGAACTCCTTAGTTCTGTAAATTCAACTCGGGACCGGTTTTTTAAACTCGAAAGATTTAAAATTACGTTTAGGTCCGGTACATATTTAAAATTACATTTAGGTCTTTCTATCATTTTTGCAACAAAAAAAACTCCGGAGTGGGATTTGTGCGGCGTGATGTAGCGCGCTATTCTATCTAGTATACCCTAAAGCCAACTAGCTTCCAAAATCTAGAATATTTTGTGGTTCCAAACGTATAGCAAAGCCAAGCAAAGCTAGAAGATATATATCTTGCCTAGGATCCAAATCTTACCTCATCAATGTGTGTGCTTCTGATGACCTAGCCCATCTTTTTGTTTTGTTTTGTGGAGAGTATACCCGGCCCAGTTAGCCACCCAGTCCAGTTGTAGATTCAACCCCATTTGCAGGCCGAAACTACCTGTTGACCTGTTCCATTAATCCATAACTGGAGTTTTTGTTCATTTTGTTTCAGCATAATGCCACTGATTCTTAGAAATTTAAATTCATTGCTGTCACCACTGTATAGCAGTTTTAACTTTATACACCTATAATTGAGTAGGCTGTCCAGTTTATTAACAAGTTGCCAGGATGTGAACCAGTACATGATGGTTTCTAGATAAATCTATCGACAAAAAGAAAGTACCAGGAAGTAGGTAAAGCGCGTCTGTTCTTTCTCTATCTGGAGATGCATAATGCAAGTCAAGATGTGGAGAGTCGGAGGCTCGATCGATCGCAGCAATTGACTGCTTACTGCGACGACTCTTGTTCACCCCCGTTAGATGTTTCCATTTCTTTGCGATTGCAGAACTCGGCCAATAACGATTGACTTTGGTCGGTCAAACCAAGACCGAGCCAAATCAATCCCTACTTTCACCCCCCACGTGGTGGTAGTACTCCGATTTAGCGCTCAAACAATGAACTCCACCAAACAGAGTGCAGTTGTGTCTGAAGGCTGAACAACTAGTACCCGATAAAAGCATGTTGCGACTATTGTCTGTATACCCTTCCTTATCAACTAAAGACATAATCAAAGATGCTTCTATAATAGATGTTATCTTAGGTTGTCCCTACAAGATTCTATAATATTTTAATTATGATATTAAAAGTGTGTATTATAGAAAATAACTCTAATGGTGTTTTATGATATCTATATAATCGGCTATTTATAAAAAGACAACTATACTCTCTCTCCTCATTCTCTCTTCTATATCATAAAAATATTTTACATAACAAAATATATAGATGGCTGACATCAGACTATTGTACATACCCTAACACACACGTTGTCACTACTGCATTGGAAGGAAACTAGCACTAAGATTAGAAAAAAGGATCTGTTTTGAGGAGTTATGGTTTTTATGAAAAAGCGGATTTTTTGGTTTTCTGGACTGAAAAATGGTTGTTGTTGTTTTTTTTATAAAAGATTGTTTGACAAATAGCTAATTTCTTTCAGCAGTAAGCTGCAAAATCAGATCTAGCCCAGCTTTTAGTTTTTATTGACTTATATTAAAAACCACCTAAAAACTAAACTATTTAAAGAACTTGCTGACTTTTTAAAAACTAAATCTGGCTTAAAAGGCTCGTAAACAGGGCCCTAAGTCCAATGTAAAACCACGAGACGGAGCGTTCCTCTCCGCGGCACTGTGCGAACGCATGGATCACACATTTGTACCCTTGAATTTATCCGCGCGAGACCAATCTGACGGGCGTAGATCGCAAGAAAGGCATTGCTGCTTTTGTCATCCTGATCGAGCTCTGGCCGTTCGCCTTGACAAGTTCTGATAAATTTGGTGCGGCACAGGACCCGTCCTTTTCGGATTTGTTGAGTTCTGTTAGCCATAACGTAGCGTGCGTATGTCTCTATGCTTAACTCCTCCCTTTACCATATGTCACCGAATAACTCTTTCTTCGTAATATTTCATCGAGTTCCAAATTTTCTTTACAGCATGCTATCGTGGCTTCCAAATTTTCTGAAAATTCATGTAAGCGGTACACACTGCTGGGAATAAAATGAGATTCGAGAAATTTTTTTAATTCTTCTAGTTTTATATATACCTCAACTAAAATCATGAGAATGAGTTTCAGAGCACACTAAGCTACGATGCACATCAATATTGTTGACGAGCATGAAAACTCTGTGGCCTCTCATTCCAACTTTTTTTTAGATAGACTAATTTTCTGTACCAACTATAATATGATGATGAGAACTTATTTCACCACAAATCAGACATGTACTGCATATACTGTTGGAACAGAACTCAAAAACTTTGCAACAATTTTTTTTTTTTATTTCTCACTCTGTTCACATACAAAACTGAGGCCTACCCCTCAATTTATACTCAAAAGTACAACCCACACAAATAGAATAGAATTCTACTTTCTTATCCTAATCGGACTCCTTATCCTAAACTTTCTTAATGCAAACTTTCCAAACTTAAACTTTCCTATTACAAGATTATTTCTATCAATCACCCACCCCCTTAATCTTGTAATACCTTTGCTCACACCGATCTTCTCTCTCATCTCCAAGAACTTGTTCAGCTCGTTCCGTGTACACGAACTCCTTCGCATTGTCTCGCCCGCGTACATGAAACAACGTCCTCCTCTTCCAAGTCGCCTACACCCACACCCATCTGGTGTCCCTACGTCCTCCTGACACATGTGCTACGATACTACGGAAAAAAATACGATGCAAAATAAAATATACCAAACGTTGTACTATTGTTGTTTTACGGAACAGCATCACGTCGTTTCTTTTGCTCATGTGCCGCCTTTTCCTTTTTTTATCCGTGTGTCACCGATGCGACGCTTCCTCGGGTGCCCCCCCCCCCGCCCCGCCCCGCCCCGCCCGCGGGCGACACGTCTGCCGCCAAACTCATCTCTAGCTAGTTCCAGCCTCTCCAAGTACTCGCCTGCTCGTTTCAGTAGTCGATTAGCAACACTAGGTGGCAGTGCCGGATTTGGGACAGCGCACGATGTTCTCCATCTGCTTCGAGGCGTGCATGGCGTGTTTCAAAGCGTCGCACGTGCCGTTTCGCGGCTGGCACACGTTCCTGAAACCGCCGACGCCGATGAGGTTGCGCTCGCGGAAGTTGGCTACCCGGGAGTCTCCTCCTCCCTGGTAGCAGTTAGGGTTTTAAATCTAGAGCTCTGATATTATTTATTGAAATAAAATATTAAAAACTTTGAGATAATTTTCTCTTTATTATTTCTCGCTCTGTTCACTTACAAAACTGATGCCTACCGCTCAATTTATACCCAAAACATCGTTACCTTGAGCTTCAATATAGGTTTACATGCGACTTTTCCAATAAGAAAATTTTGAATCATTAAACATAGGAGGACGATTAACATACTTATATGACGCCATATCGATACCACTTGTAGGATCGGATGGCGTCAATCGAGGAGGGTGAATGATTGACGGAAGCTAAAATCTAAAAATAAAACAATCATACAAGTGAGGAACGAAAACGAAAAAACAGAATAATTTGTCCTCCTCGCTCAACCTGGACAGTGCGGAATCAAAACAATTGATATCTTGAGGCAACAATTTGTGATGGAATTTAATGAAGTGACCATTACAATATACCAATGAGTTAACCTGGTCGGCACGAGCAGGGAGGTGGTCTATCTTAATGACGTCTGCTCGTCGTCTTTCTTCTTGCACTAGCCGCCGGTCAAGACGCCAGAAAAAGCAAGCCGCAGAGAAGAAAGCGCCGCCGACCAGGACGTCTAGCACAAAAGCATACGGCAAATCTTCTAGTCGTCAGGAACCTGCACTTCCAATACAAGCGCTAAAGGCAAAATCTCTATCTTCTAGTCGGCAAGTTTTCTAGTCACGGCCAGGAAACGCAAGCAAACAAAAGATTTATCTAGTCGTCTGACTCTTTCCTTGCATGCATGCAACCGTACGAGATGAACAATTACAAAGAAAACCTCCTTGATTTTTCCTCACGCCGCAATGGACACGAGGCACAGGAGATTAGTCCCGACGCCAAGACTAAGCGAAGCGAGGAAAAGTCTCACGCCGCCAGAGAGCTCTCGGCGCATAAAGAAAAACGGCCGAACCTCCAGCCGCTAGAGGAAAGCAATAAACTCGTTGATTGTTTTTCCGGCTCCTTAAACAAAACCTAATATCTTCTTAAATACATACATGCATATCCATTGGCCCAATAACATATAGAGCCTAAAACTTAAACAAACACACGTACAGCCTACACCATGGGCCAGAATCTGCGTAGAACTTCCCCGTTCCACGTCTTCACCATCTTTATCGCCCAAGCTAGAGCACGACCATCCAAATGACATCTCTGGTGACTCCCACCTCGAAAATCCCATCCTAGTCTCGGTCCTCGTCACACACCACGATCATCTCCTCACTTCACTGTGCATCAAAGACAAAGAAAACATCTTCCGAAAACAAGTTCATCCTAACTTGATCCACATTAGCTTTATTAACTCTTTTTACCACTTATTCATCACATCAAAATCTCACCAATTGTTCATCACAAATATATCATGTACCATGAACTTACAATCTCCCCCTTGATGAACACATTGGCAACACCTCTAAAAAAGCATAAAACATATATGATAAAAGTGAGGTGTAAAAAGCACAACTCAACTCAAAAACACAAGGTGAAAAGAAACAATATCTCCCTTTTGAAAACAAAAAAAAATTCACCCACTTTGACAATGAAAGCATTTTCTCTTCTCCCCTGAATGTATGCTTTACTATTTCTTCCCCTTTGACAATGATTTCATCAAGGAAAACAAATGAATGCCAAGACAAGAAAAAATAAGCTCACTTGATCATATAATCTTATAGATCACATAATAAGCATAATACATGAACTTAATATAATCTAACAAGTTAGAGAGTGACATGCATCTCAACCTCAATTCAATCAATTATAGCCAAGTACTAAGCAAAATCTCAGTAGAAAAACAAGGCCCAAAAATGAAGCAACTAACAACTCAAGGCAAGCAAGTAGTTTCAACTCCAATCTAATAAACCAATTTAATCTTTATAACGATAAACTGCATGTGGCATGCTTGAAGCATACTTCTTTTATTTTCTATGAATGGCATGCTTAAAACTTACATCTTATCTTTTAGGGAATGGCATGCTTGAAGCATACATCTTGAAGCTTTTGCACATTTTGATAATTTTAATAAGCTTCTTCTTGCAGATTTGAGCATTTTTTTTACTTATTCCCTTTTCTTTTATTGTAAACATGCAAAGTGATTAAATGGTCTATGAAAGAGTAAAGCTAAAAACACGCATGCTTCATAGCCCAAATTTATCAAGAAGATTCATTATCAAAGCCTATAGAAGCAAGACATCACAAGATATTAGCTATAGACAATCAAACCAAGGATTTCGCAATGTCATTTTTAGTTCAAGTAAAGCAATTTAGATTATCATATATAAACTCAATTACAAAACATATAAAGAAATATGATAAAGCAAGCTCATCAAGTAAAAGACTTGGCATAGAAACTCCCCCTCAAAACAAGCTCATGGGATGCACAACTCCCAACTCTCCTCTCAAAAAATCAAATCGAGAAGCATCAAGTGGTTTTGTGAAAATATCAGCAATTTGCAAATCAGAATCAACAAAATGCAACACAACATCTCCCTTTTCCACATGATCTCGAAGGAAATGATAGCGAACATCAATATACTTTGTTCTAGAATGTTGCACTGGATTTTTAGCAATATTAATAGCACTAATGTTATCACAGAAAAGTGGAACACTATCTAAAATTAATTCAAAATCCTTTAAGGTTTATATTGCTCGGCCGGCTCCACAAGATTTGGTTTTTTTGGGAATATCACAAGTATTCTATAATCTTTTAGTTTTATTATATTTTATAAATATAATACAATAGGCAAGAGTGGCCAAAGTTGTTTTTTTTTTGTCATGTAGATGTCGAAAACGATTTCATTGTCATTGGCGAAGTAATTGTTACGCAAGGAGCAGCCGTATGTCCTTTGTGTACTACAGAGCATTGGCACCAATTTTCTAGCTCAGAAGTATCCCCCGTAGGATGCAAGATAACGACAGAGCAATTACACGTCAATTATCGTCAATGCCGACCAGCTAGATAGGAAATCGTCTTCTCGTTCTTGATTTATACATGGATTGTTGCCGGACATTAGCAAAAATATCTTGAGCAGCATTTTAGGATATTATCAAAGAAATAATATAGTAAATAACATTTAACTTGAATTTTCCTGCTCCAGAGATGAGATGGGTTGAATAATAACCTAAGATAAAAACACTTTTGTGATTGTTGAGGATAATATAAGTTTTTTCCATAGGTAAATAGACTTACCTGATAATAAAAATCTACAGAATTGAACGGCATGCAAACAAGTGGAAGCAGACATCAAAATTTACAACATCGGCAAAGATCCACTACATTTGCACTCAGAGGTCAATCTTCCATCGAGAATTGATTTTTCCTTGCAGAGGGTCAATGTTTCGTTAGTAGGTCAAACGCACCGTGCACGAAAAATAAGAGAGAGATATAGATCAGTACGGGGAAGATATTCTTTCTTTTTATTGGAGGACACGTTGGTGGAGGACTCAGCCGCTCTAGTGGACGACTCATCCTTCCCAGTGCAGCCTTCCGGAAAAAAGAAAAAAAAATCAACTGTGTTGTAAAACGTAGTCTTTTGTCATCATCAATCGCACGATTTGTAGAGACAATCACAGGAGTAAGGACAATAGATACATAATGTGAAGGTAGAATTCTCTCTTTCTTTATTAAATTGATTGAATACAATGGGGAATACCTAATATATATAGGGGAGAGAGAGAGGAGTTCGGATTCGCTCACACAAATAAGAGATGGAGTTCTAACTGAACACGGTTAAACCTCCTTATCTCATAACACTCCCATTAGGGCGAATACCGCGTAATGCACATGTCTCATTAAAAACTCCACTTAAAAACCCAGTGGAAAAAAGGAGATGGAGAAAAAAGTACATTGCATTCGCACTCTATGTTACACTAGTTGCCTCGTTAAAAACTTTCATGTGAGAAAACTTCAGGAAAACTCACTAAGGGGCAAAGAGTACAACTTACAATCTTCAGGATTTATATTAGGATCTTCGAGATCACAATAAGGGTTATGGTTCAAGGGTTTTCTCCTCTTGAACTTTGCATTTTTCTAAGTCTTCTCATTCCAATGCCTTTAACACATTTAGTGAACAAATATGCAAGATCTTCACATGATTTAGTTTGTACAATCTTTATCTCGCAGCTCTTCTGGAGTTTTTGAAGATAGTATACTTAGGAGCAATATGCTTAGTGATGTTGCTCTTCTCATAACCCAATTGCATTTGTGCAACACAAGTAACATTATCTTCATGATAATTGTGAGGGTACTGACGGTGTTCAGACCACATGACTTCTGGATATGGCTAATCACACGTCGAAGCCAAACACATTCACGTGAGGCTTCATATAGAGCTATAATCTCTGAGTGGTTGGTAGAAATTGCTACCAGGGTCTACTTATATGACCGCCTAGAAACGGCTATACCACCGCAGAGAAGCACAAACCAGTCTGTGATTTGGCACTGTGGGGATCAGACAGATAGCTAGCATCCGTATATCCCACCATGGTTAAGTCTTGGTTCTTCTGAGAAAATAATCCAAGATCTTATGTACCTTGGAGGTATCTGAGTAAAGTCTTGACACTAGCCCAATGTCTTCTGGTTGGGGCTGAACTGTGTCTTGCTAGCAAATTCACTGCGAATACAATATCAGGCCTTGAGCAATTCGCAAGATACATGAGTGCTCCAATGGCACTTAAATATGGGACTTCCGGTCCTAAGACTTCCTCATTTTCCATCCTCGGTCTGAAAGGGTCTTTATCCGCTTCAAGGGATCTTACGACCATGGAGATTTTCAAAGGATGTGATTTATCCATATTAAACCTCTCCAATACCATCCGGGTATAGGAAGACTAGTGAACAAGAATTCCTTTTAGGGAATGTTCTAGCTGCAGGCCTAAGCAAAATTTGGTTTTACCCAAATCTTTCATATCAAAACTCCGTCACAAGGTAAGCACTTGTTTCCTCCATCTTCTTTGTGGTTCTGATGATATTCAGATCATCAACATATATCGAGATGATATAGAATCCATTCTGGGATTTCTTTATGAACATACAGCGACGATATTCCTTCTTTAGGAGGAACTCACTAAGTCGATTATACCACATTTTTTGATTGTTTTTAATCTGTATAGCGATCTCTTTAGTTTGATCATACTATACATGTTGCGATTATTAGGATTCGGAATTGTAACTCCTTCAAGGATTCTCATAAATATCCGTATCCAGTGACCCATATAAATATGCAATCGCTACATCCATCAACTGCATTTGATATGATTAAGCTTGCCACCATTAATATTAAAATTCAGAACGTTATTCCAATCTTTACGGGAGAATTGATATCGGGTCTCTCCGTGAACCCTTGAACTACAAGCCTCGCTTTTATATCATACCACTTGGGTATTTTCATTTCTCTTCTAGATGAAAACCCATTTGATCCTCCATGGAACACTTTAGAAAATATTCAGTCAATAGGACCAGGAACTTTCCTCTTATTAAGCGAGCGCAGCCTCAATTGCTTATTTTGTTTGACCCTATCTGAGTGCTTCTGGCACTCTGCCATAGACTATGTTTTTGGATCCAGCTTTTAGCAATTTTAGAGACAAATATATGTCGACAATTGTAGTCTTTCTTTTATTCATTTCTCTTGCATCACTTTGGGGATATATTTATATTAATTTCTTCTAACTTCTCATGATTTCCCACAACAATGGAGTCTGGGTATTCCGACTTCCCAGCATGGAATTGTGCGCGCAAATATACGCTGGGGTTATCATCTTCAGGATGGATCACTTAAGTAATGTTACCATCTCCAGGATGACTCACTTCAGGGATTTTCTCAACATCAGGTTGAGTTTCTTCTACTGTCATGGGTAGTGTTCTCATTTGTTCGATTATCTACTTTTGCGGACGTCTCTGCGGAATTAAGTCCCGTGCACTTGGAGGCCTCCCCCTCTTCTTATCATGAGGGTCAAGAGTGGGTTCAATATCCTTCTAGGATATTTCTACTCTTTTAGGTGTATATACTCCAGGTATTTAAAATCTTTCACTCCCTTATGACCAGTGATGGCATTTGGCAGATTATTAGCTTATTTATTGCAGATTATTATCCTTCGAACTTCAAGTTCGGTCTCTCTAGTGTGTGGATCTAAAGACTCGGCATTCTCTAATGTGGTACTTATCTCCCCCTAATGCCGAAAAATGTCTTTAGTACAATCAGCGTATCGAACCGTGTATAGATCCCTTGTCATAGGCTCTAGGTATTTTAATACATGACGGAGATTCATAATCTACATGGATCCTCAACTTCTGGTGAGGTCCTATGGTTGTACGCTGTGGTGGAGAGATTGACATGTATATAGCACAGCCAGGTTTTCACAGATGGAAAATACTTAATTCTTTTCCAACGCACTATCTGCAATGGGGAAATTTCGTAATGTGCAATTGGACTGAGTTGAATTATTACCGCAATATGCAGCACTGCATGGCCCCAACAACTGGTGGGAAACCAACTATTCTACAAGAGTGGCCAAGCAATATAATAAGTTTTATTCTTTTAATATAATGACTTTGCAAGGCCATTTTGAGTGGACATTAGGTACAAGATGCCCTACATTAATTATCAGAGCCTTATAATAATCATTAAATGCTTTGAGACGAACTCGCCAGCATTGTTCATTCAAATACACTTGATCCTTTCTTCTAGAAAGTAGGCTCTTAACTTAATAATTTGGGCAATTAATTTTGGTAGAAACATGGATAAGAGACCTAGATAGGACCATCTAGTAGAAGCATCTATCAGTACCATAAAATTTCTTAGAAGGAGTCCTATAGGGACTGAACAGGTCCACAGATATCACTTTGAATTTTCTCCAATAAATTCAGTGTTTCTTCCCTAACTTTTTAGGTAAGAAGATCTAAATATGAGCTTTTCTTTAGCGCAACTAGGTTATAAGAAAACTTCAGGTCTAGGAAAGTCTTTACGCTATGGCCAGCAGAATTATAATTATTCTTCTCATAATATTCAATTCAAGGTATCCTAGTCGATCTGCTAGATCTTTAAATATTTATGGGTTTTCATCGTAACACAAACTTCAGGTTTTATATGTGCATAGTATAACCTAGAGAAGAATGAATGAAGCTTTTTAACCACACGTTAATTACACCGATTAAACTTAGCCATGAGTAGGTAATCTATACCATCCTCATTCTTTGTCTCCATATGGAAACGGTTTAGACCAATGTCTTTAAAACTTAAGAGGGTGAGACTGGACTCAGGGTATAATAGGGCATTCTTTCAGTGCCAACTGTGAGAGTATCGCTTCTAGCGATAGCCATAATATTTTAAATTTACTTAGCATGGTATAACTATCTTCTAGACAGATTTTCACCTCCACTATTGGATTATACTTTGTTTTATATTAGAAATATGATTTATCAATCAACCAATTGTTGCATCAGGAACAAATTGTAGAATATAGAACAAACATAGCACAATTAAACAAATATCTGAAAAATATCAATTTATTCAATTTTAAATGATAATCACTCAACAGAGTGTAGACCAAATGTTCATTCAGAACTAGACTAAACTGATAAGGAGACTTATAAGGAATATGTGACATCGACTAACAAAGTAAAGGAATATTTAGGAGACTAATCCAGGTCTCTATATGAATCATATATGTCCTCATGTGACTTCTCGAACTTTATAATTTCAAGAATCATATTATTACACTTCTCAGCACTCGTGTTTGAACGGTGAAGTATGATTCAACATTATTTACCCCGGGTCTTATTTACTTTTCCAATGAATTTTGTGTAAAGGTCTACCACATGCTTCGGGATGCAATAGTTGCATGACCAATGGTCAATGCATTCATGCCTAACCAGGGTTATTCAAGGTTTGTCGTCTTACTTCTGGAAGTTTCTAACCCTTTATCTTTACTTTTCCGCTATGAATTGCCTCTTCCCCTTATCCCTTTTATTCCATTTGCCCTTTCTGCGGCCACAACTATTGCTAGCTTACTGAGCATTTGCATGTGCTTCGGGTACTGCAAGGCTCCCACTAGGAAATGTGTGATGATTCTTCATCAAGAGTTCATCATGTTTTTCTGCTTCTAGCAAATGCATGTAAGTTCGAAGTACTTCTGGTACTTGGCATGATGATTCTATTACAGTAGTATCCTCATGTTGGGGTGGAAGGTGCATATCCTGAAAATATGGGAGGATCCATTCGCACTGTGCTTCTAGCAACATGACAGATCTTTACTAGTTATATATTTTTTCCTTCAGGGAATTCAAAAGAATTGGCTAGTCATCTTCCATCAACTATTTGGCCTTCAGGTCCGTATGGAGATTGTGCCTTAGGAGGTGCAAAATCGTATATCTGGCAGCTTTGGGAAGAGCTGGGGTACCAGCTTCGGGCTGGGAAAACAGTAGCTCCAAAAGATTGAGCTATCAGATTAATCTTAGTATTCATTGTTCGGGTAAGGTAATTGTTGCCATTCAGGGTAAGCTTGATAAGTTTCCTCTTTGCGATGTCCAACCTATCCTATTTTTATTTATGCAAAATGACTTTTACTATTGAAAAAATCATTATATTGCATGCTCACTCTTCAATCAGTAAAACTTGATCTATATCTATTCAGTAGATAATTATTTAAAATTTTCCAGAATTTTCCTAGCAATTTTCATGGTTTTCTGCTAATTATCCAGCAGTTTTCAGAATTACCATGTAACAGAAAAATAAATCGCAACATATATTAATAAGGGATTATGCTAGGACAATAAATCCAGAGATATGGAGCTTTCAATATCCTCTATGAAAATTTTCTAGCAATTTTTAATACTCTTCTGCTAATCATTAAGCAATTTTCAGAATTACTGATTAACAGAAAAATTATTTTCAACATTAATTAATCATGGCATAATGCTAAAAATATTAATCTAGAGGCTTAAAGCTCTTAAATGCTATCTAGAATTTTTCTAGCATTTTTCACGCTTTTCTGTTAATTAACAAGTAATTTTTGGAATTACAGAAAAACAGGGAATAATATGTCCAGCATATATAAACATGAAAAGCATGCTAAGGAAATTAATTTAGTAACATGGCACAGAGCAATGGGTCATATATATTTTTCCATAATTTTCTAGCATTTTCTGTTAATTAATAAGCAATTTTAATTACTTAAATAACGAAAATAGATTATAGCACATATAATAAATGCTAGAAAAATAATCCAGAGAATTGAACTTCCAAAATGGGCTAAATTATAATTTATCAAAATTTTATGGAAACCCATAAGCGTAGAAAACTAATTTCTAGAATTTAATACCAATTTTCACATTTTAATAGTATTTTCATTTTTCATTTTTTCTCTCTAGATGGGCTACTGGCCCACCCAGCATTCTTGGCCTTAAAACCAACTGGCCTGCTTGGCCTTTGATCCAACAAGAACGGGCCCGATGCACCTTATAGCCAGGCGAAAAACCCTAGCCGACATTTGATTTAGCGGTCACGCATGTCGGGCTTCCGGCGCCGTGGTTCTCAACTGCAAGCTCTCACATCGGGGTGAGCCATGTCGAGCTCTCGCACATCGGGAGGAGCCGCGTCGTTGACGCCCTCGCATCGGGCGGGGAGACCGAGGGGTCGCGCTGCTGCCACTTCGTGCGGGAGACGAGAAGCTGCGCCGTCGCCGCAAGCGCATCGGGCAAGCTGCTGCTTTGCGCAACTCGAGCAGACGGAAATCGCCAGCTAGGCGAATCATGCGTGAAGCCGGGGCGGCGATGCGGCGAGCGACTTGGCCTAGATGGCACTACGGCGAGTGTTGCCATCGCGGGAGTTGCGGCCTCGAGCTTCGGCGTTTCAGAGACAAGCACAGCGTCCGTCGCCGCTACCAGCTGCATGCGCTTCGGGCGACACCGCCGATCACCTCCAAGGCGTGAGCCGTTATGGCATCGTTGACTTCGGAGCAGGCACCGAGGGTGCTACTGGCGCCACCGTCGAGGCAAAGTCTTCAGGCACTTTGCTGTTGAAGACGAAACGACACCGTCACGCAGGCGCGGGAGCGCCGCCGTGCGAGCGTGAGTGTGGAGCCTTCGCCGATGCAGCGGGTGCGGAGCCCTCGGCGGCGGCGGCGGGCTGGGCTCAGCGGCATGTACTTCAGGCACAGGAGCCGTGGAGCGAGCATCGGTGACTGTGGCGTGAACACGCTTCAGGTGCACGGCACATGGAGCGGCTTCAGGCCGATCGGCGCAGCAGGATCTTGATCTGATATTTGCCGCTTCCCACTTGATTCAACCCAATCCGAAACTTTCTAGATTGATCTATTCTGTTTGACGCCTTTGATCATCCTGATTTGCCTCGTTTGATAGGACATCAACAATCAATCTAATATCAAGAGCCTAAAACTACTACTTCCGATTGCATGCAGAATCCACACAAGAAACACAATTAGATGCAGACATGGATCTCCGACTTGATCTAATGCATGTACATCATAGTGACATCGGCCATGGGTAGACGAGGTGACCAATCCCGGCGAGAACGCGTATAGCCGCGCAACCGAGGATCATGCTGCCGATATTTTTATTTTCGGAGGATTGATAAACAGTACCAAGGAACGACTAGACTGTTCATATGCGATCAGCTTTCATACATTGAACTTAGTTAAGGCTTGATGTCAGATGATCGCGTGATGCGGGATGAAAATCGATGCAGTATTGATTGACGCAGGTAGACGATCACAATTCGGCCTGGTAGAGCTTCGTGCGTTCATCTATATATGTAATTCCATAGATTGATCTCTCGTATGAGCGGCATGCAAACTAAATATGGATCAATCTGTGATTAGTATAAAAAAAACAAGATTGATCTACTGCAAAGAATATAAAACTGCAAAGAATATAAAACGACAAACGCTGGCTTTAGCCTTATATATAGAGTTTCGTGTTGATAACGTGTTGTAAAACGTAGTCGTTCGCCGCCATCAATCACATGATTTGTAAAGACAATCACATGAGTAAGGACAATGGACACACAATGTGGGGTAAGAATTCTCTCTCTTTATTAAATTGATTGAATACAATGGGGAATACCCAATATATATAGGGGGGAGGGAGAGGAGTTCAGTTTTATTCATACAAATAAAAGATAGAGTTCTAACCGAATACGGTTAAACCTCCTTATCTCATAACAAACTGCACCCTTTCGGAAAAAAGAAAAAAAAAGAAAATCATAATGTTGCAAAAGGTACACAAGGAGATTAGCGTCTGGTAAAGTTTGGGATTGTCCGACTTTTACTGGTAATAGATCAATACTCGTGTGTTGCTACGAAAAATAAAATTGGTAACGAAACATAAAGGTCAAACAATAAAAGAAAATTGTGCTACAAGATCAAACATCTATTTCTCCCGATTACAAAAGCTTTTATGGTTTCTTCTCCGATATGAATTAAAACTAAATATATTGTATGTAGCAATATATATTACCAATCTAAAAAATCAATCAATCATTTTTATCTCTTTTTGCAATTTATATTACTAGCTCGCGTTCCTCTTCCTCTTGCCATACCCGCAACACGTGCTCCTCAGCGCCGTCAATCTCGTCTTCCTCGTCGCCTTGCTTGTCCTCGTCATCCACCACCTTCGCAGGGGCGACACGGGGATTTCCCCCGAGCACAAGGCGCTGCTGCCGAAGCCACCGTCATTCTGGACCACTGGCCACTACGCGGTCATGCTCGAGGCATCTGCCGTCCTCCTCGCGCTCGCGTTCTTCCTCCTACCGAGCACGCCATGGCATGCTGTAGAGTCCGCCTTCCAGGGCCGGTCCTGGCATTTTGGGGGCCCGGGACGAAAACTTATATGGAGGCCCTTCCACCTCCTCATATATGTATATAGTCTTATAAGCACACATCATTGAAGAAATTAATATTCGATGTATAAAAAATACTTCTATAGAACAATTTAAAGTTTATAAAATGACAAATGTAAATTGTAATCATAAACACTTACTTGGCACTTAGCATCATCTTAAAAAAATTCTTCTAACATTTTGTGATACAAAGTCATCGATTATACTATTGATATCAATCTCGTCCAATAACTCCTTCTCGATGCATAAAGTCGCCAAATCATTTAACCTTTCTTGAGTCATTGTTGATCTCAAATAGTTCTTCAACAATTTCAATTTTGAAAAGTTTCTTTCAGCCGATGCAATGATCATGAGCGCGATAAATAAGATTCGATAAGCAATGGAGACATTAGGATAACAATCGACATCTCTGACATGCTCGAAAATCTCTATAGCAGACAATGCACCATCTGGCAAAGTGAATTTCATAATCTTTAATTCAGAAATAAAATCATGTACCTCAACATCAGATGAACCATCATAAGAGAAAGTGTTTCAAATTTAGTGCAACACTCTTCAAGTTCACTATCATTTAATGACTTCAGGGTGCTTGAGCTTAATAAAAATCCAAATATATCTTTAAACACCATGAGTTCTTCGAATCTAGTGTAGTTGCTTGCGTTTGCTCGCGACTAGGCCAAAAGCCCATGGTGTAGTTGCATACCTGGGACCCCATAACTTTGGGGGCCCGAGGCGCCCACCACCACCTCTTAGGGCCGGCCCTGCGCCTTCCTTGCCATCCACTTCGTCGTGCACACTATGGCCACGTAGTCAGTCGCTTCAGAGAAAGGGGCCATCACTGCCACCCAGCCTTTGCACCTCTACGTCTTCTGGATCGCCACCGCCCTCGGCGTCGTACTCTTCTCCGCTTGGCGGTGGTCTCGTCGTCGACGGTTCGTTGCTCTTCCTAAATGACACTCTCACCTTTGCCGATTTGCCTCTAGCGCACCTAGCCATCATCGCTTCATCGCCATGATGGCCGAGCCTATGAAGGTGAATCGAAAACACTAGCGCCGAGCACGCATACGCCACGCCGGTGTGTGCGCGCTGCTTTCTCTCTTTGCGATGTTAATTTGGATCAACTGTTTATCTCCAAAGGGTATGCCAATGACTCTTTCACCGCCGACGATGTCCCACGGTGTCGCCAGTACAGCGCCCGAAGCGTCGACGCTTTGTTCACGCCCAATTGGCGACGGCTGGGTCCGCGGCACCGGTGGGCATCGTGCTCGCTATCCTTCGGCGCGATTACTCTGGCCGCCATGGCGCCTCGTGCCTCGCGGCCATGTACGTCGATCCGTCATTTATTGATCGATTAAATCGAGTTTATTACGCCCGCAGCGACCGACATTGAAGATCTTGAATGAATTATCTTGATTGATTACGTGAAAGTCAGACGGTGTATATAAAGTACAAAAGGAATGATTGGCTGGCTATTAATTACCAGCAATAATCAGGGATTTTACTATAATAATCAGCCATATTTAGAGAGATATAGCTGGCTGTAAATCAGTAAAGAATAATTATCTATAATGACCGGCTATTATTGGAGATGTGACGAGGGGAGGGAGGAGGTTAGGAAGAATGAACCGCTGCCACCAACTGTAAATTTATATTAGTAGAGATTACATTTTCTTGAGTACCGACAAATTAACCTTTTGAAACCAAAATGTGACACTTCAGGACCACCCGTACAACTCATCAAAAGCTTGTGCTACCCTTGAATACACCACAAAACCGTGAAGGGTATAATTAAATGTTAAAAACTGAAAGAAAATGACAGTTCAAACTCACGTACTAGATATCACCACAAAATCGTTAAGGGTATAATTAAATGTTAAAAATTGAATGAAAATGACAGTTCAAACTCGCATACTAGCACCTCCTTAGCTACCACTGGTGTATATCATGCGGATGTGGCAAAACCGTTAAAACTGATAGATTGTCTTCATAGAATTAAGGGGTTGATTTCAGGAAAATGAGTTGCTATTAAAATTTAGGACTGTCTGACCTCTTATATTTTTCTTGAATTTGAACAAACAAATATCACTACTACAGAACCGGCCTTCACAACGGTCTATCACAAGCGGTTAAGTGCACACGCTGTGCTCTCGTGCCAAGCGGTTCGTGGACAACAGGCGAGAGGGGTCTCTAGAAGCGGTTCTTGACACGAACCCTTCGAGTCCGATCTCTAAAGCGGTTCGTTTTAGAACCGCTTCTAGAGATCTAGAAGCGGTTGGAGACACAAACCGCTTCTAGAGATTGGGATCGAAGCGGTTCGTGTGTAGAACCGCTAGAGAACCCCATCCGCCTAACGATTTAAGCGGTGCGCATATTGTTTGATAAGATCTCTTCCTCCCCGGCTAAGCGTGGCGTTTGAGTGTGTGCTCGTCCATCACAGTTGAACCCGCCTTTCGCCTTGCCATTTTTTTTCTTGTGCGGCAATTTTTACAAGCGGTTGGTATTACAAAGCGCTTATGCAGACCCTTCTACAAGCGGTTCGTATTACTAACCGCTTGCATAGGCCTTTCACACTGCCGCCCTACTATGCATTCTACAAGCGGTCGATAATATTAACCGCTTGTAGAAGTCCTCTTTACTAGCGGTTGGTAATACCAACCGCTTGAGTATTCTCTCAAGCGGTTGTGATTACCAACCGCTTGTAGATGTGGGTGCCCTATATAAAGTCGATACTCCCGCCTTCCTCACACCTAAATTTTCTAAGTCCTTCCAAGTCTCGGTCTCGCGCCTCCGTCGAGACCCAGCCGAGCGCCACCTCGCCAGATGTCTGCGACCTCGCTCGCCTCCCTCTGCCACTTCGGCCGCGCCGCCATTCCACCCCGGAGAACCAAGGTATAGCTACGCACGCCCTCCTCCTCCCTCTCTAATCCCACTGCCCCCAAGGTGTTCGGCGAAATGTCTGGCTGGGGGTGATGGTGTAGAACCTGGAGGTGTGCTGCTTGCATGCAAATTCGGGCACCAGATGATCATAGAAGAAGAAGTAGGTGCAGAACCTGGAGATGGCTGAGACCGTATTTACTTCTTTGTATAAGATGTGCTACACAATATGTCTTTGATTCACTTTACTTCAGTAGTTTGCTTACTCCTGGGACGTAATCATCATCTATCCTTTATTCCAGATTGATATCCCCTGAAATTATGGCACTACTGAGTGCAAGAGGCTGATCAGCTGAAGATAAGGACTCAGTAAAATTTACTTAATAAAAAATAATGAATCATTCTTATTCCACACTAATATGATTTTTCTCTAGCAATTAGGCACCTAATATCGCCGATGGGCTACATACGCAAGCGACAGCAACGATCGCCGCCGTAGTGGTGAGTCCATCGGCGCATTAGGTGCCGCCGCTGAGAAGATCTGGTTGACATGGAATAATCGCTTTGCTTTCTTTTATTAGTGTGGAATAAGAATGATTCATTATTTTTTATTAAGCAAATAAGTATATGTGAATTGTCAATTGTATATGTATCATGTGAAATGTGTAAGTATATGTGAAATGTATAAGTATATGTGAATTGTCAATTATATATGTATCATGTGAAATGTGTAAGTATATGTAAAATGTGTAAGTGGTGCAGAGGAAAGGTGAAAATCTCTAAATTTCTTTTTACTATTTGAACTTTGAAATATTTTTACATATTTTTACCGCTCTCTCGACACGCATTTATTACAATATGCTTGTGTTGTAATCAGTAATATAGTTGTTTATGTCAACATTCATGTCAACATTTTTCTAAGTCCCCGCCCCCCACATCCCATGTCCCCGAGAACTATAGAAGAAATTAAATGATTCCACTAGAGTCGCTCTTAAACTATGCTTTCAAACTCAAATGTTCTCAACTATCTTAAACTACGCTCTACTCTAGATGGCGGCGCCAAGGCGTGGTGACCCGGCTACGATGAGGCGTAAAAATCATTGCTTCGAGACCATTGTTGGGTAGCATCTTAGCCAATGAGGCCATTAACACGGATGGTGCTTTGCCAACAGCTGCCGATGAGGCCGTTAACACGGTGTTGCTGCTTAACGCTTGCCGATGAGGCCGTTAACACGGGTACCGAGGTATACTCTTACCCATTATAAAATCACCGTAAACATGTTAATTATTCTAAAATCATTCATATTATATGTGTTTGTGTCTCAGCCCGGTACCTCATCGGTCACCCAGTCCGAATGAGCCGAGGATCTAACAAGAAGCCTTCGACAAAGTGCGTGATAACCGAAGTCGGGCGACGACGGAGTCTGCTAGCCCTGGAATCGAGCAATTGGCCCTTTCAACAATGCTTGCGGCTACCACGTGAGGATCACGTCCCAATCGGACATCGAAATGGGTCAAGTCCTGCGGCTACCAAGGAACGCTGCGGAAGGATATGAAGGAAAATTTCACTTTTCGAGAAAGGTACGAACGGAAGGCCAAGGGATGGGCTTTGAAGAAGATGGCAACTTCCTTTCGGCGATGGAAGTCGTCCCTCACTGCAAGTACATCGACAAAGGAGAAAGGCCGGACTTCAATCAATTTCCTAAGTGGCCGATCATTGGGATGCTTTGAGGAGTACAAAATTTGTCGGATCGTGATGCGGTAGCGAGAGAGAAAAACAAGGTGAATGCACGAAGAAGAAATACCACCACCATCTCGGGACCGGTGGTTACATCAAAGCCGCAAAGAAATGGGACAAGCGGGAAGAGGAACTTGGCGGAGGATGTTATACCTGGCCGAGAATTGGGAGCCCCGCTGCGCAATTGGTTCTTGGGTCACGAGGGCAAACTTGGCGATGTGGTAGCTTGGTGATGGCACCGCGGTCCAAGAAGTTGGTGGAAGGATTGTAGAAGCCATCGGCGGACTTCGGTCAGGATCCTTGCGGACGGACAGGGAGAATGACGAGCTAACATATGCCCTTGAAAACCCTGAGCACCCGGGACGGACACGAGGATTCGGAAAGGTGCCATGGAGGCACGGCTTTGCCAAAGACTCAAGCACTTACAGGAGCCGGGCCAGAAGCAAGAGGAGAGATCAGGGTAGAGTGGGTCGATTGGAGGTAGAGCTTAGAGCTACGAGGGCTTCCATCGATGTCTTGGTCACGCAAAAAGTGTCGAAGCAATCAGCCCGGCTTGAGGAGCACTACGTTCGACCAATGTTGAGCGGCGCAGAATCCGTGATAAGTCCGACGCGCAAAAGCGATTCTTGGCGTCCGCCGTGGCCCCATGGCGGCAGCGACCCGCAGAAGTTCGTCATCCGTGGGACAACATCAAGGTTCGCCGCCAAGGTCACGAGCTACACATTGATATGCGTAACCTCTCCTTCAAGGTGGCTTACGGCATGGCTTATCCGGTGGGCGGGCAGACATTCCATCGCAACCGAGACACCACGGATACTCGAAGGTCACGGTGGAAGAGGTGGTGGGGGCTTCAAGATCTCATTCTCGATATTCTGGGGGCGACAAGGTGACCAACCTTGACAGCCCTCCATGGCACATTCATCCTATGGCGCCAAAAAGTACATCGTATTTCCGGATGGTGTGGAGGTTATATCTCCAACAAGAGAGGCACCGCTTGATTTGAGCCATTTCTGCAGGAGCAAGCACGCCTCCACATCGACAACCCACGACTCCTCCGGCGTCGCTTTGCACATAATGCTTCCCGGTGGTCGGGCCACGCCTCCTCCACCCCCGCTCCACAAAGAAGCCCGACTCCGCCACCGCCACCGCCGAAAGTAAGAAGCACCCAATATCTCCAAATCCACGCCTCAAAGCATCTCCCAGGAAGAAGCTCGATGTCGAGAAGGAGGATCCGCACTAGCACCTCCTCCCACGAAGTCGGCATCCGGTAGCGAAAATGTCAAAGCAACCGCCAAAGAGGCCATATGATCTCGATTGCGGAGAGCTAGTCAGATCCGTAAAGACGGATGTGGCGAGCGACTTCGCCAAAAAGCGAGCCAAGCTTAAAATAGATAACAAAATCGTAGAAGCACTTTCAATCATGCGGAACAGCGCCGCCACTTTGTGATGAGCGACTACAAAGGACAATAAGAAAGGCTACGATGCAAAATACACGGGCTCTGTCGTGCGGAAAGAAGAAGATAGCGGAAGATCAGCAGAGTGCTGAGGAGTTGAGGAAAATGGCATTCCTGAAGGAGGCGGGACTCCAATCAATACACCAGGATCTTCCAATGGCACCAACCAGATGGAAGTATGAGTTAGGCAAACCGCTAATTGATCCAAGTGATATAAAGATCTCCCAACCAAGATGCGTCAAATGCATGAATGGTACATGGAAAGGCATCTAAAGGAGAACTAATGTTCCTCCTCCGTTTTCAAAATGAGCATTTCTTCCGCGGGAACAACGAAGGACTATGGCTGGAATTCGATGACTTGTACCATGTGTACCAAGGAGACGAGGTCAACGTGTCTTTCATGTCCTGCTGGTGTCTGTAAGTGTTGATCTACTAAGTTTACCGTTTGCTTCCTCTCGCACCACAAAATTGAAAATCTAATTAACTTAGTTATCCCTTCTTATGTAGAATGGAGATACAACGATGTAAAAGACTGGGCAAACAGAACATTGGCTTCATCGACCCAGAGGTTGTCAATGAGAAAGTCTGGTCATACGAGAAGCAAAAAACACAAGTTGAGGCATACCTTTTGCATGCAATGTTGCAACAGCACTACAAACCGTACATACTTCTGCCCTTCAACTTCAAGTACGTGTTCTCACAAACCTCCTGTTCTTGTATTTCTTAAGCCATTGATAGTACGACTACCTACTTACGCATATATTACAATATACTGAATAGGTTTCATCGGATCCTTCTAGTCATCGAGCTTGACAACAGCAGGATTATAGTTCATGACTCAAGGAGGAATCCAGTCCAAAAATACCAATGGTTCATTGACGTCCTTAACAGGGCATTTGCAAAGTTCAAGAGGAAGCAAAAAGGAGATTTCAAGAAAGAATTTGAAGTCATAGTAAGCACTCAGGTACGTACTACAAAAACTATTATTAATATACATACGCCACATCGCTTCTTCATCGATATTCAAATTTCTCCCGTGAAGGTTAAACGCCGGATGGTGAAACAACTTATGTGGCTACTACGTGTTCCACTATATTCAAAGTTTTATCCATGGCGATGGTCGGAACATTATGCCGAGGTTCAGTATATGCATGTTAATTATTTGTTAGCTACAACTTACATTTTAATTAATTGCATGCGATCGGATATTTATATACTTTCGCTTAATTAATTGACAGCTAACATCGATGAGCACGTTAACGTGCTCGCCTCACCGGTGCGCGCACTTCAAGAACAACTCATCGGCTTCTTGTCGGCGAGGTTGTATCTCCAAATGGCGAGTTCACGTAGGGTTTCTGCGTTGAACACCGATGAACCGATGGCGACATCCACGTCGACCAAGGACAAAAAGAGGCGCATGCAAGAAATGAGTTAGATAATAATTTTTAATCATTGAACTTGTAAACATCGGTTGCGTGCATGTACTTGTCCATTTTTTACACTATTAAGTTCGTTATTTTGTGTAGTGAGCTAGCTTGTGAACATGTGTATGAGTATGCATATGTAATATATATTTAATTGCAAAAAACTCCTCCATGCACTCATATTTAATTTTATGGTCAAAAGCGATATACAAAAACACCGTAAGAACATATTCTATAATACATATAATCGAAAATTCAATCCTGGCGGTTCTTGACTCCAACCGCTCGAGGTCTTGCACTCCTGGCGGTTCGTAACACTAACCGCTCGACATCCTTCTCCTGGCGGTTTGTAACACGAACCGCCAGAAGTCCCCTGGTGGCTCCACTCGCCTTCTGGACACCTTCCCAACCGCTTCGAGGCGCAAAGACAAGCGGTTCGAGTAATCGCTTGTGATACCCGACGAGTATCACACGCGGTTGCTTAGAAGCGGTTATAAAACCGCTTCTAAAGGGGGTTACGAGCCGTTTGTGGTTGCTGGTTCTGTAGTAGTGTATTTTTTTTAAAAAAGAATAACAATGACACATTAAATTAAAGGGTTTGATTTGCATACTTGGCAAAGAGACACTACAAGAAATCTACAATTTTTGGTCGGCCCAATCTATATTCGTCGGCACCCAGCAAGCCGACGACAAAAATAAATCATTTTCGTTTCGTCAGTCAGAGCCAATAGCCAATGAAAATAAATGTATTTTTGTCGGTTTGTTCATGAAACTGATGAAAATAGTCATGCCACGGCGGCAGTTGAATTTTCAAATTATTTTCGTTAGCTTCTCTGACCGACGAAAAAAGTGTGGGACACTCGTGTTGTTCCACATGGCATGAATAACTTTTTCCGTCGGCCCGGTTGGCCGACGGAAATAACTAACGCTGCCATGTCGGCATTGTTTTCGTCGGCCACCTGGCCGACGAAAACAATGCGTAATAGCCGACGAAAACAATGCGTAATAAGCCGACTCCTCGTGTACCTATTCGATCGCGCCACCCAAAAACAAATCCTGCGCCGCGTCGCCGCTTCGCCGATCGAGTCGCCGCCCGCCCGGCCTCACCGAGCCGCCATCCCGCCCTTGCCACCCTTCGGCGAGCCGCCGCCCACGTTGCCCGCGCCACCCTTTGCGCCGCCCGCCCTACTCCACCCGCCGCTTGTGCCGAGCCGCATTCGCACGCCTTCCAGATCCTTGCGCCGCTTTGCGCCGCCTCGTTGCCCGCCGCCCGCCGCCTTCGCCGCGCCTGCGCCGCGCTCGCTGCCCTTCACCGAGCTGCGCCATCCCCCGCCACCCGCCGCCCGCCGCCGAGCCACCATCGCCCCGCCGTTCGATGCCGCACCCATGTCCACCGCCCTCCCGCGCGCTGCCCCACCGTCGCGAGTGCCACGCCGCCGTCCCGCCCTCCCCATGCCATCGCCACCGCCTCCAGCCAGCAGCTAGAGTGCCGTGCGACCTCTCCCAAGCAAGGTGAGTTTTCCACCGTCTTTATTTTCAGTTGTTTACTGTTTTTTAGTTTATTTTTTCATCAGTTTTAGTTTTGGTTAAGATTTGATTAGTTTAGTTTAGTGTTGATTAATGTTTATGAGGGTTTAGATTAAATAAACTAGCTGCCATCGTAGCCCCGCGCCATGCCGCCGCCTCCCCATGCCCCTGTGCCGCGTCGCTGCGAATGTGATGACAAATTGTTTAGTTTAGTTTAGATTAAATAAACTAGCTGCGAATGTGATGACAAATTGTTTACTTGCAATGCCATATTGTTTACTTGCAAATGTGATGCCATATTGTTTATTTCATATGTTTGGAGCATGCCATTTTGTGATGCCATATTGTTTAATTGCAAATGTGATGCCATATTGTTTACTTTATAAGTTTCTTGCAAATATGATGCCATATTGTTTGCTTCGTAAGTTTGGAGCATGTCATGTGATGTCGTATTGTTTACTTTATATCATCAAATAGAACTGTCAGTGATTAGATGATTAGTTGTTTATGAGTTAATGTTTTCATCGGCTGAGTAGTTAATTAGATGATTAGTTGCTTATGAGTTATATAATATTGCTTGATTAGCTCTTAAGTACGGCTATTTTCGTCGCCCAAGTAGCGAGCTGACGAAAATTCATATTTTATTGTATTTGGGCCATGATTTGTTTGGGGTTAAAGTCAGTAAAACATGATTCGCATATCTCACATTTACTTGTGAGATGTGTCGATTCGAATTGTCGATTTAATTTGGGCGACTTAGGAATGGACGCTAGAGCATAGGTAGGATTTATAGCGAGCCACGGTGCGAGCGGAATCTCGGCAGTATGATCCAGTTGTTCTCCGATGCACCAAGACTGGGCGTGCATTCGGAGAACAGCGAGGTTATGCTATCGAAATTCTGTTCAGACCGTAAGGCTCATCATAAATCCGTGCTCTGGCGTCCATTCTTGGGTGGGTTTAGGACCTATCTTTCCCAGTAGAACCCTTGTTCGCAACTAAGCCGCTATGGTTGACATCGTTGCCTGTGTTTAGCTTGGAGAATGGGTGATGATCAAAGGTGGATGTATGATGGTTGGAGTAAGACCGGGGCGCACTCAAGAGAATGGGCGGTTATTGCACGTGTTACGGACCATGCATTTGCGAAGTCGCTTGTGGTTTAAGTAAAGTGCCCGTGTAGCAAGTGCCGCAACTATTCTTACCACATTAAGTCGGATGTAGGCGGCTTTGTGCAAGTTTGGTTTCATGCCCGACTATCACGAGATGGTACGAGCATGGCGGCGAAAGCCCATTGTTGAGTCGGACCATGAGGATGAAGACAGGATGGATGAGATCTTTGAATGATATTGGTAGGGAGTTTGAGGTTATTTGGAAGAGGAGCTGGGCGGAGGTGCAAAGCTTTATAGGCTCCTTTCGGCCTTGAAAGAGAAATTGCATGAGTTCACTCAACGTCACCGCCCTCTGAGCGGTGGGCGAGCTATATCAATGAAGTCAAGTACAACTTTTCAAACAAGTGCTACAACGATATGGTCCAACCGATCGGTGATATCCTTTCGCCGAACCATAAGATCTGAAGGACATGTACCATCCAAGAAGATGTTGTCCGGCCTTGGGATGAAGTATGAGAAGATCGATGTTTGCGAGGATAATTGCATGTTGTTCTGGAAGGAACATGCCAACGACACTCGTTGTAGGTATTGCAACAAGTCTAGATATGTCGAGGTGGTAAATGATGAGGGGATAACGGTGACGACAAAAGTCGCGATGAAGTAGCTCCGATACATGCCAATCACGCCTAGGATTAAACGTCTGTACTTATCTAAAAAAACTGCTAGGCATATGAGGTGGCATAAAGAAGGTGTCCGTGAGATCGAGGATGTGATGGTGCATCCGGCAGATGGTGAGGTGTGGAAGGCATTGGACCGCTTCGACCCCAAATTTGCAAGTGACCCTAGGAGTGTTCGCATTGGGTTGGCGACAGATGTGTTCACACCTTTCAGTACAAGTGCCACCCCGTACTCTTGTTGGCCGGTTTTTATCATGCCGTACAACCTACCACCTGCATTGTGCTTGAAGGAGGAGTACATATTTCTAGCGCTTGTCATTCCGGTCCTGATCATCCAGGGAAGCACCTCAATATGTTCATGCGGCCGTTAATGGAAGAGTTGAAAGAGTTATGGAGAGGGGTAGAGGCATATGACAGCTACGGTAAAGTAAACTTTACCTTGCGTGTCGCATACCTATGGTCAGTCCACGATTTGTTAGCATATGGCATATGGGCCGGCTGGAGTGTTCATGGTCGGCTTTGTTGTCCCATTTGCATGGTTGACTCAGATGCATTCCGGCTGCTGCATGGTGGAAAGTTTTGTTTCTTTGATTGCCATCGACGATTCCTGCCGCCCAATCACCCTTTCAGGCGGATGTTGAATGCATTCCGTAAGAACACCACTGTTACAAAGGGCCCGTCGAAGCGTTTGACCGGTGAAGAGATAGCTGCCTGGCATAGGCAGCTCATAGCAAAAGACGATGGAGGGTTCGAAGGTTTCAAAGTGGAGCACAACTTGACTCATATCTGTGCAATCTAGGAGCTCCCTTATGCGAAAGCATTGATTTTGCCGCACAATATAGATGTGATGCACCAAGAGCGTATTGTCTTAGAAAGCATCGTAAGCATGTGCTTTGATTTCAAAGACAAAACAAAAGACAATATCAAGGCACGAAGAGACTTAGCCGAGATTTGTGATCGGTCAGGATGTAAGGACCGAATTCACCAATTGAATCCATCGTGTTTTACCGCACTAGTCCGGGATCAATCGCTAGTGCACATACTTAACATCGGTAAGCATCATATCATACCTAGCGATAAGAATAATAAGACTTTATTTATTGAATATAACTAGTGTATGCGATCTTATGATCACTTACCATATTCAGCCTCACAAGGCAATAGTAAGACCAATGAGACAAATGCAATGGAAAAGCAAGAGAAAGCGTAGAAGTCCCATCAAGACACCACAAAGCGATCGACAAGGATTGGCCTAGTGACACACGCCCACCGAAAGTCTTCCTCCAATAACGACGATAATTCCTCCACTGTTGTTGGTTGTTTAAGCAAGGGTGAGTATACCAACACGTACTCAACAAGTTGTGCACAGAATGCAATTCTATCATAACTATATGCAAGGCTTATTCCAAAGGAAAGGCTAAGGGTTCATTTGCAATAAATCAGCATTTAAGAACACATACGATACGTAGATTGAAAAGACAGTAAAACAAATAATAACAAGTAAATAGATTCAGTGATTCTCAAATAAACCTAAGTTTTCTTATCCTAAGTCAAGATTCAACCTTCCATGGCATCCTGCCATCCATCCCAAGTTTTCAAAAAGAAATCTAAACCCTTGACTGTAATCCCCGAGCATTGCTCAATTCCGTGAGCACGGCTATCCGAATAGATTGTACACTCTGCAGAGGTTATGCACTTTACCCACACGACATGATCATCTTTTGTTGCCACGCCGATTAACACACTTCCTTTGGTGTGTCGTGAAGAGATCACGACAAAGCCTTTACAATGCATCGCTTTAACCGAGAACTACCGCTAAGGTTTCAACTTTGGTGGGACTGGTTACCACATCTAGGCCCCCCTCTTGCGCCGCGGTGAGCCACCCCGAGCGAGGATTGGTTACCACTACCCGGTCTCACTCCACCACGAAGTACTAAAGCTAAGACTTTGCAAATTAGTCGGCTAGGCTGCCCCTATAAGACATGTGGTTGCATGGTTGACTCAGTCAAAGGCTCGCAAGGTGTCCTTATGGTTTGATCAAAGCAAGACATACACATACCCTCGCCCATCGGCCCACCACATCATCTGCCCTTGCCACTTGCTCAGACCCAAAATCATAACCACCCCGGTTGATTACCAAGCACCACGTGCGATCAACAACTCAATATCGTTGTGTGACATCCCTTGCCACAACAACTCAATCTCATCGTGTGACCACATATGACACACAAGTTAACATCATTGTTCCATATTCCATTAGTCAAATTTAATAATCAACATTCTATGTACATGTGATGACATGGCATGGCTAAGCATTCTAATCCGATCTAACCATCCATGTTGCTTTCATTATTAACCAACTATAGTGAACCAACCTAGGGTGACAAGTGGATCATGTCATACAACTAGTAAGGTAGGGTGTAATTCAAAGGGTACGATAGCTAATCCCAAACTTATGTTGAAATCATTTATACACATAAAATAAGTGATAAGGTAAATCAAAATAGCATGCAACCTAGTTTATGGGTGCAACATGATCAAAGCACAACTTGCCTTGCATAAGCTCCTGGTATTGCTCCGAGGATTGCTCTTGAATTAATAATTCCTCCTCTTAAATCTCGCTCAGTTCAACATCTACGCGAATCGAGAGAGAAAGCAAATAAAAACCAAAACCAAATAGCAAATGAACTCAAAAATTCAAATAAAAGACACCATTAGAAATATCTCAATTTTACAAATTTTTAGGAATTTCAATCACCTCAATCGGAGTTCATATGAGAGAGAACGAACCCTCGGAAAATTCAAATTCCTGAAAAATCCATAAAATCAGAAAATCAAAATTAACCAAATTATTTTTATAAAGAATTTCGATTTATTAGTTCTGCGATGCGCATCTTGGCGACGCCTGGCCTCGGACCAATCGCGCCGACATCGGGCCCAGCGATGCTAGCGTGTGCGCCACGTGAGCGGCGACATCTGGCGCCACCGGCACCATATCGCCACCAGCGACTCACATCTACGCCACGCAAACGCCACCTCAGCCAAAAACACGACGTGGCTAACACATGTCGACGAAACATCATTCCACGTCGGTCGGCGGCGCACGCGGCCCTATGGTCACCGGCGACGAGCGGCGAGGGCACCTCCTAACTCACCACGGCGTCGCGGATCCGATGACGTGAATGGTTTTTTCGAATTGAGCTTCGGCTCGACGGCGGCACGGCTTTCTTCTCCGGCGGCGACGGTCTCCACGGCGAACTCCTCCCTCGGTGATGCTCCGGCGAGACAAAGTGCGCGCAGATCGCGCCGACCCGCGAGTTCGAAAATCCGCCGGGCGACTAAACGCCCCTCCAACGGCGACTAATCGAGGAAACATGACTTTGCGGTGCGCTCGGAAGAGCTTCGATTGTGGCGACTACGGCGATTCTTGGGCTACGGCTTGGGGCTTTGGTTGCTTATGACTTTGCGCGCCGATGCTCCCATTTATATGGCGCTGTGGTCGGATATGGCAAGGCTCTGCGCAAAGTCAAGCGGCGGCACAAGCTCGAGTCGGCTCGGAGAGCGACTCAGGAGACGACGCCCGATGAACGACGCGTCGGCGATCGATCGGCTCGAGACTAGGGTTTCTGAACGCGGTATGGCCGACGTCGGCGTGTGATTCGATCGACAAGACGCAATAATCTCTACCGATCCAAGACAAAGGAATGGGCCGGGCCCAACAACTTTGTTTCACGGAGATTTCAGATTTTTCCATTTAAATAAATCAGAGAAAAGCGTTTGATTTATTTAAAGCATAAAAAGTACTCTAAAATTTCAGGAAAATTCTCAAAATACTTTGAGACTTTCTTGACTTAAATAAAATATTTTCACCAAAAATTTTATTTTGGATTTATATATTTATAATTAATCTTTAATAGAAAGTAATATTATTTAATTCCAAATAATTCAAATAAATATCAAAAATCCAAATAAATTCAGAAAATTCACAAAAATCATATTTAGCAATAAAATAATATTATTTAGTTAAAAAGCTGAAATTTTGGGATGTTACAAACCTCCCCCCTTAACGGAATCTCGACCCCGAGATTCAGGGCTAACTAGAGAATAGGTTTGGGAATTCTGCCTTCAGATCATCTTCACGCTCCCAGGTTGCTTCGTTTTCTGAGTGATTACTCCATTGAACTTCTACAAAAATGGGTAGACTTATTTCTGGTCCTACGCTCCATTATATCCAAAATCTTAATAGGCTGCTCTTTATAAGTCAGATTCTCCTGCAACTTAATTGCTTCTAATGGTTTTTGCTCTGCTGGTACTCTGAGACATTCCTTAAGATGAAACACATGAAACACATCGCAGACTCCTGCTAATGACTGTGGTAACTCCAACTATTATGCAACCTCTCCTTGGCGGCTTTAAATGGCCCAACCGACCTAGGTGCAAGTTTTCCCTTGACTTGAAATCTTTTCACACCCTTAAGGGAAGTAACCCTAAGATACACAAAATCATTGAGTTCAAAGCTCAAATCACAACGACGATTGTCAGCATAACTCTTTTGCCTCGATTGTGCTGTTTTCAACCTTTCTCGGATCATAGCAATTTGCTCTTCAGCCTCTCTGAGCATCTCAGGCCCAAATATTGAACACTTTACGGGTTCGAGCGAGGCTCGCCCATATAAGACTTCAAATGGTGACATCGCAAACTAGCCCGGTAACCATCGTCATAATCAATTTCGCCTATGGCAAACATTTATCCCAAAACGTGGGCGAAGCTAACGCACAACCTCTAAACATACCCTCCAGAATCTGATTAACTCTTTCTGTTTGACTATCGGTATGTGAGCGATAACTGTACTGAAATTCAAGCGAGTTATCATTGCTTCATGTAACTTATTCTAAGTCTTGAGATAAATTGGATACCTCTATTGACACAATCTTCTTAGGCACCTACGCAGGTTATTAAATCCCCCTGACATTTGCCATATGATCTTTTGAATACGTAGTCTTTAGTGATATGAAATGAGTAATTTTGGTTAATTTAATCAATAATGATTCCTCCTCAATTCATACCTTTTGGGTCCATTTACACTAGGGATCATTTTAATGATTTGCCTCCTATAGGAATCTATAATGATTTGCAACGAACCTTTAGATCTCTAATGCATTGCCTTTATTTTTATTTTTTTTGATTCACATCACATTGAGTATCATAACCAATAGTTTCGCCCTTCACCTTGGGTCACCAAAACCTTTCCTTAAGATATTGATTCTCTTTGGCACTTCCTAGGTATATCAGATACTTAGAATTATGAGTTTTCTTAAGTATCAATTTCTTAGGATCTTCCTATCCGGCACACTGGTTCAACATTAAATCCTTAGGATATCCTAATCACTCAAACTTCTACTTCTTGGCTAAGCCTTCTTCTTTTCCTAACTTGATTTTGTATATATATATATATATTCCTTCGAACTCCGTGGTCTTATCTTCTAATGTTGGTTTTTATTTTTCCAAGGTGGGTATGAAACTTTGTCAAACAATTTCCGATTTCGACCTCTTGAATTCTTTGCATAACCCTGATTAATTGTTCGTTATCAACCCATTGCACTGCGGCCTCGTAACTCAAACACCGACTACCACATTGGTCTTACTAGAATGCCCATGGAGTCTGACACTAGCATCTTTTGATCATTTCCAGCCATTTTCTTCATTTCATATTAAGGTTTAAGTGAGTAAATATACAACTTAGACTCTTATGGTTCACATCTATCTTCGTTGAGTTAATGACACCCCTTTTTTTATTATATTATTTTTTTTATTGTCATCATTCATTTTTTTCGCCCATTCACATCTCAGATCATGTCTAGAAGCTTTCACCATATATGTCGAAACTACTCCATACAGCTAGTAATGCTAACATAGAGGTTGATATTAATCATTTCTTCAACTTCCGAAAACTCTTTACACACTCCGGGGTCCAAGCATTTTTTCAATAGTCGCATAAAAGGTCTAGCTATTGTCGAAAACCTTTCTCTGAACTAGTGGTAATATTTTGCCATTCCGTAACTTCGTGTCTAAGTAACGAACTATGGTTGCTTCCAATGTAACACGACTTCTACTTTACTCAATTCCACATCAACTCCTTTTAGCGTCTTTATATGGTGAAGAATTAGACCTTTACCTCTAGGGATCAAACTTAGCGATGATTCTTTGTTCTTGCAATTTTTCCGAGATCGATTCTCAAATGTTACGCATGCCCTTCTTTGATTTAGAGTACATAAGGATATCGCCTATAAAGACAATCACAATTTATCCAAATACTCCATGGATACTTTATTCATTGTGTTCATGTCCCATGCTAAGTTAATAGCTGATTCGCACAAGTCATAGCAGCTTGGACCATAACTAAGTGGTGATTTTAAAAGCTAAACTTAGAACACTTTGCTCTACTCATCCCTTTATTACAATAACTGGACCCATGGGTCATCGGCGCATTTAAAAACATTAAACTAACAATTACTTTAGATGAGGCCAAAAACTGGAACGAAAACATGATTTTTAGGCGTCCGGCTACTCCTCTTCACCACCTTCCCTACAGACGTCGAACGGAGGATCGCAGGCTTTTGGATAGCTATCTTCATTCTCCTGATTTTGATGATCAAAGAGAGAGTCGTCCTCTTGTTGATCAGTGACGGTGTGGACATCGGGTATTTCCAGCACAACTTCCACGGCGTCCTGGACTTCATCCGTCGTGATGTGGTTGATTCTTCCACGCATTGCTGTTTGTGGTGATGACCCTGGCTGTACTGGTACTCGATTACTTCCTGTCACTGGGGCTTTGGCTAGGGTAGTCCCTAAGTTAAAAGGGATGGGAGTAACATTCCCCTTCTTTGGACACTTGTTAGCGAAATGTCCTGGTTCATTGCAAGAGAAACACTTTTTGACAAATGTACATTGACTTCTATGCTTGCATTACCTCTTGGTGATTACGAGTGGTTGGGTGTGATGACGGGCTGATGTCTTGTTGGTCCCCGAGGTTGAATTCGGCAAATATTGCGGTGTCATCCTTAACCTAAGTTGATTAGGTCGCATACTGCCGACTAGCCATTCTCAAGGCTACGGTCTTCACCTAATTCTTTACGCTTATCTTCAAGGATCAAAGCTTTATTGACTAACTCCTGAAAATCAGGGAAGTTATGGGTGATTAATCCCACTTGTAATCCAGAGGTTAGACCTTTCAAGAAACGAGACTGTCTAGCCTTATCTGTAGCTACATCTTCAGATGCATATCGTGCTAACTGAGTAAACTGGTTTAGGTATTCTGCCACTGACTGGCCTCCTTGTTTCAGAGCCCTAAATTCTTCCTTCTTAAGTTCCATCATTCCTTCGGGTACATGATACTGACGAAAAGCAGCTGAAAACTCTTCCCACGAGATTTCCTGTGGGGCTTCATGTGCTGCACAATAGTTCTCCCACCATTCTGCGACGGTACCTTCTAGCTGGTGCGAAGCATACAACACCTTCTCGTTGCCCTCACACTGCGTGATATGCAATTTCCTCTCAATGGTCCTTAGCCAATCATCGGCCTCTAAAGGATTTGCATTGCCTGAGAATGTTGGAGGACGGGTTCTCATGAAATCTGATAGCTTAGAATGAGAACGCGGCCCATTGTTGCCTTGATGTATATTATAGTTGCCTATGGTTTGATTTGTCATGTTCTGCATCTGTTGCATCATGGTTTGCATAAGTTGAGTTTGCGCGGCTATAAAAGCTCCCAAATTCTGCACATCTACTGGTGGTGTTGGTTGCAGTGTGCGTTCCATCGTTGAACTCGCTATTAAATGAAGGCCACTTCTCAAGCTCCATTGTTACCATGAGTGTTCACCATCTGTTTTGATTTGTTTTAGGTTAGGAAAGAGAGAATTAGCATAGGTAAGATGTAAGAATTCCTAATGCGGGGGAATAGATTAAACCCAAAACTTTATATCCTTTATTAATTAACTTGGTATGGTTGCTTACAAAAGCTTAAAAGCTCGCAACACATACTGCACACTCAGCAAACATTAAAATCCAAACTAAACACTCAACCTTAACGTCTATTACATTTGAGTAAGACTATTCTATTTGACGCAACTCAATACTTGAGTTTCAACTTAAACTAAGTCTCTTCACTCTTCGAGCCATCCTCCATACGAACTTCCTGGCGGATATATTGGACGACGTCGGTGCCGTACAAATCGATCCCAACGTTTTGATTGGTTGTTCTTCTACTCAGATTTCATCTTCTAATGGCCACCCGAAAAATTTAAGTAGATTTCAGCAAAGGGCAAAGGTAAGGAGTAGAGAATAAGATGAGTCAAGAGTGTTGTTTTAATCAATTTAAGTTTTTTTTCTTTTTAGAAAATAATTTTTGGACACTCTACCAACTAGGGCCAAGTCCTACAATCAAGATGCTCGATACCACCTCTCAGAAGGACCCGAATTCACCAATTCGAATCCACTGTGTTTTACCGCACTAGTCTCAGGATCAATCGCTAGTGCACACAACTTAACATCGGTAAGCATCATATCATACACAACGATAAGAATAATAAGACTTTATTTATTGAATATAACTAGTGTACGATCTTATGATCACTTACCATATTCAGCCTCACAAGGCAATAGTAAGACCAATGAGACAAATGCAACAGAAAAGACAAAGAGAAAACGAGATGTCCCATCAAGACACCACAAAGCGATCGACAAGGATTGGCCTAGTGACACGCGGCCCACCGAAAGTCTTCCTCCAATAACGACGATGATTCCTCCATTTGTTGTTGGTTGTTTAAGCAAGGGTGAGTACACCAACACGTACTCAACAAGTTGTGCACAGAATGCAATTCTATCATAACTATATGCAAGGCTTATTCCAAAGGAAAGGCTAAGGGTTCATTTGTAATAAAGCAGCATTTAAGAACACATACGATACGTAGATTGAAAAGATAGTAAAACAAATAATAACAAGTAAATAGATTCAGTGATTCTCAAATAAACCCAAGTTTTCTCATCCTAAGTCAAGATTCAACCTTCCATGGCATCCTGCCATCCATCCCAAGTTTTCAAAAAGAAATCTAAACCCTTGACTGTAATCCCCGAGCATTGCTCAAATCCGTGAGCACGACTATCCGAATAGATTGTACACTCTGCAGAGGTTATGCACTTTACCCACACGACATGATTATCTTTTGTTGCCACGCGATTAACACACTTCCTTTGGTGTGTCGGCGAAGAGATCACGACAAAGCCTTTACAATGCATCGACTTAACCCAAGATTACCCGCTAAGGTTTCAACATCTGGTGGATGGTTACCACATCGGGGCCCCCTCTTGCAGTGTGAGCCACCCCGAGCGAGGATGGTTACCTCTACCCGGTCTCACTCCACCACGATAGTACTAAAGCTAAGACTTTGCAAATTAGTTGGCTAGGCTGCCCCATAAAAGACATGTGGTTGCATGGTTGACTCAGGTCAAAGGCTCGCAAGGTGTCCTTATGGTTTGATCAAAGCAAGACATACACATACCCTCTTCCCATCGGGCCCACCCTGGCATCCTGCCCTTGCCACTTGCTCAGGCCAAAATCATAACCACCCCAGCTTGATTACCAAGCACCACGTGCCATCAACAACTCAATATCGCTATGCGTGACATCCCTTGCCACAACAACTCAATCTCATCGTGTGACCACACATGACACACAAGTTAACATCATTGTTCCATATTCCATTAGTCAAATTTAATAATCAACATTCTATGTACATGTGATGACATGGCATGGCTAAGCATTCTAATCCGATCTAACCATCCATGTTGCTTTCGTTATTAACCAACTATAGTGAACCAACCTAGGGTGACAAGTGGATCATGGCATACAACTAGCAAGGTAGGGTGTAATTCAAAGGGTATGATAGTTAATCCCAAACTTATGTTGAAATTATTTATACACATAAAATAAGTGATAAGGTAAATCAAAATAGCATGCAACCTAGTTTATGGGTGCAACATGATCAAAGCACAACTTGCCTTGCTTAAGCTCCTGGTATTGCTCCGAGGATTGCTCTTGAATTAATAATTCCTCCTCAAACCTCGCCAGTTCAACGCCTACGCGAATCGAGAGAAAGCAAATAAAAACCAAAACCAAATAGCAAATGAACTCAAAAATTCAAATAAAAGAAACCATTAGAAAGATCTCAATTTTACAAATTTTTTGGAATTTGAATCACCTCAATCGGAGTTCGTATGAGAGAGAACGAACCGTCGAAAAATTCTAATTCCTGAAAAATCCATAAAATCAGAAAATCAAAATTAACCAAATTATTTTTATAAAAGAATTTCGATTTATTGTGTCAGCGATGCGCCATGCTGACGTCAGCCCTGGCCTCGGACCAATGCGGCGTTGACACGTGGCCCCCGCGATTCTAGCGTGTGCAGCCACGCGAGCAGCGACACAATGGCCAGCTGGCACCATATCAGCGCCCACGTGACTCCACATCTACACCACGCAAACGCCACCTCAGCCAAAAACACGACGTGGCGAACACATGTCGACGAAACATCATTCCACGTCGGTCGGCGGCGCACGCGGCCCTATGGTCACCGGCGACGAGCGGCGAGGGCACCTCCTAACTCACCTCGGCGTCGCGGATCCGATGACGCGAATGTTTTTTCCGAATTGAGCTTCGGCTCGACGGCGGCACGGCTTTCTTCTCCGGCGGCGACGGTCTCCACGGTGAACTCCTCCCTCGATGATGCTCTGGCGAGACAAAGGTGCGCACTAGATGCGCCTCGACGCGACGAGTTCGAAAATCCCGCCAGTGACTCGAAACGTTCCTCCAACGGCGACTAATCGAGGAAACACGACTTGCGGTGATGCGCTCGAAGAGCTTCGATTGTGGCGACTACACGGCGATTCTTGGCTCTGACTTGGGGCTTGGGTTGTTTATGACTTTGCGCTACTCGATGCTCCCATTTATATGGCGCGCGGTGGCCGGATATGGCAAGGCTCTACGCAGAGTCCGCGGCGGTGATGGCACAAGCTCCTGGAGTCCGGCTCGGAGACGACCTGGAGACGACGCTCGATGAACGACGGCGTGGCGGATCGACGGCACGAGACTAGGGTTTCTGAAACGGTATGGTCGACATCGGTAGTGTGATTCGATCCGACGCAGACATAATAACTCTACCGATCCGCACATTGGAATGGGCCGCCCAACACTGTTCACGGAGATTTCCAGATTTTTCCATTTAAATAAATCCAGAAAAACGCTTGATTTATTTGAAGCATAAAAAGTACTCTAAAATTTTAGGAAAATTCTCAAAAATACTTTGAGACTTTCTTGACTTAAATAAAATATTTTCACCAAAAACTTTATTTTGGATTTATATATTTATAATTAATCTTTAATAGAAAGTAATATTATTTAATTCCAAATAATTCAAATAAATCCTAGAAAATCCAAATAAATTCAGAAAATTTAGAAAAATCATATTTAACAATAAAATAATATTATTTAGTTGAAAAGCCAAAATTTTGGGATGTTACACGGCGCTTGAGATCGCATAAGATCCCGAAGGATGAATTGCCGAGTCACGAAGCGTACAGATTGTGTGAAACCTCAAGACAAGAAACATATATTTTGATGGTTGAAAACCCTTAAATTCCTGCATCGCTATGCAGCTAACATAAAGCGGCAAAGAAATGTCAAGAAGGGAAGCTAAATGGGCTTAAGTGCCATGATTACCACATTATAATGGAAAGACTTCTCCCCATAATGTTTCGTGGCTGCTTCAAGGATGAGTTGTGGAGACTGTTAGCGGAGCTTAGTTACTTCTATAGATAGTTATGTCTAAGGAAATCTCGAGGAAGATGATGCGAAAGTTGTAGAGAGAAATATAGGTGCTTGTATGCGAAATGGAACATGTATTCCCACCTGGTTTTATGAATGTGATGCAACATCTGTTGGTGCATTTGCCTTGGGAAGCGGAGGTTGGAGGACCTGTACAATTCAGGTGGATGTATTGCGAGGAAAGAGAATTGAAAAGGCTCAGGTCAATCGTACGTAACAAGGCTAGGGTTGAAGGTTGCATCGTTGAGGCGTATGCTCTAAAAGAGATATCGTACTTCTCAAGTACGTATTTCGCAGATGAGCACAATGTGAATGCCCCTACAATGCGGTATCATATCGCAGAAGAGCCACCCCTGAGTAACCTTCAGATTTTTTAGTGGAAGAGTAAAACTGTCGGCGCTTCTACTCCACATGAGGTGTCACCAATAGAGTGGAACTCGGCTCTACTTTATATGTACTCCAACATGGATGAAATGGAAAAATATTTCGAGTAAGTAATGATTCATATGTTATATTGAATTGTCTAATGTCTATTCTCATTTAGCGAGTCAACACGTAGATTATTTGACCAACAACATTGGAAATCTGCTCGCCAACCTACGAGCATGCAGTTGGATAAGCTACGCCACGAGGGGTTAAACGGCGGCCCTAGTTTCATTGGCTAGTTCCGAAAGCATGTAATTTTCTCATCCTCCCAGTTTTCTAACCGTAAACTTCAAATTATTTCCGTTGCACCTAGTAATGATATCTTAACCTATGCAGTGCATGCTCGATGCCGACGTCCATGATGACCTGCGCCAGCTATCACACGGTACCGCTATGGCAAGGAACTTCAGTCGTTTCGATTTTAATGGGTTTCGTTTCTGAACTACAAAATTGGAAGCGAGACGCCCACTTGCGGCCACTGTGAACAGCGGAATGGTAACTAAGGTGTGCGGTGCAAATGGGTGCGTAATTAACTACTATGGTGTTCTTCAAAACATAATTGAGTACAAGTTTGGAGGGTCCAAAGAACTGAGAGTAGTTTTCTTTGAATGTGATTAGTTTGATCCCAACAATGGCACACGTGTCGACGAATTTGGCATGGTGGTGATGAAGCACCAATCAAGGCTTGAAGGCTATGACAATTTCGTGCTTGCTCACCAGGTTGAGCAAGTGTACTACCTGAACTATCCTCATCCCAGCTTGCATGCTTGGTGGGTAGCATATAAAGTTAACCCACGTGAATGGTTATATCCTCCTAGGGATGCTGACTATATCGACAGTACGATGGACGACGAGGAAACGGATGTCTACCAGGAAGAAGGTCTGCTAAGATCTTTTCGGGTTGCTAATGGGGCTGGGCTTCATCAGGTAGCCAACGATGCCACAGACTAATAGTTGAGCCTCGTCCATTAAAGAAACAACAACTGGGTTCTACAAGAATTCGACGGCCCGTGAAAACACGTCTTTCTAGAAAACGAGTCGCCAATGATTCTCCAAATGCCGACGAGTTCTGATAAGTATATATCCTCTTATTGTTGTAATATTACTTTGATTATAATTCTTGCTATTTCCATATTGTTGCTATATTGTCGTTTGAAATGTGCAATCTAACTCTATTGAAATTTTTGCAGATGTTCAAGCACTTGGCGTAAGATTGTTGGTAAGCTCAGTGGGTCTATCTCTAGGAGTGGGGGTAAGGGGAAGAGTCAGGGGTTCAGTGGTCAGGACTCCTCGAGGAATCAGGGCAGCCTCTTCCAAGGGATTGTCCAGAGCAGGCAGAGGCAGCAGCAGCTCCTAGGGTGTATGGATCAGGCAAGGGAGGACAACGAGGAGTACCTGCCTTCTGCCTCTGACTCCTCGGACGAGTCGGAGGACTTAGCAGCAGCGGTGGAGGAGGCAACCGAAGAGTTGGCAGAGGACGCCTCCAGGGGTAATGATGCAGATGATGAGAGCCCAGAGGACGCTGGGGCGCCTTCTACAGGGCGCTTCAGGTATTCATGTTATCAATGTTAATTTTCGTGTGCATAGACTTATGTTCTCATTTTTGGCATTTTTGGGTTACGGGGATCGAACAACGCCCCCTAGAGTGAAGCTACCCAATGGAGGTGATCAAAGCCGCATGGGGATTGGTAAGTTAGTTTTCTCATTTCAAAAAGTAATTTGTCGAGAATCTAACAGGTTTGATTTCATGAATTGCGAGGCAATGGGATGACATGGCGTGGGAGGGTAGGCACCAGCGTTCGCAGGTCAACGGGGTCTTGGGAGCCCTCTGTCGCCACCACTACCCGGGTCTGGTGACCATCAATGGGGTGCCGCAGGCGGCCCTAAAGTGGGAGCACTATAGGTTGGTTCCTGTGGCGCGTCCGGCACAAAGACACTTGATCTTGATCTCGCATGATTTTTGGGTGAGTACATAACCTCTTTACAGTTCATTAATTTATAGGGATATGTCGTTAGCTACAGGATTGCTTTTGCAGGAGAGGTACCGCTTGGAGGACGAGGATGTCCCCGCAAATCGTGAGAAGGCCAATAAAGTCTTCAACACGGCGGCCCATAAGGTTGTGAAGAACATGATGTCCAATGCACGCATCTAGGCGGTGTGCTCATACTACAAGAGGGTGAAGAAGGAAAAGATGACCAAGAAGCTCGGGGCCTCCAAGATCTACCTGCGTGAGGATGAGTACCTCTAGGTGTCCATCCCCTGGCTGATGAAGTGTCAGGAAGCTTTCAGGTACTTGTGCAAGTATTGGGCGTCGTCTGACTTTGTTGTTAGGTCCAACAAGAAGTGAGGCAACAGAGAGGCAGCTGACCCGGTGTTGCACTGGTACGGTGTGGATGGACACCTCCGCTTAGTGAGGCGCATGGTAAGTATCTAGCCTTAGTTCAGTACGCTTTTGAATGCATGTCACTAACTTTGGATTACAAGCGGCTGAAACTGGCGTTGCTCTGAGCTACTTTGATGTTTATGTTCGAGGACACTGGAGCGCCGATCCACAGTCGCCTGGACAGCTGTGCAGTCAGTCAACGACTCAGAGGATTGTGAGTTGTTCGACCTAATTTCATGAAGTTTTGTGTCTTGAAACTGTTGTTTCAGTAATGTTGGCATGTAGGAGCAATATGGGGAAGAAATGGCTTGGCGTCACGGACTAGAGTACGACTAGAGGAATGAGGAGCTGGACGTCTCGACGCTATACCAGAGTGGTGGGGGCAAGAGACATGGAAGGTGAGATCATCCCCCTTATTTGACTTTTGTTGAAAATCCTGATATCATCAATAGTTGCACTTTTTATGAATGTCTTCCATTTCGTATATGTTTGCTACAGGTTCGCCATGTTCAACGGGGTTGTGGACTCCGACGTCGCTCTATCCCAAGGAAGAGAGTCGGGGTCCTCACAGAGCAGCGCTCGCTCCTCCAGGGATAATGCAAGGTTCATGAAGTACGAGGACCAGGCTCGCCAACAGCGTGAGGAGTCTCGCCAACATCATGAGTTGATAGCAAAGTACGAAGCGGAGATGGCGCACTTCAGGCAAACACAGGTGTACCTCCAGGGAGCCATTCAGGTAAAAGCTCAAAATCTCAACTGACCGATTAAGTTTTCATATTGCAGATCTAACACTTTGACTATATGCAACAACTCTACGCAACTGTGGGTCCTCAACATGGCTTACTTACGCTTCAGCCTCCTTCGCCGTTCTATGGGTATCCACCTCCGCAGGTACATATGCTTTAGGTTAATTTAATTTTGAAAATTATTTACAATTCTAGACTAACATAAAATTTCATAACTCCTCTACAGGGTTCTCAGCCTCCTCCACCGTTCTACGGGTATCCACCACCAGGGCAAGCACCGCAGGTACATATGTTTTAGGTTAATTCGGTTTTGAAAATTATTTGCATTTTTGTACTAATGTGAAATTTCATGACTCCTTCTCTACAGGGTTCTCAGCCTCCTTCGCTGTGGCACCCGTTTCCGCCTCTAGCACCAGGGCCAGCTCATGGTTCGAGCTCGCACGGTCCTAATGCAGAAGTCGACGGCTTCTTCGCCTCTAGAGGTAGCGGCCAGAATTCAAACACCCCGGAGAGTTAGAATTGTAGATAGGACAATGTGATGGTTGGGGTAGTGTAGTTGGATGAAACTAATTGTGATATGATTTGGATGTTTATATATGTTCGTGTATTTGCGATATTAATGTGATGCATTTGCGAATTTAATAGTAATATCATTTTCAAATTGTGTGATGCCATTTGTGATTGTTCTGAGAAATATACATTGGTGTATGTGAATTTCTGCAAAAATTGTATGTTCATGCAGCAAAACAAGCAAAACTAGGCTTGTTTTCGCTAGAATCTCTCGAGTATTTTCGCTCCCCGTTACATGATTTAAAAATCGAAGGTAGCAACTTCGTAGAAATGCCATGGGGAAGCAATTCTGCACCTGTACTACTAGTAATTTTGTCCACCACATAGCCGATTTAAAATATGGACCGATTCTACAACTGGCGGATACCTGGCCAACGAAATTAGTCCGACGTGGCAAGGCCAGGCCAGCCATCGGCCACTTTTTTTCGTCGACTAGACTGGGCCGACGAAAAAAATATATTTTCGTCAGTAACCAATGAAAATATGGCCTATTTTTATCTACTTATTTTTGTCGGTCTATTTTGCTTTCACAGACCAAGCGAAAATGTGTATTTTAGTCGGGTATCCCCTTTTTTCGTTGGTATTTGGCCGACGAAAAAAATACCGTTTCCTGTAGTGAGAAGCACGAAAATCAGAGCCCGTTTGCAACATAGGAATCTAAAAATACGGTAAATGCATAATTAGAATGTCATGTCTTATTGAATCCTATGTGAAACAAAACCACCGGAATTACTGAAAAGAGGTGTTTGGCCTTTCGATGCCTCGCAGTAAAAATGCAGGAATTTTGATGTAACATCCCAAAAATTAAATAAAAGAAAAATGGAGATATTGCATTTAAATATATTTGTTCATAAGTATCCCCCGTAGGGTACTACAGAGCATTGGCACCAATTTTCTAGCTCAGAAGTATCCCGAATTTTTTTAACAATACATTTTTTATTCAAATTGCAAAAATATACCTCGAATAAAAATACAAAAATATACCTCTATCGGCAGATTGAAAAGGCGAGAGAGAAAAGTCACCGATTCATTGGGCGATATACAGCCACATCGCCAAATCAACGGGCGACAGAATGCCACGTCAATGCCATGCTGCTCTGTCGCCCTACCATTGGGCGATAGATATATATCGCCAAATGATATGGCGACATATGCTTGTCGCCCAATGGTAGGGCGACAAATACCCTATTTCCTCTATTCTTCATTCGCGTCTGTCTTTTCGATATCTTTTGCCAAGGTTCAGGCATGGTAGTGGACAAATAGAGGGAAAGAAAATATGGCGGGGGACAAATTCCTTTTGAGTAAATAGATTTGCTTGACTTGTTCAATTCAGTTCAACTTCGAACTTGTAGATTTTTTGCAAAAAAACAACATGTACTCTTCCATGGGAAAAACCAAATAATTCAGAAAAAGGTAAAAAAGTGTAAGTCTAATTAGATGTATCTCGAATTTTTAGAGCCTTTTTGAGAAGGCATTCAATGGGTATTTTTTTGGAGGAAATTATTAAATTTTTTTAGGAGGAAATTTAATTTACGAGGAACATTTTTGCATTGATTTGATTCAAAAATTCATTGTATTTTGTGAGCATTAATTATTGAAAGTCAATGTTATTTCGACAGTTGCTAGAATTTTAGAGTCAAACCAGAGTTCAATAAATTAAGAAAAATTCATATTTATTAGTGATAATTCATGTAATATTTACAAAATAATTATTCAACATCTTTTGGTTGACAAAGAATTCAAATTTTGTTGTTCCTCATTTTCTTTTGATATGCGGCAAATTTGACGACAAATCATAGTGGAATATTGAATAAAATATTTATATTACAAAGTGCAGTAAATACAACAACTACAGCAGCATAGCATGTGATCAACACCAAAGATACAAAAAAAATTCATAAAACTGGGATATAATATAGGTACATACCTTTGGTGAAGAACTAAGTCACAAAACTATACCATACATTCTATGGCCATGGTTGTCATAATAGAGCATGGTTGTAACATCCCGAAAAATTCAAAAATAGGAAAAATAAAAGTTTTTCAATTTAAAAAATGGAATTGAATAAAATTTTTAATTTGAATCAAAATTTTGACCTTTCCTTAATTTCATGCATTCTGATTTTGAGAAAATGATAAATAGAAATATTAATCAAAAGCCTAATCATGAGATCTTTACCTTGAAATCCTGACAATCTTATAAACCTCTGTTAAAAATATCAAATATTAAAACTTACATTAATGAATTTTAAAAATTCAAAAATAGAAAACTAATAAGATTGAAAATGATGATGTCGAATTTTTAGAAATTAAATATAAAATATAAAATCATGAAAATTTTACGAGAAGGTTAAAAAATACTAATTCAGATCTATGATAAAATTCTCATAAAATAATAATGTCATTTTGATCATCAATTAAATATAAAACAGAAAAATTAAAAATCTAGAAAAATGCATTGTCGAATTTTATTAAGCTTTATAACCATAATTTTCAGTTGAAAATTTTACTGAAGATCTGTCATTATCCTACTAATGCCAACAAAAATTCTCATAAAATCCGAAGGCAGTTTTGTCATCAAATTAATTTTACAAACCGAGTTTAAGCCATATCATACCCATGTGCTGGCTCCGCCTCTAGCATTGGCCGACACCGCCCTTAATCGGCCCCACAAGTCACCGCGACGTCTGACTTTTCTTCTTCCTTTGTTGCTTTGCTCTTTTCTACGCCATGAGCAGGCAAGCCGCCACGCCTCGTTCCTATCCTTCACGCGCCGCAACTTCGTCCACCGGACCGCGTCCACGTCGCCAATCACGCCATCGCAATGCCGAGCCGCTGCGACAAAGGAGACGAAGAATCCGCCGCATTTGCCTCCGCCGATCTGCTGCCACGGCAATGCCCCGGACTCGGTCGGCTGCCACGACGCAAGGTTGGTAGACAAGCGCTGCACCCACGCCTGCACGACCCTGCCACGACAACCATTTCTCCTGCCAAGCTTGCCACGGCAATGAATCGGCAGCAAATATCTCCGCAGCGCCTCACCGATCTTCATCCATTCGAAGCCACAGCCGAACCGCCTCAACCAGCTATATAAGCCAGTGCTTTCACTCTCCAGAGACCAACACCACATCTCCACTCGCCCCTATGCCTTCCCCAGCACACTAGCTCCACTTTCTTCCTCAAGCCCGGCAAGAATCGAAGAAAGGAGAAATCCATGCCGAAGCTCCAAACTCCAAATCAATCCGAACTATCAACGCAGAGGCACCCTCGTGATCCCTGGAACTCATCCCCACTGCCAATTCAAGTTCTTCTTCCCCGGTGCGCCGTCGCCCCTTGCGCCTCCTTTCCGCCATGGCCATGCACGGTGAGAGCTCACCCCCACATGTAAATTCTTCAAGAAAAACTCGAAATCAAGTCCCTAGCAACTCACTGATACTCACCTTGGTGCCAAATTGTGAAGAAGTTGATTGAATCTGCTTCGCCCATGAACCGCCATGGCGATCGCCGCCAAGAGCTTCGGTAGCGCCGTTTCCTCTAGCACCCACCGCGAGAAGATTCTTTCCGGTGCGCAAGACGGATGTCTGAAGCCCGCCAGGTAACCGGTTTAGCTTCTCGGTGCTCCTCGCGCACGGCGAAGCTTCTTCACCGCTCCGCTCTCTGTCCTGCAATCGGGCCCCAACCATCGACTCCTCAAACTGGACTTACGAAATGGAAAGCGTATTCACAAGTCGAACGCGTACTTTCCTTATTAGGTAAAAATCCCATTTTCCAAGATTTTCAATACCCTAGCCTATTCCTTTATTTATAACTTTTGAACCATCGTCGAAATAAAATAAAATAAATTTTTAAATTCATCTAAATTCTTTTAGATTTAAAATATGTAAAAATATTTAATGTTCATGATTGGTTTGATTTATTTGTAATTGAAATTTGAATAAACCTTAATATGATCAGTTAATAAAATATGTGCATCATAAATCCTAAAATTATGAAATAATTTACACATGCCTCTGAGCCCATGAGAAACCTATTTATGCAAAAATATTTAATTATCAAACTCATTTGATGTTATTTGAATATAAGAATACAAATAAGCACTAATATATTGCTATTACAAATATACCATTTTTAATTTTTAAATCATGAAATAAATTTATATGTTCATATAAATACATAAGGATTCTGAATATTCAAAAATATTTAAAGAATAAACTCTGTTGGAATTATAAAAGTTAATCCTAAATAAATGAATCAAGTATGCTATATACAAAATTTATGCAAACAAGCTTAACTCGAATAAGATTAATTTTTATGGAAACCATAAATCCTCAAGAACCCAAATATATAAAAATATTTAGATTCTAACTTGATTTAAATCATTCTCTAAAATATATTGCTTTCAATATGTTAAGTATTCAAATATGAACAACATCTCGGATGAATGCAAAATATGGTAAAATTATCTTTAAAACACTCCTAGAGTTATTCCCTGCTAATACCAGGAAAATGAATAAGAAACCTTGCTAAATGTAGCTGCAAACTTAAAATGAAACTTGGCCGATTTAGCGTTATTCATCGTGGTCATTTAGGCTAATTCGGCAGCAGATAAAATAGCTCGTCCAAATACTAAAATCTATGAAACCTATTTAGTAATGCTCTACAAAGTTTGTTCTACCAGATTCTAGAAAAAATATTTCACATTCATCATGCTTTTCATCTAAATCTAGTTAGTCCAAAACCCTTAATTGTTAATCGTTGTCTTTATCTTTTGGCCGATTCCGTGAATTGTAAATAAAAGCTACCACTTAAGCTTTTTCGACGATGAAAATAATAACTTGTCCGAATCCTAAAATTTGTGTAACTAGTTTAGCAATGTTCTTTAAAGTGTAGTCTACACTATTATGAAAAGATAATCTCAATTTGCTAAGGTTTGCATATAAATCTTGTAGGTCAAATAACCTAAAAGATCATATTTATGAATTCGTAGAAAGAACAATTGGACTTTAACTACGAAGTTTGTATCAATGTAATCTTCTCAAATAAACCGAAATGATCCTTAGGATTTAATCTGCAGTAATCGAGAAGATATCCTTAAATTATCTTGCTTTGAATCTAAATCCTATTAGAGCAAAACCCGAAGTGATAAGGTTGTCGAAAACGTATCATGAACAGTAAATTCTATGAACTTTGCAATTAATAATTAATTCTATTAATCCAAACAATTCTTGCATCATGGATTTGTAAGATACAATTTATAAGTCCATAAAGAGCAATTCCTGTTTCTTGTGAAGAGTTTTATTTGTTCTTTCTATCTATTTTCTTTTTGCCCTTATTGAAATTGTTATTTGCTACTTTCCTTGGAACGACGTGTAGAATTCGACGTAACGACTTCCATCGTCGACTACAACCTCGACTTCGTCGTAAGCAAGGCAAGCACCCTCCTTTGACCATGTTAATCCCAGTTTTATAAATGTTTTCATTAAATGTTTTTATTGCATGCGTATGTTTATTAAACTCTGCTATATTGTGGGTAATGGTAGTTATACCTATTGATTCCTAAAACCTCCTTGATATAAATGAATTTGTGAACCTTGATACCTTAGAATCATGGTTAGACAATATATATTGTCAATCTGGGTATACACGATGTTTAATAATCTTGCTTAGCCATGCTTTAGACTTGGTAAGGATTTGTTAGAAACATTGATCACATGACATGCTGAAGTCTTGGATAAATCAATTGAGGATATTGATCAAATGATACTTGGATATGCTGAGGCATAATGATGATTCTTAGACATGTTGAGACATGATGGTGATTTTGGTTATTTTAATTAAAAATGAAAATCAAACTATAATATTGATGCGGGCAATTATTGGCAATAGCGAGGTGTGCGTAAGAGCTTGCACGTGAGATTAGGGGGAGATTATTGCCCGTGTCGGATTAAGGACCGAACTAATTGTACGTTATATCCAAGTAATTCCGTACAACCACAAGTGCTGGTATGGGACAGCCTTAACCTATTAAGTTACTTAAAACTAGCTTTGCACATTGGAAGGCTGGAGTAGTACGGGCTTCTTCAGTGACTGGTTGCTCGGAGGGGCGCCCACACTGAGGTGTTGGGAATCACGTTTGCTGATACAATGGTATACGCCATACTATGGATGAGCTTAGTCAATTATTGTACTGTGACTGTACAAACATTTACACCATAGTATGGGTTTGTCGCCACCGGGGGTAAAAGTTAGGATTAAGTAATGTAACGGTTATGTCATGACTCTCTGCGGCACACCAAAGGAAGTGTGCTAATAGCTTGCACAAAGAGTTAAGTCATGTCTTGTGGGTAAAGCTGTACACCTCTGCAGAGTGTAAATCTTTTCGAAAAGCCGTTCCCGCGGTCATGGGACACTTGGTGCGCCTGCATTAGTTAGCTGTTTTATTTTACAAAAGGTGGATTTTGATATATGCTGTCAAGCATCATGATTTGGATTGGATATCATTGTTGGAAAGGAATTATTTCGGATTAATATGTGAAATCAATGATTGATTCATGGAGATGATCAAAGGAACTGAGGTTCGTGCAATTTACTGATTCATACTTACATATTAAACAGCTTTTACTTAAATTTCGTTTATGTTCTAAACTTCAGTAAATTCTTTTGCAACCTAGCTTTATGCAAAATAACCATGAAAGCCTTTCCTTTGAATGGCCTACATGTATAATAGGGTTTGCTAAAGTCTTGCTGAGTACGCAAGTACTCACCCTTACTTATTCGTTGTTTTTAGGTAAAGAATCAGAATAGCTCGATGAAATTATTCGATGCAGGATTCGGGAATGTTAACGAGTTTTTCTAGGGATTATGCCTTGTCAGTTGCCTGAGGATTGAATGGGCACACTATAAGACTTCCGATTCTTTCCGCTGCATTATTCTTAATTGTAAGATTTTATTGTGTATATTACCTTTATTATTTGCAATAAAGAGTATGGATGTGATATCAATTGTATAAATATCGCATTTAGCTACTGATCCAGGGACTAGTACGGTGTGCACATAAGATTTCCATTTTTGCATTTATGTAAAAATGGGGGTCACTACAATGGTCAAATGGACGATAGAGGTATATTGGTTCCTGACGGGGTACTACGTTTGGATACGTGATAGGGCTTAATGTAATATCATTGTCAGGATTCAGAGGACTCCGAGGACACAAGGTTCGTGGCCTAGGTGGCATGAAATCGTCATCATCATCGTCATTTGTACGATTAGGAGGTACCCCTCCTTCAATTCTAGTTGGATGTCCTCTTGCATTATTGCTGGAACGGCCTGTTCTGATAGTGCTTGAACGTCAAGGTCTAGGTGATGTGAAATCATCATCATCATCACCATAGTTAGGAATAAGCCCTTCTTCCGTGGTAGTTGAACGTTCTCTTGAACTTTCTACTGCAAAAGTGATGAGTGGACCTCTATCCCTACAATTATATCCTCTTCTACATCTTCTGCGCAAACCAGGCATCACACCCCCGCCGAAAAGTATATACATCGCTACAAATTCTGGGATATCTTTGTTCAGCAATTTTTGAAACTCTAGGAATAACTAACACAAAAGACGAGCATACGAATTATTGAACTTATGGATAATGCTAAAAAGATTAGTATGGTGAACAAATAGAAAATAACTAACCTTAATATGCTCTGCATACTGATCGGGCAGTATGATTACCTATAAAGTTTTGTAGAGAAACCGTAGTAAAAGGGTGGTCGGCTAGTTCACACACCTTGAAATACTTTTGACGCCATCCTTGCAAGTGCGCCTTGAGGTCGTCGGAGGTCACAAGATTCAGACCAAAGGTTATGACCTTATGCCTCGATGATGTCGGACGCCACTCTTGCAATTTAACACCACTTGACTTAGGTTCTCCTCGTTGAACAAATCGTCCTTCGCATTACTCGTAACCTTCATGTAACAGTGACCACTTCTCTTTCGGCTCATGCTTGACCTAGTCCGAGAAACATTTGATTGGTCTTTGCCTTCGATGACGATTCGTCGCCTCATCTTCTGTTGGCAGAGGGAATAGAGGCTCCACCTGCTCCTGTGTTTCACTGCTACTAGTCTTGTTCGTCTGCTCCTCCTTGTGTTTTCTTGTTAGCTCATCAAGATTCTTCCATAGAGTATGAAACTTACTCGCTTGGTTCTGCTTACATAGTCTCTTAAACATGTTCATCAGTTCATTGTTCTTGAATTGCTTATAAAGTTCACACCCAAATGTCTCATGCACCATCGGCTCTTCAAGTTAGGCCATGAAATGGTTCCTCTTCCCCTGTTTGCAACTGTTTAATAGCACTATCTCTAGGTATATGATATTCGTGACATACCCGGATGATAGGTTCCTATGAGCCATCAGGGTTTCCTCAGTCCTACAGCTCTACTGCTCAACCTTCGAACAAAGCCAGTGGGTGCCCCATTTGGGCTTGTACGAGTGCACTCTCCAGGGGTACCCATAGATCTCGCACACCACGTCGTAGCAGGTTGGGATGGACTTCTTAACCCTGAAAGTTCATCTTACTAATAAAGCCCAATCTTTCACAACATCTTGCATTACCTCTTTTGTCGAGTACATACTGTTAGGCTTAACCTCATTGTCACTATACTGTTAAGGTGTATCATTGTTTTCATTCACAACCAGCTTATTAAATTGATGTGTACTCTAATATGTTGGCATAAGTGGCTCCATACCTCCATCTTCCTCATCCGAGTCATTGTCGTCTTCCACTTTTGTTCTGGTGTATTCACAGTCTTCCTCTTCCATTCTTGATGTTATTTCCTCAATTTCCACACATTCATCTACTTGCCCCGCGCTTCTTGTCCAATGTTTCTATCATCCTCCCCAACCTCAGCTTGTTCACCACTCCGATAAATGATGTCCTTGTTCAATCCTATATATGCTACTCACGGCTAGATTCCCTAATTTTGGTGTCACCAGAATTTAACTAATTTTGAGCTTACTACAATCACTGACATCCAATTGCTGGGCGGCAACAACCCTTTCATATGTTTGCACTAAAGGCACCCGATACCATCCATGTTGCTCTTCCCCCTCATATATGACATCCACGATGCAGTTCCCTTTTCATCAGCTAATTCCAAATAAATAGGATCATTTCGCATACTACAAAGGCAAAATAATTTCAACTGGCACTGCTCTGGTTCCATCTGGGAAGTATAATACAACTAGTTCAACACAGAAGAAAATGTACACTCTTCGACTCTACTCAAATTTCTGTCCACATACTGGAAGTTACTCAGATCTGCACCCTCTAAACCATACATGACAACCCCTTCTCCATAATAGATTCTAAATGGAACTCATTCTAACATATCTACGAACCATTCATTCACCCACAAATTATTTACTTTCTGTCAAAAATACTATGATACCTAGCATAACTATATCTATACGCTAAAAAAATCTAGATCTATCTGTAGAAAAATAACTATATTCCTAAAAATATATATCTACCTAGATCTATCTACAGTCCTAAAATATATATCTCCCTATTTCAATTATCTAAAAAACATCTACACTCCTAAAAATATATAACTATGTACTTTTATCTGTAAAAACATCTATATTCCTAAAAATATATTATTATTCCAAAAGCATCTACATATAAATATTTGTACAAACCAACTAAATTACTAAAAAAATAAAAAATCTATCCAGAACCTCTAAATTTAACTAGATCAAAAAATTTCTATCCTACCTACACAAATGTGGTCACATGGATAGATCTAAATTTTTTATAAATATCCGTAACCTCTAAATTTTTATATTCTAAATTTAACTATATCTAAAATTTTTTCTATCTATCACCAAAACATCTATATTGCTAAACAAAATAAAAAAAATTTACTGCACAAATGTCGTCGTGCGGCTACAAATTTCTTCCTTTTTCTCTCCTCTCCCTCTCTCCCTTTTTCTCTTCTCTCCCTCCCTTCTTTTTTCTCTTCTCTTCCTCCCACTCCTCTCTTCTCTTCTCTCTGGCTCGGTTGAAATGAGTCTGCCTTGCTGAATGCACGCTGTGTTGAACTTATACTCTCCCTCGCCATAGTTGATTTGGCGACGGAGGCATGCACGCTCTCTATCGCCAAACCAACGGTCAATTTTTAACCAGTCGCCCTATGGTAAGGCGACAACGGGGAGCCAGGCTAACGTGGCCTTCTGTCGCCCATTGATTTGGTGACGTGGCTGTATATCGCCCACTGATTCGGTGACTTTTCTCTCTCGTCTTTTCAACAGCCAACAGAGGTATATTTTTACAATTTTAATAAAAAATTCATTATTAAAAAAAATTCGAAGTATCCCCCGTAGGGTGCAAGATAATGACAGAGCAATCTACACCTCAATTCTCGTCAATGCCGACTAGCCAGATGGGGAATCGTCTTCTCGTTCTTGATTTATACATGGATTGTTGCTGGACATTAGGAAAAAAATATCTTGAGCAGCATTTGAGGATATTATCAAAGAAATAATATGCTAAATAAAATTTAACTTGAATTTTCCTGCTCCAGAGATGGGCCAATAATAACCTAAGATAAAAATACTTTTGTGATAGTTGAGGATTATATAATCGTTTCCCACAAATAAATAGGCTTGCATAATAATAAAGATCTACAGAACTGAAAGGCATGCAAACAAATGGAGGTCGACATCAAAATTGACAACATTGGTAAAGATCCACTACATTTGTACATAGAGGTCAATCTTCCTAAAGAATTGATCTTTCCAGCAGAGGGTCAGTGTGTCATTAGTAAGTCAAGCGTATCGTGCACAGTACGTACGGGTAAAAATTCTTTCTGTTGATTGGAGGACTCGTTGTGGGGAGAACTCATGCCTCTCTCGTAGAGGACTCATTGGTCTTAAGCACTTTGGTTTTGCTATAAAAATGAAAGCTAGTTGTTGGAAGAGAATCAAAGCTTAGCGGACTTCGAAATAACACAATAACTATTTTGAGATATGGCCAATCAAAGACTCATCTCTTCAATTCTCATGCTAGTAGTTATACTAATTTGTGCCATGCAGGCCAGCATCGTCGGAGGAAGAGAAGGTCCTGCTACCTCCCTTCTTTTTTTATTTATAATTTTAGATATTATTCATTGTTAGTTGTTTTTAAGATATTTACATGATCTTCAATATACACATTTGATATTATTCATTGTTAGTTGTTTTTAAGATATTTACATGATCTTCAATATACACATTTGACTATTGCTTATTCCAATTATATATCAATAAAATTATTAAAAATATATAATTATATGGAAGTTTTTTATGACAAATCCAGTGATATCATTTGATATGACAAATCTCTGTGTATATCTACGGTCAATGTTTTAAAGAATCACATCTAGAAGAGAGTGAAGGGAGTAGTACGTTTTCTACACTCTAGCATATAGAGCTGGAGAAGTTGGTTGTATGACATGACCCATGAGATCAAATCATATGAACAATAGCACGAGAATTTAATCCATAACCAACACCGGGTGAGTTGAACTTTCACAACTTGTGTACGTTACCAGTTGGAAACTTAAAAAGTCAAAAGTCTCCAGTTTGGTTTTCCATGTTTTGAGGAAATTACAATTTTGTTATTTTAGATGCGTAGAACCCTAGTTGCTTTGAGCCGGTAAGATTGTCATTTGCTTGTTTGGCTTGTGTGAAAAAGCTAACTTAGGGTGTGTTTGGTAGAGGTTTAGCTCTATTAGATCCGTGGATCTGGTGGAGTTAGATATTTTCAGCTTCACAAGATCCGTGGAGCTGGAGCTAGAGCTGTTAGTACACTAAGAGTGTTTAGATGGATCATCTTGTTTACATTTTAGGACAAAAATGTAAATTTAATTCACTTTATTTTAGCCTACAAGTTTTAGATCTCAGATAAAGTTAGGATCTGTAGCTCTACCAAACAGGCACTTACTAGGCTTTAATGACCAGACTTTGATTCCCATCATCCGTAAGCTGTGCGGGGTTTTTTTTGTGTGTAAGGATTTGTCACAATATATTTTTAGAATTTGAATTTTGTTTTAAGGTGACTTATCAGCAACAGTTGTTTGACTTTGTTCGATAACTGCAGGAAGGGCTCTTCGAAATCGGGAAGGTTATTATAATATTATCAGAAAGGTATTGGTGCCCCAAATGCAAACCGTGCCCCCCACCGTGATTGATCGTGCAAGTGCAACAATATACACTGTGACCCTCCGGATGCTGCACCGTAGTAACTACATATACGGTCAAGCTGCAGCAAGGCCTGCGATGGACATTTTCAGGCCGGTCCTGAGTTTTTGGGTCCGAGGTGAAATTATAGATGAAAACATCTCTAATATAAGCATCAAAATATTTTTATATTATCATGTATCAATTAAAAGATATTATTCAGTGTATTATAGAAATTGTTACCGATAAATAAATGGAAGTACAAAAGTGAGATTATTTACCTCAAACATTTGTAGAGATCATCTTACTAAATATCTTCTAACATTTCTAGATGCAAAATCATCAATTATAGCCTCAACATTAATGTCATCCAATAACTTCTCCTTAATACATAAAGATGTCAAACCATTTAACCTTTCTTGAGACATTGTAGATCTCAAATAGTTCTTCAATAATTTCAACTTTGAAAAGCTTCCTTCAGCTGATGCCACAGTTATCGGCACAGTAAATAAAATCCGATAAGCAATAGAAATATTACCATAACAATCTACTTTCCGATAAACTCTAAAATCTCCATAGCAGATATTGGTCTATCTCGGCAAAGTCATTTGCGTGATTCTTAACTCGTAAATCAGATTATTTAACTCAAAATCAGATGAATCATCAATAGATAAAGTTTTTGCCAACTTATTACAATAATTTTTAAGTTCAATATGATCTAATGATTTCAAAGTTATTGAGCTCAGAAAAGGCCCAAATATATCATTGAATACTTGGAGTTCTTCGAATCTGTTTTTCAATGAAATGGCCATATCAACCATAATCAAAAAGTAATTAACTTCAAAATCTTTCTCATCTTGTAGAATTGCTTCACTACTGCAATCATTTTTATCAAACTATTAAAGATTGTTTTGGTTTCGACAAAAAAACAGATTGACATACATTTACTAAAATATTAATTCTCGAAGATCTCAATGTTGGATTGATGTGAAATTTGACTCAGTAGAAACTAGATTCAATTTCAAAACTAACCCATTAAAAATCAGCTCAATCGGATCTAGAGTTATGACATTCGCAAGTTGAATATGTTAATAGATGATGGGGACCCGGTAGTTTGAGGGCTCAGGGCGGCTGCCCTGCCTCAGGGCCGGGCCTGGACATTTTCATATGCATAGTCAAATAAAAGTAGGGAAATTTATTTGTCACTAAAAATGGTTCAGTTGTGGGTTATATGCCACCCTGTAGTGCATTTCATGTCATGTTGTCGTGTTGTTATATGCTATCCTGTTGCCGCGTTGTTATATGCCATCCTGTAGCGCTAGCGCATTTCATGTTGACTGCGCTACTAGCACTACTATCGAACTGGCCTTCAGTACTGGTTAAAAATGGTCTTTAGTACCGATTTTTGAACTGGTACAGACCATCCGGGGCTGATGTTCAAAGACATCAGTCCTGGTTACCTCACCCGGTACTAATAGAGTATCAGTATCGTTTGGAGGTCACACGTGGAAGCGCAACATGAGCCCTCGAGATTTTATCGCATCGGGTTGGTGTCTTCAACCGCATCGATGAGTCTGTATACATATATATATATATATATATATATATATATATATATATATATATGTGTGTGTGTGTGTGTGTGTGTTAAATCACAACTAATTAAAGCACATATAATCAATCATGCACATTTGACTGACAATTAAATCATTGAATATTTATTAACAAATTTAGTTACAACTAATGTTTTATAAAATGTGTACACATATTAGTTCTTCTGTTTATCGGGTTCATAGAACATTCATTAACAACTTTAATTACAACTTTAGTCTTTTTTTCCCTTCTGTTCATCGGGATCTTTTATGTGTATCACTATTGCTAGTCGTAGATATTAACCCGATAGTTCACCGTCCTTATCAAAGGGCCACACCTATTTACATTTGGTTCGTGAAACTCGCCTTTCGGATTTATGACCTCATCGTAAATGAAGCCAACGAGTTGTTCTTGGATTGCTCTCACACAGCTGCAGTGGGGACCCTTGACACAACCAACCCCTCGTGTTTCAACCGCTAGTCCGTGAACAATGAAGCGACACAAACATACAAAGGATGATAACACGTACATATCATAAAGTAATAAAGTAATAAGCAAAAGAGTGTAACATCATCACATTATTACAAGTATCAAGCCTTACGGCTTAAGTGAAAATGTAGCAGCCGAAATGTAGAACCAAAAAGGGCCAATCAGTGTGCCCACAGGCAACCGACTCAGTACGCCCTAGTAGTCCGGCTGATCCTCCTCATCAAAGTCTTCACCACAGATGTCTTCATCTGCTTTATGGAATAAGCAGCCCCGCAATGAAAAGCGGGGGTGAGTATGCAACATACTCGCAAGTCTCGGAAACTTAATGCAAGTAACTAAATGCATGGCTTGAACAAAGGAAGCATATAGGGTTCATTTGCATAAAGCGAAATTGAAATTTAAATACAAGTAATAATTTCATAAAGCAGCATTTAACAAAATGTAAATAGCATAAATAATTAAACTTGAAGTATAACAATTTTCCAGGTTCCAACTACCTGGTTGGCTCTAGCCGCCAAACTAAAACCCGGGAGCTCTAGCCGCTCGCGGATTCCCAACCACATTTTTCATTTTAAACCAAATCATCATTTTTCCATTTAAAACCAAAACCAGAAAATCTACTATGTGAAAGCTGCCCACGCTTGTTCTTATCCGTAGGCACGGCTACTCAAGTAGTTTTTAAGACTCGCAGAGTCGGTACACTTTACCCACACGACATGATCAACCCTTTGCGCCAAGCTATTGACACACTTCCTTTGGTGTGCCGGCGAGGAGATCATGACAAGGCCTTTACAATGCATAATACCGCTATCGAGCTTCACCGCTAAGGTTTCGCTCTCACAATTTCTTGCGCCTTTGCAAGTGTCATCCCGACAAACTCGCATGACTCCATCGGGCGAAGTCAAATAACGATACATGCAAATTACTTAGCGGAGTTGTACCCATATAGACATGTGGTTGTATTGTATAGCATGGCCCATGGTGTCCACATAATCGGTCCTTAATTGACTAGGGCGACAATCACATTCCAAAATTTTGTGCATCCCGCACCGCCATTCAACCAATCCGCCCGGTCTAAATCAATTTTCACTTTTAATTTCAAATTAATATCGGCAACACCAATTGCCATACATTTCACAATTCATTTTTGAATCAAGAATGAAATCATCTCTGTAATGGTAAGGTACCGACGTGATTAAGCATGGCTAAGCATTTTCTACCGCTCCCATAGCAAGATTAATTACCATTAACTACAGTAATTAGTTTTCCTAGGGTGTCAATGGTTGTCTTAATGAATATCAATGTGGTTATAACAATGTGGCATTTATCTAAGCATTTAAAATGACATTAAAGTACGATACGTAAATTAAATAGCATGCAATAATTTAAAAACAAAATAGCATTTCATAAACTTGGGTTCAATATAGTCACGGAGACTTGCCTTCACCCTCTACCGCTGCTGCAACCTCCGCTGGATGCTCCTCTTGCTCAACCGGTGCGTCGTCTACACGCGAAACACGCGAATCGAGGCAAAATAATAAATAAACAGAAATAAATAAAATTCAAAAATTCATAAAAATAACACCAACAGATAGATCTTGATTTTAGATGAATTTAGAAATTTGAATCGTTCGAATCGGAGTTCGAACGGAGGAGAACGGGCCTTCCGAAGTTTAAATGGAAGAAAAATCAGAAAATGGTTAAAGGATGACACGTGTCGCGCTGTGGTTCGCCGAATATTCAGAAATTCGGTTTAAATCGGAAAATACGGAATATATGCACTGACATGTGGGCCCCTGGTGTCATAGACACGGTCTACGTGAACCGAGTTCACCGAGAAGGCGTGCTGATGAGGACATCACCACCCAGGATACAACTGCTGCCCCTTCTTCCCCTACGATCCCTTCTTCCCCTACGATCGCTACTTCGTCCCCGCCGTCATTGCTTTCGCCGCATTGCTCACGACGCCTAAAGGGCTTAATCCCGAAGCAAGGCCTTTCCAGCCTTTCCACCCACCTTTGCTGGATCAGCACGTCAAGAGCATCCATTGAGGACAGCCCACGCGCCAAGGAAGGCCCAAGATCGCCCAATTCGTCGCCGAGTCCGGTTCGGTCATCCAGGAGCAGCAGTACTTCAAACGGACATAACTTGGGCTCCCGAACTCCGTTTTCAGCGTGCAACCATCCGTTTGAAAGGTATCGAGATAACCTTTCCAATGGATCTAGTCGCAAGGCCAAATTCCTCCTAGAACGATGGGAAATCATAGAACAATCTTACAGGACAGAAATTCCAGGTGTTGCGCCACCTTATTTTTGGGCCTATAGCCCATGTATGGTTAGGGTTGCATGGTGGCCGACCTTAGGGTGGTGGCCTACCCTAATTTGGATGCCCCAAGTCTGGTCTCCACCCTATATAATGCCTCATTGGCCGTGACATTGTCAATTAGGTTTTGTTTGTGTTTGGTAGACCCGTGCAGCGTCTCCTCCTCGCTTATGCGGCGTGTCGACTAGACCGCCCAGAACCGAGAAAACAGAACCTCAACTTGTTGTTTTGATTTCAATACTACCTTTCCAGATTGCTTCATACTTTGTTCTGCGGGTTCTCGATTTCTTGCAGGAACTATTGATCGCTTGGATCTTATATCCGTGAATATTGGCATTGCGATTGTGAAGCTCCCGACCTGCTGGTAGGAAGCCCTAAATTCGGTGCCATCAACACACCCAAATCGACGTATCATCATCTCACCGAAGATCGGGATCGCTGGTCCCCATCACGCGGCGGTGACGGGCGGATTAGGGCCGAGGTGGCGCACACCGCTAACACGGGCAACGGCGCAGCACGCACGGGCGCATGACGCGGGCGATACGCATCATGCACGTATGCCACCCGGATCTAGTGCTTACACGGCGGTGAGGTGGTGCTACATGGCAACCATGTGGGCGACAGGTGCAAATACACCGATGTGATGTAACGTGGCGCATATGTGTGCTACACATGGCGATGACATGGCTTACATGTGGCGGTCGGTGCGCCATGGCGCATGTATGGCATGCACGTGGCCATGACATGGCAGACGGCAGCGGCGACGACAAATCGAACGGCAAAGAAATGACCGAAGGGTTGGCTTACCCAACAGTACTTGGCGCGGATCCAGCCGATGAAGCTCGATCGGACGGCCAGGAGTTGCGGAGGGAGCCGACGGCAGCAGGGCGGTGCAACCACCGGACTTGGAGAAGACAGCAAGCCAACGGGCGAAAAGGAACAGGGTTAGCCACCAAATGGTGCGGGATAGAGAGAGCATTGCACGAGGAACTCGATGGTACCACATATGGCACCGGAGACTCACCGGAGCGGGAGAAGAACACGGCGGAAGGTCTCGGGCGTGGCGCTGTACTCCGGCGAGTTCGTATGACCACTACACGGCGTCTCCACCGGCGGAACGTGAGGGGAAATGTGCGGCACGAGGTGGAGAACGCGGCACACGAACCGGAGAGGCTTTAAATAGCCTAGGGCAACGGGAAATGACGCGGAAGCCGAGGTTGGTCTGCGCGGTTAGGGCTACGGGCGGCGGCGCAAATTAGGGCGACGTGGCTGCATGGGAGCCACTCGATCGGAATCAGACGGGCGAAGGAAAGGCATGGTTAGGGTTTAGTGTTTCGGCTGGGTGGCGGCGCGATTTCGATCGTTGGATCGACGATCAACGGTCGAGGTTAGATCGCGGGTTAGGGTTTGTTGAGTCGGCTGTGTGGGTGAGTTGGGCAAGTGAGCTTAACAGACCTGCCGAGTTGAATAAACAAAGGATTCGCCCAAGGATAAGAAATGAATTAGAAATTGATTTCCGGATTAAATAAAATACCAGAAAATCCAAATAGCTTCAATAAATCCAAATAAATAGCAAATAAACTCGGAAAAATCTCCAAAAATACAGAAAAATCAAATGAAATACAAGGAACCCAAATAAAATAAGAAATAATTAATTTGAAGTTTATATTAATCACATTAAATCCTTTTTGCTTTGGAAAATTCAATTTGAGCTGGAATTAATTCGAATAAAATTTCACGGGTTCGGATTTTGAAATTCAAACTCCAAGAATTCAAAAAAACGGAATGTTACACGCCGCGAGAGTTCGAACCTTGTTTCGCCAAATATTGAGGCACTTGTCATTAAGTCATTAACTAATCAATCATTGAATTTGTACAAGATATAAGGAGTACCTAGACATCATTAAAGCTAGTAATTATATTTACTCACCCCTTGTCACCTTTTAGCATGCGTCGCAGACTCGTTTGGGTGTGCATAAACTCACATACATAGTAGCTTCATAAATTGTTGCCTTACGGCTAACTCAAAACTCGGTGAAAAAGTTGAAAGCGTGAAATGGATGTAAGGAAATTAAGTTAACTAACTAAAAGCTAGCATTATGATATACGTACTCGAGAGGCAATTGTAATATCAAATTTCTTCTTGAATATGCCCTTGTTTTTAGCACGAACCGTGCGAATGCACTACACACGTGATTACGAATTGTACATGATTAGAATTTGTTTCAAATGGAAGGAAATAGAACTAGTACAATAATGAAAGGAACAAGCATACCGGTTGAGCATGTCGATAAAGTTTTGATATTTTTTAACTGGTTTCCTTTTTGAGTTCATAACTGTGATCAGGCTATGATCTAGCTCGATCATAAGAAAAATCCAGTGAAAACTGTACATATATATGTCAACGTAGATAACTAATTAGTTCTAATATCATGTTATGAAAAAGGAGTATTGAACATTTCCCAAAATTCAAATTAAACTAATATTTTTTATTTAAAAATTATTTAAAATTTTAGGTTGATAAATTTAATTTTAGGTGAATTTCTTTAAAAAGATAATATTTTTAAAATGACAATATTTCATCACATATTTTTCTATAGAAATTGTTATTTCTAAAACAACTATATTTTTTAAATGACTTTATTTCATTACATGTTTTTAAAAGAACTATATTTCATTACATATTTTTTATAAAATGATTATTTACTCCGTATTCATACTCGACAAGTTTTTGCAACCTACTAAAAGAATTGGTCAATCAAAATCTAGATTCAAAATTTTCATCGATCGATGGAACCAAAACCTAAATATTAGCTAGATCCACACCTTCAATTCGAGCTACATCATAATCCAAGCAAAATCTAAACTTACACAACAAGTTTTTGTAACCTACAAAAAGAATTGGTCGATCAATGTCTAGATTCAAAATTCTTCATTGATCGATAGAACCAAAACCTAAATTTGAGCTAGATCTACACCTTCAATGCGAGCTACATTATAATCCAAGCAAATTCCAAGCTTACACAATAATTTTTTGCAACCTATTTGAAAAGATCGAGCTAGATCTCTACATTCATAATCTTTCAACGATCATGGGAAAAGATCAAATTTTCTTCATATTTCAAGCAAAGAAGAGGCTCCATTTAACACCAAATGTAGTGAGGAATGATGTTACTAATCTTAGTTACCTTGGTTTCGAGTAAAATGACCAAAATTTTCAAATTTGGGTAGCACCTCCCCTCCTTAGAAGCTCTTGGCTGAAGGTCCACTGTTCTTGTCTCGCACTGAACTGTTCTTGGTTGGGCAGAGGGCGGGAGGACGAAGAAGTTTAAATTGGAGCTCAAGACGGTTGGAGGCATCGACCGGCATCGATGATCTAACATCAAGACTGCTCGTGTCACGTAACCGACACTAATGAGCCCCCACTATATATTATCGGTTCAGGACACTAACCAAGATCGATGTTAGATCATCAAGACTGCAGTGCGTTGCCTTGAACCAGCATTAAGCTCCCCCGCAGCTCGTAGAGCCATTGAACCGGGAATGTTGTAACTATTAGTCCCGATTCGCACTCTAACCGGTAATCGGCGGGCCGTATCAAAGGCCGGTTTCAGAGTAGTGTAGCTTTACAACCTTGATAGAACTACGCTTGCGAAGGCAGTGTAATGACATTGCCAAGAGGAAATGTTTGTCTTTGACATACATCTCCGAAGAAACAAGAAGATCCGCATGGTTATGTTGCCAATTTTATATACCTAAATTTTGGGACAATTTTCTTTTTATTACTTCTCGCTCTGTTCACTTATAAAACTGAGGCTTACCCCTCAATTTATACCCAAAACTATAACCCACACAAACGAAAAAGGATTCTACTTCCTTATCCTAATCGAACTCCTCATCTTAAACTTTTTTAATACAAACTTTCCAAACTAAAACTTTCCTATTACAAGATTATTTCTATCAATCACCCCCTTAATCTTGTAATACCTTTGTTCACACCGATCTTCGCTCTCATCTCCAAGAACTTGTTCAGCTCGTTCCGTGTGCATGAACTCCTTCGCGTTGTCTCGCCTACGTACATGAAACAACCTCCTCCTCTTCCGAGTCGCCTACACCCACACCCACTTGGTGCCTCTGTGCCCTCTTGATGCCTATGCTGCACCCACTTGGTGCCTCTACATCCTCCTGACGCCTATGTTACGGTACTGTGAAAAAAACACGACACGAAACAAAATACGCCGAGCGTTGAACTATTGTTGTTTTCGGAAGCCTTTGCTTTACTTCTTACATCAGGTTCCTTGCATGCACACGTCTCGGGAGCTTGGCTGCAATCTTTTTTTCTGCGCCCGGCAGGATCGGATCAAGGATTAAAGCACGAGAACCTCTCCTACTCACGCCAAATGTCCACGATCTGAAGCTTCTTGTTTTTCGTGCAAAACTTTTACGGAACAATAGCATGTCATTTCTTTTGCTCATGTGTTGCCTTTTCCTTTTTTTCCGTGTGTCACCGGTGCGATGCTTCCTCGGTGCCAGCCCCCCCCCAGTCTGGTCGCTGAACTCATCTCCAGGTCCAACTTCTCCAACTTCTCCAACTTAACTCTGCACCGTGGCACGACGGTGACTCTGCAAGGCCACTTCAGATGGCATGAAGCAAATCACACACCCAAAGCTGTGTCAGGTTCGATCAAGCACACTATGGTTGCCGAGACTCGCCATGCTGCTCAAGGGTCTTGGTTGATTTATTAGTCGAGTTCCATCAACATTATCATAAGAAGGAGAAAAGCGCCACAAATGTTTATATTTTAAGTCTATCCTGATCGAACAAACTGTTGCCACAATGCATATAGGAAGTGCAGATATTCAATTACAACATCTATAACTGGTTGTGCCTTGTAAATATCAAGTAGAAATATTGATGGAAATTTCAACAACACCATAAATAATAGAGGTTCTGCTGGGGTGTGGGAAAAAGGTCATCATAGGCGGTTCTTATTTGAAACCGCATGCACGGTTATGATTTGAAACTCGCTCAGGATATTTAGTTATCACGTGACGGTTTCAAATGAGAACCGCTCTGTGATATTAAATCTCGCTGACGGTTTATTAATAGAACCGCTCGTGATATATATTTTCTCGCACGGGTGGAAAACCGCTCGATGATCTCCTTCATCACAGCATTTATATTACCGACGGTTCACAAACCGCTCTCGGCGACGCTATTTAATCGTCTCGTGATGACGCTACGAACCGTCTGTGATGATGATTTCTGTAGTAGTGAGTTAACTAGATGCATTTGGGGAATCTGAGTTATGACATCGAGAAAGAGTGGTCGAGCCATCCAAACAAGGATGACAACAACTCGCCTTGGGTTTGACCGATATCATGTAGCAAAGAGAACATGACATTATCACACTGTTGTAGGTTCGTCCGATGCTTTATGGATATTTGGGAATCAATATGTACTACTAGGTACCACTATCAATTATCGATCAGAAAGGTGTTTCTAAGTCGTGTCCAAATATTCATGAACCTGCAGGTTCACACACTTAAGGGGTTGGAATATAGTAGTTCGGATTTGATTCATCACTAGTGGGCCAAGCGGGCTTTATCCTTTGGTTGGGCCCTAATGTAGGGTTCCACTTTAAGGGAGGATACGACTATTTAAAGGCTATTCGTGGTTGCAATAGGGAGTGAAATTAGAGGGGGCAACCACCAAAACCCTAGCTGTCACCACTTGAGCCTTCCCTTGCGCGCTGGTTCTAGCACATCGGTGCATGGCGTTCTTTTCCCGAACATGTGGACACCGGTAGAGGTGTTGCTGCTACTGCAACAGTAATTGGGATGATCGATCACTGCAACTGGATGTGAACTTCATTGATTCGGGCTACATCAACTTTCTTCCGCTGCACTGTGTGTCTAGTGGTAATGATCCATGATCATATACTTGCGTGGCTTCCTTATTTACGAGGTAGAATTTTTAATTGTGCACTAGTGTAGTCTACCCGTATCCCTTCAGTGGTATCAGAGCCATCCCATCTAGTTTATGATCTGGATGATTTGCACATGTGCGATGTGCGGCAGTAGTAGATTGGATCTGTTGCTAGTTTGGTGTGATGACCTAGATCAGTTCATGAGATGAATCGGTTGTTAGTAATCGGTTGATGAGATCAATCATTTTTTGGCTTTCGGATTTAGGGTTTCGTGATAGATCAATCTGTTCTAATTGTATCGGCTGTACATGGCGGCATCATTTGATCACCCTTACCGGTCGGTTTCCACCATTAGGGTGAACAACGACACTTAGACGTACGAGTCCAATCAAGCAGAGTGATTTTTCAATGGAAATTGGGTCGATAAGATCAATTCAGAATTTGATTAATTTGATGAAATTTTTCCATGGAAATCTATATACCGAATGCATGCCAAAAAAAATTTCGTTCCTCGACCCCGCGTAGGTTGATATATTGGATTCTTTGCATAACTTGTTTTTGCAGGACAATATGTAAATAGTATGGCTCTCATGTATGTGATTAATGGTCATGACCTGCGTGTCGTGAAAAATAGCCAAAGGCTGCAATAATTGTATGTTGGTTTGTGATGTTTGATGATCAATGTAATTCATTAATAACTATTAGGAGTAATGGTTGGGTAGGATGAAGATCTCCAGCATGTAGGCTCAATGAATAGGTGGCGTGGTAATGGAGCTTGCTACATCAAGGGCCATACTATTTCACAACTTAATGTGATTATCTATGATTTATTTTCTATTGCATCGCTTTACATTTGATTAAAATAGATAATTCGATCATGTTAGAGTAGTATCCCTCAAAGAAAATTAAGTTAATTTGATGCCCTTCCAAATTGTTGCAACTATCGAGTCTTGATCATTGACTAGCTGCCCGCCAAAGCAGAGTGTGGTTATCTATCTTGACATGGTAGGGTATGTGTCGGACACGTACATGCGAACATTGGTTCAACTTGACTAGGCTATCAAGATGGTTTTGGGCCTAGGGGCATGGTGTTGAGTCGATGACATGAGATGTCACTCAACCAGCAAGAATTACATGAGATGTAATTAGCAAGGTGTTGCTTATCAATGACATTAAGTTTCTAGCAAAGGATGCCAAAGCTCACTAGGACTTAATGAAGTTTGGATCTTGACTCACTATATGTTGTTAGAGGAACATGGTTTCATATAGTGGGAATATCTTTTATTAAAATGTTTAGTAAAAGATCATACATAAACATAGTGCTTATCTCTGTATATTTATATTGTAGTGATTAAATGGCACCTACTACTTCCTTTGCACCCAGCTTTTAGCTTATGCTCGATTCTTGAAAAGATAAACCTAATGGAACAAACTTTATTGATCGGTATCGAATATGAGAATCGTTTCTAACAAGAAAAGAGGAAATATGTTCTAGAGAAACCTTACCCAGTTGGACCTGTTGAGAATGCCACTCGAGTTGAAAATAATAAGTATGAAAAGCATTGCACTGACGTCGTTGATGTTAGCTGTCTCATGCTTGTCACCATGAACTCGAGCTTCGTATAATATGAGGACGTGGATGCCTATAATATGATTGTGGGTTTAAAAGGCATGTTCGAGAACCAAGCTAGGGCTGAGAGGTACAATACCACGAAGTCCTTGTTTATGGCAAAGCTATCAAGGAGTCCGGCCACACCCTCATGTGATCAAAATGATTGGTTATATTGAGAGCTTGGGAAAGCTTGGTTTTCCCCTTGGTCAAGAGTTGGCCACTAATCTGGTTCTTTGATCTCTCCCTCAGAGCTATGAGCCATTCATTTTGAACTTTCATATGAATGGCATGGAGAAGAGCTTGACCGATCTACATGGTATGCTCAAGTCAGCCGAGGAGAGTATTAAGAAAAGCTCTAATCATGTGATGATGGTTCAAAAGACTACTAAGTTCAAGAAGAAGAAGTTCTCTAAGACAAGTGGTCAGGATAAGAGTGCGAGTAAGTCTCAAGATGAGATCTCGAGCAACAAGTCTAAGCTTTAGAAGCAAAAGGCTAGACCTACACTCGATGCCATTTGCTTTTACCGCAAGGACAGGCACTAGAAAAGGAACTGCATTTAAGGCACCTGGCAGATAAGAAGAATGGAAGTAAGACTTCCACTTTAGGTATTAATGTTATAGATATCAATATTGCTACTTCTCATATTAGTTCTAGGGGTATTTGATACCGGATTGGTTGCTCATATTTGCGACTCGATGCAGGAACTAATAAAGAGTAGAAGTTTGGCAAAAGACGAAGTAGAGCTTCGTGTGGGCAATAAAGCAAGAGTTGCTGGATTTGCTGTTGGCACTTATCCATTATCTTTACCTTCAGGACTAGTTTTGGAACTAAATAATTATTATTATGTTCCAACTTTGAGTAGAAATATTATCTCTACTTCATGTTTGGAGGCAGAGGGTTATCACTTTGTTGGTAAGAACAATTTTTGTTCTATTTATAAAAGTGATATGTTCTATGGTAATTGTCCTATAGTTAATGGTTTATATATTTTGGAACTTGATCATGTGTCAATCTATAACATAAATGCTAAGAGGCTTCAGTCTAATGATTTAAATCCCACATACATTTGACATTGTTGCTTAGGTCATACAAATGAGAAACGCGTAATGAAGCTCCTTAAGGATGATCTTCTAGATTCATTTTATTTTGAATCATTTGAAACGTGTGAATCTTGTTTACTTGGCAAGATGACTAAGACGCCTTTCTCTAGTATAGGGGAAAGGGCAAGCGACTTGTTGGCCATTATACATACGGATGTATGTGGACCGATGAGCACAACGGCCAGAGGTGGTTTTCAGTATTTCGTAACTTTTACTGATGACTTTAGTAGATATGGTTACATCTACTTAATGAGGCACAAGTCTGAATCCTTTGAAAAGTTCAAGGAATTTCAGAATGAGGTACAAAATCAGCTTGGCAAGATAATCAAAGCTTTATGATCGGATCGTGGAGGAGAATATTTAGGCCAAGAGTTTGGTGATCATCCAAAGCAATGTGGAATCGTTCCGCAGCTTACACCGTTGGGAACGCCTCAATAGAATAGGGTATCCGAACAACGAAATCGAACTTTGTTAGACATGGTTCGATCAATGATGAGCCAAAGTGATCTACCATTATCCTTTTGGGGATTTGCTCTAGAAACAGCTGCGTTCACTATTAATAGGGTTCCATCCAAATCTGTAGAGAAAACACCATATCAGATATGGATTAGAAAGCGTCCTGGATTGTCTTTTCTTAAAATATGGGGATGTGAGGCTTATGTAAAATATTTGATGACTGATAAGCTCATACCCAAATCATGAAAATGCTTCTTTGTGGGGTATCCTAAGGAAACCAAAGGATATTACTTTTATCTAAAGGAAGAGAACAAAGTATTTGTTGCTCGTAATGGTGTATTTTTGGAGAAAGAATTTCTTTCCAAGGGAGTTAGTGGGAGCACGGTGCAACTCGAAGAAATTCGAGAACTATTTGAAAGTGTTTCAGTTTCCACCGAAACTCTACAGGCTATACCAGAAGTTGTACAACCTGTGGAGAATACACCAGCCCCATGTAGGTCTAGCAGACAACGCCGAACACCCATAATGTATGAGCGTGATGTTCTTTCGTTGGATAATGGAGAAATATTGTTGTTGGACAACGATGAACCTAAGACATATGAGGAAGCAATGATGGACCCAAACTCTAAGAAATGGCTTGAAGCCACAAGATCCGAAATAAAATCCATGCATGACAATCAAGTTTGGAACTTAGTTGATTCACCTGATGGTGTAAAAACCATAGAGTGCAAATGGGTTTTTAAGATTAAAAAGGACTTGGATGGAAATGTTCACATCCATAAAGCTCGACAGGCAAAGGGTTTCAAACAAATTCAAGGTGTTGACTATGATGAAACCTTCTCGACCGTCATTATGCTTAAGTCTGTTCAGATCATTCTAGCTATTGCTGCATATTTTGATTATGAGATATGGCCAATGGATGTCAAAACGGCTTTCCTCAATGGAAACCTAAGTGAGGATGTGTACATGACACAACCTGAAGGTTTTATCGATCCAAAGAATGCTGGAAAGGTATGCAAGCTTCAAAGATCCATTTATGGTTTGAAGCAAGCATCTCGGAGTTGGAACATTCGTTTTGATGAGGTAGTCAAAGAGTTTGGCTTCGTAAAAAATGAGGAAGAGCACTGTGTCTATAAATAGACTAGTGGGAGCGCACTTGTATTCTTGATCTTATATGTGGATGACATATTGTTGATAGGAAATGATATTCCTATGCTGGAATCTATAATGTCTTCATTAAGAAAGAGTTTCTGTGAAGGACTTAGGAGCGGCAACATATATCTTGGGAATTAAGATCTATAGAGATAGATCTAAAAGGCTAATTGGATTATGCCAAGATGCGTACATTGACAAAGTATTGAGGATGTTCAATATGCAAGATTCTAAAAGAGGTTTCTTGCCCATGTCACATGGTATTAGCCTTAGCAAGACTTAGTGTCCTTCGAACACTGATGAGCGGACAGATGAGTAAGATTCCATATGCTTCAAAGAATTGGGTCTATAATGTATGCCATGATTTATACACCACTGATGTGTCGTATGCTTTAAGTGTTACGAGCAGATATCACCGATCTCGTGAAGGTCATCGATTAATAGTTAAGAACATCCTTAAGTACTTAAGAAGAACTAAGGATGAGTTCCTCATTTATAGAGGTGAGGAAAGGCTCGTTGTAAGTGGTTACACCGATGCAAGTTTCCAGACCGATAAAGATGATTATCATTCGCAATCTGGGTATGTGTTCACGCTGAATGGAGGAGCAGTAAACTGGAAGAGTTCCAAGAAGATTACGGTTGCTGATTCTACAACAGAGGCCGAGTACATTGTAGCTTCAGAAGCTGCAAAGGAGGCTATTTGGATTAAGAAGTTCATCACGGAACTTGGTGTGGTTGGTAATACTTTTAGCCTATTAGATCTCTATTGTGACAATATTGGTGCCATTACGTAAGCTAAAGAGCCTAGATCACATCAACAGTCCAAGCACATACAATGGTGCTATCACCTTATTCGAGAGATTGTGGATAGAGGTGATGTGAAAATATGCAAAGTGCACATGGATTCAAACATATCTGATCCGTTGACAAAACCGCTTCCACAACCAAAGCATGAAACGCACACAAGGCTCTTGGGTATTAGATACTTACATGATTGACTCAAGTCCAAGTGGGAGACTATTGGTGATATGTCCCTTGGCGCAATCATAGAGATGATTGTACCACGTCTTATGTTTGTAGAACAATATAACTTTTTGTCCTTTGAATAAATATCGATTGGATTAATCAACAAGTAAGTGACTTGTTCATGGAGCTTTTTCCACATATTGATATTATTCAAATTATCCCTGATCGGCTTTCATAATATAAGACGATTATGATTCATAGATCAACACAAATATTGATTGATGACCATGTTTCACGGGTCATAGAGATATGGAGATATATAATCAATAATGTGGACACATGTTAGAGAACATGCGTTGGATAGACCCATATGAGAAACTGCGAGAATTGTTATAGGTGTCATCAGTTGGTCTCATGCATAGTGTATGTATGTTCATTAGACATGAGATCATTATTGGTTTCCTATATGTGTAATGGTTTACTTTGGGGCTCCCAAACGCTATTCTTTAACCAGGTATTTATAAAGGAAGCTTTCGGGTTTACTATGAAACATACTGAGGTACATGAATGATCAAGATGGAATTTGCTCCTTTATAACGGGAGAGATATCTCTAAGCCACTCGAGTGGTCGGATTCTTAAAATGCATGGCCATGCTACTCGAGTAAAGAGTTACTCGAAAGTCATCGACTCATCGAGTAAAGAGTTACTCGAGTCATTGAGTAAAGAGTTAACTCGATGCATTTGAGAATCTGAGTCATGACATCGAGAAAGAGTGGTCGAGCCATCCAAACAAGGATGACAACAACTCGCCTTGGGTTTGACCGATATTGTGTAGCAAAGGGAACATGGCATTATCACACAATCGTAGGTTCGTCCGATGCTTTATGGATATTTGGGAATCAATATGTACTGCTAGGTACTGCTATCGATTATCGGTCAAAAAGGTGTTTCTGAGTCGTGTCCAAATATACATGAACCTATAGGGTCACACACTTCAGGGGTTGGAATATAGTGGTTTGGATTGGATCCATCACTAGTGGGCCAAGCGGGCTTTGTCCTTTGGTTGGGCCCTAATGTAGGGTTTCACATAAGGGAGGATACGACTATTTAAAGGCTATTTGCGGTTGCAATAGAGAGTGAAATCAGAGGGCACAACCACCGAAACCCTAGCAGTCAGCACTTGAGCCTTCCCTTGCACACTGGTGCTAGCACATCGGCGCACATCGTTCTTTTCCTGAACATGTGGACACTGGTAGAGCTACTACTGCGACACTAATCGGGGTGATCGACCACTGCAATTGGATGCGAACTTCATTGATTCAGGCTATATCAACTTTCTTCTGCTGCACTGCGCGTCTAGTGGTAATGATCCATGATCATATATTTGCGTGGCTTCCTAGTTTACGTGGTAGAATTTTTAATTGTACGCTAGCGTAGCCTACCCGTATCCCTTCAGTTTTGAACCCGGAGCTCTGATACCTTTTGTTGGAATAAAGCGTCAAAAACTTTGGGACAATTTTCTCTTTATTACTTCTCGCTCTGTTTACTTATAAAACTGAGACCTTCCTTTCAATTTATACCCAAAACTACAACTCACACAAACGAATAGGATTCTACTTCCTTATCCTAATCGGACTTCATTCTAAACTTTCTTAATACAAACTTTTCAAACTAAAACTTTCCTATTACAAGATTATATCTATCATGTACAAAGGGGAAACATAAAATTTTTCAGGACTGCAATCAAGATCGGAGCTCGCTTGTCAAAATTGTAAAATCATGCTTATTCACATAAACTATGCTTTCAGCAATTGCCCTACGAATGAACATAGATGAAATTACAAACTCAATCGGATGTCTTGAATGATTCCAAGATTTCATATTGACACGCTACTAGCCTTACTACCTTGATTGAACCATGCTTATAAGGTTGTGTAATGACATTCCGAAGGGGAAATGTTTGTCTTTGACATGGGGTAGTGGGCAAGCTATGTAATGCCATTGCGAAGGGGAAATGTTAGTGGAACAATATTACTACTAATATGGGGTGGCATATCGCTGTCCTACTTTTGCTTTATGCTTAATTTTCACTACGTTATACTTTTGTATGTAATATTTGGCCAGTTGGCCACATAGTTATAATATTAAGTAGCTGTAATAGCTTTTAGTCTATGTTTATGCTAAATAAAATGGCTAGACATGTGTGTATGTGTTATGATGCATCTCTAATGCGGGACATATGGGCGCTTGAAGGAACGAGTTGGCCTAGAGGGGGTGAATAGGCAACTTTTGAAAATTTTAACTCTTTGTTACAATTATTTACTTAAATACAAGAGAACAACTTAGAAGCAATGTAACAGAGGTGAACACTAACAAGAATAACAACTAAAGCAACACAATATAAAGCAAAGAATAGAATGAGACACAGATTTATCCCGTGGTTCGAGCCCTTCTCCTACTCCACGTTAAACCACTTCTCTCAAAGTCTAGCTTCTCCTAAAGCTAGTCGCAGAGCTTGGGTGATCACTGTAGCTCTTTCATCGCTCCAAAGGAGGTGAGCTCCAAACCTTTCACAACCAAAAGTGGCCTTCCACAATCTCCTTTTGACAAAGTTGCACTTTTCACCTCCTCCAAGCTGTCTAGGATCACCGAGATCCAAGAGTAATAAACTTGCACAAATTCTGTCTCTTGGTTCACTCACAAATTACAGCACTAGATACAAGCTTGGAGCTAAACACTTAGAAAGAATGAGAATTTTGAGTTTGAAGATGAAGCATGACTTTTTGAGAATGAGAGCTCTTTTGAATGCTAAAATGTCAAGGAGTTCATAACGTTCTATGGTAGATGGCTCAGGTAATGCTTATATAGGCAATTTGGATGAATATAGTCGTTACACCTACCACTGTGACCGTTGCACGTGTCAGAGTGTCAAAATTGAGCTAAAATATGTTTACAGTGGACTAAACATTTTGACTTAGCGATACTGATCATGTGTATCACGGACCAAATTCAGGCATTTACGACAGACCAAAAAATTTGGTCCGTCATACATGGGGAATTCAGCAAGTTTGGTCCTTCAGAAGAGTAAGAAGCTTACACGTATGGCGGACCAAAAAATTTGGTCCATCATAGATGGGAGATTCAAAGATTTTTGGTCCGTCTAGAAATGAGAAGATTACATGTATGCCGGACCAAATATTTTGGTCCGTCATAGATGGATTTTGCTAACATTAGCAGACACGGACCATTTTTGACACAAAATGAGTTTAATCAAAGTATTTGAATTTGCCATGGACTAAACTTTGAATTAGCAACATTTGGTCCATCATTGATGAGAAATTCTTAGATATGGAAAGTATTTTTGATCATGGACTAAAGAAGTAGACATCAAGGTTTGGTCCATCAGAAAAGACTGATATTTTGAATGTATGCCGAATCAAAAACTTTGGTCCATCATAGATGGTTATCTCGAGAAAATTTGGTTTGTCAAAGGTATATGTATGCCAAACCAAATATTTTGATCCGCTATAGATGAAGAAAGCTTGATCATGGAATTCTTCAAAGGATTTTCACTATGGATGTAAGAATATAAAATGAGGTTTGGTTTGTCGTGAATGAATAGAATTTGATCAATTCTAATAAAGGACATTTTGATATTGGATTAAACCGACTTTTTCTCGTTATAAGGATTTTGGCTTGACTCGAGATGCACTTAAGAATGAATAATTGATTTCAACATCATATATTTGGACTTTTTGAATGTAGGTAGATTTTGATTTAAGGAGTAGAATAACTAAGAGTTATAACTCCAAGCAACTAGTTTTGACTTAGCCTTATGAACCAAACTACCAATTTATGCAAAATCCCTCTTTATAGTACAGCCAAAAGAAAAAATAACCCTAGCTATTTGACTTGAATCAACTCCCAAGTCATAAACTAGCAATAAAGTACCTTAGTCTTGTCAGTCCAGCTAGCTCCATCCTTGATTTCAGCGTACATTCTTCATAGTTCCAAGTATTATTAACTCGGTCATCAACACCAAAACTATTTAATAAAACATGATAATAATTGAGGGGGCCTAGATGCTATCAGCGCTAGGCATTGATCTTAGGAACTAGCACTGGCCACATATCTGGCTACCCAGAATTGTTCTCAATTGTCGGACGCGTGGACACGAGCGACTGTCGTTCCATGACTATTGCGATGCACCTCCCTCAAGAGGGTGCGGATGACACCAAGGTTTGGAGAAGAACAACATGTGCTATGCTCGGATGGATTGGATTCAATCCCGATATAGTTATTCAGAAAGGAATCAAAACTCTCTTGGTTGTGTAAGTGTGTACAGTGCAATTAGGAGGCTCATATTTGTTTGAGGGAAGGTCATATGGTTAATACTCCGTGTACGGGACTTCTGGTGATAGTGACCATACACTTAAATGGAGTATGAATGTCACCTCTACATCCAACGCATGAACAAGGATCGGTTCATATTTCTGGGTGCTCACATGAATGAACTTCTATTTGCAACAATTATTCATGTTTTAACTTTTTGTACATAAAAAGTATAGCTAATTAGGAACTTGGTTTAAACTAAGTTAAAATATTAAATATTTTTACAGGATTAGATGATCTGGACCTATGGAATGTTTTGCAGTTGGTTCCATATGTATAATCATTTATTTGTGTATTTTAGCTATAAATATTATTCACATGAGCATAGGACATAGTCCTTTAAGAATTTAGTTCAAACTAACTCAAATATGATTTTTTTTGAAAAAAACAGGGATATCTGGTTCTATTGAGGCTTAGGAACTGGTTTTACCATATTTGGAATTTCTATGCATGAGTTATATCTATTTGAATTTTCAATGCATTGCAATCAACTTATTTACGTATTTAATATAAATTAAGTTCAAATCTATATGTTTTGTAGAAATGAGTTTTTATGGTATCTGAAATTTTATAAAATTTATTTCATAATTTTAGGAGTTATGGTTTTCATGTTTGAAATAGTGTCAATATTAGGTTTTATTCAAGTTTTAATTCAAAAATTAAATATTTTTGCATATTCTAAAACTACTTAGAATTTATAAATTTATTTGATTTTATATAAACATACTTAGCTTGTGATATTGTCGATTGGTGATTGATGATCATGGGCCTTATATGACAGATTTTAAACCTCTACAAGAGGGCCATGTATGTTATACCTTTTATATTCAAAGATCGATTTAAGTTTTAAAAATTCATTTAAGGATCTTATATGACATGCATGCATATAGGTATATTTGAGACAAGGATTATTTGAGCTTAAATACTATTTTAACTTCAGTCTTGTTATTTGATTGTAAAGGTTAATCAAACTGAGCGAGTGTATTTAAGTTAATCTTTGATTTTATGAATTGGAGATTTTTTTATTTTTTTATTTTTTTAACCTATCAAGTTTATTGCACTTACCTTGTGCCTTTGGGCCTTAGACTAGTCGACAAACTAGTGTTCAAACCAAGATGGTCCCACCTGGCATTGAGTTAAAGGGTCAATTGAAATCCCTAAGCAACACATCTTTTGTACCTGGGCCACCAAACAGAGGAAGGAAACCAGAGAAGGAAATGAAGAAACACTGAAAAGGGGAACGCACGTAGTGCAACTTCATGGCAGCTCCGGCGAGCTTGGCCGGTGGCGAGGCAACGGCTGGGAGGAAGATGAGATCGCAAAAATGGAATGCCAGGACTTCACTTAGACCGTAGGAATTGGCGGCCAGAGCTGTGGTGGCCTGAGCCCGCGACGTGCAGGTGGCGGCCAGCGTTGGGGAAGATGAAGCTCGGTTAGGTTGTGGTTGCTATTTGGTCAGTTACCGCTTTGATCAAGCAGACATAGCTTCCCTCTATCCTTTCAATGCAAGTTTTTGTTGTATCATGGTGAGTGTATTTTGTGTGCAACATATGTGTTGCATGAGACATAGCTTCCCTCTCTCTCTTCTTTAATTTTCTTTCCATACCAGCTCTAATCCTTGATGGTATGGTATGAAAACTGCTGATGTATGAGCATTGGGAGTGCTCTAAAGGTTCCATGGTTGCATGCACCACAAAGTCGTTAAGACAATATATATATATATATATATATATATATATATATATATATATATATATATATGATGTTTTCTTTCATAGATGTGTAAATGTCTTTGTGTAAATTCTCAAATGGAAATAATCCCACAATGTTTTTTTTCCTTGAAAATATATCTTGAAATTGTTACTCCTTGTCACATAAGTAAGTTATGTGCAGTAAAACATTATAAACTCTAGTTGTCAGTCTTTTTGGATATTTAGATTAGATAAATGAAAATGGTACATATATATTTGTCTAGGATATTTTAGACTTTTCCTATACATTCATCAGGGGTATTTTACACTTTTCCTAATTCGTTCACAATTTTGGATTCACCGAATACCTAGTAATCCTTAGAGGCTTCTTATCCATTTATCTCGCCATTCATCATGATCACAGACGTGTTTTACCGTAGAGGACAAATAATATAACGGAATTTTTTACCCTTTTACCCCTCTCTGAATTTTACTACCAATACTACACGTGATAGTATAACTAGATCTAAATTGATTTCAACCATTAGATTCAAAGGAATAAACAACATATATTGATTTTAATCCAATCGTATAAGAGCTCAAGATAAAAATACTTTTGTGATAGTTGAGGATAATATAAGCTTTTTCCATGGGAAAATAGACATGCATCATCCCCTACATAAAGATGGAAGACTTCCCGGGAGATTAGGCCCCCACGTGTCACTTTTGCGTTTTTGTGAAAAACCCCTCGAATTTCTTGAAATTACGGATAGGTCCTTATATATTACTTAATAGGTCCTTTGTGATTTTTTGTGAGGGAATAATAATAAAGATCTAAAGAATTGAAAGGCATGCAAACAAGTGGAGGTAAACATCAAAAAGGGCAAAGATCCACTACATTTGTATTTTTTTCCAACAGAGGGTCAATGTTTCATTAGTAAGTCAAAAGTATCGCACACGAAGAGAGAGAGAGAGAGAGATGGACCAGTAAGATGTACAAATATACTACCTTTCCTAAATACCTTTCCTAAATATTGAAGAGTTATCGAAGAAGAGCGAGACGCCGGCTCTGTGGCTGAGGAGCTCTGGCCACAGCTCGCCTCCTTCACGCCACAGGCCCTCGTGATTCCAGTTCCCTCCCCACCACGACATTGTCTTCCAGAATCTTCCGCGCCACGCCAAGGCCCCTCCCGCTCTCGCCTTCCCGATCTGAACCAAGAACGCGAAGAACGTAAAATACGGCAAGAGTTTTTCCTCCTACCACGCTGCCGATGGAACCCGCCACCACTGCGCACAAATGGGCGGTTTGCCTCTCTCGCCAGAAGTCCTCGTAATTAAGAGAGAGGAAGGCATCACATCGTGATCCGCCCACCGAGTTGTGTTGTTTTCCCTCTTCTTGGAGAAGAGGAGGAGGGGAAGGCCACCTTCGTTCCCGATCTGGTCTGTGGAGCGAGCAAGAGAAGAGCAATACCAAGATGCATTCCATGAATCTGCTTCTGGAGGAGCCCATCCGGATGGCATCCATCCTCAAGCCATGCAAGACTGTGAGTTCTACCACGATTTGTCTCATTTTTAGTTGGATTTGTTAGTGGATTTTGGATCCCCGAGAACCCTAATCGAGTAGCCTAATTGGTGATGGATCAAAACCAATCAACCAAAAAACAAAGCTTTTTCCCGGCGATGACCAGGATCGTGGGGACGCCGGGCCCTGTGTCACGCCTCCGTCGACACCATCTCCTCTTGCCTCAAAGCCGGCATGCCTGGTTCGTATTATTGTCGCTATCTCAACCTCTTCCACAGCACCACCATGGTACCACCTCTCCTTGCTTGTAGCCCTAAAGATGTTGTAAGGTAACCCTTTGCTCTTGCAACTGTGGCTTTTCATGCCCCTAAGTGTTTTTTTTTGGGGTTTTGTTGATGCTTATGTTATTTGCTAGCAAAAAATAAGCATGTGCCCCTGTTTTCTCTGACGAATAACTGAGTCCTGCATGGTTCCCAGCCTGTTTTCTCAATACTCTTCATTTCAACAAATGTGTTACCCACCATACTCTAATATTCCTACTGCTCAAGGTGACAGTCACGCACACAACAGTAATTCTTGGTGCTCCGTTTGGAACTTCATGCAAATAACATTTTGTTGATGCCAGAAATACGATTGACTGAGGATGGGAAATTCATAACAGTGCATATATCTAGGGAGCTTGCTAGACAGTGCATTGAAAGTTGAACACGGAGAGTGAATCACACAAATGTTGAAATTCGCTTCAAAATGTTACGTGCACGATCCGCACACGCAACGGGATGAGATAGGGCCCTTAACGCGGGCTTAAACGAGCTGTTGTCGGTTAGCGCCTTGGCTGCATTTGAGCCACCGCCCATTATCGATGGCGCTACCGATCCGCTAGAGACTTGGTTTACTCATTGCTTGGATGATAATGCATAAGTTGTTGTCCCTTTTATAGGAGGGCTAGACTTGACCCCTAAGGAACCTATTCTTGTATTAAGGAAACTAATCCCTATTACATGGAAATAATTTAAAAGGAAACAAACCCAAATAATAAGGAAACTAATTATTCTAATCCTAATTAATGATATGCTGCCATGCACCACGTCCTGGCAGTTATGGCTCGCTCGACCCATAACATTATCCCCCCCTTGCGAATCAACCTTGTCCTCAAGGTTGAAGTTTAGAAGATTCGCACGAGATGAAGCGCTGGCCTTCAACGGCGAGACGCGGAGGTTGGAGATGCGATCTTCGATGGTCACCGTGGTAGGAGGATCGCCGACTCGATACCAATTGTTACGCGCACCATCCGCACACGCAACGGGATGAGATAGGGCCCTTAACGTGGGCGTAAACGAGCTGTTGTCGGTTAGCGCCTTTGGCTGCATTTGAGCCACCGCCGCTTATCGATGGCGCTACTTAACTGCTAGAGACTTGGTTTACTCATTGCTTGGATGATAATGCATACAGTGTTGTCCCTTTTATAGGGAGGGCTAGACTTGACCCCTAAGGAACCTATTCTTGTATTAAGGAAACTAATCCCTATTACATGGAAATAATTTAAAAGGAAACAAACCCAAATAATAAGGAAACTAATTATTCTAATCCTAATTAATGATATGCTGCCATGCACCACGTCCTGGCAGTTATGGCTCGCTCGATCCATAACACAAAACCAGAGCGCTAATGCTAATGGAAAAAGGTTTTGCTAATTTGTGGTTAACCACATGCATCAAAACTCGTGGACACAGCCCCCATCTGACATGTGTCTGTTCCTCATCTTTCCACTCTCACTGTCGTCCCCTTCCACCACTGCACGCCCCTCCCGCACTTCAAGGATCATCAGCTCCATCTTTCAACTGGTGAAATGGAAAACTGTCAAACTCCAAATTTGAAACTTTCATTTTGGGAAATTTCAACTCGAATTTGAAAACTTTCAACAGGTGATTTCCACAGGAGTTTTCAAAATGTCAACCAGCGAAATTTCAACTCGAAAATCCAAAAACTTTCGATTACTGCATGACTAAGAAAACATTCAATTCGAAGAGTTTCAATTGAATCTTTCAATTTGGAGGACGCATCACGTTAGGATTTGATCCCCTTTTTAATTTAGCCTCTGATGTTTAAACACGGTGCAGCATAGTCTCTTTGCATCTATGGCTTTTTTTTTCTTTTTAAAAAATGAAAGACAGGCTCTGCTTTAAAGAAGAAAAGAACAATTGAAAAGCACACATAGTAGATCAGTAGAGAGCATCGACACTACCTGCAACTACAAGCAAGGAACCTTGCTTTGGAAAATGGAAAGCGAGGTGGGGCGATGCCAAAAGCTTGTACCATTACCGTTACACCCATTGAACATGCTCGATCTTGCAGTACCTTCTGTTCCCGAGCTCTGCCACCAGCAATGACCTAGCGAAATTTTCTTTCATTTTGAGCGAGATGATCAAATGATATATCCGCATCTGGAACTGGATTTCTACGAGAGGACTTCAGTTTTCTCTTCCAGGCTTTGTTTCGCTCCTCCACGGCTTGATTTGCCTCGCGGCTCCAGAGGTACTACAATAGCATCATGTTTTGTCACAGATTTAACCAGTGTCGGACCAGGAATTGAGCCTCCCACATTTGTAGGGAGTGGAGAAACCTTAATCGGCAGCTGATGGGTTAGATATATTTGTCATGGTGTTTTCTTTGCTGCTGGTATTAGTATCCCACGGAGCAGTTCGAAATGGCTACTGAACCACCTGTTACCATGGTTGGTACCTCCTCACCTTACTTACCTCGCGATTCGCAAAGCAGAGTTGTTCGTTTAAAGTGCGTAGTTTGTTTGAAACTTTCTTTGTGCATCATTGCATCCATTCTCTTAATCATCCTGCCGTTTGTCTGTTTCTAAACTCCAACAAAGAAAGAAGTTACACTAGGCAGCGTAGTTAGGCAGTAGCCGTGCCATAATTCAAACTTAAACCCATGGCTCGCCTGCAAAGCGAGCAATTTGGTTATTTGCCATTTTAAACATGTGGCTTCGCAAATTTGCCACTGGACCTACATTTCATTGATTCAGATGGTTCCATATGTCATTGACTCAAATGACATCATAATCAAAGGGTCAATCTTTGAAGTGGCAAACAACCAATTTTCTCCTGCAAAGCAGACCTTAGAGAAGGAATATAGCCTAGTGCTCGTAGGTATTGTCCAAATATATTGAACCAGCTGAATTTCCCATGTAAGGCTAGATAGTACAGTACAAGTGCTTATAGATTGCTTGCGTGAGTAGTTACCGTGATTTTAGATTGCTTGCGTTTGGACAGAGGACAAATACAGGGATATGGTTTATTCTTGGATGACTGGACTCTAAAGTGCCTAACTGCCATAGATTGTGCTAAGTAGTCTAAGAAAGAACGATATGTATAGTCTAAGAAAGCACTAAATCTAGAAAAAAAGTTAACGAAAAATGACCACATATACCTATTAAATGACATAAATACAAATACAACCACTCACCTCTTCCAAAACATTTAAAAATGGGTAGAGAGTGAAAATATTGTAATAACTACATGATTAATTTCCTTGTAGACAACTATTTTGAAATAGAAACTCTCTCTAGACTATGGACAAACATAGTAATCGGAGAAAGTGGTATATTCAAGTAGTGCTTATGGGAGGGAGAGCGAGTGCCACATTAATTAGTTAAAGCTACCACCCAAAATGCTCGTCTCCACAAAATCTGATACACCACCTCCAATGCATAGTACTGGTTTATTGCTCTCTCTTCCCTCTAAACACTGCTCATAGAAACTATGGGTTAGGACTACCCTGATACCTCTCTCTCCAATGCGCTATTTAGTAGACCTATTTGAAGCTACCATCCATGATGACAAGATATTATGCCAAAGAAAAGTGCACCAAAATATCTGGAGTGCATAGCAACACAATCCCAATGTCCATGAATTAAAAGGATACAATGCTAAATGCTTGAGGAATAGGTCCGGAATTTCCTATTGCTGCTCATCCCCCGCCCCCCCCAACACACACACACACACAAAAAGGCTATTATCAGGTGTGGTTCTCCATCGGCAGTGGCGGAGCTGTCCGCTGGGGCCTAGGCCTCCCGTGGCTCATGAATTGAAAACAGCATATATATATATATATATATATATAATTTTGAAATTCTCGCAAGTTACAAGTGTTACATATTGTACTTACTATATATTAAACTTTGAATATCAATCATTAGTAGAGATTCACTTCATTCTTAGGCCCCCTCCTTTAAAAATTTCTGCTCGCCATCGTCTGCTTCAGTAACCTCTTTCAAATTCAAAATTGATATTTGAACCATGGCCAGAATTGCTATGATGTGTAGAATATTGCTAATTAGCATATGGAACTTGTGCATGACATGCTATCGGCTGGCATCACCTACTATTGGCGCGACTTGCAATATGCTTTGAGTTATACCTACAAATCTTAATTGAAATCTAACAAATTTTGAATTTTGACTTGGTAATCATGACTATATAGAAGCAAAATGGTAAAAAGTAAAATTTAAGTTTTTGTTTTTTATTTTTAAATTTTGTATATTGATGTGTTTTGTTCGAAATCCATATATACCATGAAGGAAAAAATTTGGTCCGTTCAAACTAATATAACGTGATAGACCTTTAAGGTTTTTTTTATCAAAGTCCGGTAAGGATTCTTAAATATTTCAAACATAATAAAATAAAAATATAGCTGGTATATCTCATGGATTGATGTATAAGGTGGGAACACTATCCAAAGTCCCACTAAGCTGGATCTTGAAAGCCAAATGAACACTCATGACTGCAAAAAATCCATTGCTGTAAGCCTGTCAATGCTCGTGCACTTGTTCATTTTTAGTGACTAAAGCTAACATGGAATTTTATTATTATTTAACCGTCCTCTAACTTGTTATAAAAAATAACACATTTTCACCGACACACCGATGATGGCATGGCTAAGAAGGTCATTTTTCCGGAAATAAGTTTTGACTTACTTGTGGTGTAGCATGGTTCATTTACGATTGCTACCACACAGAAGTACATCATAGACAGCTAAAACTATCTTCATAGGCAGTTACTGAACCTCTGCAAAAAATGAGCTAGTGATAAAAAACATCACAGATGGTTTATTACCTACAAACTGTCGGTGATAAGTAAATATCACATACGGTTTCTTAGAAATGAACTATCTGTGACTAATAAGTATCAAAAACGGTTTATTACATGACAACCGCTCTATGATAAGAAGCATTACATACGGATATAACCTTAAAACCACCTTTGATCTCTCCTTTTTTTTAATAGTTTTTTCTATTTTATGGCTAGCCTCAGGATTCATGCTAGTCATGCCCTCCATACAGATAACACAAACATATAGCACATACAGATAACACAAGACAAGAAATCACAATACACCGTTAACAACATAGTACACATGGAAAAAAATCATATGACAATTAATCTACAATTACATGAATAAATGTCCATAAGGACTTTTCGAGCCTCTAAACTCATTCCACTACAGAAATACAATATGTATTCTCAATTGGAGCGATATTACAATAATACTTTTGCACTACTACAGGAATATACATTATAATCGGTTCTTTTTTGTCACTAATGAAGTTTGGTGGTGATACAAAGTCATTAGATAGTGATAAGTAGGAACTATCACTGTTGGTTTTGGCCCGATTGTGATAGAGGCTCATCACAATCGGTTTTTATCAAGAACCGATTGTGATGATCACCTCATCACAATCGATTTCTTCAAAGAACTGATTGTGATTATCCTTGTCACAATCGGTTCTTATAAGGAACCAATTGTGATGAATGGTGTGCCATTTTTGCATCCTCTCAAAAATAGTACATATTAACAATATGCACACATATATATATATATATATATATATATATATATATATATATATATATATCACATTCGCAGAGATGTAACACATAATGCATGTATCATTCATGTAATACAAACACTTTATTACAACACATGTATCACATTCGCTCACAATATACAACACAAATATGCTTAACAATCAGTACACATGCATATCACATTGACATATATAATTAATATTGTTTACATATACACTAGTAGGAGGCTTCAGGATCTCTAAACCTACCGTCCTTTGATATAACTTCTAACCAATACTACTGGCATAAGTGGTCTCGTAAATTGTTGAGTGCTTTGCTCTCTAAGCTCTTCTAGGGGATATTGATCTTTTACAAAATAGAAATGAGTGCACTAATTTAAGTTTTAAAATTTGTATGTAAAAGGCTAAGTGTATTATTATACATGTACTACATATACCTTAGGAAAAAGGTATATACCACGAAAGCACGATCAAGATCTCGCTGCGATGACATAGAAGGTGCAGAGGTCATCACTGCCCTGTTGATGATACTATGAAGATAGAAAAGAATTAACATGCGAAGATTAGATGTAAAAAAATTAATCATATATATGCTAAGCACTTGTACCTTGAAGCGCTTATACTCCGCTTGTTTGCCCTTTTTGTCATCATATGTCCCTCCATCATCGTCAGAGCTCGAGAAACCCCTACATATATTGAAGAGATGCCATTGAGTCAAAAAATGAATGTAGTTAAATTAAAAAAGTGTTACGTTACAGTAATATACAGTCTCTTCTCGGTCGAATTAAAAGTGTAGACTATGTTTTCATTCGAATCGAGGATGAGTAGAACCCATGTTGAATGTTAGAAAATATAATGCAAAATCCTATAAAAGGCATCAGCTCATGCTGTATGGTGCGATACTCACAACGTCTAGGATCATAAAGTAGAAATATTGATGGCTGTCAGTTGGCACACACGGAAAAGATCCTCAAAATTGTCTGGGAATGTCCCATTCTTGTGGTGGAAATGTGTCCTATACATCACATTGAAGTTGACTGGATGCTCTTCCTCATTCACCCTATCAATGTACCATCCATGGAACATGCGAGTCCACCAGCCTAGATCATTCAATAGGCTAGGTGCAATCAGGGGCTTTCCATGTACGTAGGCCTTAAAATCTGGAGGGGTCTTTGTATCGTCTAATGACTTTCCTTTCTCGCGTAGGAGTCTCTAAGGTTGGGGCAAGGGGCTTTTGATGTATTTGAGGGGGCACTTTGTCTCTGTCAGCTTTGCCTTCTTGGAAGGAGTTTCTGAGGCCTCCTGTGGTTCAGTGGCTGTCGTGCTAGTCCTTTTACATGCTAGCTCTGCACTCTGCATAGGACTCATCACAGTGGTGGGAACAAGAGCACGAGTAGGCACATGTATGGTAGGAACTTACAAAGCATGCACAAATGTAACTTGTTGCAGTACTACTAGAATGGTAGAGAAGACGCAGGGGATTTATACCTTGACCAATATGATACTCGTCAGGGGGCACTTGATGAACGACATGTGTGCTTGTCTGAGCGTGGTGATATCTTCGTTGGAGGGGAAGTCGAGCACAAGTGATAAGATGTCTTCGTGGACGTAGTCCACCTGTACCCTCTTGTAGCCCTTCCCCAAAGGCTGACCATGCACTATGTTGGTCTCCTTGCATGGAAATGCAACCCCGCGTGCAGCCTTGACGGGAATTCTGTTCTCTGTTAGGGTGAGCTGGCACTTGGCAAGCGCCGCAAAAAGTGCAACTTGAGGAAAAACATTGTGAGAGCTACACTGCATCTTTAAGTCAGAGAAATTAATTATTACCATTAGCTGGAGATCAATCTTATCATTTTTAGAACTGCAACTACTGGGTCGGGGTACAAGCTTCTCTACTAGAGGCGAGGGCATCTAGCTCTGACTTTGGGAGATTATCGCCATCATCTTGACCCTTATACGCTCCTCACGTGCCATCATCTCCTCCCTCATCTACTCCTTGATCTCCTCCCTCAGCTGCTCCCTGATCGTGTCCATGAGACGCTCTCCACGAGCCTCTCATGATCTTGATCTGGCACTCGCAGCGTCATCTCGGAAGTAGGACTTCTTCGTATGCTCCGCCCTTGCGGCAAGCACCCTGCCCTTATGGTCGGGCTTTCCGTTCCTAGATGACAGGATGTCCTTTGACCCTTGGCTCTGAAAGGTCCCCTGCTCTTTCTGCTGTCTTACCTCCTCCTGCAAGAAGCGAGTACGAATCAGATCTGAAATACAACAGGTTGGGTCAACTGCAATGTACTAAGTTAGATATCTTACTATGGTGGAGATGAAGTGTGCGGTAGCGGGGTTTGCAACTACCCATCAGTAGTTTTCTTTGTCCTCGCTAATACCCAGTCATGTGCTTGCTCCTTATATATGTGTGATTAAGTCATCGCTGTCCTGGAGTTCGCGCATTCCTTGGCTAGTCGGCCCACTCTACCTTCTTCCCCTCATAGTCACCCAAATTGAGGTGGTGCGCATGCGTGTTATGCCTCTGGATAGCGATGTTTTTTTGTTGCAGCTCCTTCGCCTTGGGCGTACCTTTCACCCTTGTGAACTCTTCTCAAACATCAGGACTCACAAACGGATACCTCTCGAAAGGAGTACAACGTTTCAGCACGTACTCACTGTTCATGATGACCCTGAAATGCCTCAAGGCCACACCCATCCTCTTCAAAGCGTATCGCCTCGCATTGCTTTCATCTTCATCTTTTATAATCCATTTGCTTTTAACCTTATCCTACAGCCGATTCTTTTGCTTGGTGCTAACTTCCTTTCTCCAATCCTTAACAGTTATGAGCACTCTCTCCCTCACCAATTAGCCGAGAATGACCAGTATCACCCCCTATACTTGGGAGGACCCGTGCAAACCCTGTGGCATTGAAGTGGAGAACCTACGTTATTCTCCCTATGGCCCCTTTCTTCAGTCCTCAGGCCTTCCTCACCTTACTTGGCCTCTCAACATTTGGAACTTGGGTCACCCCTAAGTAGCACATTCTACTGTCTGGCGATGAGTCGATGCTCTCTAATTATGACATTTTGAATATGTGTATATCTAACATGGTCATATATATAACTTGAGAGAGCAATTCATAGCTATTATGTAGACTTGATAAAGAATCATGTAAAGTAATAGATTAACGGATGATGTAAAAAGAAGTCTATCTATTGACCAACTAAGCACGTATCAACAATAACTCCTAATATCTAAATAGGTTAGGTTCTAATCCCATTCGAGAATATGTGGTTCGGGCAAGTTCTTAAGCTGTTGTACAACTCCAGAGAAAATTTTGGTAGAATCTTCTCACTATTCTCCGGATACACGTCTCAACAACATGTCAAGAGGGGTGTGTATCCGGAGAACAAAGAGAGACGCTACCAAATCTACTCGAGTTGTATAGCGCTTAGAACTTGCTCAACCACATATCCTCAAACCGTCCAAAAAACGTGGACAATTCAAGACTACATGCTTATAAATATGCTATTTTGATCAGCATATTTATAAACAAGCACCTCAAACAGTGATGTAGGTTACATAACCTAAACTCTAACATCATACTGAGATAAAAATAAAAGTAATATGCCAAAAATAAACACATGTAATATGCTAAAAATAAACTCTAACATAGGATCAAGAGAAATTGCATTAGCTACAAGTATGTACAAGCACAAAAAAAAAAGTATATATCGGTAGGACATGTCATATATGTCAATAGAAAATGATCCTATGGCTGTATATGAAAAGCTTATCAAAAGTTGTTTGCTACAAAATCACATGTAAAAATCTGCATAATTGGCCTTGCACTTAACTGACATGCATGGCGAATCATACTAAAATAATATACTTTCCAAGTGTTCACACATAACTACCAGTGTACTAATAGTACCATTACAATATCTTGCAATCCATATGAAAAATGACGAATATTGATCTGCATCAAAGAATTGCATTCCTTGCCAAAACTAAATGTTAAGCAGAATCGATCTCCATACATCATCTGAAAGTTAAACAATTGCCATGTCCAATTGAATTACCATGCTGCTACATTTAGATTAATAAAGAACAGAAGAAGATAAACAATGAAACGCAAACTCATGTGTCCCAGACTCCCATTAGCATCTGTTAGTTATCACTAGACCTTCCAATGCCAATTCAACCAAATTATCAAAAATGATTTTTTTTTGTTTAGACAAACTCAAATGAATTAGCATAACCTTTAGATAGATGAAAACAAGTGAACTGTTAGTGTCAGTTGAATAATGTGCCACACTGCCACTACATGGTTCCTAATCTTTGCTCCCACACTTCAACAGCTTACTTCCTCTAAATTTCAAGAAATGCAATGAGGTACAGTGGTACAAACACCACATCACAAAAAAGAAACATGTAGAAACCCATTGCATCCAAACCACCAAAAGGGTAGTTGAGGCAAGAGGTAGGAACTATCGAGGTGTACCGCACGCTCAGGAGGACGGAGATGAGGTGGCGGTGAATTGACCTAGGCTCGGTAGGTTACGTGGCTGGGGGAGGAGCCGCTGGTGGGGGGAAGCGGTCACCGAGCCCGTGGGAGGAGCCGCTGATGGGGGGAAGCAGTCACCGAGGCCGGGGGAGGAGATGCCGGTGGAGGGAGGAGGTCATCGGTGAGGGGAGGAGGCACAGGTGGGAGGAGGCGCCGGTGGGAAGAGGTGCTAGGTTTGGAGAGGGGTGTGGGTGGGGAAAGCAAAACCTATCCGAACGCGCGGCCATGAGCATTAAACCTGTCTAAAGGGCAATGCAGTCGGTTCCAAAAGAAACCAACAGCAATGAAAGCAAATCACAATCAATTTTAAAAGCGAAACTGACACAAATGAAAGATTTTTCCACCGATACAGATACTGCCCTTTTCCAATTTGTTTTAAATTTGGAACTGACATAGATGATGTATTTTTCAATTGGTTTTACAAATGGAACCTACACAGATGATGAGTTTGTCCAATCGGTTTTACAATATGAACCGATACAGATACTACCCTTTTCCAATCGGTTTTAAATTTGGAACCGACACAATAATGTATTTTTTCAATTGGTTTTATGAGTGGAACTAACACAGATGACGAGTTTATCCAATTGGTTTTACAATATGAACCGATACACATAAAGGATTTTTCCAATTGGTTTTAAATGTGGAATGACACAGATGATGTATTTTTTTCAATTGGTTTTACGAGTGGAACCGACACAGATGACGAGTTTGTCCAATTGGTTTTACCATCTGAATCGATGCAGATAAAGGATTTTTCCAATCAGTTTTACCAGTGCAACCGACACAGATGATGGGTTTTTCTAGTCTGTTTTACTATTAATTTTTGAAATTGGTTTTCCAAATAAAAGCAACAAATATACTTTTTCCAATCGGTTTTCCAGTAAAACCAATACAGATGAATTTTTTTCGATTCAGTGCAGGAGAGTGCAGAGTAATTACTATGCATGTGAGCTGATGGCTACGGGCAAGATAGGCTGTAGGCATTTATGTCAGTTTTAAACCAAAATCGGCACAAATATCTAATTAGTACTATCGGTTTTTAATAGAAAACCGCTACAAATTTTGATCATTATCAGTATTGGTTTTTCACCAAAAACCGACACAATTGTTGATCCTTGTCACTATTGGTTTTTGCAACAAAAACTGACTAAAATGTAGTCAACTGCACTATTGTTTTTTTTCAGACAAACCATGAAGTTTGAATTTTCAAAATTATTTGATCAAAAAGTGAAAAGGCCATAACTTTTGCAAATATAGTTGGAATTATTTGAAATTTTGCAAAAACATACTTTGAGATACTACAAATCTTTTCCAAAAAGAATTTTGCAAAAAAGAGTTAGTATTGAAAACAGATGCCAAAATTCACTTCATAGGCATGATTTTTGCTTAAAGAGTAGAAAAGAGAAAAATTTTCCAAATAAAGTCCTGTTTTTTTCAAAATTTTCACAAATGAACTTTGGACTAGTTAGAAACTTTCCCAAAAAGAATAATTTAAAAAGAATTTTCTTTTAAAATATATGGCAAAATGTGCTCAGAGGCATGAACAAATGACAAAAAAATCCGGTCCACAAGGTCAAACTGATACAATGCTAGAATATGACCTACACCTTTAATAGTAGTTTTTTGGCTACATTCAAAATCAAATAACTTAGGATCAGTTGGTCTTTCAAAAATCTTTTGAATAAGAGAATTGTTACGACTGACTAACTAGTAAGTAGATTTCAAGTATGCCACAATGTTCCATGTGAGATGCCAACAATACAACTGTACCCAAATAAACGACACAATAAAATAGACCTGTTAAACAGTAACGGCCATTAAAATGTATAAATGGCCCAATAAAATGAACAAACACCAAATAGTTTCTTTATTTACAATTCAACTCTTCTTGATAACATACACGCATATAATTTGTTCCATGTGTTTCATCGTCACTGCTAAGACAGGCCCCATCTGCGAACAAAGGTATTTCATCGAACTGGTTGTACTCTTCTTCATCTACCACATTTTCAACTCCAACAATCCGTCGCTTGCTATGAAGGACGTGTAACCTTGGATTGGCTGGATACATACGTAAAAGACTTGATTTGCTTGCTTCGTAAGGACGAATAGTTCATCTTTGTAGGTGAGTCTATTGAGGTTCACAAGAGTAAAACCTCTCTTGTCGATCTTCACTTTATGTGGAAGTCCCACCCACTTACATCGGAACAATGGAACTTGGTATATTCCATAATCGATCTCCCAAATTTCTTCAATCATCTTGTAGTAAAAGTTTATTGCTATTGAGGATCCTCCTTTGAAGTGATCATTAGAAAAAGCATCTATAATCACTCCACTATTTTGGACAGTATTCTTGGCATCTTGACTCTCAGTGTAAAAGGTGTAGCCATTAATATCTTATCCCTACCATGTCTGTACATTAAATCTTGGTTCGTTAGCCAACCATTTGACATTCTCACTAATGAAGACTATTGCCTTTTCTTTGAACCATGTGAGAAATTGATAGTTGCGCTCTCGCGTGATGGAAAGCTCATTCATATGTGGATTCTCTTCTCGTAATATCAACTTGTGCTGCTCGATGTATCCTGCAACTTCTGCGCTGTACTACAAGATTGTCAAATGCGCTTTGCAATACATATCAAACCATGGCCTCATTAGTTTGGACCCAAAGTTTCCTTTGCCAGCAAGTTTGCTTTCATGGCGACATACAGGAACATTGATTGCTTGTCTTTTTTTCTAGATAGTCTATGCAGAACTTAATAACCTCTTTAGTCCCATACCTTCAACAATACTACCCTCAGGTTTCGACCAATTCTTCACGTCTGACTTTACTATACCTATGCACCTCTCGAACAGATACATGTACCATAGAAATGTAGGTCCACACATCTTAATCTCTCTAACAAGGTGTACAACAAGGTGGACCATGACGTCGAAGAGTATTGTGGGGAAATGCATCTCAAGCTAACATAGAGTTTACACCATCTCACTCTGTAAGTTGTCTAGCATATTAGGGTCAATAATCTTGCAAGAAATTGCATTGAAGAAATAACATGGCCTCGCGATTGCCAACCTGACATCCTCTAGCAAAATATTTCTGATTGCAACAGAGAGCATTTGGGTCATCAACACATGATAGTCATGAGAATTCATAACAAGCAACTTCAAATCATTCATGGACACAAGCTTCTTAATATTTTCAAAGTTTCCTGATGGAACTTTAATACCTTGGAAACACTTACAAAAGTCTTCTTTCTCCTTCTTCGATAAGGTGTAGTATGTAAGGGATGTACAGACCTTTTCCTTCCTCCTCAATCACTACAAGCTTGGACCTGATTCCCATGTAGGCCATGTCGTGGTGAGCATTGACACCATCCTTGGTCTTCCTAGGTATGTTCAACAGGATGCCAACCAAATTATCGTAAACATTTTTCTCAACGTGCATCATATCAATACAATACCGGATATCTAACTCCTTCCAATATGGTAAGTCCTAAAATATCGACCTCTTCTTCCAAATGGTCCTAGAACGAACAGATTTATGGCTCTTTCCATACTAAACATCGATATCCTCCACACATGAATATACTTGCCTTCCACTTATAGGCTGCGGGGCGAACGAACTTCCCTCTTCCCATCAAATTTGTCATCCATCTTACGGTATCGATGACTTCAAGGTAGAAACCTACCCGTATACATAGTTTCTTGGAATTCAGTAACCATAGGTTCTTAGTCTCCTCTTCATAAATAGGACACACTTTAGCTCCTTTCATACTGTAACCCGCCAAATTACCAAAGGTTAAAAAATCATTTATGGTGCAAAATACCATACCCTGTAGGGTGAAGTGCTCTCTTTTGTACGCATCCCACACTACGACCCCCTCGTTCCACAATTTTACCAAATCCTCGATTAGTTGAGCATGGTACACATCAATATCATTTCCCACTGTTTGGGTCCCGAGATTAGCAATGACATCATGATACACTTCTGCTTCATGCACAACCAAGGAGGGAGATTGTAGATGCACAACAGAACTAAACAGGTACTGTGAGGACTGCTCATGTTACCAAATGGATTTATTCCATCGGTATTCAATCCAAATCTTATGTTCCTCATTTTGGCACTAAACTCCTCATGTTTCCAATAGATATTTCTCCATTGAGCTGAATCGGCAGGATGTCTCAGCTTACCATCTTCTTTTCAAGACTCATAATGCCAACACAATAATTTTGCCTCTCTAGGATTTGCAAACAACCGCTCCAAACAGGAAATGATGGGCAAGTACCACAATGCCTTTAGTGACCTCTTCACTGTCATCGCCTCGGCTCTTACGCTTCTTATCAATATGCTTTTTCTTTTGTTTGTACCGGGCACACCACAAACTAGACAAACGTGCGTTCCTGATGCGCATTACGGTATAAAATGCAATCATTTGGACATGCATGTATCCTTTCTATTTCCATTCCCATGGGACATAATAGCTTCTTCACTTCGTAAATACTTGTTAGCAACTCGTTTCCCTCTGGAAGCAGATCCAATAGAAGAACGGAAGTGCATTGAAACTTGTATCTGTCCAATGGTATTTGGCCTTCAATTTGAACAATGCAAATACTGAACCCAACTTGGTGTATTCCACTTTGCATCCTGAGGACAGCGTTTTGGCATCGTCTTCCATCAAGCTTTTAGATTTTTCAAACTCTCTTTCTATGTAATTTCCCTCCATATCCTGTAACATTTGCTCCAAATTGTCCTCCTCAAACATATTACACTGCAACTTGTCATCGGGTTCCACCATGTCTTCATTGCATACTGAAAGGGTGCTACCTGTCTCCCCGTGATGGATCGAACGTGCGTAATTCCTCGTGAAGCCACGTCAAATCAGGTGATCTTAATTTGAGTTGAATTGTTAAATCTCCTAAGATTGTTGCAATCAATACAAGGACAAATATATGAAGTTTAAACCCCCTCTTCACCATGTCCTCTTTTGCAATTTTTTTGAACTCCTCAACACCCCTCTGAAATTCAGCACTCAGACGGCTTTTTGATACATCCATTCCTCATGGTCCATCTGCAATTAGATTTCGCACAACAAATTAAGGAAAAACTAGAGCGAGCTGGCTTGCTATTTCTAATATTGAGACATCATTTCTATATTACTTTTGCAAAATAAAGGACGGGTTTCAAGATATATAAATGTACTCCTAATCGATACCTAGCTTCTTCCCTAGTTAAGAGAGCTTTCAATTCCCTAGTTAGGAGACATACATCTTAAACATCAACAATGATATCAAATAAACTAATTATATAGTGTAGTAGCTTGCAAATCTTTTGACTTCAATGAGACAAAACAAAGGTGCCAACGATTTACTTCTAATCTCTAAATAGGTTAGGTCCTAATCCGATTCGAGGATATGTGCTTTAGACAAGTTTCTAAGCCATTACACAACTCCAGAAAAAATTTCGACAGTATCTCCCCACTGTTCTCTAGATACACATCTCGACAACATGTCAAGAGGGGTGTATATCTAGTGAACACCAAACAGATGCTACCAAAATCTTCTCTAGAGTTGTACAACAGCTCAGAAACTTGCCCTAACCACATATCCTCAAATTATCCAAAAAACATGGATAATTTGAGACTGTTTGCTTATAAATATACCATTTTGATTGATATATTTATAAACAAGCACTCTCGAATGAGAGACATAGGTTTCGTAGCCTAAACTCTAATATTCATCATATGACAACAATAATAATTCCAGATTAACATGAGAGCACTACAATGATAATTAAATAGATGTGTGTCGGTCAAATAAAGAGTGTGAAATCTGATAGGATATACATGTTCCAGTGCAACCTAAACTTTCTTCGCGACATATCAAACTTACCTAGTGCAAAATTAAAGGGGTTTGCAGGAATGCTCACATTTTGAAGAAAACCACAAATTCTACAAAAAGAGTGGAAATCTCCTTAAACTAGGACTTCAAATTTACCCTCTTAACGCATCCACCCTTGAGGATTTCAAAATTTCTCACTCAAGTATTGCTTCCAACCAAAATATGTCTTGTTTTTTCGGGTGGCGGTAGAGAAATCTCCTCTGGAACAACAACAGAGGAGAGTTTAGCCCGAGGAGTATAAATAAACTAGCGAGGCTCATTAAAATCGGTTCTCACTTAAGAAGCGATAGTGATGTGCATGCTCATAACTATCAGTTCTTATATAAGAAGCGACAGTGATGTGATCATGCACAACACAATCGGTTCATATCTGAGAAGTGATAGTGATGTACATGCTCATCACTATAGGTTCTCACATAAGAACCGAATGTGATGTGAGAAGCGGTAGTGATGTGCATGCTCATCACTATCGGTTCTCACATAAGAACCGATTGTGATGTGCACTGCGGTTCAGTGCACATCACTATTAGTTCTAGCAAAAGAAACAATAGTGATGATCATGTGCATATCAGTATCGCTTCTCACATAAGAACCAATTGTGATATGCCTAGTGCTACATCACAATCGTTCCTAACCTGAGAACCAGTAGTGATTATTATTAACACACCTCCTAAGTTATCTATCACAATCATTTTTTCCTAAAAACTTAGGAACCAACTCAGATGAAGTGATAGTGATGTTCCATTCTGTAGTAGTGTTAATTTATGTCTAAAATGTTATTGTAGTTTGTACCAAAAAGTCCATCACATGTAGCAAACTATAGCTCTACTCCTTTTTGTTTCTCCCTTCAAAGTCATGTAATTCTTGAAAACCGTATGAACATTAATTCCAAAAAGATATTTTTAAGTAATGGAAATGTAGATGGGAGACAATTGTAGTCAACAAGAAAAAATATGTTTACTTATTAAGTATATCTCACGCAGGTTGAAAGTCATGTTTACTCCTCAACATAGAATCAAGGTAGTAAAACTTATTATTTCTTGGTACAATGACCAAGACAACTCAATGGAACTACATGTCACACGTCATGAAGACATCCCACCTAAGTTTAGAATGCGTATGGAAGCACTGATCTAGGGTAAAGACTGAATAAAGCACTCACCTCTGATTTTACACTGCAAGTATGTACTCCTTATTAACATGAGCTTGAAACCCTCATGATATGTAGTAAAAAATGAAGTTTCCATATTGTCTTATTGTCTCCTTAGCAATCAAGCTGGGGTCCAGGAATCCAACCAGTTTCCATTTTCATGCTGCAAATTTGATCTTCTATATTTATAGGTAGACCAATTGATATTACACATTTATCTATATAAATAATGTAATGGACCTTAGGTGTAGAATGATAGATACTTGCATCGCCCAGGACCATAGGATTGAGAAGTCTAGCTCAATGAGGTTGAAGAGCTAAAATAAGTCCTCAAAGTACACTGAAAATGGGCCTCCGAGAATTTGACCATGAAACCCGAAGCAGCATTTGACTTGTTGGCCTTCTGCATGTATCACCCATGCAAAGCATGGCATGCCATACCAAGAGTTCAAAAGACCGAGTTGGGAACCAAGGGCTTTCCTAATGTGAATTTCAAGGGTCCCTAGGGCTTCGGTAGATCCTTTTGAGGCTAGTTCTTCATGGATTTGCTCTTCTAAAACTCCAACAACTACTAGCATGACCTATATACATTGGTGGGAGGAGCGAATGCTTGTAGAGGTGAAGGAGGGCTTGTTTGCCGAGGTGGAGGAGGGCTTAGTTGCTAAGGCAGACAGTCTAGCTGGCTAGGAGGTGAGTGGGTGCTCCTCATAGGAGATATCTCCATGTCAAGGAAGATGTCCTTCTTGGGCCATTGCACAGGCGTGTGGATGGCATCCCTGAGCGTTATGATCACATGGTTCAGTAGCTTCCCTAGTGGGACAGCCTTTGAAAGGTTCGTGGACATTATCCACCTGAACCATTTCAAAAGCAGCTGCCCGAGGGGAACTATGGACCATCGTCCCAACTAGGCATGGAAACGCCAAACCATGGCCATCCTCGACCGAAAAGGAGCCACCAATGTGCAGCTAAATCCTACAGGAGCTGGGTGTCTACAAAATAGAACACCATCAAGGTAATATGAGTACACAGAACCTGATAGCAAGATATGTTATCACAAAAGTAAATCTGACATTACCTTTGTGATATGTTATCACAAAGGGGGGAGTGAAGGGAGGTGCACTATTTGATAGCACATGGATATGTCCTCACCAATACTTTGGTAAGGGTAACCTTAAATTAGAAATACCCACAGAGCTTAATATGCTAACTAACACAACTGCAACCATGAACACCAAATTCCAAACAACAACCTTCCCAGGGCTATAAATTTCAAACCACTCATCCAAATCTAGTGTTCAATAACTCTAAAAAAGCTTAAACAATGATCAACATCTTTTATATTGTGACAAAATTATGGAACAGGATGTAGATACCCAAATCAAGCCCACTAGTTCATACAACAGTACACTTAATTGAATCCCAATGTCAATAAAACTGTCTCTATCACTAACTATTTACCTCAATCCCACATGACGATGAGCATTAGCTCATTTGGTCGAAGGCCAGTTGTGCCAGCAACCCAAGTGGTGAGTTTGATCCTAGATCGACTCACAGGCCTCATCCTAAAAATAAAAATTAGTATGGGTACACACATGTTTGTACATATAGTGGATAACGTGTTCCCATGCTCCAGAGGCTCTGGAGTCTCTAATCAATTTCCTTGGCATGTGTAGAAAGTGTATACACATGTGCGTGCGTGTAGTGTGCGTTTGTGAAGTGTGTGCGCATTGTGTGCCCATCCTTGTACCCTAATAAAATGCATGGGAGCCCCTGACCTTTAAACACACTGGAGCCAGGGCTGCAGCGTGCATGCCAAGATTGGCAGATTACACTAACCTTGTAATTAAGACAACATCATTTTTTGCTTTAGTTCATTCATATGTAAAATAGCTATTAAAGTTATAGTACCAATATATGCATTGTGAAAGTCATATCTAACAGCCATTCATGACTACAGGCTGTAAGGGATTTTGAAGATGCCGTCAAACAACTGCTTGATCTTTTGCGTGATAGCGATGGTAAAGGCAAAACTAAAGCATTCCTCTTTCGTGGCTGGTATGGTCTGGGGGCATCTGTTGTTCTTAGAGCTGTAGCCGAACTCCTAAAATCCACAGCAAGTGATTCTAGCACAAGAAATCATTTTGGCAAAATTATCCATGTAGACTGCTCTCTGTGCAAAAGCAGACGGGCGATGCAGAGGACTATTGTGGAGGAGCTAAACCTTCATCATTTAATGCCCACATTTGATAAGCAAGATGAGGAAGATGATTTCAGAGGGGTTGATGATAGCTCTAGATTAGAGATAACAAGCATCGGAAGTGTGATCCATGAATCTCTAGTAAACGCAAGATTTTTGTTGATTTTTCATTATGGGGGAGATGAAGAGATTGATCTAGCAGAGTGTGGAGTTCCTGGTTTTGGTAATGGTAAACTGTTATGGACCAATAATGGAAGATTTCAGCTCTCACACGGAGAACAGAAGCTAAAGTCCAGTTCTGTTCAGATATCTATGTATTTCATCCCCGACGTTCATCCATATTACAGTGAACAAGTGCATCGTTTATTGCATAGAGAATCTGTTGAAGTGATTGGTTACACCGACATGGATGACATTGCCCCAGCAATAGTTGTGGATTGCTTCTTGTACTCACTGTTCCTGACAGAACAACTACGTGGAAACTCTGTAAGCGTTGATTATGACTGGGCTACTCATGCTTGCAACTATTGGATATGTGATGGAATCCTCCAAGGTGACAGAGCTTGGGAGATTGGCAATGCATTGTATGGAGTGATACGACAGTTGGGCTATTCTTCAGATGAAACAAAACTTTTGGCAGACTGTTTGGATCAAGGAATAAAACCCTATAAAGGCTGGAATTCAACCACCTCAAACAACCCAAGAGCACATATAGAAATATACAGTTGCATCCCCTTATACCATTCAGGCACCATACTATCTCATAATATCTCACCTGTTCCTGCTAGTGTATCATCCTATTTCCTTACATTTGGGGGATACAGTCAACCAGAACTACGGAATGATTTGTTTCAACTGGCTAGCAACCTCCGTGTGCTAAAACTTTGCAAGTGTAGCTTTGATTTTTCATCACCTCCTTTCCTCTGCTGCCACAACCTCAGATTCCTTTGGCTCGACCATTGTACAAACACAGGGAAGGAGCAAGGTGAAGGGCCATGTTTCCCAAACTTGTTGGTGCTTGATTTACGTTCCACAAATTATCTCTTATTGCCCCAGATGATAGAACTGATGACCAATCTCAGGGAGCTAAATACAAAGGGAATCTCATGGAGGACTATAATTCAAGCATGGAGAAAGCTACAGAACCTTCACAAGCTCCGAGTAATCGAATCTTCAGAAGTAATCACAGTGAACAGTTGCTCTTTCATAGATATGAATAATCTGGAGCTCCTTGACCTGTCTGGCAACACTCGCATGGAATCATTGCCTGCAGTATCTTCAGCAAGAAGCCTAAAGATGCTTGTTCTTGATGGTTGTTCCAATCTGGAGCATATTGTACTTGAAAAAGCTCTATTGCTCGAGATTTTTAGCTTTGATGGTTATGGCCCAGCAGAGAACTGGACGCATCCCATACAACTGCCAGAAAAGGAATTGCGTCCCAAGCATCGTGAAGCTCCATATGCCAAGGTCACAAAGATCTCCCTAGAGGGTTGTGCTCGACTGCGTAGTGTATTCTTGCGTGCGTTGCCCAATTTGAAGGTGTTGAACCTCTCTGGTACGGCCATCAAAACACTTGACCTCGATGCAATGGAGGTCCCACAGCTTAAGAAACTATTCCTACTAGGATGTGAGCAACTTTGGAGCCTACTCTGGGAAGGTTATAGCCCTAGATTGGAAGTGATGCATGTAGACACTCGGGGGGGAGGCAAGACCAATGGTATGTTGTGGAGAACAGAGAGGTTTGTTGACATCAAGACATCTATTACTTTTACAGATGGAAGATTCAGTTGGTCAGTCATGAAGACAGTTAACAACTTCGATAAGGTGCACATCCATGTGTCTTCTGTGTTGCATAGTCATGTTAGCATCACCAAAAGTATTGAGGTGATTGGCCCCAACCAAGTGGACATGCTCCCAACAGGACCCTTGTTGCCGTACAAGGATATTGACCTTGCAGAGGATGTTGCATGCTCAGCCTTGATGTGGGATCACCAACAGCTTGAGGCTTTGGATGTGCATATTGAGATTGGTGAAGGAAGCCAAAATTTAGAGAGTATGCAAGACAACAAAAATTTTATACAATTACTTAATGTGAGAGTTCAATCATTGCATGTGCATGACAGTTCCTCAATCACGCCTATCACTCCAAGTCCAGTATTTTGTTCCCAGCTCAAATGGTGTCATGTTGAGAGGTGCCCCAAGCTGCACACTCTCTTTACTTGTTGCAAAGAAGAAAATTACAATTTTCTTAGCTTGAAGACATTTTCAGCGTGTGATCTCCCGATGGCCCATTGCATTTGGAGCAAAAGAATTACTAATAACAGGTGTGCTTCTTGCTTGTTCCCCAAACTAGCAATAGTTCTCTATAGCTTTTCAATACATGAAACATGACATTACACCCAAAATATTCTGTAAATTACCTTAGGCATGGCCATGCAAGGGACCACTACTACTGCTAGAGCTTATAGCTATTATAGCTGAGAACTATACAATATCTTTCCTGTTTATTTATTTCTTTTCATGGCATGTTTACAATATAATTCTATTTATATCAAATTATAAAAATTGATTATTTTCAATTAAAATGGGTTAGTATACAAGATTTACTTGACTACTCTGTTTTGGATACGTATAGGTTTTAATGATATATTGGATTGTATTTCTCTTGTTTGTTTTATTTGTAGTTTATTATATTAACTGTTGATTATTAGGTTCATACTTAATAGAACCGTGCTTTGTATATGATTTTTTCTAGGATTATGATATAATAATATTCAATATCTTTGTTCTAGATTGTCATGTTTCTGTTTTGCTAGTGTTATTTAGTTTAAAGAATTTAGACAACGCCAAAAACAAATTAATTAGTTTTTGAAAAAAAATCACTATGTGGTATAGCTTCCGCAATATCTACAATTTCTTGGTTGTTATTTGTCAAATGTTTCCATGATGCCGTCATAATCATGATCCATAACAATGGATCCTGTCACAGCTTTGGAAGCCTACAACACGTATACCTGCAGAATTGCCCCAGGCTGTTGTTCGTCCTTCCCATTTCCTTCACCTTGCCAAGCTTGGAGACCCTCCAGATCGCGTACTGCCGTAATCTCAAACATGTTTTCCCATTGGACGACGAGGACCCCAACGAAATAGCAGCTGGTGTCACATTCAACAAACTGAAACACATCAAGCTACAACATCTCCACAATTTGGAGCAGATATGCGAGGCTAGATTGATCGCACCGGCATTGAAGACGATCAGCCTCAGGGACTGCTGGGTCCTGAGACGCCTGCCGACTGTGGCACGTCAAGGTCATAAGCCGATCGTGGACTGTGAGAAAGACTGGTGGGATAAGCTCCAGTGGGACGGCTTGGAGGACAACCATCATCCATCGCTCTTTGAGACACGCCACTCGGCTTACTACAAGAAAACCATCCCAAGGGGCTCACTTCTAAGGTTTGTTGTTCATGGATACATATAGATAGATTGAGCAAGTGCAATTAATTTGCTATCTAATAATTTTTTTTATTTTCCTTCTTCATTTTCTAGGTAATTTGCTGTGCTGCTCTTGCCTGTGCTGTTCTGCAGTGGAAGGGAGGTCAGCTAATAGTTTACTACTGTTACGAGTTGTCTCACAGCTCTTGATGTGTTTCCCATTGCTGTGTGTTTGCGAGTGTGTTTGTGTTTTATAGTGTGGCTCGCGTGCAAGTTATGTTGCTACAAGCAGTCTTGCACAATGAATAAATGGTGTGTTTGCTTTTCACCAAGCTACCTGATTTGGGTATGCTTGAATTGGTGTGTCAAGCACTGGTGCGGAATACACAATCAAGCTGGTCTGTTTGGAATAAGGTGGTGTGCAGCATATACTACATTGTTTTGTGTGTTCAATCCTGAAAGTTTGAGCGCGGATGATCTGGTGCTATCGTCATGTACTAATATGTTGAACTAGCTTATCTTTTTTTTTCCTGCCGAGTTTCTCTAGTAATCATCAAAAGATGGAACTGTTTTGATACTTAGAAACAGAGTAGTTCTTAGAGATAAATCGATTCCGATTTCCTGCTGCAGCAAAATTGCACATGTATGCTGAATCTACATCAGCTGTGCTCATGGGCCGAAGATAGTGTTCATGAAATGCTAATAATACATAGGAGATGTGGTCATGGAACTCTCCGAGAAACCAACAACGTCAATCTTTTGTGATTGCCGAAAGTAATTTAGTGAAACAACCATGATTTTATTAACTCAAATATCATCATTAACATAAATTGACGGTCATTAAAATAAAATTTAGTAACAAAGATTAATTGCATATATTAATTATTACAACTTTGTACAATTGAGTGAATTACATGTCACAAAAATTTAATTACAACTTAAAACGCAAATTACATGAATGATTAATTACATTGCAGAAATAAAAATTTCTAAAATCTTCTCTTGCACCAATGTCCTTCAGCCCTGCACGTCAATAAAAATTTCACCCATAAATAAAAGCAGTGAATTAATATAGCAAGAGAAATAAAATAAAGTTAGAATTGCTGTCAGTCCTGTATATATGGCATAGCTCACTGAGATACTAGATTCGTCTGAGGTCAAATCGGCACCTCTCGCGAATTTAGATTATATCATCCGGCAATTATACAATCCTGTTTTAATCCGTAGGCACACGTATATTAAAAATATTGTGCGGTAGAAACATGTATTACCCTCAGTGAAATAGTAAAAATTGCAGTAAAAAAGATAGGATTTAAGCACTATGCCTTAAGGACAACACACCCAAAATACAGAGCCCCTAGCTGAATGCTCCCGGTCCAGAGACTTTTCTTGTAAGGCAACCAAGCCTTAGGCATATAAGGTAAGCCTCAAAGCAAACCATCAGGCAATGCCACAGGAACACACCTCCAGCCAACACCAAAATCACAAAGCCATTAGTGATCAAGCACACTACAACACGTCGGGCTTCCGATGGCGCCTATAAATGCCTTTAAAACTTTATAAATGCCTTAAAAAGATTTTAGATGGCATTTACATGGCGTCAAGAAAAATGGCGTTAGGAAAAGTAATTGGCGGCGCTTAATTATCCACGGCGTTTATAAGTGCCGTGGAAGACTCTAACCCGGCGCTTATAAGTGCCGGGTTCCTCTATCATGGCACTTTATAAGTGCCGGGTTCTTCTATATATGGCGCTTTACAAGCCGGGTTTTATCTAGCATGACGCTTATAGCTTACCGGGATCCTCTATTCGTGGCATTTAAAATCATAGGTGCACAATGACTTCCTAGGAGGTCACCCATCTTATTACTACTCTTGTCCAAGCACGCTTAACTTCGAGTCTTTATAAGATCTAGTACTTTAGTGGTGGTATGATCACATCTCGATATATAATGCGCCCCTCCTCCCTTAACCCCTGCTAAACACCAACACCGGTTTTTAATTATTTTAAATTAGCAAACTATTGAGGTAATTAGCAAAATCATCATACGATAAGATCTCCAATTATATTCTTTTGGGCACCAATTCTAGTTTGCAAATACGAAATCCGAGTATATTTCTTAAAATAGACATAACTTTTGACTCGTACCTCCAATCGGGGCGTTCTTTGGCTCATTGGAAAGATAACGAAAAGTAGCATCTGAAATTGATAAGTGTCACAAAATCAGATGGTCGAAAATTTTTGAATTTTCAAACAAAATATCAACGAAAATTGAATTTTCGGACAAAATTTGAAATTTTAGACAAAATATCATCGAAAATGAAATATTTGGACAGAAATTATTGCAAATGGAATATTAGTTTCAATTATTTCAAATATAATATTATTTAATTTCAATTCTTTCAAATTCCCCGGTGTGGTATTCACGTTTATAAACGCCGTGGTAGAGTCTACCACGACGCTTATAAACGCCGAGGAATTCCACTCTATACCGGCGTTTATAAGCACCGTGGAAGACTCTAACCCGGCATTTATAAACGCCGGTATAGAGTGGAATTCCCCGGCATTTATAAGCACCGTGGAAGATTGAACCGGCTTATAAATGCCGGTATAGAGTGGAATTCTGGCGCTTATAAGCCTAGAAGAAGACTCTAACCGCGCTTATAAATGCCGTATAGAGTGGAATTTCGCATTTATAAGCCTGTAGATTTCTAACCGGCGTTTATAAACGCCAGAATTAAATTCTAATGATAAAAATGCCGCTTTAGTTTTATTAGGGCGTTTAGATTAAACTGAAATCCATGTTATCTTGTAGTTCACAACCAGAGCCGAAGGTAAGGAGAAGGTTAAGCCTGCCGAGCTACCACCAGAGCAATAAAAGGAGCAAGCAATTATGTTCCATCTTCTTCATCAACACATTCGACGAGTGCCCATGGCATGGGTATCCCAATGCCCACGAAAGTATGTGGCCGCCAGACCGTATATGGGCCGCCTTAGCACCAAAGCCTCGAGGAGGAGCCGACCGACCAATCCACACACGGGCGCCTAGTTCCACTGTCGACTCGAAGCGTACCGACTGCGCCTAGGTCTGGGCGCCCACAACCACTGGCGATGGCAACCCGAGGGCATCCCGACCAGAGGGTCGGACCGACCGGGAACCCCGGCCTAGTTCAGGCCATCTTCAGCAAGGAGCAGACGTCAAATCATCGGGAAGCGGTTTTGTACTGGTCACCTACCCTGCTGATGCAACGGCTCAAGACGACCGAAAGCGAGAGGCCGCAGACCTTCCCAAGGCAATTTCCGAAGGTCGGCGCCCCGATGTCACACCGACTACAAAGACAGAGGGCGTACGCTGCTTCCGAGGAATGGACCGCACCACCGCTCAGCCTCCACCAACCCGCCGAGGTCACGCCCAGCGATCGACACCGAGGCGGAGGCCCAACTCCTAGGCGAGGAGCCCTTTCATTTTCTTTCAAAATGCTCCTGTAACCCGCTTCTGCTATACAAGGAAGTTTGCCCTCCGAGCGGGACGATCAAACGCAGCACGCACAAACAGAGCGCGCACGAACAAAATCCGTCGATAGCCTCCATCGAGAGCTCAGACGCACCCTTGGCTCCGAGTCCCTCGCACTTGTAGCCGTTCTAGCCGACCTCTGTGCGCGGGGAGCTCAGAGCTCGAGCTCAGCCTTCGCTTGTAACCCGGCAAACTTGCTAGCATCAGTAATAACACACGACCACCTCACAGACTGGAGTAGGGACGTTCAGCCCGAACCAGTATATATCTTGGATCCCCTTTCTTTTGATCCAACCATTCAAGGAACGGGAGCGCATGGCCCCTCTAGACCTACAAATTTACTTGCTGTTCTCAAACACCGACATTCCATTTCTCATAGCGAGCCCCTGATTTTAATTTCCCATATCCAGTAACCCTCTATTTTCCAACCCTCCCAGTAGAGCAACATAGGTTTAACTATAGCAAAAATCAACTAGAGAATGAAAATGGCAGTAGATATAGTGGTATCAGCTAGTCAACGCCGCAGGGGTTGTGTCGAGTGTCCCCTGTAAACCACCAATGCTCCCCGGTGCACGGTGGATCAAAGGGCATTGTCCTGGCGTCATCCAACCCACTCATTAACAGAAATAATCATCACAGACCAAGATTCTTACCATTTACCTTGCATCACAGAACACAATAAAACTAAAAATTGTAAAACAATCACACTAAACCTAGGGGGTACCAAACCATAGGCATAGAGGGACCTGAAGGCAACCAGGTAACCATAGCTTGCTCAAGGTGAGTTCGGACAGAGTACAAATCGGCCATGCTCAAGCGCATGGATAAGGGTGCCAGCCTAGGGTGGGCGCTGGTGCGCGCGCGCGTGGGAACCGAGCCAATAGACCAGAGGCCTGGCGAGGGGAGTGACCAGGCAAGAGCACAGGTGGCCTAGGAGCAGCCCAACCAGAGCAACCGTAAGTGGTCCAAGAAAGGGCGCCCTAGCTAGAGGTCGGGCAGCCAAAGACACAAGCGAGGAGAGGGCCAGAGAGGAGCCAAGAGGGAAGAGCTAGAGATGGCGGAGGCCAATGAGGACCGGACTGAGTTGCAGCAAAATGCGCCAGAGATGGCCAAGTGGCTGATCGAGTGGCACACGAGAGCCAAAGAAATGGGGAAAGAGCCAGAGCCAGAGAAAGAAGGAGGCCGCCTAATGGATAAGGGAGAAGGAAAAGGAAAGAAAGAAAAGAAAAGAGGGAAAGAAAAAGGAAGAAAAGAAAGAGTGTAATACCGCAAATCGTTTTTCCCGGTTTTTGGCCGAATTGTTTTTGTTTTCTTAAATCCAAGGATTTATTCGAAGGGCAAAAGATTGGTCGCCTCTCAGCTTTTAGGAATTTTAACGATAAGTTTTGAGATATGCCAATGCATATCGAAGGGGAATTTCTCCGAGCCGTAATTTTCTAGAAGAAGTTTTACTCAAAGGATTTTTTTTTCGCCGTGAGTTTGAAATGTCGCTTTTGGAGTTTGTTGGTTGTGGTCTCTAGAATTGTTGAGTAGTTTATAAATACATTTTATTCTTTTTCCCTAGCCCTTTTATTTAGTGCTTCCACTTATTGGGTTGTAAAAGAAGAAAGAAGGGAAAACCCAAGAAGGAATAAAAGAGAGCTCTCGACCCACCGCCGCTTGGAGAGTTCCTCCGACAAGGACTCGGCTCGACGCTGGGAAGCCAGAGGAACCATACCTCTGAATGCAACGTGGCCGACGTGAGCGATCACCGGCCGCCATTTCCCGAGCCAAGAGGCCTCCAACAAGGCCCGAGCACCAGAGGTGGGCTTCAAAGACGGCAGTTGGTCTCCCAGATCCGCCACGACGAAGCTCCTCCCAGAAGCTGAGAGCTGGAGTTACTGCGCCGACTCTGCAAGGCGAAGATCGACTAACCGGGCCGAGCTAACTCGCTTCCCACTACCAGACAGGCATACAAGATAATGCTGCTGCTGGTACACTCAAAGAATCGCGGAAGAGCCGGTTGTTGCCCCCTGTTTCTTCCTAGCTAAAATTTCGCCATGCGCCATGATAGCACTCACAAGATCCTCGAGCCGAACGAGCTCGAGGTTGGCTACCTACCAAGACCTTCGGAGCTGGTAGAGCACGCCATTGCAAAGATGTACCGCCTCACAGACTTCAAAGACACGAGGTCTCATTCGGCCAGAGTTCGACTCATCATGATCCCAAGCAAAAACTGCGCATAGCTTGAGCGCCCCAGTTCTACACTTGGCTACCAGATCTCGCAACACCACGACATCGCGACACCTCGACGCTGGAAAAGATCGGCGGCTGCCGGGGCCTGCTTCAAGCGGTCATGCGACAATGGTCGGCCATGATCGCAGTCCGAGCCTGAAGGCCCGGACCCTCAGCGCTTTCTGGGAGATCCGTCATGGATTTTTCCGCCCGATTCCGAGCACTGTTAACATAGCCAAATACACGGAGCGATTTAACCCCGTGTTTGGTTGAAGATTACGGCTTGCTCGCCGAAGACGGCGAGCTACTAATGATCTTTTTATTATTCAAGACCTCCCTATTTACTTGGCGGATTCGGCCGAGCCTGCTCGAGTACCTACCCGCCGAACCATCAAGAATTGGGCCGACCAAGAACGCCTTCGTCGAAATTTTGTGGCACTTACAAGCTACCGGAACCCCTGACCTTAAAAGTTGCAAGCAGCAGCCTAAGAGAAACGCCCGACTATATCCGTGCGCTTTCCCAACAAAGGTAATGAACTCCCCTAACATCGCCGACGCCGACGTCAGAGGGCGCTCATCTACGGCACCACGGTAGAGCCTTGGTCCACAAGCCGGTTGCATCAAACCTGTGACCACCAAGGAGCCGCCGACATTGCCACTTCAACCACGCCCCGGCGAGGAGGCCGTGGGGCCATCTTCGACAAGGGAAGGCCAAACGAGTCCGGCTCGAGCTCGCCGCCTCCGATCACCCGGCTGCTTAAGGCGAAGGGGAAGCAGGCCCGCGAGGACCACACGGTGTGCCACAAGCCGTCCGCCGACAAGCAGCAGCGCTGCAGCGCCCGACCACTTCGAAAAGTTGATGGAGAGCCCGTGTCCGAACCACGGATACCCCGTCAAGTACAAATACCGGGACTGCGAAGTCCTGAGATGCTTTCTCTCCGGAAACCCCACGCAGCCGCGGGGTAAAGGAAAGAAGCGCGACCCGACGCCGGAGGTCGGAGAGGAAAAGGCGGACGACAGGTTCCCGGAGTCTCGACGGATGCCTCATGATCTTCGCGGATCGAGAGTTACGCCGACAAGCGGAGGCAAAGCTTGCCTACCGCTGGCAAGCGACGGTGACCTCGCGTCCCGGCACTTCGGTGGTCGAGTCCCCGATCACCTTTGATCGACCGACCACTCCGACCACATCCCGCACCCGGAAGGTACTCCACTGCCGTCGACCCTATCATGGGGTCGGCTACCACAAAGGTGCTCATGGACGGCGGCAGCTGGTCTCAACATCATGTATGCCGAGACGCCGACGCCTGAATTCCCGCTGACCTCATGCTGCAAGCAAGGCACCTTTCCACGGCGGCTATCCTGTGCCAAGAAGTTTACCCTCTTGGGCAGATCGACCTGCTGTCACCTTTGGGGGGCCCTGAACTTCAAGACCAAACCTCACGCTTGAGGTCGGGGTTCATGGATCCTACCACGCCATCTTGGGAGGCCGTGTAAGCAAAGTTCATGGCGATCCCCAACTATACCTACCGGTTGAAGATTCCAGTACACGGGTGTCATTACCATGGCCTCATCCTTCCTACCGCTTTTGAATCAGGAAAGGAGCGAGTAGCTATATGAATGGCTTCGCGGCCATTGCATCCGCCAACTCGACCACTCACCGGAGGGAAGCTTCGAGTCCTCCCGCCTCCGCAAGTCGGGCCGGATCCTTCGAGTCCGTCGAAGACACGAAGAGGGTCGCGGCCGACCCCGAGGACCCAGCCAAGACCGTGCGGGTAGGGTCCGCCTCCCGCCAATAGGAAAGCGCTGCCGACTTCCTCCAGCAAACCGGATGTCTTCGCATGGAAGACCTCCGACATGCCAGTATCCCAAGGAAGTCGCCGAGCACACCCTCAATATCCGACCTGGCGCAAGGCCGGTCCCCCAACGCCTGCGCCGCTCGACGAAGAAAAGCGCAGGCTCATAGGGGAGGAGGTCGCCAAACTTTTGGAAGCAGGGTTCATAAAAGAGGTACGCCACCCCGAGTGGCTTGCCAACCCTGTCCTTGTAAAGAAGAAATCGGGCAATGGAGGATGTGTGTTGATTATGCAAGCCTGAACAAGGCGTGTCCTAAGGACCATTTTCCTTGCCCGGATCGACTGTGTCGTTGATTCCATCGCCGTGTGAATCGCTCTCCTTCTTGGACGCTTACTCAGCTATCACCAGATCCCGATGAAAGAGTTCGACCAGCCATGACTTCTTTCATCACTCCTTCGCCATTTTGTTACGTGATCGATGCCCTTTGGCTCAAAACGCGGTGCTACATACCACGGCATGTACACTGCTTTCGACGACCAAATCGGCCGTAACATTGAGGTCTACGTGATGACATCGTCGTCAAATCGAAAGGCGGGCGACCTCGCCGCCGACCGAAGAAACTTTTGCGAACCTCCCGGTTTCGTCAAGATAAAGCTTAACCCCAAAAGTGCGCTCGGGTCCCCAAGGGAAGCTTCGCTTCATCATATCCGAGCGCCGCATCGGGCAACCCGGTCAAGATCTCAGCGATCATGAAGATGGGGCCCAGAGTCGCACCTAAAGGGCGCCCAAAAGCTAACGGATGCTCGCAAAGATTGAGCCGCTTTATGTTCGCCTCGGCGAGCGCAGATGCCGCTCTATAAATTGCTCAGAAATCCAACCACTTCGCTTGGACGCAGAAGCTCAGAAGCCCTTGACCGACTAAAGGCCTTCTTGACATCGCCTTCGGCCCCGACCGCTACCACGCTTATGCGAGCCTCTCGCCTTCACATTGCCGCCACGACCTGTGTCGTGAGCGGCACTTGCCGCCGAAGCGGCGGAAGAAGGCCGCGCCTCAAGGTACAAAGGACTGTCCTACTTCATCGATGAAGTACTCGAGTCCAAAGCCCGTTATCCGTAAGTGCGGTTATTTACACGGTGCTAATCGCGAAGAGGAAATCGATCCACTACTTCGCCAGACCCGCCTCGTCAGAATCTCTCGCCGCTGGCGAGATCATCCGCAACCGCGACGCTTCGAAGGATAGCCAAGTGGGCACTTGAGCTCAACGGCCACGACATTTCGCTCGTCCTCGTGACGGCGATCAAGTCGCAAGCCCTTGCCGACTTCGTCGCTGAGTGGACCGAAGCTCAAGCGCCCCCGGTTCTTGAAGACCCCGAGCATCGGGCAATGTACTTTGACGGATCCTACACGAGAAACCGAGCAGCGCCGATCGTTATCGCTTCCCCACTCGACAACAACTCCAACATGCCATCCGATTGCTCTTCGATGTTACGAACAACGCCGCCGAGCACGGCCCTCGCCAGTCAGCCTCCGGATCACCGCCGACCTTTGCGGCGCTTTGCCACGGTACGGCGACTCGGTCGGTAGTCGATCAGGTCATGAAGACCTTGAGCCCGAGATCTCGCAGATGGCGCCTATTGCCGGAGGTGCGAAAGCTTAAAGAAAAGTTCAAGGGTTTCGAGCCCACCACGCCTATCGACGTTATAACGGCGAATGACCACCTTGCCAATCTCGCTTCGCAAGGGACCGGTTCCCACCGATCTTTGTCCACGACCTCCACCACCGCCCATCCGATCGACCCGGCGCCGATCAGCGGCCGACCCACCTGCCCTTGGCCGAGCCAACCGCTAATCACCACACGGCGCTATCCGGTCGGGCGGAGACGTACGACGCCGAAGTCCGACCGAGGAAACCCTTCGTTGAGCACTTGACTAACGGGTCGCCCCTGCATCCGACCGAGGTCCGACGCCTTGTTTCGGCGAAGCGGTCTTTCGCCCCGACGGCGAAGACCTTTACAAGAGGAGTTCCTCCGGTCCTCTGTGGCGCCCCGCCGACCCAGGCAAGGAGCCGCCGCCGATATCCATGGCGGGTGTGCGCCATCATGCAAAGACCGCGGCCCTGTGGGTAAAGCTTCGTCAAGGTTTTTTATCGCCGATCACGCGGATCGACGCCGAGCAAATTGTTCGCGACTCGCGAAGGGTGTCAATTTTGCCGACAGACACATCTTCGCCAAGCCCTCCGACGCATCCCCATCACGCGGGCCATTTGCGGTCCGGGACTCGATCCGCCGCCTTTCAAAAGGCGCCGGGCTTCACCCACCTCTTTGTCACGGTGGACAAATTTACTAAGTGGATAGAGGCAAACCTGCCGCTTCCATCACGCCCAGAAGCGCCGACTTCTTCGCGCATCGCTATCGTTCGGTCCCGAATTCCATTATCACCGGCAACGCACGCAATTTACGCGTAAGGAATTTCTAATTTCGCGACGACTTCAACATTCGTGTCGATCGGGCGGTCGGGCCCACCCGCACTAACGGCCGGCCGAGAGGGCGAATGGCATGATCCTTCAGGCCTGCCGCTAATCTTCAATCGCTGAAGAATCAGCAGACGATGGGCGCCGAGGCGCCCTCCGCCCTTGAGCTCGCGAACCACGCCATCTTGGCCGACCGGTTTACGCCATTCTTCCCGTGTTCGGCGCCGAAGCCGCCCCGCCGATCGACTTGAATACGGCGCGCTAAGGCTGCAACCTTCGACAAAGCCCGGGCTCGATCAAGAGAAGACGTCGACCAGCTCGACGAGGCGCGACGCCGCCCTCCGACGACCAAGTATCAAGAACGCCGGCGCGGTATCGAGTCGCCAGATCCGGCCGAGTTTCAACGAGGCGATTGGTCTCCGCCAAGTCCAGTCCCAACGCTAAGGTGCACAAGCCACCCCGTGGAAGGCCCTTCACCTGCTAGGAGGTAATCCGACCAAAGACTCTACCGACTCAAAGACGCCGACGGCAACGCGTTTCAATGCATGGAATATTGAAAAGCTCAGCAATTTTTTGCCGAGACTTATCCTTTATCCGCACATCCCCATTGTCCCGCAAGCCGAGCGGCGCGAACCCACTGGGCTTTAACCCACGTGAGCGCCTGCACCGACCAAGGGTCCTCTCAAGGAACCGCTTTTAACCCGGCCATTATGGCCTCACGCCTCGTAAAAACCAAGAGTTTTACTTGACTACGCATCGCTAAAGTAGTGGTCGGTGATGAATAAGCGGACTTTGTATCGTCGAATTACGACGATCGGGCGAAGGGTTTTCGCGTAAGTCCTCACCCGAGCGACAACGCCTAACTTACTAATTTCAAATAGCCCACAAAGCGATCAACAATAAGCAGACGTATGGCAAGAGAGAGAAATGTGAAGGCTAAAATATTAAGTACTTCTAAAACGATGCAGTGTGTTCCATCAAAAGCACGAAGCTTACATCGCAAGGAAGGAAACATTAAAAGCATTCAACTTATGCTAGTCCCGAGCACAAAAGAGTGCAAAAGTCTCAAAAACAATGGGCGGGCGCTGATTCCTAAGGATCTGGTCAAGAAGGCGCTGCCCTCATCGTCCTCCCCGGAGCTCCCGCCCTCCTTGGCCTCGTCGTCCGAGACCTCCAAGTGCGATCGCCTACCACCATCTCCGCCTCAAGACTCCGGCACAGATGGTCCGCTCGCTTTGTATCCGTGACGGTCGCCACCGGTCAAGGAGCTACACCGCGGGCACTAACACGCCAAAGACGTACTCACATTGCTGGGCGCGACTTCCACCCTTCACGAGCGGAGATTTGGAGGGCCCGAGGCAGCTTTCAAAGCCTCGGCCGCCGGGTGAGGCCAAAGGCGATCGCGCCACGGTGGCTGCACCGGCTGCTCACCACGCTTTAGCGGCCTCATGCTCCCCGCCCATGCTCTCATAGGCAGGGGAAGCATGGAGAGGAGAACCCCGCGCATGGAGTCAAAATCCCGACGACGTGGGCGCCGCCTCCCACTCACGGCTCAAAGACGCGATCACTGGGCTGCCACCTTGTCTTCGGCGTGCCCGACCTCACCAGGGGGGGCCGCCTCCACCTCAAGGGCGGCGGAGGATGACGCCTAGGAAACCAAAGCCAAAGATGTGATCGCACCAAATGGCCCACCATGCTGGCCGCCCGCCTCCCTCAGCCTCAGAGGCCACTCCACCGAGGGAGGCCACCGCCACGGGCCCGGCCTCCCGGTCGGTCAGACCAGGAGAAGCAAGCACGAGAACGACGCGTCAGCTAAACCCCAGATCTTAGCAAACAGCTAAAAGCGAGCTCACCCAAGCGAGGGTTCCAGATGTAAAACCTCGATGAGGGCAGGTCGAGCCCGCCCCCACGCCGCCACAAACAGAAGAGCCTCCTCCGTCTGGAGGCTTGGAGGCGAACCCTCAGGCCCGCCCGCCACCCGCTACTGCATCGCTCGTCATCGCCACTCACTCGCCATCGTGACTCTCGAAGGACTCCTGACGAGGATGGAGAGGGCGAGGAAGACGAAGAAGGCGGGGATAAACGAATGTTGAAGATGGGTGTAATTACCGCTCCCTGGGCTGCTCAGATGATAAGGGCGAACAGTATAAACTAAAACCGCTGCCGCCAAGATGTTCGCATAGAACGCCCGCAAGACGCTCTGCCCAAAGGCAATGACATGACGTTCATTTAAATCCCACTCCGCATTAAATGCCGGTGAAACGACGCGAGCGAAGGAAGACGCCACTTCACGCTGACACGGCGCGGCCCTTCGTTTTCAAGAAGGGCTAGCTTATACAGTGGACTTCAAATTGCAGATCAACACCAAATGAGCCGTGACGACGGCCGGTCCAAAAAGATAAGTCACGCAACTCTTGCTCTCCTTTGCACTTATTTCAAAGGTCTAGCAATGCGTGCCGACCACGACTTGGTCTCCACGCATCGCTTGGGGGCTCGGGAGCAACGCCACTCACATTCACGCAGGCCTGCGGGTCTGACCGACCACTCTGGCTTCTAGCGGTGACCCGTCCGACCCGAAAGGCCACTACCACGCCCAGCCAGCCCACGGTTTCAAATGGCGCCATGTAGGGGGTACCTGTGCGGGCGTGAGTCCTTAGTCACGGGAACATCCTCTCGCTTAAAATGTGAAGCGATGTTTTGACGCCGCCACACTTATGCGAAGTCGATGGTCTTACCGACCACTTGGTTTTCCCCTAACGGTAACTCATCCGACCCAAGCGCTACGGCCTACGCCCCGGTGGCTACGGTTCCGAAGTAGCACTTCGCGGTAGGGGCTACCCGTGCGGCGCGAACCACGCAGTCGGTCGGGTCACCTCCCTTCATAAAACGTGAACAGACGCCTTCGACTTCGGGTTCAGAAGCACTTCCTTCGCTTCTCAAGAAAATCGAACACGCCCACGCCCAAAGACCCCAAATTGCTTGGCTATGGTCATCGAAAGCAACCACCGCACAAGGAAACGTGAAGAAAATTTCAAACTCAAGAACGAGAATAAGGGCGTAACCCCAATTCGTTACATACCAAAGGTTTTTACATCTTCAAAAATAAACATCTAACATCATTCGATTCCCTGCGGAGGACGCTATGGCAGTATCCGGCCGGCGATCGCTCGCATGCGGCTCGACTTGGAGCGTGAAGCGATCGACCTTCGCGTCGTCCTGGTTCCCCGGCGATCCTCTACCGATATTGTCCAGTTAAGACCGCTAGAAGGACATGGTGTTGACGAGTGCAGAGGTGGCTCCTGTGGCAGCACCCAAGCTCACCGACTTCGACGTGTTCAAGACGGAGCTTCGGTCCGCAGTTTAACTTGTGCCCGTGCAGCCCTCGAGCACTTTGGCCGCAGATAGCCCGCCGACCCTTCCTGTCGACAACTGGCGGGCTAGCCTGCCTGGCCGTTGATCTCCGTCACACCGACCGAAAGCCATCGCCTCGGCTGCGATCATCGATCACGCGCTCCTTCCACCGCCAATCGCGCAGCAAAGCTACGCAACAAATTCTTCGCAACTCGAGGATCAAACAGAATCAAAAGCGCTACCGACAGCGCGCCGCCTCAACACAACACGAATAACAACCCTCACCACCGAGAATGGCATTGCTTGGAGCCGCGCTGGACCTCCACATTGAGCTTCTCCGCCATGCCGCTTTCATTGCGCAAAGCAAGAGTTCTTGCTATGCGAGCTCGCCAGAGGGCTTGAGCCTGACACCTCGCCACGATCGGTTCGCCTGGCTGCTGCTCGGGTAAAGCTCCGGCAGTTTGATCCAGCTCGACGAGCCTTCGCCGCTAACCGCCACGCCACGGCTTCGAGCCTCTCGCAGCACTGGAGCCTAACTCGGTCTCGGTCCGTCTTTGGTTGCCCTCCCATTATGCAAACGCCGGAGGAACCCGGATTGTTTTCCGAAGCGCCTCAGACACGCCAAGTACCAGCCGCCATATCACTATGAAATTCAACAAATTCAAAAGGACGAGAAGCTTTGAACGCGCTTATCAAGGCGGCCAGTCGATCCCACCGGATTTCGCCGCCCAACATCCTCATTGAAGATTCTGCATGTGACCCAGCTCACGAATCTGGTCCGCCAGTCTTGGCTCGTCGGAACTCGCCATAGGAGTCCCACTCGAGCTCCGCCTCGCCGCATAACGTGAATGACGCCACCGATGGGTCGCTGCCCGCCGCACAAGGTGGGCGGGGTGATCAAGGATCCCCGTACACCCCAAAGATCCCGCCGACGGGCGGATCACTATACCGCTTGTCGGTGGATCGGCGATCATCCGCCGCCGTCATCTCCTAACGGCCTCGCCGACGACGGCGGCCTGCTTCAGCGCCAGGATCACTTCGTAGCGCATTCCTGTGACTAGTGGCACGAGGTTTGGCCCGCCCTTTCATCGGCTCCTCGATCGGGCGACGTAGCCGCTATCAGCCGCCGGGCCTGGGTGCGCCGGCCCGCTGGATGGTCTCGCACGACCATCGCACAACTCCCCATCGCGCAAGAATCGCGAAGCACGCCAACGCCGCCGCCGCCACGCGTCTCGCTCGGCCGGGCGTCTTCAACTTCGCCGGGGGTAGCGCGCGCCGCTTCCCGACGGCAGACTTCGCCGCTCACAAGCTCTCTCGTGGAAAGCCCCGAGGTCAAAGGCCGATCGAGCGCTCAAGCAGAGTCGACAAGATAGCAAACGAAACAAGGTTAACCCGTGGCAAGCTGCCGAAAGCACCACGCCTTCTTCGCTGCCCTCCCGCGCGAAGCCATCTCTCGCTCTTCCGGAGGCACTCCGCCGAGGCGTTGCTGGTACCTTGCCGGATGACCCAGAAGATCGGCGCCCGCCAGTCGTCGCCGCCGACCACCTCAAATCATACGCCCGATGGGTCGACAGATCCCGCCATCACTAGAAGATGACTCCGTTTAACTAAGGAGAGGGCGGTCGACTCAGACATCTCCTCGCCATGACATCGCCAGCGCTTTCCTTCCTCTTTCCTTCCTCCTTTCCTCCCTACGCTTTTTCCGAGCGGACCGCAGCATGCGGACTTTTTCGTCGCCAAGGCTCATCTTTCTCCCCGCAGCCATGCCCGAAGTTGCTCCACCCAGGCCCCGAAGGAGCGAAGGTTCCATTTAGCCAAAAGCACGAGGAATTAAGATAAGGCGCGGGAAGGATAGGGAGCTGCCCAATTACCAAGTTTGGGGGATTTTCCACCGAGAAGGGCTCGGGAGCGCCGTGCGCCGCCACCGTGGCCCTCGGAGCCAAGACGGCGACACCCGAGCCTCGACCTCCGATGGAGGGAGGTCCGAGCGCCCATCCTCGTGGGATCGGATGCTCTCTCAGACTCAACATCAGGTGAGGCCTATCCATGAGGGGCTGCACGCTGCTCGCCATAAACGTAACGGACGACGGCCTCACCCCGTCAGCCACGCTCAGTGGCCGTGGAGCCGCCATGATCACCTCCATCTTCCTCTTCTCTTCGTGACGGTCCCTTGCCCACTCAGGCACCGCTGGCGCCGCCGGTGGAAGGCCGGCCGCCGTTTCACGCTTCGAACGAGAACCATTCGAATGCCATCCCTGCTTCGACGAAGGCAGCTTATGTCGATGTACTCCGACCGGAAGGACCGAAGCCGGGATGGCGGCGCTGCCGATCGGCGCCAACAGCGGCCGCCGGGCCGATTTTTTAGCGCACATGGAAGAAATACCTCAGAGGGCCCAATGAGGCTCGATCCCGTAAAGGCCTCGTGATAGCGTGATGAAGATCGCAATGTGAGCACGCGGTAGATTTAGGTGGTGCGCCTCCACCTTGTAGAAGTAAAGGAGCCCGCGAGCTAATGGGTGAAGGGGAGCCCAACCGCCAAGAAGAACGTAGACACAACAATCTGCCGCCACTGCTCCGGAGTTGCCGCTTCCCTCGGCACCCTCCATCGGGACGCTGGCAGGGAGAAACCGCTTCTTCTCGGGCCAAGAACGCGGCGGGAAGAACGGAGCACTCCGCCACGCATCTCCGAAGAGCGGACCGCGAGCGGAGACAAGCGGAGGCTAACAATCCCTTCCCGAGCGGGGGCTTTACTATTACCCTCGCCTTTATTTCTTTTCAGTGAAAAACAGGATGAAGACGAGAATCCGCCTCGCTGCCCCCTGGCTTATAAGAGCGCGAACGAAACCCACGGACAGACGTCGGCCAGACAGTAACACCGTAAGAAACGGCTGCGGCGCTTTATACGTACCAGCATAATCCAACGTGCGCCGCCGATTCGCCCGATTGCCCCAGATTTAACCCTTGACAGGACAGCGGCCCGGCAAGAAGGCATCACATCGGGCAGAGTGGCGCACGACTCCTCGGGCCTCGTTCCCCAACTGGGAGAGCCACGCGCCAACGAATGAGAAACTCGCCAAGATCGCTACGGTCCCAAAAGCCACGAAAAGGCTTAAGCAATTTGTCCTGGCACGCATCAAGCGCTGCCAGTTCGAGCCACCAAGTGAGTTTGCACGCGGTAACTAAGCGCGAAAATCGAGCGAGGACGAGGATAAGGTGAGTTCTTAGCTGGCCTCTCGCTATCGGGCGACGACCCAATCACCTTGAATCGCGGTCCGGACCATACTTCACACTCTGCGAACCCGCCGACCGGTGGCAGCCCAATCGGCTCGGGTCGGTGGATGACCTGGGTGTCCGGCTACAGATCGTAAAGAAAGGTTCTCGCGGGTCGCCCAAAGGGTCGGACGCTCATGCCGACAACGCCCGCCGAAATGGTTCTTCCTTGAAGCCACCAGGCCCACTCCGACAAACCCGGTTATCACCACGCGAGCACGGCGTCACCCAACGCATGGGCAAACGCTTAGCTCACCCCTCCAGTCCCACGCCATGATGGGGCGATTGTGGAAGCAGCGGCCATCGCTTCGCTTCAACGAGAGCACGGACGGACGCCATCGTTGCTCAGCCAATAACGCCACTTTGCAGTAAACGGGATCACGACGCGAAGATGAATGCCTCCATACGCTGAAACCCCGACCGGCTCTCCGACAGCTCCGGGGCTCGGGGCTCCATCCACCGGATCGCCTCGCTACACCGGGGAAAGCAGTGGCGACCACCCCCCGCCAACGAGCACGGATTCGCCGCCATCGTTCGCCCCGGCAGGCCAAACTTTTGCAGTACATCGATCACGCGACAAGATGAACGCCCATACGCGTAAACCCCGACCGCTCTCCGATCCGCCGGGGCCGGGTTCCATCCACCTGATGCGCCCGCAAGACCGAGCAAAGCCGCCAAACCCGATGGCCGGACACCAAATCATAGCAGCTGACACGAGGTCCGGTCGCTGTCAGAGCGATGCGCTTGACCAGGGCCTATCGACTGAGGGAAACCCCCGAACGGCTCTCCAATCCGCCCAGGGGCTCGGGGGCTATTGACGAGTGCCCATGGCATGGGTATCCCCAGCCGCCCACTTAAAAGTATGTGGGCGCCAAGACCAGATCCGTCACGCCGCACCAAAGCCTCGAGGAGGAGTCGACCGACCGATCCACACACGGGCGCCTAGTTCCCAACTGTCGACCTGAAGAAGCGACCAGGCCACCAGGCTGGGTGGCGCCCCACAAACTACGGCGATGGCAGCCCGAGGGCATCCCGACCAGCGGGTCGGACCGATCGGGAACCCTGGGCTAGTTCAGGCCATGTTCACCAAGGAGCAGACGTCAAATCATCGGGAAGCGGTTACCGCACTGGTCACCTACCCTGCTGATGCAATGGCTCGAAGACGACCAGAGCAGAGAGGCCGCAAGACCTTCCCAAGGCATTTCCAAGGTCGGTGTTCGACGCCAAGGTTCGATCACAAAGACAAAGGGTGTATCGCCCCGCTTCCTGTGAGGAATGGACTGACCGCTCAGCGCTTCCACCAACCTCCGGCTGAGGTCACGCCCAAATGATCAGACACCGAGGCAGGAGGCCCAACTCCTAGGCGAGGAGCCCCTTTCATTTTCTTTTTCCACATGCTCCCTGCGGTAACCGCTTCCCAGCTATATAAGGGAAGTTTGGCCTCCTGAGCGGGACGACAAACGCAAGACGCGACAAACAGAAGCGCCGACGAACAAAATCCGCCGATAGCCTCCATCGAGCTCGACGCACCCTTGGCTCCGAAGTCCTCGTGACTTGTAGCCGTTTCTAGCCGACCTCCGTTGCTGGGAGCTCAGAGTTCGAGCTCAGCCTTCGCTTGTAACCCGGCAAACTTGCTAGCATCAGTAATAACACACGACCACCTCACAGACTGGAGTAGGAACGTTCAGCCCAAATCAGTATATATCTTGGATCCCCTTTCTTTTGATCCAACCATTCAAGGAACGGGAGCGCGTGGCCCCTCTAGACCTACAAATTTACTTGCCGGTTCTCGAAACACCGACACATTCCATTTCTCATAGCGAGCCCTGCATTTTAATTTCCCATATCCAGGTAACCCTCTATTTTCCAACCCTCCCAGTAGAGCAACATAGGTTTAACTATAGCAAAAATCAACTAGAGAATGAAAATGGTAGTAGATATAGTGGTATCAGCTAGTCAACGCCGCAGGGGTTGTGTCGAGTGTCCCCTGTAAACCACCAATGCTCCCCGGTGCACGGTGGATCAAAGGGCATTGTCCTGGCATCGTCCAACCCACTCATTAACAGAAATAATCATCACAGACCAAGATTCTTACCATTTACCTTGCATCACAGAACACAATAAAACTAAAAATTGTAAAACAATCACACTAAACCTAGGGGGTACCAAACCATAGGCATAGAGGGACCTGAAGGCAACCAGGTAACCATAGCATGCTCAAGGTGAGTTCGGACAGAGTACAAATCGGCCATGCTCAAGCGCATGGATAAGGGCGCCACTTAGGGTGATACCTGGCACAAAGGCTGAACCGAGCTAATAGACCAGAGGCCTGGCGAGGGGAGTGACCAGGCAAGAGCACAGGTGGCCTAGGAGCAGCCCAACCAGAGCAACCGTAAGTGGTCCAAAGAAAGTGGCGCCCAGTAGAGGTCGGCGGCCAAGCGACAAAGCGCGAGAGGGGCCCAGAGCAGGCCAAGAGGGAAGAGCTAGAGATGGCGGAGGCCAATGAGGACCGGGACCTGAGGTGCTGCGGCGTTGGCGCCAGAGATGGCCAAGTGGCCAGATCGAGTGGCACACGAGAGCTAAAGAAATGGGGAAAGAGCCAGGAGCCAGAGAAAGAAGGAGGCCGCCCGAATGGATAAGGGAGAAGGAAAAGGAAAGAAAGAAAAGAAAAAGAGGGAAAGAAAAAGGAAGAAAAAGAAAGAGTGTAATACCGCAAATCGTTTTTCCTGGGTTTTTGGCCGGAATTGTTTTTGTTTTCTTAAATCCAAGGATTTATTCGGAAGGGCAAAAGATTGGTCGTCTCACAGTTTTAAGAATTTTAACGATAAGTTTTGAGATATGCTGAATGCATATCGGAAAGGGAATTTCTCCGAGCCGTAATTTTCTGCAGCAAGTTTTACTCAAAGGATTTTCTTTTCGCCGTGAGTTTGAAATGTCAGTTTTTGGAGTTTGTTGGTTGTGGTCTCTAGAATTGTTGAGTAGTTTATAAATACATTTTATTCTTTTTCCCCTAGCCCTTTTATTTAGTGCTTCCACTTATTGGGTTATAAAAAGAAGAAAGAACGGGAAAACCCAAGAAGGGAATAAAAGAGAGCTCCTCGACCTAGCCTGCCAGCTGTCACTCCGTGCAAGGCAGCATTCCAAGGCAAGCCACGACCCCGCCGCCTCGCCCCAATGGCAAGACCATTAGGCCGCTCAGACTCCACCCTCACTTTGCTGTTGTTCTGCCCGGCTTCTCACGCCCAAGCGCCTCCTCCAAATTTCTCTCCCCACCTTTCCCTTCCTCCATGAATCCATGAGCAAGATTTGAGGTATAAGTTTTGGGGGAATTAGCTTGCATGTAGGGTGTTTGTGTAAATGCCTAGCTAGGTTTTGATGAGAATGAAATGATTTTGCATGCTTGAGTTTTAAATTTGTTTGATCTTATAAATCATAAGGTCATATGTTGTCTGAGCACTACGATTATGAAGTCTATATGTATATATATGCATATATTCATACATGATTTTGAGATCTCAAGACAGAGAGATTTGAATGAATATTTGTATTCTGCAGCAATATGTGGTATGGATTATGCAGGCCGGATGAAAAGATATTAATGTTTTGATGTTTGATTCAAGTTATTTATTTATCGCGCACTTTATTATTGGAATGGAGCTTAGAAAGTGTAATAAATCGCTAACTTGATATGTGTGCATTTTCATACATGCTTGTCTGTGTGTCGAGTTGATTCAAGTGTACATGATTAAATGTGGGTTTTTGTGTATATATATGCACTCAATCCATACTTGGAAGTTGGTATGTATCCTAAAACTCATGTGAGCCCATAGAAGGTGGATAAAGGGTCATTGAATCTTCGATGCTTTATACCACTTGTGGTGATCAATAATAAACCTTCTCCTTGTGTGTGTGAGCTGATTCAAGCTTTCATTGTTCTTTGAGAGGTCAAGTGAGTATTGATTGTATGGATATTCAATGTTTAAGCGCGGCCATGGATTGATAGACATGCCACTTGTTTATCCTATGACCCCTCTTATGCCCTGATTGTGGAAATGTTATAATCGCGATCCGGTTTACATGTATTTCGATGGCTGGTTTAAAATAGTTATCAATCAACTGACACTTTTGTTTTTGCCAAGATTTGGGTATAATCAAAACAGGTGCTATGAATCATCAACAATATATGATATTCATTTTACATTTCTCGCTAATGGGTAAGATGCAAGGGCTTGTACTTTTTTTCCTGCATTTTTGTACCATCATGTCCTTATTGAACCAAGTATATCTAGTTCTGATTTAGTGGTGAAGTGTGACTAGCGATCCTATTTTGGTATAGTTCTGTTCAACTTGTTAGTTTGTAACGCATACATGTTTGTGTGTTAATTGTTACTAAATCTGCTATTTAAAAGGAATGGAACACCAGGGCATGCAAACATGTTATTAGATTAGTCTTCAATCTTTACTCATAATAGATTCTCAAGTTGTTTGAAATGTTGATTAAAGATATAGAGAATTGCTAATGTGCTCTTGTGAGCACGGATCCTTCCAATGCTCTTGAGAGCTTTTTAGAAATCTTGACAAAATAATGCGATCTAGAACCATTCATCTTCTTCATCTTGTTGAAATGTAGCTATAGACAATATTTTGTATTTTTTGAATTTTTGTACTATTTGTTTTGCATTTTCTAAAACCAGCGATCTAATTAGTTTTGGACCATCCAAAAGCCTGATTTTAGAAAATGCAAAACAAATAGTAAAAAAATTCAAAAAAATATGAAATTTTGTCTATAGCTACATTTCAACAAGATGAAGAAGATGAATGGTTCAGATCGAACATTTTTATCACGGATTTTGCAAAAGCTCTCGAGAGCATGGACTCGAGTATATATATATATATACAAGCTTCCACATTAGTATGAGTGATTAGTATTTATCTCTAGTGATTGGTAATAAAAGGAAATCTTACTCACCCTAACGTTGGCACCTTCTAGCTGTAAAGGAAAGAGGGAGGGTAGTAGGAGAAGATTAAAAGTAGAAGATGGTGGTCTTCTTGCTCCCTTATCTAATCGCCTTCTCTTTGACTTCATTGGATGGCAAACAAGGCAGCTGCAAGCTCAAGGAGAGTGTCTTGAGGGTGGTCTCGACCCCGTGTTGCCTCATGCGTTGGTAAAGGTAAGTGTAACCTTTATATTGCTATTAGGGGGAGTAAAATGAATGCTCGCATTACGATTAATTGCATACTATTGTTTAAATTATGTTTTGAACACGTCTAATTCAATGTTTGTATTTCGATTGTAGAGGTCAAAAGGATGTAAATGTCAGGATATGGTATGAGCACTGCTAGAGAATTGTTCATATTATGGAAATGCATATTGTGACAATGAGAATAACAATTGCTATGACCTGCAGGTGATGAAATCCATGTTATGCCTATGTTTATGTTTCGGTCATGGTTAAGAGAAAATAGTTATGATGCCATGTATGAATTGTTCATAAGCATCATTTGTATATGTGCATTCATGATGGAAGAGGCGACCCATGTTGATGTGGGCCTCTGTGCTCACATGTAGTGAGCACAAAAGTCCTACCTCGTAGTCCCGTCCATGGATGGAAGCGAGTCAGTAAGAGTAGGCCCCGCCACGGGATGGTTGGGAATGAGAGGGTGTACACCGACGGGTGTGTACTCAGTTATACCGGTATAGGCTAAAAGGTTGCATTTTGAGCATGAAAGCATAAAAGTATTGCATTGCATTGTGTTACAATTGATAAATGTTAATTGATGAGAATGGAAAGGACAGGTTGAGGATTGAGGCGTGGACTCATCCAGAAATGATTATTGAGGCATGGGTAAGATTTAGATATGTTTTCGAGTTGGTTGTGGTAAGTGGAGTTAGTTACTGCTTCTTTTACTAGTTGATTTCCATTTAGTAATGGCTATATTAAATTCTAGAGTAAAAATAATTCAGTTGAATTCATTACACTTTATTATTGTTGCACTTTGCTGAGTCTTGGACTCACGCTTGTTTGCTTCTTGTTTTAGGTACTTTGAAGCTGGCTCGCCGGGATGGGAGTAGAGCACGTGCACAATTTCGGTCACCAACAACCCATTTAATTGTTTCGTTAAGTCTGGTTGTAACTAATGAGATTGTATTGTGTTGATAAATGCGTTCTACGAGTGGTTAATTACCGTTGGATATATGATGGATTACCCTAAGGACCCTGGTAGAATGTTTCATTCTATTTTGAGTGATTGATATATCATATAACTCGCTATTGTTCTTTTTGTTCCACGAGTGGATGTCCTCTGCTCTAGAGAGGTCATGCCAAAATTTTGTAAATTTCATTGGCTTAGTTTTAAGCGGTTTTAAGAGTTTAGAGATTGAATTCAGTTTGATCTTTTTAAGTAGAGGTGTCATTCGTTATTTAGGTTTTTTGGTGGCATCCATGGCGCTGTTTGGCGTCGGGGTGTTACAAAGAGAAAAATAGGAAAAATTTCCAAAACATGTAAAATGAGTAACTAACCACAAAAATAATCATAACATAAATTTTCATGCTAATAATTGTATAAAACAATGCCATTAATAGATTATCGATGAAATAAAATAAGAGAAAAGAAAGAGAAAAACAAGAAATGTGTGTTTTTAGCAAACTAGCTAAAATAATAATTCACCTATATCTATGCAATTTTTAAAATAATTTAAATCAGTTGAAACCTATTAAATCCGCAAAATTTTAGTGGATCGAAACGTTATCTAAAGCGTAAGACAATAAAATTAAATAAATTCTTAAAAATCACAACATAAATTTTATCAATCTTAAAATATTAAGAAAGTTCAACTGGGCACCCCATGTATTAGCATCACCAATTTCAAGAAGTAGTACAACTGGTAGATGGTTAGGATATATGAGTAACACTGATTTCAAGAAGGGGTATAACTAGCCATCCCGGTAATAGTACCATCGAATTCGGTATAGAGTACAACTGGTATATGGTCAGGGTTGAAGATCTAAATATTGGAGTAGCAATAAACATTCTGGGTTCCTGATTGAGATGAGGTTCACTATAGGTAAAGTGGTACAAAACCTGCGCAGTGTTAAAAATAATGAATTCTTGCCTGCCTCCTGGTTTGGAGGCTATAGAAGCTAAGTCTGCCTTATATACGAATGCTAATAGCAATGTTCATAATTAAAAATCGAAACACAGATTTTCTTAATAAAACCCATTTTCGATAAAAGGATTTGAGGAAAGGATTTGTGGAAAGGTTTTGATATGTTTCTGGAAAATAAAACTCATAAATTGTATTTTGTTATTAACGCTTACTGAGTATATTTTTGTACTAACCTTTGTATAATTCCCTTTTTCTTAGACTCTAAGTGCTATGGATACACCGAGTAGGAGTGGTTGGTTAGTCACCTGTAGGACCAGGGTGATAAGAAGGCGGAGGGCTACCCAAAGGACAGGGTGGAGTAGCGGCCCATACAGCAGAGGCTACCACTCTCTAAGGTATATTATAGTGTAAATGTATATTTAAGTTTTTGTTGTAAATATTATGGTGAGATATGTGAATTGTAACATGGTATCCTGTGTGGCAGGAAACTCAATAAAGTTTCCTATAAGTTTCTAATTAATATTCTATTGCAACATTTTGAATACGGTGTATTCAGACGATAAAGCGTCGGGCCGCTCAATGTTTTGTTAGCTAATATACCCGGATAGGGTTGTAAGCGGTTAGAATGCAATTGGGTAGTAGGTCATACCATACCCTACCCTATTATTTTTTTCTCCAGGTACGGGTATGGGCACGGGTAGTAAAAATCGGGTAGGGTAACGGGTAGCATTTTTGAAAGGACCGAGATATCGCCTAGAGGGGGGTGAATAGGCGTTATTAAAATTTAAAATTAAATCGTAGCGGAACAATATCTTGGATAATCCGAATTACCTTGAGACTATCCGGTGGTTCGGATAGTCGAATGAAAACTCGGATAGTCCGAGGCAACTTGAACTCAAAAAACCTAGAAAGTAGATTTAGGCTATCTAGGGGTGTAACTAGCACCAAGAGAGATTTGAGAGCTTAGAATACCAGAGTGGTGAGTACTCACCAAAACTCTTCACAAAAGCAAACCACCACTTGAATTCCCAAGATTTCAATCAACCACGAAAAGGGAAAAAGGGGAAATCCAAGAAACAAAGATGAAATACTCAAGGATTTTTACCCGAAGTTCGGATCCTTGAGGGGATCCTACGTCTCCGTTGAGGCGGCACCAAGCTGGGATCTCTTTCAACCCTAATCCTCTAGGTGTTGCACCAAGCACCCACCTTCTTCTTCCTTGAACCCTTTCCTTGCGGAGGTGGATCCGACCTACACAAACTTCCGGTGGCTTCCTACACCAAGCTTGGGAGCTCACCGGCAACTCCTAACCGTCTAGGAGTCCTCAACCTCCAAGAGTAAAAGATTTGCCGAGAAATCTGCGAGAGAATGAACTAAGTGCTCAAGATGAATCAAGGTCTCTCGATCTCTCAATCTTTCTTCTCACTCTCCCTTTAAAGATTCAAGAATCAAAGCTCAAATGGGAGTGAATGCTAGAGCTCAAGAGAGTGAGGAAGCACAATAAATGTTTGAAATGAATGCCCTAATGCTGGTAGGTAGGAGATGGGGGCATTTATAGCCATCCAAAAACTAGCCATTTTGAGCTCAGCCCGAGTCAGTTCGGATAGTCTGAACAGGTGGAGTTCAAAGCAACAGAGCGACTTAGTTCGGATAGTCCGAACATTTCTTCGGACAGTCCGAACACTTCGGATACTCCGAGCGTTCGGATACTCCAAAAAATCTTCGGACATTCTGAACCCAAATTGACTAGACCTAACCGAGGGGGTCCTCTCAGATACTCAAAAAATCTTGGACATTCCAAATGGAAAAATCGGTTCCAACGAGAGGAGGTCAGCTCGGACATTCCGAACTAGAATTTGGATACTAGAATGAAATTCAGACACTAAAGGTCCTAAGACTTGACATTTTAACTCTTTTTTATGACTATGATCCATCATTGAGCACATAAAGTCATTCTAAAGCTATTTCTCATCACATCCCTCTTTATAATCACGACAATCCTTAAACTCAATAAAAATAAACAAGATACACGATAATTGAGTTTAATCGATGCCTTTTTGTCCTTTGTTTTGAGGGTGACCTTTTGCTTCGAGACCTTCTTATGAATGCAATAATCTATTCACAAAGCTTACAAAGCTCATTAGTCACTTAATCCTGTTGTCATTAATCACCAAAATCCTAAAGGGGCCTAGATGCACTTTCAATCTCCCCTTTTTTGGTGAATTGATGACAACACGATTAGATTTAAATATATTGAAATGAGATTGTATTTGGAATACCAAATATATGGTGAAGCTCCCCCTAAATGTGTGCATTAGAAAAATTTTGGTGGAATCTCAAATGCACATATTTACGAAAAATTTTGTCGAGAGCTCCCCTTATATCTTTGCATTCACGAGAGTATAACAAGATATTATCTGCATTGCATTGTTCCCATGGACCGGATCAGTAATGCTTTTTGCATTGTGTGTTAGAATCAGTAATGCTTTTTGTGTGTTAGAATCAGTAATGTTATCTGTATTGCATTGTGTGTTAGAATCAGTAATAGTATTTGCCGGGACAATGGTCCGGTGTACACATATTTACAAGAACCGGATCATCTGTTTGTACAATCCAGAGGGTGTCGGGCAAGCAAGATACGCCGAGGCATTTGGTCGAACAAATTATCCGGTGTACAAATATTTACAGAGCCAGGATAATCGTTTGGAGATGCACTTTGGTCTCTCTTGGCCGCCTTTGAAGAAATCGTTTGGACCACTGTGGAAATCTTGTGCACACGCATGCAAATCCTAACTCCTTAAATCAATAGGCGGAGATCGAGTGCTCCCCGATACAAAAGCCAAATTTCCCGTCGGCGCCTCCACGCCTCCTCCTCGGTGACATCCCCTCGGGCTCGCGCCTCAAACAGCAGATTCACGTGGCGCTCGTGACCTCTCAGCAGGCTCACGCCTCCTCACGACCGTTCTACTGGCCCCGTCGGTGGCACTGACTGACCCTCGTCGGCCAGCGCCTCCACGTTGCCTCGCTCGGTGACCTCTCCGAGTGGCCTTGCTCACCTGCGAACTTTTTTGGCGGTAGTCCAATGCCGAAGGCTCACCCCTCATCGACACGGACGCCTCACCGGCCAAAGCAAAGCCCAAGACCAAGGTAAAAATTCCCTGCCGGCCTTGCTTGCCCCCGCTCGGCCTAGCAAGGCAAGAATATTTTGGTTCAGGGCATTTGCTCATATAATCTCACTAAAGGGTTTTTTTTCTTAATTGTTTCCTTGAATCAACCATCGATATTTCTTATTTCCTTCGATGTAGAAAGCATTCCCTCATCTGTAGAAATCGATTATCGTGATTGATTCAGGATAAATTTTAACCAAAGAGTTTGACGTGCTAATAAAGCCGTAATGAATTCCCATTGTAAATATTAATAGGCTCAAATTGATGTCATTGCAATGCTGTTTTGTAGTAAGATGGGAGATAAAGAATTGCTACTTCCGTAAGAAGGTGCTTAAGAGGAGCTTTGCTTGTAGAGCTTGGTAATATCTGTTCTTTGCAAGAGGAGAAGCGTCTTAGGAAGGCATCAAGACTTGGCAGAGATGGATGATGCAGACCACGGCGGCTAGAAAGACACCGAGCCCATCGTTGTCCTTAGGCGGCGATGGTTCCTCATCATCGTACAGAGAGCCCAACCCGGTTCCATGCCCACGACCGAGCGGCAGCGTGGGAAAATCGACTCCGACTATGATCCCAATGAAGAGGTATTAAGAAGAGTGAGCTTGTTTTATTTGTAGCTTGGCGTGGACATAATTGCATTTCCTTATGTTTGCGTATTCCTCGTGTTTATTTCTATGAAGAGGCCGGAAAGGCAATCGCCGACCAACTGCGAGTTCAAGAGGTAATTGAAGATACCTCGGGCATGTTCTCGTGGATTCCTCTGCTGCAACAACCACGACCTCGCATAAGCGAAAGCAGGGAGCGAAGTAGGAACAAATTCTGGCTGACCACTTGGTATATCCGCGGAGTGGGTCCTTTAGGAGACCCCTAGCACCTCATGAGGCACTATCCAAGTTCGAAATAGTACAGTTGTCTTGTCAAGAGACAATGTCTCCATCACGATTGATAAGCGGACAAAGGTGGCCGGCGCAACAAAGGCGCACCTTTGGATGGCGCAGAAAATCATAAGGTTCCCCAGTGTATGGCCATCGCTAAGAAGAATGCCTTGGGCGTGATAGGGAAGAGCTTAGAAACTAGAGGTATGAGCTGAACAAGTACTTTGTGAAGGCAAGCGGACACCATTCGAGAATGTGGAAAAATCACCATGGGGTGAATGGGCGGAGTTGTCCGTTGAAGATCCTGGCGAAACCGTAGCATTGAGTGAGGTGTATAGTGCCCTTGCAAAAAGAACAAGTACCCCCCATCACCTGAGGCGCAGTGGATATGCCCCTAAGATTGTTGAGTGGAGGAGTAAAGAAGAGGGAGGCCCATCTTTGGGATAGAACCCATTGACGGTATGGCTGTGAGGCGAGAAGTGGGTCCTAGCTCGCCAACCCGGTGACAAGAAGGGTCTCAAAAGCACGGTGGACCTACTGATCCTGGAAGTTTCGGCCAAACTGAGAAGATCTCACATGAGCAAGCGGAGGATCTTCGTGCTGCGAGACGAGGAGAATAACGACCTAACGATGGCATTGGGAACCAAGAACACCAGTCGCTTTTCGTGGCATCGAGTCGAGTGAGCTTCAAGCATGGGTTCTGGAATATCAAGACCAATACAAATCGCGTCAAAGATATAAGAGGACCATGGTGATACAATAAGAATGGTGGCCTAACAAGAGTTTTTATCTTGTGGGAAGAGAAGGAGGCGGAAAGAGAGGCGTTACAAATGCGATCGAATGACAACTGAGCCAGACACTTGTCCAAGGTAGCGTCGGTCCGCGCCCGGTCCCAACGCCTCGATATCCACATGGATGATATCACAGAGAGCAACCAAGTGCAAGCTACGTGCACATGCTGGAGCAAGGGGCTTGGTCGTCGAGCTTGCGGAGGCGTGGCATATCCAAGACCTGTGATACACAACCAACTTTGTCCCGATTGGTCACGCAAAGGTGCAAGTGGACATCGTGCTTGTTCAGTACCTTGGCTTGCGGAAGCTACCATTCAGCACCCCGATGATGTAGAGACCATCAAAGATGCATTTGGGTCATTTATTGTATAGGCCAAGGAAGATATTGCATTGATACAAGAGAGGTCGAGAGGCCTTGACAACAAGTCAAGGCGTCCTACCTCTTCCAAAATTGCCTACACCACAAACCGCATCTTCTCTGCTAAGCGGCGCCTTCACCACCGTAGCGCATCTTCTCCTTGGCCGTGGCGCCTTCACCTGCAATGGCGCATCTCCGTTGTCCGTGCCTTCACCACGGTCGCATCTCCGTCATGGCGCCTTGTACATCGCATGCCACTTAGTTACTAACCGTCTGTAGCGCCTCATCTTTGGCGATGTTGTTGGTTGCAAGAAAAACAAAGAAGTAGATTGCAATCAGCAGTACCACCAAGTCAAAGAGGAGTGCCAACTCCACTGCTGGTCTGAACCATGCCTTCACTAGAGACTTATGAGCATGGCAAGCCATTTCTCCCCATGAAGCGAGATCAACGAAGGACCATGGGAGTTGAAGAGACTCCATGACTAGTACTTGAGGTCATCTCGTCTTGGGGTGAAGGGCATTCAAACGCCGTCCCTCGAGATGACTACAAACACGAGGATACTTACGTCCGGATCGATTTTGATGATTTACCTTGGATGTTCCATTTTGGAAAACTTCGACATCAACTTGATTAGCGTGTGGTGCACGTAAGTTGGCCATTGACCTACCCTACATTGTTATATCGGCTCTTGCGTTAGCAAGTGCCGATATAACAAATATAACAACGACATATCATTATATTGCATTACGATAGCATAATGAAGAAAACCCCAATGTAGAGCGTTGAATGCCAAGTTGAGTTCCTCTTTATAGTAATGGCTTGTTAGATCATTCAAAAATTGGCGAAGCCATATAATTTTCACTAAATCGTAAGTTGGCTGATTTTAGTGGTTTTTCCTTTTAAATAAAGTTAACCACGCCAAATCTGTCGAACAAGATGCATTTTGTCAAAATCGATATTTGCCAAAATGTCATGTTTCTGACATTGACATATAAATTGGCGCATTGACCATTGTCTTCGTGTAGAATGCAATATAACGATGCTAAAAAGATGGGAAAAGCGTGTCGGGTTCCTTGACCCGCTGACGGATTAGCCAGTAGAGCTTAAGAGGCAGTGCTTAATGAAAAGGAGTTGAAGGATAAGGGGATGGCGGAAGCAGAGATAGAAGAAAAGCATAATCCTAACCCGAGAACGCCAAGTAGATGTGGGGCTATACATATCAAAAGCAATGCTCCAGATGCAAGACAAGGAAGTCATAATGGCTCCCTACAATTTTAAGTAATCTTCTCATTCGTCAATCATTGCTAAAAGTTTAGTTTGCACTATAATCACTCGTGAAACATACATAAGTTTTCGTTGCAGCGATCACTTCATTTGTTTCATCTTGTACACAAGCGGGAGCAGATATATGGTCCTTGACTCATCCAGAACCTCACCAGAATCTTACGATGAATTCACCCGCGTCTTAAATGTGTAAGAAATATATATACACAAACATACATAACATAACGTAATTTGTTTTATGATATGATAGTTACTTGTTGTTGACATTCGAGTAGGGCTTTCAAGAATTACACGGCCAAAAGGGGGGCAACATGATCCTGCGAAGGGTCAAATAAGATGCTTTGCTATGTCCACCCATGGGTAAGAAGACACTTGTAATGCTTCAACATAATTGCACTAGTAAGGAAGGGTATTACCAACTGTACTAATTCCATACATTATTATTTGATTTGAAGTGCCACAAGCAACCTCCGAGCAATGTTCTTTGTAGATACTCGTCTCGAGTTCCTTAGGATCAAGGGAGGTATGCGAAGCAACCCCGGGACATAAGCCTATACAAATTGATGATTCAAGATTATTTATTGTCGATTCTCAATTTCACTATTATTTAACCTCTTTATTGCCTACTTTATTATCGCAGTGAAGATTGCAAAGACCACTTTGGCACTCATCCGATGATGACCTTTGCAATGTGCAAAGGACATGTGCCGATTCATTAAGTCGTGAAGTCATCCATGAGAGAGGTAGTTTCTTTTACTCGGGAGGTGAAGTGGCGAAGCATTCTAGACTTTGTAATTGGGAGAGCGAGGATAGACGGGCCATGAACAACGATGTATATATTTTTTGAAAGGCAATGAAATGTTGTAATTTATATTAGATAGAGAATATCAAAGGTACATGGCGCGAGATCACACCTAGAAAGTTTTAAGGAGAATATCGGGAGAGTATATATAACCTTGTATATATATACATAATGCAATTATGATTTATATGTGCTTGGTATATATAACCTTGTCATTCTTATGTATGGATTTGTCTTTGAACAATGATGTGATTGATAGAATGTATGCATTTTATTAATATTATAATATAATTAACATAACATTATTGAAAAAGATTCTTCGGATCACATGCAGTAGACGGCTTAAGCCGCGCGCTGTGAAAATGCTTATTTATCGCAAAGGCAGTGCTTAAGCCACCGATCGCACAAAATATTTATCTGTTGTACTTAAGAAACCGCTTGTACAAATAAGCATTTCTGTGACGGGTTCTTAAACCGTCTCATTGTACAAATGATATTTGTACAATGTGTGGCTTAAAAGCGCTTTGCACAAATGCTTATTTGTCTGAGGCGGTTTCTTAAGCAGCCCGCTGTACAAATGCATTCTGACATAAGTACTTAGAAATGCAAATATATCTCAATTACATAGACCTTGATTCTGGTAAGGTGCGAAAACGCTGTGAAGATGGAGTTACCCACTTTGTACAAATGATTTACTTAGCAGTGAAATGGAGAAATAAATTGAATTAAGCTTTTCTAAAACATTTTCCACTCATCACCCAATTGTGTGCAAATCTCAAGCCAAATTGCGAGAGTCTAGGATATTTAGCCCACTCCTCAAATCACAAAATCTCTTTTTATCAAGAGGCTTGGTGAAAATATCAGCTAATTGATCATTTGTGCTCACATATTGAATATCAATATCGCCTTTAGTGGAATGATCTCCCAGAAAATGATGGCGAATATCGATATGCTTTGTACGGGAATGTTGGACGGGATTGTTGGCAATTTTTATGGCGCTCTCATTATCACACAAAAGTGGGACATGGTTATAGGTTAGGCCATAATCATTTAGGGTTTGTCTCATCCAAAGAAAATGGGCACAACAACTCCCGGCCGCTATATACTCGTCTTCAGCTGTTGATAGGGTTACGGAATTTTGTTTCTTGGAGGACCAAGAGACAAGAGATCTTCCTAAGAATTGACAAGTCCCCGAAGTGCTCTTCCTATACACTTTACATCCGGCATAATCCGCATCGGAATAACCAACTAATTCAAATGATGAACCTTTTGGATACCAAAGCCCAAAATGAGGAGTGTGCAATAAATATCTCAAGATTCTTTTCACTGCCACTAAGTGGCACTCTTTAGGAGCGGCTTGAAATCGTGCACACATGTACATACTAAGCATGATCATCGAACGGTATACCTTTTGGACGACTGGTTTACCTTCTTTGTCAAGGTCCAGATGTCCGTTGGCTTGCATGGGCGTCTTGATGGACTTGGCGTTCTCCATACCGAACTTCTTTAGCATGTTCTTGATGTACTTGGTTTGGCATATAAAAGTTCCTTCCTTGAGTTGTTTGACTTGAAAACCGAGGAAGAACTTTAATTCGTCCATCATGGACATCTCGAATCTTTTAGTCATGATCCTGCTAAACTCCTTACATAATTGTTCATTAGTAGAACCAAATATAATATCATCGACATATATTTGATAAACAAATAAATCATTATTAATGTGCTTAGTAAAGAGAGTAGAGTCGGCCTTTCCGACTACAAAACCTTGTTCAAAGAGAAAATCTCGAAGATATTCGAACCATGCTCTTGGTGCTTGTTTGAATCCATATAGAGCCTTGTGTAGAAAGTAGACATGGTCCGGATATTTGGGGTCTTCGAAACCGGGTGGTTGCTCGACGTAGACCAACTCAGAGAGTGGCCCATTCAGGAAGGCGCTTTTCACGTCCATTTGATACAACTTAAAATCATGGTGAGTAGCAAAATCAAGTAATATTCTAATAGACTCAAGCCTAGCAATGGGAGCATATGTTTCATCAAAGTCCAAATCTTCGATTTGCGTGAAACCTTAAGCGACCAACCGGGCTTTATTTCTAGTCACTACTCCATGCTCATTTTGTTTCTTCCGAAATACCTATTTTGTTCCAATTACTTTTTGCTTGGGCCTTTCAACAAGCTTCCAGACTTGATTTCGCTCGAAGTTGTTTAGCTCCTCTTGCATAGCCATCACCCAATCCGGATCTTGTAGCGTTTCTTCTACCTTAAGAGGCTCAAGAGAAGAAACAAACGAGTAAAATTCACAAAAATTTGCAACTCAAGATCTAGTGGATACTCCCTTGTTAATATCTCCGAGTATGTTGTCGACTGGATGAACTCGTTGTATGCTTTGATGGACTCTTGGATGAGGGACAGTTGCATTTGTTCTTTGGATAGGGTCCTCATCATCTTGAGCGGTGTTTGAGCCATCTTGAGCTTGCCTAGATGAAGAAGGAGCATCACCCGGAGCATCCAAAGTTGCATCCAGACTCTTTGGGCTAGTCCGGATACTCTGGATCTCATCCCGGTCATTTTGAGTTGGGGTGCTCGGGATTTCTTCTTGCTCTAGTGGTCTCACTTCCTCAATTGCCAATTTCTTGATTGCTTCGCACGGAGGTTTTTCCCTGTCAATCACAGCACGATCAACTTGTTTTACTTGAGAACCGTTAGTTTCGTCAAATGTTACGTCACGCGAGATTTCAACTACACCGGTGTTGTTGTTGAGAACTCGGTATGCGTAAGCATTTGACCCATAACCAAGCAAGAAACCTTCATCTACTTTGGGAGCAAATTTAGAGGACTTAGCTCGCTTGTTAAGGATATAGCATTTGCTTCCAAAGACTCGGAAGTAGGATACATTTGGTTTCTTGCCAGTAAGTAGCTCGTACGCCGTCTTTTTCAAGATCTTGTGGAGGTATAGACGGTTAGTACTATAGCACGCGGTGTTGATAGCCTCCGTCCAAAAGATGTCGGAGACCTTGTACTCATCAAGCATCGTGCGCGCCATCTCGATGAGAGTTCGATTCTTTCTCTCGGCTACCCCATTTTGTTGAGGGGAATAGGGGGCCGAGAACTCATGCTTGATGCCCTCCTCATCGAGATATTCCTCCACACCGGTATTCTTGAATTCGATGCCATTGTCACTTCGAATTCTCTTGATCTTCACTTCAAATTCATTTTGTGCCCTTCTCATGAATTTCTTTAGGATTCCTTGGACTTCACTTTTGTCATGCAAGAAAAATACCCAAGTGAAATGAGAAAAATCATCAACAATAATGTGACCATACTTGTTTCCTCCTATGCTTATGTATGTGACTGGGCCGAACAAATCCATATCACTACAACAGGAACACCCCTTTAACAACGGATACATAGCAACATATGATGTTATGCATTGCAAGCAACAGGGTGGCAACGCTTGCAAAGCGTTGCAAGCATCATCCATAGGGTTAAACAACAAGTGGAAACATTTATCAACTATTGCAAGAATCACCTGTAGATGCTTTGTTTTTTTAGCCGGATCCGTAGCCCAGGCGGCCGCATCTCATAGACTCATCCCCAACCAAAACCCTAGCTCTCAGACCACTACTCACGCTGTCACGCGCCTCCCCCAGTCCCCCGGTGGCCCGGCCTCCTGAGTCGGCGGCTCCACGCGACGGGAGATCCTTCGCCCTGCGCCTCATTTGGCGACTCCCGCGGCTCCTCATCGGCGTCTCCCAGGCTGCTCCATCACACATGCGCCTCCTCGGCGCTCCACCAGGCTGCGCCTCCCGGCTGCTCCTCCTCTATGACTCCCTGGGTCTCCTCGGTGCAACCGACGCCCCCTCCCCACTCGTGCCACGGGACACGGCCACGCTTTTGTACTAGTCTTAGCTCGAGACGCAGCGGCGACGAGGAGGGACCGAGTGTGCAGCCGCACCACTCCACAACCACCGGCGTTGCCTGTGTGCTGACACAGGGGTGGGCGCGGCTGCGCGTGGCGCTTGATGGCGCCATTGAATTGCCCCACACCCCACGCCTCCTTCCCCCACCGCTCCTTCCCTCCTCATCCACCTATTGCCGCCTCCTCTCGCCTCAAGCGTCGCCAGCTTCGCCTCCTCGCCTCCAGTCAGCCCCTCCATTCCCTCTGCTCCTTCATTTTTTCCGCTTTCCGCTTCGCTCTGGTGCCAAGTGTTAAATCTGCTTTGCCACAACTGCTGTTGCCGGTTGATCTTGGCTAGTTGATTCATATTAGGACCGAGCTGATCCGCCGCTTACCTTTGCACTCTGAGTCAGTGGAAATGGAAGGTGTTAGTTATTTTGCCTCAGCGGGTGTTTCACGTGTCTGGGAAGGAGCAGAGGGGCGGTAGCATTAGTTGTGGATTCACGGGGTATCCTTCGTTCTTCAAACTTTGTTGCTTGGATGAGGGATTTGGTGTAGAAGAAGTGGTCGAATTTGAGCGAGGATACCTTCCGTGGTAGTTTTTTTGGATTGTGTGGATTCGTCCCAAATTTCTAGGTAGGTCAAAAAAAATTGATGCTTGAGTGATGCCGAGAGAAAACACATATCATGGCATGCTTGTTCAAGGCGATTTCTTTCTTTCATCAAATTATCATTTGCAACATGTACCCAATGTTAATTGATATAACATGTTCATGGATGCATCATTACCTCGACAGTGAGTTCAGATGTGAGAGGTGTAATTGTTCAGATTTATTTAAATGTTTAGAGATTGTAATGGCATAGAGATGCATTATTTTTTTCATAGATGTCAAAGCGAGTGATATTTAAGATTTTCTAACAAGTTCAAAGTTGAAATTGTATAAATTGTGGGAGATGTGTAAAACTTTCAGAGGGCAATGCCAAATTTGTTGAAATCTACCATTGCGTAAACTACGAAACTAGTTCAAACTTTTCTATCTTTCGCAATCAATTTCTGGTTCTCGCAATATTTCACATGCCCGAAGAATGTTCCTCCTATACCCTTTCCAATCTGTAATGTGAAATGATGTCTTGGTCTCTTGTATTGATGTAAGATTGTGCATGAGGCCTTGTTTATGGCCGTTTCTTGTAGTGATGTTGTTATGCAAAAATATGCACATGACGAGGAATGTAGAGCCAATGAGTAGAACACTAGAATTCATTGAATGAGCATGTGTTCATATTGATCCCTTTTCAATTATGTCGCTTGAATGAGCTTGTGTTATATGGATGCTTGAATGTGAGATTAGTTATAAGTTCTTCGTTAATTCTTATTCATATTTTTATAGTCCTCTTGAAATTCATTCTCACCTAAATTAGATATTTAGATTTAGAATCTGTTGTGGTGTAGTGAAGTAGTGAACAAACTCTGCTGCAATAATGTTTGATGGTGGGACACCCACGAAGTATTTTTTCTCTCGCCTTCCCATGCAGTGGCACCTTCAAATTTTACCTATGCTAGTTTGTTTCTTGTTGTAATTGCAAAATGGTGAAAGTCGACAATGATAGCATAAATCATCGATGGCCTTCCATCGGCGGAGGGCTTAGATGATGGTCGAGAATGTTGTTCAAGAACTTATCAAAAGGGCGAGCAAGATGAAGCATCAAGGATGTCAATTGAGATTGGACCATACCTTTTCCAAAGATCCTTAATCCTTATGTTATTTGCAGCACCCTTTCTCTTATGGAAAAAGGTTTTTCCTTCATGATCTTTGATGTGTGTCTTGTACTCTTGTGTGAATGAAAAAATGATGCAAGTCCAGGCAGCATAACTAGGTAAGTAGCTTGAACTTCTTCAATCGTCATGCATATAATGATGTGATAATATCTATAGCTTGAACTTCATTGAATCATCAAATTTGAATGTTAAAATTTGGTTGGTGATTCTATAATCTATCTATAGGAACCGTGTGTTTGTAAATCATAAGACATTCTTTCTTTTTTTGAAAATCTGTGTCATTTTGATGTCCTAAAAAATTTGGTCATTAACTAGATCTGGGCTATCATATCATGATCTAGTGGAAATGTAGTAAATAATCATATGAGAGGCGAAAAAGATTTTTTGTTGTTACATACAATATGTGATTTGCTTAATTATGATGTTGTTTTTAATTTTACATTTATTTTGAGTTTTTTGCATGGCCGGATTTTTATCCCTATCTTTTCCAAATAGCAATAGGGAATATTTCCCATGGGGAAGAAGGGCCGGAGTTCCATGTGCATTGTAAAATCCCTCTAGGGATTTATTTCCCTGGGTTTTTATTCCCTTGCATCCAAACAAACCGATAACTGCTAAACTGACTATGGCCACTTGCAATACTTCACCTCATGTGTTGGCCACAGAACTGAGACTAGAAAGTGTAGAAGTTCACAAGGCATACATCCATTTTTTGTGGTTTTCCAACTTGATTGAAATACTTGAAATAAGACCTTCTTCAGTGACTATATAAGTTTGACAATGTTGTTCTTTTATGTGTCCAGTACTACAAAATCTTACACAATTGGAATCTTGAGGTTTGTTATTGTTGCAAGTAGCCATTTCTGGATTGCTTTAAGGTAATTTTCTTTTATCTATTTTCATATCTGAATATCAGATTTGGTGGGTAGCCATTGAGGCATTGACACTTTCATAATTAGAGCTAAGGCTAAACTGAGAATTTGCTATTTTTCTGTTTTCGTGTTGTTTTAGCATATTCTATGTGTTGTTCTCACCTAACTTACCGATCATTGTGTATTTTGCACAAATATCTATCCAAGAGTGTAGGAGAGGTCTCAAAGTTAAATAATAGGGTATGCTAATTTCTTTCTTTAGTCAAAAATAAATGAGGTTAATTTTGAAACTTCTTCCATTTCATACCACAACTTTGGTAGGATGATCAAAATCATAAAATACGAGTGGCTCCTAGATTCTGTTAGGTTTGACCTTAGATTTTCCCAAAAGACCCTATTTTCATTTCTATCCCCTTTGTAAAGAGACAATATGCATGCCAAGCATGCCGGTGCACATCCTGCGATTTCGATAATCTTGATAGGTTAGTCATTGCATCTTGAATTCAGCTGCTGCTTATTTACTTTTTGTTGGGTGCCAGTTGAATCCTCCACCTTCTGAAGCTTTAAAAGAATGCACATGCTTGCATGTGACCCTGGCATAATTGCGATCATGAACAAGGTAACAATCTTCAGCATGCGATTCTTTTTCTTTGCACGGTTTCATTATCTTACAGTTTTTCTGTTTTCCTTTCAGCATAGATGGAGGGTGGGACTCATGACTGAAATGGCTCCGATAGGGTATGTAGGCATCAGTCCTAAATGCATTCTAGGCTTCAATAAGGTACATAACTGTTTTTAGTATGGTACATAACTACATGTATAAACATTTATGTTTTATCATGCTGCAAATTCTGAGAATAAATCTATGTGTCTTATTATTCATACAGAACCTGGGAGAAGAGATATCCCTTAGCCTACTTAACGGATGACTTGAAAGGATTTAGGAAATACGAAAGTATCAAGAAAACATTACTTCATGAACTTGTATATTCCCTTCGATTTTCTACTTTCAGAAAATAGAGATTTCTTATGCAGGTTTTCTATTTGTTTGCTGTAATTATTGATTTCTATATTTTACACTCGTGTATATTTCAATTGCAGGCACATATGGTGCACTTTGAGCATGATGCAAAATTATTTGCTCTTAATAAGCAGGTAATTTTTGCTAGCTACTCCTGTATTGTTTTCATCTCTTTATATTTGAGTTTAGCTGATCTTTAATATACTATAAAATTTTCAGTTGAATGAGGAAGCTGCTTCCTTGGACTGGACCAAGTCAAGAAGCCATGTGCTGAGTGGTTGCAAAATCTTTGATTCCTATGAAGATGAATTTGTTCTGGAACCAGACAGTGATATTGTTGGTCACAGGCTTGGGGGAGGATCAAGTTTACTGGCAAGTGCTAGTGTGTTGTCAGGGGCTGCTGCTTATCAGCATTTCTTGAATGCGTCAGCAACAGATTTGGAGAGTTCCCAACATAGAGTTGTTACATCTGTAAAGAAAGGTAATGTGCAGGTACAGAAGTTGAACCTGATTCAGATGATGTTGGTCAAGATTTTGTTCAGGAAAGTGTGAAGGTGGAACCAGACCCAGATGATAATGATGCCATGCATGTTGATGTAGTGGTAGATGTAGTATCTCCGTAATGCAACAATTTGATAACTAAGTGGTGCATGGAACTCTCAGAAATGTATAATTTTTTACTATAGTACTGATTTAAGCTTATTTGCAATGTGTGCACGGAAATTATCTTGAATTCTTCAAATACATTGCACATGCATAACATATTTATTTGGCTCCAAATAAAAATAATTACAAATATTGTTGCTTAGATGGTTTATTCCTTGCTACGCATATAAGCATTGCTATAAGTACAATCTATATGTTGCAACAAGCTATAGAAGGAAGGCTATTAGCTCATAGGTTGTACAAACATATATAAGCTGCCACCATAGCCCATCAATATCCGCTGCAGCCTAGCAACGGTTATTAATAGGATTTACTAACGCATAATTAAAGTGTTGCAGTAGATCCTAGCAGCGCCACTTTAGACAACACATAATTATGCGTTGGTAGAGACCCTAGCAACGTGATATACATTATCACGTATGCTACAAAGGGGGTCATTTTGTAGTGTATGGAGCATCTCCAAAGATCTTGAGGTAGTCATCACATTCTTAGTGGGATGAGAAGCTCCAACTTGCTTTCCGGCTTGACAAGCGCTACACACTCTATCTTTCTCAAAGACAACATTAGTTAATCCAAGGATGTGATTGCCTTTAATGAGTTTGTGTAGGTTCCTCATACCAACATGAGCAAGTCAGCGATGCCACAACCAACCCATGCTAGATTTAGCCATTAGGCACGTTTCAAGATTAATTCTATCCTAGTAAAATCTACGAGATAGAGATTTCCCTTCAAACGACCCTTAATGGCTATTGAACCATCATTTCTTTTTAGAACATCCACACCCTTATCACTAAACACACAATTGTAGCCCGCTTTACATAATTGAGCAATGGACAATAAATTGTAGCTTAGTGATTCAACAAGCAAGACATTATTTATATGAAAATCATTTGTGATAAGAATCTTACCTAAACCTACCACCTCACCTTTTCCATTGTCGCCAAAAATGATGCTTTCACTGTTTGTCCCATTGGCATCTAAGTCTGCGAACATTGCCCTTTCTCCGGTCATATAGTGTGTACATCCGCTATCCAATATCCAACTTGATCCACCGCAGATGTAGGCCTACAAAAAGAAATTTAGATTTTGCTTTTTGGTACCCAAACTTGTTTAGGTTCGCGCACGTTAGTGACAAGAGATTTCGGGACCCAAATAGATCGCACATGAGAAGCATTGTTGGGTTTACGCTCGATATAATAAACAACTACACGACTGAGGTTAGTTCTTTTGAGCACATAAGAGGCAAAGAAGACGGAATAAGCCTTATACTTAGAATTTCCTTCGCCTTTAACAAAGTGAATAGGCTTGTTCAACGGGGCAACCACGATGTGGCTCTTTTTGCCTTTAGGTGGAACATACCCAAGCCCATGCTTCATGAAGTTACCTTGGCGCTTACCGAGGAATTACTCTAATCCTTTGTTTGCCTTATATGACTTTTGAATTCCATCTTCAAGCATTCCCTTGAGTTTCTCATTTTCATGAGCTAATACTTGCAAAGTCTCAAGGTTAGTGGCACAAGCATCAATATTAATATTATAGTATCTTGCACATCCATTGCTAGTAGAGGGCAATGAGAAATTTGAGTTACCCGTTGAGGAGATATAAGTGTTATTCGAGAGATCAATAAGCTTCACTTCAAGAGCCTTACAAGCATCCTTAGCTTTAGCAAGTTCCTCTATGAGTGAACCATTAGTGATCTCAAGACTAGCTATTTCGAATTTGGTCATTTTGGAATTTTTGACCAACTCATATTTTCTTCTTTCACTAGTTAGACTTTTCTCTAACTCAAGGTTTCTCTCGTTTTTAAGGATAAGCAAGTCCTCTTGAGCTTCGAGTGTAGCCTCCTTTTGCTCAACAGTTTCCTCCAACTTCTCAATATCTTTTAAAAGCAAGTCTAATTTTTGAACATCAAAATCTTTAAAGGACTTGAATATACTATCGTCCTCACTAGCGTCATCACTATCATCAAGGCATGAATCAACAATAGAAGAGATTGATTCTTTGTTTGATACCTTATTCTTGGTGGTAAGACACATTGGAGTGTCTTCGCCGTTATCGCTCAAGTTGTCGAAGAGGCCCTTCGACGTTGTTGAGGTAGAAGGTATGGCGATGGCGATGGAGGCAACTCCTCCTTCTTCGTCGGAGTCGGAGCTTGAATCGGAGTCGGAGTTTGAGTCCCACTCCTCTCCAATGTGAGCATGTCCTTTGTGCTTATATTGCTTGAACTTCTTGCTCCTTTCCTTATCCTTGCCCCGGTATTTGTCCTTCTTGTAAGGTTTGTCTTCCTTCTTCTCTCTTTGTGCGCATTCGACAATGAAGTGGTCGGGCTCCCCACACTCATAGCACTTTCTTGTTGAGTGTCTTCCTCTTGATTTGTTCCATTGGTTTTTGGAGTGGCTCCCCGGCTTGTAGCCCTTCTTCTTGAGGAATTTGTTGAATCTCCTCACGAGCAATGCCATATCATCATTGGTCAAGGGACCACTTGACTCTTCATCATCACTAGTGCTTTCTTCCACTTCCCGCACAATCTTGACGGCCTTCAAAGCAATACTTTTCTTCTTTCCTGACTTGAGCTCTTCCACCACTTCCGCTTCCTTGATCATCATCTCATCCATCATTAGCCTCCCAATTACATCATGGGGAGTGATAGTGTCAAAGTTTGGTCGATCACGGATTAGTTGCACTAAATTGCAGTTGGTGAGGGTGATCACTCGAAGGATGATCTTGACGACGGCCTTGTCGGTGAGGTCGGTACACCCAAGGCCCTTGGCTTGATTCACCAACACCATCAAGCGATCGAACATCTTCGTGTATGACTCTCCTTCTTCCAAAGTGAATCGGCTTAGCTCACCAATAATGAGCTCAATCTTTGACTCATGGACTCTTGATATGCCTTCATGAGTGACCATAAGTCTTTCCCAAATTGCCTTGGCATCTTCAAGTCCATCAACTCGGTTGAACTCGGAGTCGCTTAAGGCATCGAACAAGGCATTGACGCCAAGTCATTGAAGTGTTGTGCCTTCTTCTCTTCGGGAGTGAGCTTGTTTGGATCCGTAGCTTTAAAACCTGTTTCTACAATCTCTCAAATACACGGGTGAAGTGATCTCAAGTACATCTTCATTTTATGTTTCCATGCGGCATAGCGAGTACCATCGAAGTGAGGTGCTCTCTACAGACGACACGAAACATAATTGAAGAGCTTGAGACTCCAAGAGTAGGGTATTCATATGGAATCTCAACCCCTTTGCTGGAACCCGTGGCCTTGTCTTGGTCACGGCTTTATCAATCTTTTCTATTAACGACATCTTGATTCTCCAGCGGTTAAGCCAAAACTACGAGATTTGGCTCGATACCAATTGAAAGGAGACGAGATGTCGCCTAGAAAGGGTGAATAGGCGTTATTAAAATTTAAAATTAAATTGCAGTGGAAACAATATCTTTGGATAATCCAAATTACCTTGGATTGTCAGAGTGGTTCGATAGTCCGAGCGCTCAGAACTCAAAAACCTAGAAAGTAGATCTAGACTATCTAGGAGTGTAACTAGCACCAAGAGAGATTTGAGAGCTTAAAATACCTGCAGTGGTCGAGTACTCACCAAAACTCTTCACAAATGCAAACCACCACTTGAATTCCCAAGATTTCAATCAACCACGAAAAGGGATAAAGGGGAAATCCAAGAAACAAAGATGAAATACTCAAGGATTTTTACCTGAAGTTCAGATCCTTGAGGGAATCCTACATCTCCGTTGAGGCGGCACCAAGCCGGGGTCTCTTTCAACCCTAATCCTCAAGGTGTTGCACCAAGCACTCACCTTCTTCTTCCTTGAACCATTTCCTTGCGGGAGGTGGATCCGACCTTCACAAACTTTGGTGACTTCCCACCAAGCTTGGGAGCTCACCCGGCAACTCCTAGCCGCCTAGGAGTCCTCAACCTCCAAGAGTAAAAGATTTGCCGAGAAATCCGTGAGAGAATGAACTAAGTGCTTAAGATGAATCAAGGTCTCTCGATCTCTCAATATTTCTTCTCACTCTCCCTCTAAAGATTCAAGAATCAAAGCTCAAATGGGAGTGAATGCTAGAGCTCAAGAGACTGAGGAAGCACAATAAATGTTTGAAATGAATGCCCTAATGCTGGTAGGTGGGAGATGGGGGCATTTATAGCCATCCAAAAACTAGTTGTTTTGAGCTCAGCCCGAGTCAGTTCGGACAGTCCGAACTTATGTTCGGATAGTCCGAACAGGTGGAGTTCAAAGCAACAGAGCGACTTAGTTCGGATAGTCCGAACACTTCGGATACTCCAAGCGTTCGGATACTCTGAAAAATCTTCGGACATTCCGAATCCAAATTGACTAGACCTAACCGAGGGGGTCCACTCGGATACTCCGAAAAATCTTCGGACATTCCGAATGGAAAAAATCCAGTTCCAATAGAGGATGTCAGCTTGGACATTCCAAACTAGAATTCGAATACTCCAAATGAAATTCAGCACAAAGGTCTTAAGACTTGATATTTTGACTTTTTATGACTATGATCCATCATTAAGCACATAAAGTCATTCTAAATCTATTTCTCGTAACATCCCTCTTCATAATACTACAATCCTTAAACTCAATAAAAATAAACAAGATACACGATAATTAAGTTTAAGCAGATGCTTTTTCTCCTTTGTTTTGAGGGTGACCTTTTGCTTGAGACCTTCTTATGAGCAATAATCTGTTCGGAAAGCTTACAAAAGTCATTAGTCACTTAATCATGTTGTCATTAATCACCAAAATCCTAAAGGGCCTAAATGCATTTTCAATTTTCTATGAACGGGTAAAAATCGGATTCCAGGTAGTTTGCGGACGGGTATAATATAGACAACGGTTACTTCATCAGGTAGTGCACGAAATACCTAGGATCAAAACATGCGATGAAAACAATCCAACTATCACACTAGGACATCACATAATACAATAAATAATGCCGTATAGTCTAACAAACATACATAGTCCAACAAAGAGTTTAAATAGTACATAATCAAACACATGGAGTTCAATAAACACACAAAGTCCAATACATGAATTGAAATTCACATACATAGTTCAACACATAGAGTCCAACACATAGAGTTAAATTATACAAAATAAATTTCTTCAAGCATATCCGGGTACCCGGATTGTGAGAATTATCCGGGTATTCGAATCCGACTCGTACCCGCCGGGTATTGCTGATCCCGTACCTGATCCGAATCCGAACCTAACCTACTCAGGTACTACCCGTACCCGTGCCTGGCGGGTAGTGTAAAATAGTTTTCCATTAAGGTAATTTTGCATCCGGGTACGGGTACGGGTCGGGTAATACCCGACCCATTTACACCCCTATACCCAGATTAATATAATTAACTTATGATTAATGATAAAGTTACTGTCATATCCTGGTTAATTATACCGGTCATCACATTTAGATTTTTTTTTTGCTAAGTAACATAAAACAAACGGCGAAGAACAATTGGCTTGCAGCATGTACATAAAAGCATATCGCTTTCAGGAGTCGTTTAGTTAGTACAACCTTATAATCCGTATAAACTTGCAGTAGTTCAAACACGAGTGGCACGGACGATCGATCAGAAAGAGTAAAGAGCTGCTACTGTATCATTAATTTCTGGGGTTATCGGTAGATGAATTGTCTGATTTAAAAAAAATCGGTCACTTTTTGAGCCACTATGTTTGCATCTTCGGCTAACATGTTTCGCACCTCTTACCTCTAGAAAATACAAATAATAAAAATCTGTAACCTAGGCAAAGATAAAGTAAAACTAGGTGAGCCCCTACAAAACACAACACAAAAAAATTTCTAACCACTACTACATATATAGTTATCAGTACCGATTGGCAATAGCTATTAGTACCGGTTTTGAACGGTGCAGAGCATCTGGGACTGATGCCCATTGAGCATCGCATGCGGTTTCACCATAACCGCATGCGAGTAGGACTATAAATGTTTCAAAATATGTCGAGGTGTATGGGAGAAGCGGAACTCGAACCCGCAACCTCGTGACTCGGCCTCACCCTTCTAACCAACCCACCTACCATCCGCTGATCATATACATAGAATATGCATTCGTTTGAACTTTCCTCAAGCGAGGCCTCATCGATACCGGTTAATAGCTACCTGAACCGATGCTGATGCCCTCTATCGATACCGGTTAGGTCGTTACGAACGGTACTAATATACCTCGCCTTTAGTACGGTTAAGTAACTACGAACGTGCGATGTGAAACATCGATGCAGTTAGGTATTACGAACGGTACTAAAAGCTGACGATGTAGCCAATGAACGATGCATGAAGCCCTTATCGATGCGGGTTCAAATCAACCGGGGCGATGGGCGATATGGAAGGTGCGATGCGTAGTAGTGAACCTAGACTAAAATAAAGTAAATCTAAGTAAACCCTACAAATACAAAAACAAATAGAACTAAAAATTACAGTAGAGTGGTACTACAATTGCATATTACTTATTACTGCAATTTTATGCTTATTCTGGTCTAATTTTAACTAGCATTCTTACCCATCCAGCTGCGCATCTAGATATTATGATTCAATTGTCTTTGATGTACAACTCTACTTGAATGATTGAAATACAATTCTATTTGTTATATAACTCTATTTATATATGATACTCAACTCTACTTTCAATGATTAAAAAATAATTGTATTTGTTATATATGATCACTACCTTGAAAATGGTCATCTGTGGCGGTTCATATTGCCATCGATGGCGATTTTTGAACCGCCACTGATAATCGAGGATTATCAATAGCGGTTTTCGAATCGCCACAGATAATATTATTTTTGGCGGTTCTATCAAAAACCGCCACAGATAATATTATAATCTGGTCACACCAAAATAAATGGTAGAGATCCTTCTCTTTTTCTTCTAATTAATGTGAGAATTTCTAGAATTTAGGATTATTGTGGGATTTTCTTGCCCTTAAAATAAAAGAGGTGCCTTGAATATCACAGTTGTTTTATATATATATATATATATATATATATATATATATATATATATATATATATATATATATATATATATATATATAGATTAATGTGAAATTTCTAGAATTTAAAATTATTGTGTGATTTTCTTGCCCTTAAAATGAAAGAGGTGCATTCAATATCACGGTTGTTTATAGATATATAGATTAATGTGAGAATTTTTAGAATTTAAGATTATTATGAGATTTTCTTGCACTTATAATAAAAGAGATGTCTTTAATATCACGGGTTATTTATAGATATACAGATAGACTGAGAGAGAAGAAAATTCCAGACAACCGACGATTAGCAAAACCGTAATTTGTGCGCCATGATGGCAGCGAGATCGAAAAGACCGTCCAGTTCGCCGAGAAAGACGTGTTGACAGAAACCAAACAGATGGACCGCAGTGCTCGAAGCAACGACAGAAAGAAACAGCACGTGGCGAGATTACGTTCATATCGAGGTTTTCTTTGGATTATGAAAACCAAACCTTATAATCTCCGTTTTCTGCTCCCTGTAGAGAGCAAATAACCATAGTTTCACCCACCACATTGCAGGTTCTATTACAAAGTAACCAAGGTTCAAAAAGGAAGCGACTACTGCAACGAATATCTTCTTTTTCTGCCAATTCCTTGCCGTTGCTCCAAGAGACCAGTCATCATTCCCCATCCTCACGCCCAGTTCAGAGGGAAAGATACAAAAAGGAAAACTTTATTCTTCAGAGGGAGTTTGATTTTCCAAATAGTCTTCAGAGGGAGTTTGGTTTTTCAAATAAACTGAAAATAAACCATTTTGGCTTAATGTCCATTTCACTATATCATTCCCATCTGTTAAGCAAATTGCAACATCCCACACTCCACGTGCCGTGAATGTCATTTCATCATTACTTTTCTTTGGTATCTTTTGCTAACTTTTAATCATCTTAAAAGTAAATTTCAGCAGCAACATTACTTTTCTTTTAATCGCTAAACACCAACTAAATAATAGCCACATGAAATGACAATGTAACTAATAGCAATAAACAAAACAGCAACAATTAATAACTTCGAACTACCCGCCCAAGAATGCTCAAGCCCACACGCTTGAGAATTCTCAGAACATATGCATTTGAAAAACAAACTTACCTTTAACGAAGCCACCAAATGAAGAATGACACCAAGATATAAACAAATGCTATAATCATTATTTAATAAACCCGGCTAAGTTCACACAAGACTGTTTCCACTAAAATTATTCCATAACCCTTTGCAAGGATCACGATCATTGTCGTCGGCTTTTACCGGCGACACGAGATACAATTCGGCGACCGCGAGTTGTGTCTATCGATTACACCGACGACATAAATCCTCGACACGAGTCGGCGACACGGCTTATCGTAGCCGGCGGCTAACATAAACCCGCCGACCAAAGCGCATCTGCAGGCCGACCCGTCAACGAGCCACTGTGTCGGGCGGTTTAATATAACCGCCGACACATACCCGGCCTAACGGCGCGCCGACGACGGCCGGCGCGGCGTGGGCCCCACTTGCCCAAGTTGTGTCGTCGGTAAAACAAGGACCCGCCTACTGCTGTTCCCGCGTTTTATCGCTAGAAGCTTGACTATAGCCGCCGACACAAAGCCCTACTTGGATTGGCTCGAGAACTAGGCTGCGTCGTCGGTAAATATGTGAGCCGCCTAGACTATTGCCCACTTTGTATCAAGCGTCGGCTACAACTACAGCCGCACAAACCACGAGGCCTCTGCAGGATTGGCTCGAGAACCATCGTAATCGTCGCCTGGGACATATAGGTGGCCTACACTATTGCCCAATTTGTATAAATCGGTTGTGGATATAGCCACGACCTGAGATCCGTGTTGGGATTGGCTCCAGAACCAACCTGGTTCTATTTGTGTCATCGGCGGTGTCCTCGGTAGGCGACAAAAGATTAAAAAGGAAAAAAATCTGGAAATTTTTTAAAAAATCCAATTTAACCTGCAATAAAACCCCATTCGGCGGTTTTATATTCCCAATTGCCCAAAACAATCACAATATCTAATTTCACACACATTACCACATTCAGCATTCACCGATACAATTCACAATTGATCACAAGATAGATTGTGATAATCAATATTCCATCACGTTTGGTTACGTAGTGATGGGGCCGGGTGTTCGATCTTTCGGTTGAGATGATGATCGTCGATTTGGGGGTGTTGATGACACCGATCTAGGGCTTCCTACCAACAGTGGGAGCTTTACAATCGCAATGCCAATCCACCGGAGATACAAGATCCAAGCGATCAATTGTTCCTGCAAGAAATTGAGAATCCCAAGAACAAAGTATGAAGCAATCTGAATAGATGGTATTGAAATCGAGCGAAACAAGTTGAGGTTCTTTCTCGGCTCAAGGCGGTCTAGTCGACCGCCGCAAACACGAGGAGGGGCGCACAGGGTCTACCAAACACAACAAAACCTGGCGTAAAGAGCGGTGGTGGCCACATATATATAGGCAGCCAGAAGGTGTAGGGCAGTCAAAACAGCGGTGGCCACCAAAACCCTAAGATACATGGGCCATAGGCCCAAAAGGAAGGTGACGCAGCACTTGGAAACTCTGTCCCGTGATATTGTTCTGTGATTTCCTGTTGCTTCAGGACGAATTTGGAAGTGGGGTTAGATCCATTGGAAAGCTTATCTTCTAAGCTTTCAAACGGGTGGTCGTACGCTGAAAACGGAGTTCGGGAGCCCAAGTTATGTCCGTTTGAAGTACTGCTGCTCCTGAAAGGCCGAACCGGACTCGGCTTGATCTTGGGCTTTCCTTGGCGCGTGGGCTGTCCTCGATGGATGTTCTTGATGTGCTGGTCCAGCAAAGGTGGGTGGAAAGGCCATGCTTCTGGATTGAGCCCTCTAGGCGTCACTTGGTGTAAATGAGCAAGTGGCGGTCGTAGAGGAAGAAGGGGCAGCGGTTGTATCCTTGGTTGTGATGTCCTCATCACGTAGCCATGCTCCTTCTTTCCATGTTGAACACACTCAATGTGAAGGAAGATGGTGCACCTTTAGCGACTCTCGATCTCTGTCAAGGCAAGACCTTTTTGGTATAGTGCATCGACTAAGCGGGTCTCGTGTTTCTTCCATCTTTTCTTAGTTTTCTACGAGCGGTAAAATATTTGAGAAGCGACATACATCAAATGCATTGTTTTAAATTGGGATTCGGTCAAATTATTGAACCGCAATTTTAGCTACATCAAATGGAAAATTTTATATGCATCATAGAGGAAGAAGCGGGTGCAGTAAATATATGAATACAGATTAGCTTGATAACTGAAACTACAAAGGAGGCTGGGATGAAAGAAAAGGCTATGCCAACAATTATTGATCAGATAATGCATACAAATCATATATTAACGCACTACACAGTTAAAATCTCTTGGAATATTACAGACAATTCTCATTCATGACAGAAAAATGGTAAAAGCCATGCTGTCCATTTATTAGAGTAGTTATACAGATGCATATTAGTAGAGAACCAATTATCATGCATATTAGTAGAGAACCAGTTACCATCCATATTAGTAGCCTATTACTATCCAACCAGGCAGCCATATTGTTCTTACATAAGAATGATGAATGTTTTGACATAAGAACAATATGCCCTTGAAAGAATCTCACGTTCTTATGCCAAAACATGACAATCATCTATGTCTCAATGTGACGCAGATGTGCATGTACATTAGTGAGTCAGATAGAGATTTGAGTTCAACGCATATCGTGTTGCTCTTGACTCCATGTTGAGGCCTCCGTAAATCACTAACGAGAGGAATGTCCAAGTTCCTCAAGAATGCACAATCATCTATCTTCAGAAAGTAAAATTCTCAATTCAGAATCAATTTTCCAAATGCAAAGCAAGACATGAAGCCACCTCAAGATTCTGGTAAAACGGTCACATTGCAAACTCGAATAGATTTAAAATCCAACACCATTCCTCGAGAGCTCGGAAGGTGATTATTAATGGGGGAAAGGGTGATACATTTTCACTAACAAAAGGAGAGATGATAGCTACTAGTAAATACTCTACTTGTGCCTCTTCATCCTTAGGATCTGGTTTTAGAGACAAAATTTTGTGAGTTCCTCTCATCCATCATGTCCTAACCTCATCGATTTGTAGTAATAACTTTGAATAGCAAAGGACAATAGGCGATTAAAAACAAATATATCTTATTGGAGCATGAATCTTGAATTCTTGATATAGAAGTAATATTTCATATTTTAGAAGTAATTACCCAGATTCATTACAAACTAAAACACCATATTTCACTCAACCTAAAGCAATTTCCATTTATTAAAAGATTGTAATGCACTTAAAGAGTAAAAATTTCTACAAACACTTCCCTAAAACTAGGACATCCACTCAGTAGACAAAAGACAACATTGATATGATAACAACATAAAGCAAATTAGGATAGCCAACCAAGCACAACAACTACCACATTAATAAATTACATGACAAGAGCTTATTATAATTAGAAGCGATAAGTAAATGTGAAGCTGTGGTGATGCAACATGTGCATGCTACTACTCCCATCCCTTCATGTAAAGCTTCAGGTACCTACAAACAAGCGTGGTCGAAGACTCAACCTAGTACACAAATAGCTTATTGAGCAAAATAGGAGGTCAAATCAAGAAGGAAGGCGAGTCAAAGACTTCATTACTAATGAGTGGGGTATTTCATTGAAGTATATCTTATGAATATTTCATCTGCTACCAAAAAGTGCATTTTCAATTTGTGTGTATGGGTTTGATGCCATGTTTGCTAGCTGCCAACTAGGCTCCCCCAAATCATGCATGGTACCTCCTAAGCAAAGCTGACATCGGCAAAGGAAGGAAGAAGGCTAGAAAAGGCGTGTGTCGATCGATTTCATACATCGTAGATGGGAATCGAGACCAATCAGGTTTTATATCACTTATTGTTGGAGAATTCTTGCCTAGGAATGTTTTAAATGGCCTTGGAGAGCCTGCATTGCTTTCGATGTCGGTGGCGGCGCACCTAGCTACTTCATCGATGGAGATTAGGATATAGAGATCCACGAACCTTTTAAGTGGTTGTTTCTCGACCGGTACAAAGCCACATTGTTCTCTGTATGGGAAAAGTCTTTTCTATAAATGTTACTAATGAAGTCCTTATGAATATTTATTAAAAGTCTTTCAATATTCTTATGAATATTTCATCAAGAAATCTTTGTGAATATATATATTTTGATTGGACATATGAAATGTCATGGGTGGATCTGTCCAAAATTCTTTTATAATATTATAATTTTAATAGGTTTCTATAAATATATTAAAGTAGAACATGACGATCGAAATTGTGTTTTAGGAACCACTCAATCAATGGCGGATCTAGACATTAAACTAATCAAAAGGAGGTGCTATATAACTTAGTGTAAAACCTGACAACGTAGGATATTATTTGAACTAAAATATTGGGCATATATAGCTAAATATTGAGTATATGGCTTGAACTCCATTCTCAAAATGTAAAACTCCATTAGTAAGCAACATCAATTTATTTAGCCAACTATATCTACACACATACACTAATCACTTTGCACAAGAAGACCTTTTGGATCACAGATATCACATAAGGGATTAATAGCAATTGAGCTAGTTGCCTTACATGTGCATTAATGTAAGGGTCATAATAACAGCAAAAATAAAAGTAAATAAAAACAGAACTGAAAATTTAATCCCGTACTAGTGACCTTTGATGGTGGAATGAGATAAGAAATATTATAAGATGTCGGGCATGCTGGTTTTGCTCATCTTTTTCTTGAATGAATTTACTGTACCATATGTTATGGACCCAACCAAAACAGCCCTGTGGAGCATTCGCAAAAGCAATTCAACATAGAAAACCAAAACAAAGTCATAAAACTGATATAGTGATATTTAATCAAATTATACATCAACCGGATATGTACCTTAGGAAGTTTTTTCTAGATGGTGGACCCATGAGAATGCTTCAGGTTCTCTAATTTCACAATTGCCCGTAACAATCACAACATCTAATTTCACACACATGACCACATTCGCATTCACCGATACAATTCACAATTGATCACAAACGCATATATAGCAAAATTCATCAATAGTTCACAAATTCAACTCACAAACCAAAAGAGTACATCACATTCACAATCAACAAGTCTATGAACCATCAAAAGAAATAACTAACTAAGTCCGTGAACCAGCAAAAGGATCAAGAAACACCTCGCCGATTTAATTGATTCGGGCCGATCTTGTGCCATCGAATCACCTCCTGCAGAGCATTCATCACAGGAGCAGGCGCAGCTAAGGTGGACACCTACAAGATTAGAGGAAACCACAATTTTCAAAACTTTTGTGCATTTGTGTACTTGTATGAATAGTTAGCTAAAATCGAACAAAATGCATTACCCCGACGCCGGCGTCTGCGGAAGAACGGCGGAGGTGGTATTTGCGGCGGCGGAGGGTCCCGCCCGCAACGATCGTGGATATGATATGTTAGCATCTGAAACGATGTAAGTACAACGAGCTACGATACAATCTTAATTACTTGCAAATAGTTGAACATCCAGAGGTTACGATTCCGAGGGCCTCGATCGCCTCCTATCCTCCTCTCGCTCCGCTTACCTCCGCCGCTTCGTCCGCTTGCCTTCTCGCAGAACTCGCGATCATCTTCGCTTTGGGCTTTAGCTGCTGGACCGGCGAAGAGACGGCTCATTGTCGACGCGTCTCGACTTGGCCTCAGACGAAGTCGGGCGCCACCACCGAGTCCATGAAGCCGAGCCTGCCGTGACTCCTCCCACCGAACTGATCGTAGATAACCAGAGGGTTGACTGGCATGGTCAAGGGGTCACAGTCGGCACCGTGCTTCTCCTTCATGGCTACACTGTATGTATCCTACGAAACAAATAAGATATGTGTAGAGTAGCGAAAAGAAAAAGTCACTTACAATCTTCTCCTGGGTAGCTGGGGGCATCGGTGGTTGCGTACCGTCAGGTGAGACACGGGGCGTGTGTGCCTGCGTCCACACGGTGAACTCATCAGGCTCAAGTCCCGTCTCTGACTCCTGCAGTTCAATTCCAAATGTGAAATGAAAAACTGAATTGACAAGAATGTTAGAGTTGTACTTAGTATACTTACGATATCGCTGCATGACGTGACCCATGCCTCGCCCACCTAGGTAGGTCACACAGATCTCGGGGTTGGCTTCTCGATTCTCCTGCTCCTCTTGGACCTCTCGATCCACTCCTTCGATGCCCACATCTTGCAGAGCTCCCTCCGTGCCTGTGGACACTTGTCCATCCGGTCCAGGACACGGCCGGTACTCCTTCGCCGAGGTATCTTTGCAAGGTATGTGCCCTCGAGATCTTCATCCTCGTGCTCTGTAGTGCTTCATCACCGTGTTCGGCAGATAACTCGATGGCGCCCTCGACATCTTTATGCCATTATGTCGAGCACATGGCGACAAGCATGATAGTCGCCCGGGATGCGTGCACAAGCCGATACCTCACCAAACGAAACAAACATGTGAAGCTATAAACACGAAAACATCAATAGAAATGACAACTTACCTAGAACTTGGCTATGCAATGATCCGCATGTGCCTCCTCGGGTCGCCCTCCACGAGCGAGTAGTCGCCCACCTAGTCACGGGCGCCGAGCATCACCCGCCCACTCGCCTGGGTAGAGCCGCTTCAGATCACCCCTAGCAAGTGGCCCGGCCTCGCTTACCCTTGTTGAGGCAAACCAAGCCCCCTGCATGAAGAATTAGTAACAAGTGGCTAGCAAGTTTGTGGTTAGCAATAAAAGACATCGAAAATTTGTAGCACATACCTTGCCCGCTAGAAACAACTATCTCTATCCTGTTGCCGGATCTGTGGGGGCTTTTGGCAATTTATTCCGCCCGACTTTTCTTGATTCTCGGAGCTCGAGGCACCCCGACTCTGCACCGCTTGACTCCCATGGATCCAGTCCTCGCCCCTCCTCAAGCGCCTGAGCCCACCAACCCCAACGGCTCCTCATCCCCTCATGGGAGTCGGTGGTCGTGTGGTGCTCCTCCACCTCTGGGAGTCGGTGGTAGCCACCACCGCCTCCTCCTCCTGAAGCGCCATATTAGGGTGAGATACCCCGCTTTGCACTCCTCATGCCCCTCATCAAGACCTTCTTCAATTTTTGGCCAACTTCTTCGCACCTCCACCATCCCAAGACAAATTAAATTAAATGACATAAAGTACATTGATATTAATTGAAACGAATAAAATATAAACGTATATAAAATTAAACCTATAAAATTAAATAGCTTAAAATCTTCGCTTCTCTTCCTCTTCCTCTCGCCTCCGCTTCTTCCCTTTCCTCCTCTTCTTCTCCTTCTACATGAGATGGGTATACCGATCCCAAAATATTATCTAGCCCATCACCAATATCGACGCAGACTCTCCGGTAACTCTTGTTCTTGGAATACCTCCACGTCTGGGTAAGAATCGTAGTCGCCTTCTCGTGAGATCGACAATCTACGGTGGAAGACATTTATGTACAATCCACCAACTTTTGTAATTCGGGTGGGCGTATGGCAGATAGAACACTAGCTCGACTTGTTCGGGCAGAATGAACACGTCAGGCTTTTGATACAGCTTCTTATGATTGATCTCCACTAGTCCTAGTTTTGGAGTACGCCGCACCCCACTAGTTGGATGGAACCATCTGCAACGAAAGAGTACGAGCGAGAGATCTTTGTTGCCTTCATATGAAATTTCTACAATATCCTCGATGATCCCATAGTACTCTATGTCTGGACCACCAGAGTCATCGGTGACATAACTCCCGACGCCGCTATTCACCGTAGTTGCATTGGGGCGAGCTGACTCAGCCACTTCTGATCGAAATCGATATCCATGGCAATCATAGCATCCATGGACCTTAATTCTATGGCTGCATCCACGTGACATTTGTCGGAGATCGTTGTGCACGCTGCAAGGTCTTTGACACTGCACAAGCATTCGAGGCAAAATTCATTAAGGAATAAATGCCACACATTTGTAAATTAAGTGAACTTGTATAAGAGGAAGAAGGTTACGTGGTAATGAAACCAGGTTAGAAAGTTTGGACGGCCTTGTCCACGACCTCGTCATTTCATATTGTCAATTTGTTCGCTCGAAGGTTCACCTGATCCTTCCCACTCTTCTTGAATAAATTGACTACAAGATTTAATATTTATTTGAGACATTTATTTCATAAGTATGTATTTATGACTTATTTCAGACATTTATTGACTTACTCAATGTACACCTTCATTTCATCCATGTTGTCGTACACGTACAACTGAATCAAATTTTTTCCTCACGATCCAAGTCACGTGTGGTGCTTTTGCCGACATTGCATTCGGCTTGGTCATGGAACACCTCTAAGTTGGAAGTATTTCTGCGACGTGCCTTCTTATACCTCGGTTGTGGCACATGGACCTTGTTTTTGTCGCAAAGTATTTGTCCGTGAAGTAGGTGATCTCTCGATCACTAAGCTTCGCAATCATCGCTTCGACTCGTTCTTTGTTCTTCACCTTCGCCTAAGACTTTTCATCATGCGCCCACAAAGATACATCCACCTAAATCGCGCTGCCCTCCAACTTTTGCTTCATATGGCAAATGAACTAGTAGATGTTGCATGCAATTGAAAAACCCAGGACATAAATCTTCTCGAGCTTTGTCACAAGCACGACAATGTCCTTCTCCAATTCCTCCATCCTCGCGCGGATATCTCTTTTGCACAGAGCTCTCGATAGAAGAAGCTAAGCTCGCTAATGTGATCCATATATCATCGCAACATATCCACGCCACACTACCGAAACAGACGCCTATGAAGACTTTGTAGTCGTGAGCATTCATCCCATTTAACTTGCATTGCTCTATACTAACGATATGTCGAAGGTTCGCCAGATAACCATCAGGAATTTAACCTTTTCCTTAATCCAATCAAGAATCTGCTTTATTTGCCCAATGTAAGGCGGAATTTTGCCCTAGGTTTCCTCCGATTCTCATCGAGGTTCATGTCCGCCGATCACATATCGAGCGCCTTGATCCGACGTGCTTTCTTGTTATCTTTAGTCTTCAGGATGTCCCATTTGTGTTCACGATCGATTCGCATATATTTTCTCTTGGTGCATCACGTCGATGTTGTGAGGTAGCTTCGTGTCTTTTGCATAAGGAAGGTTGTAGATGCTGCACTTATGAGTCCAATGGTGCTCCTCACCATAGTCTTTCACATACCCGATATCCGCTAGATCGTCATGCTACCAATGATATCTTGCACTTCTAAATGTTCGGTGGCCCTTCTTCACAGCCTTGCCTTTACGAAATGCCTTTTTATTCCTAAATGGGTGCTTTGCTCTAGGAAACAACGGTGACAATGAACCAATAGGACTTACCCCATTTTTCAAAGTGTGAAAGCATCGATGTTACGCATGCATATAGGGCATGACAACTTTCCATGTGTGCTCCACCGAGAACATGCCATACGCCGAAAATCGTGTATTGACCATGTGTATGCAAGCACGATCCTAAAGTTCTTCCCTCGTAGCTATCATGTGTCAAGACTCCTTTAGTCCATGTGTCACTACTCTTCTACCAGAGATTGCATGAATAGATCTAAGTTTTTTCCAGGAGACTTAGGCCCAGGTATTATAACAAAAAGAAACATGTACTCTTCTTTCAAGCAGAGTTGAGACGGTAGGTTGTACGGGATTGCGAACATCGGCCAGCACGAGTACGGGTGCGCCATCATATTGAATGGCGTGAACCCGTCGGTCGAGAGGCCTATACGCACATTCCTAGGCTCCACCGCAAATTCAAGGTGTTGTTGGTCAAAGTGCCTCCAAGCTTCTGTATCAGACGGATGAATCATCATGCCCTCCTTTCTACGCTTGCCCTCTTTGTGCCACCTCATGTGTCTCGCCGTGGCCTTGGACATGCATGCACGCGCGCAGACGTTGAGTGATCGAAAGAAACGGAATGTTTTTCGCCACCATCGCTCTGTCTCATTCCACGCTCAGACATTTAACTTCCTCGCATCGACTCTCATTACAATGCATAAAGGAGTCACCGAATCGGTCTTCCAATAAAGCATGCGTAACTTTGGGCAATAGTCTATCCTCTCTTGACGGCATGCCTAACACGCGAAGAAGCTTCTTCGACTCAGAAGATTCGGAGTGATATTGTGTCCACTCGGAAGAAGGCTATCTAGCGCTTTGCAAAAGTCGTTGAAGCAATTGGTCGACAGGTTGTACTTGGTCTTCACCGCCATTAGACGTGACACTACCGATAGTACACCACATCGGTATGCTCATGCAACGGCAACTTGGCGTAATCAAGGAGCTCGAATTGTTCGGCAAGTGGCTCTTGACTCTTCCTCAAGAGAGAGATCGTAAGCCGAGCCACATCATCCGTGAGCTCGTCTAATCTATCAACTTCGACTTCGTCGTAGCCCTCTTCAAAATCCATTGTACACACACCGGCGCCGGACGTTCCTCTCGCCATGAGCTACCCATACAAAGTAATTTGGTTTGAAGCCATGCCTACATAGGTGATGGCTAATATCCTTCTTGGTCCTCTTCTCGGTGTTCGAGCACGCACAAGCAAGGACACCACACGACCGCTGCATTAGGGTCGGGAATCTTCGAAAGCATCATCCACGTAATGCTCTAGCCTTTCGACCCACTCTGCTCCTGTGTCTCCGGACTTCATCCAACCATCGTGACATCCACCGCCGATCTTCCATCCAAAGATCGCCATTATATAACGCCAATGCATGCATCCAAATTTTAGATATAGATAGTTTAAGCCTTGCTAAATAGGAGGGCTTACCCACCATCGATGTGGGCTTATACGGTGGTGGCACGAGGGTGCTCGGTCGAATTCGCAAAGATAACCGTTGTTCTCCAAGTGCAACGACGGGCATGGGCGCACCACTTATGTTATGCACTAGGAGAATGACAAGGAAATACCGCCGAATCCCAACCCGCATACACCCTCATGTCACAACCATCGTACTCAAGCAAGACATCCGTGGGCTGTCCAAAACATGGACAGCCCGAGAGCGCAACACTTTTCGTAATGGAACCCAACTAATCACCGCTCGAGCTCCTTACAAAAATATGCAGCGCCTTAACGGATTTAACTCGCTCGGTTGATGTTACAAACGCAATTCTAATAAAATTATTATATGTTGTCATTTGCAAGCAATATACACTATATATATATACATCGAATCATTTACTTTTTTCCCACACAAATGCCTTAGTCCCTATTTGGATTCCGTGAAATCGAAAACACTAGAATTACATATCATGTCCATTTGAATCTACAGAATTAAAATGCACAACAACCATACCACTCACTAATTATATATGATTTGTTAGCCACACTAGAATAATGCCAGATTCTCGCATATACATGCTTTGTCCGATGATTGACAAGAGCACATTTACGAGGTACGTTGTATGGACTTGTCATAAATGATAAACTGAAACTAGTGCGATTCGTTACATTACCATTTTGTTGTAGTTTTTGTTAGTAATGTTTTAAGTTCTTCATATTTAGTTTCGGAAAAACGTGTAGGTGGCTTTTCTTGCATCTATGTTCTTCGGGAAAAATTGACCATACATGATAAATGTTGAACCACCAAAAGCCTAATTATGAAAGTGTCAATTAGTAATATTTCTAGTATTGGTCTCCTGTAGCATCTCTGAGTAAATATCTAATAGAAAATTCAATGATGGTGTGGATTGTTCTTACTACCATGATGATACGGATTTGTATGCAGTCTATAGTTGTCATTCTCCTAAATTTGGTGTAATTGAATCTACATAATGCCTTCTATAGTTGTCAAAGATATTCCTTGCTTGACTCACATTTTGTAAAGGACGAGCTTAAGAACGATTCGTTGTCTAGTTGAGTATCAAGTTAGTTACGGTTCTAAGTAATACCTGATGAAATATCATGTGCGATCCTATCTAATTGTACCAATCAAGTAACTTACCAAAATTATTAGAAATTTGGCAGCAGCTCCCTAAACCTAGGACATCCACTCAGCAGACAAAAAGACAAGATTTAATATAATAACAACCACATATAGCAACTAACGATAACCAACCACGCACAACCTAATTATCGCCTCTTTTGATTTCCAAAAGCAACCGGTTAGTCATGTTGTAGTATCTTTTGTCAAAGATGTATATACATTTAATTTCATCACAATGTTAATATGGATTGCTCGGCTACATTTTGCATATACATTTCATTTCATCACAACATTATGCATATACATTTCATCACAAATTTAGACTACATTCTGCATATATATTGGGCTACATTCATCATCGAAAAGAGGTGGCTCCACCGGAGATTACCTTAACCGGAGATGGTGACTAGGAGGATGAGGGCGGGACCGACGGCGTGGACGAGCTCGGGGAAAGCCGGGGCGGCGTGGGTCGGGTGTGGACGACCTCCCACGGTCGAAGGCGGAGCATCGGCGGCGGCCCGAGCGTCGTTATTTTACAAATTATTTCTATGATAATCAACATAAAACATCACTGGGGTAACCAATAATATAATTTACCTTAAAGCTTGTTTATGAAAAGAAGGATTATTCTCAAGTATAATCAACAAACAGACAACAATGAGGCGGCGCTGGGAGGCGTGGTCGGGCGGCGGCGGTCGGCGTGGACGGGAGGTGGCACGGAGGTGGTGGCGGCTTGCGCGACGCAGGGAGCGGCGGCGGAGCGATGGCGGCATGGAGGCTCTCCTGTGACGCGGAGGCAGTGTGCTAAGTCTGGGACTTAGCGCACGGGCCGGCCGTTTTGTTAAATGCAATACTTGTGTCGTCGGCCTACCGTAGCACCGCCGACACTGAGTCGGCCCAAACTTTCGTAGCAGTGGGTAGTCCCACCGACAGAGACACGGGATTTGTGTCGTCGGCCTACTTAGCGCCGACGACACTGAGTCATTTATTTCTAGTTCAAATGGCCCAAACTTTCGTAGCAGTAGGTGGTCCCACCGGCAGAGACACCAGCTCTGTGTCTCGGCCCACTTGGAACCGACAACACAGAGTCATTTGTGTCTAGGTCAAACGGCCCAAACTTTCGTAGCAGTAGGTGGTCCCACCGGCAGAGAAACGAGATCTATGTCGTCGGTCTACCTAGAGCCGATGACGCAGAGTCATTTGTGTCTAGTTCAAACGGCCCAAACTTTCGTAGCAGTAGGTGGTCCCACCGGCAGAGACACGAGCTATGTGTCGTCGGCCCACCTGGAACCGACGACACAGAGTTTATTTATATCTAGGTCAAACTTTCGTAGCAGTAGTTGGTCCCACCGGCAGAGAAACGAGATCTATATCGTCGGTCTACCTAGAGTCGACGACACAGAGTCATTTGTTTCTAGGTCAAACGGCCCAAACTTTCGTAGCGAGAGGTTGTCCCACCGCAGAGAAATGAGATCTATGTCGTCCGGTTCACGAGAGCCGATTTACACGAGAGTCATTTGTGTCTCATCAAACGGCCCAAACTTTCATCGCGATGAGGTGGTCCCACCGCAGAGACACGTGATTGGTGTCGTCGGCCTACGTCGAGCCGACGAGACTAAGTAATTTTTGTCAAGCTTTATAGACGGTTTGGTGACAAGCACCGACACTGTATCATTTTTGTCGTCGGTTGAGACCTAGCCGCCGACACAGAGGCTCCAACGTATCGTCTAGTAATCCTCTACACTTCCACGGTATCAATCGAACTAGCCTACATGCACCTCCACAACATGGCAAATACCATTCTAGCTCATCCATACACTTTCCCTCTCACTCGGCTCAAAAAGGTCAACCTCCACAACTGCTTCTAGGTAAAACACATGAAACACCTGCAAGCAGCTGACAACTAGCACGACAACTACTACATATATGCATACTAGGTAGTCAAGATATTGCTACGTACCTCCTAGTTGATCCACATTCTGATTGCCCTAAAGGTCCAACAAAATATTCTCAAAGCTGTTGCATCGTCACTAGAAAAGTGCATTAATTGAAACTTTAACAATAGGAGAGTATAATTAACAAACACACCGCCGTCAGTACATACCAATTAATTAAAAATAAATATACCACATTTCATACAAATGTATGTTGAGTACGTACCAACCATTCAAAAAGCTATATTTGATTTTTCTAAATTTTAAAAACAACAAAAATATTTTCTCATCCCATTTGGAATTAATAATGTCGTCGGCATTCTATTTGCCGACGACACAGGTGGAGCTGTCTTGTGGGACCGCTTTTAATTTCACTGCCTTGTGGGACCGCCTTTATGTCGTGGCTTATTTTTTGTTGACGACGACATGTGTTATTCTTCCCACCGCCATGTGGGACCGCATTGAAGTCCTTCACTTTGGGCGCTAGGGTTGCCGTTAGGGGAGGGATTGTGTCGCTTCGGAGAATTTTCGCCACGACATAGATACTTTTCACGGGAAATGAAATTCAAAATCCTGCCCGCGCTCGTGCCAGGGAGTATGTATGTCGTCGGGTTAGTTTATTGCTGCCGACATAGGGCACATATTTGTCCTCGGTTATGAAACCGCCGACATAGATATTTTGGCTGACGACACTGATGTCGTTTCCTGTAGATAACTAAAAATATCTAAATTATTTATTGATTTCAAAATGAACAAATGCTAAATGTCATATAAGAGGATGGTGTAGAGACATTTGACGTGACTATGCTACTCCATATATCCCTTTTCTTCCAATTTCTTTTGCAAAAAATATCCTTGGTTAGAATAACACCCCTTGAAAGATACCAAAGGAAAATTTTAATCTTTAGAGGGAGTTTGATTTTTCAAATAAACTTGTGGGGAAAGGTTATGCTAGAGTGGATTAATGCATCATATGTGGGCACCCGGAAATATAAATCGATCCTCACTTGTGTGTTGGACTAGAGGTGACACCTATAATCCACTTAAGTGTATATTCACTGCCATCAATAGTCTCGTGTACGGAGTATTAACCAAATAGCCCTCACTTAATCAAATATGAGCCACCTAGTTGCACCGTACACACGCGACCAAGACAGTTTCGATACTTTTCTAAATAACCATACCGAGATTGAATCCAACCCATCCGAACATAGCACACGCTGTCCATCTTAGAACCTTCGTATCGCCCACACCCACTGAGGAGTGTTCGTCGTAATAGTCAAGGAACGACGGCCGCACGTGCACATGCATCAGACGGTTGAGAACAATTCTAGGTACCCAGATATGTGACTGGTGCCAGTTCCCAAGATTAACGCCTAGCGCCCACATATCCCGCATTCAAGATGCACCATTACATATGCACACATAACTAACCATGTGACATAGCACAAACTTAAACTAGAAGCTCTTACAACTACTTAATATTATAAGTTTGCGACCGACCGGTCAAATATTACACACAAAAGTAGTACGTAGCGGAAATTAAATATGAAGCAAAAGTAGGACAGTGGTATACCCATCCATATCCCATAGGCAACCGACTAGGAAGAGCCCTAGTTCATACATCCAAATAGTTGTCGGACCCCGGCGCAAAGCACAAATCATCAGGGACTTCTTTTGTAACTTCATCTATATATTATGAATTAAGCAACAGTGAATACACGTATGTACTCGCAAGATTTTAGTGTATGGAAATACTGTATATGCAGGGTTAGCACAAGGATATCAAGCCACTACACTAAGTTTCATTTTTAGCATAAGCAGATTTTGTTTTCTAGAGAATAGTTCATCAAAATGGTAACAAAATTTAGAGGAGCATTTGATATGAATGTAATAACAATAAGTAAAGTCCAATATCATCATTTCACAGTCCTCCTTGGCCATGAACAGCGAGTAAAATACAACCAACCTTGGCTCACAAATATACCAACCTGTCACTACACTGTTTCCAAAGATTTCGCCAAAAACAACACTATACTTGACATTACTTTCCTGAGTTGGTCATGACCGTGAGCATGGCTAATTAATTAGATTTAAATCTCTGTAGAGAGTGTACATTTTACTCACATGACACATTTTAGCAATCATGTCAACTATACCTAGCGATACCTACAGTACCCGATTTGCTAGATTGTGATAAATCCGTTCAACTAGCTAAAGCTTAGCATTGCACCAGCCTTGTAATAATAAACCCTTGCCATTGTCTGAAAATCTGAACCCGCACACACAATACTAATATTGGTTTACAACCCATCGCGCCACTACATGCTTGCCTTCAAGCGCTGGCCATTCTCTCTCAGTCCCCAACTTTCCGGCGCACTAACCTCTGACGATGCCATCGATCGATCTCACAAGTTTCGAAGGGTGCCAAACGTGTCGCACAGCGCTAGGGAATAGCTCACCGGCAGCGACTAAACCTGCCGCCCACTGCACACCACGGCCGACGGGCACACGATCAGCTCAGCAAAAGGCACGGCTAGAAGCCACACATGGCTCCGGAGCAAGCGCGCACACGATTCAACCACTCCACTCTGTAGACCTTATCGCTATCACATTGTCCTGAGGCGACCGATCTATAAATTAATTCCCTAGGGTTGCCAAACCCCACCTCCCACGTTGCAGTTCCACTTCCGACGCACGCACGCACGTAGTTCTCACCAACCTCCTGCCCTCCGCTCCCCTTCGTCGCCATCTCCAGCAACACGACGCAGACTACTTCATGTTAGATATAATCTTGACAAGGTTAGCATGCATGTTAATCTAATTGTTTTGGTTCATCAGTTTAGATTTCGTTGTCAGGTCTTTGTTGACTCAACGTTACAGAGAGTCCAGTCCAAGTAGTTTTAGTAACAAGAAAGATTAGTTGCTGCAGTCGGTTATTTTCGGATGACTTTCAGTGTACGAGTCGGTTGCTTTCGCATGCATGGAAATTTATCTAGCGTCCGAGCCCGTAGTTTGGCATGCATGGCAAGCCTTTCTTTTTCTAGCCGGTTTGGTCGTTCGATTGTTGTTTGAGTCGGTTGTTTTGACTCCTATATAAGCAGAACCTTTGTACTCTTTTAAAGTAAAGAAATTAGAAAATGATGTTTCAATTTGAAACACCACAAATTGAAATGATTTCTTCCTTGCCAACACCAACAAGAGCTTGTGTTCCAACACATCCCTCGCCCCCAGGAGGCATGGCCAACCCCGCCGCTGTCTGGCTACGCTCGGCCTTGCCTCTCTCTCTCTTCTTCTTATCAGCATCTCAGCATTGAGCACCTCGCTGGCCCAGCAACCTTCCGGTCCCGTGCCATCCTTCACCTTCAGCTGGCTCGGTGACAAGTCAACGGTCCGGGCCGGCGACACCGCGGTCATCATGGTCAGGGCCCTGGACGGCTGGACCTCCCGGCTGGCTTGAGCTAGCACTCATCGTTGTCCTTCTCTGTGTCCGTGAGCGGCAAGAAAGGCAACAACTCCTACATCACCGACGTCGCCACGCACCTCGGCGGTGACCCCGTGTCTCGGAACATCAACTTCGTTCCCCTCAGGGCCGGGGACTTTGTCACGCTCATTGCCAAGGAGCTGTTCGGCGTCGCCGTCTCGCCGCTCCTGTCCACGGTAAGCGCGGCCGGCGTGCACCCGTCCACGTCCCTGGTGTCCTGGATGTTCTAAGGACGCCTTCGGCAACAACGTCGCGCACGACACCAACATGCCAGTCAATGGCTATTTCACGGTGTCAGGGTCTCATGTCAATGGGTCAGCCGTGGAGTTCCTCGATTTTCAGTACAACGGATGGACAGATGATGGATACCTCAGCTTTTTGAGTTCAGGCAAACTCTTGCCAGAGACTTCCTGGTGCATGTTTTTGGGAATAACACGGAGCTACGTGATTCACCTCTGCTACTGACAGTGAAGCCAGGTTAGAGCAATAGAGCATACTTGAATACTAAAAATAACTTGTGAAATTTAAATACATTTGGCAAATCCAACATGGAATCATATCACCTGATATATGCTTCGGTAGTCGGTACCTGACATTCAATATAGTGGGGCTCAAATGATATGAAACGATGTCTGTCTATTTAGAAGCTTGGTCTGCTCCCAGCAATGTCCCTCTTGATATGTTCCATCAGATACTATTCATTGGTCCAGTGCTGCCCCTATTTTTTTTCTGATAAATTTAAGTAGATGTCAATTTAATCTGCAAATGAATAGAAGTAATGTACTTCTGCCAGAAAGACATGATAGTGATGGATGCAGATGCACAAATTGGTGGAAATGTCGATAATTTGGCGACGTAACATGGAGGAAAGCACATGTAGCTGGAAGTATGGGACCAATATTTTGTAGGTATTTTCCAAGCTAGAGATATTTATATATTAGAAGGATACATTTGGAAATATTGTTCCGGAGATTCATCCATTGGATGCTCTTAGTTGAAAGAGCCTCAAATTTGTCTGTCCCAGTAGTAGACCTTCAGATGGAAGCAGTGGGTGATGGAGTTCGGATGCTCTCGTTCATTGTTGTGGAGACCGGAGAATACGAGCTCACAATATTCGATCCTCAGTTGAACCAAAGGGTTTCCAACACGGGTAAATATCATGTGCAATCAAACATTTGGTGCAACTACAGTGCAACCCAATTAGAAAAAGTTTCAAAAATTCTGAAAAAAATCATGAATGTACATCTCAGCTTACCCCATCTACATATAAAATTTCATGATCAAATTCGTCCTGTGCTAAGAGTAATAAAAAAGATAAAGTTGATCATGAACAGGAACTTTGTCTTTTTTATTACTCTTAGCACAGGACGAATTTGATCATGAAATTTTATATGTAGATGGGGTAAGCTGAGATGTACATCCATGATTTTTTTCAGAATTTTTTGAAACTTTTTCTAGTTAGGTTGCACCGTAGTTTCACCGAATGTTTGATTGCACAGGATATGTTCTCTTCCAACACGGCCTACATGCTTAATGTTTTTGTAGGTATGTTAGTTTAATTTTCTTATTATTCAGTTTCAGAAGTGATACTTCAGTAACCGCCTTGGAAAACCAGTTAGTAGACGTGCTGTAGTTTTATCAGTACTTGAGCTGCTCTACTCCTAATCATGCAGCTGATTCTGATAAGTTGCACCTTTCAGAGTACTACGACGGATCAAACCGCGTTGCTAATTCATCTGATTTAGCACAGTCTGTTGCCGGTTCAGTGTCCTCCTTCACTGTTTTCCTGGAGGATCAGTATGGGAGCTCTTCTCCGATTGAAACAACAATGCTGCAAGTTAAGATTTTGAGTAAAAATGGCATGTCTTACGTAGACCCAGCGATATCACCTATAAGTGAACCAAATGGTAATGTTGTCTAATCATGTAGGCATTCAGCCTTCTGTTAATCTGAAAAAAGTTATCTAAAAAGATATTCGGAAAAAAATATGCTTTAATGTTGAATAAATTTACAGGGACGATATCTAGAAGGACAAAGTTCTTTCAATCTAGGACCTGCTGGCCAACATGAAGTACCCTTTTTTCTGCCTAAATTTGGTATAGATATGTAACATGATCACTAAAATGCACTCTATTATTATTAGATCATTCCTGAAAACTCAACTATGCAATCTAGTCAATTTAATACTTCATATACTCCTCAAATTGCAGGGGAATATGAAATTTGGGTACTATGTGGGAACATAGAGTGATAAATGATTGAAATCCCTATGTCATGACAGTTTTGCCAGGTTCGGTAATCTCTCATGTGTCTTTCTTTTTTTCTTTGTATCAATTTCACATTCATGTAATTCTTGAATTCACTACAATTCAGTAATGTTCTCCTCATGTTTCTTGCATTTTGATATGCTGGTGCCATTTCACATGCAACGTGTGTGTAGAACCTAAATGCATTAGATTCAAACGTAAGAAGAACGATTATAGTAAATATGTCGACAGCTGAAATCTTTCATAGCTTTCACGAATTCTGACGAAAAAAACGTCGGTGATTTCCAATAAAGCACGATCACCCTAAAACGTATCAACTAGTCATGTAGCTCACAAGCCTCACATACAGCGCATTTCTCAGTGGTTTCAGTCAGTCTGATTCTGATTGACCTCTAACTTCCCATACGATAACCTTATTTTTTTTCCAAATGCGATAAATACATCTTTATCAAGTGTTCTCGAGTTTGATCCTAGGATTAAAAGATCAGTTCAAAAAGAAGTAATTGTTCGACTTGTTGACTCATTCATGAACCTGATGGTATCTTTGGAGTCAAAATTGAGGTTTCAGCTAACATCTGCAAGTATTGCAACCCCTATGAATGCGTCAAGCTTTGTGACAGGAGAATTTGTCGAACAACAGATATGGATCATATAATGTTCATTATATGGCAAGGCACCTTGGTTCATATAGTATATGTGTTCAATTTGAAGATAAGCAACTGGCTCCATGTCCATTCAAGGTCCATGTTCTTGAAGGTAAGGTGTTGATCCGTCTAGATTACTCCCTCGCAAAAAAAAGAAAAGAAGCTGATCGGATGAGATAGTAGTTAAACTCCAGTTGATAGAAAATTAATTATCGAGGAACTTTGATGAATAGAAAAATTCTCTCTGCAGATGAATACTTTTCATATGTTAAAAATGATAGCATTTTCGTTTGGGAGGATAAATCAGTTTCCTTCGATGTATTGGCTAATGATCACATTACAGGAAAACAAAACCGAAACAGTTAACTCATCTTCAGTAAGTTTGCGCTGCAATCATTATCTTTGCCACCTCTTAGTGATAGTTTCTCTTTTTTAGTAAACTTGTCATCAACCCTTGCAGCTGGATAGGCCGAGCATCTACACTTTTTGCAATGTCATTCTTGAACAGTTCTACTAGACATTGCAACAAAAATGAAGGAACTTGTGGCAACAAAACTTTCTATCGCAACAATTTTGATTTTTACAATGTTATCATCAAATTCTTTAACTAGAAAAACATTTCAGCTGTTTTTATCTCATTCCTTTGTTACTTCACATTTTGACTTGATAGTAACTTCGGCCCTTTTCTTGAAGCCACTTCATGGAATAGTCCTACTTCAAAGAAATGAGATAGAAAAGAGCCGAAATGTTTCTCCAATCAAAGAATTTAACGATAACATTGTAAAACTCAAAATTATTACGATAGAAAGTTTTGTTGCCACAAGTTCCTTCGTTTTTTTTCAGTGTCTAGTAGAACTGTTTAAGAATGACATTGCAAAAACTCAGTGTAGATGCTTGGTCTATCCAGCTACAAGGTTTATGACAGGTTTACCAAAGAAGAGAAACTATCACTAAGAGGTGGCAAAAATAATAATTAGAGTGCAAACTTACTGAAGATAACTGTTTCGGCTTTGCTTCCTACAATGTGATTGACAAATACTTGTACCAGGGGTACCCCACAGCAAAGGCCCCATTTTCGTTAAGTGGGATTATCATTTGAAACAGGCAAGAGCTCCAAATGGGCCAACTCAGCCCATCTCGAAACCAGAGGTCCTCGCGGAGATAGGAAGGATCGCTAGCCTCTGTCAAACCCCACAGGCTCCGACTCGACGCTAGTCGGAGCCACCCGCAGGCTCCGACCAAGACACTGGTCAGACGCACCGTCGGGCTCCGACTTGGATTCAGGTCGGACGTCCCGACCAAGCCCCAGAACAGGGTCCCAAACAGGCTCCGACTCAGGACCTCCTCACAGCCAGCAGGCCTCAGGATGGACACCTGCCCCACGGACACAACGCCCTCACTAGGAGCAGGTGGTTCCGTCCCGAGGCAGCCCGAGGGACCGCTAGAGTCAAGCAGCTGTCTCATCACCCGGTCACGCACAGTAAAGAAACGCGCGCTCTCCCAAGACAACTCCAGAAGTCGGTCATCACGACGCCAAGATCTCGACAGATGTACAGGAGCAGACGCTGCTTCCAGAAGAAACGGGACGCCCGCACCCACCCTTTGTGTCTACCAACCCGATATGGCAAGGAGGGTCGACGGACAGGCGTCAGAACCCAAGACCAGACTTCAAGGCCGAAGACTCGGCGCCTACGCATAAGACTTCACGCCTAGCCGTAGGACATCCCTTTTCATTTTATTTTCCCTCAAGACTCCCGTGTGACCTGCTCTCTTCGCCTGTATAAAAGGGGAGGCAGGACCCCAGGGAGGGGGCGGACAAATCGAGCGATAAAACCATAGAAAGATCATCTAAGACATCGAAGGGCCGATCCGTCGGACCCGTTCGAAAGAACTGTAATCATCCGCAGATATTGCGTCCCCCGCAATACAACACCACCACACGAACTGGACGTAGGGACATTCAGCCCGAACCAGTATAATCCTTGGACCCCTGTAGTCTAACCATTCAAGGAAGTGGGAGCGCGTGGCCCCTTGACTTACAAATTCACTTGCCGGTTTACGAAACACCGACAGTTGGCGCGCCAGGTAGGGGCCTCGCGCGCTATCATCTCCGGATTCCCACCTTTTTCCTTGATGGCTTCCTTCACCCACGACGACGCATCGGCGTTGAGGGGTTGGATCCACTTCGGCTCCCTCGACTTCGTTGCCACGCCGGCGGGAGAGCTCGCGCTCATCCCTGCCGTCTCCCAGGACCAGGCCCTCACTGAGATCCTGGGCGCCTTTGCCGACATTTTCGGCAACCTTCGGCTCGAGGCCCCTGTGTGGACCTCGGAGCCCGCCAAGTGGTACGCCACCCCTGACGGTGGCGTGCGTGAGCTCACGCGGGTAGAAATACTGCCTCCCACTGACTCACGATTCGTGGCGATGGCCGGTTACACATCGGCCTCCGTCCACGATATACTGGAGAGCCCTTCCAGCCAAGACTCTAGTTCCGATACGGAGCACTTCCCGGACGATCTGTACTGTCGCGAGTGCAATATGGCTGCTCACCGACTGGCTTGCAAGAACGGCAGCGAAACACGATTCTCGCCCCGGCGATATCGCGCCAGAGGGGACCACCGGCATGATGAGGGCTGGGGCCCACTGAGCTCATCGGCGGGCCCCAATGACAAAGACGTGGAACCAAAGGCTGGCGAGGTTGAGCTTGGTGGAAACCAGGTTGTCCAGGTGGCGAGTCAGCTCGCTCCCCCGCAAGCACCTGGTGGCGCGCGCACGCGTGCACATTAGGTACATCAGCAACTAATGGAGGGGCCGGACGCCGTCCCATACTTCCCCCTTCCAGCTCAGAATATCGCTGCGGCTGCAGTGCTGCTCCGCAGCATTGCCGAGCCGACTGAGCCAGGAGCCAGGGCCACCTACCAGAACCTCCGGGGGCTGGTAGAGCGTGCCGCCGTGCAGCACATGCCGGCCCCCGGCTCCCACCAGTCGGGCACCCCCTCGAGCAAGCGAAGCCACGATCATCGGAGTCCGGCCAAGACGGCGCTGCAGCCGGAGCGGCCCCAAGCCTCGCAGACACTCGTCGGCGCCACCGCCATAACTATGATCGCCGCGACACCTCGACAAGACGAAGAAGGCTAACGGTCACAGCAGCGGCCGCAGGTTGCGAGATACGATCGCGCCAAGAATCAGCAATCCCAGCCTCAGACGGCCGGGGTCGCGGCGTTCACTCGGACGATCCGCAACGCCGCATTTCTGCCGGTTGCCTGGCGCCACAACATAGCCAAATACACGGGACCACAAACCCCGTGTTCTGCTCGAGATTACGGCTCGGCGGTCGGCCGCTGAGCTACTGGATGACCTATTTATCATTTAGTACCTCCCGATCTATCTGGCGGACTCGGCTCGAGCCTGGCTCGAGTACCTGCCCGCTGACTCCATAAGGAGCTGGGCCAACTTGAAGAACATCTTCGTCGACAATTTCTGTAGGCTTATACGCCGACTTGAAGAACATCTTAAATCGGCAATTTCGTGGTACTTATAAGCGCTACAGGAACTCCTGACCTAAAGAGTCGCAAACAAGAGCCGGGGAGAGACGCTCCAAGATTATATCCGGCGCTTCTCCCAGTAGTGTAATGAGCTCCCCGACGTCAGCGACGCCGACGTCGTCGGGGTGTTCATTTACGGCACCATGTGCGAAGCCTTGGTGCACAAATTGGGCTGCATCAAGCCCAAGACCACCAAGGAATTGCTGGACGTCGCCACCAACCACGCCTCCGGCGAGGAGGCTGTGGGTGCCATCTTCAACAAGGGGAAGGCCAAACGGGAGTCTGGCGCCGAAACCAGCAGCCCCCCCAACCGCTCCGACAAACGGAAGCGAAAGGGGAAGCAGGTCCGCAAGGACCATGAGGTCGCAGCTGCAGACCGCCCTGCCAAGCAGCAGGCGTAACAGGCGGCCTCGGCCGACCACTTCGAAAAATTGATGGAAGGCCCGTGTCCAAATCACGGGTACCCCGTCAAGCACAAGTACAAGGAATACGAGACCCTGAAGCGTCTCCTCTTCGGAGCCCCTACGCGGGGTAAAGGAAAGAAGACGGACCCGGCGCCCGATGCCGAGGCCAAGGAGGCGGACGCCGAGTTCCCGGAACCCGACGGCTGCCTCATGATCTTTGGTGGACCGGTGAGCTATGCCGACAAGCGGCAGCTCAAGCTCGCCTTCCGTGAGGTCCACACTGCGGCACCTGCCACACCCAAATTCCTCCGATGGTCGGAATCACCAATCACCTTCGATCGGGCCGACCACCCCGATCACATCCCACAACCGGGGAGGTACCCATTAGTCGTTGCCCCCGTCGTGGGGCCGAAACGCCTGTCCAAGGTACTTATGGACGGCGGCAGTAGTATCAACATCTTGTACGTTGATACTCTCGATGCCATGGGGATCCCCGCCGCGCCTCCGCCGAAAGCAGGGCTACTTTCCACGGCGTCGCCCCGCCGCCAGCCTACCCGCCGGCAGTCGATCGCCGTCACCTTCGGAGTCCGGATAACTTCCAGACCGAGACCCTCACCTTCGAGGTCGTGGGTTTCCGCCCTACCACGCCATCATGGGGAGGCCGTGCTACGCCAAGTTCATGGCGATCCCCAATTACACCTATCTCAAGCTGAAGATGCCGGGGCCGCGGGGAATCATCACTATTGCCGCGTCCTTTCAACTCGCCATAACCGCGAAGCGCAGTTAGCCATGAAGCTCGCGACGCCATCTCATCTCGTCCGAGCTGGAGACCCTCCGCAGGGAAACCCTCGAGTCGGCCCCTGACTCCAGTAAGTCGGGGCCAGGCTCCTTCAAGTCCGCCGAGGACACCAAGACGGTTGCAGTCGATCTCGAGGATCCGGCCAAGAACGTGCGGGTCGGAGCCACGCTCCCCGCTAAATAGGAAGGCATGGAGGCCCTCCGACATGCTAGGCATCCCACGGGAGGTCGCCGAGCACTCCTTGAATATCCGACCTGGCTCAAAGCCGGTCGCCCAACGCTTGCGCCGCTTCGACGAGGAAAGGCGCAAGGTCATAGGAGGAGAAATCGCCAAACTTTTGGCCGCAGGGTTCATAAAAGAGGTTCGCCACCCCGAGTGGCTCGCCAACCATGTCCTTGTAAAAAGAAGTCCGGGCAATGGAGGATGTGTGTTGATTACACAAGCCTGAACAAGGCCTGTCCCAAGGATCCTTTTCCATTGCCTCGCATCGACTAGGTTGTCGACTCGACAGCGGGATGCGAATCCCTGTCCTTTCTGGATGCCTACTCGGGCTATCACCAGATTGCAATGAAAGAGTCCGACCAGCTCGCGACTTCTTTCATCACCCCATTCGGCTCGTTCTGTTACGTAACAATGCCTTTTGGACTGAAAAACGCGGGTGCTACATACCAGCGGTGTATGCAAACGTGTTTCGATGACCAGATCGGTCGTAACATCGAGGCCTATGTTGACGACCTTGTCGTCAAAACCAGAAAGGCCGACGACTTAGTCGCCGACCTGGAAGAAACTTTTGCGAACCTCCGGCGGTTTCGTATAAAGCTTAACCCCGAGAAGTGTGTCTTCGGGGTCCCCAAAGGAAAGCTACTCGGCTTCATCATCTCCGAGCGTGGCATCGAGGCCAACCGCGAGAAGATCTCTGCGATCATGAAGATGGGCCCGATCACCGACCTGAAGGGAGTCCAGAAGCTGACCGGGTGCCTTGCAGCCTTGAGCCGTTTTGTGTGTCGCCTCGGCGAACGCGGGATGTCGCTCTCCAAGCTGCTCAAGAAGTCCGATCGGTTCACCTGGACGCAGGAAGCTTAGGGAGCCTTCAACCAACTAAAGGCTTTCCTGACTTCACCCCCGGTGCTAGTCGCTCAGACGCCCGACGAGACGCTCCTCCTCTACATCTCCGCCACGACTTCAGTCGTCGTAGCGGCACAAGGCCATGGGAGCGAGCGAAGAGTCACGTACTCAAGGTGCAGCGGCCGGTGTACTTCGTCAACGAAGTACTCTCCGAGTCCAAGACCTGGTACCCCCAGGTACAAAGCTGCTCTACGCCGTGCTCATCGCAAAGAGGAAGCTGATCCACTACTTCGACCGGCATCCTATCTCCGTGGTGACCTCCTCGCCACTCAGTGAAATCGTTCGCAACCGCGACGCTTCGGGAAGGATAGCCAAGTGGGCTCTCGAGCTCAATGGCCACGACATATCTTACGTCCCCCGGACGGCGATCAAGTCGCAGGTTCTCGCGGACTTCGTCGCCGAATGGACCGAAGCTCGGACCCCTCCCGTGCTCGAGGACCCCGAGTACTGGAAAATGTACTTCGATGGGTCCTACACGAAGAACGGAGCGGGCGCTAGGGTCGTCATCGTCTCCCCACTCGGGAACAAACTCCAGTACGCCGTCCGGCTACTCTTCGACGCCACCAACAACGTCGCCGAGTATGAAGCCCTCATCAACGGCCTCCGGATCGCTGCCGACCTCGGCGCACGCCGACTCTACGTGTGTGGCGACTCCAAGCTGGTCGTAGACCAGGTCATGAAAGCGACGGAGCCTCGCGACCCTCGCATGGTGGCTTACTGCCGAGAAGTGCGCAAGCTTGAAGAAAAATTCAAAGGTTTCGAGCTCCACCATAGCTACCGACGCTACAACAACGAGGCTGATCACCTCGCCAACCTCGCCTCCGGCAAGGGACCAATCCTGTCTGGGATCTTTGTCCTTGACCTTCACCAGCCCTCCGTCCAACTCGACCCGGCGAACGAGCAGGAGGACGACCCGCCGGATTCGGCCGCGCCAACTACCGAGCAATCGGGCGCGGCATCACCTGGGTCGGACCAAGCCGTGCTCACGACGGACTCCGACTGGAGAAAACCCTTCATCGATCGACTGACGGACGGATCGCTCCCCGCCGACCCGACCGACTCGGCGGGCGAAGTCGTTCGTCCTGGTTGGAGAAGACCTCTACAAGAGAAGTCCCTCCGGAATCCTCCAGAAGTGCATCCCAACCAACCAGGGGAAGGAACTGCTATTCGACATCCACGGCGGGATCTGCGGCCACCATGCCGCACCACGGTCCCTCGTCGGGAAGGCCTTCCGACAGGGGTTCTACTGGCCAACTGCTGTGGCCGGCGCCGAGCAAATTGTGCGCACCTGCGAAGGGTGCCACTCGTGAGGAGGCATGTGCACTATGAATAGTCCCACATTGCTAGCCTAAAGTGGTGAACACTAGTTTATATAGTGGAGTGTGATTCACCATGGTAGAACCATGTGGGAGAAAGGAGAAGCCCTGCACGCCGCCTCGCCTCGGGCCGGGGCCGGGCGGGCGGGGCGGGCGCGGGCGTGCGGCACTGCGTGAATGGTCCGCCAATCCGTCCAAGGCCTTGCGTGAACGCAGCTTTTTTTTGCGATTTATTCTTTTGCTACTCGGAATCGTGGCAGTTAGTATGAGATAAGGATACTGTAACCGAGTCCGTTCGTGGCACGTCTTCAAGTCACGTTCGGTCACGGTTACCAGGCTATCCCTATATATACTGTGTCCTGCCTCCCGTGTAGAAAAACAGATCACACATTAGGGTTTTGCCACCTCTCATTGCTGCGCCGTCACCGTAGCCTTCTCCATCCCGCAAGCCGACGCATCCGCGATCGGGAGAGCAGGTCTCCGGAACCCTTCGTCTTTGCGATCCTGCACGGGAGAGGCGAATAAGGTTTTGGGAAGCGCTCATGCATGATCGCTCAAGATCTTCACCACGGCTCGTCTTCCTGTTTTACTCGCTGCCGGACGCGTGCCGCCAATCTCTCGCGACGCGATCATCAACGCCGTCCATGTCAACATCAGACCGCACCGGCTCCCGCTGTCGTGCATCCTCTTCTACCCAAGACGCTCGATCCGTTCTAATTTTGTGGTTAAGTATATCTATCAAGATGATCATGATGTTCATATTGTCTAGTGTGTTAGAGAGATGCATGCTAGTTTTCGTGATGTCTTTTCATGATTTATATTCGAATTTAATCTGAGCTGTCTAATTACTCAACAATCCAAAACCTTATTGTAGACATTTTTCGGATTAACAATGGCTGGCTTTGCCGACGACCGAGGCCGAGAAATTCTCGGTGTGCACTTTAAGAGGTGGCAAGTCAAGGTCACGCTCGCTTACTGCTATGAATGTATCTCGGGTTAGTAAAGGCAAGCTGAAGGTGATCTCTCCGAGCAGCAGAAGAGTTTCACGGATGCCAATACTCTCTTCGGGATGCATTCTTAGCGTTTTCTTAATCGTACGTGTGATGTGTACATGCACATAACAGACGCTAAGGTGCTATGGGATACATCGAATGCCAAGTTCGTGCATCGGATGCAGGCGAATCGTATGTCATGGAAAACTTTCATGACTATAAGATGGCCGATAATCGCTCTGTTGTAGAGCAAGCCCATGAGATACTGATGCATTGTCAAGGAACTCGAACTCTGGAATGTATCTTACCCGATCCTTTTGTGGCGGTTGCATTATTGCAAAAGCGCCTCCTCGTGGAGGAGTTTCGCACTACTCTAAAACATAAGAGGACAAAGATATCACGAAAAAGCGATGGCGCCCCTTGATGTTGAAGAGAAGGCTCGGGCTAAGGATTTCAATGGTAAAGGAGCCGAGGGATCCCAGCGCCAACATGGTTCGGAAGAACTACGGCAAGAACAAAGGGAAAAATAAGCCTAACAAGACTACCAACTTCAAGAAGAAGAAGATGAACAAGGCCGAGCCGCCTGCTTCACATGTGGTGAAGTCGGACACTTTTCAAGGAATGCCCCGATCGTGCGGACCGTCGAAGGAAAAAGGCCAACAATTGGACAGACGTCCAAGGTCATCAACAAATGACCGCTAGCAATCTTGGAGACGCAGGTATGGTAATTTACCTTCAGATTCTCGAGATTTCATCTTCGGTTGGTGGATTGATACGGTGCTAACGCTCATGTGTGTTCGACATCAATATGTTCTCTTCTTATCGGGTCATTCGGGATTCTTCCGTCTCCGATGGGGAATGGGTCACATGCTTCGCTCATGGCATCGCACAATGGATCTGAAGTTCACCGGGAAAGATCGTGCAGTTGAGGAACGTGCATCATGTCCCTTCTATCAACAAGAATCTCGTTAGTGGCTCCCTTCTATGCAGAGATGGGTTTAAGGTAGTGTTAGAGTCCAATAAAGTAGTTGTGTCGAAGCATGGACTATTTATTGGTAAAGGCTATGAGTGCGGAGGCTTGTTCCGCTTTTCCCTTTCAGATTTCAATAATAAGTCTGTGAACCATATTTGTGGTAGTGTTAATGATGATGCGAGTATTTGGCACTCTCGCTTATGCCACATTAATTTTGGTCTTATGAATCGGCTTTCAAAGATGAGTTTAATTCGAATTTCACTATTGCCAAAGGTTCTAAGTGCCATAGTTGTGTGCAATCGAAACAACCTCAAAGCCTCACAAGGCGGTGAGGAGAGGAACTTGGCACCTCTAGGACTCATACATTACGATCGTGTGAGATGAATGGTGTGTTGACAAAAGGTGGAAAGAGATATTTCATGACATTGATTGATGATGCGACTAGATTTTGCTATGTTTACTTGTTGAAAACTAAGGACGAGACACTAGACTACTTTAAAATCTATAAAGCTGAAGTTGAAAATCAACTAGAGAGAAAGATCAAACGTCTTAGGTCGGATCGTGGTGGCGAATATTTTCCCAAAATCTTTGATGATTTCTGTGTGGAACATGGTATTATTCATGAGAGGACACCTCCCTACTCGCCCGAATCAAACGGGATTGCCGAGAGGAAAAATCGCACGCTGACTGACTTGGTGAATGCCATGTTAGACACTGCTGGTTTATCTAAGGCATGGTGGGGGGAGGCTGTGTTGATTTCATGTCATGTCCTGAATAGAGTTCCTAACAGAAACATGGAGAAGACCCTTACGAGAAGTGGGTTGGGAGAAACCATCACTTTCTTACTTGCGCACATGGGGATGCTTGGCGAAAGTCAATGTACCGATTAACAAAAAGCGTAAGCTTGGTCCTAAGACGATGGATTGTGTCTTTTCGAATATGCTCAATGAGCATCGCTTATAGATTTTAGTAGTTAAATCTGATGTGCCTGATATGTATGTTGATACTATTATGGAGTCTCGCGATGCTACATTTTTTGAGAATATGTTTCCGATAAAAGATATGCATAGCACTTCTAGATTTTCTTCTGAGATAATTCCTGAAACTATTACACCTATTGAGTCTTCTGAGCAACCACCTGAGAAAATCCTAAGGAGGATGACAATGAAGCTCCTAGAAAGAGCAAGAGACAAAGGATTGAAAAATCCTTTGGCGATGATTTCATTGTGTACCTCGTGGATGATACTCCCACGTCCATTGCAGAGGCATATGCATCTCCAGATGCAGATGATTGGAAAAAGTCTGTCCGAATGAGATGGACTCGATTCTCGCCAATGGGACTTGGGAGGTAAATGGCGAACGGCTATATAGTTGTAAACCGTGGGTTGTAAGTGGGTGTTCAAGAAGAAGCTTAGGCCCGATGGTACTATTGAGAAGTACAAGGCTCGGCTTGTGGCTAAGGGTTACACCCAAAAAGAAGGCGAAGATTTCTTTGATACTTATTCACCTGTTGTTAGAATGACCACCATTCGAGTATTACTTTCCCTGCTGCCTCGTATGGTCTTCTCGCTCATCGATGGACGTGAAGACAACTTTCCATAATGGAGAGCTAGATGAGGAAATCTACATGGAGCAACTGATGGGTATGTAGTAAAGGGTCAAGAGAGCAAGGTGTGAATTATTGAAATCTTTGTATGGCTCAAACAAGCACCTAAGCAATGGCACGAGAAGTTCGACACCACTTTGACCTCTGCGAACTTTGTCATTAATGAGGCTGATAGATGTGTATACTATCGCTATGGTGGAGGTGAAGGAGTTATATTGTGCCTTTATGTGGACGATATACTGATCTTTGGCACAAATATTGATGTGATCAATGAGGTCAAGTCTTTCCTATCAAAGAAATTTGATATGAAAGATCTGGGAGAAGCTGATGTAATTCTAAACATCAAGCTTATTACGGATGAGAGTGGGATTACTCTTTCGCAATCTCACTATGTGGAGAAGGTCTTGAGCGGTTTGGCTTTATGGACAGAAGCCCTCTCCCACTCCTTATGATCCGGTGTGACACCGAGGAAGAATAAGAAAATTGGATTAAACCAATTGAGATATTCTCGATTATCGGTTCGCTCATGTATCTTGCTAGTGCAACGAGACACGATATATCATTTCTTTGTGAGCAAATTGAGTAGGTTCATGTCAAACCCGGTTCGATCATTGGCATGCACTTGAAAGGGTAATGCGCTATTTGAAAGGTACTATGATTTATGCGATTCACTATTCGGGGCACCGCAAAGGCTTGAGGGATATAGTGACTCGAACTGGATTTGATGTTAATGAGCTCTATGCTACCAATGGATATGTGTTTACCATTGGTGGTGGTGCAAATGTCATGGAGGTCTTGCAAATGCACCATTTTGACAAGGTCAACCATGGAGGCGGAGCTCATCGCTTTAGATCTGACCACCAGAGAGGCAGATTGGTCATGTGAGTTTGATGGACTTGCGGTGGTTGAAAAACCAATACGGCTATCCTTATGAATGTGACAATCAATCTGTGATTGCTAAAGTGAACAGTGCTAAGGATAATGCGAAGTCATCAAGACACGTTAAAAGACGCATCAAGTCATCGAGAAGTTGAGAAACTCCGGAGTTATAAGTGTGACTTATATTCAAGCAGACATAAAAACCGGCAGATCCTTTACGAAGGGACTATCACGGAATGTGATAGAAGGTGCATCGAGGAGATGGGTATGAGACACATATAAGTTGCCATAGTGGTAACTCAGCCTTTGTGATCGGAGATCCGTGAATTGGGTCTGGGTAAAACAAGCTATTGGCGAACCGAGGAGAGTAATCATACCTCTCTAAGTGAAGATGCAATACTCTCAAAAGGTCAGAAGGCAGGATGGCGATATGCCTTAATGTGTTTCTATTGGCTTTAACTAGCGAAGATGTTGCCCCTCTGAGCATTCTTGAAAGAACACACCTATATGAGCCCGATGTCTAAAGTCGCAGTCTATGAGACTCGGGTGATCTCTAGTAAGCTCATGAAGAGACCATGGAGTACGACTCATATGCTCCACCCGCGGAGAAGGCTACTGGCAGCCAGGTATCAGTTATGACTTTGAGTGAAACCTGTTCACACAAAACTTGCAATTCAAGGCGTAGTCCATTGTTCAAGTTGTGGATGGGTGTAGCTTAGAGCTCTAGGCAGAAGTTCAACTTAACAGTCTCTGCTGAAACGCTGGTATATTAAACAGTAGTGAGTATTGGCAAATCTCTAAATGGACTTTGAGATCTGGTGGGGGATTGTTGGATTATTTGGGCTTGGCCCACTTAATTGAGACAAATAATTCCTAGAAAATCTCAAAGGCCCACTCATGAGGAGGCATGTGCACTATGAATAGTCCCACATTGCTAGCCTAAAGTGGTGAACACTAGTTTATATAGTAGAGTGTGATTCACTATGGTAGAACCATGTGGGAGAAAGGAGAAGGCCCACACGCGCCTCGCCGCCGGCCGGGCCGGGGCAGAGGGAGGAGGGCGGGCGTGCGGCACCTGCGTGAATGGTCCGCCGAAATCCGGTCCAAGGCCTTGCGTAGACGCAGCTTCCTTTTGCAGTTTATTCTTTTGCTACTCGGAATCGTGGCAGTTAGTATGAGATAAGGATACCAGAACCGAGTCCGTTCGTGGCACGTCTTCAAGTCACGTTCGGTCACGGTCACCAGGCTATCCCTATATATACTGCGCCCTGCCATCCGTGTAGACATACAGATCGCACATTAGGGTTTTGCCACCTCTCGTTGCTGCGCCGCCACCGTAGCCTTCTCCATCCCGAGCGCCGACGTGCATCCGCGATCGGGAGAGCAGGTCTCCGGAACCCTTCGTCTTTGCGATCCTGCACCGGGAGAGGGCGAATAAGGTTTTTGGGAAGCGCTCCGCGCGACTGCTCAAGATCTTCACCACGGCTCGTCTTCTGCTTACTGCTGCGGACGTCGTGCCGCCACGCTCTCTGCGACCAGCGATCATCAACGTCGCCCACGTCAACATCGTGCATCTGCACCAGCTCCGTCGTCTGCATCCTCTTCTACCCAGTACGTTCGATCTGTTCTAATTTTGTGGTAAGTATATCTATCAAGATGATCATGATGTTCATACTGTCTAGTGTGTTAGAGAGATGCATGCTAGTTCTCGTGATGCTGTTCATAATTTATATTCGAATTTAATATGGAAACCTGTCTAATTACTCAACACTATTGCCCCCAAAAAAGGCTATTACCAGGTGGTTCTCCATCGGTTACCACTTTCAAATTCAAAATTTATATTTGAATTTGGCAAGTTCAACTAGCTGGTTTAAAACCAGTTACTGGCCGGAACCACCCAGACCCGCCAAGCCCTACACGAGGTGATGAGGTTAGATTTTGTAGTCAACGAGGGAAAACACAAGGAATGTGAGAAAACAACGGGGACACGACGAGGACGCGCACTGGACAAGCCCAGACAACGAGCAGCATGGCACGGACGTGCCAAATTGCATTCGGTGCTATGGCATCGCCTCCTGACATTGCATTGCCGCGGCTTCCCCCTCCATGGTCTCCGGCAAGGCAACCTCAGACCCTAGCGCACGGACGACAGTCATGACACGGTGCCCTCTGCCAGCGGTCGCACGGCGATCAGCTTAGACACGGCTCACCTCGGTCCGGCACGATGACAATGACCACGTGACGGCGGCATGATAGCAACAGTTGTCCAGCGCGGTAGTCATGCGCATAAGCTAGGGCTACAGCATGGCTAGGGCTACAGCATGGCTAGGGCTGGGCACGTTTCGGATCGGTTGGGAGTCGGCCTCGATGTCCCTTCTTTTTTTTCTTTACTCTTCCTTTCTTCCTTTGCATGCCATGCAAACAAACGGGAGATTACACTGACCTTGTAATCAAGAGAGCATCATTTGTTGCTTTAGCTCATTCATATGCAAAATAGCTATTAAAGTTATAGTACCAATATATGTATTGTGGAAGTCATATCTAACAGCCATTCATGACTGCAGTTTGTAAGGGATTTTGAAGACGCTGTCAAACAACTGCTTGATCTTGTGCGTGATAGCGATGGTAAAGGCGAAACTAAAGCATTCTTCTTTGGTGGCGGCATTGGTCTAGGGGCATCTGCTGTTCTTAGAGCTATAGCCAAACACCTAAAATCCACAGGAAGTGATTCTAGCACAAGAAATCATTTTAGCAAAATTATCCACGTAGACTGCTCTCTGTGGAAAAACAGAAGGGCGATGCAGAGGGCAATTGCGGAGGAGCTAAGCCTTCATCATTTAATGCCCACGTTTGATAAGCAGGATGAGGAAGATGATTTCAGAGGGGTTGGTGACAGCACTAGAACAGAGATAACAAGCATCGGAAGTGTGATCCATGAATCTCTAGTAAATGAAAGATTTCTATTGATTTTTCATTATGGGGGAGATGAAGAGATTGATCTGGCGAGGTGTGGAGTCGGATATTTTGGTAAAGGTAAATTGTTATGGACCAATAATGGAAGATTTCAGCTCTCGCATAGAGAACTGAAGTTGAAGTCCAGTTCTGTTCTTATATTTATGGATATGCACCCTCAACTAGTACGTCCTTTTTTATTGCACAAAGAAGCTGTTGAAGTGATTGGTTACACCGGCATGGATGACATCGACCCAGCAATAGTTGTGGATTGCTTCTTATACTCATCGTTCCTGATAGAACAACTACGTGGAAACACTGTAAGCGTTGATTATGACTGGACTTCTCATGCTTGCAACTATTGGATATGTGATGGAATCCTCCAAGGGGACAGAGCTTGGGAGGTTGGCAATGCATTGTATGGAGTGATACGACGGTTGGCCTATTCTTCACGTGAAACAGAACTTTTGGCATACCACTTGGATCGGCGAATAAAACCATATGAAGGCTGGAATTCAGTCACCTCGGATGAACAAGGAGCACAAGATATTTCACCTGTTTCTATTAATGCATCATCCTATTTCCTTACGTTTGGGGGATATGGTCAGCTAGAACTACGGAATGATTTGTTTCAACTGGCCAGCAACCTTCGTGTGCTGAAACTCTACAAGTGCAGCTTTGATTTTTCATCACCTCCTTTCCTCTGCTGCCACAACCTAAGATTCCTTTGGCTTGACCATTGTACAAACACGGGGAAGGAGCAAGGTGAAGGGCCATGTTTCCCAAACCTGTTGGTGCTTGATTTACGTTCCACAGATTATCTCTTATTGCCCCAGATAATAGAACAGATGACCAATCTCAGGGAGCTAAATACAAAGGGAATCTCATGGGGAACTATAATTCAAGCATGGAGAAAGCTACAAAACCTTCACAAACTCCGAGTAACCGAATCTTCAGAAGTGATCACAGTGGACAATTGCTCTTTCGTAGATATGAAGAATCTGGAGCTCCTTGACCTGTCTAGCACCACTAGCTTGAAATCATTGCCCGCGGTATCTTCAGCAAGAAGCCTGAAGATGCTTGTTCTTGATGGTTGTTCCAGCCTGGAGCATGTTGCTCTTGAAAGTTCTCCCTTGCTCGAGATTTTTAGCTTTGATGGTTATGGCCCAGCAGAGAACTGGATGCATCCCATACAACTGCCAAGAAAGGAATTGCGTTCCAAGCCTAGTGAAGATCCAGTCAAAGCCAAGGTCACAAAGATCTCCCTAGAGGGTTGTGCTCGACTGCATAGTGTATTCTTGCGTGCATTGCCCAATTTGGAGGAGTTGAACCTCTCTGGTACGGCCATCAAAACATTTGACCTCGATGCAATGGAGGTCCCACAGCTCAAGAAACTATTCCTATTGGGTTGTGAGCAACTCCGGAGCCTACTTTGGGATGGACGTAGCCCTAGATTGGAAGTGTTGCATGTAGACACTCGGGGGGAAGGCAAGACCAATGGTCTGTTGTGGAGAACAGAGAGGTTTGTTGACATCGAAACATCTATTACTTTTACAGATGGAAGATTTAGTTGGTCAGTCATGAAGACAGTTAACAACTTCGATAAGGTACGCATCCACGTGTCTTCTATGTTACATAGTCAAGTTAGCATCACCAAAAGTATTGAGGTGATTGGCCCCAACCAAGTGGAGATGCTCTCAACAGGACCCCTGTTGCCATACAAGGATATTGGCCTTGCGGAGGATGTCGCATGCTCTGCCTTGATGTGGGATCGCCAGCAGCTTGAGGCTTTGGATGTGCATATCCAAATTGGTGAAGGAAGCCACAATTTAGAGAGTATGCACGACAGTGAAAATTTTATACGATTCCTTGATTGGAAAGTTCAATCATTGAATGTGCATGACTGTTCCTCAATCACGGCTATCACTCCAAGTCCAGTATTTTGTTACAGCCTCAAATGGTGTCATGTTGAGAAGTGCCCCAAGCTGCACACTCTCTTTACATGTGACAAAGTACGACAATATGTGATTTTTCCTACCTTGAAGACATTTTCAGCGTGTGATCTCCCGATGGCCCATTGCATTTGGAGCAAACGAATTGCTAGTGCTTCAAGGTATGCTTCCTGCTAGTGTCCCAAATAGCTAGCAATAGCTCTTTTTATCTTTTCAATACATGAAAGATAGTCCAAGCTGTGCTTCCTACTAGTGTCCCAAGTGTGCTTTCTACTAGTGTGCTTCCTAGTAATAATCAAGGAAAAAAATTCGGATTAAAAAATTTACCGGGGGTCAGGTAAACCCGAAATCCGTGAATTTTGGAATTGTTTTGGCCAAAATTTTTCAAATTTTTTTTCAAACAAAAGTCAAAAAACCTAGAGAAACATGCTGCCACTGAGATTCGAACTCAGGATCATATGGGCTTCAGCATAGGAACCTTACCACTGCACCAGTTGCCACAATTTGTTTAGAGTATTTGCAATTTGGTTAAATATGGTCAAAATTTTGATGAAATTTGCCAAATCCAAAATATTTTAGCCGGTTCAAAAATTTAGGGGGGTCCGGTAAAACCGAAATTCGCCGAATTTCACCGAAATCTCAGCGAATTTTTTTCCCTGCTTGCTACTAGTGTTCAAGGTGTGCTACCTACTAGGGTCCATGGTATGCTTCAATACATGAAAGATAATGCATTTGGAGCAAACGAATAGATAGTCCAAGTGTGCTTCCTACTAGTGTCCCAAATAGTTAGCAATAGCTCTGTATACCTTCTCAATGCATGAAAGATGACATTATGCTCAAAAAATTCTATAAATTAACTTATATCTATGGGCTATGGCCATACAAGAGACCACTACAACTGCTAGACTCAGAATAAAATCTCAGTGAAATTTCATGAGATCTTGGCGAGATCTCAAATTTTGGATGTAGACGAGATTCAAAATCTCGGTGGATGAAATTTTTTAAAAAAATCTAAATTGCTACAGTTATTTTAGAAATTTCAGTTGATCAAATTATGACTTTTTTTGACTGGATTTGGCCCAATAACCCTTAAGAATGTCATCTTCCATGAAAATTTGTTGCAAAACCGAAATTTTGAGACATTTTATAACTTTGACAGAAACACTATTAGATTTTTATAAAATTGTAAAAGCTTGATTATACTCTAAAAAATTTATGGTACCATATTTAAAAGTCTAGCATCATAATAAAAAATGTTCAAAAGATTTTTACTTAATTTGTTATATTTAAAAATCAAAAACAGAATGAACATAAGTGAGAGAAATAACATTGTCATAATTTTATAAATTTTCTCGTGTGTGACCATGATCCAAAATTTTTATGAGAGGTTAAGAATTATATCATAACCCTTCTATAAAACTTTAAAAAAATTTAAACTTTTTATTTGCTCAATCAAATCTATAGAAACATTGAACTTTATTTGTTATCTTTCAAAAATAAAAAAGAAGGAACATAACTAGTACAATACCATTGTGAGAATCTTATAAATTCACTGGAGTGTGATCATAATCCAAAATTTTTGTGAGAGCTTAAGAATTTCCATAGAACCCTTCTATAAAGGTTTTAAAAATTCTAAATCTTTTTTGGTTGCTCAATCAAATCATATTGTTCATTAGGCTTTTATAAAGACAGTAGCATTGTCACAGCTTTTTAAAATTTCTCAGGCTTGATCATCATATGAAAATTTTATGAGAATATTAGTGTTGCTTCAGGACTATCAAAAAAATTAAAAAAAATTCTAACATGGTTTGAATCATTTTTTATTCGGTTGAAATTTGCACGTCAGCCATTAGTACCACTTTCCTAATTTTTGAAAATTTCTTATACTTGATCATCATATGAAAATTTTATAGAAACATTATTGATGCTTTAGGACCATCCAATTTTTTTTCAAAAGTTTTTACATGGTTTGCACTATTTTTCATTCAGTTGAAATTTGCTGGTTATACTTTTATCAGGACAATAGCACTATTAAATTTTTTTTAAAATTCCTCATGATTGATCATCTTCTAAAATTTTATGAGAATATTAATGATGCATTAGGACCATCTAAAAAAATTGTCCAAAATTTTTAACATCTTTTCAACTATTTTGTGCTCAGTTGAATTTTGTCGAGATTTCGGCAATTTCAGCTAAAATTGCGGTAATTTTGGCCTAATTCTGGTTCAAAAATTCCAGATTTCAAGTTTTCTTTTTGAATTTTAGCCAGATTTAGTCTAAAATTCCAAGATTTCACCGGAATTTTGGATTTGGCCCACCTCTAAAATGTGAACAGTAGAGGAAATTTGAAACCCTATGCTAGAGCTAATAGCTTATAGCTATTATAGCTTAGCACTATACAATATATTTACTGTTTATTCATTTCTTTTCATGGCATGTTTAGAATATAAGGTTAGTATACAAGATTTACTTGACTATTTAGTTTTGGATATGTATAGGTTTTAATGATATATTGAATTGTATTTCTCATGTTTGTATTATTTGTACTTTATTATATTAACTATTGATTATTTTTTTAGATAAAGGATAAAAATCCGGTCTCTATAGATGCACACAATCGAGTTCTTACACAAATCACAGGCATAAACTCAAAACAGAAATAAAAAACATGCCATGAGCAGTTAAATCAAAAGCAAATTCTATGGGAGCTTCTCCATCCATTCTTAGCAAAAATATCCAACGCTACGACCTCCAATGCTCGCTTGCTAACCGGATGGTCTCCTGTTGTTCTCATCTTTATGAGCCCAAAACCAGCCAAGATGCTCTCGAAAGTGGCTCGCATAAAATAAGAATATTGTTTTTCTCAAAACTTATATCATTACGAAAGTGCACCAAATAGCCCATAATAGGACAGCACCCCCCACAAAAATCTGACGTTTAATACCGTGTTAACCAATGACCAAATATATGAGACATAGACTTCGGCGGAGATAAACTAGTAGCAATATAAACAATTCTCCAGATAGCTTGTGAATGTTGGCAATCAAAAAATAAATGTTGAATTATTTCATTACAATTACAAAAACAACATTTTTGATTCCTATTCCAATTTCTTTTAGCTAAATTATCCTTAGTTAAAAGGACGCTCAGTAAATACCAGAGGAAAATTTTTATTTTAAAGGAATTTTAGCTTCCAAATGAATTTCTTGGTGAAAGGGATACCTGGTTCATTAAATAGCCATACATAGAGCTTAACAGAGAATTGCCCATGACGATGTAAACCCCAAGTGGAAAATGTCCTACCATTAGTAATCGACAATGAGCTATTTTAGCTACTAGATTATACCAAGCCATTAATTTATCTCCCAATAATAATCTTCGAAAACTAATATCAGGTGGCATCTGAGTCAGGACCCCTGCCACCGTATTATGTGGGTAATGCACAATGTTATACAAACTTGAAAATTGATCCTTAAGCGGCATAGAACCCACCCAAGTATCCTCCCAAAACCTGGTTTGTGAACCATCATTAACCCGAAAATATCCGCATGACAGAAACTCATCTTTAACCTTTAATAGCCCTTTTAAAAAATGTGAGTCACCAGGTTTAATATGCACTTGGGACAAATATTTGGAACTTAAATATTTATTTATAAGCAAGGTCTGCTATATCCCATCCTCATTCAACAATTTAAATAACCATTTGCTAAGTAAACATTTGTTCTTAATCTGAAGGTCAACAATACCCAACCCTCCTTGATCTTTAGGACGACACAAAATATCCCACTTAGCAAGGCGATATTTTCTCTTTTCAGAATCGCCTTGCCAAAAAAACCGAGATCTATAGGCATCTAATTTTTGTAGAACACCCTTAGGAATTTCAAAAACGGACAGCATAAACATAAGGAGACTACTTAGTACTGAATTTAATAATACAAGTCGGCCCCCATAGGATAGATGTTTCGCCTTCCAAGTACTTAGCTTTTGTTTAAATCTATCCTCAATGACACTCCAGTCTAACTGTTGATTATTTGGTTCATACTTAATAGAAATCGTGCTTTGTATACGATTTTTTCTAGGATTAAGATGTAATAATATTCAATACCTTTGTTTTAGATTGTCATGTTTCTGTTTTGCTAGTGTTTTCTTGGTTTAAAGAATTTGTACAACGCTAAAAACTAATATTTTTTTGAAAAAATCACTATGTAGCTAGTATAGCTTCCATAATATCTACTATTGTTTTTTTATTTGCCAAATCTCTCCATGATGCCATCATAATCATGATTTTTATCCTTGGTTCCTCTCACAGCTTTCAAGACCTACAACATCTATACCTGCAGAATTGCCCCAGGCTGGTGTTCGTCCTCCCCATTTCCTTCAGCTTGCCAAGCTTGGAGACCCTCCAGATCGCGTACTGCAGTAATCTCAAACATGTTTTCCCATTGGACGGCAAGGACCCTAACGAAATAGCAGCTGGTGTCACATTCTACAAACTGAAGCACATCAAGCTACAACATCTCCACAATCTGGAGCAGATATGCGAGGCTAGATTGACCGCGCCGGTGTTGGAGACGATCAGCCTCAGGGACTGCTGGGGCCTGAGACGCCTGCCGGCTGTCACACGTGGAGGTCCTAAGCCGATTGTGGACTGCAAGAAGGACTGGTGGAATAAGCTTCAGTGGGACGGCTTGAAGGCCAACCATCATCCATCGCTCTTTGAAACACGCCACTCGGCTTTCTACAAGAAGACCATCCCGAGGAGCTCACTTCTAAGGTTTGTTGTTCATGGAGTTCTTATATACATATAGATAGATTGAGCAAGCGCCATTAATTTGCTATCTAATAATATTTTTTATTTTCCTTCGTCATTTTCTAGGTAATTTGCTGTGCTGTTCTGCAGTGGAAGGGAGGTCGGCTTACAGTTTACTGCTGTTACGAGTTGTTGCAAAGCTCTTGATGTGATTCCAATTGGCTGTGTGTTTGCAAGTGTGTTTGTGTTCTACAGTGTGGCTCTTGTGCAAGTTATGTTGCTAGATGCAGTCTTGCACAACGAATAAATGGTGTGTTTGCTTTTCACCAAGCTACCTGATTTGGGTATGCTTGAATCGGTGTGTCAAGCACTGGTGTGCTAGCTTTCTCCAGCTTGGTGTGGCATTCACAATCAAGCTGGTTTGTGTTGATTTGCTGTCTGTTTGGAGTAAGCTGGTGTGCACAAACCTAATGGTATATGTGATTGATGAACCATAAATTCAGCTTGTGCTTGGCTGATTAAAACAGCATATACTACGTTGTTATGTGTTTTTCAATCCTGCGAGTTTGAGCACGGAAAATCTGGTGTCACCGTCATGTACTAATATGTTGAACTAGCTTATCATTTTTCTTGCCAAGTTTCTCTAGTAATAATCAGAAGATGGAACTATTTCGATACTTAAAAACGGAGTTGTTCTTAGAGATAGATCGACTCGGATTTCCTGCTGCAGGAACGTTACACATGTACTGTAAAGAGAAATTTCATGGTACATTATACTGGTAGTGAAGGGTGGTAGTAGAAACTAAATCTGGCTATTAATTTGTATAGGGTATAATAGACTTTTCTTTTTAATTATAATTTTCTCTCCGGATATTATGGATTTTTCACCAAACCTACTGCTGTTAACCCTTTCCTAGACCAAGATCAAGATTTTTTTAAGTCATGAAAAAAAATACTGTGGAAAAGGTGCGAAAATTATGATGACCAAGATCAAGATATTTTTAAGTTGCATTAGGGTAGGGCTATTTCTTGCTCTAACATATTTGACCAATATCAGAAAGTGAACTATCACTATGGCACAGGACAAACAGCTGAGCACCACAACAACACCACGGCAATATTATTCCATTTTGCAGCTCAACAGTCCGCGCTAGTGGCATTTCGTGCATTTAAACAGTACTGCTACTGCATAACCATATATTACGATCTATCTTCTCGCTCAACCACATGCCAGAGCACAGTAGCCCAACATGGGTAATAAGGACCTGTATCACTTCAGGATAATGTCAATAAGCTAACATGCAGCTCTACCAGTTGCAGAATGGTACAAATGAGAAGATTGTGCCTATAAATGTGACAATAAATACCATATGGATATAAGATAGGGATCTTGATCACCACCGCAGCTAATACTTGGTAAATTCAAGCAGTGAACTACACTAGTGTATTCACTAGCGTAGTTGGTGAGTGGTGAGCTAGAAAACAGATTCTAGGTGCAGTTACAAATGGCTGACAGAAGCATGCAAGGTGGTGTTTAGTTGGGTGGATGGAATATGGTTATCTATGGTTTTGGAGTAATCCAATTATTTGGATGAGTGGATGGATGAGATATGATCATCCAGTTTTTTGGAATATTCCCTTAAGATGTTGGATATAGTCATCCAAAAAAAGGCTGGATAGGGGAGCGAGCCCAGTCAGTTGCCTGTGACAAATTGGTTGGCGCCACGAGTTTATTTTATTTCCACCGCACCTGTTTATTCTAATAAGTCTTCGCCCTGCGAGGCGTACTTTTGTAACTTGACCATAAGGTCGAGCAACCAGTTTCATTATTTAATCTAAGTACTCTACTATTTCATTGGATATGACTGTGATATGTACTGATGTTGAGACTGTGTGCACTAGCGTGATCCTGGACTAGTGCTGAATATACAGAGGGTCCGGATTTGCATATTCAGGTCCCGACATGGCCCCTAGCTTCCTTCCCCTTTTTACCCGAGCTTGACCTTATCTCTTGACTGTGCTTGATATTTTGGCATTGTGCTTGCTAGACTATGGCTACCCATTCTATACTAGGTTTGTATGCTTTTAGCCTAATTATGACACTCGAATTAGTGAGAGGTGCCGATCTTCCTTGGACAGATTTGGTATCTTGATGAGCGAATACTACTCGCATTTGGGTCTATCAGCAATCAAAAATCTCTTAAGTCTTTGCTTCCCTGGCTTTTCGGTTGTGCATGATTATCTAGACGACTAACCTTTTCAGGGATTGCAGCGGAAGATCAAAAGATTCTTAAATTATTAGGCATCAGAACATTCTTTGTAATTTCCTTTTTGATGTACTTTGACACTCATGTACATGTATTGTATATGCTGATATGGCATGGTAGTTATGGATTGGAGATGGTATTATCTTTTGTTGTATTTGGGCCTTTGAATAGAAGGTGATGTATGGATATGTGTGTGATGGTTCTGTTCGTTAAATGAGGATGATAATAATCTTGGTGGTATAAGTTACTTATATGTGCCATTAGATTTGCTAAGGATCCTTGTTGTGCTATTAATTTTTGAGGTTGTTTCAAAAGATGTGCTAGATGAATCCTAATATGAGTAGGATTCCTACTTCTAATAGGAGTAGGATTCATATTTGCTTTAGTGGAGAATTAGGGAGGTTATATAAACCTAAAGGGTGGTTATAGAGAACCTAATCAACCAAGAAGCCATAGACCAACTCATCCCAAAGCAAGAGGTGTATAAGAGTATTAGAGGTTAAGTTATTCTTTAGAACTAGATTCTTATACAAGGCAAGAATACAAGAGCCCTAAAAGTTTTGAGAGGCTGTGAGAGAGCAACAATCCCTTGTAATCTTTTGAGGTTGTGCTTAATGAATTCGTGTTGGCTTCACCAAATCATTTCTCTCTTGTCGTGGTTACTTCAACGTCATTATTTTTGTTCTATCTACAAGATTCATTTTCTTCATTCTTGAGACTGTGTATGGTCATGTCGTATCTCACAAAACTCTAATCCATTTTGGGAGTTGCTGTGCATAAGAAAGCGTATTAGAGTGTAACAAGTGGTATTAGAGCCAAGGCAGGATTAATCAGATTTGTAAGATGGTCGGCAAAGTGTTATGTGGAACAAAATCAATATCAATGTCGATGATGTGGAATCAAGTAGAGAAATTTAATGATGGGGAGATTTCAGCGTGTGGGAATATGTAATGAAAGATGCCTTTGTCTGGTAAGAGTAAATCGTTGCTCCTGAAAAGGATAAATTCGAAAGGACGTCTGCTGAAGACTGGAAGGTGATGGAACAAAAGACTGTCTGTACAATTTGTCCATGCTTCTCTGATGAGGTAAGTACTCAGTGATTAAGGAGAATTCACCAAGTTGGCTTCTGGATAGACCTGATTGTCTGTGGTATACTCATCACACACAGGTATAGACTACCTAATGAGGTAAGTACTCAGTGATTAGCTCGAAGTTCCTGATAGTCTATGGTATACTCATCATACATAGGTATAGACCTCCACATAGTCTTTCAATCTCCCCCTTAATGAGTATATTAATAAACACACAAAAAGGCATGAAGAAGGAGAAAGCAATTTGAGTCCTGATTATCTTTTCCAGTGCTACCGGCCGGGCGATAGCGTAGGACCTCAGTGTGGTGTGAAATTTCCAGAGAGGGTGTTTCTCGGGTGTGGTAGTAGAGTGGTGCTACCAGCCTTGGGCGGTAGCATCGGACTTTCTAAGTGTGATTAAGTTAATTAATGATTTTGTGATGATTACTGCATATCTTTTTGGACATTGCTATGTGATGGGTTTTCCTTGACTCTAATGGTTGCAGGACAACAATGCTAGATCATGGTGAGGTAAAGGATGATCGGGACTAGGCGAGGTGCGCTGGAGATTTAGACGATCAAGGATCGCCGGAAGATGATCAGAGACGGAGTCCGTGCAAGCCAAGAAGACAAGTAATGGAGATGATACTAGCTAGATGCTGCGAGGATCAAGGAAGACCTTCAGATCGTAATCCATTTGATAGGTTAGTGGGTCTAGGTAGTGTGCTTTGAAAACCGTGCAAGAAAACCCATTATGTGTGTGAATTTTGGGTTAGCCGACATGGCTGTGTGAGTGGGTTAATCCTAACCCTTGATGAGTGCTCTAGGATTGAGGGACTCATCCAAGAGTGGTAGTTGGCCCAAGAGTAGTATAAATAGGGGTGAAGGGGTGGCCTTCCCCCTTAGAGGGTTTCGAGGTTTTTGTGCCCCTTTGAGCTTTGCCTACTTATTTGTGAGGCTTTGTAAACCTCCCTTCTAGAAATGCAAATCTAATTTCCTCTCAATTCTTGCAATTTACATTCCGCATTTATATTCCGTAATTTACTTTCTTGCAATTTACCTTATGCACATTTGGATTTGCCTCTCCTCCTTATAAATGCTGCTGACCTATGATGTCTTAAGGGTGCTTATATGGCTTTACACCTCTCTTACACCCTAAGATAGACTAGAGATCAAGTTTTCCATGAAGTTGCAAATCTGTTCAAAACTTGTTCTTCGTATAGTAATTAGTTTTTGATTTTTAGAAAAATTTAGAAAAATTATTTTTGAGGATTCCTATTAGAGAAGGTGCGTGACTCATATATCCATATGTGAAAAAATTGAGGAGTCCACTGGTTGCACCATTTGGACACCATGAGATGAATACCGAGCTCCAAACTTTCTGCTTGAAGTTTTTGATAGTCTGTGGTGTTTAATTTTTCTTGATTTTTTTACAAGGCTTTTTGAGGTGGTCTTTGGTGGAGTGCTTCATGACGCATTAGTTCATAGGGAGAAAATGTTTCAAAAATTCTAGAGTACAAGAAATCCACCAACCACTTACTCCAAGTGAGGACAATTTTTGAAAAATCTGCTTTTGCTTTTCTGAAAATGACTTTGGTGATTTGGCTTGATCTCCTTTTTAAAAGTAAGGTTTGAATTGATTCCTTTTTATTTGGAAACTTGACAACTAGGATTGTGATTCAAAATTCCTCACATATTCCATAGTTCTCATCCATGCAAGCTAGGGGTACACATAGTTGTCTAGTTATTCGCGTTTTGGAGTGTTGGTGAATTTGAGGAGCACCGGTCCAGAGAAAAATCTTCAAGGCAGTTTTATCTTATGATCATTCATCCCCCCTCTGATTGTCATCTAGATCCTTTAATTTTTATTTATTTTAGAGGAGAATTAGAGAGGCTATATAAACTTAAGTGGTTGTTATGGATAACACAAGTAACCAAAAAGTCACAAACCAATTCATCCAAAGCTAGAGGTGCATAAGAGGATTAGAGACTAGGTTATTATTTAGCACTAGATTCTTGCATAGGGCAAGAAGAATCTAAAGGTTCTAAAAGGTTCGAGAGGTTGTGAGAGAGCAACAACCCCTTGTACGATTTTAAGGCTGTGCTTAAAGAATTAGTAGTCAGTTTTATCAAATCTTTTCTCTCTTCGTCGTGGTTGCTTCAATGTCGTTCTTTTTATTCTCCATATGAGATTCATCTTCTTTGTTCTTCAGACCGTGTACAGTCATGCCGTATCTCACAAAACTCTGTCCGATTTAGGGGCTGCTGTATATAAGAAGGGTTATTAGAGTGTAACATAGCTCGTGAGTTCCCTTGTGTGTTCATCTTATCCCAATGCCATCTCCAAGTATTACATCACTCTGGCATCACCGTAGTTTTTTTTTTTTGGCTGTTTATTAGTAGTTGACTCACTACAAATAGGTCCGCAAATGAGCCAAGCTCGAGCTTTGTGATAGTTTGTACGAAATATGTAGCTTCGTGATATTTTTTACTCGTTTCCTATTCTCTTCCCTACTCGCCAGCCTCTTTCTTTGCCAGTTTGGGGGCCGCCGCCTCTGATGGTATCCACCTGGTGTGTGTTTGTTCGACTATTCGTATTCTTGGCCATCTCTGTGTGTCCCATTTACCAGGCCATCACAAAGAAACCAGAGTTTGCTTCGTAGCTTCAGTTTGTGTTGGTTCTGATTCCATTTTCGTTTGAAGTACCTCTATTATTCCATCGAGGGAGCTGAGACTTTCTGAATCTTTTTTTTTTTTAAAAAAAAACTTGAACTGATTCGTTGGCTTAATAACTTCCTTACACTATGTTTCTAAAGATGACGATGCAGTTCTCTGTAAATCTGGGGGTTTTGTGAGGTTAATTTGGTTGAAAATTCTCATGGATTCCTCTCATTTTGTTTTGCTGATGTGGCTCGACCTAAGTCCTTGTTTAACTAGTTCCTTTTATTCTCACCTCTAGTGTCTCTTGGATTCATTTAAAAGTAGTAGTTGGGTACATATGAGTTATGCGCACTGTCAGTCACTTCAGAATTTAGATGCATGGATCTAGAGAATAAGTTTACAACCGAAATCTTGTGAAAATTGTCTGAGGAATAACAGCGCCATAGATTGCCAGCAAGTGATACAACAAATGTGTGTCACCCAAATTTTCAGAAAGAGACATGAGAATATATCTTCTCTTAGCCTGTATGATGAAGACAGTTTCCGTACTACACTGATGAGAACAATAGCGGCTCCATAATACAAGCAAAGTGGCTTGCCTTGCCTTGGGCTTCGGCGTCGCTTACAAGTTGCTCAGGAAAAAATTGGGTTCGCTAACTTGAAATAAAATCTTTCACGATCGGCGTGCCCGTTACCGTTCGTCTTCTTTTGGGAGATAAGAACAATTCGTATCCATATAGGTACAGCTCTCCTTCTGCAGCACTCTGATTAGTGCGTAATCACTTGACCCGTATTCAAGTACTTCCGCTAGTTCTGATAGCTTAAATTCAGTTGTAATTCTTCTTGTTCTCTGCTGAACCTATTCTAGTTGTAGCCATTGACTGAACCTTTTTTTTCTTGTTTCTTTTTTGAAAATTGGCCAGCACCTCTGACATTCACTAAAGAAGGAGAATAACTGCCGAGCTACGAACGCATACACATACCACCACACACAGACACCCCACAAATTCCACGCGCGTGTACTCAGTGCCGTGCGAGCCCGCGTCAAGTGGCACTCGAACAAAGGCAGGCGAGGCACGTGGCGCACACTCTCACCAACCGAGCCAAGGCTTGGGCCGCCTTTTTTTTTCTTTTAACAAGCATTCACTTCATCTTTTCTTTTCCCTTTTTTGCAGATGTCCCAGAATGATCTGAGGTTTTCCCATGGTGATTGACTGATAATCTTCTGCTATATGTTGTATACTTTGTTTTATCCAATTTGTTACATTTCATCTCTGTTGGGCTCCGTCCGTCAAGATCTTAAAGTACCGATGGGTTGATTGGTCATTGGACCGAACTGCTTCTGCAAGATGATCTGATCGCTATTGATTCTTATTGTCGATTGTTTTGCTTTCTTGATGGAAAATTGTTTTGTAAGTTAATAATAATATTTACCCCCTTCGTCAGGGTTTATAGGATGTATTTTTTGAATAGTTTTGTCTACAAATATAGGACATATTTCATATTCTAATACAAAATTAGTGTGATATTCACTCTATATCCCCTAATAAATGAGCACTTTTACAGTGGATTAAAATTAATATAAGCCGTCCATTCCTTTGAATCTAATGGTTGAAATCAATTTAGATCTAGTTATACTACCACCTGCAGTATTGGTAATAAAATTCAGAGAGGGGTAAAAGAATAAAAAATTCCATCATACTATTTGTCCTCTATAGTAAAATACGTCCTGTGATCTTGATGAATGGCGAATTAATGAATAAGAAGCCTTTGAAGGTCATCAGGTGTTCGGTGAATCCAAAAGTGTGAACGAATTAGGAAAAGTCTAAAATACCCATGATGAACAGATAGGAAAAATCTAAAATACCTTTAAGGAATGGTTAGATTTAATTTTTACTACCACTACTTACTACCTATATTATCTACTGTCAAATTTCTCTAATAAATAACCATCTTTAATTTACATTCTCTGTATGCATGAAATAAGTACAGCGCTTAGCGATAATAATTAAGGGTAATCTAGTTATTTTTAATATCTTTTTGTCTATTTGCCAAGAAGAAATACACCTTGTAAACTTGGATGGAGAGAGTATACTTCACATCTTGCATCCTTGTAGGGACTGAGCAAGAGGTGGGCGTCGTATCAGGCTGGCCAGGCCATGCAAAGGCCCATCATGCTTAATGCCTGAACCATGCCAGGCCATGACAGTCTGTCATGCTGTGCCGGCCCAGCTTACCTTTGGCAAGCACAGGCACGGCCCATTTATGCTTTGTACCTACTTTGTGTCATATCGGTCTAAGACCGGCCCATTTGCACTATTGTGACGAGAGGAAAGGAGTCGGAGACACTCGGATATGAGGTAATATACACAAATATTAGAGAACTAAAATTTATTTATTCTTGACTGTTGCTCCCATTCTCAGTCGCTGTCTCTCTCAGCCTTTCTCGTGCTCCTTCTCTCGCCCGACCAGTCTCTCTCTCAATCTCTCAATCTTTCTCGCTCGATCATTTCCTCTCTCTCTCTCTCTCAATCTGTTCGCTCTTTCTCGCATGATCAATCCCTCTCTCTCTCTCTCTCTCTCTCTCAATCTCCTTGAACGTCAATGGCTTTTCCTCTAGTCTATTGCACGCACGTCCTTTCATCCTCATGGCCTTCTTCATAGTGTCACAGTCTAGCTTCAGTTCCTTCTGGCCACAAGCTTTCCCGCTCTCATGATAAGTATCTTCTTCCATGTCAGCCCAAAAGCTCAGGATATCTCCTTCAAAGAGGGTGTCAAGCTCATCTGCATTGGTAGGGAAAAATAATGAACTATAGAAACTTTGTAGTGCTTACATGAGTACACTTGTGTTATTAGATACGAATGCTGAAAAATCAAATTGACCCCTCTTTGGTTTGCACTACCTCATCTAGCTAATTGATGATTAGATCATAGGGGTAAGACCTGGTGGAACTCTATTCCCTCTTTTTCTCTTTCTTTCCTTTTTCCCACTTTTCTTTCCTTTTCTTCTTCTTTTTCTCCCCCACCGACACCCAACCCACTCTGACGCCCTCGCCCTCCCCTCCAGCGCACTCCCCCTCGGACTTCCCCACATCGGCGGCCTCCCACTCCCGCACCCTTGCCACCTCCCTTCACCGCACCGACCCCCACCGCCTCCCTCCAACCCTCAGCGCCCCTCGGTGTCCACTCGGCTCCCACCTCACCCTAGCCTGTGGCCCCCACCGGCCTCCCGCACGACAACACGACAACAGGCGCGGGCGTGGCCGTGTATTGCACAGTGATGGGCATGGGAGTGCGCAGTGTCGGCCTGCTGCCCCCTCGTCTCCCTGGCTTCGGCCCTTGGCCTCCCCTCTGTCCCCCGCGTGGCCAAGGCGGCTGCAAAGGCACGTAGCGAAGGCATAGATAGTGTTCTAGCCATGGCATGGGCCATAGCGACAGATGGTGGTCTAGTGACTCCGGCAGGCACGGCTGCCACAGATAGTGATGCAGCCAGGTACACCACCTCCACGTTCCCCTCCGGCCTCCGGCGCGTGCTCGCCTCCCTCCGGCCCTACCCGATGCCCCCATCCGGCCAGCCTCCTTACAGCCTCCCCTCGATGCCCCCCATTTGGCCAACCTCCCTTGGCACTCCCATCCAACCAGCCTCCTCACGGCCTCCCCCCGACGCCCCCATTGGGCCAACCTACCCTAGGGACCCCTACCTAACCTCTGCCCTGCCCTCGGCCGTGTGCGGCGTGCCATAGCGTTGTGCGAGCCGTGCCAGCCTTAGCATGGCCTAGCTCGGTGTGCTGTGCCGGGCCACCCATCGTACCCGATTGGCAGGCCTGGCATAGCCCAAGAAATTGTGCCATACTGGTACGACCTATTCATAACAGTGTCGTATCGAGCTGTGGGCCGAGCGTGCCTCGTGCTGGCCCGAAATGGCCTGGCCTAGTGCCCACTCTAGACTGAGCTTAGTTGGTGGTGGTGTGCAGGTAAAAGTACAAAGTGTAAAAGTTATGGGCTGGTTGCCAGGTATACAAATGTTTAAAGGCTGTCATACTTAACGACTAGTCAAACACTTGTATTGGTGGACAACAAAACTCAAGCTAATGCTCGCAGGTTTCATATGTCCTTGTGGAATCTCGAGGTAACTAAATGCTCCATCCATTCACTTTTATAAAACTTGTTTTTTGAATGGTCTTATTCACAAATATAAGACTTGTATGTAGATTTAATGAGATATTTCCTTCTATACCTCTATTTATTCTCTCTCAACCATATACATTTATTCATAATCACTACATAAAGTATATCTTTCATCTTCCAAGACAATTAAATCGGAGTATCTAAGTCATTTTCTATCATACTTTTCTTTATTTGAATACAACCTTAATCTTTATGCAAAGTTGAAATACGTCTTATAAAAATGAACAGAGGAAGTAGCTTACACCTAACAACCAATCTTGGAAGTTGTCGGTGTATTCTACACCGGGTTACTCTCTCCACCGCTGTTAGGTGGGACTGCGCGCAAGACATAGAAAGGAGAAGGTCCTGTATAAAGAACTCAAGCTGCTGAAAAGAGGCTAGGCGGGCAACCAGGACGCGTGGCCGTCCGGCGAGCAGTCGGGCGACCAGGTTCCGACCCCGGACGACCAGGACGCGTGGCCGCCCGGTGAGCAGTCGGGCGACCAGGCCATGACCCCGGACGACCAGGACACGCGGCCACTCGGAGAGCAGTTAGGTGGACCTATTGTTAGTCATCCACGCAGACGGGGCTGGGAGGCTTCTACCCGAAGTCTCCGCCAGGATCGCGGCATATCAGAATCATTAAATGCGTATGGGAGCCATTAAATACGCATAGGAGCCATTAAATACTCATGGAGCCGTTACAATGCGCCTGAGAGCTATTAAATGGGCGTGGCTCCCTGACGGTATGATGACCTATCCCTCCTACTGAGTCAGCTCCACCAACGTCCGTTCCATCCGCACTACCCAGGGCAAGCTGTGGAGACGCGTGTACCAAACGTTCATCACGCAGCGTCCAAACCCCTCCCCTCAGGCAATCCGAAGATAGACAGCGTCAAGCAACGACGTAGACAAAGAGGCTCAGAAGGACATTAGCGAAAGGACTTGACACAATCAATGTAATTAATGTAAGACCACTCTCTCACTTGCCCTAGCCAGTCCCGGGAATATATAAGGGAGCTAGCGTGCATGAGGAGAAGGGAGGTCGGAGGACGATCAGCCGGTTAGCTCACAACAGAGAAGAGATACAAAGCTCGAACGATCAAAAGATCGGGCGAACTAAGAACAAGCGAAATACTAGAGCAACAAGAGCTTGAGCAGAACGTAGGGCTGTTACCCGCATTGGGGGCCCGAACCTGGGTAAATCCCTGTGTGTTCTTGAGTTTCCTTTCCTACTCATCACGAGAAGAGGGTCGAGAGTGACATAGCTACGGAGACCCCCCCTTACCGAAACTCGGTTATACACTCGAATCAATACTGTCTGGCACAAACCCGCCAACAGGAGTACTAAATCTATTCATTGATACTGACTGGCATCGATGCCAATAAGCAGCCAATGGGAAGCTCGCAAATTTCTTTCACAAGACTCAACACCATTCATTATTCACGGGCTTTAGCAGCTAGTACTGTTTAGGTTCCCAACCATTCCTCTGCTGTTGCTTTGCTGCAGAGTATGAATGTATGATGTGCTGCTGTTGTCTCTGGTAAGCTTCTTTGTTTGATCGATGGAGATGGAGAGACAACACTAACTGTTGCTGCAAGAGATTAGTAATTCTGTGTAGTTGGACGATCTGACTCGGTGTTTTGCATTTCCTTATTCAATCATTATTATTTACTTCTAATCGTGTTATAGCGACACAGGGAAAACAGGCAGGCTGTTCGATACAAACGGACGGTGGATAAATCAAAGAAATAGCTGAGATATTTATTCTTGGAATCGAATTTGGATTGTCTTATACTCTGCTTATATCTACTTAAGAGTGCCTGACTCTGTTAATTTTCTCGTCTGCAGAATATGGGTTTCGGAATCTGCTGTGTTTCTATACCTATCGAACCCTGAATTAACAATCTTCAAAGTGCAAGCTCTGTTCTATGTGCTCTCCTGTGTTACTTTTCCAAGGTCAGGATGGAAACCAGACCGACCACATTCCCCCAATTCATCTGGAGCTCAAATTTGGGAACTTTTGATCAAAACCGAACCTTTGTCAATCCCAATAAGACTGTCTTTTATGTTGGTGAAACCGCGCTTTTCGTCGTTATCTCACAAAACTATGATATGATCCGAGGCTGCTATGGAGCTTGCTAGACTATATATATACTCTAGCATATATATCTATGGAGCTTGCTAGACTGTGCATTAATTAAAAGTTGAAGATGGAGAGTGAACAATACAAATGTAGAAATTTACTTGAAAACCAGAATGCTAATGCTAAAGGAAACGGGTTTTGCTAATTTGTGACACGTGCCTGTTCCTCATTGAAAGAATGAGAATCAGGAAAAGCTCACTTGTATTGACTTATGATGATTACATATATAGAACAACCGAATAGATCTGGAAGCACAACAGAATTGACTAAGCACACCGCAATACATGCGTGATCCAGTCAAGGCCACGAGGCCGTTACAACAGCAAGCAGAATATCAGACTAATTCTATTGCTAACACCCCCCTCAGCCGGCACCAGACTCAACGTGCAGGCTGCGACAAAAATCACCAAAAACAGCCGAAGGAAGACCTTTTGTAAAGATGTCAGCGAGCTGAGAGCTGGAAGCAATGTGGACGACCTTGATTTCACCCAGAGAAACTTTGTCGCGAACGAAGTGTAAATCGATTTCAACGTGCTTAGTCCGTTGGTGATTGACAGGATTGTTGGACATATACATGGTGCTAACATTGTCACAAAAAACCACTGAAGCCTGTCGTGGAGGACGATGTAGTTCTGCAAGCAACTGACGAACCCAGCAAAGTTCAGCAACAGCATTTGCAACGCCCCGGTATTCAGCTTCAGCACTTGAACGCGACACGGTTGGCTGCCGTTTGGAGGACCAGGCCACGATGTTGGAAACCAGAAAGACACAATAACCGGAGGTAGATCGCCTGGTGTCCGGGCAGCCCGCCCAGTCGGCATCCGAATACGCCACTAGCGAAGCATCAGAAGCATGGTACAGCTGAATCCCATAGTGGATAGTACCTTTGAGATAGCGCAAAATCCGCTTCAGAAGAGTGAGGTGAGTGTCACGAGGAGCATGCATGAACAAACAGACTTGTTGAACGGCAAAAGAGATGTCCGGCCGGGTCAAAGTGAGATACTGAAGGGCCCCTGCCAAACTCCGATATTCAGTGGCATTGGGAAGGAGAGTACCAGTGTTGACAGAAGGCTTAGAGTGGGTATCCACGGGTGTGTTGTAGGGGTTGCAATTGGACATCTTGGCGCGATCCAGGATTTCCAAGGCATACTGGCTTTGAGAGAGGAATAAGCCAGCGTTGTTGCGAGTGACCGTGATGCCGAGGAAATGCTGTAGGGGTCCAAGATCTGACATAGCAAACTCACCACAAAGACAGCCGATGAGGCGGGACAGAAGAGGCATGGAACTGGCGGTGAGGATGATATCATCCACGTATAAAAGAAGATAGGCAGTGTCTGAACCGGACTGGAAAATGAACAAAGAGCTGTCACTCTTGGATGCTTGGAACTGGAGTTTGGACAGAAACGAAGTGAAGCGAAGGAACCAAGTACGAGGCGCTTGTTTCAGGCCGTAGAGAGACCGGTGCAGCTTGCAGACATGATGAGGAAAGTTACTATCCACAAACCCCGACGCTGCCGAGCATATACGGTTTGATAAGGTGGCCATGAAGGAAAGCGTTTTAACATCAAGTTGATGTATGGGCCAGATCGAGCGAGTAGCAAGGCGAAACGATCGAATAGTTGCGGTTTGATCACGGGACTGAACGTTTCGCCATAATCCACACCGGCCTACCGAGAACAGCCACGAACGACCCAGCGCGCCTTGTAACGGGAGAGAGTACCATCTGGGTTGAATTTGTGGCGAAAGAGCCACTTGCCGGACACAATATTAGCGCCGGCGGCTTTGGGAACCAAAGACCACGTATGGTTTGCCATCATGGCCTTATATTCTTCCAACATGGCAGCATACCAGTTGGGGTCCTTGAGGGCGGCACGGTACGTGGATGGAATGGGAGAAATAGCAGAGGCGGAGGTGGCGAACAGGTGCCAATGGGGTTTAGGAACAGAAATGCCACTTTTGGCCCTAGTCTGCATGTGGTGACGCGGGACAGAAGGCTGGGCAGGACGGATGACAGGGGGAGAGATATGAGTAGGAGGAGTCGCAGGAGGAACAGACTGGGTGGTGACGGGGGCAGTCCTGGACTGGGTGTAGGCGAAGGCAGATGGTGCGCAAAAGTGGGGGAAGGACCTCCAGTGGACCGGGACAAGGAGGGCTGGGAGCGAATGGGAACAAGATCCCAGGAGGATTGCGCAGGATCGGGAGCAGTCGGAGGTGGAGAAGCAATGTGGGAAGGATCAGAGGCAAAGGGAAAAGTGTGTTCATCAAAAATCACATGGCGGGAAGTGATTATCTTGCGCGTGTCGAGGTCAAGGCAGCGATAACCCTTGTGCTCTGGAGGATACCCAAGGAAAACACAACGACAAGAGCGAGGGGCAAGTTTATGGGGAGTTGTGGAGGCAGTATTAGGAAAGCAAAGACAGCCGAATGTGCGAAGGTGGGCATAATCGGGGAGTTGGCCAAAAAGCATTTGATAAGGTGTGGTAAGATTGAGAGGGCGAGTGGGGCGACGGTTTAGGAGGTAAGTAGCAACGTTGAGCGATTCGACCCAATAGAAATAAGGCATATGTGCTTGAAGGAGGAGTGTACGAGTGACATCATTAAGAGTGCGAATCATACGTTCGACTTTCCCATTTTGCGAAGAAGTATAAGGACAGGAGAGACGAAGGGTAATGCCACGAGAAGAGAGAAAATTGCGAAGAGTGGCATTGTCAAATTCACATCCATTATCACATTGGATGGATTGAATGGATAAGTGAAATTGGTTATAGACATGAAAGTAAAAGCGCTCGAGGACAGAAGGGACCTCAGACTTAAATCGAAGAGGGAAAGTCCAAACATAATGGGTATAATCATCATGTACAACAAGATAGAACTTGAAACCAGTGACACTAGCAATGGGTGATGTCCAGAGGTCACAATGGATTATTTGAAAAGGAAAATACGTAAGAGACAAAGAATTGGAAAAAGGGAGCAGCACATGCTTCCCTTTTTGACAGGCCTCACACACAGATGTGGTGGAGGAAACATTGGGACATGGTAAATGAAATTTAGAAAGTAAATGACGCAAACTAAGGTGGCTGGGATGTCCAAGTCGCCGGTGCCACACATCCGCAGGCGTAGAACTAGCAAGAAGAGCAGTGGAGGAAGACGAAGCCGAGCCATGAAAAGGATAGAGGTCGCTAGAACTATTGGATCTCAGGATGACGTTCTTGCTGGCCTTGTCCTTCACAGAGAAACCATCAGAGTCAATTCAACAATGCAGTCATTATCAGTGGTGAATTTGTGAACAGAGATGAGGTTTTTGACAAGCCGAGGTGTGTGAAGAACAGATAAAAGATGGAAAAGGCGAGAGGGAGTAGGGAGAGAAGTGTGACCGGTGCCAAGAATAGGAAGAGTGGAACCATCTCCAACCATAATATGAGAAGAAGAAGGCAGAGAGGAAGAGCAATAAGGATGGAGATTACCAGAGGTGCGGTCATGTGCGAGCTAGCCCCCGTATCCATGTACCAGTCGCCTGGCGATGGTTGCTGGAGAGAAGTGGCATGAAGAGCTTGAATGAGCCCACTGGTGTCCCAAGTCGGTGACGATGTCGAAGCCGGCAGAGGTGGAGGCTGCTGGAAGACCGGATATACGATCTTGAGACGCCGGAGGACGAGGTCCAAGAACACCGGACACATGGCACCGATCCACGGAGCCCTCCACGTGGCCAGAGCAGCCCACGGCGGAAATCGCCACTCCGGTGAGACCGCCGCCGCCACGATTACTAGGGCCGTAGCGTCCCCCGCGGCCCCGACCACGGCCACGAGTAGAGCCGCGACCACGGTCACGATCGCCAGATGCAGGAGCGGCGTGGGTGTTAGGGCGGGAGGTGGAGTTGCCGTGGTCGGAGGAGCGGTGGTGGCGGTGAGGCAGGTCGAGAGCACGGGCGGCGGCGGAGCCTAGATTTTTCCTCCATGAGGAGTAAATCTTGGGCCCGCATGAAGGTTGGAAAAGACAGGCGGATGGGCAGCATCGTCTTCAAAGTGTGGTACTTCTCATTGAGGCCCGCAATCGGTGATGGACGGAGACACGCTCTTGGGCCGGCTGATCGCGATCGGCGAGGGCATTGGCAAGTTGCTGCGGCGATGGCAATAATCATGGGCCGACATCTCACCTGGTGAAGGGAATGAAATTGCCTCAAGTGCACGGCGCAGCTGGGCTTGTTGCCGGAGAAGATCTTTGTCGATGTGGCACCGAGACGGCATAAGCGGTCGGCGAGGAACCATAGAGGCAACAATCAAGAAGAAGGGGCAAAACCATGTCGAGGATATCCTCGAGAGGGTCGATAGATCCAGAGAGGGCGGTGAGATCTCGCGGACCCAATCCGGATCGTCGGCGTGTGTCGTGGAATCCTCGACATGACGGCAAGATTGAAGCGCCGAGAACAATGACAAATAGTTGCGCCACTTGCGAAGTTGTATGTGCGGCGTCGAGTGTACGGAACCAGCGCCTTGATGTTGACGCTGTGAATAGCCCGAGACAGGGGCATAGCACCGCGGAGAGACACGAAAGGGTGGGAGAGGAGGTGGTGGAAGAAGAAGTCATCGACGCAGAGGACATGGCAGGAGAGAGCGCAAGGCAGAAGGCAGAAGCCAGGTAACCTATCTGATACCATGAAAGAATGAGAATCAGGAAAAGCTCACTTGTATTGACTTATGATGATTACATATATAGAACAACCGAATAGATCTGGAAGCACAACAGAATTGACTAAGCACACCGCAATACATGCGTGATCCAGTCAAGGCCACGAGGCCATTACAACAGCAAGCAGAATATCAGACTAATTCTATTGCTAACACTCATCTTTCGACGCTCTTACTGTCGTCCCCTTCCACCACCGCGCCTCCAGCACTTCAAAGATCATCAGTTCCATCTTTGAACCGATGAAATGGTAAACTTTCAAACTCCATAATTAAAACTTTCATTTTGGGAAATTTCAACTCGAATTTGAAAACTTTCAGCAGGTGATTTCAGCACAAATTTTCAAAATACCAACCAGGGAAATTTCAACTCAAAAATCCAAAAGCTTTCGATTACTGCATGACTAAGAAAACATTCATTTAGAAGAGTTTCAATTGAATCATTCAATTTGGGGGACACATCACGTTAGGATTTGATCCCCTTTTCAATTTAGCCTCTGATGTTTAAACACGGTGCAGCATTGTCTCTTTGCATTTATGTTTGTTTTTTTAAAAAAAAAAGGAAAGACAGACTCTGCTTTAAAGAAGAAAAGAACAAATGAAAAGCACACAGAGTAGATCAGTACAGAGTATTGACACTACCTGCAACTGCAAGCAAGGAACCATGCTTTGGAAAATGGAAAGCAAGGTGGGGCGATGCCAAAAGCTTGTACCATTAATTACCATTACACCCATTGAACATGTTCAATCTTGCGGCACCTTCTGTTCCCGACCTTTGCCACCAGCAGTGACCTAGCGAAATTTTGTTTCATTTTGAGCAACATGATCAAGTGATATATCTGCATCTGGCACTGGTTTTCTTGGAGGGGACTTCTCTTTTCTTTTGAAGTCTTTGTTTCGCTCCTCTTCGGCTTGATTTGCCCGGCAGGCTCTAGAGGTACTACAATTGCATCGTGTACATAGAAATATATAATCTCATTTTGTCACAGATTTAAGCAGTGTCGGACCAGGTATTAAGCATCTCACCTTTGTAGGGAGTGGAGAAATCTTAATCTGCAGCCGATGGGTTAGATATATTTGTCATGGTGTTTTCTTTGCTGCTGGTATTAGTATCCCACGCAGTTGTTCAAAATGGCTACTGAACCACCTCGTCACAACCTGGTTGGTACCTCTTCACCTTACTAACCTTGCGATTCGCAAGGCAGAGTTGTTCGTTTATAGTAGATTGTGCTAAGTAGTTGGATCATCTCCAAATCTGCACAACCCCACAATGCAAACAGTCTAAGAAAGCATAAAATCTAGGAAAAAGTTAACGAAAAATGACCACATATACCTATTAAATGACATAAATACAACCACTTAATCTCTTCCAAAACATTTAAAAATGAGTAGAGAGTGAAAATATTGTAATAACTACACGATAAATTTTCTCATAGACAACTATTTTGAAATAGAAACTCTTTAGACTATGGACAAACATAGTAAAACGGAGAAAGTAGTATATTCAAGTAGTGCTTAGGGGAGGGAGAAAGTATTGTAATAACCACCCAAAATGCTCGTCTCCACAAAATCTGACACAAAGCTACACCACCTCCAACGCATAAAAATCTAAACCAAAGCTATGATACCTCTCTCTCCAATGCGCTATTTAGTAGGCTTATTTGAAGCTACCATGCATGCATGATGACATGATATTATGCTAGAGAAAAGTGCACCAAAACATCGGCAGTGCATGACAACACAATCCCAATGTCCATTAATTAAAAGGACACATATACTAAATGTTTGAAGGAATAAGTTTGGAGTTTCCTATTGCCTGCTCCCCGCCCCCCCAAAAAAAAAAGGCTACTACCAGCTGTGGTTCTCCGTCGGTAACCTCTTTCAAATTCAAAATTGATATTTGAATTTGGCAACTTCAACAGGCCGGTTTAAAACTAGTTATCGGTAGAAACCGCCAAGAAACTCTACCTGCCAAGTTGCGGGATTTTCTACCAGAACAGATTTTGGAACCATGGCCACGAATTGCTATGGTGTGTTTTAGCATATGGAACTTGTGCATGACATGCTATCGACTGGCATCACCAGCTATTGGCGCAACTTGCAATATGCTTGGAGTTATACGTACAAATATTGATTGAAATCTAACAAATTTTGAAATTTGGCTTGGTAATCATGACCTAAAATTTTACTATCCGAATATTTACAAATTTCGAAACAAAATGGTAAAAAAAAATTTAAGTTTTTATTTTTTATTTTTTAAGTTTGTATATTTATGTGTTTTGTTCGTAATCCATATATACCATGAAGGAAAAATTTTGGTCCGTTCAAACTAATATAACGTTATGGACCTTTAAGGTATTTTTTATCAAAGTACGGGTAGGATTCTTAAATATTTCGAACATAATAAAATAAAAATATAGCCGGTGCATCCCATGGATTGATGTATAAGGTGGGAACACTATCCAAAGTCCCACTAAGATGGATCTTGAAAGCCAAATGAACAATGATGACTGCAAAAAATTGATCCATTTCTGTAAGCCTCTCAATGGTCGTGCACTTGTAATTCATTTTTAGGGACTAAAGCAGACATGGAATTTTATTTTTATTTAACCGTCCTCTAAGTTGTTTTAAAAAATAACAGATTTTCACCGAACCACCGATAATGGCATGGCTAAGAAGGTCATTTTTCTGGAAAAAAAGTTTTGACTTACTTGTGGTGTGGTAAGGTTCATTCACGTTCACTACCACACCGAAATACATCATAGACGGCTAAAAACTATCTTCATAGGCAGTTACTGAACCTCTGTGAAAAATGAGCTAGTGATAAAAAAACATCATAAACAGTTTATTCTGACAAACCGTCAGTGATAAGTAATATCACATACGGTTTCTTAGAAATGAACTATTTGTGACTAATAAATATCACAAACAGTCTATTACATACCAACCGTCTATGATAAGGATTCATGCTAGCCATGCCCTCCATATAGATAACACATATAGATAACACAAGACAAGAATTCACAACACCCCATTAACAACATAGTACAGTTGGAAAAAAAATCATATGGCAATTAATCTCTGATTATATGAATAAATGTTCCTAGGGACTGTTCGAGCCCATAAACTTACCTTTGCGATGGATCACATTAGCAAGGAAGAAGGCAGGGAGCTCTCCACGAACCGTCTCGAGAGTGTCTGGGGTAAAATAGATGTGGAGAATTTCACGTCCCGTTGCTAGCAAGAATAGTTGTTACTAAAGAGTTTTAATTGCAAAGAATGAAATATGTAGACAAATTGATGCACTTAGGGTTTCATACCTTGGGTATATTCGGCAATTCAGCTTCAATGAGGTTGTACATGTGGCGCATCACATAGAAGCCACATGAATGGTATTTCGACTCTCGATGGCACTCTGAGTAACTACAATATGTATTCCTTAGTTGTAGGGACATTACGATAATTATTTTAATTTGTGTCAGAAATGTTATTGTAGTTTGTACTGAAAAGTCCATCACATGCAACAAACTATAGCCCCACTCCTTTTTGTGTCTCCCTTCAAGGTCAACGTAATTCTTGAAAACGTACCCTATGAACATTAATTCCAAAAAGATATTTTTAAGTAATGGAAATATAGATGGGAGACAATTGCGATCAATAAGAAAAATATGTTTACTTATTAAGTACATCTCACATAGGTTTAAAGTCATGTTTACTCCTATACATAGAATCAAGATAGTAAAACTTGTTATTCTTAGTACGATGATCAAGACAACTCAATGGGACCTACATGTCCATGTCATGAAGATGTCCAACCTAAGTTTAGAATGCATATGGAAGCATTGATCTAGGGTAAAGTACTGAATAAAGTACTCACCTATGATTTTATGCTACAAGTATGTACTCTTGTAGAATCAAGGATAACCGACTAGAGAGGAGATGAATAGGAGGTTTCTAAATTTTTTGAGTCTAATTACAATTAATTAAATCATTAAGCAAGAATTACAATAATGATAATTTACAATTATAATTTCTAGTGATCACCAAGTACTATAGCAAGTCAAGAATGAGCAATAAAGAGTTCTAATGACAACCAATATACTCAAATTGCTAGATATAACAATTTAGCACAAGAATAGTAAGAGCAAATACAAGAGAATAAGAGACAAGAATTTTTTCACGTGGTCTCGAAGACTTGCTGGTCTCCCCTAATCCACGTTGAGGTGATTTAAACAACTTCAAGCCAACTCCACCCGCTTGAGCCTTCCTCGATCACTATTAGTTCTTCCCCCCTCTGGGTAGGCGAACACCAACCTTCACAACTTGCTGGGGCTTCTCTCAACCTCCGTTGTGAAGCTCACCACGCACGAACACCTCCGAGCCGTCTAGGAGTCAACAACCTCCAAGAGTAATAAACTTTGACACTTGCTCGAGGTCGAATTGAGTGTCTAGAGGCTCAACACTAAATGCACCACTCAATTTTGCTCCTAACTCTCTCAAAGTGTGAATTGAATGCGCAAAGAGTGTTGGAGACTAGCTAGAGATCAAATATCATCAATGAGGTTCAAAAATAGCTCTAAAATGCAGGTGGGAGTATTTATAACCCCACCCACCTAATCTACCTCATGGCCAAAAGTTGAACAAAAACCTCATGATGGGCGGTCATACCATCCTAGGGTCGATCTCGCCCGCCTCAATGGCTAACAAATAAAACAATGTATTTAATGCTTGTCGGTGACCATTGGTTACATGGCAAGTATGACCAGACCCCTCCGGTCACACCACCGGCTGGTATGACCGAAGGGTCCCCGATCATCCGCCCTCTGGTCTTTGAAAGCACTATCTCTAAAAAAACACACTTGAGGACCCTTTGGTCATACCGCTGGTTGGTATGATCGGAGGGTCCCTGGTCATACCGCCCACCTCAGGGCTGAATCCTCCTGTTTTGTACAAAAGAAACTGCCCTTGGGCTCGGTCATACCGACGGCAGGTATGACTAGAGGGGTCCCGATCATACCGGCCCACTACACTGAAAACATGTTTTCTTCGCAGAAGATTTTTCTTTTTATGCCAAGCCACATAAAAGTCTAAATGCACAAGTATTGAACCTCTAAACCTTTTTCGACATCAACAAGCTGCCAAGACCCCTCTTAATAGTACAGCGCCTATTCGATCGGCAAAAGCTATGAAAAGGTCCTTAAATTTTATACCTTAGCCATCTTGTCTTCGATGTTTGCTTTTCTTTTTCACAAGTTTCATGCTTCCATGTTTGTCAAGATTTGGACCAACCTATTCTCAAAATACTGAAATTGAAAATATTAGTCCTTTAACCACAATTGTCATTAATTACCAAAACTAAATCGTATTAGCCTAGATGCTTTCAATCTCCCCCTTTTTAGTAATTGATGACAATCCTCATGTAAGAATTGAATTGAGTTTGAATTTTGAGTATGCAATTAGGAAACAAGTTGTATACTCAAAAAGCTTTGTTTTAATCATATTTTGCCTTTAGGGATGAAGAGTGGGTTAGGCGCAAAATATCATTAAAACAACAACATTTAATTGAAAACTCCCTCTAAATATGTGCATATAGATGAAAAGATGTCATTTGCACATTTGAGATTTTGAGAATTTTGACGAAGTTTTCTTAAATATTGAATCTAAAGATAATATATAAGCAATAAATACATCAAGCATAAAAATGAATATATGATAATGAATATGAGTAACATGAATAACCATAAGCAAAGATAATCATCCAAATAAAAGTCACGAACCATAACATCCAAAAATGACCAAAAGCAACAACAACGAAAGCTCATTAGCTTATAATACATATATAGATAAATACTAAAGCTAATCCTTTAGAGCCTTCTAATCTTTATGCTTCTCCCTTTTGCATCAAAGACCAAAAGGGAAGTCTAAGCGCAAACTCAAGACGAAGGAGGTGGCGGAGGAGGTGGAGTACGACAAGCCCCATAGCGATGAAAGGAAGCAGAGTCTGCCGAGAGCGATATTTTCGAAGATGAGCGAAGCTCAGCGATAGTAGAATCAATAGAATCCATCGCCTCGACCTCGTCAACAATCTGCGAGTCCGAGTCGATACTCATTGATATGAGAAAAATTGCTCATCATGTCGGTCCTAAGACTCGTGAAGTTGCTCATCATGGCACTATGCAGAAGATCAAAGTTCTCATGTGCCAAGCTAGAATAAAGCTGTGGTGATCGAGTCGGTGGCTCCTCCCCCAAGATCCTCTGTGGTGGTCTTGAAGACTGCCCTCTTTGTCCAATGGCTCGTGGACTGCCTCTCATGGCTTGTAAGGCTTGTGAACCCCGACATCCACCATGAAACCTGTCACCCTTTTGATAATCATCATGATATAAGAGGCGAAGTAGATCCTTTTTCCTCGATCACTTAGTAGAGGAGTGCATCTCACGAAGAATGAACTCAACCACATCAAATTTTTGTCTATTCATTATTTTGCTCATTTTGTTCGAGGCATAGCCTCTAATCTTATCAAAGTTTCGCTCTTGGGATGAACGATAACTCGCATAATCCTGTTTATGAGGCTAGATGTGGGAAGGAAATGTGCCATTTTACCTAGCCTCTTGACATGAATAGTGGAATCATAGAAGTTGTATTGATCGGCTAGAGGAAGAGTGCTTTCACTCACTGAATCTTGGGTCGCTAGCCATGGAAAATGCCCCAAGCACTGCTCAATCTCTTCCTTGGAGGCTCGATAAATTGTAGAGTCCGTCATCTAGGTGATCTCATCAAAGGAGTGAAAAACATGAAGTGTGGCATAGAATTGACGAATCATGTCATCATTATAATCACACCTCATCGATTTAATTCTCGCCAAACCAAAGACCATGGAAGAGTTCAGACACTCCAACAAACAAAGAATTTTTGATGTGTTCCCAACTCACCCACTTATGATTTACAAATTCTTTATTTAGGTAAATCTCATGATAAACCTTCTGTTAAAAATTATCTGAACTAATCCAAAGTAGCACTACGAGGAGCATATATTATTTGCACGATGAAGCAAGAAATATTTCTCCCCTTTATTTTCTCATATCTATAGTGGGTGGAAGTCATCAACATTTTCTTCCTCTTCGGACTCTTCACTCCTACTGTCATTTCTTTCCTCAAAATCTACATCCATATCATCTTCTTCCTCACTTGATACTAAAATTGCCTTCTTTCCTTTTCTTCCTCAAGAACTCTCACCAAGTTCTTCCTGAATTTTCAACCGAATCTCCTTGTCTCTTGCAGCTCGAGTTAATTTGAGAGTCTTCACTATCACTCTCATGAGATAAAGGAACACCCCTTCCTCGAGTTGACTTGTGAACATTCTTAGTTCTCGGCATTATGACCAAGATGACAAGGAATATGAAGTGAGAACAAGGATTAGATGTCCTAAAGTCATATTATAATATAAATGTGACAAATGTATGTAATTCTAGGGTTTTTGATCGACATGCCCGATCATCTATCGCTCTTGGGCGGTCATATAGGGTATTGTCGGATCGCCTAGGGCCGGTCATATCGGCCGTATGCCACAAGAACCCTAAAGGATTGAAAAGTTTGGTTCTTGAGTATATTGATCCATGAAATGGCATATATAGACATTATAATACAATCATCTACTCGTTTTAACCAAAGATTTTAATTCGATTCACATATATTAGCCACATTGTATACCAAACCCTAAAACAACAAAAATGAACCCTGGGGCATGAGAATGAGAGGAATTTAAAAGAAGAAAGAAGGGAAAGGGTACCTTGAATCAGTAGATCGAGATGAGAGCAAAAGATTTGAGGGGAGAAACTTGGATTGAAGGATTCTTCTTGGTGATTTGTGGAGGAGAGAGAGTTCTGGAGAGGAGAGAGAGATGTGAAAAGAAGAATAGGAGAGGAAGAGAGGGCACTGAAGTGGGTAAGGAAAAGAGCAGCAAAGGAACAGTTACACCAAGATTTGCGCTAAAACTACCCTTACCCGACTTGGTCGATATGGCCGCACAGGGCCCGGTCATACCGCTCACTGGTGCTACCGGTCATGACAAGCTAAAGTACCAATAAAAAGCCAAATCAATCAAAAGCCAAATCAATCAAAAGCCAAATTGAATTGTATTTGCTCTTTTATTCATATTTTTTATGAGTACTCTATTTGAGCATCTCAACTCAATAATTTAATCAAGAAGAATGAATTTTCACAAGTAATTTTTATTAAACTAGACTTCTTTTGAGAAAAAGATAAATTTTGGAAATAACCATTTGATAAGAGATGACTTTTGCATTTGGGCACATATGAATTTGAAATACCTTTTGTGAGTCTAGATATGATGGGAATCTAGCTCCAAGGCCATTTCTCACAATGTCCATTTTAATAGATCCATATTGACCAAGTTTCAATCGTTAGGAATTTGTGTAAATCAAGACTTAGTTCAAGGCTTTTTGGGATATTTTATAGTATAGAGAAGATTAGATAGAGTAAATTTAATCAAGGATGAGATTTATAGATATTTAACTTTTTAAAGTGAAGTATTTGAAAGAATGACATTTTAGGATTTAAAATAAGATAATTTTTAAATATGTTTACCTAATATGGTCTAGACACTTTCTTTAAAATGTATTTTCACTTATTTGATGTTTTCACATTTCTAGGGATGTGGTATACATATGAAAAGCATAACACTCCCCCTAAATGTGTTACTCATCAAGAAATCTAAACAAACAAATAAGAGTCAAATAATATCCAGTAACAACAATCATGATTCAAATGTTCAAGCAACATTTGAGATGTCTATATCATTTAATTCATTCCTCAATTTGCAAAACCGTGCTTCATCTAAGGGCTTGGTGAGGATATCTGCTAATTGATCTTTGGTTCTAATGTGACTAATCACAACACCACTTTTATGTCGGATATCTATATGTTTGGTTCTTAAGTGTTGGACCAGGTTGTTGACTATTTTAACAGTACTTTCATTATCACATAAAAGAGGCATATTTTTTAAATTTATTTCATAATCTATTAAAGTTTGCCTCATCCACAATAATTGAGCACAACAACTACCGGCGGAGATATATTCAGCTTCGGCAGTGGATAGAGCTACGGAATTTTATTTCTTAGAAAACCATGAAACAAGGGATCTACTTAACAATTGGCAACTCCCGTAAGTGCTCTTCCTATCCACTTTGCAGCCCACATAATCCAAATCCGAATATCTAACAAGATGAAATTTAGCACCTTTGGGATACCATAACTCTATATTTAAGGAATGTTTTAAATATCTTAGAATTCTCTTAACGGCCACTAAATGGCATTCTTTAGAGAAGTTTGAAAATGTGCACACATGCAGACACTAAACATCATATCGGCCTAGTCTAAAGAAGATAAAGTAAACTACCAATCATAGGACGATAAAGTTTTAAATCTACCGGTTTACCTCCCTCATTGAGATCTAGATGCCCGTTGGATGCCATTGGAGTTTTGATTGGTTTTGCATCCTCCGTGCCAAACCTTTTGAGTAGATCCTTTATGTACTTGGTGATGCGCACGGGGGTCGGCCCGATCTTCTGATGAGAACGATACGTCGGTTTGATGGAGCACGAAGTAGATGGAACGGCTACTAACCACGAGATCAGCAACCAAGCAATCGCAACGTCACCACACGAGGCGATCAACCGAATCAAGAACCGATCAATCCTTGTACCTGCTGCAACCGAGAACAAACAAGAACAAGGTGAGAGCAATTCCAATCCAATAATCTCAAAGATACAAAGGTGAGGTTCTGTTTCTCGTCACGGGTGGTCTAGTCGACACACGCGAACACGAGGAGGGACGCATAAGGGGTCTACCAAAACACAACAAAACCTAAGCGTAAAAGAACGATGGCGGCCACATATATAGCGGCGGCCAGGAGGAGTAGGGCAGCCAAAACAGTGGTGGCCACCAAAACCCTAAGATACATGGGCCATAGGCCCAAAAGTGAGGTGATGCAGCACCCTGAATTTCTAGCCCGTGACATTGTTTTGCATTTTCCCGTCGTTCTGGAGTGAATTTGAAAGTGGGCCTGGATCCATTGGAAAGCTTATGTCCTAAGCTTTCAAACGGGTGGTCGCACGCTGAAAACGGAGTCCGGGAGCCCAAGTTATGCCCGTTTGAAGTTGGCGTGCTGCTGGATGGCCGAACCGGGCTTTTTGGCATCTTGGGCTTCCATATGGGCCTTCCTTGACGCGTGGGCTGTTCTCGGGGTGTGTGCTTGAGGCCCTTGTCTGTTGATGTGGGCTTGAATAGCTGAGCCTTTGGATTAAGGCCTCTCGGCGACGAAGTTGCCGCAGCGTCGATCATTTGTGACGAAGATGGAGCACGTCGGTAGTCATTGGAGAAGCCGGAGAGGAAAGAGGGGCAGCGGTCACGCTGGTCATATCCATGTTGGTGATGTCCTCATCATCCTCCCCTTCTTGAATTCGAGTCGTCCTCGACTCCTTCTCATGATCCTGCAAAAGGTTAGTGGCAACAGGAGGCAAGGAAACAGATGTCTGCAAAGCAATATCATGTGAGGAAACAATGTTATTTAAAAGAATTTCTTTCTTGAACATTGGTTTAGATTGTTGTACACTACTAACAAGTTTGTCATCCTCATGTTCTTTACCATTAGTGCTTTTTGCATTAATTTTGGCTAGCTCAGCAGGAGTCATTGGATTCAAAACCAATTTCTTTCCATTAAACTTGAAAGTATATTGATTGGTTCTACCATAGTGAATAGCATCAACATCATATAACCAAGGTCTACCTAATAAAAGTGAACATGATTCCATAGGTATGACATCACAATAAACATGATCATGGTATGAACCAATGGAGACAGTAAACTTGCACGCTTGTGTTACCGAACCTTACCAATTGAGTTGAACCATTCCATTGAGTAAGGTTGTCAAGTGGAGTCGTGGTCAAGCCAAGCTTCTCGACCATGTGTAGACTTGCGAGGTTGCTACAGCTTCCTCCATCAATGATGACGTGTACCGCTGCGTTCTTGCACGACAAACTTAGTTTGGAATAAGTTGTTGCGTTGAGTTTCATTGGCATGCTCCTTTGGTGCACTAAGTAGGCGATGAGACATGAGGCTCATGTAGTCGTCTCGTCATTGCAAAGACTCAGTGCGCACCATCTTGATCTTCTTGCCTCTGAGGTTAGTTGCGAGAATAGCAAGAACATTCTTGTCGTTATATAATGAAATACACTTACTATCCTTCTTTTTGGATTGTGTAGGCTTGACTTCTTTCTTCAATGGTCCCATCTCATTCTTGGTCGAAGGGATAGTCCCATGCTCGACCTTTTCATTTTTTAATGCTCCATTTCGCCATTTCTCCATGAACTCACTGTGCTTTTTTCTTTCAATTTCTTCTCTTTTCTCAAACTCATGATTAAGTTTCCGCATATAGTTCTTTGTTCTGGCGGAATGCTTGGATCATCCTCAAGTATAGATCATCGTTCTTTCGTGGACTGCCATTATTAGTGGTAGACAAGAAAAATACACACAAAATGTATATTCCTATCTACTAATATGTGGACGGTGGAGGATCTCACACGCTCAAGCTCACACCAAGTTCTTACCAGTTCTTACCCAGCAGCTTTTCAATGTTCAATCGGTGGATGATAGTAATCTGCACTCAGGGGTGACAAAGCGATTGCAAGGTGCTTCTCCTGTGGTTAATAGTAAGTGGAGCTTGGATAGGTATAATATGTAGCAAAGGATATACTAGAACCACACTAGCCAAAACAAGTTGAAAGAACGTTCAACGCCGGTACTTTTTTGGTCCTAGGCTGAACCGTACTAGAGAGCCGAGCACGGACACTAATGAAGTCACAGAAACGGCAACCGGAATGACCACAGCACACAAGCAAATAGCTAGGGCTTCTTTTTCCACCTTTTAGTGCGGCTCTTTTATATGCACTTGCTTTTTTTATTTTTTTTCTTCCTTTTTTATCAAAGAGGCACATATGATGAATTACAACTCAAAATTTTTCCTGCTGCAAAACAGATCTACTATGTAGAAACTTCAAACGCTGTTTTCGGATTTGTGTTGGCTTCAATGCAAAAACGTATAACTAGAAAGTTGTAGATCTTTTCGCGCTGATCAATTTGCATATATGGAACATCTATTTTGGATAAGGGAAGCCAGAGATATTGACCCCGAAATACAGACTGCTCAGAAAATCCAGGACGAAAACAGATTCCAATCCAACGCGATTTTGGGCAAGAAGACGGCGTTTCTGGAACGTTTCACAATGGAAAAAGTTGTAGATAATTTCTCAAGATTTCAGGAAAGTACAAAAACAGCAAAATCCGAGTTCGTATGAGGGAGTTATGACCAAAATACCGAACTGGACAGAGGAGGATCCGAATTGGACGCGGCGACGTGATGGAGTTCAACTCGGTGACAAGAACGTGACAAGAACTCTAAACTCTAAAGATCAAAACACTAAGACCAGCAACGACACGACGACGCAACGCAAATTCAAAAAGAATTAAACTAGGCAGTAATAGTAAAGGCCAAAAGGGGCTTGGATTAGATCAAACACGTGACGAACAGATTTTTTTGGGCTGATTTTCTGGACTCTAGGACAAACAATATGAACTAAACAAAGATAAGGGTGTTCTCACCAGCAACCGTCGCTCGATACCACTTTATCTATGGAGCTTGCTAGACTGTGCATTAATTAAAAGTTGAAGATGGAGAGTGAACAATACAAATGTAGAAATTTACTTGAAAACCAGAATGCTAATGCTAAAGGAAACAGGTTTTGCTAATTTGTGACACGTGCCTGTTCCTCATTGAAAGAATGAGAATCAGGAAAAGCTCACTTGTATTGACTCATGATGTTTACATATATAGAACGACCAGAGAGATCTAGAAGCACAACAGAATTGACCAAGCACACCGTAATACATGCATGATCCAGTCAAGGCCGTTACAACAGCAAGCAAAATATCAGGCTAAGTCTATTGCTAACACCCCCTCAGCCGGCACCAGACTCAGCATTTGAGCTGCGACAAAATCACCAAAAACAGCCGAAGGAAGACCTTTTGTAAAGATGTCAGCGAGCTGAGAGCTGGAAGCAATGTGGACGACCTTGATTTCACCCAGAGAAACTTTGTCGCGAACGAAGTGTAAATCGATTTCAACGTGTTTAGTCCGTTGGTGATTGACAGGATTGTTGGACATATACATGGTGCTAACATTGTCACAAAAACCACTGAAGCCTGTCGAGGACGGCGATGTAGTTCTGCAAGCAACTAACGAACCCAGCAAAGTTCAGCAACAGCATTTGCAACGCCCGGTATTCAACTTCGGCACTTGAGGCGCGACACGGTTGGGCTGCCGCTTGGAGGACCAGGCCACGATGTTGGAAACCAGAAAGACACAATAACCGGAGGTAGATGCGCCTGGTGTCCGGGCAGCCCGCCAATCGGCATCCGAATCACCACTAAGCAGCGGGCATCGGAAGCATGGTACAGCTGAATCCCAGTGGTGGATAGTACCTTTGAGATAGCGCAAAATCCGCTTCAGAAGAGTGAGGTGAGTGTCACGAGGAGCATGCATGAACAAACAGACTTGTTGAACGGCAAAAGAGATGTCCGGCGGGTCAAAGTGAGATCTTGAAGGGCCCCGCCAAACTCCGATATTCAAGGGCATTGGGAAGGAGAGTACCAGTGTTGATGAAGGCTTAGAGTGGGTATCCACGGGTGTGTTGTAGGGGTTGCAATTGGACATCTTGGCGCGATCCAGATTTCAAAGGCATACACGGCTTTGAGAGAGGAATAAGCCAGCGTTGTTGCGGTGACCGATGCCGAGGAAATGCTGTAGGGGTCCAAGATCTGACATAGCAAACTCACCACAAAGATAGCCGATGAGGCGGGACAGAAAAGGCATGGAATCGGCGGTGAGGATGATATCATCCACGTATAAAAGAAGATAAGCGGTATTCGAACCGGATCGAAAATGAACAAAGAGCTGTCACTCTTGGATGCTTGGAACTGGAGTTTGGACAGAAGCGAAGCGAAGCGAAGGAACCAGCACGAGGCGCTTTATTTGAGGTCGTAGAGAGACCGGTGCAGCTTGCAGACATGATGAGGAAAGTTACTATCCACAAACCGACGGCGGCTTGAGCATACGGCTTCAGAAGGTGGCCATGAGGAAAGCGTTTTAACATCAAGTTGATGTATGGGCCAGATCGAGCGTTAGAAAGATCGAGAAAGATCTACGAATAGTTGCGGTTTGATCACAGGACTGAACGTTTAGCCATAATCCCACACCGGCCTACCGAGAACAGCCACGAAGCGACCAGTAGCGCTTTGTAACGGGAGAGAGTACCATCCAGGTAGTTGAATTTGTGGCGAAAGAGCCACTTGTTGGACACAATATTAGCGCCATGCTTTGGGAACCAAAGACCACGTATGGTTTGCCATCGTGGTTTTATATTCTTCCAACATGGCAGCATACCGATTAGGGGTCCTTGAAAGCTGCACAAGATGCGTGGATGGAATGGGAGAAATAGGTAGGAGGAGGTGGCGAACAAAGCCAATGGGGTTTAGGAATGAATTGCCACTACTGATACCCATAGTCTGCATGTGGTGACGCGAAGGTATACTGGGCAGGACGGATGACAGGGAGAGATATGAGTAGGAGGAGCTCGAGGAGGAACAGATGGGTGGTGTGAGCAGTCTATCGACTGGTGTAAGCGAAGGCAGATGGTGCGCAAAAGTGGGGAAGGACCTCCAGTGGACCGGGACAAGGAGGGCTTTGAGGCCCGATAGGAACAAGATCCTGTGGAGGATTCTGCGAGGATCGGAGGCAATCGGAGGTGGAGAAGCAATGTGGGAAGGATCGGAGGCAAAGGAAAAGTGTGTTCATCAAAAATCACATGGCGGGGAAGTGATTATCTTGCAGCGTGTCGAGGTCAAGGCAGCGATAACCCTTGTGCTCTGGAGGATACAAAAGGAAAACACAACGACAAAGGCGAGGGGCAAGTTTATGGGGAGTTGTGGTGGCAGATTAGGAAAGCAAAGACAGCCGAATGTGCGAAGGTGGGCATAATCGGGGAGTTGGCCAAAAGCATTTGATAAGGTGTGGTAAGATTGAGAGGGCGAGTGGGGCGGACGGTTTGGTAGGTAAATAGCAACGTTGAGGCGATTCGACCCAATAGAAATAAGGCATATGTGCTTGAAGGAGGAGTGTACGAGTGACATCATTAAGAGTGCGAATCATACGCTCGACTTTCCCATTTTGAAAGTAATAAGTATAAGGACAGAGAGCGAAGGTTAATGCCACGAGAAGAGAGAAATTGCGAAGAGTGGCATTGTCAAATTCACATCCATTATCACATTGGATGGATTGAATGGATAAGTGAAATTGGTTATGAACATGAAAGTAAAAGCGCTCGAGAATGTATGGACCTCAGACTTAAATCGAAGAGGGAAAGTCCAAACATAATGGGTATAATCATCATGTACAACAAGATAGAACTTGAAACCAAAGGACACTAGCAATGGGTGATGTCCAGAGGTCACAATGGATTATTTGAAAAGGAAAATACGTAAGAGACAAAGAATTGGAAAAGGGAGCAGCACATGCTTCCCTTTTTGATGTGCCTCACACACAGATGTGGTGGAGGAAACATTGGGACATGGTAAATGAAATTTAGAAAGTGAATAGCGCAAACTAAGGTGGGTGGGATGTCCAAATCACGGTGCTACATCCATCCGCGAAAGAACTAGCAAGAAGGAAGCAAAGGAGGAAGACGAGGTTGCCATGAAAAGGATAGAGGTCGCTAGAACTATTGGATCTCGTGATGACGTTCTTGCTGGCCTTGTCCTTCACAGAGAAACCATCAAGTCAATTCAACAATGCGGTCATTATCATGGTGAATTTGTGAGCGGAGATGAGGTTTTGACAAGTAGAGGTGTGTGAAGAACAGATAAAAGATGGAAAAGGCGAGAGGGAGTAGGGAGAGAAGTGTGACCGGTGCCAAGAATAGGAAGAGTGGAACCATCTCCAACCATAATATGAGAAGAAGAAGGCAGAGAGGAAGAGCAATTAGGATGGAGATTACAGAGCTTGCTCTTGTATGGCTAGCCCTCAGTATCCATGTACCAATACCGGGCGATGGTTCTTCGAGAGAAGTGGCATGAAAAGCTTGAATGAGCCCAACTGTCCCATGTCGGTGACGATATCGAAGTTAGCAGAGGTGGAGGCTGCTGGAAGACCGGATATACTCACGGAGCAGCGGAGGAGCGAGGTCCAAGAACACCAGACACATGGCACGATCCCGGAGCCCTCCACGGTGGCCCAGTGGAGCAGCCCACGCGGGCCCGCCCACTCCAGTGAGGACCGCCCGCCACGATTATTAGGGCAGAAGCGTCTGCGGCCCGACCACGGCCACGTAGTAGAGCCGCGACCGCAGTCACGATCGATCGCGATGCGGAGCGAAGCGTGGGTGTTAGGGCGAAGGAGTTGCTTGGTCGGAGGAGCGGTGGTGGCGGTGAGGGCGATTCAGAGCACGGGCGGCGGCGAGCCCTAGATTTTTCCTCCATGAGGAGTAAATCTTGGGCCTGCGCATGAAGGTTGGAAAAGGAGGCAGGATGGGCGCATCGTCTTCAAAGTGTGGTACTTCTCATTGAGGCCCGCAATCACCGATTGACCAGACACGCTCTTGGACGGGCTGATCGCGCCAACGTGAGGCATTGGCAAGTTCTTCGCAGCGATGGCAATAATCATGGGCCGACATCTCACCCTGGTAGAAGGGAATGAAATTGACCTCAAATTGCACATGCCGCACTACCGGCTTGTTGCCGGAGAAGATCTTTGTCGATGTGGCACGTGACGGCATAAGCAAGGCGGGCGAGGAACCATAGAGGCAAAGAATCGAGAAGAAGGGGGCAAAACCATATCGAGGATATCCTCGGAGAGGGTCGCATAGATCCGTGGAGAGGGCGGTGAGATCCATGGGACCCAATCCGGATCGTCAGCGTGTGTCGTGGAATCCTCGACATGGCGAGCGCGATTGAAGCGCCGAGAACAATGACAAATAGTTAGACGCCACTTGCGAAGGTGTATGCGCTGGCGCCGAGTGTACGGAACCAAGCGCCTTGATGTTGTACGCTGTGAATAGCCCGAGACAGGGGCATAGCACCGCGGGGAGAACACAGAAAGGGTGGGAGAGGAGGTGGTGGAAGAAGAAGTCATCCATGCGAAGGACATGGCGGGAGAGAGCGCAAGGCAGAAGGCGAAGCCAGGTAACCTATCTGATACCATGAAAGAATGAGAATCAGGAAAAGCTCACTTATGTTGACTTATGATGATTACATATATAGAACAACCGAATAGATCTGGAAGCACAACAGAATTGACTAAAGCACACCGCAATACATGCGTGATCCAGTCAAGGCGAGGCCAGCCATTACAACAGCAAGCAGAATATCAGACTAATTCTATTGCTAACACTCATCTTTCGACGCTCTACTGTCGCCCCTTCCACCACATACTCCAGCACTTCAAAGATCATCAGTTCCATCTTTGAACCGATGAAATAGTAAACTTTCAAACTCCATAATTAAAACTTTCATTTTGGGAAATTTCAACTTCGAATTTGAAAACTTTCAGCAGGTGATTTCAGCACAAATTTTCAAAATACCAACCAGGGAAATTTCAACTCAAAAATCCAAAAGCTTGACATTACTGCATGACTAAGAAAACATTCATTTAGAAGAGTTTCAATTGAATCATTCAATTTGGGGGACACATCACGTTAAGATTTGATCCCTTTTCAATTTAACCTCTGATGTTTAAACACGGTGCAGCATTGTCTCTTTGCATTTATGTTTGTTTTTTAAAAAAAAAGGAAAAGACAGACTCTGCTTTAAAGAAGAAAAGAACAAATGAAAAGCACACAGAGTAGATCAGTACAGAGTATTGACACTACCTGCAACTGCAAGCAAGGAACCATGCTTTGGAAAATGGAAAGCAAGGTGAGGCGATGCCAAAAGCTTGTACCATTAATTACCATTACACCCATTGAACATGTTCAATCTTGCGGCACCTTCTGTTCCTGACCTTTGCCAGCAGCAGTGACCTGGCGAAATTTTGTTTCATTTTGAGCAACATGATCAAGTGATATATCTGCATCCATTTTTGGTTTTCTTGGAGGGGACTTTCTTTCTTTGAAGTCTTTGTTTCGCTTCTCTTCGCTTGATTTGTTCGGCAGGCTCTAGAGGTACTACAATTGCATCGTGTACATAGAAATATATAATCTCATTTTGTCACAGATTTAAGCAGGTGTCGGACCAGGTATTAAGCATCTCACCTAGGGAGGAGAAATCTTAATCTGCGGCCGATGGGTTAGATATATTTGTCATGGTGTTTTCTGTTGCTGGTAATTAGTATCCCATGAGTTGTTCAAAATAGCTACTGAACCACCTCGCCACAACCTGGTTGGTACCTCTTCACCTTTACTAACCCTGCGATTAAAAGGCAGAGTTGATAGATTTATAGTAGATTGTGCTAAGTAGTTGGATCATCTCCAAATCTGCACAACCCAATGCAATGCAAACAGTCTAAGAAAGCATAAAATCTAGGAAAAGTTAACTAAAAATGACCACATATACCTATTAAATGACATAAATACAACCACTTAATCTCTTCCAAAACATTTAAAAATGAGTAGAGAGTGAAAATATTGTAATAACTACACGATAAATTTTCTCATAGACAACTATTTTGAAATAGAAACTCTTTAGACTATGGACAAACATAGTAAAAGCGGAGAAAGTAGTATATTCAAGTAGTGCTTAGGGAGGGAGAAAGTATTGTAATAACCACCCAAAATGCTCGTCTCTACAAAATCTCGACACAAAGCTACACCACCTCCAGCGGATAAAAATCTAAACCAAAGCTATGATACCTCTCTCTCCAATGCGCTATTTAGTAGGCTTATTTGAAGCTACCATGCATGCATGATGACATGATATTATGCTAGAGAAAAAATGCACCAAAACATCGAGTGCATGACAACACAATCCCAATGTCCATTAATTAAAAGGACACATATACTAAATGTTTGAAGGAATAAGTTTGGAGTTTCCTATTGCCTGCTCCCGCCCTCCCCAAAAAAAAAGGCTACTACCAGCTGTGGTTCTCCGTCGGTAACCTCTTTCAAATTCAAAATTGATATTTGAATTTGGCAACTTCAACAGGCCAGTTTAAAACTAGTTATCGGTAGAAACCGCCAAGAAACTCTACCTGCCAAGTTATGGATTTTCTACCAGAACAGATTTTGGAACCATGGCACGAATTGCTATGGTGTGTTTTAGCATATGGAACTTGTGCATGACATGCTATCGACTGGCATCACCAGCTATTGGCGCAACTTGCAATATGCTTGGAGTTATCTCTGCATATAATATTGATTGAAATCTAACAAATTTTGAAATTTGGCTTAGTAATCATGACCTAAAATTTTACTATCCTAATATTTACAAATTTCAAACAAAATGGTAAAAAAAATTTAAGTTTTTATTTTTTATTTTTAAGTTTGTATATTTATGTGTTTTGTTGCGTAATCCATATATATACATGAAGGAAAAATTTTGGTCCGTTCAAACTAATATAACGTTATGGACCTTTAAAGGTATTTTTATCAAAGTACGGGTAGGATTCTTAAATATTTTAACATAATAAAATAAAAATATAGCGGTGCATCCCATGGATTGATGTATAAGGTGGGAACACTATCCAAAGTCCCACTAAGATGGATCTTGAAAGCCAAATGAACAATGATGACCGCAAAAATTGATCCATTTACGTAAGCCTCTCAATGGTCGTGCACTTGTAATTCATTTTTAGGGACTAAAGCAGGATATGGAATTTTATTTTTATTTAACCGTCCTCTAAGTTGTTTTAAAAATAACGATTTTCACCGAACCACCGATAATGGCATAGCTAAGAAGGTCATTTTCCGAAAAAAGATTTTGACTTACTTCTGGTGTAGTAAGGTTCATTCACGCTCACTACCACATCAAATACATCATAGGCGGCTAAAAACTATCTTCATAAGCGATTCATCGAACCTCTTGTGAAAAATGAGCTAGTGATAAAAAAACATCATAAATAGTTTATTCGACAAACCGTCGATGATAAGTAATATCACATACGGTTTTTTAGAAATGAACTATTTGTGACTAATAAATATCACAAAGCAGTCTATTACATACCAACCGTCTATGATAAGGATTCATGCTAGCCATGCCCTCCATATAGATAACACATATAGATAACACAAGACAAGAATTCACAACACCCCATTAACAACATAGTACAGTTGGAAAAAAATCATATGGCAATTAATCTACATTATATGAATAAATGTTCCTAGGGACCTGCTTAAGGCCATAAACTTACTTTTGCGATGGATCACATTAGCAAGGAAGAAGGCGTGGAGCTCTCCACGAACCGCCTCGAGAGTGTGCGGGTAAAATAGATGTGGAGAATTTCACGTCCGTTGCTAGCAAGAATAGTTGTTACTAAAGAGTTTTAATTGCAAAGAATGAAATATGTAGACAAATTGATGCACTTAGGGTTTCATACCTTGGGTATATTCGCGCTCAGCTTCAATGAGGTTGTACATGTGGCGATCACATAGAAGCCACATGAATGGTATTTCGAGCCATCGATGGCACTACGTAACTACAATATGTATTCCTTAGTTGTAGGGACATTACGATAATTATTTTAATTTGTGTCAGAAATGTTATTGTAGTTTGTACTGAAAAGTCCATCACATGCAACAAACTATAGCCCCACTCCTTTTTGTGTCTCCCTTCAAGGTCAACGTAATTCTTGAAAACGTACCCTATGAACATTAATTCCAAAAAGATATTTTTTAAGTAATGGAAATATAGATGGGAGACAATTGCAGTCAATAAGAAAAAATATGTTTACTTATTAAGTACATCTCACATAGGTTTAAAGTCATGTTTACTCCTATACATAGAATCAAGATAGTAAAACTTGTTATTCTTAGTACGATGATCAAGACAACTCAATGGGACCTACATGTCCATGTCATGAAGATGTCCAACCTAAGTTTAGAATGCATATGGAAGCATTGATCTAGGGTAAAGTCTTTGAATAAAGTACTCACCTATGATTTTATGCTACAAGTATGTACTCTTGTAGAATCAAGGATAACCGAGCTAGAGAGGAGATGAATAGGAGGTTTCTAAATTTTTGAGTCTAATTACAATTAATTAAATCATTAAGCAAGAATTACAATAATGATAATTTACAATTATAATTTCTAGTGATCACCAAGTACTATAGCAAGTCAAGAATGAGCAATAAAGAGTTCTAATGACAACCAATATACTCAAATTGCTAGATATAACAATTTAGCACAAGAATAGTAAGAGCAAATACAAGAGAATAAGAGACAAGAATTTTTTCACGTGGTCTCAAGACTTGCTTGGTCTCCCCTAATCCACGTTGAGGTGATTTAAACAACTTCAAGCCAACTCCACCCGCATGGGCCTTCCTCGATCACTATTAGTTCTTCCCTCCTGGGTAGGTAACACCAACCTTCACAACTTGCTGGGCTTCTCTCAACCTCCGCTGTGAAGCTCACCACGCCACTAACACCTCCAGGCGAGCCTAGGAGTCAACAACCTCCAAGAGTAATAAACTTTGACACTTGCTCGGGGTCAGATTGAGTGTCTAGAGGCTCAACACTAAATGCACCACTCAATTTTGCTCCTAACTCTCTCAAAGTGTGAATTAGATGCAAAGAGTGTTGGAGACTAGCTAGAGATCAAATATCATCAATGAGGTTCAAAAATAGCTCTAAAATGCAGGTGGGAGTATTTATAACCCCCACCCACCTAATCTACCTACTGGCCAAAAGTTGAACAAAAACCTCATGATGGGCCGGTCATACCATCCTAGGGTCGATCTGACCGCCCCTCAATGGCTAACAGTCGAAACAATGTATTTAATGCACTGTCAGTGACCATTGGTTACATGGCAAGTATGACTGCATTCCCTCCGGTCATCACCACCGCCGGTATGACCGAAGGTCCCCGGTCATACCGCCTCCCGAGGTCTTTGAAGCACTATCTCTAAAAACACACTTGAGGACCCTTTGGTCATCTGCTGGTTGGTATGATCGAGGGTCCTCGGTCCTCTCGCCCACCTCGAGGCTGAATCCTCCTGCTTTGTACAAAAGAAATCGCCTTGGGCTCGGTCATACCGACATTGGCAGTATGACTAGAGGGTCCCGATCATACCACTTTCTAATCGAAAACATGTTTTCTTCATGGAAGATTTTCTTTTTATGCCAAGCCACATAAAAGTCTAAATGCACAAGTATTGAACCTCTAAACCTTTTTCGAGCATCAACAAGCTGCCAAGACCCTCTTAATAGTACAGCGCCTATTCGATCGGCAAAAAGCTATGAAAAGGTCCTTAAATTTTATACCTTAGCCATCTTGTCTTCGATGTTTGCTTTTCTTTTCTACAAGTTTCATGCTTCCATGTTTGTCAAGATTTGGACCAACCTATTCTCAAAATACTGAAATTGAAAATATTAGTCCTTTAACCACAATTGTCATTAATTACCAAAACTAAATCGTATTAGCCTAGATGCTTTCAATCTCCCCCTTTTTAGTAATTGATGACAATCCTCATGTAAGAATTGAATTGAGTTTGAATTTTGAGTATGCAATTAGGGAAACAAGTTGTATACTCAAAAAGCTTTGTTTTAATCATATTTTGCCTTTAGGGATGAAGAGTGAGTTGGTACGAAAATATCATTAAAACAACAACATTTAATTGAAAACTCCCTCTAAATATGTGCATATAGATGAAAAGATGTCATTTGCACATTTGAGATTTTTGAGAATTTTGACTAAGTTTTCTCTTAAATATTGAATCTAAAGATAATATATAAGCAATAAATACATCAAGCATAAAAATGAATATATGATAATGAATATGAGTAACATGAATAACCATAAAGCAAAGATAATCATCCAAATAAAAGTCACGAACCATAACATCCAAAAATGACCAAAAGCAACAACAACGAACAGCTCATTAGCTTACAATACATATATAGATAAATACTAAAGCTAATCCTTTAGAGCCTTCTAATCTTTATGCTTTCCCTTTTGCATCAAAGACCAAAAAGGGAAGTCTAAGCGCAAACTCAAGACGAAGGAGGTGGCGGAGGAGGTGGAGTCACGACAAGCCCCATAGCGATGAAAGGAGACAGAGTCTCCGAGAGCGATACTCTTCAAAGATGAGCGAAGCTCGCCGATAGTAGAATCAATAGAATCCATCTCCCCTCCGACCTCGTCAACAATCAGCGAACCGAGTCCGATACTCATTGATATGAGAAAAATTGCTCATCATGCCGGTCCTAAGACTCGTGAAGCTGCTCATCATGGCACTATGCTTGGTAAGATCAAAGTTCTCATGTGCCAAGCTAGAATAAAGCTGTGGAATTGCAGTCGGAGTCGGTGGCTCCTCCTCCCCAAGATCCTCTCCTGGGTGGGCTGACTGAACCTGGCCTCTTTGTCCAATGGCTCAGGACTGCCTCTCATGGCTTGTAAGGCTTGTGAACCCGCACATCCACCATGAAACCCTGTCACCCTTTTGATAATCATCATGATATAAGAAGCGGTAGATCCTTTTCCCTCGATCACCGGTGGAGGAGTGCATCTCACGAAGAATGAACTCAACCACATCAAATTTTTGTCTATTCATTATTTTGCTCATTTTGTTCCGGCATAGCCTCTAATCTTATCAAAGTTTACGCTCTTGGGATGAACGATAACTCGATAATCCTGTTTATGAGGCTAGATGTGGGAAGGAAATGTGCCATTTTACCTAGCTCTACATGACATGAATAGTGGAATCATAGAAGTTGTATTGATCGGCTAGAGGAAGAGTGCTTTCACTACGAATCTTGGGCTGCTAGCCATGGAAAATGCCCCAAGCCTGCTCAATCTCTTCCTTGGAGGCTCAGTAAATTGTAGAGTCCGTCATCTAGGTGATCTCATCAAAGGAGTGAAAAACATGAAGTGTGGCATAGAATTGACGAATCATGTCATCATTATAATCACACCTCATGCTGACGAATTCTGCCAAACCAGCACCATGGAAGAGTTCAGACACTCCAACAAACAAAGAATTTTTTGATGTGTTCCCAACTCACCCACTTATGATTTACAAATTCTTTATTTAGGTAAATCTCATGATAAACCTTCTGTTAAAAAATTATCCTGAACTAATCCAAAGTAGCACTACGAGGGAGCATATATTATTTGCCTGATGAAGCAAGAAATATTTCTCCCCTTTATTTTTCTCATATCTATAGTAATGAAATCATCAACATTTTCTTCCTCTTCTGGACTCTTCTTCACTCATCGTCATTTCTTTCCTCAAAATCTACATCCATATCATCTTCTTCCTCACTTGATACTAAAATTGCCTTCTTTCCTTTTCTTCCTCAAGAACTCTCACCAAGTTCTTCCTGAATTTTCAAGCGAATCTCCTTGTCTCTTGCAGCTCGAGTTAATTTGAGAGTCTTCACTATCACTCTCATGAGATAAAGGAACACCCCTTCCTCGAGTTGACTTGTGAACATTCTTAGTTCTCGGCATTATGACCAAGATGACAAGGAATATGAAGTGAGAACAAGGATTAGATGTCCTAAAGTCATATTATAATATAAATGTGACAAATGTATGTAATTTAGGGTTTTGATCGACATGCCCAATCCTATCGCTCTTGGGCAGTACTACACTGTATAGTTGCATGGATTCGCCCTAAAGACTGATCATATCGTCAGTATGCCACAAGAACCCTAAAAGATTGAAAAGTTTGGTTCTTGAGTATATTGATCCATGAAATGGCATATATAGACATTATAATACAATCATCTACTCGTTTTTAACCAAAGATTTTAATTCGATTCACATATATTAGCCACATTGTATACCAAACCCTAAAACAACAAAAATGAACCCTAGGGCATGAGAATGAGAGGAATTTAAAAAGAAGAAAGAAGGAAAAGGGTACCTTGAATCAAGTAGATCGAGATGAGAGCAAAAGATTTGAGGGGAGAAACTTGGATTGAAGGGATTCTTCTTGGTGATTTGTGGAGGAGAGAGAGTTCGAGAGGAGAGAGATGTGAAAAGAAGAATAGGAGAGGAAGAGAGGGACGCGGTGGGTAAGTGGAAAGAGCAACAGAAAGAACAGCATACACCAAGATTTAGCTTAAACTACCCTTACCCGACTTGGTCGATATGGTCATATGACAGGTCTTCCCATAATAGCTCATCGGTGCTACTGGTCATGACAAGCTAAAGTACCAATAAAAAGCCAAATCAATCAAAAGCCAAATCAATCAAAAGCCAAATTGAATTGTATTTGCTCTTTTATTCATATTTTTTAGAGTACTCTATTTGAGCATCTCAACTCAATAATTTAATCAAGAAGAATGAATTTTCACAAGTAATTTTTATTAAACTAGACTTCTTTTGAGAAAAAGATAAATTTTTGGAAATAACCATTTGATAAGAGATGACTTTTGCATTTGGGCACATATGAATTTGAAATACCTTTTGTGAGTCTAGATATGATGGGAATCTAGCTCCAAGGCCATTTCTCACAATGTCCATTTTAATAGATCCATATTGACCAAGTTTCAATCGTTAGGAATTTGTATAAATCAAGACTTAGTTCAAGGCTTTTTGGGATATTTTATAGTATAGAGAAGATTAGATAGAGTAAATTTAATCAAGGATGAGATTTATAGATATTTAACTTTTTAAAGTGAAGTATTTGAAAGAATGACATTTTAGGATTTAAAAATAAGATAATTTTTAAATATGTTTACCTAATATGGTCTAGACACTTTCTTTAAAATGTATTTTCACTTATTTGATGTTTTCACATTTCTAGGGATGTGGTATACATATGAAAAGCATAACACTCCCTAAATGTGTTACTCATCAAGAAATCTAAACAAACAAATAAGAGTCAAATAATATCCAAGAACAACAATCATGATTCAAATGTTCAAGCAACATTTGAGATGTCTATATCATTTAATTCATTCCTCAATTTGCAAACCGTGCTTCATCTAAGGGCTTGGTGAGGATATCTGCTAATTGATCTTTGGTTCTAATGTGACTAATCACAACACCACTTTTATGTCGGATATCTATATGTTTGGTTCTTAAGTGTTGGACCAGGTTGTTGACTATTTTAACGGTACTTTCATTATCACATAAAAGAGGCATATTTTTTAAATTTATTTCATAATCTATTAAAGTTTGCCTCATCCACAATAATTGAGCACAACAACTACCTATGGAGATATATTCAAGCTTAAGCAATGGAGATGACCTGACGAATTTTATTTCTTAGAAAACCATGAAACAAGGGATCTACTTAACAATTGGCAACTCCGTAAGTGCTCTTCCTATCCACTTTGCAGCCCACATAATCCAAATCCGAATATCTAACAAGATGAAATTTAGCACCTTTGGGATACCATAACTCTATATTTAAGGAATGTTTTAAATATCTTAGAATTCTCTTAACGGCCACTAAATGGCATTCTTTAGGAGAAGTTTGAAAATGTGCACACATGCAGACACTAAACATCATATCGGGCCTAGCTGCAGTAAGATAAAGTAAACTACCAATCATAGGACGATAAAGTTTTAAATCTACCGGTTTACCTCCCTCATTGAGATCTAGATGCCCGTTGGATGCCATTGGAGTTTTGATTGGTTTTGCATCCTCCGATACCAAACCTTTTGAGTAGATCCTTTATGTACTTGGTGATCATGACGAAGTCGGCCCGATCTTGAGATGAAAACGATACGTCGGTTTGATGGAGCACGAAGTAGATGGAACGGCTACTAACCACGAGATCAGCAACCAAGCAATCGCAACGTCACACACCACGAGGCGATCAACCGAATCAAGAACCGATCAATCCTTGTACCCTGCTGCAACCGAGAACAAACAAGAACAAGGTGAAAGCAATTCCAATCCAATAATCTCAAAAGATACAAAGGTGAGGTTACGTTTCTCAAATCACGGGTGGTCTAGTCGACACACTTGAACACGAGGAGGACGATAAGGATCTACCAAAACACAACAAAACCTAAGCGTAAAAGAGCGATGGCGCCACATATATAGCGGCGGCCGAGGAGGAGTAGGGCAGCCAAAGCGATGGTGGCCACCAAAACCCTAAGATACATGGGCCATAGGCCCAAAAGTGAGGTGATGCAGCACCTGAATTTCTAGCCCGTGACATTGTTTTGCATTTTCCCGTCGTTCTGGAGTGAATTTGAAAGTGGGCCTGGATCCATTGGAAAGCTTATGTCCTAAGCTTTCAAGCGGGTGGTCGACGCTGAAAGCGGAATCCGGGAGCCCATTGGGTGCCCGCTTGAAGTTGGGCGTGCTGCTGGATGGCCGAACCGGGCTTTTGGCATCTTGGGCTTCCATATGGGCCTTCCTTGACGCGTGGGCTGTTCTCGGGGTGTGCTTGAGGCCCTTGTCTGTTGATGTGGGCTTGAATAGCTGAGCCTTTGGATTAAGGCCTCTCGGCGAAAGGTGCCGCAGCGTCGATCATTTGTGACGAAGATGGAGCACGCTCGGTAGTCATTGGAGAAGCGGAGAGGAAAGAGGGCAGCGGTCACGCTGGTCATATCCATGTTGGTGATGTCCTCATCCTCCTCCTTCTTGAATTCGAGTCGTCCCCGACTCCTTCTCATGATCCCGCAAAAGGTTAGTGGCAACAGGAGGCAAGGAAGCGGATATCCGCAAAGCAAATATCATGAGAGAAACAATGTTATTTAAAAGAATTTCTTTCTTGAACATTGGTTTAGATTGTTGTACACTACTAACAAGTTTGTCATCCTCATGTTCTTTACCATTAGTGCTTTTTGCATTAATTTTGGCTAGCTCGCCAGAGTCATTGGATTCAAAACCAATTTCTTTCCATTAAACTTGAAAGTATATTGATTGGTTCTACTATAGTGAATAGCATCAACATCATATAACCAAGGTCTACCTAATAAAAGTGAACATGATTCCATAGGTATGACATCACAATAAACATGATCATGGTATGAACCAATGGAGGTGTAAACTTGCACGCTTTAGTGTTACCGAACCTTACCAATTGAGTTGAACCATTCCATTGAGTAAGGTTGTCAAGTGGAGTCGTGGTCAAGCCAAGCTTCTCGACCATGTGTAGACTTGCGAGGTTACTACTGATTTCCTCCATCAATGATGACGTGTACCATGCGTTCTTGCACGACAAACTTAGTTTGGAATAAGTTGTTGCGTTGAGTTTCATTGGCATGCTCCACTGGTGCACTAAGTAGGCGATGAGACATGAGGCTCATGTAGTAGTCAATCATTGCACAGACTCTCAGAGTCGCGCACCATCTTGATCAGTCTTGCCTACTGTGGTTGGTTGCGTGAATAGCAAGAACATTCTTGTCGTTATATAATGAAATACACTTACTATCCTTCTTTTGGATTGTTGGAAGCTTGACTTCTTTCTTCAATGGTCCCATCTCATTCTTGGTCGGAAGGATAGTCCCATGCTTTTACCTTTTCATTTTTAATGCTCCATTGCGCCATTTCTCCATGAACTCACTGCTTTTTTCTTTCAATTTCTTCTCTTTTCTCAAACTCATGATTAAGTTTCCGATATAGTTCTTTGTTCTGGCGGAATGCTTGGATCATCCTCGAAGTATAGATCATCGTTCTTTTCGTGGACCTGCCATTATTAGTGGTAGACAAGAAAAATACACACAAAAATGTATATTCCTATCTACTAATATGTGGGCGGTGGAGGATCTCTACACTCAAGCTCACACCAAGTTCTTACGGGTTCTTACCAGCAGACTTTTCAATGTTCAATGGGTGGATGATAGTAATCTCTGCACTCGGGGGTGACAAAGCGATTGCAAGGTGCTTCTCCCGTGGTTAATAGTAAGTGGAGCTTGGATAGGTATAATATGTAGCAAAGGATATACTAGAAACACACTAGCCAAAACAAGTTGAAAGAACGTTCAACGCCGGTACTTTGCTGGTCTCTAGGCTAGAACCGCACTTGAGACGCTTGAGCACGGACACTAATGAAGTCACGTAAACGGCAACCGGAATGACCCCAAGACACAAGCAAATAGCTAGGCTTCTTTTTACACTTTTTAATGCGGCTCTTTTATATGCACTTGCTTTTTTTTATTTTTTTCTTCCTTTTTTTATCAAAGAGGCACATATGATGAATTACAACTCAAAATTTTTCCTGCTGCAAAACAGATCTACTATGTAGAAACTTCAAACGCTGTTTTCGGATTTGTGTTGGCTTCCAATGCAAAAACGTATAACTAGAAAGTTGTAGATCTTTTCGCGCTGATCAATTTGCATATATGGAACATCTATTTTGGATAAGGGAAGCCAGAGATATTGACCCCGAAATACAGACTGCTCAGAAAATCCAGGACGAAAACAGATTCCAATCCAACGCGATTTTGGGCAAGAAGACGGCGTTTCTGGAACGTTTCACAATGGAAAAAGTTGTAGATAATTTCTCAAGATTTCAGGAAAGTACAAAACAGCAAAATCCGAGTTCGTATGAGGGAGTTATGACCAAAATACCGAACTGGACAGAGGAGGATCCGAATTGGACCAGGCGACGTGATGGAGTTCAACTCGGTGACAAGAACGTGACAAGAACTCTAAACTCTAAAGATCAAAACACTAAGACCAGCAACGACACGCATTTATCAACGCAAATTCAAAAAAGAATTAAACTAGGCGTTAATAGTAAAGGCCAAAAGGGCTTGGATTAGATCAAACACGTGATTTAACAGATTTTTTTCGGGCTGATTTTCGGACTCTAGGACAAACAATATGAACTAAACAAAGATAAGGGTGTTCTCCGGTGGCAACCGTCGCTCACGATACCACTTGATGCGCAGACGGGTCGGCCCGATCTTCGATGATGAGCGATACGTCGGTTTGATGGAGCCGCGAAGTAGATGGAACGGCTACTAACCACGAGATCGAGCAACCAAGCAATCGCAACGTCACCACCGCGAGGCGATCAACCGAATCAAGAACCGATCAATCCTTGTACCGCTGCAACCGAGAACAAACAAGAACAAGGTGAGAGCAATTCCAATCCAATAATCTCAAAGATACAAAGGTGAGGTTACTGCTTTCGTCACACGGGTGGTCTAGTCGACACCGCGCGAACACGAGGAGGGGACGCATAAGGGTCTACCAAAACACAACAAAACCTAAGCGTAAAGAACGATGGCGGTACGTATATAAGCGGCGGCGGGAGGAGTAGGGCAGCCAAAGCAGTGGTGGCCACCAAAACCCTAAGATACATGGGCCATAGGCCCAAAAGTGAGTGATGCAGCACCACAATTTCTAGCCCGTGACATTGTTTTGCATTTTCCCGTCGTTCTGGAGTGAATTTGAAAGTGGGCCTGGATCCATTGGAAAGCTTATGTCCTAAGCTTTCAAGCGAATTGATCGCACGCTGAAAGCGGAGTCCGGGAGCCCAAGTTATGCCCGTTTGAAGTTGGCGTGCTGCTGGATGGCCGAACCGGGCTTTTTGGCATCTTGGGCTTCCATATGGGCCTTCCTTGACGCGTGGGCTGTTCTCGGGGTGTGTGCTTGAGGCCCTTGTCTGTTGATGTGGGCTTGAATAGCTGAGCCTTTGGATTAAGGCCTCTCGGCGATGAAGTTGCCGCAGCGTCGATCATTTGTGACGAAGATGGAGCAGCGTCGGTAGTCATTGGAGAAGCCGGAGAGGAAAGAGGGGCAGCGGTCACGCTGGTCATATCCATGTTGGTGATGTCCTCATCACTTGGTTTGGCTCATAAATATTCCATTCTTGAGTTACTTGATTTGAAGTCCAAGGAAGAAGCTCAATTCTCCAATCATGGACATCTCAAACTCCCTAGACATCATATCACCAAATTCGTTGCAAAAATCTCTGTTAATAGAACCAAATATAATATCATCAACATAAATTTGACACACAAAGAATTATCTATCAATTATTTTTGTAAAGAGTGTTGTATCAACCTTCCCGATTTTAAAACCTTTTGAAACTACAAAGTCTCTAAGGCGCTCATACCATACTCTAGGAGCTTGTTTGAGACTATATAGCACCTTAGAGAGTTTGTACAGATGATTTGAGTGTTTAAAATTTTCAAAACTAGGAGGTTGTTCTACAAATACTAATTCGGATATTAGTCCATTTAAAAATGCACACTTTACATCCATTTGAAATAATTTGATATCAAAACAAGATACAAATGTAAGCAAGATTCTAATAGCTTATAATCTAGCTACGGGTGCAAAGGTTTCACCAAAGTCCAATCCCTCGACTTGTGTGAATCCTTGCGCCACTAATATAGCCTTATATCTTACCACAATACCGTTCTCATCTTGCTTGTTTCGAAAACCCATTTAGTGTTGATTACGTTGTATTCCTTGGGTCTTTTGACTAATGTCCAAACGTCATTTCGGGCGAAGTTATTTAATTCTTCATGCATGGCATTCACCCAATCGGGATCAACTAACGCTTCATCTATATGGGTAGGTTCAAAAGAAGACACAAAAGAGTAATGTTCACAAAAAGAAGCGACACGAGATCGAGTTTGAACACCCTTACTAATATCACCCAATATTTGATCTATTGGATGATTTTTGGAAAGTCCATGATGAATTCTTCGAGGTAGAGGTTGAACATGTTGATCATTCTCCTTTTCATCTACATCAATTGGTTGAACTTGACTTGGCGTTGCAGAAGTAGACGGTTCAACTTCAGTGGATGAGGGTTGATCTTCTTTACTCACTTCTGCTTTGTCTCCAAGGGTCATATTCTTTATTGCTTCTCTTAAACCCTCATCACCTACATCATTCAAATTTTCTTGCTCTTCTTGAGAGCAGTTAGTTTCATCAAACTCAACATCACAAGTTTCTTCAAGAAGACCTTTATTTTTATTAAAAATACGATAAGCTTTGCTATTTGAAGAATAGCCAAGTAAGAAAACTTCATCACAATGACTTTGAAATTTTGAAAGTCGAACACCCATTTGCAACCAAAGACTCAAAAATAAGAGATGTTCGGTCTTCTCCCAATAAGAAGCTCATAAGAAGTCTTTTTCAAAAGATAATGCAAATAAAGCCTATTTGTTGCATGGCAAGCGGTATTAATGGCTTCTGCCCAAAAATGATCGGAAGTGCCATATTCATCAAGTATTGTTCTTACCATTTCAATTAGTGTTCGATTTTTCTATTCTACAACTCCATTTTGTTCCAGAGTGTAGGTGGCGGAAAGTTCATGTTTTATTCCAACTTCATCACAATAATCTTCAATTCTTGTATTTTTTAACTCAAAACCATTATCACTACGATTTTTCTTTATTTTGAAATCAAATTCATTTTGAGCCCTTTTTACAAATCTTTTGAAAATTTCGAAGGCTTCGGATTTGTCATCTAAGAAAATGTAAGGACCCGAATTCACCAATTCGAATCCACTGCGTTCTACCGCACAAGTCCCAGGATCAATGCTAGTGCACACAGCTTAACATTGGTAAGCATCATATCATACACAACGATAAGAATAATAAGACTTCATTTATTTAATATAACGAGTGTATGATCTTATGATCACTTACATTATTCAGTCACATGGGTTAGACTGAAAGTAAACTTAGACAAATGCAGCGGAAAGTATAGCAAAAGACGTAGATGTCCCATCAGCACACCACAGGCGACTGACAAGGCTTGGCCTAGTGACTCGTATCCATCTGGAAGTCCTCCTCCAACACAGGCGATGATTCCTCCACTGTTGTTGGTTGTTAAGCAAGGGTGAGTACAACAGCACGTACTCAACAAGTTATGCAAAGAATACAATTCTATTATAGCTATATGCAGGCTTATTTCAAAGGAATGGCTAAGGGTTATTTGCAGTAAAGCAGCATTTATGAATACATACAATACATATATTGAAAAGACAGTAAAACAAATAATAACAAGTAAGTAGATTCAATGATTCTCAAGTAAATCAAGTTTTCACTTAAGTTAAGTTCCATTATCCACATGGCATCCTGCCATCCCCTTCAGTTGTCCATTTTATGAACTACCCCTTAACTGTAATTCCCGAGTATTGCTCAATACCGTGAGCACAGCTATCCGAATAGTTTGTACACTCTTCAGATGTTATGCACTTTACCCACATGATACAACCATGCACCACATAGGCGGATGATCATAACAAAGCCTTTACAATGCATCCCCTTAACCCAGTACTACCCGCTGAGGTTTCAACACTGATGGGCTACACCACCACAATAGGGCCCCCCTCTTGCACTATGTGAGTTTCCTCCGTACACCCGGACTCACACCACCAAGATAGTACTCAAGCTAAGACATTGCAAATTAGTCAAATTAAGCTCAGCTAGAACAAACATGTGGTTGCACGATTATTTCGAGGTCAAAGGCTCGCAAGAGTTAAGTCCTTAAGATTGATGAAAGCAAGACATGCACATACCCTCCGCCCATCGGGCCCACCCCGCACACACTTGCCCTTGCCACTTGCTTCAATCTAAGTGATTACCAAACCCAGTTGATTACCAAGTATCACATGCTATACACAATTCAACATCGCTATGTGACCTCCTCGCCACAACAACTCAATCTCTTTGTGGGACCACACATGACACACATATTCATAACATGGTTCCACATTCCATTAGTCAAAATTATTGATCAACATTTCATGAACATGTGATGACGTGGCATGGCTAAACAATTCTAATCCGTTCTAACCATCCCATGTTGATATCATTAGTAACCAACTATAATAACCAATCTAGGGTGACAAGTGAATCATGGCATACAATTATCAAGGTAGGGTGTAATTCAAAGGGTATGATACCTAAATCCCAATTTAGGTTGAAATCATTTGTATGATTAAAATAACATGCAATATGGTTAAAACAAAATAGCATCTAACTAAACATGGGTGCAACATGATCAAAGCACAACTTGCCTTGGTTAAGTTCCTGGTCTTGATCTGAGATTTGTTCTTGAGTTGCCAATTCCTCCTCCGAAGCCTCGCACAATTCAACGTCTACGCGAATCGATAAGAAATAGCAAATAAACACCAAAACCAGAGATCAAACAAACTAAAAAATTAAAAAAAAAGCCACCAATAGATAGATCTCAATTTTACAAATTTTTAGAAATTTGAATCACCTCAATCGGAGTTCGTATGCAAAAGTTATAGCATTTAGAAGTTTGAATATAAATTAAATTGGATTTTTAGATTTAATAGAATTATTTTTATAAAGAAAAATCCGAATTAATGCATCGGCTGACGTCAGCCCTGGGTCAGACTGCTACGGTTGACACGTGGCATGATCTAAGCCATCCGAAACCAATTAATCTAGCGGCTTACAGTTAATCAACCACGTGGCTAAACGGTATCCATCCGATTCTAATCCAACGGCGAATCCTTACCTGAGCCCTACACTATTGCCCTAATCACGATTGTCCATCTAGAATCAAACGGCGGAACTTACCCGAGTACTTTACTATTGCCCTAATTGACGTGGCTTGCTCTGGACCACACGATCCTAATCCGACGGCAGAAACCTTACCTGAGCGCTTCCCTGTTCAATCCGCGACGTGGCTCACCCTCGGCGGTTCGATGGCGATCCAATGGGCAGTGTGCCGACTCAAGCAATGGTAGTGTGCGGCGCGCTGGTTCACCGGGCTTGAAGGCGACCAACCCGACGGCGGCTTAGCGGTTCTCGACGCAGAAGGAGTAAGCGGGTCCGATCGCGCTCGACGTCCGAGCTTGAATCCGAACTCCCATGAGGCGGAAGAAGTTCCTTGGTAGACGAAACTCGGCGCAAAACCGTCGGTACTTCGGCGAGCTCTATAACCTCCTCGGCGCTCCTCCGGTGACAACGCAATAGGGAAAAGGCGCAGGCGCTTGCAGGTGATTCTCGAGAGTACCGGTCCTTATACCAGAGAGGCGTGGAAATCATGGAAAGTTAGGCTACGATGGCATGGCGAAGTTCTACTTGGATACTGATGGCGGCGAACCGCCGGAGCGATGATCGACGGCCACACGATCTCCATCAGACGGCCGGATGGCTTAGGTTTCGAATCGTAAGCTCGATAAGGACCGTCGATGTGAATCCAACAACTAGCTAGCGATGAGGGTTTTATAATCTGAGCGATTTGATGATGGCGCTTTGGATCAAGATCCAACGGCTTATATTAATCCTCCGAAAACCATTTAGCCCGCTGGGCACTGACACAAGACAAAGAATGAAGGCTTGACCCTACATTGTTCACGAAGGTTTTCGTGATTTTTTATTTAAAATAATCCAAGAAAATAATTTGGTTTATTTAGGGCAATAAAAATATCCGAAAAATTCCAAGAAAAATCTCAAAAATACTTTGAGACATTTGGACTTAAATAAAATATTTTTGGCAAAATTTTATTTTAAACTTTTCTTTTTATAATTATTTCTTGACAAAAGCTAATATACTTTAATTTAAATTAATTCAAATAAATATCAAAAAATCCAAATAAATCCAGAAAATTCACAAAAATCATAAATTGCAATAAAATAATATTAAATAAATAAAATGCCAAAATCTGGGATGTTACAGAAAAATACCCAAATGTTCCTCGAATAATCATCAACAATGACTAAACAATAAGAATTGCCTCCGATGCTCTTATAGGTTGTTGGGCTGAACAAATCCATATGTAAGAGCTCAATAATCTAGAGGTGGGCATGATACTTTTTCAAGGATGAGAACTAGCCACTGGCTTGCCGGCTTAACAAGCACTACAAAGTCTATTTTTCTCAAATTTCACATCTTTCAAGCCCATAACTAATTCATTTTTGAAAAGCTTTTTAAGTTGAATCATTCCTACATGAGCAAGTCTTCTATGCCATAACCAATCTAAGGAGGTTTTTGTAATTAAGCAAGTTTGAAGACATAACTCATTTGAGGTGAAGTCAACTAAATAAAATTTCCAAATTTAAAACCTTTGAATACTAAAGAATCATCATTTTATTTGGAAATAACTAGTCCATTCTTAGAAAATGCGCAAGTAAGACCAAGATCACAAATTTGAGCAACCGATAGCAAATTAAAATTTAATGTTTTAACTAAAGAGACATTTGAAATAGAAAGGTCATTTGAGAAGCTAAATGTCCTATATCATGACATTTATAACAAAATTTCCCATTTGATTTTACAAAATGAGAAGCATTGTTACTTAATTTCTTACCCTTTTAGGAATATACCCAAGTCCTTCTTTACTATAAGAACATCTTTGACTATTTAAAATTTTATTTAGAGTATCCTTGCCCTTAAAGCATCTATCTAAACTTTTGCTAAGTTTATCCATTTGTTTTCTAAGTTCATTATTTTCTACCATTAAATTCTCATGGCAAAAATTGAGCTAGAATATGAAATTGGAGATATATCAATCAAATCATCACAAGAAGTAGATGTGCTAATTTTTGCTACACAATATGAATCAACTCCTAAACCGGGCATATCATCAATAATCTTAGAACTAATGCCTACATCATTTTGATGCTTTGAAGCAGTCCTTGGCAAGGAGAGTCTCATGAGCTTCCTTTAGCTCTTCATAAGAATCTTGGAGAGAAATATATTCTTTTCTCAAAACCTTATGTTTGGACTTTTCTTTGCTGAGGTACTCATTTAAATCCTCAAGCATGTCCATAAGCTCATCATACGTAGGATCATCATCATCTAGAGATTTTACCTTAATTTCTCTTCTTGCCATAAGACACAAGGGAGTGACGAATGGTGATGAAGCCTCCTTGATGGTGACGCCGGCGCAGGCACTTCTTCTTTGAAGGTGTATCATCCTGGAGGAGGTGAAATCTGAATATTACCCTCTTAATCCCACCCTCTAATGTGAGCTTCGCCTTTGCCGTCCTTTTGAAGCTTCTTGAAAAGCTTCTTCTTCTTGATCTTGTCGTCCTTCTTCTTGGGGCAATGAGCGACGATATGCCCCTTCTCATCACACTCAAAGCACTGGATATTTGCATATCGGTTTGTGCTAGAGTGTTGCCCCTTTTGAGGAGCGTTTGAGTTTGAACGCCTCCTCATAAACCTTTTCATCCTTCTTACGAGGAGTGCCATCTCCTTGGTGTCTTCATCATCGGAGTCATCAAGCACCTCATCGCTTGACTTTGTTTTCGCATTGAAGGCGATATTCTTCTTCTTCAAAGAGCTTTGCTCCAAAAGCTCTTCCTTGTCCTTCTTATAAGCTCATTTGTGATGAGATTTCTAAGAATCCTATATGCGTCATCCTTGGCAACTCCTGGTGAGTTGAGAAACAACATCACCAAAGTCTCATATTTCTCCGGAGAGCCCTAAGCATCTTACGAACAATATCAAGGTCGATTAGTGATGCTCCGATGCCCTTGAGGCTCATTTACTATGTTATTAAACCGTGAGTATATCTCATTAATGTTCTCATGGGGTAACATAATAAAACTCTCATATTTGATCCGAAACATATGCAATTTGGCTTCTTTGATCGAGGACGTCCCCTCATGAATTTCCGAGAGGGTTATCCAAATCTCATAAGCGGTTTCGAGATTGCTCACTCGATTGAACTCATTCGCGTTCAAAGCACCTAAAAGAATATTCATAGCTCGAGTAGTGAGACGAGTGTTTCACTCTTCTTGTTCCATTGTAAGTGTGGGATTAACTCCCAAAGCGAAACCCTTAACTACAATTCTCCATAGAGTTGGGCCCATTGCCTTGAGATAAACGGTCATATGAATTTTCCAATAAGCATAATTTATGCCATCGAAAATGGCGCTTTACCTATTGACACCTCATCGCTAGCCATCCTTACTTTCTAGGCGGTAAAGCCCTAAAAGAGAGTCCGACCTTTGATACCACTTATAGGATCAAGGATAACGACTAGAGGTGGGTGAATAGGAGGTTACTAAATTTTTCGACTCTAATTGCAATTAATTAAATCACTAAGCAAGAATTGCAATAATGACAATTTACAATTATAATTTCTAGTGATCACCAAGTACTCTAACAAGTCAAGAATGAGCAATAAAGAGTTCTAATGACAACCAATATACTCAAATTGCTAGATATAAGAATTTAGCACAAGAATAGTAAGAGCAAATCACAAGAGAATAAGAGATAAGAATTTTATCCCATGGTCTTGAAGACTTGCCGGTCTCTCCTAATCCTCATTGAGGTGACTTGAACAACTTCAAGCCGACTCCACCAGCTTGAGCCTTCCTCGATCACTATCGTAGTTCTTCTCCGCTCCGGGTAGGCGAACTCCGGCCTTTACAACTTGCCGGGGCTTCTCTCAACCTCCATTGAGAATCTCACCATGCACGAACACCTCCAAGCCATCTAATTAAGAGTTGGCAACATCCAAGAGTAATAAGTCTTGACACTTACTCGAGGTTGAATTGAGTGTCTAGAAGCTCAACACTAAATGCACCACTGAATTTTGCTCCTAACTCTCTCAAAGTGTGAATTGAATGCACAAAGAGTATTGGAGACTAGCTAGAGATCAAATGTCATCAATGAGGTCCAAGAATAGCTATAAAATATAGGTGGGGTATTTATAACCCCATCCACCTAATCTAACCGTTGGCCAAAAGTTGGTCAAAAAACCTCCTAAGGGCTCGGTTATTACCACCCTAGGGCCAGTATGACCTCCCTTAGTGGCTAATAGTCAAAACAATGCATTTAATGCCTTTATCGTTGACCGTTGGTCACATGGCCAATGTGAATGGGGAGGTCCGGTCATACCGCCCTCCTCAAGTGCTTGAAGCACCTTCTCTGGAAAGAACACACTGGAGGACCTCTGGTCATACCGCCCACCTCAAGGCCGAATCCACCTGTTCTGTAAAAAATAGACTGCCCTTGGGCTATGACCAGAGGGGTCCCGGTCATACCGGCCCCACTACACTGAAAATATGTTTTTCTTTTCAAAAGATTTTTCTTTTTATGCCAAGCCACATAAAAGTCTAAATGCACAAGTATTGAGCCTCTAAACCTTTTTTGACATCAACCAAGCGGCCAAGACCTCTCTTAATAGTATGGCGTCTATTCTAGTAATCCGATCTTTTTCTCCAAACTTTGAGATCGGCAAAAGTTATGAAAAGGTCCTTAAATTTATACCTCGCCATCTTGTCTTTGATGTTTGCTTTTCTTTTGCACAAGTTTCATGCTTCCATGTTTGTCAAGATTTGGACCAACCTATTCTCAAAATACTCAAATTGAAAATGTTAGTCCTTTAGCTGCAATTGTCATTAATTACCAAAACTAAATCGCATTAGGGGCCTAGATGCTTTCAACTTCTTATCGACCTAAGCTTGCAAACCATGTGTTATGCGTCAAAAGCAAAGTTTCCATCTTGTCTTATTGTCTCCTCAACAATCAAGATGGGGTCTAGGAATCTGACCAATTTCTATTTTCATGCTACAAATTTGATCTTCTATATTCATACGATAGACCAATTTCTATTACACATTTATCTCAGATAAATAATGTAATTGGAAATAACTAGTCCATTCTTAGAAAATGCTTAAGTAAGACCAAGATCACAAATTTGAGCAACCGATAGCAAATTAAAATTTAATGTTTTAACTAAAGAGACATTTGAAATAGAAAGGTCATTTGAGAAGCTAAATGTCCTATATCATGACATTTATAACAAAATTTCCCATTTGATTTTACAAAATGAGAAGCATTGTTACTTAATTTCTTACCCTTTTTAGGAATATACCCAAGTCCTTCTTTACTATAAGAACATCTTTGACTATTTAAAATTTTATTTAGAGTATCCTTGCCCTTAAAGCATCTATCTAAACTTTTGCTAAGTTTATCCATTTGTTTTCTAAGTTCATTATTTTCTACCATTAAATTTTCATGGCAAAAAATTGAGCTAGAATATGAAATTGGAGATATATCAATCAAATCATCACAAGAAGTAGATGTGCTAATTTTTGCTACACAATATGAATCAACTCCTAAACCAGGCATATCATCAATAATCTTAGAACTAATGCCTACATCATTTTGATGCTTTGAACGGTCCTTGGCAAGGAGAGTCTCATGAGCTTCCTTTAGCTCTTCATAAGAATCTTGGAGAGAAATATATTCTTTTCTCAAAACCTTATGTTTGGACTTTTCTTTGCTGAGGTACTCATTTAAATCCTCAAGCATGTCCATAAGCTCATCATACGTAGGATCATCATCATCTAGAGATTTTACCTTAATTTCTCTTCTTGCCATAAGACACAAGGGAGTGACGAATGGTGATGAAGCCTCCTTGATGGTGACGCCGGCGAGGCACTTCTTCTTTGAAGGTGTATCATCCTCGGAGGAGTTGAAATCTGAATATTACCCTTCAGAATCCCACCCTCTAATGTGAGCTTCGCCTTTGCCGTCCTTTTGAAGCTTCTTGAAAAGCTTCTTCTTCTTGATCTTGTCGTCCTTCTTCTTGGGGCAATGGCGACGATATGCCCTTCTCATCACACTCAAAGCCTTTGGATATTTGCATATCGGTTTGTGCTAGAGTGTTGCCCTTTGAGGGCGTTTGAGTTTGAGCGCCTCCTCATAAACCTTTCATCCTTCTTCGAGGAGTGCCATCTCCTTGGTGTCTTCATCATCGGAGTCATCAAGCACCTCATCGCTTGACTTTGTTTTTCGCATTGAAGGCGATATTCTTCTTCTTCAAAGAGCTTTGCTCCAAAAGCTCTTCCTTGTCCTTCTTATAAGCTCATTTGTGATGAGATTTCTAAGAAGTCCGGTGGGCGTCATCCTTGGCAACTCCGGTGAGTTGAGAAACAACATCACCAAAGTCTCATATTTCTCCGGGAGAGCCCTAAGCATCTTACGAACAATATCAAGGTCGATTAGTGATGCTCCGATGCCCTTGAGCTCATTTACTATGTTATTAAACCGTGAGTATATCTCATTAATGTTCTCATGGGGTAACATAATAAAACTCTCATATTTGATCCGAAACATATGCAATTTGGCTTCTTTGATCGAGGACGTCCCCTCATGAATTTCCGAGAGGGTTATCCAAATCTCATAAGCGGTTTGAGATTGCTCACTCGATTGAACTCATTCGCGTTCAAAGCACCTAAAAGAATATTCATAGCTCGAGTAGTGAGGCGAGTGTTTCACTCTTCTTGTTCCATTGTAAGTGTGGGATTAACTCCCAAAGCGAAACCCTTAACTACAATTCTCCATAGAGTTGGGCCCATTGCCTTGAGATAAACGGTCATATGAATTTTCCAATAAGCATAATTTATGCCATCGAAAAATGGCGCTTTACCTATTGACACCTCATCGCTAGCCATCCTTACTTTCTAGGCGGTAAAGCCCTAAAAGAGAGTCCAGCCTTTGATACCACTTATAGGATCAAGGATAACGACTAGAGGTGGGTGAATAGGAGGTTACTAAATTTTTCGACTCTAATTGCAATTAATTAAATCACTAAGCAAGAATTGCAATAATGACAATTTACAATTATAATTTCTAGTGATCACCAAGTACTCTAACAAGTCAAGAATGAGCAATAAAGAGTTCTAATGACAACCAATATACTCAAATTGCTAGATATAAGAATTTAGCACAAGAATAGTAAGAGCAAATCACAAGAGAATAAGAGATAAGAATTTTATCCCATGGTCTTGAAGACTTGCCGGTCTCTCCTAATCCTCATTGAGGTGACTTGAACAACTTCAAGCCGACTCCACCGACTTGAGCCTTCTCGATCACTATCGTAGTTCTTCTCCGCTCGGGTAGGCGAACTCCGGCCTTTACAACTTGGGGCTTCTCTCAACCTCCATTGAGAATCTCACCATGCACGAACACCTCCAAGCCATCTAATTAAGAGTTGGCAACATCCAAGAGTAATAAGTCTTGACACTTACTCGAGGTTGAATTGAGTGTCTAGAAGCTCAACACTAAATGCACCTGCAATTTTGCTCCTAACTCTCTCAAAGTGTGAATTGAATGCACAAAGAGTATTGGAGACTAGCTAGAGATCAAATGTCATCAATGAGGTCCAAGAATAGCTATAAAATATAGGTGGGGGTATTTATAACCCCCATCCACCTAATCTAACCGTTGGCCAAAAGTTGGTCAAAAACCTCCTAAGGGGCCGGTCATACCACCCTAGGGCCGGTATGACCTCCCCTTAGTGGCTAATGGTCAAAACAATGCATTTAATGCACTGTCAGTGACCGTTGGTCACATGGCCAGTATGACCGGAGGGGGTCCGGTCATACCGCCCTCCTTAGGTGCTGAAAGCACCTTCTCTGGAAAGAACACACTGGAGGACCTCTGGTCATACCGCCCACCTCAAGGCCGAATCCACATGCTGTAAAAATAGGCGCCTTGGGCTATGACCCGAGAGGGTCCGGTCATCACTGGCCCCACTACTTGAAAATATGTTTTTCTTTTCAAAAGATTTTTCTTTTTATGCCAAGCCACATAAAAGTCTAAATGCACAAGTATTGAGCCTCTAAACCTTTTTGACATCAACCAAGCGGCCAAGACCTCTCTTAATAGTATGGCGTCTATTCTAGTAATCCGATCTTTTTCTCCAAACTTTGAGATCGGCAAAAGTTATGAAAAGGTCCTTAAATTTATACCTCGCCATCTTGTCTTTGATGTTTGCTTTTCTTTTGCACAAGTTTCATGCTTCCATGTTTGTCAAGATTTGGACCAACCTATTCTCAAAATACTCAAATTGAAAATGTTAGTCCTTTAACTGCAATTGTCATTAATTACCAAAACTAAATCGCATTAGGGGCCTAGATGCTTTCAACTTCTTATCGACCTAAGCTTGCAAACCATGTGTTATGCAGTCAAAAACGAAGTTTCCATCTTGTCTTATTGTCTCCTCAACAATCAAGATGGGGTCTAGGAATCTGACCAATTTCTATTTTCATGCTACAAATTTGATCTTCTATATTCATACGATAGACCAATTTCTATTACACATTTATCTGTATAAATAATGTAATGGACCATAGGTGTAGAATGATAGATACTTACATCATCCAGGACTATAGGATTGAGATGTCCAGCTCAATGAGGTTGAAGAGCTAAAATAAGTCCTCAAAGTACACCAAAAATGGGCCTCCAAGAATTTGACCATGAAACCCGAAGCGGCATTTGACTTGTTGGCATTCTGCATGTATCGCCCATGCAAAGCATGGCATGCCATTCCAAGTGTGCATAAGACTAAGTTGGGAACCAAGGGCTTTCCTTATGTGAATTTCAAGGGTCCCTAGGGCTTTGGTAGATCCTTTTGAGGCTGGTTCTTCATGGATTTGCTCTTTTGAGACTCCAACAACTGCTAGCGTGACCTATATACGTTGGTGGGAGGAGTGGATGCTTGTAGAGGTAAAGGAGGGCTCGGTTGCTGAGGTGGAGATGGGATTAGTTGCTAAGGCAGATGGTCCGGCTGGCTAGGAGGTGAGTGGGTGCTCCTTGTAGGAGATATCTCCATGTCAAGGAAGATGTCTTTCTTGGGCCACTACACAAATGTGTGGACGGCATCCTTGAGCGTTATGATCACATGGTTCAGCAGCTTCCCTAGTGTGATGGCCTTCGAAAGGTTCATGAACATTATCCACCTGATCCATTGCAAAATCAGCTGCTAGAGGGGCACTGTGGACTATCGTCCCTGTTAGGCATGGAAATGCTAAACCACAGCTAGCCTCGACCGGAAAAGGATCCACCAATGTGTAGCTAAATCCTATAGGAGCTGGTTGTCTACAAAATAGAACACCATCAAGGTAATATGAGTACACAAAACCTAATAGCAAGGCATGTTATCACAAAGGTAAATCAGACATTACCTGTAAATAATTGATAGATGTTGCACATCAGTCTCCTTCGATAACGGTGCAAACACACAACTACTATGGCGGAGACCAAGGTGAGCGAGGAGCATCCCTATAGCACAGGATTGACTCAGCTTATCAAGCCTTGGCTACATTTGAGCCAACTGGTGCCTAAGTTCAGTGTTATTCTGCTCCTTCTCTTACCATATCTTCGACCAGAGGACCTCTTTCATCCTTCCCTGGAAAGATCTCTTTCTCCTTCTCGCATTGTGGTCCTTGGGGGAAACATCCCTCCGGGGTACAATACCACATAGCCCTCGCACATGGCTAGGGTGCTCTCTTTTTTTCAACACCTTTGATAGGATATCCCTATCCCCCACAGCCTGGAAAGATCATTAGAATTGTGACACACTCAAATCTTCCTACAACAAGTTATTTAATTAGGACTGAAAGCTGAGCCTACGACGGTCTTCTCAGCGTAGTTATTATTACTAGTCGTTTGATGACGATCTTGTCAGCAAGGTTAACAACTAATATGCTCCCTGACGATGTTCCCCAGATGGAACGTTACATATCGATCGGCCCTAAGGTGTTTGGCTTTTCTACTTGATCATAGTGGATGGCTCGGCTTTTCAGCACCTGGGCCTAATGTTAAGTCCATATCCTCGCTCGACATATTTGACTATGAGCTAATAAAATATTAGAAAACACCCTGTAGGTTCCTGAAAAATATGACTCTCTTTCCCAAATGACTAAGGAGAACAGAAAAGAGAAAATTTATGCTCTTAAAGTTATTTATTATATAGTGGTAGTACACAATTTATGTACACCATTTTTTTAATATACTAATGTACACAATTTCTTCTACGTACTAATGCACACAATTTCATATCCTTTAGTTTCGTGCAAAATGTGTACCCATTGATATGCAATAATGTACACAATTTCTTGTATATACTAATGTACACATATTCTTGTATATATTAATGTACACAATTCATATACTTCATGTACACAATTCATAGAGTAATGTACACAATTCAAAGAGTAATGTACACAATTTTTGTACTTAATGTACACAATTTATATAGTAATATACACAATTTATATACTAATGTACACAATTTATATAGTAACGTACACGGCTTATATACTAATGTACACATCATGGATGCAATTAATTCGGTATAAATTTGTTGCTCACCAAGTGCAAATCGAAATGAAAACAAATCATGGCATGCACACACATAGATGGATGCAAGGTTAATGTCTACTCACGGCGATAGAATAGAGATGGAGAGGAGAGGATAGAGATGGTGCGGGGATAGAGGACAGAGATGGTGGGATGATGTAGAGGATAGTAGCGGTAGGAGGATAGAGAGTACGGCGATGACATGGAGAGGACGACGATGGTGATGTGTGTATGGTGATGGCGTGTGGAGGGTGGCGACGGTGCGGAGAGGACAACAACTATGATAGGATAGAAACTCTAGATTTATCTAGAGAAAACAACTACACACTGATCTAAAATGAAGGGGCATGATCGATATTATAGCTGCCTAACTATATCACAGACAGTTCACAAAAAATAATTATCTCTGAAATCTGTCATCACAGATGGCTATTGCAGAAAATACGATCTATGTTGTGTGATAGATGGCTAATACAAAGAGAACAATCTATGTTGTGTCACGACGGCTATATTGGTAGAAACTGTCTTTATTGTATCATAGACGACTATTATAAAACTAACCGTTTGTGTCAGTTCTATATCTTAGATGGTTTGGGAGTTGAGCCATCTGTGTTAGTGCACTATCATAGACGGTTTTGGAAATTTGCCATTTATAATATTATTTTCAAGCATGCCTCATTTTGACAAATTAAGACAAATTTTTAGTAATTTGCCTAAATTTGATATTATTCTATATTTTTCATATGGGTGTAATTTTAAAAAATTTTCTACATGAAACACTTAGAGAACTTCAAAACAGGACTTCACATTCCAAATATTTTACAAATTTTGACTTTGTTAAAATCATTTTCTCGGCTGCTCTACTCCACTTGCTGCATACCTACAAAGGCATAAATTGAGCGATAAGCTACATTGAAGGAAACAAAGAGATGTGAAGGATGGATTGCCTTTTAAGTATAGTCCTTCCTCATGATGAATGTGGATGTAGCCGGTTTCCTTTATACCTTCGAGATCGAGTCGTACATTGTCTCCAAATGGTGGCATGTCAACAAACTAATTGTATTCTTCCTCATCTATTATATTCTCCACTTTGATAATCCTTCTCTTGCCATTAATGATGATGTGCCACTTTTTGTTTGCCGGGTCGATGATATAAAAGACTTGAATAGCTTTCTTGGCAAGTATAAATGGTTCATCTTTGTATGTGACTCGTTCAAGGTCCACGGAAGTGAAACCATACCTGTTGACCAACACGCCCTATGGAATTTGGACCCATCTACATCAAAACAACAGGATCTTAAATAGTACGTAGTCGAGCTCCCAAATTTCTTTCCCATAGTACAAACTCAATCCACATACCATCCCCATTGCCCCTGTCTTGCTGAACTCCTCATAAAATGCATATACGATTACTTCGCTATTTTACACAATGCTTGATCCATCCTTCCATTTTGTATAAAATGTGTACCTATTGATATCATATTCTTGCCATATCCCAACAATAAATTTTGGCCCTTTTGCCAATCATTTAAAGACAACACTTGTTGATTCATAGTTCAAGTGCACTTTTATCCACACGTTGAATCGGCGATTATGTTCTCTTATGATCCAAACCTTGGACCATTGTAGCACACCCTTGTGCTCATCGATGTACGAGGACACCTCCACCATGTGTTGCCAAACCGTAGAGTATGCTCTGAGTCCTTTGATTCTTTGATCTAGCACTTGAATTTATCATGCTCTATTTTGTTGCAATTTCATTCCACATCACACAACATCAGATCTAAATTGTTATCATCAAGCATGTCTTCATCAAAACCATTGTTTGTGTCCAGAATGTCATATTCCTCAATTGCTCCTCACCATGATTGGTCCAACACGTATACCCCTTTTTGAAACCACATCGAATCAAGCGGCTTCAATCTAAGCTAAGTTTTTATACATTTTAACATTCTTGTAATTTATTTAAGGATAGTACATATATCTTAAGCCATTATTTTCCATATATTGCACATATCTTGCATGACAACTCTTTTAAATGTGGAGAAGTTATCTATGTATTTCTTTGTTACACAGTTCTTAGTACACATCCAGCTTCGGTCCATGTACTCATGAGGACATAAACAAAATATAGTTTTATCTTATATAGCCAACTACCCAAATAGCTACACTGAATTAAACAAGTATGGTGTCTTTCTATTCACTTGTTTTTGTGCTCTCCTCCATAATAGAAAGATATGCCTAGTCTACTCCATAATTAATATATATTAATGGATCTTCATCTAGTCCCTATTCTCTCTCCTTAACTAGTTCAAGGGTTAAAGAAGGTATGCATGCAACAAATTCAAACCAAATACTAACATTGTATTCTCAAAACATAAACCCTTAATAGCTTCTTTTGATTTCCCTTGGTCTTTTTTTTACCAAATCGACTCCAACGCGTTTGTGTCAAGAGTTGAGCTCGAGTGAACCAGTGAGTTGAGCTTAAGAGAACTAGTGACCAGATCTAGATCTAAAGTTGTCACATTACATAAGGTTACTAACAAACACAATATGTGAAATATCATTAATAGATCTAGAAACTAAGTTGACACTGCAAGGTTTACACATCAGAGATAGCTAACAAAAAATAATAGTCTATGATACAAAATAAATTATTGGACAAACATAACCATCTATGACAAGTTCACTAATCACATATGGCTATGAGATATCCATTGTTTGTGTCATATCACATATGGATTCGAAAAATTAGCCATCTATGATTATTTTGTACATCACATACAGCTTGATTATTTTAACCGTCTGTATTGTATCACAGATGGTTGTTCTCTATGAATGGTATGTGAAAATTATCTAGGCACATATAGTAGCGATTAACACAGACGTCTGCTTTGTATTAACCATCTATGATAATTCTGGAGGAATATTTTCTAGCCTTCACGGATGGCTTTTTAGACGAAGTTAAGAACGGTCTGAGATGAGGTGTTAGTGATGACTCTTTGTGTGGTAGTCAGTGCTATAAAAGTGGCATGACAAGCAGGTGTTATTTTTATCAAATATACATACTTATACACTTACATGAAAATGCACCTAGTTTTTGAAAAGAAAAACAATTGCAAGACACAAGCACCATTTTTAGGAATCACAAATACTTTATCAAAATGACATGGATGATGGTAGATTCAAGATCTCAGTTTACATGATTAATGATGTAGAATTTCATTCATAAGATGCCTATCTAAAGTTTCTACAATCCTAAGCTGAACCTGAGCTAGAATACAACTAAATTGACATCAAAATGTGTATGGTACCATCTATCTATACCTCTATACCTATACTAATTAGGCACTCTGAGGAAGCACCCATGTTAACTAGAAAGATGTGCCCGTCTATCTACCGGGTCCGAGTTATAATGACTTAGATTAAAAGAAAGAGTCAATGCCAACTACAATCTAAATTAACTGAAATTAAAAATAAAAAATAAGGAAAATTAATAATTTAACTTCCATATGATTTCTAAATAAATCCATAAATAACTAAAATTAAAAATAATAATTAAACAAAATATACCTATACTAATTAGGCATTCTAAGGATGCTCCCATGTTAACTAGAAAGATCGGTCATCTATGTCTTTGGGTTCAAGTTATAACAACTTAGATTAAAAGAAAGAGTACACGTCAAGTACAATCAAAATTAACTAAAATTTGGAATATAAAATAAGAAAAATTAGCAATTTGACTTCCATACAATTTCTAAAGTAAATCCATAATTAAATAAAATTTAAAATAATAATTAAATAAATATTAGCAAATTAAAATAAAGAGTCCATGTTAATTATAAGCTAAATTATCTAAAATTTGAAATAAAATTATCCGAGTTATATCAACTTAGATTAAAAGAAAGAGTCCACGTCAAGTATAATCTAAATTATGAAATTAAGAATAAATAATTAACAAAAATTAGCAAATTGACTTCCATATGATTTCCAATGTAAATTCATAAATAACTAAAATTTATAATAGTGACTGAAATTTGGAATAAAAATAAGGAAAATTAGCAATTTGACTTCCATATGATTTCTAAAGTAAATCCATAAATAAATAAAATTTAAAATAATAATTAAATAAAACTTGACAAATAAAATAAAGTGATTATGTCAATTATAAGCCAAATTAACTAAAATTCAGAAGAAAAATACCCAAGTTATAATGGCTTAGATTAAAAGAAAGAGATTATGTCAAGTACAATCTAAATTATGAAATTCAGAATAAACAATTAAGGAAAATTAGCAAATTTCATTCAATACGATTTCCATAGTAAATCCATAGATAACTAAAATTTATAATAATAATTAAATAAAAATTAGGTAATTAAAACAAAGAGTTCATGTCAAAGTAAATCCATTAATAACTAAAAAAAGAGGTTAATATGCTAACTAACACAACTACGACCATTCACACCAAATTCCAGACAAGGGCCTTCCCGGTGCTATAAATTTCAAACCACTCACCCAAATCTAGTGTTCAATAACTCTAAAAAAGCTTAAACAATGATCAACATCTTTTATATTTGACAAAACTATGGAACAGGGTGTAGATACCCAAATCAAGCCCATTAGTTCCTACAGCACACATAATTGAACCCCCAACATCAATAAAACTATCTCTAGCGTTGCCTATCTATCACGATCCCACACGAAGACGAGCAGTAGCTTATTTGGTCGAAGGCCAGTTGTGCGAGTGACCCAGGTCATGAGTTCGATCCTAGATCGACTCAGAGGCCTCATCCTAAATTAATGCACGTTTGTACGTTTAGTGGATAGTACGTTCCCATGCTTCAGAGGCTCTAATCAATTTCCTTAGCGTGTGTAGCAGACACATATGTGTGTTTGTGTGTGTAGTGTGTGTGTGTGGGGTGTGCGTGCATTGTGTGTCCATCCTTATACCGTGATAAAATGCACGGGAGCCCCTTACCTTTAAACGCATAGGAGCCAGGGCTGCAGCGCACACACAGAGACTGGGAGATTACACTGACCTTGTAATTAAGACAACATCATTTGTTGCTTTAGTTCATTCATACACAAAATAGCTATTAAAGTTATAGTACCAATATACGCATTGTGGAAGTCATATCTAACAGCCATTCATGACTATAGGAAGTAATGGATTTTGAAGACGCCGTCAAACAACTGCTTGATCTTTTGTGTGATAGCGATGGTAAAGGCAAAACTAAAGCATTCCTCTTTCGTGGCTGGTTTGGTCTTGGGGCATCTGCTGTTCTTAGAGCTGTAGCCGAACTCCTAAAATCCACGGGAAGTGATTCTAGCACAAGAAATCATTTTGGCAAAATTATCCACGTAGACTGCTCTCTGTGGAAAAGCAAAAGGGCGATGCAGAGGGCAATTGCGGAGGAGCTAACCCTTCATCATTTAATGCCGACGTTTGATAAGCAGGATGAGGAAGATGATTTCAGAGGGGTTGATGATAGCTCCAGATCAGAGATAACAAGCATTGGAAGCGTGATACATGAATCTCTAGTAAATGAAAGATTTCTGTTGATTTTTCATTATGGGGGAGACGAAGGAATTGATCTAGCAGAGTGTGGAGTTCCTGGAGTTGGAACTTTTGGTAAAGGTAAAATGTTATGGACCAATAATGGAAGATTTCAGCTCTCACGTGGAGAACAGAAGCTAAAGTCCAGTTCTGTTCAGATATTTATGTATTTCACCCCCAATGATTATACATATTACAGTCAACAAGTGCGTCGTTTATTGGAAAAAGAAGCCGTTGAAGTGATTGCTTACACCGGCATGGATGACATCGACCCAGCAATAGTTGTGGATTGCTTCTTGTACTCTCTATTCCTGACAGAACAACTACGTAGAAATTCTATCAACGTTGACTATGGTTGGGCTACTCATGCTTGCAACTATTGGATATGTGATGGAATCCTCCAAGGGGACAGAGCTTGGGAGGTTGGCAATGCATTGTATGGAGTGATACGACGGTTGGGCTATTCTTCAGATGAAACAAGATTTTTGGCAAACTGCTTCGATCAGGGAATAAAACCATATGAAGGCTGGAATTCAGTCACCTCGGATGAACAAGGAGCACAAGATATCTCACCTGTTTCTATTAATGCATCATCCTATTTCCTTACATTCGGGGGAGATGGTCATCTAGAACTACGGAATGATTTGTTTCAACTAGCCAGCAACCTCCATGTGCTGAAACTCTGCAAGTGCAGCTTTGATATTTCATCACCTCCTTTCCTCTGCTGCCACAACCTCAGATTCCTTTGGCTCGACCATTGTACAAACACAGGGAAGGAGCAAGGTGAAGGGCCATGTTTCCCAAACCTGTTGGTGCTTGATTTACGTTCCACAGATTATCGCTTATTGCCCCAGATAATAGAACAGATGACCAATCTCAGGGAGCTAAATACAAAGGGAATCTCATGGGGGACTATAATTCAAGCATGGGGAAAGCTACAAAACCTTCACAAGCTCCGAGTAACCGAATCTTCAGAAGTGATCACAGTGGACAATTGCTCTTTCGTAGTGATGAAGAATCTGGAGCTCCTTGACCTGTCTGGTAACACTAGCTTGAAATCATTGCCCATGGTATCTTCATCAAGAAGCCTGAAGATGCTTGTTCTTGATGGTTGTTCCAGCCTGGAGCATGTTGCTCTTGAAAGTTCTCCCTTGCTCGATATTTTTAGCTTTGATGGTTATGGCCCAGCAGAGAACTGGATGCATCCCATACAACTGCCAGAAAAGGAATTGCGTCCCAAGCCTAGTGAAGATCCAGTCAAAGCCAAGGTCACAAAGATCTCCCTAGAGGGTTGTGCTCGACTGCGTAGTGTATTTGTGCATGCGTTGCCCAATTTGGAGGAATTGAACCTCTCTGGTACGGCCATCAAAACACTTGACCTCGATGCAATGGAGGTCCCACAGCTCAAGAAACTATTCCTATTGGGTTGTGAGCAACTCCGGAGCCTGCTCTGGGATGGACATAGCCCTAGATTGGAAGTGCTGCATGTAGACACTCGGGGGGAAGGCAAGACCAATGGTCTGTTGTGGAGAACAGAGAGGTTTGTTGACATCGAGACATCTATTACTTTTACAGATGGAAGATTCTGTTGGTTAGTCATTAAGACAGTTTACAACTTCCATACCCTTTGAATTACACTCTACCTTGTCAATTGTATGCCATGATCTATTGTCACCCTAGGTTTGTTCACTATAATTGGTTAATAATGAAATCAACATGGATGGTTAGATCGACTTAGAATTGCTTAGCCATGCTATGTCATCACATGTACATGAATCCTTGATAAATAATGTTGACTAATGGAACAATGTTTTGAATTTGTGTGTCATGTGTGGTCACACGATGAGATTGAGTTGTGTTGGCAATGGATGTCACGCAATGATATTGAATTGTTGATGGCACGTGGTGCTTGGTAATCAACTGGGGTGGTTATGATTTTAGATCGGAGCAAGTGGCAAGGGCAGGAAGCTAGGGTGGGCCCGATGGGCAGAGGGTATGTGTATGTCTTGCTTTGATCAAACCATAAGGACACCTTGCGAGCCTTTGACCTGAGTCAATCATGCAACCACATGTCTGTTATGGGGCAGCCTAGCTGACTAATTTGTAATGTCTTAGCTTTGGTACTACCGTGGTGGTGTGGTTCACCTTTTTAATGAACCCAAATGGCGCAAGAGGGGGGCCTTGCTGGGACAGATCATCCCTTCAGTGTTGAAACCTTAACGGGTAGTACTGAGTTAAGACAGAGCATTGTAAAGGCTTTGTCATGATTCTCTACCGGCACACCAAAGGAAGTGTGCTAATGGCCAGGCATGACGAGATATCATGTCGTGTGGGTAAAGTGCATAACCTCTGCAGAGTGTACAAACTATTCGGATAGCCGTGCTCACGGTATTGAGCAATGCTCAGGGATTACAGTCAAGGGATTAGACTTTTGCAAAATAAAACTTGGGATGGATGGCAGGTTGCCATGGAAGATTGAATCTTGACTTAAGATGAGAAACTTGGTTTACTTGAGAAATGCTGAATCTATCTATTACTGTTATTTGTTTTACTGTCTTTTCAATCTATATACTGTACTTGTTTTTAAATGCTGCTTAGTTGCAAATAAACCACTTAGTCATTCCTTTGTAATAAGCCTTGCATATAGTTATGTTAGAATTGCATTCTATACACAACTTGTTGAGTGCTGTATGTACTCACCCTTGCCTACAACAACATCATCAGAGCTGAAGAAGGTGTGCCATGAAGGGACGAATGTTTAGGGTGCGAGCCTTGTCAGTTGCCTGTGGTATACTGAGGGGTTACCTGCGTCTTCATTCCACTGCAGTTAATTTGTTGTTTAGCCTTGCGAGGCAAAGTCACGTAAGTTGACCATAAGGTCATACAATTGGTAATATTTAATACATAATGTCTTTTATCTTATTTCTGCTATGTATGATTGTGATATTCACTGACGTTGAGCATGTGTGCACTAGCGTGATCCTGAACTAGTGCAGTATACACAGAGGGTCCGGATTTACATATTCGGGTCCCGACAATATGGCACCTGGGTTAATGTTACTTGCAGAATCATAACGAATATAACAGATAAAAAGGAGACAAACCCAGCCACTGAATTAAAATCTGAGGCAACACTACCCTGCTGCAAATAAGAATGCAGTTGTATGTGCATTTCCAGTTGACCTAAGATTCACCATTTGTCAAAAGATTATTGCACCAATGCGTCCTACTCCCTGGTAAAACAGTAACACATGTAATGTAGCAAAATGAGGATTTTTTCTGAAAGATCATTGCGCCATACTACCCTAGCAGCGCACGTAACCTAGCACAAGGAGGGTAGGAGAATAAATAGAAGAAGTGAAACAGTAATAAAGAGGTTATTTTCTGAAAGATCATTGCACCATTTATCTACTGGTATTTTGTATTTCCTACATGAGACAGTAATAGAAAGCAAATTAGCCATTAGCTAACAGCTAAATGCTATCATAGTTAGTTCAGGGAGCATGATAATGAAACATTATGAACACAGCTCAAGTCCAGTATGCATCTATGCAAACTAATAATGAATCATAAATTCAGTCCACTGATTAGAATAATACTAAAATAGGTGTCATTTTAGACATTGACAAAATCACCAATACACCTTTACCATTGAATTTTACAGTAATATGTAAATAAAAAAGTACAAAAATATAATATTCGGAAAGTACTTTGTTGAGAAATCTAGGAATATTATTTCAATAAGTTCAACCTGAACACTTTTGTGTGTATTAGTGGACAAAGTTTAAAATGTTTGACTGCACACATTCTAAAATGACACCTATTTTGAAACCTAGGTAGCAAACGTGAAGGTTGAGGGAGCCAGAACCATTGATGTAATTATCAGAGTTTTAGGTGGTCTATCGGCAACTCTATGGTTCAAATCTGCAACTCTATGGTCCAAATCTGATATATCATTCTGAATTTCATTGTGCCTACTCATATAGGATCTGGTGGAGTAGTCACAACGAATATGGAAGCAGAGTTGAAGGATTTGCCTTGGTTTGAGTATGGTAACTGTAAGGAGAAAGGGAAGTATGTGAAATTTTGCATTGGCTCAGACTTCAGATGAAGCAATGTTAGAATGTCGCACACATGCTAACTCGTAGAGTCGTGTGATAACTATACTGGCATGTTATCGTCCAATAGAAAAGACTAACAGATCAAACACTAATGAGTAATGAATGGCGAACTTCATAGTCAACTCGTCTAGTAAACCTTCATATGTCAACTGAGAGCACATTGGTGTCACCATATCCACCTGAATGAAAAAATAAAAGATAAATTACAAAAAGTAGAAGGCATCCAAAGATGGGCATCGCCCCTCAGATCAGCACAATTTGTATTAATAGTTGGTGGCTTTAAGAAAAAAAATAAGTGCAATAGTTCATACATTAAAAAAAGAAATAAGGAGAAAGTCCAACATGGTTGTTTTCGAAACTAAAAATGCCAATATAAATAGAACAAAAGATTTACCTCTCTATCTAACAAAATAAGGGTGTTTATCTCCGGAATCCCCATCTAAAGAACAACAAAGAAAAAAAATATAATGACCAGATATATTTAGAGATCTCAATCACAAAAGTTTGAAAACAATTGGCATTACATCATCCATGTTGACAGGATCTTCTAGTTGCATATTATTCAGCAACTCTGCGGCTTTGCTTGATGCTACACCCTTGGCCCTAACATTGGGGATAACTCCAAAGGCAAACTGGAAAAAGATACAGTACTAGGCATAAGTTCATCACTTAAAGAATTTTATGAAAGTACACCTAATTATAATAGGGTGTCAGGCCTTCTAGTTAATGAAAGATGAAGTCAAAAACTTATGAGATTGTAGATTTGTAGAATTGTTAAGTGTTCTGCAATTTGCAGCATAGTAGCAGATAATAACTTAGTCTATCCATATAATACTTCTGCTGTACACAAAGGCAGCTTGAATGAGATTGATCCTTGTTTCAAGTATAAAACATCCCAAATACATGAAGGGAAGACACACATACCTCTTACTTATGAATGGCTTTTGCAACATGCCAGATAGAACTTGTATCCCCTTCAATGAGGCATTCCTGGAAATCATAAAAACTCAAGTGAGATTCATAATATCAAAATACACATGCTAGACCAATATGAATCAGTACCTGCAAAGAATGGTCCAGTTCAAAAGAAAGGATGTCCTCATCCAATGGAACTAGATACACAACATTAAAATACCTCGCAAACACTTGAAAGCGTGAACACGGTATAATCATTATGTATGTGCTATGACTAATGCACTTCTCATTAGTAAAAATATATTCTGAAATGAATATTACAGTTCGTAAAATTATTTTTCCAAATGAGTTATAGTTGTACATTTCGTATGAATTATCCGTAACATAAGCCCCAACATACAGTAACTACCGTACATGTCAGTGATGGATAAAACTGCATTTGTACATCAATTACTATATAGCACACCAAGTGGAAAAGAAAGGCACAGTACCCTTTTAACAAAATGATTCATGACTTCTTCCAACCTAATGTAGATATTTAGGAAACAATTATATAAAGATTTATGGTGTTCAAATTGGAAACAACATTTCAGAACTGGCGAGCATCATCAGCAATGAAAGGATCATCAGTAGGTATATTCAATGCCTAACATCAGAACATTTCAATACAAAAGATAATGTCATGATTGCATTGGCATCATGTCTTTGCATAGCCTATGGACAAAACTAAAGGACTGATTCCAGCTTGCCAACCTTCTGGAACCTAGTCAAACCAAACTCAACTAGACTCACGATATTTGCTCTCATCCAGATTTCATTAATGCAAACTGAACTTTCATTCTTTATGCACAGTAACACATGAGGATCAATAGTTTTCACTGTTCAAGACTACACATATCCATATTGTGAATTGCCGAAGATTGTGTAGGTTGTTATTCTTACTACATTCAGCCCTAGAACAATGAAATTGCACTGAGCCTTGAAAATTATTCTAACATACTAGAATTCCATGCCCGAATAGAATAATAGATCCCGCAAGTACATTAGTCCAAATATACAAAAACCAAGAGATACCTTCTCACAAGCAGCTGTACGGCGTGGCACAAAGTAGAGGAAGTATTCCCTCTGGAGCCGTTTAGGTTCGTCATTCTTAATTTGACTTGCGATGAATTTCATGAAGCTAAGCTGGGAGTGTACAAGATATACAATTTTTGGGCATTCGGTCTGCAGGGTATCAGCAGAGAGAAGCCGCAACTCCGCACCATATTCCTGATGAGCTATGCATGTCTGAAAATCAAAGAAATTAGTTGCCACAATGGCCTATTTCTTGATGTACAAAAGGCATTGCGAAGAATATTCTCATGATACATTCTCCAAAATTCACAATACTTACTAAGTTTTAGAGAAAAGAGATAGCATTGACAACTGAGATCTGCATCCTCCATTATCGCACCTTTAGCAGCGAGGTCTGCAGAATCAGCGACAGCGTACCCGCGAGCTTCGGATCAATGACCAGACACTTCTTCCCCCTAATCTGATAAGCAACGAAAGAATTCAAACTCTTTAGTAGCAACAAGAAGAGTATAGAAGATTGCACCGAGGAGTGCAGGATGAGAAACGCACGCTCTTGAGGATGTTGAGCAAGTCCTTCTGCGACTGCTCCCTGCAAGCAGGAATCGAACCAGATAGAAAACACCAGTCAAAATTAAGAGGAAACACCAGGAGGTGAGCGGGTGAGCGGGCATAAGGATGAGAGACCTGAGGGTGGCTAGATTGAGCGGGGCGTTGTCGAGGTTGGGGATCTGCGCCATATGCCTCGACCACCTCCTCCAGTTTTATATTTTGCGCTAGCCCGTGTGAGGCGGCGAGGGCAATCAAGGGTGGAAAGGACCAGGGTAGGGCGAGAAGGGGGCATATATAGTGCAATCAGCAGTTTGGTGTAATCATTGTGCAATCCAACTAAGAAAAATTTCAAAAAATTCTGAAAAAAATCATGGATGTACATCTCATCTTACTCCATCTACATATAAAATTTCATGATCAAATTCGTCCTATGTTAAGAGTAATAAAAAAGACAAATTTCTGACAAACTTGAATAGTTCAAATGCACCTAAATTTGTCTTTTTGTAACTTCTAGTATAAGACGAATTTGATCATGAAAATATTAGATATAAGATGAGATGTACATCCATGATTTTTTCAGAATTTTTGAAACTTTTCTTAGTTGGATTGCACAGTGATTGCACCAAACTGCTGATTGCACTAGATATGCCCCCGGGCGAGAAGGACTGACGGGGAGGCGATTTGCGCCGCCCGACTCGCCGGACTCCTCCGAATCGCTTCTCTGCCTCCACCACTGTCGACGGCCCTTGCGCGACAAAGCCATCCTGCGTTTGGGTCACAAAAATTGGACAAAATTCAGGAAGAATTTCACAGGAAAAAAAAGGGAAAAAACGAAGAAGAAACAAACTTCAGGCTCCAGACTGCTGTGCAAGCAGTCCAGCCGTGCAAGCATGTAAACAAAGCCTCTATACCGGACAATCTCCATCCTGTGGTTGTTGCATTTTTTTGCACTTAAGCCCCTCACTCGCCCCCCTTAGCCCCATGCGCAATTTGCCAAAACCCCCTCATACGAATTAATGCATCACAAAACAACACGAGAAACAATCTTCCTGTGCCCGGCCGCCGCTTCGTATTTCGTCTGGTGCCCGACGTGCCGCGTGCAGACGGATCGCCGCCCTCGCCGCGCCTCCTCCACCGGCGTTCGAGGTATGCTGACACCCGTAGTCTGAACGAGTCGTGTGCTGCGCGGCAGACGTGGTCATCCCGGAGTTCTCCCGTCCCCTGAACGAGTTTGTGAGCTTCGTGATCAATGGATCTTCCCGTCCCCTGACTCATGTGCCGTGATCACTTGATCAATCATTGTTAAATGATTCTCAGGAATTGGAGGCAAGTGATTTTGGGCATCGCGGATGATAGGTACTAACAGCAACACCATTGAATTTGCCACGGATGATAGATACTAACCCTTACTCCCTCCATATCTTATTAAGTTTCTTATTCAATTTCATACGTAACTCAAGGTACCCGAATTCTTTAGAATCCAATTACTCTCTGATAATGTGGATGAAGTCGGAGATGTCCACAAGAGTGAACCTTTGGTGCGTATTTTTTTGGCATTTAATTTAATGCATTTATAGTTTGTATATACGATTACTTATAAACATTATGCGGATTTACAGGTAGGGATGTCATTCGATGATGTGGAATCCGTAGAGAAGTTTTACAAGGATTATGCACATGACATCGGTTTTTCTGTGCGTATCGGTCAACAAAAACTAGATGATAATGGAGTGGTTCAATGGAAGCGGTACCTATGCGCAAGGCAAGGATATAGATCGGGAAAAGCTACTATATCCGTGGATCCCTGTAACATCCCAAAAATTTAATAAAAGTGAAAATGAATAATTTAATTTTGAATATTATTATTTCTGAGTTTCCTCTCCATTATTTGTTTTATTTGGATTTCCTCGGATTTATTCTTTGCATGAAAAATCTAACGAATGGAAATGAAGAATGGAAAAGAGGAAAAGGCAAAAAGATAAAAAGTAAAAATTTAGAAAAATTGCCATGAGGACTCTAATCATTCCATAAAATCGTTTTTAGCTACCAAATGAGATTTTATGCATAAAATAATGAAGAAGTAAAAGGAAAAGATAACTTTTAAATCCAAAATAATGTATTGTTAGAATTCACATAAAATAATGGAATCACAAATGGAGCTAAAAACTTTATGAAAACAATCTGAGATCAAATACTTTTGAAAAACAAAATTTGAAAACTAATATACTTCAATTGATCTCGAAGAAAAATCAAAATCCGAAAATAAACTTCGATCAGTCGCCAACATGTGGGCCATTCGTTGCCGTTCCGTTCCGTTGGCACATTGTTGAATTCTCCAGTCACTGTCAGTGGTCCCAGGACCCTTCTGCCGAATGCATCATCCTCGACCCCATTCATTCCACTGCTGGCGAATTCTTCGAAGCTTAGTGCCGCACTACCAGCGATGACTGCCACGAATCCCACCCAATGCGCTGCAATTTTTGGTGATAAACCTCTCCTCCCTGACCGCAACGAAGCCCTCTCCCATTCCCCTCAATTCCCTTCTCCTCTTCTCAAGCCAGGCTCAAGAACCTCCCCCAAATCCCGCCATGAGCCGAAGCTCTACATCTCGGTGTGGTTTAAATCACGGCGATGTAGGGATCCTCCTTCCAATTCCTCTGAGCCTAAGCATCCCCATGCCCTGCTGATCAGAAGCCCTCAACAATTTCTGGTCTCCCCCATGCGAAATGTGGCCGCCGCCGAGAGCCTCTTCTTCCCCAAGACCGGCCACCGTGGGCGGAGCAATCCGGTGAGTCTCCACCTCGTTCGACCTCAAAAATAGGATCCTTGGCATCCATTAACGCTTAAATTGCTACCGATTCAAGCTCTCATGCCCTTGTTTGCTTCCTCCACCGTCTGCCATTGGAGCCCGCGCCCCAGCTCTGCTGCGCGCCACCCTGCTCCTTCTCCGGCCGAATCGGTAATGCCACCGAGTTCTCCTCGCCGAGCTCTTCATCCCCGTGCCATCGCCTTCGCCGGAAAGTCGCCGGAAGACCGTCGCCGGTGAAGCCCTAGGCCATCCCCTATTTTTGTCTCTGTGCGCTGGAGCCTTCGAGCTGCGGTAGAAGAAGCCCAGTCAAAAGGCGCCTCTCAGTTGGGTAAAGCGTATTTTCGAATTTCCTGGCCGAAATACATTTAGCTATTAGTACCTTGTGTATTTTCAGTCACAAGCCAGTGAAATGAATTTATATAATCATCTAAAATCAGGATGAATCTAAATATACAAAAAGATTTAATGTTTGGAGTACAGGACTATTATTCAGATTAAACATTTGACTATGGTGTTAATATGGTTGTTAATGAGATTTTGTGTATAATAAACCATGAAATGACGAAATCAATATTCATGAGATGTTAAGATCAGGAGGTATTCAAATATACAAATACATTTAATTTTGAACTAAGTTTAATTCATATGTTTAGCAACCATTAATAAAGCTTAATATGGCCATTAATAGAAATGAGTGTATAATAGTTTGCAAAATCATATAAGAAATGATTATGTGCTTCTAGGATCTTAATAAGCCTAATCATGCAGAGGTATTAAATAATTGAACTAAGTTAGGTATTGCATTGCGATCATTAATAAACCTTAGTATGAACATTAGTAAGAATAGTAGCATGATAGCTCATAAAATGGTAACAACACTTTGAATAGGTTCCTGGAACCAGAAGAACCCATGTACGCATAAATGTTTAAAATCAAACTCAAATTGCATTCTCTAAACGAAAGAAAATGATAATTATAACAATAAGTAAATAGATAATCTATTGCAATTAAAGCTAAAATAATGCCAAACCAACTTCAAAACATTCCTAGGATGGTATTCTGCTAATGCCTGAAAAATGAATTAAAGATCATGTATAGGTTAGTTGGAAATATAGTTTGAAAGTTGGCCGATTTAAGGTTTGCAAATGTGATCATTTAGGCTATTTTAGCCATCGATAGAATAACTCGTCTAAACACTAAAATAGGTGAAATCAGTTTAGTAACATTGTACAAAGTTTATACTACCATATTCTGTAAAAAGAATCATATTCTATTAAGGTTTGCCTATTAATCTTATTAGATCAAAACCCTTAAGTGACAACCTTTAGTTTCATTTCCTGCCGATTCCGAATAACGTTAACTTTACAATGCCATTTAAGCCTTTTCAGCAATAAATATAATGTATCAGCTAAAGCCTAAAATTTATGGAATTAGCTTAGGATTGTTATACAAAGTATAAATCATCTATTCATGAAGAAATAACCATATTTCATCTTGTTTTGCATATTAATCTTAATAGCTGAATAACCTTAAGTAATAACATTACTTTAGGCCTTAATGCGAATGAATAAACTTTAGGTAATGATGAAGGAAGCCTGTAGTTAAGTTATTGTATCACCAGAACCTTCTCAAATATGATAGAAATGTTATCAGTTAAGCCTATTCATTAACTCGCAAAGCAATTCATCTAAATCTGAATTTAGTAAAGAATAGTCCAGAATTGATCTTTAGGATATAATCTACCATAATCTAAGAAAATATCCTTATTTCGCCTTGCTTTGAATCTGAATCCTAATAGAGCCAAAAACTATAAGTAATAAAAATTGGCAGAAACTCATATTGTGAATAGTAAAATCTATTAACTTTGCAACTAATGCTTAATTCTATTAATCTAACCAATTTTAGCATCTTGAATTCGTAAAATAAGATTAATAAATTCTTAAGGAGCAATCCCTATTTCTTGTAAAGAGTTTATTGGTTTTGCCATCTATTTCTTTCGCTCTTAGTGAAGTTTATTGTTTTGCTTTGTTTCCGTTGATCGACGTGTAGACCCGACGTCTCTAGCTTCGTCTTCGTTGTCGTCGCCGCGATCCTCGTCTTCGCCGTAAGCGTTGATTAAGCAAGGCAAGCATCCTTTGACCATATTGATCCCAGTATTTTATATTCCTTTTGTGCATCAAATTGTTTTATGCATGCGATTACTTTATGTAAATTGCTATCTTGTGGATTTGGTAGTTATACCTGTTGTCTTGTGAATCTCCTTTGATGATTATGAACATGTGAACCTTGATAACCATAGATTGAGGATAGACATCACTTAACGTCATCTTGGGTATATACGATCATATTAACCTGCTTAGCCATGCTTTAGAATCAGCAATGTACATGATCAAATCAGTATTTGTTTTCCTGAAAACATTGAAAATGTCCTTGTGGTTCTTGGTACTTTGATTAAAACCCAAAATAAAACTATGTGTTGATCTTGAGGCGATTATTGGCGTGCGGATGTGCATGAGAATTGCACGTAGTGTAGGGTGAAGTGTCGCCGTGTCGGTTTAAGAGACCGAGCAATGGGGCGCTATTGATCCGAGATTTCCATGCAACCACAAGGGTGAGGATGGGTTAGCCATAGCTTGTTATGTATTTAGACTTGGCTTTGATCATTGGTAGGCGGGAGCTTGCAGGATTCGGTCAGTCTACGGCCAGGGTATTCGGCGAGTCTACTTGCTAATGCAACGGTGTACGCCTGCCGTGTTTAGAAGCGTTGTGTTGGTGTGTGAAAGTGGATCCACGGCTTGGGTGTGTGTTTCTAGTTCTACGGCGGGGGATTAACGTCCCGGGCTGGGTCAAAGCCATGTCTAGATATCATAATGACTATGTATGGTCTCCTGGACGGTGCACCTAAGGCAGTGCGTCGGGCAAAGGTTGATCATTCCTTGTGGGTAAAGTTGTACACCTCTGCAGAGTTTAAATCTAATCGATTAGCCGCGCTCGCGGTCATGAGCACTTGGTGAAGTCATTCCAATGTTAGATGGTTTTATTATTTTCAAAAGGGTTGGTATCACTTTGTTTTGCAACCATGTTTTATGTCGAAGGGCCGACCATTATGGATTTCAGGAATGTGAATGATTCGCCGCTCACGTCATGGAGGATTGTGAGTGTTATTATGCTTTACTTATTTGCTATCAATTAATCTTGCTCTTTTAAATTCCGTTTGCAAATAACTTGGTTTCCAAATTCAAATTCGCTTTATGCAAATTAACTGTAGTAGCCTTTCCTTTGAAATGGCCTGCATATATGATAGGTTTTGCTCAAGTCTTCTTGATGCGTAAAGTACTCACCTTTGCCTAATTATATTGTAGGTGGTTGAGTTAGCGGCTTGAGTCTCTTTTCGTTGCGAGTTCTTGGGATTTTCTTCGCCGTGTTCTATCTGAAGTTTATGCAGTCGGTTACTGCTTGGTCGGTTGGGCAAACTACGGGATATTGCTTCTTTTGCTGCTTATTTCTCTGAGTTGTAATATTTATTTGTATTATCGTTTACGCTTAATTATTGTTTTGTATGGTTGTGATTTCCAATTGTTGTAAACATGTGAGTGCTAGCTCTTGATCGAGAATAGCACAGTAATCACATGGAGGTTCTGTTCATCGAGCGGGGTCTCACAATCCTCAAAGAAGGTGCATACACTAGAGAAACTAGATGTGGATGTCATGCTTATATTTATGTTAAGCACAATAGTGAAGGCAAGTACCAGATAGCAGCATTATATGATGACCATAACCATGAGCTTGTGACACCTAGCAAACTTCATTTGCTTAGATCCAAAGCGCTTTGTAAGTGAGAAGGCAAAAACAACACTTTTCAATTGCCACAAAGCAAGCATAGGAACATCACAAGCATCTGAGACTACTTCATGTGAGTGCGGGGGTTTTGAGTATGTGGGTTGCACAAAAAAGGATCTGCAGAACTACTACAGTGATTTCATGTGGGGACCCGGATTACCAAATCCGAACCCCCCTGTGTTTCAACCGCGCTAGTCCAGGAACAGCTAGCGCACACAACATTACAGTGATGATAACACAGACATATCATAAAGTTCATAACAGTAATAAGCAAAAGAGTATAACATCATCATCACATTATTACAAGTATGGAGCCTTACGGCTTAAGTGTGAAAGTAACAGCGGAAATGTAGAACAAAATCGAGCCACTCAGTGTGCCCACAGGCAACCGACTGGGGTACGCTCCCTAGAAGAACGAGTCGTCAACCTCTTCATAGTCCTCGCCACAGATGTCGAACGGCGGATCACAGGCTCGTGGATAGCCACTTCTCCCATCATCTGCTTTATGGAATAAGCAGCCCCCGCAATAAAAAGCGAGGGTGAGTATGCAACATACTCGCAAGTCTCGGAAACTTAATGCAAGTAACTAAATGCATGGCTTAAACAAAGGAAGGCATAATATGGTTCATTTGCATAAAGCGAAATTGAAATTTAAATACAAGTAATAATTTCATAAAGCAGCATTTAACAAAAAGGTAAATAGCATAAATAATTAAACTTGAAGTATAACAATTTTCCAGGTTCCAACTACCTGGTTGGCTCTAGCCGCCAAACTAAAACCCGGGAGCTCCAGCCGCTCACAGATTTCCATCCACATTTTTCATTTTAAACCAAATCCATCATTTCCCATTTTAAAACCAAAAACCAGAAAATCTACTATGTGAAAGCGTTCCACGCTTGCCCTTATCCGTGGGCACGGCTACTCAAGTAGTTTTCAAGACTCTCTGAGTGGTACACTTTACCCTACGACATGATCAACCCTTTGCGCTAAGCTATTGACACACTTCCTTTGGTGTGCTTGGCGAGAGATCATGACAAGGCCTTACAATGCATATACCGCTACCGACTTCACCGCTAAGGTTTAGCTCTCACACCCCCTTGCGCCTTGCAAGTGTCATCGACAAACTCGCATGACCCTTGGCGAAGTCAAATAACGATACATGCAAATTACTTAGCGGTCGTACCCATATAGACATGTGGTTGTCTTGTATAGCATGGCCCATGGTGTCCTACGATCGGTCCTTAATTGACTAGGGCGGAACAATCACATTTCAAAATTTTGTGCATCCGCACCCGCCATTCAACCAATCCGCCCCGATCTAAATCATTTTTCACTTTTAATTTCAAATTAATACCGGCAACACCAATTGCCATAATTTCCACAATTCATTTTGAATCAAGAATGAAATCATTTCCATAATGGTAAGGTACCGAAGCGTGATTAAGCATGGCTAAGCATTTTCTACGTACCCATAGCAAGATTAATTACCATTAACTACAGTAATTAGTTTTCCTAGGGTGTCAATGGTTGTCAACATGAATATCAATGTGGTCATAACAATTTGGCATTTATCTAAGCATTTAAAAATGACGTTAAAATACAATTCATAATTCAAATAGCATGCAATAATTTAAAACAAAATAGCATTTCATAAATTTGGGTTCAACATGGTCAAGGGAGACTTGCCTTCAATCTCTACCGCTGCTGCAACCTTCGCTGGATGCTCCACTCTCTCAACTGTTGCGTCGTCTACACGCGAAACACGCAAATCGAGGCAAAAATAAATAAAACAGAAATAAATAAAATTCAAAAATTCACAAAAATGACACCAACAGATAGATCTTGATTTTATATGAATTTAGAAATTTGAATCGTTCAAATCGGAGTTCGAACGGAGGAGAATGGGGCTTCCGAAGTTTAAATGGAAGAAAAATCAGAAAAATAGATTGACACGTGTCGCCACGCGATTCGCTGGAATTTTCGGATTTTCTGGATTTACCAGCGATTAAACGAATTAATTCATGTCGCTGACATTCGGGGCCCACTAGTCATAGACTCGGCCTACAGCTCGGTGGTGATGACGTGGCGGAACGCGTGGCGCTAACGTGGCGGTGAGGTAGCGGACACGCGGCACTAGGGCATATGTGTCGGTGATGTGGCACACACGTGACGTGATGTGGCGACATGTTTGCCGGTGTGATGACATGGCGAACACGCGAACCTACAGCGAGGAGGGAGTGCACCCGTGGTGATGATGTGGCCGACACGCAAGCACAAGGGCCCACGGTGGCGTGACATGGCATGATGACACGGCAAGTCTAGTAGATGCTGCGACGCGGTGTCGTGAATCGCTGCGCGGGGTTAGGATCTACGTGGCACCTACGTGGCATACACGGGGCGACACCTGGCGAATGACGAGGCGTTGGCTCGGGGAGGGGCTTACCGAGTAGACGTGGAGTAGATCTGGGCGTCGGAATGAGATCAGACGGCCACAGGCGGCCGAAGAAGCTCGACGGCGAGACGCCAGTGTTCTCCCGCCGGAGACGAAGAAGAAGAGGTGGCGGCGGCGAAACACGGCACGGCTTACCACCAAACTAGGGGCAAAAGAAAGGGGACACAAAGGTGAGTCCAACGGTACCACTAAACACGGCGGAGGCTCACCGGCGGGAAAAGCAGCGGTGGAAACCGGCGCAACAGAACCCGGCGAGGTCGCTAGAGCCAGCGGCGTCTCGGTGGAATGGGTAGGGCCAAAATGTGCGGCGCGGAGTGGTAACCCTAGAGCCGACGGCTACTGTAGCTTATATACCCTAGGGCAACGGGCAAAAGCGCGAAAAGCGAGGTTGGTCGCGCGGCGCTAGGGCTATGGGCGGCGGCGCTGAACGAGACGATGCGGTGCGTCGTGGGTCATTGATTCGAAATCTAACGGCGGGGTAAGACAAGGTTTTAGGGTTTGGGTTCGGCCGGTGTGGCGGCGCAAATCCGGCCGTTGATTCGGCGATCAATGGTGGGACTTAGGGTTTTTGGTGAGTACATGGGCCGGACCGGGAAACAGTGTTGGGCCGAGCGGAAGAATAGTAGTTTCGGCCCGCACGGAGAGTGAAGATATTTAAAAGATTTCCGAAATAAAGAAATACCATAAAAATCCAAATGACTTCAATAAATTCAAACAAATAGCAAATAAATTTGGAAAAATCCCCAAAAATACAAAAAAATCAAATGAAATACAAGGAACCCGAATAAAATAAGAAATAATTAATTTGAGGTATATTTTAATCAAATTAAATCTTTGTTGACTTTAAAATTTTCAATTTAAGCTGGACTTAATTCGAGAAAATTTTCAAGGGTTCGGATTTTGAATTTCAAATTTGGGAAATTGAAAAATTGGAATGTTACATTTCAGGAACAAAATCAAATATGCTGATGCTCAGATGTTTATTGACCAATTTGGTAGGCTCACGGAATTGGACCCAGGTTTTTTCTTTGAATATGAAGTGAATGATGGTCGGGTGGTCCGGGTGTTTTGGGCTGATACAACTAACAGGAAGAATTGTATCCATTTTGGTGATGTGGTATCTTTTGATTCTACTTATAGCACAAACCAATACGACATGATATTTGCACCTTTCACCGGAGTCAATCATCATATGCGTTTTGTTTTCTTTGGTGCTGCTTTTTTAGATGATGAGAAGATTGAAAGCTATGTTTGGTTATTTCAGACCTTCCTACAAGCTATGGGAGGGAAGGCTCCTGGACTCATTATAACCGATGAGGATGCTAGTATGAGGGCTGCTATTGCTAGTGTTCTTCCGAACACCATCCATAGGTTATGCATGTGGCACATCATGAAAAAATTTCCAGAGAAAATTGGTCCTCATCTAATAGAGGATGAAGAGTTTTGGCAAAGGGTTAACTCATGTGTATGGGGTTCAGAAACAATAGAGTTATTCAGTGCAAACATATATATACATATACATACGTATACATGTACATACAAACATATCTATATATATATGGGGAAATATCTAGTGCAAATGGTTATTCAGTGCTAAAATGCTAACATCTATCGTGGGCTATCCGATCTATCATGTGTAGCTCAGATTGAGAGTGATGGAACCCCTTATCACTTAAACAGTTTTGCGAAAACCCCCCTCTATTTCTCTCCTCATTCCATGAGGGGCTTCACCACTCTCAATCTGAGCCACACATGATAGATCGGATGGTCCACGGATGTTTATATATATATATATATATATATATATATAGAGAGAGAGAGAGAGAGAAAAGCTATTGTGCTCTTGAGAGCCTGACCTATGATGCTCTTGAGCTTTCCCGTCGATCTGAAAGCCCAACGGTCGGAGATTGTTGCGCGTTTCCTCCCACGCGATATCGAAACGGCGCCGTATGCTCCGTTTAACCCTGTTCCCAATCGATCGCGCACCATCTTGGGCTATCCCGCGTCGCCCGCGGCCTCCGATCCTCGTCGCCTCCGATCCCAATCGATCGTGCGAACCCCGCCTACCTCTCCGAGCGCGCCGCATTGTAGGTCACCCCACTCTTTGCACGGTCGCCTCTCCTTGCCCGCCGCCACTGCAGTCATCTGCGCCACTTGTTGAATTAATCTTGTTGTTCAAAGTAATGTTTCTTTGTCAATTGGGAGCGTCGGTTGGGTTGCTAGTCGGAAGTTCATGGTGTTTCGAGTCAATCTCCAATTCTGCTTGTTATTTCCATATAAGTCTCGGATTGTGCGGATTAGGTATAGTAATTAAGGTTCGATGTCCTGTTTGTTGCTCGGTTAGGAATTCGGTGATCTTGCTGATCTTTGGCGGAGGGCTTCTGTGTTGAGATTAATCTTGTGCATAGTTAGGCCGCCGGCTTGCCCCCACCTCAGTCAGTTTCTGCTTGTTCATGGTGTTTCAGTGTTGTCAGCGCCTATGCTGCGAACGAGGAAGAAAAACAGTGAAGTCTGCGTTGAGGCCTATCGTTTTGCTGGGTTCACTTAAGGGAGATCGGCGGTGGATGTTTACTAATGAACTTTACTGTGTGATCCAATGGATGTAATAAGCCAACGCAAGAGATAGGAGTCTGCTTCGATTATTCTATCGGTTGTAGTCATTGTCAGATTTTGAGTCGGATAAGCTCTGGATCCTGATGCTAATCTAAACTAATTGAGGAAGAAATAAAGCATATGCGGGAATCTAATATCTTTCCTCTTCTGCTCCCGATTTTATAGACTCCCAGTTTACATCCAGGTAAAAAGTAACAGAACAAAGCATCAAAGTCTGAATTACAACAGTCAATCGAAGTAAAAGACAACATCAGTTCACTTTCATTGTCGGTGACTACTATTGATGTCAGATGACCCTTGGATTTGCTTCATTCAAATCAGATTGTCTCCCCACCGTTGATGACTCATTAAACTAAAGTCGCTGAGTCGAAGCTCTCCCTGCCGACTTCCTCTGCTATCTGCTTCCTCCATTTGATTTTGCCCTTTGCACGTTTCTTGCTTACAGAGCCTGACAATATTGGTTTTGAACCTGTCTCGGCTGGGAGTCTGAAAGTTTGAGTTTGAGTCCAATTAGTTTGTGCAATCCAGATTGTATTTTGTAAACATATCTCTGACTATATAAGTAAGGCAAAAGGAAAACCGAAAAGCTGCAGGAGGTTTTGGCAGCACCAAATTGATTCAGACTTGTATTTGCTCTGTAGTTCTCTGTTGTTGCATTGTCGATCCTTTTGTCTTGCAAAGAATAGAGTCAGACAACAAAGTCAGACAACTTGTTAAGTCAAGTTTCAACATTCTGCACCCACATTGAGCCAAGTTCCAGTTCATATACACAACTTGTACTTGCATCATCATCTCTGTGCAGATCACAAAAGAGACTAACTTAAACAAACAAAAGACCATGCCAACTTAAACTAATAATTTTAGAACAGCGAGCTACTGTCTTTATCCTGACAGCTCAATATCTTCATATCCATCATCCAAATCTGTGTCTACGCATTCTTGCGGGCTATTCTCTTCTCCTTTTTTTACCTTTCCTTTCAAGTTCCTTTGCTGGAAAATTCTAACAAAGTGTAAGTAACAATTCAAGAAAAAATATGAAATGTCAACATGCAAGTTAGTAACAGTACCGGGCATGTTCTAGCATTGTGCCCTCCTCTCTTGCTGCCACAAATGCCACATGTTCGTGGTTTCTTTGCATCGGCCTTGATTCGAGAAGGTGGCTTAAATCTCTGTGGTTGCTTTCTCTTTCCCTTGCATTGTGATATTGGTGGATCTAAAATCTTTTGAGAATCTACAGTTGCACATGTGCCAATCTCACATGTTTGGGTCTCTTCATGAATTGGCAGCCCTTCCATTTGCGCCTCAGCGAGCTCCAATATTCCCTGAAATTGTCTAAAAGCATCAGAAGACTTTGATGCCATTTTCAATAATTTCATCACCCTAGGCTTGAGTGTAGCAAACCTAATTTCTTCTTGCTCTTGAGTACCCCCGAACTCCATGCTCCTCTCCAATTTTGATCTTTTCACGCTTGAATTAGCATCTTTGTACCACCGTTTCATTATATATCTAGTAGGTAGATGAAACATATGTACATGATGCATGACCTTAATGGCATGTGAACAAAGCAAACCCTCAAACTCATAACCTTTGCCACTACAAGAAACTAGCTCCTCTGATTTGTTGATATGTACCATGTAGGTTTCCGGAACCATTTTTTCAATCATTGGATGGTAATTAATAGTCACCTCATACATGGCTTCCTTTTCAATCTCTCTAATTTCTCCAAGCTGGGAATTTTTTAAAATTTCCTTGAACACTCTGAACATTTTGGTTGTGTAGAACTGAGATGCATCTCTCTCAATTCGATGTAGTGACGAAAAACTTGGTACAACATTGAGACAAGCAATATCCTCATCACTTTCTTTTTGCCAAATACCATCTATCATCTTCTCAACATGTAAGACAAGTTCATACATAGATGTATGGTTGTTGGTCCACAATTTCAAAGGCGAATTGGCACTTTCACTTCCTTTGTGATGTTGACATATTAGCAAAAAATACACCTCTAAAGAATGCTGGAACCCACTCGGACCGCTTTTCATACATAACCTTCAGGTGTCGATTATTCACTAAACCATGATTTTGAATCATGGCTGTCCAACCCTCCTCAAATTTGGATACCGTGATGCTACGGTTTATAACTTGCTTCAACTCATCTTCAAAACCCGGCTTCATGTTATAAAGGACTCCCAAATGATCCCTTGCTTTTCTCATCACATGCCATTGGCAGCATCGATGTATTGTGTTACGAAAGACCTCTTTGATAGCAATTCTCATCGCGGGATCTTGATCAGTGATAATGGCTTTTGGTTCCTTCCATACATGGCTTTTAACCAAGTTTGGAACAACCATTCAAACGCCGCTTTGCTTTGTCCTCGGCGTTAGCATTGCAATCCCAAATATAATAGACATTCGATGATGATTCACACCAATGAAAGGTGCAAGAGGCATCTTTGTACCTAAAGTTAGCATAAAAATAGTTAAATGAAGAATTCTAATGATCTAAAATCAGCGAAGAAAGAACATTGATCATATTTTGTAACAATACCTATTTGTTTGATAGGTGGGTAATCGAAAGTGACAACATCTCCAAATTCTTAGAATGCTCTTCTTGCTCGACCATCAACCCAAAACAAATTCTTTAAATGACCAATTCCATCCACGTCAACATCGTAAAAAAATTTAGGATCTTCTTCTTTTTTCTTCTGAAAATGCACCAATGTAGCTTCTACATCCATACCAAAAAGTTTTCGTTTTTCACGTGCTATCTCATTACTCACATCCTTCATTTTGAATCTCAGATTTTTCTTACCATCATGCCTAACACCCAAGTACTCATGTATTTTTGAGGTCTCAATATTTTGAAACGCAAATCTTTTATAACTTCCTTATCCTCATCATCCATGTACCTATGGGAGCGTAGGTTCCTTTTTTGGAAGGAGAGGTGACCATTGGATGGTTATGATCATCTTCAAAAACACTTATTTTCCAAACTCCATCTTCCAACTTGATACACATGCGTGCCTTGCGGTAGTTTGATAGTTGCACCTTGTTTTCGGGGTTTTATGACCAGCCACAGTTCTCCATTGAATTTTGTGGTGCGTTGGTATTTCTTGAATAGCTCGCCTTGAGCAATACCACCTCTCGGATGTGACATCACCGATTTGGATTTGTAGTGACTTGCTTTGCGAACACTAAAGCCCATTAAAAGCATAGTCATTGTAGAAAATCTTTGCATCATCTTTTGATAAAAATTCCTTGCCCACAAAGGAACAAATTCTAAGTGTTCATGAGGATCAGTTTCATCTCCAAGTTGTTGTGTCTTGATGTTCAATTCTTTTGTGACAATTTCATCAATAGCCTCCATGCTAGTTCTTTGCACAAATTTATCACACGCAGATCAAAATATGTTGGGGATGTATTGGGCGGTATAGGCTAGCATCACTTAAAATAGCTTAAGATGATTGCTTCTCAACTTATGTATCGTAGGTTACCTTTTGAGGAGCCAAAAAAGAACCAAAATTACAAGCGAAAAAAGGAGGCGATCCGGGCAAGTGGTGTTCAATCTTAGCGCCCGATCTTGATCTTGCTTGAGACAAAAGCGCTTTCAACGTAGCAAGCAGTTTGCCTTGATGTATCGGCGAAGCGATCTTCGCTTGACTCATATGTCCAAGACTTGATTAGACAGACCAATTAAACACCTCATTGTGTGCTGTCGAGAGATTTCACTCGAGACCAATTAAACACCTCATTGCGTTACATTTAAGCGATCTTCGCTTCGGTTTGTGTCGGATTTCTTATTGGGTCTGACAAATACAAAATCTGAAAACAAAGTCGAGCGACTGGACTCGAACTAAATACCGGCAGACTCGATCAAAACTACTAAAGTTAACGGTAAAATCATAAGCGACTAAAGTTACTTAAGGCGATAAAAGGTGAAAAGCGAAATGAAAAGCTACAGACTCTGTCTCTTGCGTTGGCTTATTACATCCGTTGGATCACACAAGTAAAGTTCATTAGTAAACATCCACCGCCGATCTCCTTAAGTGAACCCGGCAAAGCGATAGGCCTCACGCAGACTTCCTTTGTTTTTCTTCCTCGTTAAGTATACGACAATGACAACTTTGAAACACCATGAACAAGCGGCCGGCGAGGTGGGGGCAAGCGGCGTGACCTAACTATGCACAAGATTAATCTCAACACGAAGCCCTCCCTTGACATCACAAGCATCACCGAATTCTAACCGACATCTTGTCGGCGTATTCCACAGACAGGCCGGAGGATCTTGAGCCGAGTTTAGTTAGGAAGGAGGCGTCTTGGCTGGCTAAACCTAGAGGCGAAAAACCCTAGGGACTCTCTGCGACGGATTCGGCGTCTATGAACTGCAGATGACACAGAGGTTTTACCTAGGTTGAGCCCCTTGCCTTGGGTAATAGCCTTACTTCCTACTAGATTGTTTTGAGAGTGTCACGAGGCTAATACAAAGTTCAAGATTCTGAGCTCTTTCCTTAGACTATATTGCTTGTTCTTCTCTTCTTCCTTGGCCGATCCCTTTTTCCCATGCACCCGAGACCCTTATATAGGCGAGGCTAGCAGGGGTGGGAAAAAAGTCATCATCTTATCTTCACACATTTATCGCCTTCTGTCTTTGTCCGTTCCTCGGCCTCATTAAATGCCGGCGCATGGCTTCGCCAGTCCGCTTGTGATGTGATCCTTTCTTGTGAGTTGGTGAGGCGTCGAGAGAATGGGCTTATTGCGAAACCCTTGCGGTTATCGGGCGACATGCGTTGTCCTGCCGCCTGAAGCAGTCGGCGGTGGTAAGGAGCCTTGAGGTGAAGCCATCTTGCACCACCTTTTGCCTTGCGGCGCGGTGGCGGGCGTGCACACCACCTACTCGCCGGGCAACACGTGGGTCGACCGCCGGCGGCGGTGGCGCCTCGCCCACGCTCACCGGGTGCCACGTGGGTGACGGCCGGGCGAACAGGCGTCCTCGCCCACTGCGCCAGTGCCGTGGGCCGACCACCGGCGGCGAAAGCGTCCTGCCCTTTCGCCGGGTGCCACGCTGGGTGACCGCAGGCGGCAGGCGTCTCGCCACTGCTGCGCCGGGTGCCACGCTGGTGACGCCGGCGAGCATGGCGTCTCGCCCACCTGCTTTCGCCGGTGCCATGTGGGTCGACGGCAGGGGAGCAAAGGCGTCTCGCCCACTGCTTTCGCCGGGTGCCAGCGGTGACCGTTGACCGCTTTGTTGGCTGCTTTTGTCGGCGGAGAGGGCACACTAGCAATCTGTTGATGAGAGCACCGGGCCGCCCTAAGCGCGTGCAAAGCTTACTTAAAACCTTCATTAAATGCTTAGCGTGCTCTGGGTGGGGCCACCACTCATGAGTCTGACCGCCTCGGTTCCCCTCCGTGTCTGCTGATTTTTTGGGACGAGGCGGCCTTGCGATCTTGTCTCATCGCGAACCGTCGGTGCGAGGGCACATATAAAGATAGGTTTTACCCTCATGTGACGGTTTTACGCCTTCTTCTTCCTTGCGCATTTTGCTCTTTTGCTCTTTCGCCTCTATTCCCCAAAGCTCTTCATCTTCTTTGATTCTGTGGCGCAACCCATTCTGCTTGACCGCGGATACTCTCGCGGTGAAGAATAACCATCCTAGCCGGAGGGCACCTTCGCTTCCGGCGGGGGCCTTGCGCCACGGTGCCTTTCGAATGAGATCATCATACACACCTGGGCACTGATGGCGGGCCTGGTCCCGCCCTTTTCTGATTTTTTCCTTACCGTACTCCATTTCTACGGGATCCACCATCTTCACCTTACCCCCAATTCCATCATCTCCCTTTCCATCTTCGCATACCTCTGTGAGATGTTCATGGGGGTAATGCCGAATCTTCCTCTCTTCCGCTACTTCTTCCTCTGCCGCGCCTCCAACGACAACGAGGTAGTGGGGAGCTGCCATTTCCGCCTTCGAGACGGGATGGCCTCCCACTACATCGCCTTCCAGCCCAAATCCAACTGGAAGGCATGGCGCAGCGAATGGTATATACATCAACGGCAACGGCGGGTCGGCATACAGGAGTGCCGCCGGGCGGCGGAGCCTCAAAGGCTGGAATTCGCGGTCGAGGCGGCGGAACTCCTTGCCATGGCGACCGCATCAGCAATGCGGGCGCCGGATCTGGGAGCGATGGTGGCACAGGACCGTATCCGGAGAATCGGCCGCTTGCCGCCACCACCCCAGCATGGCGATTACTCGGGTGGCGATGGCGGCCGCGCGCCGTGGCGGCGTAAGTCTTCATTCTTTCTTAGTTTTCTTTTCGGCGCACCTGTTCTTTCCTGTGGCTCCCTACCAACAGACAGCCAATTTCTTTTGCCTTCCGCCAGGCACGGCAAACTTGGAGGATATAGTCATCGGCAGATGGCTCTCCATGCTGATGCCGCTATCCGTGGGCAGCTCAACTTTCCGTCTTGGCTCGGCGCTCGCCCGATCTGCTTGTCTGCGGACCGCTGGAACCGTCGGCGGCTCCGCTAATGGAATCCACGGGGGTCGTCGTGGTGCCACCCCGCGGCAGGCCGGTGATCAGGGACACAGCTCCCACGGCCAGCAAGACGCGGGCAAGTGACCGTGCCGGGCGCCCGCGGGCTCCGGACCTAAAAGGTCGGGCCATGGAACAAACTTCTCCGCCGCCCACTGCTGCGGCGGCTTCTAAGGCGGCAATGCAGAACCGCCCGAGCCATGACGTCGTCTCCGATGCCACCGCCTCCCGCGGCGCCAGCACCGGTGCCATCTCCTCCGGCGCCCGCCTCGTCGACCGCGGCGCCAACACCTCCGGCCACGGGACCCCAGGCCACCATTCACCATGGTGATGCGGCGCTTCCAGACCGGACTCCGCTGAGGTGCCAAAAGCGGCCCTCAGGCGCGCCAATGGCGCCCAGCGCCAAGGCGGAGGCGCGCCCGGCGCCTCTGCGGCGCCGCCGCCTGGGGAACCGTGAGGCCAACCACCAGCGCCTCCGGGCTCCAAGCTTCCCGCCGCCATTCCCCGCCACGCGCCACGTCGACATCTTCACGGCTCGGCGATCTTGAGGCGCGTTTGGCGGCACCCTCGTCGGCCGCCCGACGCAGGCCGAAGAACGCCGAACTTGGCGTCGGTGAAGGTGAGTTCTTGCTTGAAGCCGAGCGAGGGAGACCGGCGAGGCGGCAGCGGGCGAGAGAAGGACCGGACGGCCGCCATGCAAGCGAGCGGCGGAGAAGCGAAGAAGCGGCGGAGAAAGTGAAAGCGGCGCCAAGACCTCGTAGTGGAGTCCTTCGCTGCGGCGCAACCTGTCGATCATGCTCAAGAAGGCGTTCCAGCGCACCAAGAGGTGCACAGAACCCTTGGGTGACGCTCAACACGCCATCAGAGGACTCGTGCTGCGATTCGCCCATCGACCAACCGAGCCGTAGAGGCACTCAGGCTGCCGCCCTAACGCTTCGCTCGCGAGAAGGACGTGAGGTTGCGGTCATGACCGCGACCCACATCCTGGCCCGCTGCGCCAGCCGCGACGCTGCCTTCGATCCCATGGCGGTGGTGACAGCCGACGTTGAGGGAGACGCTGCTCAAGCGGAGGCGCGGGTGCGCGCAGCCGCCGAACACATGGCCGGGCTACTGCAAGTAGACCAGCCGGTCATGGACGTCTCCACCCCACTAGCGGTGGAAGGCGAGGGCGGCGACGAGCTGGACTTTGGCGATGACGACTGATGAGCCAGGCTGCCTTGCTACTCTTTTTGTTTTATCTTCATTTTCTTTCATCATTACGCATGCACGGTAAACTCTGAATATCTCTTAGTTAAAATTACCTGCATGCTTCGTTTGTTTTGCATGATCAGTTTCCCTGGGTTAGATCGTCAGTCTACCAATCTTATAGCTTAGCTAGGACGCCTGAGCAAAGGGACCGTTCCAAAGTCCCGCCAGCGATGGTGCGCGTTTTACTGCGAACACGATCTGAGATCATCGCGAAGGATCTGAGACTTAGGTGGCGGCGACTTTGAGCGGGTAGTTTCTGTGGCGAGAAACGACCTAGCCTCAAAGCCCTTACGCGTGATCACTTATAGTTTAGATTCCTCACGGGACTTAGATCGATGATCTCTGGAATCATGCCATAGCCTAACGCAGCGAGGTGACGAGTTGCGAAATGCTGCTTTAGACAGCGGCGCCGCGCGGTGACAACCGGCGGTGCTTGAGAACCAACCGAGATGTCGCGAGCCGTGTTTGAGTCTTGTGCCTAACTTGCACCTGGTCGCCGCCCTCGCCAGACGTCGATGCTTAGCACCTTTCCTTTTATCACTAAAGGGCCTGAGTTCTAAAATCCATGATAATCACGCGTAGCTTGATTAAATCTGAAATATATGCTCAAGAAGCGAGCGGTAAATCGACATGAAACACTTATCTCGCTTTTTATATCAGCTGGCGACCAGCCCCCAAGCGTCGGGGCGACCACGAAGAAGCTTGGGGCGACCAGCCCCCGAGCTTCTGGGCGGCCATGAAGAAGCTTGGGGCGACCACGAAGAAGCTTGGGGCGACCACGAAGAAGCTTGGGGCGACCAGCCCCCGAGCTTCTGGGCGGCCATGAAGAAGCTTGGGGCGGCCACGAAGAAGCTTGGGGCGAGGTTCGGGGCACAGCTACTAACAGAATGAGTAGGCATATGCAAGAAAAAGCCGAATGATATAGGTCCCAGCGGAGTGAGCCGGTCCCTTTGATTTCTAAGTCCTTGCGATTTTTGGAAATCGAACCATGATCTTGTCGTCAAAGCGTGAGCTTCGGGAGAAGTCTTGGACTAACGATGCTCGCGGTGACAACGGCGGTTGAGAGCTAACCCGAGGCGTCGAGCCGTGTTTAAGCATCGCATCTAGCCCGATCCTGATCGCCGTCCTTGTCGGACATGGCACGGTGACTCTTATAAATCACCAAGGAATTAGCAAACACATGGGACCAGCGACATTCATGCAAAAACTTGCCAGCGAGGGCCGAAAGGGACAACAATGGTAAGCTGAAAGCCCTCTAGGCAACCACTTTACTAAGCGCCAGAAGCGCCAACCCGGTAGGAGAGTCTTACCTCAAGGTGACCAAAAATAGCAATGAGTACTTACAATTCCTTCAAGGATAAATTTACGCAACAACTTCGATGTTATAGGAATTTGCAGTTCTTCGCCGTCCTCGATGGCGGCTGACCGCCGGGCGAGATCTGAAACCACCTTGAAGGGCTCTCCCATCGGGAGACAGTTTGTTCAACCCGGCATGCGTCTGAATTCGGCGCAAGACAGTCGCCTCTGCGCGTGTCCTCTCGAGACCGGGTGGCGTGGTACCTTTGAGACTTTGTTGGTAGCGGGCGCGAGAGCAAAGACGATCCGCACCTCCTCCAAAAGGTTGGCGTCTTCTCACGGAGATCCTCTTGGTCTTCCTCGTTGAACACCGAGGCGCGGAGAGCGGCGGCGGCTTCGGAGGAGGCGGCTTCGCCCGTACACGGGAAGAAGGGCGTCTCGCCGGTGGCCCGGCTAGGTGTGGTGCGGAGCGACCACAACACAGCCGGAAGTTCCTCAACCCATCGCGCGCCTCGCTTGTGGAGTCGATCAAACGCCCTTGTCTTGAGGCCCTTCAGTACCAGCGCATTGGCGCGCTCCGCCTGCCCGTTGCTCATGGGATGGGCCACCGAGGCAAAACAGACCTTGGTGCCCATTTCTTCGTAGAATTCCAAAAAAGCACGCTGGTGAACTGAGTGCCGTTGTCAGTGATGATGCGATTAGCGACCCCGAAGCGAGTGAAAATCCCGCGCATGAACTTAACGGCGGCAACGGCCGTGATGGCCCGCACTGCCTCGGCTTCGACCCACTTGGTAAACTTGTCGATGGCGACAAAGAGTGGGTGAAGCCCCTGTGGCCTGAGAGCGGACCGGGATATCCGGCCCCGGACCGCGAGCGGCCAAGAGAGTGGGATGGTTTGCGAGCTTGGGCTGGTCGGTGGGTTTACTGGCGAAGAGCCGACAAGCCGCGCGTCCTCACCGACTATGCAAGCATCCTAGAGGCGGTAGGCCAATAAAATCCTTGTAAAGCGCCTTGCCGAGCTAGAGTTCGGCGGACATATGGCTCCCTTTGCGCCTCCATAGATATCGAGCGGGATGCTCCCTCTTCCAGTGATGCACTTGATGGGACTCGCGTTTACGCTCTGGCGATATAGGTCCCCACCTACGAGTATAGCACTTGGCCTTACGTGCAATCTTCTCGGTGAGGCATCATCGTCGGGGATCACTTGGTCACGCAGAAGGCGGATAGGGTCCATCCATCGATCTTCTGCCCAAGGCGGCGACCACTCGGTGCTCGCTGGGTACTCGGCCAGGCACGCTTTTCCCCGGTCTTGCCTCGGCGGCCCGTCTTCCCTCCGGGACACAGGGAAATTTGGCGGGCACTGCCTGCCTTCCTCACTGAATCGGAGGCGTGTGATGGGACCGCCTTCCCCACTGGCCGGAGGCCACGAGCGACCTTGCCATCGTCCCCACTGGACCGGGGCGCGGCAATGACACCATCTTCCCACAGAATCGTGGGCTGCGATGGGCGGCGCGATAGTCTTTCCTTGAAGACTCCGACCGGAGCGAGAGCCCTTGAGGATGCAAGCCGAGACGGCCCGTCCGCAAGGTGGTTGTCACGCCGAGGGATATGAATATATCCCAGACTGTAGGATCAAGGATACCGACTAGAGGGGGGTGAATAGGAGGTTTTATAATTTTCTAAGCTAAATTTCACTTTTGGTTAATCCTTAGCACAATTTACAATTCTAGCAATGTCAAAGCCTAGCAATTTTAATGATCACCGAAAATCTTATACTTAAACTACTTCAAGTACCAATAATAATGCAAGTGCAAGTAATGAAGCAAATTCAATAATGATCAAGTGCTAGAAATGAAATAGTAGTAGAAACAATGCAAACCACACAAAGATGAACTCGTGAATTTTATCCCGTGGTCTCGGAGACTTGCGGTCTCCCTACTCCACGTTGAGGTGACTTGAATCACTTCAAGCGGCTCCACTCGCTTGAGCCTTCCCGATCACTATTGATAGCTCTTCCCGCTCGGGTAGGCGAGCCGTGCCTTCTAGCGATTGGGCCTTCTCACAACCTTCTTTGAGAAGATCACCAATCCCGATCGCCTCCAAGCCGTCTAGGAGGCGGCAACCTCAAGAGTAATAAGCCGGCGCTTGCTTGAGGTTGAACTTGAGTGTCTAAGGCTCAAACAATGAATGCTCACTCAATTTTGCTTCTACACCTCTCAAATGTGTGAAACTAGTGCTCAAGGTGTTTGGAGGACTTGCAATAACTCAAGTGTATTCAATGAGGTCAAGAAGAACCCCTCACACTGCAGCAAGGGGGTATTTATAGCCTCCACCAACCAAAACTAGCCGTTTGGAATTTTTACGAAATTTGGTAGGACGATCGGTCCATGGGACTCGGTAGGTCCGAGCCGATCCTCACGATCAACGGTCGGAACAGTTCATTTAATCGTGAATAGTTACCGTTGGACAAAGACCGACGACCGCTGAGAAGCGGTTGCACCGGACAAGAAGAATTAGGTTTTAACCCTTCTCTGGAAAAAACGCGCCGATGGATAAGCGGTGGCACCGGCCGTCCGGTCTGCGCCCGCGCCGTCGCACCGCTTCGCCAAAACCAGCGCAACTCGAAAAACATACTCTTTGGATTTTACCGCGCCGCGAGGCGGTGCACCGCCGGCCGATCCGGCCGGACCGGGCGGTCCAGACCGTCTGCCGATCGCAAGCAAGCCGCCCACCTCTGACCGGTCCGCCGGACTTTCTGTGATCACACCGCCCAGCTAACCTAGGGCGGTCCGACCGTAGCCTGTGATCCACCGCCGCCCCATCGGACGCCTGCAGTTCGAGAGGAAATCAAAAGGAAGCGGCGAACAATCGGTCCAACAAGCCAAAGCAACATTTGTGATCGAAAACTATTTCTTTTAGAGTAATTTGTGTAAGTGCCTAACCAATGTAATTTTGAGCCTTGACACTCTATTTTCAACCTTAAACACAACGACAAGAGCCCTCTTAATAGTGCGGCACTAAAACTAAAATTCGATCTTTTCTTCAACCCTCTGAGATCGGTAAAACTACAAAGAATACTTCTAAACTTTTATACCTTTGTTTCTTTTGCTTTTCTTGATGCATGCTCCACTTTTTGTATTGATATCATCAGACATCTTGAAACATATATTTTCTGTTTTCAACTCACTTACAAACAACATTAGTCTTTTAACCTCGATTGTCATTAATTACAAAACCTAAACCACATGGGGGCCTAGATGCTTTCAATCTCCCCTTTTGGTAATTGATGACAATCCTTATAAATGAATTGAAGTAAATTGAGATTTTGTGTGAGTGACAAATAAAAACAATTACTCACACAATGGGATTCTTATTTAGCAATATTTTATCTTTAGAGGACACAAGGTGTTTGGTTTTAAAATATTGCCAAATGAGAACATAGCTCCCCCTACAAATGTGCTTATGAATAAACAATAAGAATTTGCACATTTGTATATGAATTTCATATGACAATAGAGATGATAATATAAAAATAAATAAACATGGCATATGCGAAACTCATAAGGATGATATTTAAATGCAAAGGAACCAATGAGTTCAACAAGGTCGAGATCACAATATAGAGTTCAACAAAGACAAACAACATAAATAACCACGTAAGTCACAAACACGAACATTACAAATTCATTACAATAAGATAGGATAGGTAGATTAGGCTTCAAAGGACTTCTAGGACTTCAATTTCTTATTTTTCTCCCCTTTGTCATCAAGTGCCAAAAGAATCAAGAGAGCACTAGGGACGAAGGAGGTGGAGGAGGCGGACGATTTACGGCGAGATTCATAATGAGCGACCATAATGGCGATACTCGTCAAAAGAAGAGAGCGAAGGTCGTTGAGATTGGCGTCAATGGTGTCAACCCGCTCTCTAACTGTATCAACCACCTGACGAGTTTGAGCCTGAGATGCCTCAATTCTAGCATAGTTATCCATCATAGAAGTTTCCAGACGCGCAAAGTTGCTCATCATGGCATTACGAAGGACCTCAAAGTTATCAAAGTATGGGCGGAAAAAGGATGAGCACAGGGGAAAGGATCTATTGCTTCTCTTCTGCTGTGGCTGCTCTTCTTCATCAACTGCTTCTTTGTTGGGATGAAGATTGACCCTTTGAATGTTGACACCACCTCTGCGTGGTTTATATGGCTTGTGGACACCTCCACATCCACCACGAAATCCGAAATCCTCTTTATAAGCATCATGATATAGGGGCAAAATAGATACTTTTAGCTCTATCAAAGCAGAAGACTTAATCTCACGAAGAATGAAATCCACAACATCAAACCGCTCTTTCTTCATGATTTTGTCCATGATATTCCACGCATAGCCTCGAATTTCATCAAAATTACCGCTCTTAGGATGAGCGGTAACTTCGAATAATTCTATTCTGAGACTAGCGATGGGAAGAAGGTGTGACATTTTTCGGGCCTCTCGACTTGAGCATTAGGATCATAGAACTGAATCGATCAAGCAAGTGAAAATGGAGGCTCGTCATGAATTTTGGGGTGACCATCGTGATAGATCCCCAAATCGCTCAATTTGCCTTGGTCATGGTGTAGACAGCGAATATCACTTATCCATTGGATTTGGTCATACTCATCGAGATATGTGAGCGGTGGCATAAAATTGTCTAACCATTATTTCATTGAAGTCACACTTGAAGTTCACGAAGCTCTCAAGATTAGCACCATGAAAGAGTTCGAGCACACCCACAAACCGTGGAATAGTTACGATATATGTCCGATCCACCCATTTTTGATCAAGCAAAGTCTTTGTTCAGATAGATCTCATGATATGCTTTTTCTTGAAAGAGTGTTCGAAGTTGTTCACAAGAGCATCGCGAGGAGGCTGAAACCGATTTGCAAGACGAAGAGAGAAAAATTTTTGGCTTTGATTGTCCTTAAATCCATGGATGAGTCGAAATCAAAGTTTTCTTCAATATCTTCGATTCTTCTTCTTCACCTTCACTTTCATTTTCGGATTCCTCTTCTGTGCAACTTCTTTCTCTTTTCTACTACGCAAATTTCGCCAAGCTCTTCTTGAACCTTCTATCGGATTTCCTTATCTAAGCACGCCTTGTTGGGGAATCATCAACATCCTTGTCATGTCCCCAAGCGATATCGACCTCCCTTGTTGATTTCAGACGATCTGCCTTGCGTGGAGGAAGATTCTTTCTTGAGATTTCGGTCTTTGGCATGGCTTCTAGGAGTTGCAAGGAGTGAATGAGAATCAAAAGGACATACCCTAAAGTAGGATTAGTATGCAACTTGTGGCAAAATTGAAAGGAAAATTTCGCAACAATCCTTTGTCATGGTCGGTCGACCACACGAGAGCGGTGTAACCGCATGAAGGGTGGTGTGACCGCATGAGGAGTGGTGTGACCGATCCACTCGAACATGGTTTCCCATTTTGTGATTTTCGCAAAATCTTGATGGAATGAGTATATCGAACCAATAAAAGTCTCAAAATGGTATCTAGAAACATTAGACAACGCATTTTTGCAACTTTTGTTGGTTTGATTTGTCGCATTTTACCACATTTTACATAAACCCTAGAACAAGAAAATGGAACAATAGGGCATGATAGACTTCGAGATCTTGAGAGAGAAGAAGAACGAAGGTTACCTTGAGGGAAAGGATCAAGATGAGGATGAAGAACACAATTGATTTGCTCTTGAGAAGGAGATCCAGGAGAGAGCTTCTTTGGGTGAGAGAGCAATGGAGAAGGAGTGTTCTTTGAAGAAGATAAGAATGAGGGAGAGCACGGGAGAGACAAAGGAAAAAGACTACAGGCATTGGAGTGATAATTGGTGCCAAAACGAAGAAAGGACAGGCTGCAGAGAATTGGTGAGCAATCCATTGGTGGGATCGGTGGGATCGAAACAACGAGGCACAAATATCACGGTCCAACTGGCTGGCGCTGGTCGACGCGGTGAGTGTGCGACCGCCAGAAGCGGTCCGACCCAGCGGGTGTGTCGGTCCAACCCGCCTGAGGCGGTCTTGACCGCCTGATCTGCAGTTCGACCAAGCACCCAGACAATGAGGGGGCCAAAGACAAACAAAGAGATTTTGAGCAGATTTTGGGTATAAATATTTTGCACTTATTTTGAGCAAAAAATACCTTTATATTGCATTAATTTAAGAGAACAAACAAAGATGAAAGATTTTCAATCTAGAATTTGTTTGAGTTAAAAACACCACATAGAAACTAGAAATATGGAGTTCTAGTTCTATGGGCAAAACTCAAATGTGCTTTTAGTAGATCAATATAGATCGGAATTTATTGAGATTTTCAAATCTTCAAGACTAAAGATTTTGTTTTAATTATCAATATATGAAGGATATACAATATAATAGAAGTTTCAAGAGATAAGATTTATGTAGTACTAGGTTGTAAATGAAGATTTTAAGGAACATTTCTCTTTATAAAGCTAAAATAGAATATTTTCAAATAATTTTACTTATAAGGTCTAGTTTCATCTTTTTAAGATATTTATAGCACAATCTTCAATTTTTCACATTTAGGGGATTTGATATATACACATGTTACATATTACTCCCCCTTAATGTGAGACGCACTTGAAAGAACGAAAACCACATAAAATCCAAATTGCAACCAAAAGAATTTCATTTATGCCACATTAGAGATATCAATGACATTTAACTCATTTCTCAATTTGCAAAATCTAGCCTCATCTAAGGGTTTGGTGAGTATATCCGCTAGTTGATTTTCGGTTCGAATATGACTAATCTCAATATCTCCTTTGCCAACATGATCTCTCAAGAAATGATGGCGAATATCTATATGTTTGGTTCTTGAGTGTTGAACGGGATTATTGGCTATTTTAACTGCGCTTTCATTATCACACAAGAGAGGCACCTTTTTAAAATTTATTCCATAATCCATTAGAGTTTGCCTCATCCATAACAATTGGCGCAACAACTACCGGCGGATATATATTAAACGGAGGTGGATAAGGCTACGGAGTTTTGTTTCTTGGAGAACCATGAAACTAGGGATCTACCTAGCAATTGACAACTCCCGGAGGTGCTTTTTCTATCCACTTTACAACCCGCATAATCCGAATCCGAATATCCAATTAAATCAAATTTTGCACCTTTAGGATACCATAACCCTATGTTTGAGGAATGTTTTAAATATCTTAGAATTCTCTTTACGGCAACTAAATGATATTCTTTGGGAGAAGCTTGAAAGCGAGCACACATGCAAACACTAAACATAATGTCGGGCCTAGATGCGGTAAGGTAAAGCAAACTACCAATCATGGACCTATAAAGCTTTAAATCTACCGGTTTACCTCCCTCGTTTAAGTCGAGATGCCCGTTTGACGCCATTGGAGTCTTGATCGGCTTTGCGTCCTCCATGCCAAACCTTTTGAGTAGATCCTTCGTATACTTGGTTTGACTCACGAACGTCCCATTCTTGAGTTGTTTGATTTGAAGTCCAAGGAAGAAACTCAACTCCCCGATCATCGACATTTCGAACTCCCTAGACATCATGTCACCAAATTCTTTACAAAAATCTTCATTAGTAGAACCAAAAATGATATCATCAACATATATTTGACATACAAAGAATTCATCATCAATTATTTTTGTAAAGAGCGTTGTATCAACCTTCCCAATTTTGAAACTCTTTGAGAGTAGAAAATCTCTAAGTCGCTCATACCATGCTCTAGGAGCTTGTTTGAGTCCATATAAGCCTTAGAGAGTTTGTACACATGATTAGGATATTTGGAATTTTCAAACCGGAGGTTGTTCTACAAATACCAATTCGGATATTTGTCCATTTAAAAATGCACTCTTTACATCCATTTGAAATAGTTTTATGTCAAAACTTGATGCAAATCACGAGCAAGATTCTAATAGCTTCTAGTCTAGCCACGGTGCAAAAGTCTCACCGAAATCTAATCCTTCAACTTGAGTGAAACCTTGCGCCACTAATCTAGCTTTATTTCTAACTACAATACCATTCTCATCTTGTTTATTTCGAAAGACCCATTTTGTGCCAATTACATTATGTTCTTTAGGTCTCTCTACTAAAGTCCATACATCATTACGAGCAAAGTTATTCAATTCTTCATGCATAGCATTTACCCAATCCGGATCAACTAATGCTTCATCTACGTGAGTTGGTTCAAATGAAGATACAAATGAGTAATGCTCACAAAAGGAAGCAACACGGGATCGAGTTTGAACACCCTTACTCACGTCACCCAATATTTGGTCTATTGGGTGATCCTTGGAGAGACCGTGATGAATCCTTTGAGGCAACGGTTGAATTTGTTGCTCGTCATTCTTGTCATCCTCATCATTTGTTCGAACTTGACTTGGTGTAGCGGAAGTTGAAGGTTCAACTTGAGTAGATGAAGGTTGATCTTGCTTGTCCACTTCCGGCTTCACATCTCCAATTGTCATATTTTTCATTGCTTCTCTTAGGCCTTCCTCACCTACATCATCCAAATTTTCTTGCTCTTCTTGAGAGCCGTTAGTTTCATCAAATTCAACATCACACGTTTCCTCTACAAATCCTTTGTTTTTATTAAAAACTCGATAAGCTTTGCTATTTGAAGAATATCCTAATAAAAACCCTTCATCACAACGACTTTGAAACTTGGAAAGCCGAACACCCTTTTTCAAGATGTAGCATTTGCAACCAAATACTCGAAAGTAAGAAATGTTGGCCTTCTTCCAACAAGAAGCTCATAAGAGGTCTTTTTCAAGAGTCGATGCAAATAGAGTCTATTTGTAGCATGGCAAGCGGTATTAATGGCTTCCGCCCAAAAACTATCGGACGTACCATACTCATCTAACATTGTTCTTGCCATTTCAATTAATGTACGATTTTTCCGTTCCACAACTCCATTTTGTTCCGGAGTATAGGTTGCGGAAAGTTCGTGCTTTATTCCGATTTCATCACAATAATCTTCAATTCTTGTATTTTTGAACTCGGAACCATTATCACTACGAATTTTCTTTATTATAAAATCAAATTCGTTTTGAGCCCTTTTTGCAAATCTTTTGAAAATACTTGAGGTTTCGGATTTATCGTCTAAAAAGAAAACCCATGTATATCTAGAATAATCATCAACAACGACTAAACAATAAGAATTACCCCCAATACTTTTATAAGTTGTTAGACTAAACAAATCCATGTGCAAGAGTTCTAGAGGTCTAGATGTAGACATTATGCTTTTTGAAGGATGAGAACTAGCGACTTGTTTACCGGCTTGACAAGCACTACAAAGTCGATTTTTCTCAAACTTCACATCTTTCAAGCCCACAACTAAATCATTTTTAAATAACTTTTTAAGTTGAATCATTCCAACATGAGCAAGTCTTCTATGCCATAACCATCCTAAAGAGGTTTTTGCCATTAAACAAGTTTGAAGACATGAGTCATTTGAAGTGAAATCAACTAAATATAAATTTCCGAATCTAAATCCTTTAAACACAAGCGAATTATCATTTTCTTTTGTAATAACTACATCATTTTTAGAGAATGTGCAAATAAGATCAAGATCACAAATTTGAGCGACGGATAGCAAATTGAAATTTAATGTTTCAACTAAGGAGACATTTGAAATGGAAAGATCATTTGATATAGCAATTTTACCTAAGCCCAATACCTTTCCTTTGCTATTATCACCAAATGTGATCTTGTCGTTTTGTCCATTTCCCGAATCAAAAGTGGTGAACATCTTCCGGTCACGGTCATGTGTTGGGTGCATCCACTATCCAACACCCAATGTCAATCCACCGGTTTTGTAGTTCACCTACAAAAGAAGATCAAACCTTTTTAGGTACCCAAATTTGTTTGGGTCCTTGGAGGTTAGTGACCAAGGTTTTGGGAACCCAAACGGCTTTCTTTCTTTGGCCAATTATTGGGGTCCCAACAAACTTAGCAAAAATTTTACCATTTCTATCTCTTTTAAGCACATAACATGAATCATGAACATTTTCCTTAGAAGATTTACTCAAATTACAATCATTCGCTAGATGTCCTATCTCATGGCATTTATAGCAAAATTTACCATTTGATTTAACAAAACGAGGAGCCTTGTTATTTATTTTCTTGTTCTTTTAGGAATATAACCTAAACCTTCTTTATTATATGAGCATCTTTGACTACCTAAAATCTTATTTAAGGTGTCCTTACCCTTAAAGCATCTATCCAAACTTTGACTTAATTTATTCACTTGCTTCTTAAGTTCATCATTCTCAACAATTAAATTTTCATGACATGAACTACCGCTAGAACATGATAAATCAACTAAATCACAACATGAAGTAGATATGCTTGATTTTTCTACATGAGATGAGGTATTTGCTAGTCTAGGCATGTCATTTATAATATCACACTCGATACCAATATCATTTGTTAATTTTGAATTATTCTTGACAAGTAGAATTTCATGATCTTCCTTTAGCTCATCATATGAATTTTTTAGAGTTAGGAATTCTTTCTTTAAAACCTTAAATTTTGATTTTTCTTTGCCAAGATATTCATTTAATTCTTCTAGCATGTCCATTAACTCATCATATGATGGCTCATTATCTTCATTGGAATTTACCTTGGTTTCTCCTCTAGCCATAAGGCATAAAGGAGTGACGAAAGGCGATGAAGCCTCCTTGATGGCGACAAGCAAGACCCTTCTTCTTGAAGGAGTCTCCTCTTCGGATGAGTCGGAATCCGAATACTCTTCTTCGGAATCCCACTCTCCTATATGAGCTTCACCCTTGCCATCCTTTTGGAATTTCTTGAAGAGCTTCTTCTTCTTGAGTGATCTATCCTTGTCATCATTCTTCTTCTTCGGGCAATGTGAGGCGATGTGCCCCTTCTCATCACATTCATAGCACCGGATATTCGCATATCGGTTGGTGCTAGAAGATTGTCCTTTCTTGTACTTTTGCGGACCGCTAAAGCTCGATCGCCTTCTCATAAATTTCTTCATCCTTCTCACGAGGAGTGCCATTTCCTCCTCGGTGTCCTCATCTTCGGAGTCCTCATCACTTGACTCCACCTTGGCCTTGAAGGCGATGTTTTTCTTCTTCGTTGAGCTTTGTTCTAACAATTCTTCCTTGTCTTTCTTGTAGAGTTCATTTGTGATGAGATTGCCGAGAAGTCCGGTGGGTGTCATCCTTGGCAACTCCGGTGAGTTGAGAAATAATGTCACCAAGGTATCATACTTCTCCGGAAGGGCCCTAAGCATCTTCCTAACAACATCAACATCACTCAAGGTGGAACCAAGTCCCTTGAGCTCATTAACAATGTTATTTAATCGAGAATACATTTCATTTATACTTTCATGAGGCAACATAATAAAACTTTCATACTTTACTCTAAGCATATGCAATTTAGCTTCCTTAATCAGGATGTTCCTTCATGAATTTCCGATAACGTGTTCCAAATTTCATGTGCGGTTTCTAAATTACTAATGCGATTGAATTCATCCGCATTTAATGCACCAAAGATAGCATTCATAGCTTGAGCATTTAAATGAATATATCTTTCTTGTTGTTCCGGGGTTACGGTGGCATCACCGGTCACAATGTATCCCTCATTAACGATTCTCCAAATATTTGGGTTCATGGCTTTGAGATAAACGGTCATACGAATTTTCCAATAAGCATAATTTGTTCCATCGAAAATGGAGCTTTACCTATCGACACCCCGTCACTAGCCATCCTTACTCTTAGGCGGTAAAGCCCTAAATAAGAGTCCTTGCTCTGATACCACTTGTAGGATCAAGGATACCGACTAGAGGGGGGGTGAATAGGAGGTTTTATAATTTTCTAAGCTAAATTTCACTTTTGGTTAATCCTTAGCACAATTTACAATTCTAGCAATGTCAAAGCCTAGCAATTTTAATGATCACCGAAAATCTTATACTTAAACTACTTCAAGTACCAATAATAATGCAAGTGCAAGTAATGAAGCAAATTCAATAATGATCAAGTGCTAGAAATGAAATAGTAGTAGAAACAATGCAAACCACACAAAGATGAACTCGTGAATTTTATCCCGTGGTCTCGGAGACTTGCCGGTCTCCCCTACTCCACATTGAGGTGACTTGAATCACTTCAAGCCGGCTCCACTCGCTTGAGCCTTCCCCGATCACTATTGATAGCTCTTCCCCGCTCCGGGTAGGCGAGCCGTGCCTTCAACGATTGGGCCTTCTCACAACCTTCTTTGAGAAGATCACCAATCCCGATCGCCTCAAGCCGTCTAGGAGGCGGCAACCTCCAAAGTAATAAGCTTCGGCGCTTGCTTGAGGTTGAACTTGAGTGTCTAAGGCTCAAACAATGAATGCTCACTCAATTTTGCTTCTACACCTCTCAAATGTGTGAAACTAGTGCTCAAGGTGTTTGGAGGACTTGCAATAACTCAAGTGTATTCAATGAGGTCAAGAAGAACCCCTCACACTGCAGCAAGGGGGTATTTATAGCCTCCACCAACCAAAACTAGCCGTTTGGAATTTTTACAGATTTAGCCGAGACGATCGGTCCAACCGGACTCCAGCCGGTCCGACCGATCCTCACGGTCCAACGGTCGGAACAGTTCATTTAATGCGTGAATAGTTACCGTTGGACAAAGACCGGTACGACCGCCAGGGAAACGGTTGCACCGGACAAGAAGAATTAGGTTTTAACCCTTCTCTGGAAAAAACGCGCCGATGGATAAGCGGTGGCACCGGCCGTCCGGTCACACCGCGCCTCGCCCGGTCGCACCGCTCAGCCAAAACCAGCGCAACTCCGAAAAACATGCTCTGGATTTTACACGCCGCACGGGGGCCGGTGGCACCGCCCGGCCGGTCCGACCGGACCGGCGCGTCGACCGCCCAGCCTGGCCCGATCATGGCGCGCCCACATACAGCCGGTCCGACCGGACTTTACTGTGATCACACCGCCCAGCTAACCTAGGGCGGTCCGACCGGTGGCCCATGGTCCGACCGCCCGTCACACAAGCCGCTAAGCAGTTTGAGAGGAAATCCAAAAGGAGCAGCAGGCAATCGGTCCAACCGACCAAAGCAACATTTGACAGACTGAAAACTATTTCTTTTAGAGTAATTTGTGTAAGTGCCTAACCAATGTAATTTTGAGCCTTGACACTCTATTTTCAACCTTAAACACAACGACAAGAGCCCTCTTAATAGTACGGCACTAAAACTAAAATTCGATCTTTTCTTCAACCTCATCGAGATCGGTAAAGCGCAAAGAATACTTCTAAACTTTTATACCTTTGTTTCTTTTGCTTTTCTTGATGCATGCTCCACTTTTTGTATTGATATCATCCGACATCTTCTGAAACATATATTTTCCTGTTTTCAACTCACTTACAAACAACATTAGTCTTTTAACCTCGATTGTCATTAATTACCAAAACCTAAACCACATGGGGGCCTAGATGCTTTCACAGACCTTCAAAATGTCGCTCCATTCTTCGGACCTCTACCAAGTACGCCGCCATGGTGGGGTCGGAACACTGGAACTCCTTCCGTGCTTGATTGATGACCAGCAGGGAGTCACCTTTAACTTGAAGACGCCGAATGCCCAGCGCTGAGGCGATGCGCAACCCTGCCAGTAGACCTTCATACTCAGCAATATTGTTCGTAGCCTTGAAGTCAAGGGTGACCACGTACTGGAGGGTGTCACCGGTCGGGGAGACCAGGACAACTCCAGCCCCCGCGCCTTCCAGCCTGAAGGATCCATCAAAGAATAACGTCGTGGGGAAGGTGCGGCGCTTCTTCGACCGAGAGTGGCGGGAGTCCACTCGACGACGAACTCCGCCAACTTTTGACTCTTGATAGCGGTGCGGGGCGTAAATTTGATGTTGAATTCCCCCAGCTCTACCGACCATTTGGCAATTCGCCCCTCTGCTTCACGGTTATGGAGGATCTCACGCAGAGGGTAGGCTGTGACCACGGTAATTTCCCGTCCTTGGAAATAATGCCGCAGCTTCCTGGACGCCACCAGGACTGCGTACAACATCTTTTGAGCCTGCGGGTACCGGGTCTCTACTTCATGCAACACTTCTTCGATGTAGTAAACGCCTTTGGACACCTTCCTCTTCGCAACCAAGCATCGCGCTCACCACCTCGGGGTGGCGGCGATGTCTGAGCAATGACTTCGCCCAAGACCGGGGAGAGGAGAGGTACCGCTTCAAATCTTCAAATGCCTTCTGCGCCTCATCCGTCCACTCGAAGTGGTTAGTCTTTTTCAGCAGCTTGAACAGAGGCAGGCTTTTTTCTCCTAAGCGGGCAATAAATCGCCCCAGGGAGGCCAGGCGACCAGCCAGGCACTGGACTTGCTTGAGTCGCGCCGGTGGCTTCATGTGCTCGATGGCCGCTATCTTGTCGGGTTAGCCTCAATGCCCTACTGACACCAGAAACCCAAGCGGCTTGCGGAGGGCACGCCGAACACGCACTTCTCAGGATTAAGCTTCAAGCAATTCTTTGGAGGTTAGCAAAGGTTTCCTCCAGGTCTTGGATTAGCTCTTCACCCCTTTTGGTCTTCACAACTAAATCATCAACATAAACTTCCAGATTTCGCCCATTTGGCGAAAGTGATATGCATGGCGCCTGGTAAGTTGAGCGGCATTCTTTAAACCAAAAGCCATCCTTACATAACAATATACACGGTAAGTTACAAAAGCGGTCTTCTCTTAGTCCTCAAGTGCCATGCTAATCTGGTGGTACCGGAGTATCGTCCGAGAAGCCACAAGACTCACACCGGCCGTGGAGTCAACAATGAGGTCGACTCGGCGGCAGGAGTACTGGATCCTTGAGGCGAGGCCTTGTTGAGGTCGGTGAAGTCGACACATCACGCCATTTCGTTGGATTTCTTAACGAGCACGGGGTTGGCAAGCCACTCGGGATGAAGACTTCGATTATCCCGGCTCGAAGCTTCTCTACCTCTTCCCGAATGGCTTCTTGGCGCTCGGCGCTGCCTCCGGACCTTCGCCGGACCGGACGCGCCTCGAGGCGTTGTTAAAGCGGTGCTCGATCACCTCCCTAAGGACCCGGTCATGTCGAGGCGGTTGCGGCGAACACGTGCGCATTTGGCCGGAGGAAGGTGACGTAGCGTCTTTCCTATTGGCGAGGTTGGCGCCAATATTGACGGTCCTCTGGGCTCGCCCCACTCGGCGACCACCTTGACCTCACCGTGAGCAGGTGAAGCTGGTCCGGGCTGAGGGCTCCAGAGATGTGGTATCTGGGTACGTGGCAGTGACACCGGCCAGTCTGTGCGACCTGAAAGCAATAGGCCTCGGCCATATCCACCTCGATCGCAATGGGACCGGCGGGCCCGCATCTTCACCACCATGTACGCGTAGTGGGTGGCCGCCATGAATGAGCCAGCGGCGGCGAGCGAAAGGGCATTGTAGGGAGGTCGAAGTCGGCGACTCGAAATCTACCAACTCGGTGCGGTAGTTGTCTCTCTCCCGAAGGTGACGGGAGGCGACCACGACCAAGGGCATCAATCCACCTCTGGGGCTACCCGAAGAAGGGCGGTGGCGCAGTCCGGCCGTGGGATTTGAGTGCCAAGAATGCCGAGGAGGACAGAGGTTGATAGAACTTCCTCCGTCCACTCAAAGACGCGCTTAACCCGACGCGTTTGGACGATGGCGACACTACGACCGGGAGATGTCCCAGGCCGTTGGCGCCCTCGGGATGGTCAGCCTGACTGAAGGTGAGTGTTTGCTCAGACCACTTCAGCATCCGACCCGTCCCCGAGCTCGAGGCGGTGGCGCAGACTTCCCTCTTCACCGTTTATGGCGGCGTTGAGAGGAAGGTGGACGAACCACCATGGATGTAGGCCACCACGTGATCCGCCTGCTGGAAAGCCAGCGGAGCGGGGTCTTCGTCTTGATCGTCATCGGGGCGGCGTCCCTTGAGCCGCTTCTCCACCATCCTGCCCACGACCCGGCGGCTTGTCGGTCGTGGGTATTGGTCCGATGAATAGGGCAATAGGGCTCGCCCTCCTTTTGGTCGCGACGGTCGTCTCCACGATCCGCGACGGTCTCATCGCGGCCGATCGCGGCGATCGTCACGTCGATCCACGGCGGTCGTCGCGCGCTGCGGCTCATCGTCTTGCGACGCGGCGGTTGCGCTTCCGTGGCGCGAGTATTCTTCCTCGTCTTGGCTCGCTGCAGGACTGCTGGTTTTCGCTTCGCGCTTCAGCGCCTTCTGCTGCCTGACGGCGGAACCTTCGAGGTCCGGCCTCGTCCTTGCCTTTAGCCACCCTTGGGGCAGCGCTGGCCCTTTGCTTCGCGGCGCGCAAGACACTTATGTGCGAGGGAGAAAAGCTCGGAAGTGGAGCCGATGGTACGGGTGGCCATCTTCTCCTTCATCTTGCGGTCGCGTACGCCTCTCCGGAAGGCGATGACGACCGACTGTTCGGAGATGTGGGGGATCGTATTGCGGCAGTGGCAAAACCGCCGAATGAAGTCGCGCAGCGACTCCCCCTTCTCTTGTTCCAGGGCGTGGAGGTCATCTTCCACACCGGGCTGCGCGAAGGAGCCCTGAAAATTAGCGACGAAGATGTCGCACAACATTCCCCACGAGTGCAGAACCCTCGGGAGATTTAGCTGACGAGGAGGCGTGAGCCCGTCAAGGCGGTTGGGAGGTAGTTGGCCATGACCTTTTCAGATCCGCCAGCTGCCCGCACCATCGTTGTGTAGATTTGGAGGAACTCCTCCGGGTTGGTGGTGCCGTCATATTTCTCTATGGCCGCCGGGCGGAACCTTTCCGGCCAGGCCACGCGGCGCAGCCGCCGGGAGAAGGCCTGGCACCCGACGCCGTAGAGGGAGCCGAGCCGCTCATCAGAAGCCCGGTCCAGAGACCGTGCATGGGAGCGCGAGGCCCGGCTCGTCGTAGAACCGGAGGAGTGGACCTCCTCCCGGTCCTGCGGGTGAGAGCCATGAGGGGGACCCTCACTATCAGCCGCCACCTGCTTACCATGGCGGCGTTCCTGGTCTGCGTGGCGTGGGAGGCGGCCACGGAGGTCGTCACCGCGCTGCCGGCGGCTCTCATCAAGGTGAGAGCGGAGGTCCCCACGGTTCCTCGATGAATCGGGACCAGGATTGCGCGCCTTCTCGGACCACGCCCCCGGTCGGCCTTTGTTGTTGGGGCATTGAGCACTGGAGCGCCTGCAGCGCCTTTAGGCGTCAAGGCACGATCGTACTGACTGGCCGGGAAGCCCTACCGGAGTTGGGCGCATCCACGAGGCGGCAATGACGCTGCAGCCACGGAGTGGGCTGAGAATCTCCGCGAACTCCACGGAGGGTGGTCGAAAAGCACGAGCAGCGTGCAAGTTTTGGGCAAGGGTGGCCGCCTCCATGGCTAGCCTGCGACGCACGGGCTGCTCCACCGCTCGGGAACAGCAGGCGCCATCTTGGCGGAGAAAGGCGGTTTCTCGGCCGACGGCCGGAGGCGCTTGGTCATCGCCGCCCGTGATATCTGGCGCGCCCTGGCGTATTCCACAGACAGGCCGGAGGATGCTGAGCCGGGTTTAGTTCGAAGGAGGCGTCTTGGCGGTGGCTAAACCTAGAGGCGAAAAACCTAGGGACTCTCTGCGCGACGGATTCCGGCGTCTATGAACCGCAGATGACACAGAGGTTTTACCCAGGTTCAGGCCCCCTTTGCCTTGGGTAATAGCCTTACTTCCTGTTAGATTGTTTTGAGAGTGTCTGAGGCTAATACAAAGTTCCCGGGTTACAGGCTCTTTCCTTAGACTATATTGCTTGTTCTTCTCTTCTTCCTTCGACCGATCCCCTTTTCCCCATGCACCCGGAGACCCTTATATAGGCCAGGCTAACGGGGGTGGGAAAAAGGGGGTCATCATGCTTATCTTCACACATTTAATACGCCTTCCTGTGCTGTCCCGTTCCTCCAGCCTCATTAAATGCCGACGCATGGCTTCGCCCGGTCCGCTTGTGATGTGACCCTTTCTTGACAGGTTGGTGAGAGGCGTCAGAGGAATGGGCTTGTTGCAGAAACCCTTGCAGTTGTCAGGCCTGACACCACTGTCCGGCCGCCCAGAACGGTACGACAGGGATAGGAGCCTTCGAGGCGAAGCCACCTTGCACCACCTTTTTGCCTTGCGGCGCGGTGAGCAGGGCGTGCACGCCCACCTACTCGCCGGGCAACACGTGGGTGACCGGCGGCGGCGGGCGCTCGCCCCGCTCACCGGTGCCACGTGGGTGACCGCCGGGCAACAGGCGCCTCGCCACTGCTGGCTGGTGCCACGTGGGTCGATCGCCGGGCGGCAGGCGTCTCGCCCACTGCCGCCGGTGCCACGTGGGACTGACGGCGAAGCGGCGGCGTCTCGCCCCACTGCCGCCGGTGCCACGTGGATCGATCCGCCGGGAGCGGGCGTCTCGCCCACTGCTCGCGCCGGTGCCACGCGGACTGACACGTTGACCGCTTTGTTGACTACTTTTGTGCGGCGGAGAGGGCACCCCAACGCAGAAATCTGTTGACAGATACCAAACAGACACCGAACCTTAATTACTATACCTAACTGCACAATCCGAGACTTATATGGAAATAACAAGCGAATTGGAGATTGACTCGAAACACCATGAACTTCCGACTAGCAACCCAACCGGCGCTCCCAATTGACATCAAACATTACTTTGAACAACAAGATTAATTCAACAAGCGGCGCGGCGACCTCTGATGGTGGCGTGGCAAGGAGAGCGAACCGGGCAAGGAGTGGGGTGACCTCTGGGCAGTCTTGCCCGGAGAGGTAGGCGGGTTCGCACGATCGATTGGGATCGGGGCGCGAGGATCGGAGGCCGCATGGCGACGCAGGATAGCCCAAGATGGCGCGATCGATTGGGAACGGGTTAAGCGGAGCATCTGGCGCCCGTTCGATATCAGCGTGGGAGAAGCAGCGCAACAATCTCCGCCGTTGGGCTTTCAGATCGCCGGTGGAAAGCTCAAAACCATCATATTGTGCTCTCAAGAGCACAATAGCTTTTTCTCTCTCTCTCTCTCTCTCTCTCTATATATATATATATATATATACACTACTTCTAATTACGAGTTGGTAGCGATGGTCCATACTCCCTTCTGCCATTCATGAAACCGTCATTGTCTCGATCTTCTATACATTGGTGAACGGAAAAAGTTTTAATTTGGTTGGATATACATGCATGCGTGATCTGCGGCGTATCAAACTCTTATCTCAATCAGTCGATTCTATCTCCAAATACTGTACAGCAGATTCTTTTTCCATATATTGCACGCTTATAGCTTCTGAGTTACCATGTGTCTTTGAGTTGCCATATGCATCCTTTCCATTAAATATTTACTTGCATGTGTAGATAAGATCATCTTTTCTTTTTATCTAATCACGAATGGACTTGATTCCGGCCGACCAGCAGTACACGCATGACTATGCATGACACGATTAGATAAGTTCATTATCTCTATCCCTACTAATTCTAATTAGGAGCTGGTGGTGGTACGCCCGTTCTCCACCTCCACCCTGACACATGTGTGCACCCGCGTGGCTGAGTGGGAAGCAGACAGTGGTCACTCTAGTAAATTGGATTGGATCATCCCGTCGTAGGAGGTAAATAAATATCCATGACTCATTTATTGCTTTCCTTTCTCCAATTGATCTAGCATTCGAATCGGCGGCGATTGCTCCTGGTGCTTTTTGGATTGAATTGATTGATTCCCTTTCGAATGAAATAGAGTTCCGATTCATAGAGTAGGGTCTCTTCTCGCCTCTTTTCCTTTTGTTGCCTTCCTTATTCGACGATTTCTTAATCTAGATTCCATAGATATCTCCTCGTTTGCTGAATCTATATAACCCCACCGCTTCTTGCTTCTCCTGCAGATGTGTTGAGCTTATCTGTGTCCTTGATCTTCTGACCCCCCTTGAATCCGGTTCCAAAGATCACTATATCGCTCTTTATCGGTGAAGATTCGCCTTCGACAAGCACACCTTCCTTGCAGAAGGTAAATGTCTTTGACTTATTCAAAACAATGCTGTCTTCTTTGAGTCGCTTGTAGTGATCCTTCGGTGTAATGGGAATCAAGCATGCCATTAATGCCTTAAACAGGCTATTGTCAGGCACCATATCATATGCTTCTTCATTGGAATGGAGTAGTAGCTCTTAGCAAACCTTGAAAATAGCCATCTCTACTCTTATACAAGGGTGAATCTAGGGGGGGCTCCATTAGGCTCGAGTCCACCTTTCATAAGCGCTGGTAATGCCTCCGTCCCACCCTCATCGCTGGTGGCCTCAGCGGCTGTCTCCATGAGTGGCTGTTGGGCAAGCTGTAGAAAATAGAGGAAGAAAAAAGAGGGAAGCTGGTTCATGGGTCCAAACCCGTAAAGCCCACTTGCGGCCTCACTAACTCACATTCATCACACCAAACAATAGGTGCAGATGACACATTCCCCATTCAGCCATCCCCAATCCAATTGGAAACTTAGAAGAACAGAGGAGGCAATGAGTGCACCCGATGGCAAGTGAGGGGATGACCAGAGAAGTTGCTGGTCTGGTACAGGCACACGGGGCGGAGGCGGTGGAGCTGGGTTAACGGCTGTAGGGGAGCAAGATCATGGGGAGGAGGCAGCAGAGCCAGGCCACCAGGCGTGAGCCGTGGTCTATGGGGGTGCAAGGCCTTGGGGCAGAAGTGGCAGAGCAAGGTTGTGGTGCGGACACGGCGGATCCATGCCGCCGACGATCGACAACGACGATGGGGAACCAGGGCACGAGCGCAGGGAGATTCAGGCCACTGGTCGTCATGGAGCCAAGCCATGGTGGGGGATGGCTGGATCAGATCTGCTCCTGCTCGGTAGCTTAGTCGAGACCGGCCGACGACTTGAGTCTTTGATTCTTGAGAGAAATAAGGAGCTGGCCAGCCAAAGGGAAATATTGTATATACTAGATGCATGGTTGTGGCGCACACGCCATTCGCAACATGTCCACGCATTAATAGAGTAATTTTCGAGGGCCTTTCCAAAATTTCAAAAAATTTCAGGTGTTTTTTAAAAAAAATCTTGCAAAACCTAGATTATCTGGGTGTCTTTTCGGGAAAAAGGGATCTATACACAATTTTTCAAATTTTTGTGCGCCTTTTCATTTTTTGGCTAATTTTTCGGGTATCTTTTTATCTTTTTTGGTCTTCAAGGGGAAAAGGGAACTATATGTAATTTTCAAAATTTTTGTGGCCTTTTCCCATAAAAAGGCAAATTTTAGATTTTTGGGGGCCTTTTATGTATTTCTAAAAATTTTTGGGGGCCTTTTACAAAAAGGCAAACTCCGGATTTTTGTGGGGCCCGTACGTAATTTGAAAAATAGGGGGCCTATTGCCAAAAAGAGGACCTGCACATAATTTTAAAAAAATTTGGCGGCCTTTTCCCAGAAAGTGTTTTTTAGGGTCCTGTACATATTTTTTAAAATTTTGTGGGTCTTTTGCCAAAAAAGGGATCTACATGTAATTTTTAAAAATTTGGGGGCCTTTTCATAAAAAAAGGGAATTATGGGGATCTATGCTTAATTTCAAAAATTTTTGAGGACCTTTCCGCAAAAAAAAATATTGCCCTATGCACGGCCGTGACATGTCGTGTGGAAAAATTCGCTCGGTCGTGTGCTCAGCCGGGGCTTGAACCCGTGTCCCCGTGCTCGCTCGGAAAGGTCGTTCCACCATGCTACGGCGCGTTAGCGACCAAACGGCGTAGACAAAATTCTTGAACTGTCCAATAGTGGGCACAAACAGGCAATGTGGTGCATGACGGAGCGGCCATGTCAGCCTGAAATTGGCGTGGCGTGCTCGGAGGCCGGGAATCCTTGCGGGTTTAATGTATGTAGTATACTAATTTAATATAATATATAATATACAATTATACATATAATGATACAAATATGCTATTGCAAGAGGTATAAATATATTTTTATTTTTCTTTGTTTACCGATTTACTCTGAACTATGTAGCATATAAGTATATACTATTAATATATACAGATATACTCTGTAATAATGACATATATAATGGACACGACTATTGCACTTCTAGATGCTGGATAGCGATAGTGCGTGACCCTCTCTCCCTCACCATCGGCAGCCCGCTTCTCCATCTCCTTTTTCTGCCACATGTCGCTTCTTTTTTGCCGACTGCCACAAGCGCTTCCTCTCCTATTCTCCTTCATATCCAATGCTCCTATACCACCATTGCCGCCGCTCTACTTCTTCATGAGCTCCGCCCACCTCCAGCCCCTCCCCTCCCCCACCTCCACCACTAGCGACTGGCGGTTGTCGCTGTCATTTGAGAAAAAGCATGCGGTGGGAGCTCATTCGTCATTAGCGTTGCCAGAGAAGAAGCTTGTGGCGGGAGCCTGGTCACCGTCACCCGACGGGAGCTCATTTGCCGTTGTTGGGGTACTCGCATCGTGTCATCCATCCTTGGATCCGAGCTCAGTGTCTTCTGAGCCCACCCTCTATTTTTATCTTGGCTTCATCATTGCTCATAAACAAACAAGAAAACATGCATGGATTTAGTTTGAAACAAAAAGCATATAAATTAATTCTAATAAAAGTAACACGTTGCGCTGCATTACCAGTGGAGTCAAGATGGCGGCCAAGAGGCTGAGGAGGAACCTTCACCAGGCTTGTGAATAAGGAGTTCAGAGAAGCGCTTTAGAGTTTAGATACAGCTTTGATATGTGGACACCCCAAGCAAAGTAGTCTGGTATGATCCAGTTCTTTGTTCGGACTACCATTGTACATGGATGCTCTGTACCTAAAGGAGCAACAAAATTAATAAAAAAGGAGAATATTCTTAAGTTTTCATCCAGACAATTGTGGAAAAAAAATGCAGACAACGTAGTCCAACTGATAACGTACCGAACTTATTCACATGTGAAACAAAATGGCAGTAGTCTACAAGGTCGACCATGCGACATCTTTGCTTTTGCACAAGAGAAAAATGAAATGAAATTTTAATTGAAGGAAATGAAATGGCTTGTATGTTTTACCATTTACTTCTGCACATTCAGCAGCAATATCAAGTGCTGATTTCAGGTAGCCAATGACGGTGACACGCTTGCCCCTGATCATCTCCTTAGCTTTCTCGCTGCCCATTTTTTAGTAGTCCATTGAGTGCGTCACCTGCCCATCAAATGCTTCTGGACCTTTGTCTGGAGGGAATGTGGGTATGTTGGGCACGCCACTGAACCTCCCAATGCAAAGAACCACAAAGTCTGCCTTGTGTGTCTGGAGAAGGAATAAAAATGTCTTCGAATTATAGGAACAACCCGATTTAAATTGTCTTCGTGATTTGATTTGCTTGCAACGTAAAATTTTACAATATTGTATCCCTTGGTGTAGTATGTCAAAACCCAAGTATTTCATTCGCGATTAGGATTACAATTTTCAACCAAACACAACCTTAATGGTACGTTTAAATAGAGGAATTTAGTGGGTCTAGTCATCTCGTTGATTTGAACCCATGTAGTGCCAAAAGAATCATTCTACTTTACAAGTTATGACATGTGGTAGTGTGAGAGCCAAAATCAACATAGTTTAACTAGAGAAGATTTTCTGCTCTATTATTGGAGGTTGGAAGACCCATTCAATCTTCCACTGTGCCATTTCTCCTCTTACTAAGCGGAGGGCAGCTGTAATGGAGCATTGCATCACCCCCTCTCCTGATAGGAGCCTTCGCCTTCGGTGTTTCATTGATCTGCGCAGACCGTGAGCTCACCGACATCTTGGGCTCCTCCCGGTGAACATCTGAAGATGGCAATGTGGGTGCTTGATCAAATGATATCCTGTACAGTGTTAGCAGGTACTGCTCCAAGTGCTTGATCTCTAGCTCCAGTGTGGCAACCTCCCTTATCAGTTGATTAGCGGGCTGAAAAATCAGTATGATCTGATGAACATACTATTCATGAATGGATCGAATTAAACGAAAGATATTCAGGCAAAGGTATTACCTTCAGCATCGGGCTTTCATTCGAGACAGTAACTGGAGCAGGATTAGGCCCCAATGCTTTCTCCAGAGCGCCGCGCACCAGCTGCTGATCCTTGAGGTGCCTCTCCAGTTGCAGAATCTGCATCAGAGCATCACATTAGACCAAAATTCTGGGAATTGAGCACCCAAGATAGAAACTTATTATAATCCTTATAAGATTTAGGCTTTGATTTCTTCTGTGAGCTAAATACAGGCTGACCCGTAAAAGTACTAGAAGAACTGTTCTAAATGCGAGTACAACAATAACGAGCTCAATGAAGAACAGCAAATTTCCTGTACTTGCCTCTTTTCTCAAGGTGTTTTGTGCCTCACTCCTGGACAGAGATGGAGCTCCCAATGATGCAAATGAGCAGCAGAATGGTGCCTTCAGAAGACGGAAGCAACACTAGACTCCAAGAAGCCTTGCTCTGTACATAGCCACCAGTGCCGATGTGCCATCCACCACCACCACCAACTTCTCAGGTCAGTCTTGAACTGCAGAAACCCCCAACGAATCGCACACAACTACAGATAACCTCTTACAGCCCGTTCACGGCGGAGGAGGACGCCACCATCCTGCGGGCGCACGCACGGCTCGGCAATCGCTGGGCCGCCATCGCTCGGCTGCTGCCCGGGCGCACCGACAACGCCGTCAAGAACCACTGGAACTCATCGCTTAAGCGCAAGCTCGCCACCGCCACGGCTGATGCGGTGGCCGCGACGGAGGCTGGCGACGCCGATCGGCCATGCAAGTGCGCGAGCCCCGGCCCGGGGAGCCCGACGGGATTGGACCGCAGCGAGCTCAGCCACGGCGGCGGGCAGGTCTTCCGGCCTGTCCCACGGGCCGGCGGGTTCGACGCCATCAGCGCGGACGCTAGGTCGCCCCCGCCGCGGCGAGACGAGGACCCGGCTCACCTCCCTGTCCCTCTCGTTCCCAGGCGAAGTCTTCGTCGATTGGGAGCGCGGAGACGGCGCGGAAAAATGAGGACGTCAGGGCGATGTATAGGGTGTGCGAAAATTTTGGGAGCATGAATGGAGAATGGTTGGAGTGTGTTTTTTTTTCATCAAATCTAAAATCATGTTTTGAGAATAAATTTACAGCACTGTTAGAGATGCTCTAAAGGCCGTACAGTTTGTAAAAGAAAAGTGAGCTTCATGAGCAGGAATGATTATGTGTCAATTTTCGCATCATTCTATAAAGGGCACTAAACGATCATGATCAATCTAATATATAAAGAAGTGTCCTAACCCTATTTAGTTCCTTAATGGGTCTAACACCTAAGATCATTCACAGTGCAAGTTTTATAGGAGTTTCATTCTCATTAAATAAGATACCACATAAGCAAAAGTGGTGACATGGCAACAAATTTATGAGGAGAGAGAAGAGTTGAGTTTTATGGGGATAAAACCTGGTGTACACGGTTACCAAGTGCTTTGAAACTGGGATGAAACCCCACTGAGAGTGATTTGTTTCATCTCCACACCTTTTCTGGATCCCGTGTGGCCATGTTGTAGTGTGCTAGATATAATTGCAAGTGGCTACATAATTTTTATGACATATTTGATCACAACACCATACAATAATTAAATGTTATGTTATGCCTATGAAACTGCAAAATGAAACTGTGCATTGAGAGAGGTTGTTTCATTCATCAACCCAAACATCTAAATATAACGTGGCACTATCAGAAATCATGTAACGAAATTCTCCACTGTGAATGGCCTAAGGACACACCAAAGATTGGCTGCACGCTACCCTATAGCATGTTCGGACGCCTCTAGACAGTACCTTGGAAGTTTGTGCTACAAGTATCTGATTCTTCCACCTCCTATCGCGAATGGGCGGTGTATATCCCATTTTTGTGATTTACTTGTTCCAATTACAAAAGAAAGTACTTTTGGATATCGATATAGTCCTTGTGACTACTAATTTTTATTGTAAAAGATTTATAAAACCTAATAAAATTATATTATTACGAAATCCTTATCTAGACAAATTTATATATAACATTTTCATGTGTTCGATCTAAATAATGAAAAAGATACCTGTTGGCGCTATAGGGCTGTGTCAAGTCAAAGATCACTGTTGTGATGTTCCGACGTCCTTACCGATGGATGAGAAGAAAAACTTTGATCTTGCCGACTGCATCGACCTCATGAACAAGGACTACATCCTAAAGGAGGCGTGCAATTATGACTTCTACTCGAGAATGTTTCTAAGGGAGAATCTGCATCATTTGCGACACAACCCATTGGGACCGAGACAACGGAGACAATGCTGATGTCGATGCCGTGGCGCCCGATGATAATCTCACAGACGATGTCAATGCTGAGACTGGCAGAATCATCTCCAAAACATCTACTATTAGATCTCGATTACCACCCCTCTGACTTCCAGGCATGTGTGGTTATCAACAATGATGAGACTAAGGGCCTGTTTGGATCCATTAGCAGCTAATAGTTAGCTGGCTAATAGTTCTTAGCTAATATTAGCTAGCTAACTATTAGCTGGCTAACTATTAGTTGGAGGGTGTTTGGATCCACCAGTTAATATGTGGCTAATAGATGCTATTGTCCAGAATACCCATGCTATTAAATGCTATTGGTGGTAGACGCGAAGGGTATTTTGGTTAAATACCACCTATTAGCTGCTATTAGCTGGGTTTGGCTAGCTAATAGATCAGCTAACTATTAGCTGGGAGTGTTTGGATCCACTCTAGCTAATTTTTAGCAGCTAACTATTAGCTGCATGGATCCAAACAGGCCCTAATGAACAACAGGCGATACGTGTCTATTTCTACGTCAAGATGATGAAGGATAGCTACCATGATAGTTGGTGTTGCTTTTTTAGGATCTTGCTTTGAAGCTGCGAAAATCGTGATTTAATACCTTGGTGAAGATTGTTTTAGTTCAGAGACAAAAAGATAGAGTGACATTCCATGCTACGTTGTGCCGGGTGTTGCACACACAGTCCTTCGTAGTAGGTCATCAAGTTTAACTTTAATGGTAGATGAAACACTGATGATCGAAGAATTTGACGCTTTGTCGAGCTGATACGAATGAAAAGTGCAGCTCAATGAGCTGGCGTCGTACAGATCAAGCTAAGTATAGGAATAAGAAACTAATTTATATTAGGAGAACTTTTTAGAGCAATGGCAGTCAGAGGCTGGACCTTTTTTTTCTAAGGATAATGGGAGCTGATGTGAAGGAACAAGAAAGGACTTAGGCTTGTAGCATAATTGAAACTTTCATTTTGGGAAATTTCAACTCAAATTTTAAAATCTTCAACCGGTGAAATTTCAACACGAATTTTAAATTTTCAACAGGAAAAAATCAACTTGAAAATCCAAAAACTTTCGATTACCGGATGATTCAGAAAACATTCGATTCAAAGATTTTCAATTGATTCAAAAACTTTCAACTTTGGGGACATCACCTTGGGATTTGATCGCCTTTTCAATTTAGTCTCTGATATTTAAACACGGTAAAACACAGTCTCTTTACATCTATTCTTCTTTTTTTTTTAAAAAAAAAGGAAAGACAGACTCTGCTCTAAAGAAGAAAAGAACAAACAAAAGGCTTACAGAGTCGATCAGTATCGACACTACCTGCAACTGCAAGCAAGGAACCATGCTTTGGAAAAGAGCACTTTTACGATACACAATATTAAATATTAGTCTTTTATTTTATTTGACCTAACGAATTAGATTTATTATGATTTAGTTATAATTCTACTAGTAGCATTGGTAGTAAAAATAATATGTTGGTAGTATTGTAATTAGTCATTTTTTAATTTTGAACGTATGTGTATTTTTGGTACTTTTGTGTAAAATTTAGAACTGTTTCGTGGGCTACGCAGGATAGAGCGCTCGATGTGTTAGTGTGAGGCCGTAGCGTCAACACGAATTAGGCGGAAGGGCGCTAGCCACAGCGTGGTTACAATCCGAGAGAGCACCGACAGGAAGACAAAGGCTACAGCGTCAACAGGACTGGACTGGCGGCAGCGGTGGCGGAAAAAGGAGGACAACAATAATGAGTAACGCAACAAAGGGCGGTGGCGGCGGAAAATAAAGGTTAACGATAACGATTAATAAGTAACGTAGTAAATGATCAAAAGTCTATAATACTTTTGAGAAATATACATCTAGATCTGATTTTTACTGTCACTATTTACTGTCTATGTTATCCACAGTAAAATTGCTCTTGGAAAAAGGAAAGCAAGGTGGGGGCGATGCCAAAAGCTTGTACCGTTACCATTACACCCATCGAACATATTATTTTACATGCCAAAGCAAGGTATTAAGCATCTCACCTTTGTAGGGAGTGGAGAAATCTTAATCTGCAGCCGATGGGTTAGATATATTTCTCATGGTGTTTTCTTTGTTGCCGGTATTAGTATCCCGCGAGGTTGTTCAAAATGACTACGAGACCACCTGATGGTCCCCGGATTGCGATACCTCTTGAGCCTACCGAATCACCTCGCCGCGGCCTGGTTGGTACCTCTTCACCTTACTTACCTGGCGATTCGCAAAGCAGAGTTGTTCGTTTATAGTAGTGTGTCTGAAACTTTCTTTCTTTGTGCATCATTTGCATCCGTTGTCTTAATCATCCTGCCGTTTGTCTGTTTCTAAACGCCACCGAAGAAAGAAGTTACACCCATGTAGGCAATCACACGATTATAATTCGCCGGCAGCGCTGCTGGGATGTGGCGTAGGACGATTAAACCCAATGGTCACCTGCAAAGCAGACCTTAGAGAAGGGAATATAGCCTAGTGCTCGCTCGTAGGTATTGTCTAAATATATTGAACCAGCTGAATCTCCCATGTAAGGCTAGAGACTACAGCACACAAGTGCTAAACTTCCAAATCTAGGAAAAATCTAAGAAAAGCACTAAATCTAGGAAAAAGTTAACGAAAAATGACCACATATACCTATTAAATGACATAAATACAACCACTTAACCTCTTCCAAAACATTTAAGAATGAGTAGAGAGTGAAAATATTGTAATAACTACACGATTAATTTCCTTATAATTTCCTTATAGACAACTATTTTGAAATAGAAACTCTCTAGGCTATGGACAAACATAGTAAAATGAAGAAAGTAGTATATTCAGGTAGTGCTTAGGGCATGTACAGCAGCATTTATTAGGTCGTCTATTAGCTGCCAGATCATCGCCAAGATCCTACGTGGACGGAAGTAAATGAGGAGGGAGAGCGAAGCCGTCGTCTCGTGAGACGACAGCGTCGGCTCGTGCTCCCAGATTTCATCACCGGCAAATTTCCCGTTGTACACAGCGTTGCGAGTCGTCGATGAGGTAGATTGATCTGGTGCGGCGCGGGAGGAGCTTGCGATCGCGGGTAATTTTGGCACCATTTATTTCCGGCTGCGCGCCAATTTCTTTGCCCAACCCTATTTTCTTCCGCTCTGTGCGTCATTCTAGACACCGTCTCGCGATTTTCCCCTCCTGTCATTCTCCAAACTCCTCTCGATGGATCCGGCGGCGGCGCCGCCTTTCGTGCTGGATGCGGCAGCGGCGCAACAGCTTCTCAATGCGGCAGCGGCGGCCAAGAAGATGGGGCCGGCTCCGGCGGCCAAGAAGATGGGCGCGGCGGCGACGGCCAAGAAGACGGGTTCAGCTGGTGGGAAGGAAGACGGCGCGGCTGAGGCGTGCCTGTGAGGGGGCGCGGCACTGGGCCGCCAGCATACGGCCGCGGCGGTGGCTTCCGAGAAGAACGGAACAGCTGCTTGATTTGGTTATGTTGATTAGTTGTTTGATTTGCCTGCGATGACTAATTGTTTGATTCTGTTTGGCCTGCTTGCCAATTAGTGGATTTGGTGCTTGCTGTTTGATCGTACAAAGTGTAGATGATGCCGATGACCACAATTCGATTGCAAGTGAGGTGGTTGCATATATGCTTAATATGCTCCAGTTAATGCCTGCGACAAAGCTAGAGTTTCTTTATATGCTTAGAGCAGCAGTTCCTTGAAATAAATCTGATGGTTTTACTTGAAGGTTGGAACTGTTCGTACATGTTAAATTAGTAATTGATTTGAGTCATTTGTTGCCTAGATCAGACAACTCCGAGACCTTATATTCAGAAATTTTCACGCATGTTTTACTAGTAAGTACTGCTCTAAGTGAAGGTTTTCTCAGAGATCGTAAGCATGGATAGCTTTGTATACATTTTTTTACCCATTACTTGCTGCTGGATGCATCACCTTATCTTCTATTCTGTTATTGCTGTCACATTCTCACTCTTCAACTACAAACCCTACCTGTGCAACTACGATCTTGGGTCAAATATCTGACGAGATAGACATATGCTTGCATGGTGCATCTCGGATTTTGTCAAATTGTTTGACCTCCTCAGCATGGACAACTGAACAAGAATGTTCATGGAAATGCCGCTGTGGCACTGTACTTGTACTGCATGCGTTTCCTTGGCTTCTTCAGATTTCCCATTTTGAGAGTCGTTTTCCAGCTCATTTTTCCTAAATGCATTCATTCATGCATGCACGATTGTAGATTTCCACATGCTTCAACTTAGACAGGCCCGACACTGAACCTTCTCAGCGAGCTATGAGCTTGAATTAAGCTATTCAAGGTCGATCCATACAAAGTGGCATGCATGCACAAGAAGAAGTTTCCTGAGAAAATACTTTTAAAAGTTTGTATTATGTTGTCCAAAAAAAAAATTAGTTGTACCTACTGCTGCATATAGTTGAATCTTAGTGAAACTACTGCTGCATATAGTCGAATCTTAGTGAAGGGCTGAAGCCAATCCTTTGGGCGAAAAATGTGTATTTTTTCTGAAGCCAATCCTTTGGGCCAATTTTCGGTTGGGTCACAATTTGAGGTTGAATAATTAGTTGATACGTACAAGCTAATATAATACAATCCATTTCAGTTGCTGAGAAATTTGGAAATTAACAAGATGTCAATCATGCTGCTTAGTTATATATTGACTAGGTCTATGCTATTATTCAAGGACCAACACTACCTTCATTTGATTTTTGCAGTTCTATTTTATTTTTGAATCTGAAGTTATGAATATGCTATGTCAATCTGAATTTTCCAGTTATGAAATTTCCATGTCTAAATCTTAAGTTGTCGTGTGAATACTTGCAGTTCTGCAATTAAGTGTCTGAATGCCGTTTTTATGGTTGATTGTCCATGTGAATAATTCTGAATTGTAGCGACTGATCTTAAAAGAGGAGAATGCAAACTTATGATCTTGAGCCGCTCAGTCATTGTTTGATCACGCAATGCTAGCAACATCAATTCCTGTGTTCATCCCCACGTTGATCAAATGGCTAAGATTGATAGTTCCCATTCTCCTATTTTTAACAGGAGTTCTCATGTGATACGGTCCCAGGCATATTTGTCTGTAACCATTTAACATGTTCTTTGGGGTGAAGTGATATTTTTCCTCTCTTTTTTTTCTAATACATATGCTGCCTTCTCTCTCTCAGGTCCTCATTGATGCTTTTCTACATGTGCCAGTGTGGATTTTATATCTACAGCATTGGTGCTCTGATTGCTTGGGAAACCCGCATAAAAGATTTTGTTGTAATGATGTCTCATCATGTAATAACATCTATTCTGATCGGATATTCATATCTCACTGGGTAAATCTTTTTCGAGCCCCTTCAATAATGTATTTGCTGAATTTGGGGCTAGCTTGTTTTTTGGGCTTTTTGCTCTCTCCTAGCTCCTATTGCGTCTGATTTACTTCCCGTTTTGGATAATCAAAACCTCAAGTTTTCTATCTACTTCTCTACCTGATATCTTGTGTGTGTCTTTTTTTTCCCCTTGTAAGGTTTGAACTTACCATTCTTCTTCTTGCAATGCCAGCTATCAGTCCATCATATCCTTTAGGAAGCTGGATAGGTTCCCAACAACTCTGTATTATGTTTTCAACACAGTGCTTCTCACATTACTTGTGTTCCATATGTACCGGTGGAAACTCGTATGTTTAATGATAATGAGACAATTGAATAACAAAGACAAGTTGGAGAGGATGTTCGATCTGGTAAGATAATTTTCTTTGGTGCAATCACTTGTGTAGTTGATTTACATGCAGCCTTTTCAGTCGGTCTGTTGTTATTAGGATATCTACATACTTGTTTTATTTATCTTTTACCCTTCTCCTTCCTGAGAATACAAGGTTTTGCCTTGTTGGCATTTCCTACATGAAACAGGAGAACCTTGCATTTCAAATTATGTTTTAGGGAAAAGCAGTAGGGAAGGCCCCTGTTGCATACAAATATTAGAATGATAAAACCCTCATTTCTATTTTGGCTAGTTGCATGAATAGAACATTCACAATATCGGATAAAAGGAATATCATATATTGATAAAAATTGCCTCCTGGCAAATGGCTCTAGTACATATATTAGGAGCCTCCTTCCATCTTAACCAGATAGATATCTGAGCTAACATTGTACCAGAAACTCTAATAGCAAAGGCATCTACATTAGTTCTAATCATTAAATTATTGAATTTTGTCATAATGCAGATTCGGAGGATGAAGAGTGATGGGGAGATTCTTTGACAACTGCAATGCGCCATTTCTAAGATCAGTCACTACAATTCATCAACCATAAAAACCCTGAAGACATCATGAAGCAGTCTGAGGATATATTTGGTTGAGCATATATATATGGCAACGCTATGGAAACCACCAGTCACTACAATTCATCAACCATAAAACCCTGAAGACATCATGGCCTTCTTCATCAGCTACAACCCTGAAGACATCATGAAGCAGTCTGAGGATATATTTGGTTGAGCATATATGGCAATGCTATGGAAACCACCAAAATTAGATCTACATTAAGTTATCGTGTTATGTACTAATTAGATCATATTATGTCATATCATGTCTTCTTAGTAACAATTGGTATAAATATATATTATATTTATGCTCTTATAATAAATTCATGTGCATTATTCGAGTACCCACCATGTATTCTCTTAAACAAGCAACAAAATGGCTACAAAGATCATATGTATATTCTATCACCATGGAGCAATAAAGGCCTTACATGAAATAAATAGTATCTGAGACAAGCCTAATAGACAAGCCTTTATGCGAGTTGTCTCTACATTATCGTATGCGATCTTCAAAGCTCTTGCAGATGGCAGCCGTCTGAATCATTGTACATGCCCTTATGGGAGCGATAGACAGTGCCACATTTAATTAGCTAAATAAGCTACCACCAAAAATGGTCGTCTCCACAAAATCTGACATGAACAATGCTACACCACCTCCAATGCATAGTACTAAATGTTGGATCTATAAAAATCTAAACCAAAGCTATGATACCTCTCTCTCCAATCTCCAATGCGCTATTTAGTAGGCCTATTCGAAACTACCATCCATAATAACATGATATTTATGCGGAAAAAAAAGTGCACCAAAATATCTGAGTGCACGACAACACAATCCCAATGTCCATGAATTAAAAGGACACAACACTAAATGCTTGGAGGAATAAGTTTGGAGTTTCCTATTGCCTGCTCCCCAAAACAAAGGCTATTACCAGGTATGGTTCTCCGTCCGTAACATCTTTCAAATTCAAAATTGATATTTGAATTTGGCAAGTTCACAGGCCGGTTCAAAACTAGTTACCGGTAGAAACCGCCAAGAAGCTCTACCTGCCATGGTGCAGGATTTTCTACCAAAACAGATTTTGGAACCATGCATGGCCACGAATTGCTATGATGTGTACATAGAGTATTGCTAATTAGCATATGCTATCGACTGGCATCACCTGCTATTGGCGCGACTTGCAATATGCTTCGAGTGATACATACAAATCTTAATTCAAATCTAACAAACTTGCAATATGCTTCGAGTGATACATACAAATCTTAATTCAAATCTAACAAATTTTGAAATTTGACTTGGTAATCATGACCTAAAACTTTACTATCGGAATATGTACAAATTTTGAAGCAAAATGGTAAAAAGTCAAATTTAAGTTTTTGTTTTTTATTTTTAAAGTTTGTATATTGATGTGTTTTGTTCGAAATCCATATATACCACGAAGGAAAAAATTTGGTCCGTTCAAACTAATATAACGTGATGGACCTTTAAGGTTTTTATCAAAGTACGGTTAGGGTTCTTAAATATTTCGAATATAATAAAATAAAAATATAACTGGTGCATAAGGTGGGAACACTATCCAAATTCCCACTAAGCTGGATCTTGAAAGCCAAATGAACAATGAAGACTGCAAAAAATCCATTTTTGTAAGCCTCTCAATGCTCATGCACTTGTTCATTTTTAGTAACTAAAACAAACATGGAATTCTATTATTATTTGACCGTCCTCTAACTTGTTTTAAAAAATAACACATTTTCACCGAACCACCGATGATGGCATAGCCAAGAAGTCATTTCTCTGGAAATAAGTTTTGACTAACTTGTGGTGTGGTAAGGTTCATTTACGATCACTACCACACAGAAGTACATCATAGACAGCTAAAAATTGTCTTCACAGGCAGTTACTGAACCTCTGCGAAAAATGAGTAGTGATAATTAGAGGTCATCACAGATGGTTTTGAGACCGTCTGTGATAAAAAAACATCACAAACAATTTGTTACCTACAAACCATTGGTGACAAGTAAATATCACATACGGTTTCTTAGAAATGAATTGTTTGTGACTAATAAATATCACATATAGTTTATTACATACCAGGCATCTATAATAAGGAAGCATTACATACGATTATTACCTTAAAACGTCTTTGATCTCTCCTTTTTTTAATAGTTTTTCTATTTTACGGCTAGCCTCCGGAATCATGCTAGTTATGCCCTCTGTCAAGATAACACAAACACAACACATACAGATGACACAAGACAAGAATTCACAATACACCATTAACAACACAGTACAGTTGGAAAAAATCATATGGCAATTAATCTAAAGTTACATGAATGAATGTCCCTAAGGACTGTCCGAGCCCCTAAACTCGCCTTTGTGATGATTACATCAACAAGGAAGAAGGCATGGAGCTCTCCTCGAACCGTCCCAAGAGCGTCTAGGGCAAAAGTAAATGTGGAGAATTTCACGTCACGTTGCTAGCAAGAATAGCTGTTACTGAAGAGTTTTAATTACAAAGAATGAAATATGTAGACAAATTGATGCAGTTAGGGTTTCATACCTTGGGTATATATCTGATAGTTGAGCATCGATGAGGTTGTACATGTGGCACATCACATAGAAGCCATATGAATGGTATTTTAGTTGCTGATGGCACTACAAAAATACGATATATATTCCTCAGTTGGAGGGGCATTATGATATTTCTTTTAATTTGTGTTAGAAATATTATTGTAGTTTGTACCGAAAAGTCCATCACATGCAGCAAACTATAGCCCCGCTTCTTTTTGTGTCTCCCTTCAAGGTCGACGTAATTCTTGAAAACCCTATGAACATTAATTCCAAAAAGATATTTTTTAAGTAATGGAAATGTAGATGGAAGATAATTGCAGCCTACAAGAAAAAATATATTTGCTTATTAATTATATCTCGCACAGGTTGAAAGTCATGTTTACTCCTCAACATAGAATCAAGGTAGGAAAACTCGTTATTTCTTAGTACGATGACCAAGACAACTCAATGGAACCTTCATGTCACACATCATGAAGACATCCCACCTAGGTTTAAAACGCGTATGGAAGCATTGATCTAGTGTAAAGTACTGAATAAAGCACTCATATCTGATTTTACGCTGCAAGTATGCACTCCTTGTTGACCTAAGCTTGCAACCCTCGTGTTATGCAGTAAAAAAAAAGTTTCCATCTTGTCTTGTTGTCTCCTTAGTCAAAAACAAAGTTTTCATCTGGCCTTATTATCTCCTCAGCAATCAAGCTAGGCTCTAGGAATCCGACTAGTTTCCATTTTCATGTTGCAAATTTTATCTTCTATATTCATACGATAGACCAATTTCTATTACACATTTATCTGTATAAATAATGTAATGGAGCATAGGTGTAGAATGATAGATACTCACATCGTCAAGGACCGTAGGATTGAGATGTCTAGCTCAATAAGGCTGAAGAGCTGAAATAAGTGCTCAAAGTACACCGAAAATGGGTCTCCAAGAATTTGACCATGAAACCCAAAGCAACATTTGACTTGTTGGCCTTATGCATGTATCACCCATGCAAAGCATGGCATGCCATTCCAAGAGCGCAGAAGACTTATTTGTGAACCAAGGGCTTTCCTGTGAATTTCAAGTGTCCCTAGGGCTTTGGTTGATCCTTTTGAGGCTGGTTCTTCATGGATTTGCTCTTCTGAGACTCCAACAACTGCCGAGTGACCTATATACAATGGTGGGAGGAGTGGACGCTTGCAGAGGTGGAGGTGGTCTCAGTTGTCGAGGTGGAGGAGGGCACAGTTGCTAAGGCAGACGGTCTGGTTGGCTAGGAGGTGAGTGTGTGCTCCTTGTAGGAGATATCTCCATGTCAAAGAAGATGTCCTTCTTAGGTCACTACATGAATCTGTGGATGGCATCCTTGAGCATTTGTGATCACATGGTTCAATAGCTTCCCTAGTGGGATGGCCTTTGAAAGGTTCGTGGACTTTATCCACCTAAACCATTGCAAAATCTGCTGTCAGAGGGGCACGGTGGACCATCGTCGCTATTAGGCATGGAAACGTCAAACCACAACCAGCCTCGATCGGAAAGGAGGCACCAATGTGCAGCTAAATTATACAGGAGTTGGGTGTCTATAAAATAGAACACCATCAAGGTAATATTAGTACACAAAACCTGACAACAAGATACATTATCACAAAGGTAAATCAGACATTACCTTTAAATAATTGACCGGATGCTACACATCTGTCTCCTCTGATGGCGGCGTAGATGTACAACTACTATGGTGGAGACTGGGGTTGAACTGAGGAGCGTCCCCTGTAGACTAGGGTTGACTTAGTTCATCAGGCGTTAGCTACATTTGAGACAACTGGTGCTTGAGTTCAGTGTTATATAGCTCCATCTCTGATCGTATCTTTGACTAGAGCACCTCTTTCCTCCTTTCCTGGATGGATCTCTTTCTCCTTCTTGCATCGAGGTTGTCGGGGGAAACATCCCTCTAGGTACAATAACACCTAGCCCTCGCACACAGCTACGGTGCTCTCTTTTTCCCAACACCTTTGATAGGACATCCCTATCCCCCATGGCCTAAAACGATCATTGGGATTGTGACACACTAAAATCTTCCTACAATAGGTTATTTAATTAGGATTGAAAGCTGAGCCTATGGCGGTCTTCTTAATGTAGTTATTATTACCAGCAATTTGATGATGCTCTTGTCAATAGGGTTAACAACTGAGATGGTCCCTGATGATGTCAGCTCAAAACCATTTTGATAGCTCGATTAGGATTGAAAACTGAGATGGTCCACTTATGTCCTCAAGCCCAAAACCATTTTGATAGCTCGATTAAATCAACCATTGTAATGCGCGATGTGTCCGACACAACCCTATCATCTATTAAGATAGCCATTGATACACTGCTTTGGCAGTCATATGAATAACGATATAAATTCTTGACAGATGCTACAAATGGATGGACAAAAGATTTAAGATTTTAACTAGAGGGTTGTTAACTATCCACTACGAACATAGCATCACATGCAATGAGTATCATGAAAATAGTAGGGATTAAAACACATTCACATGTAATCAAATTAAGATGCGAAATAATATGGCCCTTAGCACAAGGATCTCCATCATCATGCTTCCCTGTTGACCGAGCCATCTTGCATTGATGCCACCGTCTTCATCATTGTAGATGCAACTCCTTACCACTTTGATAATGAAATTTATAAGAGGATTTCAAACATCACAAGTCGACATGCAGGTCGTTATACAATTTATATTGAAATAACCTTATGGCTTGACACAGCACGCAGGCTATGTAAAATCACATGCATCACATACACATAGGCCATACTATTCACACAATTGCCTGCAAAAACGAGTTAAACAAAAACAGCATTTCTACGGCATGATATGCTCTCAAAATATTAACGGGGTCAAAGGGGCAGCGCCCTTGGCGGCGGTCTTCCACCATGCGAAAACGCCATGAAAATTGCCTTGGATCAATCAAATTAACCCAATCTGACTTAGTTTGATTGGCTTGGTCCCATATGGTCACGCTTCGTAAACCCTGGTGGCGGTAACCCGACCGGTAAGGGCAACTTCGTACCATGAACGGACTCACCCAAATCAAGATTGAGTCGGTTTGCACTTTCCTCAAACCCTAAACTGATCGACCTCATTGACGGCCACCTCCACCAATTCATCACATGAATCGACAGAACAAGTAATAGATCCAATCTATTATACTCGCATAACACATATGCAATATCTAGATCACGAATCTACACGAGATGGCTATGATACCACTGAAGGGATACACAGTATGCTATGTTAGCACAAAATAAAAATCTACCACATAAACCAAGAACTTTCTCGTAAGAAGGGGATCATAGATCGTTACCACTAGATGCGCAGTATAGCGGAAGGAAAGGTCGAACAGCCGGTTCGACGTAGTGCGCGTCGATGTAGTGGAAGTAGATGATCATCCACGGAGCGACCGTCTCCTCCTCGCAAGCCGATCGTCTTCTTGCTGAAGTCGATCGTCCGGGAGCAACGTCTCCTCCTTGTCGCGGTCGTCCCAATCAACATCGTAGTCGCAGCAACGTCTCTACGTAGTCCACACGTACAGGGAGGAATTCCGTGCGTCGGTGTGCTAGCACCGTGACGCACAGATGGGAGATGACGGCTAGGGTTTTGGTGGAGAGGAGAACTTCGCACTTTTCTGGCCTCCACCCCATCCCTTTATATAGCCTCTCAGTGGGCCTCTACATTAGAGTCCGAATATAGTACAAAACCCACATCACACGTGGCCCACGATTATCTCTTGAGTATAAATCCAACAATCTAAATACTATCTGTCCTGAGGATGACTCCCCTTTACCCTATATTGACTAATTGGTTGACTCAACTGCACGATATAGATTGATGAGTTTTTTGGATGCTTATTCATATTATCATCTAGTAAATACGGCAAGAAAGAGGAAGAGAAGACTACCTTCATCACACTATTCAATGTCTATTTCTATGTCAAGATGATGAAGGATAGCTTCCATGATAGCTAGTGTTTGCTTTTTTAGGACCTTGCTTTAAAGCTGCGAAAATCGTGATTTAATACCTTGGTGAAGATTGTTTTAGTTCAGAGACAAAAAAATAGTGACATTCCATGCTACATTGTGCCGGGTGTTGCACACGCAGCCCCTCGTAGTAGGTCATCAAGTTTAACTTTAATGGTGGATGAAACACTGATGATTGAAGAATTTGACGCTTTGTCGAGCTGATAGAATGAAAAGTGCAGCTCAATGAGCTGGCGTCGTACAGATCAAGCTAAGTATAGGAATAAGAAACTAATTCATACTAGGAGAACTCTTTAGAGCAATGGCAGCAGGGTTTTAAAAACCAAAATTTAAAAACCGGTTCGAAATTCACAGTACAAACACGGCAAAAACGGCTCAAAAAATGCCATAAACCGAATGGTTAAGAAATTAAAAATTTTTGAAAAAAATTCAAAACTGTTCGGTTTTCAACGAAAACCGCTTTTTTCCTGGCGCTTTCGATTTTCAAAATGACCGACCAATTGAATGTTCTTTAAAACCGTAGTCAAAGGCTGGACCTTTTTTTTTGGGAGATTTAGAAATTTGCCACTCTTCAATTTCAATCTTCGACGCCGTGTACAAATCATGCCACTGGAGTGGCATTTTTTGTACATGGCGTCGAATTTTCACGTTGAAGGGTGGCAAATATCGGATTAAACCTTTTTTTCTAAGGATAATGGGAGTTGATGTGAAGGAACAAGAAAAGGACTTTGGCTTGTGGCATAATTGAAACTTTCATTTTGGGAAATTTTAACTGGAATTTGAAAATTTTCAACCGGTGAAATTTCAAAATGAATTTTTCAAATTTTCAACCAGGAAAAAATCAACTCGAAAATAAAAAAACTTTCGATTACTGGATGATTCAGAAAACATTCGATTCAAAGATTTTCAATTGATTCAAAAACTTTCAATTTTGGGGACATCACCTTGGGATTTGATCGCCTTTTCAATTTAGTCTCTGATATTTAAACACGGTGCAACACAGTCTCTTTGCATCTATGCTTTTTTTTTTTAAAAAAAAAAGGAAAGACAGACTCTGCTCTAAAGAAGAAAAGAACAAACAAAAAGCTTACAGAGTCGATCAGTATCGACTCTACCTGCAACTGCAAGCAAGGAACCATGCTTAGAAAAGAGCACTTTTACATACACAATATTAAATATTAGTTGTAAATTCTATTTGATCTAACGAATTAAATTAGTTTGGATTTAGTTATACTTCCGCTTGTAGTATTAGTAGTATAAACTATACAGTGGTAGTATTGTAATTAGCCCTTTTTTAATTTTGAATGTATGCGTGTTTTTTTTGTTGCTTTTGTGTAAAATTCAGAACTGCTTCGTAGGCTACACAGGGCAGAGCACTTAATGTGTTAGTGCAAGGCCATGGCATCATCATGAATCAAGCGGGAGGGCACCAGCCGCGGTATGGTCACAATCCAGGAGGACACGATAGGAAGGCAAAGGCTGCGGCATTGATAGGGTTGGACTGGCAATGGCGATGATGGCGGAAAAAGGAGGGCAACGATAATGAATAATACAACAAAGGATGGCGGCGACAGAAAATGAAGGTCAGCGATAACGATTGACAAGTAACATAGCAAATAATCAAAAGTCCAGAATAATCCTGAAAAATATACAATTAGATCTAATTTTTACTACTACTATGTACTGCCTGTTGGAATATTTGGGCTTGGCCCACTTAATTGAGACAAATAATTCCTAGAAAATCTCAAAGGCCCACTCATGAGGAGGCATGTGCACTATGAATTGTCCCACATTGCTAGCCTAAAGTGGTGAACACTAGTTTATATAGTGGAGTGAGGTTCACCATGGTAGAACCATGTGGGAGAAAGGGAGAAAGCCCACACGCGCGCTCGCCTCGCCTCGCCGGGCGAGGCGGGCGGGGCGGAGGCGCGGGTGTGCGGCACCTGCGTGAATGGTCCGCCGAAATCTGGTCCAGGGCCGTGTAGATGAATACACAGACCACGTTGAGTTAGGGTTTTTGCCACCTCTCGCTGCCGCCGCCGCCGTCGTAATCTTCTCCATCCCGAGCGCCGACGTGCATCTGCAATCGGGAGAGCAGGTCTCCGGAACCCTTCGTCTTCGCGATCCTGCACCGGGAGAGGGCGAATAAGGTTTTTGGGAAGCGCTCCGCGCGACTGCTCAAGTTCGTCACCACGGCTCGTCTTCCTGTTCCTGCTGCTGGACGTCGTCGTAGCCAGCGGCTCCTGCGACGCGCCGTCACCAACATCGACCTCGTCAACACCGCAACCGCACCTACTACGTCAACGCCGCAATCGCAACCGCACCGCAACGCGCCGTCATCCTCTTCTGCTCAGTACGTTCAATCTGTTCTAATCTCGTGGCTAATCAAGATGATCATGATGTTCGTGCTATCTAGTATGTTAGAGATATACATGCTAGTTTCTGTGATGTTGTTCATGATTTATATTCGGAATTTAATCTGAAAAATGTCTAATTTCTCAACACTGCCCACGTTATCCACCGTAAAATTGCTCTCAGAAAAGGAAAGCAAGGTGGGGGCGATGCCAATTGCCAAAAGCTTGTACCGTTACCATTACACCCATCGAACATATCGCTGCTCGATCTTGCAGTACCTTCTGTTCCCGACCTTTGCCACCAGCAATGACCTAGCGAAATTTTCTTTCATTTTGGGCAACATGATCAAGTGATATATCTGCATCTGGGACTGGTTTTCTTGGAGGGGACTAGTCTTTTCTCTTGAAGTCTTTGTTTCGCTCCTCCTCGGCTTGATTTGCCCGGCAGGCTCTAGAGGTACTAGAATTGCATCATGTCCATAGAAATATATAATCTTGTTTTGTCACAGATTTAACCAGTGTCGGACCAGGAATTAATTAAGCATCTCACATTTGTAGGGAGTGGAGAAATCTTAGTCTGTAGCCGATGGGTTAGATATATTTGTCATGGTGTTTGCTTTGCTGCTGGTATTAGTATCCCACGGAGTTGTTCAAAATGGCTACTGAACCACCTGTTCACGAGCTGGTTGGTACCTCTTCACCTTACTTACCTGGCGATTCGCAAAGCAGAGTTGTTCGTTTATAGTAGTGTGTTTGAAACTTTCTTTGTGCATCATTTGCATCCGGTGTCTTAATCGTCCTACCGTTTGTAGGCAATCACACGATTATAATTCGCCGGCAGCGCTGATGGGATGTGGCGTAGGCAGTAGCCGGGCCAGATTTCCTTCAAACTTAAACCCAATGCTCACCTGCAAAGCATACCTTAGAGAAGGGAATATATATAGCCTAGTGCTCGTAGGTATTGTCTAAATATATTGAATCAGCTGAATTTCCCATGTAAGGCTTGATACTACAGTACAAATGCTTCTAGATTGCTTGCGTGAGTAGTTACTGTGATTTTAGATTGCTTGCGTTTGGATAGTCCTATAACGTAGAGAAAAAAGAGGAAAAAATACTGGGGATATGGTTTCTTCTCGGACGACTTTGGAGCACCCCCAAATCTCAAAGGGAACATATCCTGTGCAACCAGAGAGTTGATGAAACCACGGTGCAACCCAACTAGAAAAAATTTCAAAATTTTTTGAAAAAAATCATGGATGTACATCTCAGCTTACCCCATCTACATATAAAATTTCATGATCAAATTCGTCCTGTGCTAGAAGTTACAAAAAAGACAAAGTTGATCATGAACAGTACTGTTACTGTTTATGATCAAGTTTGTCTTTTTATTACTCTTAGCACAGGACGAATTTGATCATGAAATTTTATATGTAGATGGGGTTGAGATGTACATCCATGATTTTTTCAGAATTTTTGAAACTTTTTCTAGTTGGGTTGCACCGTGGTTTCACCAGCCTGTCTGATTGCACAGGATATTTTTCCAATCTCAAATACATACTCCCTCGAAATATCTGGAGTGCATGGCAACACAACCCTAATGTTGCTTGGAGGAACAATTTTGGACTTCCCTATCGCCTGTTGCCCAAAAAAAGGCTATTACCAGGTGGTTCTCCATCGGTTACCTTTTTCAAATTCAAAATTTATGTTTGAATTTGACAAGTTCAACCGGCTGGTTTAAAACCAGTTACCGGCCAGAACCACCCAGAAACTCTACCTGCCAAGGGGCGGGATTTTCTACCAAAACAGTTTTGTAACCTTGGCCATGACTTGCTATCATGTGTAGAATATTGCTAATCTATGTATTCTTTATTCTTGGAGATGTACGGCATGCTGCCGTCTCCCTGCCACGTTGCGCTTTTTCCCTATAGTTTCTACGTTGAAGTGCTACATAGGCTCATACATACATACATACATACATATATACACACACACTCTAATGTGAGCCACATGAAAAAAATTGCAAGAGAGTTCATGATTTTTAGCGTATTTTGTAAATACCTTTATATACGCACATAAAAAGGAGTATGTCCAAAAAAATATACATACCACACTGAAAAATGTACATATCATCTAGATGATCTTATATACTCGTATACTACGCGTACATACCCTTCATCGCACGAGATACCCCATACGTTGTGAGATACGACATAGGGAGTAATTACTCTCGGAGTAGAAAAGAGGCTATATATATATACACACACAGCATGCTGCCTGCCACATCACACTTTTTCCCTGGAGTTTGTACAATGAAGTGCTCTATAGGCTCATATATTTATTATACATCACATTTCACAAGCAGCTTTTAGCACAGATGGCAGAGGCTTTGCCGCGCGTGCGTGAGGTCTTGGGTTTTTCAGATTTTTTTATTAATTTTACTGATTTAATTATTCTATTAAATCATGTTGTAAATTTTAAAACTTTTAAGAATATTCCTAAGAGTATGCCTAACCTACCATAAAAAATTTGAATCATGATCAAACTTGTGCCAGTTTAAAAATTCTAATAATGCTAGTAATGCATTTAGAGCAACCTCATTGATTTAATTGAGCTACTAAATTTGCAAATTAAATTTGAAAAGTCTTGGAAATTTTTGAGAAGGGTCCTAATAGAATGTCTACACTACTATAAAAATTTGAGATCATGATCAAACTTTTCCAATATTTTAAAATTCTTACAATGCTACTAATACATTTAGAGCAACTTCAATGATTTAATTGAGCTACTAAATTTGTAATTTTTTAAACATTTGTGAGAAGGGTCCTGAGAACATGAATAAGCTACCATAAAAAAATTGAACCATGATCAAACTTTTACAATTTTTTAAAATTCTGATGATTATACTAATACATTTAAAGCAAATGCACTGGTTTAATTGAGCCACCAAATCATGTTAGAATTTTTTTAAACTTTTTAAGAAGGGTTATCAAAGCACGCCTAAGCTACCATAAGAATTTTAGATCATGATCAAACTTGTGTATTTTTTAGAAATTCTGACAATGTTTCTAATCCATTTAAATTTCGCTGTTTTTGCTTTTCAAGAGCCATCAAATTAATTTTATTTTTTAAACTTTTTAGAGAAGGGTTATGAGAATGCCTAAGCTACCATAAGTTTCCTTTTTATTTGTTAAAAAGTATTTCCTCTATCTATTAAATTTTTAAGACTTGAAAAACATTTTTTAAAAAATCAATTTTTCTAAGACTTTTTAAAAGGAATATTTTTCTAAGATTTTTAAATAAATACTTTTTAAAAAATATCTATATTAAAATAAATTTCCTTTTTTCTTTAAAAATTTCCTCTCTCTGTTAAGATTAACAAACCGCCTCTGCACAGCAGCGGATTTGAACTAGTTAACATATGAAACTTGTGCATGACATGCTATTGACTGGCATCACCTGCGATTGGTGCGACTTGCATTATGTTTGAAGTTATACGTACAAGTGTTAATTGAAATCTAGCAAATTTTGAAATTTCACTTGGTAATCATGACCTAAAACTATACTATGGGAATATGTACAAATTTAGAAGCAAAATAGTAAATGGTAAAATTTAATTGTAGAAATTTAAGATTTTATTATAGTTTGTATATCGATGTGTTTTGTTCAAAATCCATATATACCATGAAGAAAATGTTCGGTCCGTTCAAACTAATACAATGTGATGGACCTTTAAGTTTTTATCAAAGTACGGTTAGGATTCTTACATATTTCGAACATAATTGTAACACCCCGGCGCCAATCGCACCGCGAATGCTACCAAAAACCCTAAATAACAAACGACACCTCTACGAAAAGATTGAAACTGAATTTAATCTCTAAACTCTTCAACCTGCTTAAAGCTAAGTCACCGAAATTTACAAAATTTCGGCATAACCTCTCTAAAACAGAGGACATCCACTCAGCAGACAAAAGAACAAACGCAGCTATATGATATCATTCTAATAGGTCCTTAGATAATCAATCACATTTTCAATCGGCCATCAACCATCTAAGCAAACCGATCAACATAACACACTCGCATTTATTACAACCATCTTAAACAAGTCAATTAACTGATTTGCTGGTGACTGAAGTCGTGCTCGTGCAACTACTCCCAGCCCGACGGATCATCTTCAAGGTACCTAAAACAGGAAGTAAACAAGCGTGAGTCCAAGACTCAGCAAAGTACAACAATAATAAAGGTAATGAATTCAACTTAATTACTTTTACTCTAGACTTTAATATAGCCACTACTAACTGGAAATCAACCAGTAAAAGAAGCAATAACTAACTCCACTTACCACAACCAGCTTGAAAACATAACTAACTCTTACCCCTGCCTCAATAGCATTTCTGGATGAGTCCATGCCTCAATCCTCAACCTGTTCTCCCCATTCTCATCAATCTCATTTATTAGTTGCAACACATAATGCAATGGAATACATTTATGCTTTCATACTCAAATGCACAAAACATACAAAAGCAGAATCTCATATCCATGCAACACAATCAACTCATTAAACATGATTCATCATTGGTCAATGCAATGCAAATGCAAATACGCCAAACAAATGAGGAATCTCATATTCATACATTACAATCAACTCATTACATATGATTCCTCATTGATCAATGCAATGCAAATGCAAATACGTCAAACAAATGAGGAATCTCATATTCATACATTACAATCAACTCATTACATATGATGCATCATTGTCAATGCAATGCAGTGCTTACATGTTCATATGCTCATCTCATTTAGCCATTCTCCTGCATATTTCACCATTCTCATGCATATGATGCACTGTTATGCATATGATGCATCATGCATGACTCATCTCCTCTTTCTTAGCAAATACTGGGTATTGTCGAGCACCACCCGTCGATCGTGCCCTCAAACCCAACCATCCGTGGAAGGGCACCTAAAACAGGACTTGCCGCTACCCGATGAGCGGGTCCCTCGCGCTACTCGCTCCCATCCACGCCCGATTAGATGGGACTACTGAGTAGGAACTCCGAGCACACCGGATTAGTCATACAGTCCGTATGACTTTCTCACCGCCTTGGCTCAATGCACTTTTCATGAATGCACATATGCAAATGCCATTCTTAACATCATATCCAAATTCTCAACTTCCGTATTCACCTTTTCAACACTCATAATCATATTCTCAACACTCATAATCACATCCTTAACATTCACATTCATACTCACATCACCAATACTCGAGTAATTACTAATTCCATCTATCTTGATCATAAATCAAACTATTTCCGCAATCAAATTCCATATTCCGTCCTCACATTTATTTATCATCAATACTTCATACAAAAATCCTAATCCTTTATCATGAATACGAATTGAACCATCATTTTCAACTCAAAACCCATGTCTTTGATGTCAATAATACCCTAATCCTACTAGTGAGCACCAACATGGAACATAAGTTACCAAAACAAGTCACATGAACAAGGCACATGATTCTTCAATGTAGCACACATAGCAAACAAACAAAAACGCGCATGCAAGTTTCATCCTTTAATGTCATTCATGGGTATCCACATAGCCTACCCATACCAGTGTCGTCCATATAACCATAACAAACATTAGCGGTTCACAAATCAAATCAATTAAGACATTCAATCTTCAATTCACAAAGTTCAATAACTTGATGCACTTGCATATAATTCTCGGTTTAAAAGATAGCATAACCAATTAACCATGCTCATTCATCACATCGCATGCAAAATCAAACATGAAAATATTAAAACAACATATGAATAATTGTATGACTGCGAAATCTAATGGCCACCTACGCCACAATCCATACAATGCACTTGCCTTCAATCTTCTCGAAACGGTGTGGCGAGACGAGGTTGTCACACCCGGGCTCACACCACCTGCACATAGATATAGCCCACTCAAAACACGTCCAAAATCATCACAAGATTCATAGCTAAGTTGGCTTCGCAACCCACTCCTAAAACCCGAAAACAGAAATCTGCCAACCCGGGACAGCAGTTGGTAAAACGAGCATAACTTTCAAACGGCGGAACAAAACTTAGCGATTTCAGACTTCATTGAAAGGTAATTCGATTATCTACAACTTTTTCTATAGCCGACTGATCGGGAAAAGCACCGATTATTCCCAGATTTGCGACGAACAGCAGACAGCCGCAAAAATACTTCGCTCTGGACAGCACGCGGTAAAATAACCATAACTTTTAAACGCCTGAACGAAACTTGATGATTTTGGTCTCTATTGAAAGGTAATTCAATTATCTACAACTTTCGTTATAGCCAAACCCCCAGAAAATGCTTGTAGAATTTTCGAACAGCAGCTCTAACAGGGGGCAAAAATCTGCTCGAACAGAAATTTCAAATCACTCTAGACTCTAAATCCCTCAACTAAATCCATTGCAAAACAAGAACTCTAGCTAGGCATTTCATCAAACACCATGCATGCAAGCAATCTCACCCCCAAAATTTCTAGGGTTTTACCTCCAATCGTACTCATGGAGGAAAGGAAGGTGGAGGAGATGCTCATCGGTGGTGGCCGTAGGAGGGGCTCACGGAGGCTGGTCGGAGGGGAGTCGCCGGTCTCTTTGCTGGTCTTGCCGGCTGCCCTCCGGTTCCTGCAGGTGCTGCCGACATGCTGCTGCCCATGCCTGCTGCTGCTGGTGCGGCCCATGCCAGAGGAGAGGAGGCGCATGGAAGAGGGCAGGGCTCGGCTGGAGCTGCAGGAGGGTGCAGCCAGGGGGCGCAAGGCTGGGAGACTGGATGGGGAAAATAGGCAGGGAGGCACCAGGCTGCAGTCGGCTGGAGCTGCCCCCACGCCAAAATGGCCTTCGGCCAGCACAATGAAGAAAAGGAGTTGGCTATGCAGGCCTTCCAAACAAACCTCAGCCACACATAAGGGAAGGAGAGAGAGATTAGGTGAACTTCCCAAAAACCCCCTCTTACAGACAAAAATCCAACCTTTAACCAAATAGCGCGAACCAAAAAAAATTAACTCTTGGCACGAAAAGGAAATTATCAGGATAGACAACCTGCCGCAAAACTAATCGGCATGGAGAGAAACACCCAGCCCGATAAGTATTTTCACGGAAAAACTCAAAACCTTTAATAATTTGCGAGGCGACAAAACTTTTCTCCAGAATAAATCATTGAATCAAGAAAATGAAGACAATTCCGGCCAAAAACCCAGGAAAATGATTTTGCGGTATTACAATAATAAAAATAAAAATACAGCCGATGGATCCCATATTGGTTGATGTATAAGCTAGGCGGGAACACTATAAAAAACCTCACTAAGCTCAATCTTGAAAGTCAAATGAACGATGATGATAGCGGAAAATCCATTGCGGTAAGCCTCTGAATGCTCGTGCACTTGTTCAGTTTTAGTAACTAACTAGGTCATGTCTGGCGCTTCTGTTACTTGATTGAATTTCGATAGCATGAGCACGGGGAAAAAAGCTGGAGGAATCTGTGTTTTTTTTGTGGCGAAAACTTTTTTTTCGGTGTTTTTGGGTGGCGAAACCATTTTTTCCGGGTTTTTTCGGTGACGAAGACATTTTTCCTGGGGAGAACGGGAGGAATCCGTGTTTTTATTGTGACGAAAACATTTTTTTCCATTTTTTTAGACGAAAACATTTTTTAGGTTTTTTGGGTGGTGAAAACATTTTTTTCGGGGTTTTTATGGTTTAAAACATTTTTCGGAAATCGGGAGGAATCCGTGTTTTTGTGACGAAAACATTTTTCTGTTTTTTCGTGGCGAAAACATTTTTTCGGGTTTTTCGATGGCGAAAACTTTTTCTCGGAAAAGCGGAGAAAGGACTGAACGTGAAGCGAGGACTGTTTGTTAATTTTTGGACCTATTCGCTATCTGAAAAATTAGAAAAGGGTTCGATTCGCGATTTGAAATTAACGGAAGGCTTTTAGTAAAATACCGCTAAGGACCTAAGCGAAAGGAAAAAATATTTTCGCCTCACGTAAAATTACGAGGACCTATTCGTAATTTCATGGCCGGGGTTTTTCGCAAAATGGCGGGCGACCGTGGAGCCCTGGTTGGGCTCCATTTCTCTCGGCTATAATAGATGGACTAAAAGTGCATGTACTTCTGCTCTTGATTGATTAATTCGATAGCATGAGCACAGGAAAAAAAATTGGAGGAATCTGTGTTTTTTGTGGCGAAAACTTTTTTTCGGTGTTTTGGGTGTGAAACCATTTTTTCCGGGTTTTTAGGTGTGAAGACATTTTTCTGGGGAGAGCAGGAGAATCTGTTTTTTTGTGTGAAAACATTTTTTTAGTTTTTTAGACGAAAACATTTTTAGGTTTTTGGGTGGCGAAAACATTTTTCCGGTTTTTCGGTGGACGAAAACATTTTCGGGAAATCGGGAGAATCCGTGTTTTTTGTGTGAAAACATTTTTCTGTTTTTTTCGTGGCGAAAACATTTTTTTCGGGTTTTTCGATTGGCGAAAACTTTTTCTCCGGAAAAACGGAGAAAGGACACGAACGTAAGCGAGGACTGTTTGTTAATTTTTGGACCTATTCGCTATCACGAAAAATTAGAAAAGGGCTCGTTCGCGATTTGAAATTAACGGAAGGCTTTTCCGTAAAATACCGCGCCAGGGACCTAAACGCGAAAGGGAAAAATATTTTCGCCTCACAGAAAATTACATAGGGACCTATTCGTAATTTCGCAAAAACTGGGGGGGTTTCGCAAAATGGCGGGCCGACACGTGGAGCCCCTGGTTGGGCTCCATTTCTCTCGGCTATAATAGATGGATTATGCAAACATGGGATTTTATTATTATTTAACCGCCCTCTAACTTGTTTTAAAAAATAATACATTTTCGCCGGCGATGATATGGCTAAAACGATCATTTTTGAAATAAGTTTTGACTTGTGACGTGGTAAAGTTCATTTATTATGCTACTAAAAGTGGGTTGACAAGCAGGTTTTATTTTTATCTTGATAAAAAGACCTACTTCTACACTTGCAAGAAAATGCACCCATTTTTTGACAAGAAAAACAATTGCAAGACACAAACACTTTTTTTAGAAATGTTTTTTTTTTCTAAGGAAGCACAAATACTTTATCAAAATAACCGGGATGATTGTATATTCAAGATCTCCGGTTTACATGATTAACGATGTATAATTTCTAAAGTTCGAACAACCCCAAGCTGAACCGGAGCTGGAGTACGACTAAATTAACACCAGCAGGTGTAGAGCACCAAGGAACTAATTGTCAAGCGCACAGGAAAAATAGGGACATGCTCACATGCATGTATCCCATGGACGCAAGTGCATGCATGAAGCCACGAAGACAAGCTCGTGCGTGAATGGACGGGTTCATATCACTAACAAGGTAAAATCCCGGCAAAATTTTAGAAATTTCGGCCGAGATTTCAAATCCTGGCCAAATAAAAAAAATTTAAAAAATCAAATTACTACATTAATTTCTGAAATTTTGGAAAAATATTAATTGGTAGTTTTGACCAGATTTCAACTTTGGAGGACAGAATTTGATTCAATACCCTATAAGAATGTTATCTTCCATGAAAATATTTGAAAAAACCGAAATTTTGAGATATTTTATAAAAATAATAGAAACACTGTCAGATTGTTTTAAAAAATACCTACTTTATCATACTCTAAAAATTTATGTTAGCATATTTGGCAGTCTAGGATGATAAATAAAAATTTCCAAAATAATTGAACTTCATTTTTATGTTTAAGAAATGAAAAATAGAAGGAATATAAATGAGATAATAATGATGCTAGAATTTTATAAATTCGATCGAGTGTGACCATGATTCAAAATTTTTAGGAGAGGTTAATAATTGCCTCAAAACCTTTCTCTAAAAGTTTCAAAATTTATAAAGGCATTTCAGTTGCTCAATCAAACATATGGAAGCAATACATATAGCACTGTAATGTTTTTATTATGACAGTAGCACTTTCATAGTTTTTAAAAATTCCTCAGACTTGACCATCATTAGAAAATTTTGTAAGAACATTAATGATGTTTCATGACCATCCATAAATATTTTTAGAATTTTCTAACATGGTTTGAACCACTTTTCATTCAGTTGAAATTTGCTAGTCAGCCTTTTATCAGGATAGTAGAACTCTCTGAATTTTTGTAAATTTATCATGCTCGATCATCAATTGATGTATAAAGACTGTCCATAAAGATTTTCAAAGTTTTTTAACATGGTTTGAACCATTTTTCATTCGGTTGAAATTTGCAGGTCATCTTTTTATCGGGGTAGAAATACTGTTAGAATTTTAAAAAATTCCATAGAATGATAATCATCTAAAATTTTTATGAGAATATTTTGATATGTCAGCACCATCCACAAAAATTTTCAAAATTTTTAACATCGTTTCAACCATTTTTCATTCGGTTGAATTTTTCCAATATTTTGGTAATTTTGGAGGAAATTTTGGAAATTATGCTTCAAAAATTCTGAATTTCAAATCTACTTTTTGAATTTTGATTATATTTCATCTAAAATTATAAGATTTTGCTGAAATGTTAGATTTCGCCCATCTTCAATGTGTGAACTGAAAATAAAATTTTAAACCCTGATCAACAAACTATGATTAAATGGAATAAGCGGGGGAATTGGGTCATCTCACCAATATGACCTAAAATTCAACTAGGAGGGTGAGCGGAAGAGTTTATTCTCATTTGTAAATATTAAGCAAGACCAGAATGCTAGGATATAATCTCGATGCTCTCCTAGAAGTTAAATTGCACGAATGTTAAAGCACTATTGGGCCTCTAAGTTTATTCTATGATGTGGCTTAAATGACATTCTAGTCCTTGGTATCAATTTTATTAAGAATGGATGACATCTTACTTGAATGTGGATATGCGTGCTGAAAACATAGTTATTATTACCGTACCGGTACCGACCGGTATGTACCATTTTAACACCTAAACCAGTCCAAAGTAGCTATATGTACGTACTAGTCTCGATACTGATCAATTCCCGTTATACTAGCTTGATACCTAGGGGTGAAAACAGGACGGATAATTCCCGCCCGATCCGGAGGGATCCGGGAAGCAAAACGGATATCGGGTCGGATTCGGATCCAGATCCGGATATTTGAAAATGGATACCAGATCGGATTCGGGTCGCCCACTATCCGGAAAATATGGGTCAGGAAACGGATATCGGATATTCGGTAATTCGGATATCCGGATTGTCTCATGTGGATCATGGCGACCACCGTCGATCCACCACAGTTACCCTCTCGCCTCTGGTCGACTGGTCCCCTACTCACCCCGTCACCCGTGACTCCCGAGTGCCATCTTCTCCCGTCCAGAACTCTCCCTGTCGGCGCTCCCATCCAGATCTGGATCACCTCTCAAAGACTCAAGGCTCCCTTCCCCAACACCGGTGGCCGGTGCTCCCCACCCCCCGACCGGTGCTCCCCTCCCTCGGCGGCATCTTCTCCCGGTCGGTGCTCCCCCTCTGGCTCTCCCCCCGACCGACGGTCCCTGGCGGCTGGTGCTCCCCTCCCTCGGTGCCATCTTCTCCCAGTCGGCGCTCCCTCTCCGGCCCTCCCCGACAGGCGGTCCCGGTGGCGGCGCTCCCTCTCTCGGCTTCTTCCCCCAACCGGGCGGCGACTCCCCCTCCCCAATGAGTCTCCCCGGCACTAGCAGGTAAGTTTGCACAAACAAGCAGCTCTCCAGTTATGAAGGTGAAAAATGACAAATATGAAACACAGGTTGCTTATATGCTAAACTCTAGTTTTGGACAAAGTAGATGTGTTTGATTTTACTTACTTCTCAATGCCAAGTGCTGCATACTTGAAGAGGTTTGACAGAATTAAGGAGTACATATAGTATATGCGTAGTCTACACAAAACAAATATGAACAAGAAAGATCTGCCCATGTGTTGGTCTACATTCTATGGAACAAGAACAACAGGTTGTAGATACTCCTAATTAAAAGACCGTAACAATCTTGACTGGCAGATAATTTGCAGAAGATGAGTTTTTACTTTTCCCTTCTAAACCAAGAAAAGTAATCCTCTTGGCATATAGCAATACCAGAAAGGGTCACTGGATACCATTATCACCTTAATTGTCAAACCGTAGGTGGATACCAAGCAGTATGTAAGTGTCAAGAGAAAAAACAAAATAACTGGGTTTAAGTAAGTAAAGAATTACGCATACAACATCATTTAAAACTGATTCTCCAAAAACAAGGGCATAGAGGTTCACATCGGTACCAAGTTCCTGTAATTCCATGAACAATGTGCAATTGTTTCGTTTAAGATAGCAGTAATTAGATATGCACATATTAATTAGTATATGAAGAGATGGCAGAAACCTGAAATATAGACAACACTGGTGCTAAGCTGAATCCGGACTGAGTAAGATGCAGTCAAGTAAAACATGACAAACTTCCCAAGAAGTAATTAAGAAACAAAATCAGCATACAGTAAAGGATATAATATGATACAAAATCAGCATACCCTGAGTATATGAACACATCAAAACTAAAAATTGAAGCAAAAGGTCCTGCTATAATATGATACCCTAAGTATATGAACACTAGTCCTCAATCCTCATCAAAACAGAAGCATTTCCGGAAATATGAACTCTGAAGAAACAACATCTGTTGTTGATGATGAATGGGGTGAATCTGTTGATGCTAATGGGAATGAAATATTCATTTTTCTATTGTTCATCGTGATGTAGACATGTACTGTTATTGTGTATGTGTGACGGTTTTGTTAAACTCTATATTAGACAATAGATTTGAATTATTCTCATGTATTCGTGTGGTTTGATTCAACATATATTATTTTATGTATGCGTGCATTATCCGTTTCCGAATTATCCGTTTCCGATTTAAATCTGTCATATATCCGACCTGTATCCGTATCCTAAATTATCCGGATTCGTATCTGGATCCGGCTAGCCTGTATCCGGTTCCGAATCCGGGAAAAAAATATGAGTTAGGATACGGGAAGAGCAATATCCGATCGTATCCGACCCGTTTTCACCCCTATTGATACTAGTTAATACCGGCCATACTAGCTTCGATATAAACTATATATTATATTTGATAGTACCAATATGTATTTGGAGTAATATTATCAATGAAAATTGGTGTACATATAATTGTTTATACTTATAAATAGTTATTATTATATTAAATCCGAAATCGTACGCTGGTTTTGGACCAGTATCAGAATACGCCATTCCAAAAGTTAAACTGGTGTAGGTACCGTTACGGTATTGATAAGTGTGACTGGAACACTGACCAGCTTCGCGCGCGGCCGCAGGACTGCATTATTAACAAGTAAAGCCATGTCCATAATGTAATTTTGTGGCAGACACTAACACACTTTTAGACGGCAGCAACCCACAGGATTGTAAGCAAGGATATATAAACGACCTATATATTTTGTACATGTATACTCCACTTTGTTAAAATTTTCGTACAGATAGGACGCATGCCTTCTCACCGACCTTATAAGTAAGATTACCTCATCCGTTGCTTTAGTTTACTCCCTCCATTTCTCAGTATATATTATTCTAGCTTTCAAACTTTGTTCCTAAGCTTTATCTGTTGCTTTAGTTTACTCTCTCTATTTCTGTATACATGTCATTCAAGCTTTCAAATTTTGTTCCTAAATACATATCATTTTACAATTTTGAGATAACTTTTAACTATTTTTTTCCTTGCATATATCTACTAATCATTATTCTCAAGACTATTCACTACTATGGATTATAGTAACACATATTGTCCAAGAGAGCTAATAAAAGAGGGCGATTTGGCCATTTCCATACATACATTGGTTGAGGTGTAAAATTCTAAAATATTATTTATTCATAACAGAGAGGGTATTCATTTGCCAAATAACTACTAAAATTATAGTGTTGATACCAAGGATTCAAATTTTGTTTAGGGAAAAATACTGGAAATTTTGATGAAATCTCGGTATTTCAGACAAATTTTGGTCAAAATCCAAAAAACCAAAATTCAAATCTGGTCTGTTTGCTAGCCAAAAAACCGAATTTCGGCTGATTTACCCGAAATTTTGGGCGAAATTGCCAAAATTTTGGCCGTTTTGCACCGGCTGACAAGTGCGATGATGAAAAATTTTGCAATTTTTTCTAGAGAGTCCTGACATATTGATGATATTGTCATAAAAATTTCAGATAATTATCAGACCTGAGGAATTTTTAAAAATTCAAATATTTCTATTGTCGTGTTAAAACGCTGACCGACAAGTTTAAACCAAGGATTCAAATTTCGTTTGGGGACAAATATCAGGTATGGCTGAAATTTTTATGAAATCTCAGTATTTCGGACAAATTTCAGTCAAAATCCAAAAACCAAAATTTAAATCCGATCTGTTTGCTAGCGAAAAAATCCAAATTTTGTCCGGTTTACCCGAAATTTTGGGCGAAATTGCTGAAATTTCGGCCGTTTTGCACCAGCTGAAAAGTAGGACAAACGATGACTAACAATTTTAAAATTTTTTGTAGGGAGTTGTGACAAATTTATGATATTTTCATAAAAATGTTAGATGATTATCAAATCTGAGGAATTTTTAAAAATTCAAACATTATTGCTGTCCTGATAAAACATTGACCGACAAGTTTGAACCGAATAAAAATTAGAATAAACGAGGTTATAAAATTTTGAATTTTTTTGTGGATCATTCTGACTTGTCCATAATATTATCATAAAATTTTCAGATGATTGTCAAGAATCATGTATTTTTGAAATTCAAAAAGTGCTACTGTCGTATAAAGAGCCTTACCGGCAAAATTGGATGAAATGAAAAATTGTTCAAACCGTGTTAAAAATTTTGAAATTTTTTTGATAGTCCTGATGTAGCATTAATGGTTCTATAAAAGTTTTAGATGATTATCATGCTTAAATAATTTTTAAAAATTCTGACAGTTCTACGTCCTGATAAAAGACCGATGATCAATACATAGATTTGCTTTAGAAATAAAAAAAAGGTTTAAATTTTTTGAAAAGTTTACAAAAAGGTGATAAGAAAATGCTTAAGATCTCATAAAAATTTTGAATCACAATTACACTCCAATGAATTTATAAAATTCTTACAAGGCACAGTACCATTTATGTTCTTTCTCTTTTTGATTTTTGAAATATAATATACCAAATGAAGTTCAATGCATGCATATATTTGATTGACCAAACAAAAAAGTTAAATTTTTTTAAAAATTTTATAGAATGGTACTGAGGTAATTATTAATCTCTCGTAAAACTTTTAGATCATGATCACACACGAAACAATTTATAAAATTCTGACAAGGTTATTGTCACAATTATGTTCATTCAGTGTTTGATTTTTCAAAGATAACAAATGAAGTTCAATTATTTTTAAATTTTTTTATCATACTACACTATAAAAGATTGCACGATAAAATTTTCAAATCATTATCAAGCATATATAATTTTATTAAAATCTGATAGGATTTCTACCAAAATTTTAAAATGTCTCAAATTTTAGTTTTTCAACAAATTTTCAAATAAGATGATTTTCTTAAGGGTTATTGGACCAAATCCGGTAAAATCCGGCCCTAAAACGTTAAAAACCGGGCAAAAAACCTAAAATTTTAGTGAAATTTCGCCGAAAAACCTGAAATTACTGTAGCATTTTCAAAAAAATTAATCCGGCTGGTAGTTTTAAATTCGGGGTGGCTCGAAATCCAATTTTTTGGGTATTTTTAACCTTGGTTGATACATTATATAATTTTATAAAAATATGACAGTGTTTCTGCCAAAATTTTAAAATATCTCAAAATTTTGGTTTTTCAACAAATTTTCAAATAAGATGACTTTCTTAAGGTTTATTGGACCAAATCGGGCCCTGAAACTTTAAAAACTGGACAAAAAACTTGAAATTTTAGCAAAATTTTGCCAAGAAAACCGAAATTACTATAGCATTTTCAAAAAAAAATTAAACCGGCCGGCACTTTTAAATTTGAGGTGGCCTGAAATCTGGTTTTTTTGTGAAATTTCGCTGAATTTCGTTAAAATTTTTAACCTTGGTGATACATGTATCGTGGCACTCATATCAGATGTAAAGAATTTTGATTGATGATGCCGTCCATCAACTACCTATTTTGTACACAAATATATTCGATCCACCCCGTTTAAATTTCCATACAGGTCGTGTGTCATCTTATTGACGATAACACCCTGCTCCAGCGTTGAGCCCACAATACTGTTACTATTTATTATTACTCAATTTAAACCATTATGTCGAGACCGGATTTATTATTACTCAAAGTTAAACCATTATGATAACTATATGCATGGGTGAACAATTAAAGGCATAATATGGCTCTTTTAGCATAAAACAAAGTTTAATTTTAAATACCAATAGTAATTTCATAAAGCATCATTTGTTCAAAATATGATTAAATAATAAATGAATCTAAAATGACAACTAAACAAGTTCCAACCACCTGACTGGCTTCATCCGCCAAACCACAATCTGAGAGTTCCATCCACTCATAGATTCCCAAACCATCATTTTATTTAAAACCAAATCCATAAAATCTACAATATACAAGCGTACCTAGCTTGCCTTTGACCGTGGACACAGCTACTTAAATAGTTTTAACTCTATAGAGTGTGTACAGTTTTACCCACAAGAAATGATCTACTCTTGTCGCCATGTAATTAACACACTTCCTTTGGTGTGTCGACAGAGAGATCATGATAAGGCCTTTACAAAGTATAGCCCCGCTATTAACCTCACCCGCTAAGGTTTCACCACTGAAGGGTTCCATCCACCCAGTTAGAAGCCCCCCTTACGCCATATGGGAAAAACTTTCTCCATCCGACACCCACATTCCACCGACTGGCGAATCAAATAACGAGACACAAATTAGTTAGCTAGGTCATACTTATATAGACTTGTGGTTGTACGGTAATGCTCGGTCCATGGTAACACATGCTTCGGTCTTTAATTGACTAGGGCGGAGCATTCACTTTACAAGGTCCTGTGCACCTAGCACCCACCAAACATCCATCCATCTTGAACTAAATCATTTTCACTTTATTTTATTTAAATAACAGTAGAAATATCAATTGCCGTAACTTCACTAATAAGTTTAAACTATGTTTGAAAAGATTCCCATAATGGCATAATACAAAAACGTTTAAACTGGACTAAGCAATTCTACTTTCCTATGCTACACTATTGGTTATCACTAAATAAATTAGCTAATATCATCTAGGGTGACAAAGGTTCGACATGATCAATACCAATGAGGGTATAACAAATCTAGAATTTAACTAAACCTTAAAACCATATTTAAAGTACATTGCATAAAAGTAAGCATGCATAATTTAAAACAACATAAGCATTTTATAAAAGATGGGATCAACATATTCAAGGAGGACTTGCCTTCGTTGTCTCCTGCTGGATCTACCTCCGACTGTTGGTTCGATTGGGCTTCGAGTGCGTCGTCTACACACGAAACGAGAACAAATAAATAAAAAAACTCAAACAAAATTCAAAAATTGAAAAAAATGGTTCTAGAAGGTAGATCATGAATTTAGATAAATTTAGAAATTTGAATCATTGAAATCGGAGCTCGAACGAGGGAGAACAGACTCCTAGAAGATCCTCGGATAAAAAATCAGAGAAAAAGAAAAGGGGTGATGTGGTGCAATTTGATTGGCTGAATTTTTTTTTGGGATTTTCTGGAAAAGAATAAAAGCAAAAGATTTGCCACTGACATGTGGGGCCCACATGTTAGTGGCTCGGCCCACGGTGGATCGCGAGCACGAGAGGACCAAAGACAACGTGGCGAGGTTTGTCGAGAGGTGGAGGTGACAAGTGGCGCTAGGGCCGATGTGGCACGTCACAAGGTTGTTGACGCGGCTGCCACACTGCAGCTGACATGGCATAGCCGATGGGGAGATGCGATCGACACAACTCGATCCGGTCAACCACGTGGCTATCATCCTATGAATCGAAGGCAGATTGGACGGTTGAGACATGGTGGGAGGCGGCGGCAAGCACGGCGACAGCGCTTCGCCGGACTTGAGGAAGACGACCATCATCATGGCATTTCCTTGCTGGTTTCAAAGCGAGTTTGTGCGGATCTACGAGTGCATGCAGCGACGACCTTAACAGCAGCAACGGCGGCCACGAAAACTCACCAAAGGTGGCGCACAGTGTGGAAGAAGATGGTGGCGTCTTTGTGAACTCTGACGAGCAACCAGCGTGCAACGGCGGCGATTTGAGCGGCAAGGCGGGGCAAAAGAGGCGGCCTGGCGAGAACACAACATGGGGTGCGGCTCGCATTAAATAGGCCTCGACGATCATGTTCGGCATGAGATTTGCGGCAGTGAGTGCGGCGGCTGTTGAGCTCAGTTGGGATCCGGCGGCGCGATGTGGTTCGATCAGGACCATCCACGAGGTGACGATCTGGCGATCTACAACAGGAAGCTATGTGGTTCACTCTAAATCGCGTGATCAAATCCGACGGCTGAGATTTGACTCGGGCTAGGGTTTGCAAAACGGCAAGCCGGGCCATGCACAACGCGGAGGGGAGATGGGCTAGGGAAAGCGGGTGGCGGCCTGGGGAAGAAGGGAGAATGGGCCGGGCAACAAAGCAAAAGGAGTGGGCCGCGGAAGAAACGGCCCGCTTGGAAAGATGGAAAAGAAAAGTATTTTTCTTTTTGAGAAATATTTTAGAAAAACAAAAAAGGCCAAAATAAATACCAAATAAATTAAGAAAATTTTCAAAAATTCACAAAAATACTTTTAAGCACTTGGAACCTAGAAAAATTATTTTGAAATCATTTAAACTTAAAATTTTGATTCAAATGATTTGCTTGCATAAAAAGAAAATTTTAAGTTCACCAAATTTTGAAAAGGCTCAAAAATGAAATGTTACACATTACAACTAAATTTTAGCAACATTTCACTAGCTCTACTACTACCTAAGGATAAATCGACACACCATTAACAAACAACATTATACACAATTAACACCAGGAATAAAATTAAATATATATCACACTTATACTTGCATACTCACGCTAAAAACTCTTGGGACCTAGCTCCCAAGAACGCCCAGAAGCAACTGTCACAATAAAAGTAACGATAGTTCATCCATGACCAAAGAAACTTGAAACTAAACACATTCCACGTAAATCTTCGTAACCTCCACAGTGTACCATGGACTAATTCCAACTAATTAACCAAACCACGAAAGCTTAAATAGATAACTAAAGGTGATTACTAAATTGGTGTTTGCATGTGGTATGAGTGTGTGCTACTCCTATCTAGAAAACGGATCAGATACGAGTAGATATTGCTCTTTTCGTATCCTAATTCATATTTTCCCTAATTCAGACCTGAATACAGGCTAGCTAGATACATATATGAATATGAGTTATTTAGGATACAAACATGCACTACTACACAAATGATCTTTAGTCCCGGTTGGTAACTGGCTTTAGTCCCGGTTGCCAAACCGGGACAGCCCATCCGGGACTAAAGTTCTGTGACCTTTAGTCCCGGTTCCCCTAACCAGGACTAAAGCTCTCTTGCTATCTAAAAATTATGACGAACTCAAGACTCGAACCTGGAACCTCCTGCATGCCACCACAGGCAGTCCCAACCCACCCACCCACGCGTATTGAATAGACTAGGATATGCATTCCTTTTAAAGTATCTTTGGAGCGAGCCTTTAGTACCGGTTCGTAACACGAACCGGGACTAAAGGTACCTTTAGTCCGGGTTCATAACACGAACCGATCGATACCCTCACATCGATGCGGTTCGTGTTACTAACCGATACTAATATACCCGCTTTAGTACCGGTTCAGTAACACTAAACCGTATCGATGAGACATCGATCTGGTTCGTGTTACGAACGTCATCAAAGCCCACGACGATCCTCTGTAGCCAATGAACCGTCATGAAGCCCTCATCGATGCGGGTTCAAATCCAACCGGACCGATGGGCGGTATGGAAGGTCGATCTGTAGTAGTGATGGGATGGATCATAGCGATTTGGGTCAAAAACGAATAAAGATATACAGATAATGCACGCATATATAATGTAATATATGTTGAATCAAACCATATGTGGGCATCCAGAAGTATGAATCGATCCTCACACATGCATTGGACATAGAGGTGACACTCATACTCCACTTAAGTGTATGCTCACTGTCACCCAAAAGTCCTGTGCACGGAGTATTAACTAGATAGCCCTCACCGAAGCAAAATATGAGCCACCTAGTTCACCGTACACACTTATGCGTGTATGAGAGTTTTGATTCCATTCCGAAAAGCCATACCGGGATTGAAACCAACTCATCCAAACATAGCACTCTCCGTTCATCTCAGAACCTTGGTATCGCCCACACTCTCCAAAGGGAATACGAGCAATAGCCAAAGAGCGACGACCGCTCGAGTTTATACATTCGACGGTTGATAACAACTACAAGTACCTGGATATGTGTCTAGTGCTAGTTCTCAAGATCAATGCCTAACACCCACATATCCCGCATTCGAGATGTATCGCAACACACAAACACAAATCTAAGCAGTTTGATAAGGCATGAATACAAACTAGAACTATTATAGCTACTTAATGTAACAAGTAGCGGCCAACTGGCCAAATATTACATGCCAAAAGTAAAGTTGCAGCAGAAATTAAACATATAGCAAAAGTAGGACAGCGGTATGCCCATCCTTTAAACCCAAAGGCAACCAACTTGGAAAAGCCCAAGTTCATCCGTCAACATAATCGTCAGACCCCAGGGAAAAGTACATGTCGTCGAGGCATTCCTCCATATCATCGACTATATTATTTAGATTAAGCAACTATGAGTACACGTAAGTACTCGCAAGACTTTAGTGTATGGAAATAAAGTAAATGCATGGCTAGAACAAGGAAACAAGCTTATACACTAGTCTCATTTCTAGCATGGGGCAAATTTTGTTTGCAAGTAAAAGATTCATAAAACAGTAACGAAATTGTAAAGAGCATTTAATATGAAGCTAAATAACAGTAAATAAAGTTCATAGATGACATTTCATAGCCCTCCTTAGCTGTGATCAATAAGTGAAAACAGCCACCATTGGTTTCTCAATTCACCAACCCATTCCAATACCATTTCCAAAAGTTTTCACAAAAATAATAATATACTTGACATTATTTCCCTAAGTTGCTCATGACCACGAGTACGGCTAGTTAATTAGATTTTAATCTCTATAGAGAGTGTACACATTACCCACATGACACATTCTAGTGCCACAGTTCAGAGATCCTGAACCACAATGGTGCCCCATCGGGAACTCTCCCCATGACAAGGCATGCACCGTTGTATTGGAATGCTTGGGCCCCAACACCTCGATGAAGGGAGCACCTACGAGCAACACCGTTTCTCGATGTGCCCCTACTACTCCAGCCTACCAAGATGCAAGATTAAATTTAAACTAATCTAATGAGTTTAGGCTATCCCATACTAGCACATGTAGTTGCACCAAATCACTTAGGTGATAGCATCAAGTTCGGTCCTTAACTGACCCAAGTGAGAATCTCCCCTTATCTACGCGTGAGGTCCTTTTCATGCTCCAAGTTTAAGTAATAACTTACCTGTGTCCAAACCATAGTTTTGAGTTGGTTTTTTTTACCAAATTACATGGAAACCATACCTCGGTTCCATACATTTAGATAAAGTTGCTTAAGCTGGTTTGAAATGTGTCCCATTATTTAAAAGTCATTCTAGTGAGCATATCTAAGCAAGTGCGTAAGGTATTTCACAAGTATTATCCAAGTGACACTAAGTAATGTCTACACCAATACTAGGTTACAATGGCAGGTAATCAAATAACAAGGTAAAGGGAATGCATACAATTGGATTTAGCTACCATCACCCACAATATAGCAAGTTTAAAACATACATGCATGTATATAGCTTGATAAAACAACATAACTTTGCAAATATGGGATCAAAATGGTCAAAGGAGGGTGCTTGCCTGGTTGCTCTTCATCAGGGTTGTAATTGGGATCGTAGTCAGGGTCATTATCAACTGACTCCGAGACGGCGTTGTCTACGCATTTAAACAACAAGAATGACAGCAAAAGCAAATATCAACGTATCAAATAAGGCAAAGAGAAATCAGATAGAAATACCAAATTAAAACTTATCAAGAAAAACATGGTGATTTTGAGTTCTTTAATTATCTCTTGCATAGCAATTTCATTAGTACTTAATGTATGTGAGGCTTTTTGCTTGAATATGTTACTTTCATTTGTTGATTACAAAAAGCTATAGTTATGAGCTTGCATGAAGTTGTTTACGAATTTGAGAGGCTTATTTTGTGTATTCAAGTATTTTGAATTTTGAATCCAAGAGGCAAAAGTTATTTGGATTAATAGAATTAAGGATTAGTGAGGGTGTTATATGTGAATAGTACTTTAGCCTTAATCATTCTTAGCACAAATGGTGATTTTTACATGTTAGGGCTTGAGACATCATCTTACTAGCTGTTCCTACCTGTTTGTGTGATGTTTCATGCGGCACAAATGCTCTAACTAAGAGTTCCTTAGATTTTACTCTTCACACAAAGTGTTCTGCGACTAAATCGTTTAAGGGTTTTGCACTAACAAGATTCTAATGCATAGCAAGTTCTAATTACCTTATTTTTTAGAATATGGTAGTCCATATGCCAAAGTGTGTTTCTAAGCTAGTCCCACCAAGATTTGCATTTAGACAAGTTGTTCTATAGACCGCCGAAAAGGCTTAGTTAGTTTAGTTTTCTGCGCGATTAGTTTACGAAGGGTGCTTGCAGTAGTGAGATTTATATACAGAACAAGTCCTATTTAGAATATTTTCTAGATTATGGTAGTACATATTTTGAAGAGGGTTTTTGCACCATTCTTCCTAATTTTTGCATTTGGTCGAGGTATTTTACAGACTGCTGAAAAGGCTTAAGTCATTCTAAATTCTAAGCATTTTATGTCCAGTTTTTGTTTCTAGTTTGTGACTACACCTTACAAGATAATTTAACCATTTTTAGGATTAGTTGGAGATGTCTCTAAGAGTGTTCTAAAGAAGGTTCCTTGATATTTCGCTTTTATCTGTGATGTTTTTCATATAAATAAACATTAGGGCCTATTATGGACACTACTATAGGATTGTACATCAGAATCGGTTCACTTTTGTCATTACAGTCGGTTCTAGTGGCGATACAAAGTCTTTAAATAGTGATGGAGAGGCACTATCACAGTCGGTTTTGGCCCGATTGTGATAGAGCCTTATCACAATCAGTTCTTTTCATAAATCGATGGTGATGATATGGTCATCAGAATCGGTTGTTATGAGGAACCGATTGTGATGATATTCTCATCAGAATCGGTTATGTGAAACCGATTGTGATGATATCTCATCACAATCGATTCTTATGTGGAACCGATTGTGATAACACAATTGGTTCTTATATGGAACCGATTGTGATGACCAATTATCACAATCGGTTCCACATAAGAACCGATTGTGATGACCCTCATAGGTGTGTGCTTTTTTTTCATATTCTCCAAAATAGCACATATTGATAGTATGCACATATATATATGTATCACATTCATAGTACAGAACACAGAATGCATATATCATATTCACAGAACACAAACACTTTAATTACAACACAAATCATATTCGGTGGCAATATACAAACATAAGCATGCTTAACAATCAGTACAATATAAGCATGCTTAACAATCAGTACTAATTAATATTGTTTACATATGGACTAGTATGATGATTCAGGATCTCTAAACCTGTCGTCCTCCGATATAACTTCTAATCAATACCACTAGCATAAGTGATCTCGTATGGCATTCATTACTTTGTTGTCTAAGCTCTTCTGGGGGGTATTGAACTGCTGCAAAATAGAATGTAGTACAACAATTTAAGTTTTAAAATTTGTATGTAAAAGGCTAAGTGTATTATTATGAATGTACGTATACCTTAAGGAAAAGATGTGAGCTGTCGATCAAGAGCACCATGTGGTACATGACGTTGAAGCCACACAGGTCATCGCTGCCCTGTTGCTGACACTGTGAAGAGAAAAAGAATTTAACACACAAAGATTACATGTTAGAAAAAATTAATCGTATATATGGTAGGCACTTGTACCTTGAAGTGCTTATTCTCCAGCGTCTTACCCTTTTCAGCAGCGTGTTTCCCTCCTCCATCGACGTAGGCCAAGAAACCCCTACATACATTGGAGAGATATCATTGAGTCAAAAAAATAAATGTAGTTAAATTCAGAAAGTGTTAGGTTATAGTAAGGTACTTTCTGCTGCAAAGAAGGCTTGATAACGTAGGCCATCGGTCTCTTCTCGATCAGTTTAAAATGTAGACCGTGTGTTCACCCAGAACGAGGATGAGTAGAACCCAATGGCTGCTTATTAAATGGCATGCAGTACAAGAAAATAAGTTCACATACGGTGTAAGTGCATACAAATAATTAAAGGGTAAAGTAGTAGTTACTCCTCGTGGTATAGGAATAGAATGAAGTCCTTCTTCGACTCAGCATTCAAAGCCCCCTTGATGTAGCCGACAAGGAAGTTTGGGTGAAGCCGTGCCACGATCGCAGACACCAGCTCGGGGTCAATGAACCCAGCTGGGTGTTGATGTGTCGTGGCTCACTACCTCATTGCCCTGCAAATCGTGTTGAACGTTATAAAGCATAAGGCGAAATCCTATGAAAGTCATCAAGAGTATGGTGTGTTACTCACAGCGTCCAAGATTGTAAAGTAGAAATATTGATGGCCATTAGTTGGTACACACGGAATAGATCCTCAAAACTAACTGGGAATATCCCATCCTCGTCGTGGTGGAAATGTTCCTTTCTACACCTCATAGTGAGGTCGAGTCGACTCTCGTCCTCTTTGACCTTATCAACGTACCATCCATGGAGAAAGCGACAAAATTTGCCTAGAAATTCAATTGGTTGGATGCAATTAAAGGTTTTCCATGTACGTAGACCTTGAAATCATGAGAGGTCTTCTTATTGTCTGCCAACTTTCCTTTCTGCGCAGAAGAAGTCTGCGGGGTCTGGGCAAGGGGCTTTGCATGTGTTGGAGGGGGCGCTGTAGCCTCTGTTAGCTTTACCTTCCTCAAAGGAGTCACCGAGGCCTCCTGCGCTTCAGTGGTTTTTATGCTAGTCCTTTTACATGTGAGCTCTGCACTCTGCATAGGAGTAGGAGCAAGCGCAGGTACGGTAGGAACCTACGAAGCACATGCATATGTAACTTGTTGAAGTACTACAGGAATAGTAGAGAAGATGGGGTGGATTTTTACCTTGACCAATACGACACCCGTCGGGGGCCACTTAATGAACGACATGCGTGCCTGCCCGAGAGTGGTGATATCTTCGTTCGGGGCGAACTGCAGCACATGTGATATAAAGTCTTCGTGGATGTAGTCCACCTGCACCCTCATATAGCCCTTCCCCAAGGGCTGACCATGCACAGTGTCGGTCTCCTTGCATGGAAATGCAACCCTACGTGCAGCCTCCACGGGAAATTCGTCCTCTGTTAGGGTGAGCTGGCACTTGGCAGGTGCCTGCAAGAAGTGCAAAACTTGAGGAAAAATATTGTGGAAGTTACACTCATAGCTTTAAGTCAGGAAAATTTAATTATTACCTTTAGCTGAGGACCAGTGTTATCATTTTTGGAACCACAACTGTTGGGTCGGTGCTCAAGCTTCTCTACGGGAGGCGAGGGCATCTGGTTCTGACTCTGGGAGATCATCGCCATCATCTCGGCCCTCAAGCGCTCCTCACGTGCCATCATCTCCCCCATTATCTCATCCTCACATGCCATCATCTCCCGCCTCATCTCCTCCTTGATCTGCTCCCTCAGCTGCTCCCTGAGTGTGTCCTTGAGGCGCTCTGCACGTGCCTCCCACGATCTTGATCTGGCACTCGCAGCTCCATCTTGGAAGTAGGACTTCTTCATCTGCCCCACCCCTGCAGCAAGAACTCGGCCATTATGATCGGGCTTCCCAATCATAGACGAAAGGATGTCATTCGACCTTTGGCTCTGAAAGGTCCCCTACACTTTTCACTAGCTTACCTCCTCCTACAATAAGCGAGTACGAATTAGATCTAAAATACAAGTTGAGTCTACTGCAATGCACTAAGTTAGATGTCTTACGATGATGGAGACAACATGCGCAGTAGTGGGGTTTGCAACTACAAGCTGCCCGTCGGCGGTTTTCTTTGTCCTCGCTAATACCTAGTCGTGTGCCCACTCCTCACATATGTGGGAGTAAGGCATCGCCGTCCCGGAGTTCATGCACTCCTCGGCTAGTCACACCCACTCTGCCTTCTTCCCCTCATAGCCTCCTGTACCGAGGTGGTGCGGGTGCGTGTTATACCTTTGGATAGCGATGTTTCTCTCTCTCAACTACTCTGCCTTGGGCGTGCCCTTCATCCTCATGAACTCCTCCCAAACATCAAGAGTTACGAACGGATACCTCTTGAATGGTGTACGGCCTTTTAGCACGTACAGACTGTGCATGAGGACCCTAAAGTGCCTCAAGGCCACACTCATCCTCTTCATGGTGTACCGCCTCGCGTTGCATTCATCTTCCTCCTCTATAATCCATTTGCCCTTAATCTCATCCCACAGCATTTATTGCTCGCTCAAGCCTTTGTCTTCTTTTCTTCAATCCTTAACCGTTATGGACACACACTCTCTCTCACCAATTGGCCAAGGAATGACCAGCATCGGCCCTTGTACTTGGGGGGACCCGTGCAGACCCCCGTGGCATTGAAGTGGAGAACCTACGGCGTTCTCCCTGTGGCCCCTTTGTTCGGTCCTTGGGCCTTCCTCACCTTACTCGGGGCCTCAACATTTGGAACTTAGCTCAGCTCAACACTTGGAACTTGGCTCGGCCCCTTAGGAGCACCTTGAACTCTATCTGGAGATGAACCGATGCTCTCTAATTGCGACATTTTGAGTTTTTTATCTGACATGGTCATATATTTGATGTGAGAGAAAGTAATTCGTAGCTATTATGTGAACTTGAAAATAAATCATGTGAAGCAACAACTGAATGGATAATTCATAGCATGTAATTATTCTAGCATATTACAGTAGAGTATGAGATGAACGAATGATCTTCAAGAAAAGTATATTTGTTGACCAACTAAATACATACCAATGATGACTCCTAATCTCTAAATAGGTTAGGTCCTAATCCCATTCAAAGATATGTGGTTCGAGTAAGTTCCTAAGCCGTTGTACAACTTCGGAGAAAATTTCGGCAACATCTCCCCGCTGTTCTCCAATACACATCTCGACAACAGGTCAAGAGGGATGTGTATCCGGAGAACACTAAGGAGACAGTACCGAAATCTACTTGGGCGACCCTATAGGTTCATGTGCACTCAGACATGGCTGGAGTACCCCTATCGATCATTGAATACTCCTACTCTATCATCAGGTACACCCACCTACTCGACCATTGAGTACTCCTACTCGATCATCGAGCATTCGACCAATAGTCGATAGCAGCCCCTAACAAGACTTAACGACTCCCGAGTACATGTAAAGATTGGACAAATCTCAACAACGTCCTATATATATTCCCTTTTGCCTCACGATATCGGTCAAACCCAAGACGAGTTGTTGTCATCCTTGTTTGGATGGCTCGACCACTCTTTCTCGATGTCATGACTCGGATTCCCTGAATACATCGAGTTAACTCTTTAACTCGATGACTCGAATAACTCTTTACTCGAGTAGCATGGCCATACATTTTCTAAAATCTGACCACTCGAGAGGCCTAGAGATATCTCTCCCGTTGTATGGATGGGCAAATCCTATCTTGATCGACCACGCCTCGCAGTATGTTTCATGACAAACCCGAAAGCTATCTTTATAACTACCCAGATACAGAGTAGCATTTGATGACCCCTAAGTAAGCCATTACGCATCTTGAGAACATGCGACAATCTCAAGTCAAGGGATATAGCATACACATCGCATATGAGACCAACTGATGACATAAAAGAATATAACGTTCTCGCAGTATCTCATAGTGGATTGATGTCCAACATCATGTTCTCTAACATGTGTTTATATTATGGCAATATATCCTGTGCACACAGGGCTTCCCGTATACACACCATGCACACCAACTAATAAAAGTCATCAAAATTCTGCTCTACCTATGTATAAAATTGTAGGTTCAAATTTATTACATATCAAGAGTTACAAAAAATTTATTACATATCAAGAGTTATAAAATTGTAGGTTCGATGAACTTGCACTGCGGGGTAATGGTGTGGCAAAGCAAATGCGCGCGGTGTGACCCGAGGAAGAAGATGACCCTGATAGGTGGGCCACAAGCATCGATGAAAGGGAGAAAGGAGCTAGGCAAAGCTGGTCAGGTCGGAGGGAAAGCAGGCCGAGTGTGACAGGTTAGGATGAAATAGAAAAAAGAAAGAAGGAAAGCGTATCGAGACAGGCAACAAAACAAGATAAATGGACCAGAAAGAAAAGATTCGACCTAGAAAAGGAATAGAGATTTAAATAGATTTTAGAATTAAGATAATTCCTAAAAATCCAAAGAGGCTTTTGAAAGTACAAAATAGAGTCCAAAAATTTTGAGGAAAATCTTGGAAATTTCCTAAAGCATTTTGAACTTAAGAAAATTATTTTCAACTTAAATTTGATTTTTATTTTTACACATAAATTACTTTTGAATTTATTAAATAAGGTTTTTCAATTCCAAAAAATTAGGGAAAACTCTTAGAAAATCTAGAAAAGTGGAGGAAATTTCTAGGAATTCAAAAAATCCAATAAATTTTTTTAATTAAATAATTAGATAAAACTATGAAATGCTACAACCTCAAAAGACCATCTCTTTTACCCTAGAACCTCAATTCTCTACTTTCGTGGAGTGCCCACACAAAATAGACCATTTCTTTTCATATCTTGAATGCATACAATGAAATCATATAACATTAATTGTAATCCATCATCAAGTGTTCACCTAGTAGCCACAGTAAATCCACCTTGTAAATAAGAAATAATCATATCAAATTAGCACACTAAATATTATGTAATCATGTAACAAAAGTAACCAACTCACTTTATTGTTTTACTATGTACTTGCCATGTAACAAAAGTAACCAACTCACTTTATTATTTTACCATGTACTTGCCTTTTAACCTTAGGAAACGAGATGATGAAAAGACGCTAAGGTTATCTTGTTACCATATTGGACAACACAATTCGTAATTTTATAGCTATTTACTATGGAATGAAAAATAGCAAACCATAGCCGGTTTGCCAATTTTCGTTGCGACATGTGGCATTATCTAATTTCTCCAGCATTTCCTTTCCCTTTCAAATGCTTTCTCATCGCGATACTTGACAACATCCCCTTCATTCCAGTTTCCTCCCTATTCCTTTCCCCTCAAACTCAAAAAAGTTCTCATTTTCAAATTCCTCTGTAGGTTTTTGGATAAGAAGTATTTTTTGACCATTTTTGAAAGTTTGGATCAAAAGTTTTTCAAATCTAAATTTTTTGAATCAAATGCTTTCCAACCAAAAGTTTTTGAATTGAAAGTTTTCGAACCGAATGTTTTTGAACAAAAAGTTTTCAGTTGAATGGAAAGTTTTTGAATCGAAAGTTATCGAACCAAAAGTTTCTAACCGAAAGCTTTGATTCATCTGAAAGTTTCAAATCGATTTTTTTATGTTAGAGGAGAAGGAAGGGGTGGGAAAGGAGAAGAGAAGGGGGAGTGAAGACGGAAGAGTCATGTGGTGACACCTGTGTGTGTCCTAACGCTGGAAGGCTCATGAAAGTAGCACACGCCTCCCAAACTCCCTGCGTCATGCCCCCCATGTTCCCCGCCAAGCCCTGCACGAGGTGACGAGGTTAGATTTTGGAGTCAACGAGGGAAAACACGAGGAATGCGAGAAAACAACGGGGACACGGTGAGGACACGCACTGGATGAGCCAAGACAACGAGCGGCGTGCCACAGACGTGCGCAAATTGCATCCGGCGCTATGGCATCGCCTCGTAACAATGTACCACCGGGGCTTCCCCCTCCATGGTATCCGGCGAGGCAGCCTCAGACCCAGCACACAGACGACGCGGCGGCCTCCCGGCCCAGCGTGTGCACGGTGCGGTGCCCTCGGCCAGTGGTTGCACGGTGGTCAGCTCGGAGACGGCTTACCTCAGTCCAGCACGACGATGATGACCATCTGACGGGGCACGATAGCAGCAGCTATCCGGCCGGTAGCAACCGCTTCCTCCAGCGACGGCAACGGCAGCGGTGGCCCTCTCTTGCGCAGAAGCTAGGACTAGGGCTACGGCAGCAAAACAAGTGGCTCCCTGCTCCTGACCTTTAAACGCACGGGAGTCAGGGCTGCAGCACTTACTCTTCCTTTGTTCCTTTGCACGCCACAGAAACAAACGGGATGTTACACTGACCTTGTAATTAAGACAGCATCATTTGTTTCTTTAGTTCATCATATGAAAAAGAGCTATTATAGTACCAATATATGTACTGTGGAAGTCATATCTAACAGCCGTTCATAACTGCAGAAAGTAAGGGATTTTGAAGACGGCGTTAAACAACTGCTTGATCTCTTGCGTGATAGCGATGGTAAAGGCAAAACTAAAGCATTCTTCCATGGTGATGGTATTGCGGCATCTGCTATTCTTAGAGCTGTAGCCAAACTCCTAAAATCCACAGCAAATGATTCTAGCACAAGAAATCATTTTGGCAAAATTATCCATGTAGATTGCTCTCTGTGGAAAAGCAGAAGGGCGATGCAGAGGACAATTGTGGAGGAGCTAAGACTTCATCATTTAATGCCCACGTTTGATAAGCAGGATGAGGAAGATGATTTCAGAGGGGTTGATGACAGATCTAGATCAGAGATAACAAGCATCGGAAGTGCGATCCATGAATCTCTAGTAAATGAAAGATTTCTCTTGATTTTTCATTATGGAGGAGATGAAGAGATTGATTTGGTGGAGTGTGGAGTTCCTGCAGTCGGATCTTTTGGTAAAGGTAAATTGTTATGGACCAATAGAGGAAGATTTCAGTTCTCGCCCAGAGAACAGAAGCTAAAGTCCAGTTCTGTTCAGATAGATATGTATATCGGTTCCACCGATAAAACATATGTCAGTCAACAAATGCGTTGTTTTTTGCACAAAGAAGCTGTTGAAGCGATTGCTTACACCGGCATGGATGACATAGACCCAGCAATAGTTGTGGATTGCTTCTTGTACTCACTGTTCCTGACAGAACAACTACATGAAAACTCTGTAAGCGTTGATTATGATTGGGCTACTCATGCTTGCAACTATTGGATATGTGATGGAATCCTCCAAGGGGACAGAGCTTGGGAGGTTGGCGATGCATTGTATGGAGTGATACGACATTTGGGCTATTCTTCACGTCGAACAAAACTTTTGGCATACTACTTCGATCGGCGAATAAAACCATATGAAGGCTGGAATTCAGTCACCTCGGACGAACAAGGAACACAGGATATCTCACCTGTTTCAATTATTTCATCATCCTATTTCCTTACATTCAGGGGAGATGGTCAGCTACAATTACCGAATGATTTGTTTCAACTGGCCAGCAACCTCTGTGTGCTGAAACTCTGCAAGTGTAGCTTTGATTTTTCATCACCACCTTTCATCTGCTGCCACAACCTCAGATTCCTTTGGCTCGACAATTGTACAAACACAGGGAAGGAGCAGGGTGAAGGGCCATGTTTCCCAAACCTGTTGGTGCTTGATTTACGTTCCACAGATTATCTCTTATTGCCTCAGATGATAGAACTGATGACCAATCTCAAGGAGCTAAATACAAAGGGAATCTCATGGAAGACTATAATTCAAGCATGGAGAAAGCTACAGAACCTTCACAAGCTCCGAGTAACCGAATCTTCAGAAGTGATCACAGTGGACAGTTGCTCTTTCGTAGATATGAAGAATCTGGAGCTCCTTGACCTATCCGGCAACACTCGCATGGAATCATTGCCTGCAGTGTCTTCAGCAAGAATCCTGAAGATGCTTGTTCTTGATGGTTGTTCCAGCCTGGAGCATGTTGCTCTTGAAACAGCTCCCTTGCTCGAGATTTTTAGCTTTGATGGTTGTGGAAAAGCAGTGAACTGGATGCATCCCATAGAACTGCCAGAAAAGGAATTGCGTCCCAAGCCTAGTGAAGATCAAGTTGAAGCCAAGGTCACAAAGATCTCCCTAGAGGGTTGTGCTCGACTACGTAGTGTATTCCTGCGTGCGTTGCCCAATTTGGAGGAGTTGAACCTCTCTGGTACGGCCATCAAAACACTTGACCTCGATGCAATAGAGGCCCCACAGCTCAAGAAACTATTCCTACTGGGCTGTGAGCAGCTCCGGAGCCTACTTTGGCATGGACGTAGACCTAGGTTTGAAGTGCTGCATGTAGACACTCGGGGGGAAGGCAAGACCAATGGTCTGTTGTGGAGAACAGAGAGGTTTGTTGACATCGAGAAATCTATTACTTTTACAGATGGAAGATTCAGTTGGTCAGTCATGGAGATAGCTAACAACCTCCGTAAGGTGCGTATCCATGTGTCTTCTGTGTTACATAGTCAAGTTAGCATCACTAAAAGTATTGAGGTGATTGGCCCTAGCCAAGTGGACATGCTCCCAACAGGACCCTTGTTGCCGTACAAGGATATTGGCCTTGCGGAGGATGTTGCATGCTCTGCCTTGATGTGGGATAGCCAACAGCTTGAGGCTTTGGATGTGCATATCGAGATTGGTGAAGGAAGCCACAATTTAGAGAGTATGCACGACAGTGAAGGATTTATATACTTCCTTAGTAGGAAAGTTGAATCATTGCATGTGCATGACTGTTCCTCAATCTCGGCTATCACTCCAAGTCGAGTATTTTGTTACCGCCTCAAATGGTGTCATGTTGAGAAGTGCCCCAAGCTGCACACTCTCTTTACATGTGACAAAGGAGGATATTACATTTTTCTTACCTTGGAGACATTTTCAGCGTGTGATCTCCCGATGGCCCATTGCATTTGGAGCAAAGGAATTGCTCATGCTCAAAGGTGTGCTTCCTGCTAGTGTCCCAAATAGCTAGTAATAGCTGTTTATATCTTTTCAATACATGAAAAATAGTCCAAGGTGTGCTTTGTACTAGTATCCAAGGTGTGCTTCAATACATGAAAGATAATGCATTTGGAGCAAACGAATAGATAGTCCAAAGTGTGCTTCCTACTAGTGTCCCAAATAGTTAGCAATAGCTCTGTATACCTTCTCAATGCATGAAAGATGACATTACGCTCAAAAAAATCTGTAAATTAACTTATAGCCAACTGCTAGATGCATAGAATAAAATCTCAGCAAAATTTCGTGAGATCTCGGATTTTGGATGTAGATGAGATTCAAAATCCTAGTTGGTAATAAATTTTGAAAAAATTCAAATTGCTACAGTAATTTTAGTTGATCAGATTTTGACTTTTTTTGATTGGATTTGGCCCAATAACCCTTAAGAATGTCGTCTTCCATGAAAATTTGTTGAAAAACCGAATTTTTAAGACATTTTATAATTTTGACAGAAATCCTATTATATTTTTATAAAATTGTACAATCTTGATTATACTCTAAAAATTTATGGTACCATATTTAGAAGTCTAGGATCATACTGAAAAATTTTCAAAATACTTTTACTTAATTTGTTATATATAAAATCAAAAACAGAATGAACATAAGTGAGACAATAACATTGTCAGAATTTTACAAGTTTTCTCGTGTGTGATCCTGATCTAAAATTTTTATGAGAGCTTAATAATTGTCTCATAACCGTTCTATAAAATTTTAAAATATTTTAAACTTTTTTATTTGCTCAATCAAATCTATGGAAGCATTGAACTTCATTTGTTATCTTTCAAAAATCAAAAAAGAAGGAACATAACTAGTACAGTACCATTGTGAGAATCTTATAAATTCATTGGAGTGTGATCATAATCCAAAAATTTTTTAAGAGCTTATGAATTTCCATAGAACCCTTCTATAAAAGTTTTAAAAATTTTAAATCTTTTTGGTTGCTCAATCAAATCGTATTGTTCATTAGGCTTTTATCAAGATAGTAGCACTGTCACAATTTTTAAAATTCCTCAGGCTTGATCATCATATGAAAATTTTATGAGAATATTAGTGATACTTCAGGACTATCAAAAAAATTAAAAAAAAATTCTAACATAGCTTGAATCATTTTTCATTCGGTTGAAATTTGCCGGTCAGCCTTTAGTACCACTTTCCTAATTTTTGAAACTTCCTCATACTTGATCATCATCTAAAAATTTTATGGAAATATTATTGATGCTTCAGGACCATCCAAAAAAGTTTTCAAAAGTTTTTTACATGGTTTGCACTATTTTTCATTCGGTTGAAATTTGCCGGTCATCCTTTTATCAGGACAATAGCACTGTCAGAATTTTTAAAAATTCCTCATGCTTGATATCTTCTAAAATTTTTATGGAAACATTAATGATGCATTAGAACCATCCAAAAAAATTGTCAAAAAATTTTAACATCTTTTCGACTATTTTTCACTTAGTTGAATTTTGTCAAGATTTCGGTAATTTCAGCTGAAATTGCGGTAATTTTGGCCTAATTCAGTTCAAAATTTCTGGATTTGAAGTTTGCTTGTTGAATTTTAGCCAGATTTAGTCCGAAATTCCAAGATTTCACTAAAATTTCGGATTTTGCCCACCTCTAGAATGTGAACCGTAAAGGAAATTTGAAACCCTATGCTAGAGCTAATAGCTTATAGTATTATAGCTGAGCACTATACAATATCTTTACTGCTTATTCCTTTCTTTTCATGGCATGTTTAGAATATAATTCTATTTATATCAAATTATAAAATTGATTCTTTTCAATTAAAATAGGTTAGTATACAAGATTTACTTGACTATTTAGTTTTGGATATGTGTAGGTTTTAATGATATTTTGAAGTATTTCTCTTGTTTGTTTTATTTGTAGTTTATTATATTAACTGTTGATTATTTGGTTCATACTTCATAGAAACCGTGCTTTGTATACGATTTTTCTAGGATTATGATATAATAATATTCATTATCTTTGTTTTAGATTGTCATGTTTCTGTTTCGCTAGTGTTTTCTTAGTTTAAAGAATTTATACAACGCTAAAACTAATATTTTTTTGAAAAAAATCCCTATGTAGCCAGTATAGCTTCCGTAATATCTACTATTGTTTTTTTATTTGCCAAATCTCTCCATGATGCCATCATAATCATGATTTATATCCTTGGTTCCTCTCACAGCTTTCGACGCCTACAACATCTATACCTGCAGAATTGCCACAGGCTGGTGTTCGTCCTCCCCATTTCCTTCAGCTTGCCAAGCTTGGAGACCCTCCAGATTGCGTACTGTAGTAATCTCAAACATGTTTTCCCATTGGACGACAAGCACCCTAACGTAATCGCAGCTGGTGTCACATTCCACAACCTGAAGCACATCAAGCTACAATGTCTCCACAATTTGGAGCAGATATGCGAGGCTAGATTGACCGCGCTGGCATTGGAGACAATCAGCCTCAGGGACTGCTGGGGCATGAGACGCCTGCCGGCTGTCGCACGTGGAGATCCTAAGCCGATCGTGGACTGCGAGAAGGACTTGTGGGATAAGCTCGAGTGGGACGGCTTGGAGGCCAACCATCATCCATCGCTCTTCCAAACACGCCACTCGGCTTACTACAAGAAGACCATCCCGAGGGGCTCACTTCTAAGGTTTGTTGTTCATGGAGTTCTTATATACATATAAATAGATTGAGCAAGTGCCATTAATTTTCTATCTAATAATATTTTTTTTATTTTCCTACTTCATTTTCTAGGTAATTTGCTGTGCTGCTCTTGCCTGTGCTGTTCTGCAGTGGAATGGAGGTCGGCTTACAATTTACTGCTGTTATGAGTTGTCGCACAGCTCTTGATGTGTTTCCCATTGGCTGTGTACTTGCAAGTGTGGTTTGTGTTCTACAGTGTGGCTCTCGTGCAAGTTATGTTGCTACATGCAGTCTTGCACAACGAATAAATGGTGTGTTTGCTTTCACCAAGCTACCTGATTTGGATATGCTTGAATTGGTGTGTCAAGCACTGGTGTGCTAGCTTTCGATATCCAGCTTGGTGTGGTATTCACAATCAAGCTGGTTTCTGTTGATTTGCTGTCTGTTTGGAATAAGGTGGTTGATGAACCATAAATTCAGCTTGCGCTTGGTTGATGAAAACAGCATATACTACGTTGTTTTGTGTGTTTCAATCCTGCAAGTTTGAGCGCGGATGATCTGGTGTTATCGTCATGTACTAATATGTTGAACTAGCTTATCTTTTTTTCCTGCCGAGTTTCTCTAGTAATCATCAAAAGAAGGAAATGTTTTGATACTTACAAACAGAGTAGTTCTTAGAGATAAATCGATTCCGATTTCCTGCTGCAGCAAAATTGCACATGTATGCTGAATCTACGTCAACTGTGCTCATGGGTCGAAGATAGTGTTCATGGAATGCTAATACATAGGATACATAGGAGATGTGGTGATCACAGGCGGAGCCGTCGGGGGGGCGTGATGGGGCCTGGGCCCCCCCCCCCCGTCGGTCCATTAAGAACGATCTGCATTGTGAGTTTGCAGCGGCTCGGCCTGAAATGTCACCGTAAGTGCTTGTTTTCGAAATGCTTATGTGAGAGTAGTGGAATGAGGCTGGAGCTGGACGGCGACATAAGACAGATACCAATGCCACATGGATTAACAGTGGAGGGAATCAGGGAATGACTGGGAGACAAAGGAGGCCACATGAGCAACGTGAACTAGTTCTTCTGTGTTTGCGAGCAATGACCACAAGCGCTAGAGCAATCAATTAACCCTCACCGGAATTTCAGGAGCTCTTGTGAAGTTGTGACACCCTAATTTTGCTGTGAAGATGGTTGAAACAAAGAAACATGTAGTTTATCTATTGGTTTATCGACTGATTGAATTAGCACTTATTTTACAGGTGGGCACAGTTATAGTTGAAAGAGCTTTCTCGCAATGAAGATTATCAAGACAGATTTACATAATAAGATAAATGACGACTGGCTGAATGATCTTATGATTTGTTATGTTGAGCGAGATGTGTTTGCAAAGACAGGCATGTAAAATATTTTACAATATTTTCAGAACATAAGGACTCGCAAATATCAACTATCGCCTCTTGTGAAATAATAAGTGGTATGTTCCCTAAATCCTTGCAAGTTACAAGTGTTACATATTGTACTTACTATATATTAAACTTTGAATATCAATCATTAGTAGAGGTTCACTTTATCCTTAGGCCTCCTCCTTTAGAAATTTCTGGCTCCGCCACTGGTGGTGATGGAACTCTATGAGAAACCAACAACGTCAAACTTTTGTGATTGCCGAAAGTAATTTAGTGAAACAACCATGATTTTATTAACTCAAATATCATCACTAACATAAATTCACAGTCATTAAAATAAAATTTAGCAGCAAAGATTAACTGCATATATTAATTATTTCAACTTTGTACAATTGAACGAATTACATGTCACAAAAATTTAATTACAACTTTAAATGCAAATTACATGAATGATTAATTACATCGCAGAAATAAAAATTTCTAAAATCTTCTCTTGCGCCAATTTTCTTCGGTAGCCCGGCATGTCAATAAAAATTTCACCCACAAATAGAAGCAGTGAATTAATATAGCAAGAGAAATAAAATAAAATAAAGTTAGAATTGCCATCAATCCCGTATATATGGTATTGCTCACTGAGGTACCAGATTCGTTCGGAGCCAAATCAGCACCTCTTGCAAATTTAGATTACATCATTCGGCAATTATACAAACCTGTTTTAATCCGTAGACATACGTATATTAAAAATATCACACGGTAGAAAAATATATTACCCTCAGCAAAATAGTAAAAATTGCAGAGTCAAAAAGATAGGATTGAAGCACTGTGCCTTAAGGAAAGCACACCCAAAATACAGAGCCTCTAGCTGAATGCTCCTAGTCAAGGGACTTCTCTCGTAAGGCAACCAAGCCTTAGGCATATAAGGCAAGCCTCAAAGCAAACCATCAGGCAAAACCACAGAAACACATCTCCAGCCAACACCAAAATCACAAAGCCATCAGTGATCAAGCATGTAACCAGGAGCCAGAAGGCCTCAAACACCAGGAGCCAAAAGGCAAGGAGAAGGTTAAGCCCAAACCAGAGCCAGCCACCAGGAGCAACAAAAGGACCAAGTAGCTACCTCTGCATCTTCTTCATCAACATTCCATTTCTCATAGTTAGCCCTGCGTTTTTATTCACCATATCCAGTTAGCCCTCTATTTTCCAACCCTCCCAGTAGAGCAACATAGGTTTAACTATAGCAAAAATCAACTAAAGAATGAAAATGACAGTACATATAGTGGTCTCAGCTAGTCAACGTCGCGGGGGTTGCGTCAAGCGTCCACTGTAAACCACCAATGCTCCTAGGTGCATTGTAGATCAAAGGGTATTGTCACGGTGCCATCCAACCTGACCCACGCATTAACAGAAATAATCGTCACAAACCTAGATTCTTACCATTTACCATGCATTGCAGAACACAATAAAACTAAAAATTGTAAAACAATCATGGTAAACCCAAGGGGTACCAAACCCTAGTCATAAAGGGACCAGAAGGCAACCAGGTAGCCATAGCATGTGCAATGTGAGTTTGGCCAGAGCACAAATCGGCCATGCTCAAGTGCAGAGGCAAGGGTGCCAGCCTAGGGTGGGCGTGGGTGCACATGTGGGAACCGAGTCGACAGGCCATAGGCCTGGCGAGGGGAGTGGCCAGGCGAGGGCGCAGGTGGTCTGGGAGTAGCCCAACTAGAGCGACTGTAAGCGGGCTAGGAGGCGGGGAGGCCCAACGGCAGAGGTCGAAGCGGCCAGCGCACAGGCGAGGAGAGGGGCCGGAGCGGGCCAGGAGGGAAGAGCTAGAGGTGGCAGAGGCCAACGAGGACCAGGACCGGAGGCACGGTGCTGGCGCCAGAGACGGCCAAGTGACCCGATCGGGTGGCGCACGAGAGCCAAAGACATGGGGAAAGAGTCAGGAGCCAGAGAAAAAAGGAGGCCGCCCGGATGGATAAGGGAGAAGGAAAAGGAAAGAAATAAAAGAAAAGGAGGGAATAGAAAAGGAAGAAAAAGAAGAAAAATAAACAAAAAATAGGAAAATGGGAAAAATTTTCAAAACATGTAAAAATGAGTAACTAACCATAGAAAATAACCGCAACATAAATTTTCATGCTAATAATCGTATAAAACAGAATAACTAACCACCAATGCTCCTTGGTGCACGATGGATCAAAGGGTATTGTCACGGCGCCGTCCAACTCGCACATTAACAGAAATAAACATCACAGACCTAGATTCTTACCATTTACCATGCATCGAAGAACACAATAAAACTAAAAATTGTAAAACAATCATAGTAAACCCAAGGGGTACTAAACCCTAGGCATAGAGAAACCAGAAGGCAACAAGGTAGCCATAGCATGTGCAAGGTGAGTTTGGCCAGAGCACAAATCGACCATGCTCAGGCGCATAGGGTGGGCTCAGGTGCGCACGCGGGAACCGAGCTGATAGGCCAGAGACCTAGCGAGGGGAGTGGCCAAGCGAGGGCGCAGGTGGCCTGGGAGCAGCCCAACCGGAGTGATCGTAAGTGGGCCAAGAGGCGGGGTGGCCCAATAGCAAAGGTCGAAGCGGCCAGTGCACAGGCGAGGAGAGGGGCTGGAGCGGTCCAGGAGCTGGAGGCGGCGGAGGCCAACGAGGACTGGGACCGAAGGCGCGGCACTGGTGCTAGAGATGATCAAGCGGCTAGATCGGGTGGCGCATGAGAGCCAAAGAAACAGGGAAAGAGCTAGGAGCCAGGGAAAGAAGAAGGCCGCCTGAATGGATAAGGGAGAAAGAAAAGGAAAGAAAGAAAAGAAAAGAGGGAAAAGAAAAGGAAGAAAAAGAAGAGAAAGAAAGAGAAAAATAAAAAACATGGGAAATTTCCAAAACATGTAAAAAATGAGTAACTAACCATAGAAAATAATCACAACATAAATTTCATGCTAATAACCATATAAAACAGCTACCATTAATAGATTTTCAGTGAAATAAAATAAGAGAAAAGAAAGGAGAAAAATAAGAATTATGTGTTTTTAGCAAACCAGCTAAAATAATGATTTACCTGTATCTGTGCAAGATTTAAAATAAGTTAAATCAGTTGAAACCTATTAAATCCGCAAATGTTTAGTCGGTCGAACTGTTATCTAAAGTGTGAAAAATTAAAATCAAATAAAGTCTTAAAAATCGCAATGTAAACTTTATCAATCTTAAAGTATTAAGAAAGTTCAACTGGCCCCACCATGTATTAGTGCCACTAATTTTGAGAAGCAGTACAACTGGTAGATGGTCAGGGTATATGAGTACCACCGATTTCAAGAAGGCGTATAACTAGCCATCCCTGTAATAGTACCATCAAATTCAGTATAGAGTACAACTGGTAGGTGGTCAAGGTTGGAGATCTAAATACCGGAGTAGCGATAACATTCTAGGTTCTTGACTAAGGTTAGGTTCACTATGGGTAAAGTGATTTATAAACCTACACAAGGTTAAAAATCATAAATTCGTGCCTGTCTCCTGACTTAGAGGCTATGGAAACTAAGTCTACCTCATATACGAATGCTAGTAGCAATTTTCATAATTAAAAATCGAAACACAAATTTTTTTAATAAAACCAATTTTCAATAAAAGGATTTGAGGAAAGGATTTGTGGAAAGGATTTGATATAGTTCTGAGAAGTAAAACTCATAAATTGCATTTTGTTATTAACGCTAGTCACCTATAGGACTAGGGTGATAAGGAAGTGGAGGGCTACCCAAATTAAAGACTGGGTGGAGTAGTGGCTCTTACAGTGGAGGCTACCGCTCTCTAGGATATATTATAGATTAAATGTTATATTTAAGCTTTTGCTGTAAATATTGTGATGAGATATGTGAACTGTAAGATAATATCCTACATGGCAGGAAATGCAATAAAGTTTCCTACAAGTCTCTAGTAAATGTTTTATCGTAACATTCTGAATACGGTGTATTCACTAATAAAGCGTTAGGTCCACTCGATGTTTTGTTAGCTAATATGTCTAGATCAATGTAATTAATTTAACAATTAATTATACCGGTCATCACATTTAGAATTTTTTTTTGCTAGAAGTAACATAAAACAAACGGCGAAGAATAATTGGCTTGCAGCATGTACAAACATATCGCTTTCAGGAGTCGTTTTTTTAGCACAACCTTATCCGTAGAAACTTGCAGTAGTTCAAACACGACTGGCACGGGCGATCGATCAGAAGAGTAAAACAGCTGCTACTGTATCATTAATTTGTGGGGTTATCGGTAGATAAATTGTCTGATTTATTTTTAAAATCTCGGTCACTTTTTTGAGCCACTATGTTTGCATCCAATGGCTAACATATTTTACGCACCTCTTACCTCTAGAAAATACAAATAATAAAAATCTGTAACCTAGGCAAAGATAAAGTAAAACTAGGTGAACCCCCTACAAAACACAACACAAAAAAATTTCTAACCTAGACAAAAATAAATTAAATCTAAGTAAACCCTACAAATAAAAAACAAATAGAAGTAAAAATTGCAGTAGAGTGGTACTAAAATTGCATATTACTTAACACTGCAATTTTATGCTTAGTCTGGTCTAATTTTAACTAGTATACTTACCCGCACAACTGTGTGTCTAGATATTATGATTCAATTATCTTTGATGTACAACTCTTCAATTATCTTTGATGTACAACTCAACTTCTAATGATTGAAATACAATTGTATTTGTTATATAACTCTATTTATATATGATATTCAACTCTATTAAAAAATAATTGTATTTATTATATATGATTAATCGGATTGTTATAATCTGGTCCCACCAAAATAAACGGTAGAGGTCCTTCTCGTTTTCTTCCAATTAATGTGATAATTCCTAAAATTGAGGATTATTGTGAGATTTTCTTGCTCTTAAAATGAAAGAGGTGTCTTCAATATCACTAGTTAGTTATAGATATATAGATTAATGTGAGAATTTTTACAATTTAGGATTATTGTAGGATTTTTTTACCTTTAAAATAAAAGAGATGTCTTAAATATTATCAGTTGTTTATTGAAATATATAGATAGACTGAGAGAGAAGACAATTCCAGACAACTGACGATCAGTAAAACCGTAATTTGTGCGCCATGATGCAGGGAGATCGAAAGGACCGTCCAGTTCACCGAGAAAGACGTGTTGACAGAAACCAAACAGATGGACTGCAGTGCTCAAAGCAACAACAGAAAGAAACAGCACGTGGCGACATTACGTTCATATCAAGGATTTTTTTGGATTATGGAAACCAATCCTAATAATCTCTGGTTTCTGCTCCCTGTGGAGAGAAAATAACCAAAGTTTCACCCACCACATTGCAGGTTCTATTACAAAGTAACAAAGGTTCAAAAAGGAAGCGACTACTGCAACGAAAGAAAAGCAGAGAGCCTAAAGTAACGTCTTCCTCTCTCTTCTTTTTCTGCCAATTCCTTGCCGTTGCTCCAAGAGACCAGTCATCATTCCCCATCCTCGCGCCCGGTTTAGCTCCGCAAGGCTCCCTGGAGGACTCCGGAAGGGGCTTGATTTGTCGAACAGAGAGAGACTAAAATTATGTTTTTCTTATACTTTTAATTTCGAATTGAAGAGGCTAAAATTATTTGGATTCATTAAAATGTAAAATCTCATTATCATGAAACAGTGTGATGTATATCTTGTGGATTAAACATAGGGTACCTACCGACAACATAAACAGAGATTAAGCTACTGGTTCAGAGTTTCATTTTCATTTCTGTTTGGAAGCTATATTTCTATTTCACAAGTTGACACTATTTGACCCTTCCTATTAATGAATATGTGTAAACTGAGCTCAAAACTTAAGTGTTTTTGCATAGACGGCAAGAGCATAATTTTAAAAGAGCATAGACGGCGGGGCTTGGTGGCGACCGGAGCTATGGCGCCACCGTGAGCTTGCGGCGACGCCATGGCCGAGCCATGGTAGAGCTAGCCGAGCACCTCAACTTCACTGATTAAAGGCTATTTGAAGATCAGTGAGGCCATCTGGGTCCATCTTACCTGATAATGAAGTCTATGGTTAAACGAAGCAGGCTGCCAACAGTCGTCGGACTTGGAGAAGAAAGGGACCGGATGCGGTGGCTACAGGTGACGGTAGTTGAAAATGAGGCTTGGTTAGTGATTAATGGTTCAATAGGAAGCTTTAGGTTCAATCGATTCAGAAAAATCCTTACCGGATTGCTCGGTTTCGAGATTACCCCCTTCTGCAGTTGCGCCGGTGCTAAGGAGGTAGAAGCTCGCGGTCGTGGTGTCGCAGTCGGCTCCAGCTGCAAATAGGATAGGAGACAAAATTAGGGCGACTGAGAGATGGCCTCGTGCCAGAGAAAACCGAAAGGCGAGCTCACACGTGGGTGATCGGCCCAGAAGCGTGTTCGCCGGTTCTGCCCGTGCTCTCGGCGTTTTCGCGCACATGGCGAGCTCGAGGCAATGGGGCAAATGGTAGCGAGCTGAGTCGGCGTGTGAGGCTTCAGCGGCTCATATGTGCGGTGTGGGTAGAGCTAGCAAAGTACGGGATGGGCAGGCGGAGTCGGTGAGGCACAGGAGGTTGCGGCCGCGTGGCAGGCGAGCCCTGCTCGAACCCGTGCGGCATGGGCGGAGGGAGAGGAAGGAGGAAGAGAGAGGTGACGGCGTGAGGCTTCGGTCTTTGCTCGGATGGAACGGCGGCACGGCACGATGGTTGTGACGGCGATGAGGGCGGAGCCCTGCTTGATGCAGCCGCGTGGCGAGCCAATCCTGCCGGGGCAGCGCGTGGCAATGCCCGGGCAGAGGAAAAGGGGTAGGCGGCTCCGGGTGGCTGGCCGGTGGGGCCCAGCAGCAGTGGGTACAGCTCAGCATTAGGTTGAGCAGGTCGGAGTACTGTAGTTTCGAAAAATGTGACAGAAGTGGTTGGGGGCAAATTGGTCAGCTCCAAAAATGGACTTAACTGGTTTGAAAATTTCTGGAAAATTTTGGTCCAGTAGACAAATGTCCATAGTTTCTATTTTCTTTGGTTTCATTTAATTTAATGCTGTGGTTTTTGAAATAAATTTCTCATAATTTTGTTGTTTTCAAATAGTTTTTGAATTTTTAGGTCACATAATGTTGGAAAAAAATTCTGGAACAGTTATATTTATTCATATAAACTATTTTAGAATTTTATAAAATTATTTTCCAGATTGGGCTATTTGAAGATTTTATGAGTTTCTTTAGAATGTGTTTAAATTGGGTGAAAAAGACCTTTAATTAAATTGTGTTTAAATTGGGAGATAGGAGGCAAGGGTGAGTACACAACAGTACTCAACAAACCACACGGAAAAATTCTGAATACTACATGCAAGGAATAACAAGGAATCAACACCGGATTTAAGTATTGGTGGAGGCAAAAGTTAAATTCCAGATTTATATTACATTTGAAACACAAACCAGATATCGAGATAATACCATGGGGTTTTGCAAAGTTCAAATTTGCGACAAGTTCTTATTTTGAAAACAACTTGAGTTGATTCTGGTATCACCACAAATTAATTTAGCTTCATTAACCTAGGAAGCGCGTGATTGAACACCATCATGATCACTCTGCAGAGCTGCTCAGCTTTATCCACAAGATATCTATGGTCGTTAGTGCCACGCGATTAACATGCAACTTAAATGCATACTGTCGGACTAAGATGATCATGATCCAAGGGGAAATACAAGGCACAGGCTATGTTGGGACAAGTCAACAAGGCTAACCGGGCCAATTTGTGGTTGAGCGTGAACTGAAGTTATTTACTTTGCCCAAAGGGATCGGTCCTTAAGTGCCTGGAACTCAGCCCATTCCATACCACAAGCCATGGTACCGATCGTACCATCTACCAGACCAACACGTGGGCTTTGTCATCGGTCGGGGGTCGGACTGACATCTACCTGACGTGGGCAGCCCAACACTATCCCCCTAACCGTAGCAATTTTTGAATAGCACACCGAGCCATCACTTGCAGATTTTAGTTAAAGAGCTGGAGTGAAAGATTATTAACAGCTAAGCTATGGTGGTTCATTAATTATAGCCTAAGGTTAATGGAATAGGGCATAATAACAGGCTTAACAAGGAGTGGGTTCTAATTAATCAGGTCATTCCAAATTATCTCCATTTTAGTTTTCTAAAGTACAAGAAAATAATACGGTAATGAAAACATATAGTACTATACTAAAAACTGTGTTCAACATGTTCATGGGTGTGACTTGCCTTGTGGGGTTGAGGGGTAGCCTAGCTGGAAGAAGTTGTAGTCATGGCAGGTCCTGGACGGCTCCTACTCCTGTTACGGCTCCTACTCCTGGTACGGCTCCACATACTGCTCCTACTCCGAGAACTATTCCTGGGACTGCTCCGACGTTGGATCTAGCATGAGAAAATAAAACTAGTAAATAAACGAATAAAAAACCCAAAAAGGAGAGAAAATAGAATTTAAATCGGAGAGGGGGCTGCAAATGGGTTGACGGGGTATTTTAGGAATTTCAAAGACTTGGTTTGGCAGAACAGAGATCATTTTTGGACTCAACGGCTTGAACTGGTCAAGAACACATATTTTTAGGTATTTTTTGGATTTTTGGGAATTTTTGGGATTTTTTCGGAATTTTTGAGAATTTTCTGGATTTTTAAATGATTTTTAGATTTTAATTAAAATTAAAAATCCAGAAAAATATAAAATTAAAATGATATGGGCTGCACAGTGATTTCACCTGTCAACCTATGCGGCTCGCCTCGCTCGGCCCGGCCGGCCCATGTGCAAGCGCACGCGTGGCTTGGCCCAGCGCACGCCGGCGCTGACATGCGGGCCCGGGTGAGGGGAGAAGCTGACAATGGGGCTCGGGTGCGGTGACTGGTGAGCGGGGCCCAGCGACAGCGAGAGAGGGAGGGAGCGGCGAGGGGCGGCGGCAGCGCGGGCCGGAGGGGAGGAAGAAGAAGGGCGTGGTGGCAGAGGAGGGCACTGGAGGGGGAGAAGAGGCGCGGGGGGAGAGCTCACCGCGGGGAGCCTGGTGCGGGGAAAAATTGGGGCGGGGAGGACTTAAAATGGGGGGGAGGGAGGAGGAGGAGGCGGGGTGGTGAGGTTCCGGCGGGGGCGAGGCGCGAGGGTGTGGTCGGGGGTGGGAGAAGCGGGGGCAGGTTTGCCTAGAAGCAGTAATCAATTTGGATGAGAGGAACTCTTTGGAAATTCTTGGGATTTAGATCAAATTTAAACAAAATCCTAGGGATTTGAAAATAAACCCCCCTATCCAAACCGTCCCTTGTTGTAGTTCATCAAGTTTAACCTTAATAGTAGATGAAACACTGATGATTGCAGAATTGGATGCTTTGTCGAGCTGATACGAATGAAAAGTGCAGCTCAATGACATTCCAAAGCCTGCAGTCCCATCCTCGAATCGCTCGACTCATCTTCTTCCTTCGCATTCCCATCATCCCTAGTCGCCGGCCTCAATGGGGGCGGCATCAATAGGGGTCGCCACCTGGTGTGTGTGTGTTTCCAAATATTCGTTTCGCAGCTTCAGTTTTTGTTGGTTCTGATTCCATCATTTGTGTTTGAACTTTGAAGTACCTCCATTATTCTATTTGAGGGAGCTGAGCATGAGAGGGGCTGGGATTGGAGTCGCAAATTGTGGCCAAATATTCATGGTAAGACTTCTTATTCTCTCTGTTTTTTTTAAACCTGAACTGATTCTGTGGCTTAATTTTCTAGAGGTGATGCACTTCTCTGCAAATCTGCGGTTGTGTGAGGTTAATTTCGTTGAAACTTGCATGGGTTCTTCTCGTTTTGCTTTGCCGGTGTGAGTACAATCAGTTCTTTATTTAAGAAGTCTATTTGCTCTTGTAGTCCCTTGGACTAATTTGACTGTAATATATAGTTGGCCATACTTGAGCTATGCGGATTATCAATCACTTAATTCAGATGCATGGATGGATTCAGAGAATAAGTTTATGACAAAAATCTTGTGAAATTATTTGCGGAATAACAGCACCATATATTGCCAAGAAGTGATACAGCCAATCTATGTACCAAAATTTCGGAAAGTGAGATAATACTATTTCTCCTTTTATTAGCCTGCATGATGCTTAGAAAAAGGAGGAGGGATAATTATGGATACATTTTTTAAAAAATAGAAAGACAAAATCCTGCATACATGCGTATTGAAATGATGTTGCTGCTAGATCTTCTTTTTTACATTTTTCCTGGTAACTACTGCAATTTTATTTACTTGCCAGTATTTTTGTGATGGAATACGTAAGAGAAGGCGCTTGATACAGGGTCTAACCAAAATACTCTTGGACAGGCGTATTCAAGCCAGGACCAGAACTTACTAGTGCTCATCACTCATCAGGCTAAGACTCACTTGCTGTGATCGATGGAGAGAGTGACACTCATCACAGGAATACTATTTAATGATCGAAACAGACGACGAGGCGCCAGTAATTCTGTCTAGTTTGGAGGATCTGCTTCTGGTTCTGTGATGACACCAGTAATTCTGGTTCTGATCTACCTGGGGCCAAGGGAAAACAGGCAGGCAGGCCGTCCATCCGTCCGATCCAAACAATCAATCGCAAGGTGCGCTTCTCCGCTGCTCCGGTGAACCCCTCCGTGCCCAACAGCGTTCCGCCTTGGCACGGGGCCATCTCCTCTCCTCCGGTGAGCCAATCAGCCTTGGCCGGCGAGCCAATCATCCAGTTCGCGTGACTGATCGTCATGGTCGTCGTCATCATTTTTCGGTAATGTTGCGCTAGGCGTGTAGGAAATCCCAACACTACATCGGTTGGTTTCTTAAGGAGTCACTGCTCGCTCTTGGATTGGGGATCCGTCACACCAATTAGGTTAGCAAGTGCTGGTTGATTTGGAGTGCCTCTGTTAATTTTATACTATGTCCTGGGCGCCGCGCCGGAGAACCCCTCACGTATAGGCTTTCGTCCTTCTTCGGCTGCGTCGTAACTTCCTCATCGGACCAGACCTACTGCGACCATTGCCGGAGTCAGCGTCACCCTCCTCCGCGACGACAACCTTGAGACAACCGATGTTTCAGTTCTGCTCTGTGTTTTACTGAAAAAATTGGATGTGCTCTGTTCTTTGTCCGACAACCTGTATGTACTTCAGAGTTCTCAACCTGCTATGACTTCTAATTTCATTTCGGAGGCCTCCAGTGGGTGTTCTAGGGGAAAATTTGATGATTTGCCCCGAAGTTGAACGGCCTTTGATAATTTGCCCAAAGTTGATGAACCTTTGATTATTTGCCCTGAAGTTCATATGTGACTTGAGGATTTGCCCTATGAGGGTTTTTTTACAAATTGGGCTGACTTACCCCTTAAAAATCAATATGGAATGACTCTTTTGCCCTTTGTTAGTAAAACAACCCAATAAACATTCGAGAATTGACATTAACCATCAAATGTTCAGTAAATATTATTCAAGAACATTAAGAATATGATTAAGAATAAGCTCCACAATCCCAAGCACACTTTAAGACTTTTTTTTCTCAGATTTTGCACGTCCTAATGGAAATCAGCCATCTCAAATGATTGCATTCAGTTTTGCCTTTTCTTCTTGGGAGTGATCTTTTTGGCCCCTGTTGCTTGCAATCGTCCACCTCCCATCAACATTTCAGTGTGGCTAAAAAAAGATAATGTCTGTGCACACAGCTAGTATAGGAGGATTGCCTATTGCCTTCTTTACTTGATCCATAAACCATGTCCAATTTTCAGTATTTTCAACATCAAAAAATCCAAAGGCTACCGGAAACATCCAACTATGTCCATCTAAAGCTGTTACCGCAGCAAGTTGGCCAGACCAAAATCGGCAATAGGCAATCGGCTGGCGCAAGAAAATGCATGCATGAATGCGCCGCCGGCCGGCTAGGAAGGCAAGAAAACCAAAAGCTCCTGGCGCAAGGAACGGGACGGGTCGATGCATGCTGCTAAAATCTCCAGCGCAAAGAAAATGCCACATGCATACCCACCTGAGCGATCCATCGATTGCGTCCAGCGTCGTCGATGATCTGGTGGTGGACGCGCGCCGATGAACGGGACGGGTCGCGTGGAACGGCGGCTGGGACGGCGCCTCGTTCACTTTGCCGAGGGGCTGGGACTTTTCATCTTCCAAGGGTACTATTGTCTTCTCATAGTGGAAGGATCACATTAAAAATTTTGTTTTGCACAAAGGTCCCTACAGGACAAATAATCAAAGGTTCATCAACTTTGGGCAAATTATCAAAGGCCGCTCAACTTCAGGGCAAATCATCAAATTTCCCTGTTCTAGGAGTGGATCACGTTTTTGGGCGTTATCCCATGATGACAATTCAGATGATGACGGTGTGGTCGATTCAGAGACTAGGAAAAAGTTGATTCAAGACGCCTTGGATGCAGGTTACTCGGTGGAAGAATTGGTGCCGGTAGTTCATCAGTTTTCTTCCTGTCAGCCGCAGTGCCCTCCTACCCGAGTGACAGGCTATCCAGTGGTCTCCTCCTTGCGACCATGGAAGGGTCCATTGCCATTGCCACGAGTTTCCCCTCCAGTGACCTTCAGTGATGTACTGGCAAAGGCTAATGTGTTTAGAAACTGTAACAGCAAACCGATTTCCACGGCACATCCAATGGAGAGAGATGGCAACAGAATTCAAATTCCAAATAAACTTCCGGATTCTATGCAATTTCCATCTCCGAGCCAGCAAGGGCCCACGTCCAACACACCGGGCTCTAAGGAATCAAAAACTAATACCGGTTTGAAGATTCTTCTCTCTCGTACTTGGAAAGATAATTGCTGGCCTGGGACAAAGTCAGGTGACAGGAGATCTTTCGTCTCGGTACTCTTTCAAAAATCGAAGATGGAGGGCACAGGCTGTTCTGGGGTTGTTCGCGGTGGTGGCAGTAGATCGTCTGGTCAGGCCGGTGGTAATTTTGTCGGGCAGAGCAGTACCGGTGGTGGTCTTGGTCAAGGCGGTGGCTCCGGTGGTGTTCATGTTCAGGTTCAAGAAGGCTCCGGTGGTGTTTTTGGCCAACATGGCCCTAGTGGTGGTCAATTTCACCGAGGACGTTCTCGATGGCAACCGTGTATCTCCAGCCGTGGCCGGGGGCGTTTCGGTGGAAGATTTCCGTCAGGAGGCAGTGGGCGTGGCCGTGGTGTTGCTGACAGTAATTTTTTTCGTGGTGGAGAACAAGGATCAAGTGGACCAGGAAAGTTTGGATCAGCCTGATGGGGAGGATCAAGGAAATGACAAGCATCAGATGAATGATGATGTAGAAATGCAGGATAGGGATAGCAAAAGGACAAAAACTAATCAGGAGGGATCATCTAGTGCTCAGACTTCACAGAAAGTACCAATGCAAGCTGCAAAGGAGGGGGGGAATTCTTCTTCTGTCTCCAGCGCAAATTTTCATGGGTTCAATGCGTAGTGTAGCACTGTAGCTTCAGATGAACAAGATGGGGCCCCTGCTATTGTCGGGTTGGGGGACAAGAATGTAAGTGTTTCAGTTGGGAATATTGTCAATGAAACTTTGAATGCTAATTCAGCCAAATATGTTGATGGTCATGCTTCTGCTTCTGTTGATCATCCGACTGCTGAACAGGTTTTGGGTGTTTCAAAATCGGTGGACAATTTTGTAAGTGATTCTTTGCTTGTTTTTACAGCTGAACAAGATGATGCAAATGTTTTGGTTGGTCATGATACAGCCGAATAAGAATTCTCTGTTGTGGTCCATGTCTCAGTTGATAGTAGTATAAGTGATTCTAGGCATACTGCTCAAGACAAAAATTCTGATGTTAATTCTTTTCTCGGTAACAATCCAGACTGGATAGAAACAATTGTTGACCATTCTGTTACTTCAGTTATTGCAGCTAAGTAGAACTTTAGTAACAAGGATTGTGAGACTGTGGTTAGTACTGATTTGTTTGCTGTTGGCGCTGCTCTAGCCGATCAGGGTATTGAGATTTTGTCTACTCCGACTGCATCAAAGGTTAACATTGGCATTCCTCCTAAAGGAAGTTTCATGTCCTCTCAGCTTAACAGTCAGGTCATAACAGTAACAGTTGGGGATTGCCAATTATCCGTTGGAGAGTGAGGTAAGTGGACCAATTATCATCAATTCACCTTCGGACCCTTTTCCGGCAGGACCACGTAGGTGTGGGCGATTGAATATTCCTGTCATGGCTGGTGGGGTGGCGCCGGCTAATTTAGATACAGTGATGAAGGCCAAATTTAGGGCTTCAATTCGCAACTGGGAAGCTCCAGAAGGTTATTTACTTTTGCACCAACTGGTTGTGATCGTAGTCTGTGTTACAGCATTAGGAAGCTCAGGAAGTGGTATTGTCGGCATGCAACTCATTAGAGATGGTGCTTCGAGATCTCTTCACCAGATATGGATGGCAATTTAGTAAAAGATTGTGTGTAGATTAAAACTTTATGTTTTGTTTCTGATGGTTTGTTCAAACTTTTATGTTAGGGCTCTCTTTTATCATTATTTTTTCTGAAACTTTATAATAAATAGTTGGTTGTATGCATTTAACGATGCAGAGGCCAAGAGACAAAATCTTCCATTATCTAAAAAATGTAGAAATTTGGGTTCTATACCTGTCAATCCCCGAGCTTTAGACTTTCCGGACCTGAATCAGGCTGCCAATTGCAAGCTTTGATGTCAAGTTTCGGCTTTGTTGCTTTCTTTTCTGAAATGTGAAGTTTCACAGTAACCCATTACTGTCACCCGCGTATTTATTCTGAGTACGTAGGCATGCATAAATCTTAAAGCACCACCTATGGGTAAGTAGCATCAATCCACCCTTGAATGGTGCTTTTAATCTTTGTACAATTCAATATTTAGGAGAGCATAGAAGCACCTCTCATTCTAAATTTATTTGATTATTTATGTATGTTGACTTGGTATAATTGTGAAAAAAGTGCAACTTGCATACACAACTCAAGGATGCAACTAGGGATGGTTGCACCTCGAAAAGTGACACCATATTTATCTTATGGATTTTGAACAAACATCTATGTAGCTTGTTAAATACGGTGACTCATATATAGCCTTTCATAATTTAGAAAGGTGTGATGACTAGCATAATTAGTCTAGGATAACGATGGTAACACTGCCATTACTCTAAGATAATTAATTACACGAATATCGACATATTAACCAGTCAAAACATCGAGCGCACCAGATGTTTTATCAGTTAATACACCATATTTAGAGTGTTGTGTAGAGCAATAATTAGATACTGAAATAGAGACTTATTACAATCCATTGCCACGTAGAACTACAAGTTCAGTACATTAATTATACATGAGATACAATTACAACAAAAATATACAATACATAACTACTAATTTCCCAAAAACAGACAAAAGCTATGCACAATCTATCCAACAAACTAAACCTCCTAGTAGACTACCTCCTTGTAGATCTAATCCTATGGATAACCCTCACCCTCTGCCTAATAGGCGAGTCCATTAGGATCCATGTCCCAACACGAAGCTTGATCGCCAAAGCAATTCTCTAGCAAAGGGGGATTTAGCAATAATGAGTACAGAAGTACTCAGCAAGCATTAATAGCAAATGCAGTAAATGAATTTCTTCTCATTTACATCCAATGTTCACCTTCCTCAAAATCCATTCTTATAGAAATTAGGTATTGGGTTTTCTTTAGGGGGAATTGATCATATGCCCTATTTTACTTGGTGCAATTGATAAAATACTCTGTTTGTCTCACTGACATGTGGCTCACAGGGCATTTTATCAATGGCACATGTAAGTGAGGGCATTTTATCAATTGATCCATTTTCTTTGATGGTTGTATATTTTAATTATGAAAATAGCTGCTAGCACTCGTATATGAGGCAGCTTAGCTTTCATAGCCTCCAATTTAGGAGACAAGCATGACTTCATGAATTGACCCTGCACAAGTTTGTACCATTTTACCCATAGTGACCTCATCCCGTGAGGCCTCAGAATGTTTATCACTAGTCCAATAATAGATTTCTAACCCCGCAAACTCGAGTTGAAGACACCTATCCTAGGCCATCCCGTCTGACTCGCAGCTAACGGTTGTACTGTACTATCACAGCATCACTAATACTCAACCCAAGGCTTTATTCATATATAGCTTGAAAGAACCAATTGCAGCTGATTTTCAGTGTCACCTCACTAGGCCTTTCGGTGTACCCATCTTTACATTCTTAGTTATCTACTCTTACCCAATGTGGAGATTATAATACCTTCCTAGGACAACCTTTTCTAGCCAATTTCACATACTATTGTTGATACTACAAATATGGCTCATTGCCTGAGTGTAGTTGTTCATCCTTATATTATAGCCTGTTTAGATGGTCTCACCGGCGATACCCCTTCTCATCGGTACTCTCTGCCCATCATGTATACATACCAATAGCAACCGGCTCCTTTCATTGGATGAGCCAATTCCACATACCAATGTTCACTTAACTCCTCAATAATTCATTCCCAAACCACATTTCCAACTGTGTCCAATTTGAGATTTTCATTTTCAATATAATTTTCCCATGCAATTGTGATAGTAACTGAAATCAATTAAAATCTTTTATAAATATGATCAAAAGAAACTTGTTTGATATAGAATTGTAATACTCAGCCTCACTCAGATCCTAAACATGGCCGTCTGCTAGGTTTAGTTCGGTTCTTGCAATTATGGAATATCAACTTCATATAACAATTAATTATAATAGTTTTATGACGTCCAACCTTTTTAAGACTTGGTGCAAATTATCATGGACAGGTTTATTATTTCAATTTAGAACTTATTAGTCAGTCATATTTTAATGGGGATGCATGTCAAATTTAAGACATTTTAGCCCATTATAATTTATTTTAGCATATTTTAATTTACATGATTCACTGAGATTTTGGGGTTGGAATTTTATTTTAGTGGGGTGTATTTTGTCCCACCTCTAATTTTTATTTAAATTTCTAAGATTAGTATTATTTCTTGCTTGCATTATTACCATTATTATTATTGTCACTTTATAATTTTTCTATTTTCTTTTCTCTCATTTTTCCTATTTTTCCTATTTTACTCTTTCATTTTCTTTCTCCTCTTCTTTTCTTTTTCTTTCCTCTTCCCTCTTTTCTTTCCTTCGGCCGAACCTCTCTGGCTCCTTCCTCCCTTCTTTGTTTCCTATCCTCCCTTCTCTTCTTCCTCTCCTCCAAATCTCCTCCCTTAGTCCACTCCCTCTCTATTTCTCCATCCAGTTCCTCTCCACATCCCGTTGATCTTTGACCGCCATTGCCACTCTTTGGCCCCTTCCCTTTCCCCCTCATGCTCACGCGTTGGCTCGACCTCCTGTGGCCACCTGGGCCCCCATGCCCTGGGCTCAGTTGCCCGCCGCCGTCTAGGCTCCAGTCCTGCACCCTAGGCTCAGCCTATCATTCACTGTCGCTAGCTCGAATGCCTCCAAGTCGCCTCCCCACCTGCACCGCTCGGCCCCCCTAGTTCAGCCTCATGTCACCCTAGGTTTGGCCCAGCCTCGCACCGATCTGTAGCCTCTTCTTCCCCTTTTCTTTTCATCTTACTTCCTCTTCTACCTATTTTCTCAATTGATGCTCGATTTCTTGGTTAGATGGTTTTGATTGAGTGATGTTCGGGTTGATGACGATTTGGGGGTGTGCTCTAGGTTTGATGGCATGACAACGACACCTAATGACCTCTAGTATGCCAGGGAGTGCTAGACAATTTTCGAGCACGCATTGTACCACCCCTATGGTTGTCTCCCTCGCTGAGACCTCTAGTGCATCTACTCCCTCTAATGCCTACCCAAATACTACACATGAGTACTTAGCTTCTAGGTTAGCGAAGATCTACTTGTGTATACCTAGTGTGGAATGTGCTAATGAATGGTTCTGAAGGTGACGTGGGGGATGGTGAAGTATTAGTGGCTGGGGGCTGATGGTGATGTTGTCATTGTCCCCTTTTCCCTCCCTCACTGATTGGTTGCCCATAGCCTTCTTGGTTAACTCAGCTGGTCTTGGCCTCCTTGGTTTTGGGAGCTTGGGTTGTTCTTGAGTGGAGAAGAAGTGGAATGGGGCTGCTGGCCCCTGGCTTCCTTCTCCTTTTTACCGAGCTTGACATTATCTCTTGACTGTGCTTGCCAGGCTATGGCTTCCCATTTCTGTACCAGGTTTGTATGCTTTTAGCCAAATGATGACACCTGAACTAGCGAGAGGTGCCGATCTGGCCCTGAACAGATCTGGTATTTCGATGAGCGAACACTACTCGCATTTGGGTTTGACGGCAATAAGAAATCTCTTTAATCTTTGCTTCCCTTGCTTTTCGGTTGTGCATATTATCTGGATGACTAACCTTTTTTAGGGATTACAACGAAATATCAAAAGAGGCTAAAATTGTTAGGCATCAAAACATTCTTTGTAATTTCAATTTTGATGTACTTTGATACTCATGTACATGTGTTGTATATGCTGATATGGCATGGTAGTGATGGATTGGAGATGGTATTATCTTTCGTTATGTTTGGGCCTTTGAATAGATGGTGATGTATGGATACATGTTTGATGGTTCAGTTTGTTAAATAAGGATGATAATTAATCTTGGTGGTATAAGTTACTTATATGTGCTATTAGTTTTGCTAAGGATCCTTGTTGTGCTATTAATTTTCGAGGCTGTTTTAAAAGATGTGCTAGATGAATCCTAATATGAGTAGGATTGCTACTTCTAATAGGAGTAGGATTCCTATTTGCTTTGGTGGGAAACGAGATAGGCTATATAAACCCAAAGGGTAGTCATGGAGAACCCAATAAACCAAGAAGACACAAACCAACTCATCCCAAAGCAAGAGGTGCACGAGAGCATTAGAGGTTAGGTTATTCTTTAGCACTAGATTCTTATTCAAGGCAAGAATCCGAGGGCCCTAAAAGTTTTGAGAGGTTGTAAGAGAGCAACAATCCCTTGTAATCTTTTGAGATTGTGCTTAATGAATTTGCGTCAGCTTCGCTAAATCTTTTCTCTCTTGTCGTGGTTACTTCAACATCCTTATTTTTGTTCTATCTACGAGATTTATTTTCTTCTTCTAGAGACAGTGTATGGTCATGTCATATCTCACAAAACTCTAATCCAATCCAAGAGTTGCTGCGCATAAGAAGGAGTATGAGAATGTAACAAGTGATATTAGAGCCAAGGAGGGATTAATTAGATTTGCTTGAGGGTCGGCAAAATGTCAGGTGGCACAAAATCAATATCAATGTCAATGACGTGGAATCAAGTAGAGAAATTTGATGGTGGGGAAATTTTAGCATGTGGCAATATGTAATGAAAGATGTCCTTATTCGGTAAGAGTTAATTGCTGCTCTTGAAAGGGACAAATTAGAAAAGATGTCCGTTGAAGATTAGAAGGTGATGGAAAGAAATACTATTAATACAATCCTTCTATGCCTCTCCAATGATGTAAGTAATCGGTAATTAAGGAGAATTCATTGAAGAAATTATGGAAAGACTTAAAAGAATTGTATATGGCAAATTTGCTGACAAACCAGTGGGTGCTGAAGCGACAACTATACATGTTGCACATGGAGGAAGGTGCACAGTTCCTTGACCATCTCAATATCTTCAACAAGCTTATCACACAACTGATTAGTGTGGGTGAGAAGATTGAGGAGAATGATAAAGTCGTCATACTGACATTATTTCTAGAACCATCATGGGATTAATTGGTGATGAATATTCTTGTAAAAAAAAGCAATCTCAACTTCAATGAGGCGGTTGGATATCTATTGGAAACAAAGTCCTTGAAAAGGTCAGCGAAATCTTCATTCTCAAGTGATCAAACATTAGCTGTAGTAGGTGTTGTAGACAAAAGCAAGAGTTACATGAAGAGAAAGGACAAGAGTAAGGATACACGTGTATATTTTTTTTATGTGATGAGGAATGCATATGATAAAAGGCTGTCTAAGTTTGAAGCAAATAAATGGTGCATGCTTAATAGTTGTAGCAAAAGATGATTCAGATGTACTTTTCGTTAGTCAATCACATACTTCTCATGGATGGATATTACATTCAATTTGTTGCTTCCATGATGTTTGGCAAGGGAGATATTTGACGAAAGATCTCTACTCTCAGCATATGGAATTATTCACCTAGTTGATTGTAAGGATTATGCAATTACTAAAGTGAGAACATTTACATCGGAGATGTATCTGGAGCACATCACACATTGATGGAAGTCCAGTATGCTCTCGGTTTAAAGAAAAATCTAATATCTGTGAGGGCGTTTGAACTCAAAGGTTGTGAGGTATCAACTTCGAGGTGGAGTCATTGTGAGTTACTTGCAAAATGCAAGTAATCATGAAAAGAATCTGGAACAATGGAAGTTACCGATTGATGGATAAAACTAAAGGAAGGGCAATCAATTGGAGGTCTAATAAAAATCTTGATCAGGAGAATAAAATCATGTCTTCAAGGGTAGATAATCAGATCTCAACTACAGTTATCTGCGGAACTATAAAGATAGTTGCAAAATCTAGCAGGCGCAAAGGCGAAGGTGTGAGTTGTTGGAAGAAGGAAGACACGACGGGACAAGCCTTACAGTGCTGATGAGTAGGTGGAGTTTAGAGGTGGTACAGACCTATGGCATGAAGGGCTATAGGAATAGGAGGTGTGGTTAATTAAACTATATAAAGAAAAAGCTCTCAGGTAGAGATTTTGGGAGGCCAAGCCCAAACACCGACACGCATAATGTGGTGACATGCATAAGCCCTTGTGGTGGGGCACTCCCAAAGGTGGGAGAAAAAACAAAAAAATTACAGAACTGATTTGGAGTGAGTTCTTTGAGGAGTACACAACGACTTCAATGCATAAGAGTGAATGTGAAGATTGTTAAATATGATGAGTCATATCTAGCCTTTTAGAATTTAGAAAAGTGTGCTACATGAATCCTAATAAGAGTAGAATTCACAATCCTAATAGGAGTAAGATTACTATTTAATTTGGAGGAGAACTACAAAGGCTATATACACCTAGGTAATTGTGATGGAGAACCCAAGTAACCAAAAAGCCATAAACCAACTCATCCAAGTAAGAGGTGCATAAGAGCATTAGTGACTAGGTTATTATTTAGCACTAGATTCTTGTTAGGGTAAGAATCTAAGGGTTCTAAATGGTTCGAGATGTTGTGAAGAGCAACAATCCCTTGTACTATTTTAAGGTTGTGCTTAAAGAAATTGTTGTCGGTTTTGCCAAATCTTTTCTCTCTTCGTCATGGTTGTTTTAATGTCGTTCTTTTTGTTTTTTCTATGAGATTTATCTTCTTTGTTCTTGAGACCATATACAGTCATGCCGTATCTCACAAAACTCTGATTCGATTTAAGGGCTTGTAACATCCCAAAATTTGAGTTTTGAAATGTTTAAAGTTGAAAAATGAACCATTTGCATATTCTTGGATTAATTAAAGCTTAATCTAAATTTTCTAGAAATGAGAAGATTTAATTTGATTAATCCATGCATCAAATCAAAGGTTTCCAGTTTTTGTTCGGTTCCTTATGCTCCAAGGATTTTTTTTCTGTATTTTTGGAGATTTTTCTGAATTTATTTGCTATTTATTTGAATTTATTTGGATTTATTTGAATTTCTAGAGTTTTAATAATTTAGAAAATGATTTTCAATTCCTATTTGCGCTCGGGCTAAATCTTCCTCCGTGGCCCATTCCTATTCACTTCGACCTAGCTCCTATTCCTCACTTCGGCCATTTCGACCGGTCTAGCAGCCACGCCCGACTCCTGCGTGGTGGCTGCGTCGTCCGCCGTTCGATCTGCGACGCATGTGCATCTAAGATGGTACCACATCGCCACGTCACTGCCACCGCCACCTGCGAAACCCTAACCCTAGTCATTTTCAGCGTTCGTACCGGGCCCGCCTCCCAGGCCTATTTAAGGCACCGCCAACCCCATCCCGAGGTTCCCCGCCTCGCGCTACGCCCGCCGCCCTTTTCCTCGTCGCCTGAGACCCCTCCTACCATCACTTTGAGCTCACCGAAGTTCTCCACCATAGCTGTAGTGTTCCTCCGCATCGATCTCCTTCACCAGTGCTCCTCCGCTGCAGCCGTGTGCCTCCCCAAGTTGCTCACGCTCTCCTCTTCTGGATCTACTGTGTCTTCCACTCGATCCAATATCGATTCACTGTCCACCGAGTCATCTTCTTCGGCTCCGGCGGAATAGCGCCGCCGCTTGCCGTCGATCCCCTTCGCTCAACCATGCCCGTTCGATCTTCCTTCAACGCACCAGATTGCGCCGCGTCGCATCCACCCACGTCTTCCCTTCTCCGTCGTCGGATGCCTGACACGTACCCCGCAATGTCAGCCGCTGCGTCAGCGTCCACGTGCCGCCACGCGTGCGCCGGTCAGCACTTTGTCAGCTGCCGCGTGTCGCCTAGTCAACACTGACGTCGGCGATGACGTCAGCCCTAGCCCCTGTTCCGTGCACCCGATCGACCGTGGACCAGAGCTATGCCCATGGACTCGGTCTACGGACCGTGGGTCCCGCATGTTAGTGAAATACAAATTTTCGTATTCATTTTTAATTCGGGAAAATTGATTTGTTGATATCAGCATTGCACAATATATCAATTTTTCCATAGAAAAATAAATTAGGAAATTTTGATTTTCTCTTTTCAGCCATTTTCTCTGAATTTAATCTTTCAGATGCCCGTTCTCGCTCATACGAACTTCGATTGAAGCGATTCAAGTTTATAAATTTTTGTAAAATTGAGCTCTACCTTCTAGAGCCATTTATTTTTAGTTTTAAGCTTGTTTGTATCTCTATTTTATATTTATTTAGTTTTGTTGCTTTCTTTTCCGGTAGACGTGAATCCCGAAGGAGTGAACGGAGACTTTAAAGACCAAGATTCAGCACTTGATCAGCAAGGCAAGTCGTAACCTTTGATCTTGTTGAACCTTGTTTGCGAAATTATTTTGTTTTGTACAATTGCATGCTATTTGTGTATCAAACTTTAGTTTTGGGAGTAGCTATTCACCTGATTGCCATTATGCCACCTTGATTATTGGAATGCCATGTATCCATTATTAACCTTAGGTTGGACATTATTAGTTGGACATAATCATAATACCAATAGTGGATTATTGTAGCTATGCTTAGACCTGCTTAGTCGTACGATGGGACTCATATCACATGTGAATTAATGTTAATCTTGACTTAATGAGATATTAAATTGTGGCCGTTGGCTGCTATTGTAAAATTTGTTGCACCATGGCAGGGGATGCCACTGGTCTTGGTTGAACAAAATGTTTTCCCTCGAGCAAGTGATCGTGTAGTAAAGGGGGTGCTTTCTAGCACGTTAGGATGTGGCTATCTTGCTTGAGACAACTTAAGAACTTAATCTTATGCGCCATTGAATTGGGCCTAACCGTGCAACCACAAGTCTGGTATGTGATAGACCTAGCTGATTAATTTGCAATGTCTAGTCTTGAGTACTGCCAATTGTTGGTGTGGGTTCTGGGATGGACATGTAGACTCACATGGCTCAAGAGGGGGCCCCGAGGGGCGAAACATTAGAGGGCAGTACTGAGTTGAGATAGTGCACTGTAAAGGCTTTGTCATGACATCTCTGTGACACACCAAAGGAAGTGTGTTACTACTAGTTGCACCAAGAGATGTTCATGTCTTGTAGGTAAAGTTGTCCAACCTCTGCAGAGTGCAAAACTATTCGAATAGCCGTGTCCGCGGTCATGGACAATCCCGAGGATTTCACACGGGGTATAGAGTGTTTCATGAAATGTGAAATTGTTAGAATGTGAACGGGGAGTTCGCTGTTGTTTTGTTGTCTAAAGTTATATTGTTGAATTTAGCGGTTGATACTTGTTTTGAATGATGAAGGGTGATGCCTCGCCATTCTGTTCATGTTGTCTACCATTGATTTACCAGTTATTTATTATTGTTATTCATCAATATGCCTTCAATCTATTTACTGTATTTAAATTCAAGTTATTGCTTTTCACAAATGAACCATATGACTATCCTTGGTCAAGCCATGCATGAATATATTACATCATTTCCCTACGGCTTGCTGAGTACTCTTTGTACTCACGGCTTTATGCCCTTATTGTTCAGTTGCTGAGGAAAGATCACGGAATAATGAGTCTCATGAAGAGGAGTACTATGAAGACGTACTCTGTCAACTAGGAAGGTGTTTCCCCAGACGATTGCCTGTGGCATGTCGAATGGCCCAGTTATTTATTTTTCGCTGCAATATTTCATTTGTTTCTTAAACCATAAGGCATGGATGTACGAACCTTGACCATAAGGTCGTTTGCTCTATTCAATAATAATTTGCTTCTTCTTAGTTATGGCGATGTATGGTATGATATGTCATCTATGTTTCCACTGTGTGCACTAGCGTGATCCTAGATTAGTGCAGTATACACAAAGGGTTTCGGATTTGCAAATCCGGATCCCGACAGGGCTGCTGCGCATAAAAAGAGTTATTAGAGTGTAAGAAAGCTCGTGAGTTCCCTTGTGTTTTCATGTTATCCCAATGCTATCACCAAGTATTACATTACTCCGGCATCAACACGTAGTTTTTTTGGCTGTTTATTAGTAGTTCACTCGCTACAAGTAGGCCTGCAAATAAGCCGAGCTCGAGCGAACCTGGCTTTCTAAGAGCATCTCCAACAGTGCCTAAAATCCATTCCCAAAACCTAATTTTGGGCTTGATTGCAAAAAAAAGTACTCCAACAGTTCCTCTTTCTAGCTCCTCAAATTTTGGCACGCCCAAAACAGCACCCGACTCCTCATTTTTGTGCGCTCTATCCGCGCTCCCAATCAACATTATTTGGCGCCGGGATGGCCCACCGGACCAATTCAAAGGTGTTTTTGGGAGAAAATATAGGAATTGTTGGAGAACAAGGTATTTTGTAGACCCAAAATTTTTTGGAAAGATCCCAATCTAAGAATATTGGGAGTCTAAATATTAGGAACTGTTGGAGATGCTCTAAGCTCGAGCTTGGTTAATCCTAAAACCTGCAATTTTGTGATGTAAATTTTTCTAAAATTTATAGTTTTATAAAATAGAAACTAAAACCTATAGTTCTGTAATAATTTGTACTAAATATGTAACTTTGTGAAATTTACTCGTTTCCTATTCTCTTCCCTACTCGCCGTCGCCAGCCTTTTCTTTCCCAGCTTGGGGGCCGCCGCAATTAATTCCCCATTCCAAGTACGATTTCAAGCTATCATGCGTGTAGTTCTTTTTAATCTGATTCAGAAAAATAATGGAAAATAATTATATTTGTTAATTTCCCAATTTTGCCATTAACTACTTATTTTTTTTCTTCACTTGCTGGCATTTAGAGTAACCATTCCTACTGTATCTCTCTCAATTATTCTAAGAATATATATTTACGTAGACGCTTAAAGAGAGAATATAGCCAAAGCATCCAGCATTCATGTAAGAGTCATGGCGTCTAATGCAAGCACATCTATGTAGGTGTTTAGTTTATTGTACTATCTATTTTTAGAGGTAGTTACATGCATAAGCACCTGTTAAGCACTGGTGCCTACTCAAATATCTATGCTACAAAATTAGCACCATATTTATCATTTGTGGCAAGAAAAAACAGCCTTCTTTTATTAAGTACCTCCATTGTACATGCCAGTCATTTCCCCAAGCAATTCTCACATCCTGTAATGTTTTTATAAGTCTGCGTGTCGAGTTGAAATACTTGTTATAACTTGAGGGCTGAAGCATAGGGCTTCTTTAAAATAATTAAACATATTAGTCCATATCCCGTGCATTCACACGGACTAGCTTCTTAGATAAAGTTATTTTGGTCTATTAATTTAGATTTTACATGGCAACCATTATAACTTGGTTCTATTAGATGGGCACTAAGTTTTTTTTCTCGATTAATATGAAAATTTTCTCATAGTTTATAATTAGTATAGGTTATAGATCTTATTACAATTTTAATTTTTAAAATTTAGCATCTAAATTCACATACAAATCAAATTTCTAATCATCCTTTGATTTATTTCTAATTTGAATATTTTTGGACCACACTTTGGGTGGATTTTTTTCGATTTTCACTACTACTGAAACCGGCCTTCACAACGGTCTATCACAAGATTAAGTGCGCACTTGCTTGTGCTCGTGCTCTAGCGGTTCATAGACAGGCGGAAGGGGTCTCTAGAAGCGGTTCTTGACACAAACCGCTTCGGAGATCTAGAAGCGGTTTGAGACACGAACCGCTTCTATAGGTGAGGATCGAAGCGGTTCGTGTGTAGAACCGCTTGTAGAGACCCCTTCCCTTCATGGCATTTAAACCCCATCTTCCAGTGCATTTAAACCCCATCTTTCTCCCGAGCTCTTACAGACAGCAGCAGTGGTGGACCGAGAGCGATTCATGGGGAGATCTTAAAATTTTCAATTGAGGCTATTAGCTCAATTAATTGTTCCTAAGGTGAGTAACATGTTGTTAACATCCTTCTCACCTAGATATTGATGTTTTTGTGCATTGGATGTTGAGAAATCATGTTTTGTTCTTGTTGGAATTAGTGTTTCTGTTGTTGGCTTATTTTTTTGTTCTTAAGGTGATATATTGTTTGGTGTATGAAATGAAATGCAATAAATGTGAAACGATGAAAAATTACAAAGGTGGGGAAGGGGTAAAAATAATTTTTATTTAGTAAAATTAAAATCTGAAATGATAGAAAAGATTTGCATGAAAATGTAACAATTAGTTAGTTTTATTTTTAAAAAAGCGGGAGGATTAGAAATAATTAGTTGGCTTTAGTTAAAAAATCTGAGAATGATTAAAAAATACAAAACTATTAGACATAGTTAGCTTTAATTAAATATTGTGATAGATGTTGTTATTATTTTTATTGGTGTAGATGAACCGGCAATGGATGTACAATGCGGACCGTCGGTCAAGAGAGTTCAGAGATGGCATGAAGGAGTTTCTTGACGCGGCCATTGCATTCTTGCCTCTAGGAAGCTTTATACGTTGTTCGTGCGTAGACTGCAAGAATGAGAAGGAGCACTCCAAACGATGGATGGTTATGAGGCATGTGATCACGAGAGGTTTCATGGCAAACTATACCTGCTGGACCTACCATGGCGAAACAGAGGCGATTCGGCGGAAGGCGATGAAGAAGGCGAAAAAGAGGAAGATAGAGCCAGCGGTATGCGGACACCACTCAATACGGGTCCGTGGAAGATACACTCGGCGAGTTTGGCGATGATGAGCTAGATCGGATGCTCCGTGACGGAGAGGAGAGTTCACGAGAGGAAAGACAATACAAGAAGTTTGAGCATGATAGAGGACCACATAAGCGCTTTGTACCCAAAGCGTGGACGGGGCCACAAAAGTTGCGTACTACACTAGAATTCATGCAATGGAAGGCCACAAGCGGTGTGTCGGACAAGGCATTCAATGGTTTGTTATCACTCGTAAAGAAGTTGCTTCGGAAGGTAACACTCTACCGAATCTCACGTATGAAGCGGCGAGTCCTTTGCCCTTTAGGATTGCAAGTACGGAAGATACACGCATGTCCTAACGATTGTATCCTGTATCGCAATGAGTATGCCGATTTGGAGGTTTGTCTAGTGTGCGAAGAATCCCGGTATAAGGTGCAGCGTGATGATCCAGGTGAATTAGATGGGAATCGTACGAAGAAGAGAACTCCAGCCAAAGTATTGTGGTATTTCCCTGTGATCCCCCGGTTGAAGCGTCTATTTGCTAACGAAGGTTATGCCAAGATGATGCGTTGGCATGAAGAAGAGCGTAAGGAAGACGGGATGCTTAGACACCCTGCAGATGGCTCGCAGTGAAGGAAAGTCGATCGGGCTTACCCGAACTTTGCAAATGAGGTCAGAAACATAAGATTCGGGTTGAGCACCGATGGGATGAATCCTTTCGGTCAGTTGAGCAGCATCCATAGCTTTGGCACGTGGACGCTTTGCATCTATAACATTCCTCCATAGGCGTGCATGAAGCGGAAGTACATCATGATGCCATTGTTGATCGAAGGCCGAAGCAACTGAAAACGACATCGATGTCTACCGAAACCATTGGTTGAAGACCTTGTGAAGTTGTGGGAGGATGGTGTACGGGTTTGGGATGAGTACAAAGAGAGTATTTCAACTGCGTGCATTGTTGTTTGTAACAATCAACGATTGGCTCGCTCTCTGTAACTGTCCCGCCAAAGCCATCAAAGGGTTTAAAGCGCACACCAGTGCATAGATGAAACGGATTGCATGTACACGAAAAACTCTCGGAAGTGTGTGTACATGGGCATGGGCCACATGAGTTTCTTCTGGCATTCATGCTTTGAGGTGGAAAGGCAGTAAATTTAACGAGGGAACAGAAATTCGTGTTAAGCCTCAGCATCGTAATGGGCGACTTGTGTTTGCTATGGTAAAGGATCTGAAAGTAGTATTTGGGAAGGGTCTTGGAAGCATACCTGTGCTGAACGAGGATGGTCATGCACCCACATGGAAGAAGAAATCAATATTTTGGGACCTGCCGTATTGGGATGTTTTGGAGGTTCGTCACTCGCTTGACTTCATGCACATCACGAAGAATGTTTGTTTGAATCTGCTAGGCTACATAGATATGTACGGTAAATCGAAAGATACACTGCAAGCTTAGAAGGAACTTGAAGACATGGAGGTGAGGAGTGACCTACATCCGAAAAACAAAGAAGGGACAAAACAACTTTATCTACATCATGCGAGCTACATTCCAAGCAAGGAAGAGAAAAAAAAGCATGATTGAGTGTTTGAAGCAGTGTGAAGGTCCTTCGGATACTCCTCAAATGTAAAGAGACTCGTAAACGAAAGAGAACAAACTCAAGGCCTAAAATCCCATGATCGCCTTGTGTTGATGACACAGTTGCTCTCGGTAGTGTCGAGGTATCTTGCCCGAGTGGGTGCGGGGGACAATCACAAAGCTATGTTGGAGGCTGATGTGGTACAAAGTTTGGTTAGCCTCGAGATGATCTTTCCTCCTGCATTCTTTGATATCATGGTTCATCTCACCATTCACCTTGTCAAGGAGATAGGTATCCTCGGACGATGTATCGCACAACATGTTCCTTCGAGAGGTACATGAGTGTCCTCAAGAAGTACGTCCGTGAACCGTCGCGTCCGGAAGGCTGTATTGCCGAGGGCTACGTGACGGAGGAGGTGATAGAGTTTTGTGTTAATTACATGAATGATCTAAATCCTATCGGCGTCCCCATATCACGACACGAGGGGAGGCTACGGGGCAAAGGGACAATATGAAGGCAAGCAGTTGCATGCAATGATCCTGTTGCATTCAAGCAAGCACATTTCATTGTTATGAAGCAATCAACTATAGTCGCCCCCTATGTCCTTCAGCACAAGAGTGTCCTACGCCGTGAGTTCATAGGGAAGACAGAGAGTTGGATAACCCTGAAGCACATGGATTCTTTCGGCAGCTGGCTACAGAAGTACATCCTTGAGGAAGGGTCAAACGATGAACTATTGTAACGCTTGGCCCGGTGACCATCACAAGAAATCGTGACATTCAAGGGGTATGAGATCAATGGTTACACATTCTACACCAGATCCCAGGATAACAAGAACACCAACCGAGCAATGATTGTCGATTATAGACGCCGAAGACAACAGCGGCATGTTGGACACATATTATGGTTTCATAGAAGAAATATGGGAGCTCGACTATGGACCTCTGAAGGTCCCTCTATTTAAGTGCCAATGGGTCAAGCTGACTCCAAACGATGTGAAGGTCGACAAATACGGCATGACAACCGTGGATCTCATAGAAGTCGGCTATAGGCACGAACCGTTTGTTCTCGCGAACGATGTGATCCAGGTCTTCTATGTAATGGACATGTCAAGCAAACCTAAAAAGCAGAAGGACAAGCAAAAGGTAATGCCAAAGCGACATGTGGTTCTCCAAGGCAAACGAAGGATTGTAGGAGTTGAGAACGTCACCGACGAGGAAGAGTATGGTTAGTTCGACGAGCTCCCACCTTTTACGATTGATGTCGACATAAAGCGTCTGCGTGTGATGATGTCGATGCTTCTTACATACGCCACGATCATAACGAAGAACAATTGTAAAGACGAAGACTTAAGATGTACTACTTGTATACAAATTATTCCATATGATCATGTTGATATGTTGATATTTAACATTGCTTGTACATAATTTCTACAAAATTATTTATACAAATTTTAAAATGAAAACAAAGCCTGAAAACCATTTGTACAAATTTTAAAATGAGAACAAAGCCTGAAAATTATTTCTACAAGTTATTCATTTGTTCAGTTCACTTTTAATACAAATGACATTTATTCTATGATTTATATCCACTCTATGAAAGGACTGCATAAATTTTAGCATACCTAAAAAAGGAAATTACAGACATACAAAAGAAATTCAGCTTAGCATAGTTAGCTCATAAATTCCTATACAAAACCCCAAAAGCGAGTGTGAAATTTACACAAGCGACATACAAGCTTTCAACAATTTGAGCATAGGTTGTCTACTGCTACTTACCTAGTACATCATATAAAAGGAGCAACATTACAATGATAGCTATATTAACTAATGAAGAATTTAGAGCTCATCTTAAAGTAATTACTACCTATCTAACTTGCATGGAACAAACTTGAATCTTTCGCAAATGTATACAATGTATGCTATTGAGAAGAAGAAATATTACTTGTTAATGAACGACGAGGCATTAGACCAGAGAAAGAGGACACCCAGAGAGAATATGAGACCAGCTGCAAAATAGAAAACTGAAGTGAATACAGCAGGAAGAATGATAGATAATCAAGTTATATAACATGTGCTCACAATAAAAATTTCACCTTGCTCACAAAATAAGACACCTTGATGGAGAAAAAACATGGTTGTGCTGAAGAAAAGAACAGAAGATCACAAAATAAGACACCTTGATGGAGAAAAAACCCGGATAGTAAAGGTGTCCTACCAGTTTCTTTCAGCTACAAAAGTGGGACACAATCAGGATTAAGAAAATGCATTAGCATAATTTTGCCAAAAAAAACAAATAGAATAAAAGGCAGTGAGAGAGTAGTTTTACCGGTGATAACCAAGATATGTTCCAGCCCTCTTCTAGTCTTCTTATTTCCTTGCCTCCTTGGCCTCTATTTGTTCCAGCACGGGCACGGCAGCACCAAAGAGCTTCGGTCTTCAACAACAACAAGACAGTCAAGACTTCGCTGCTGGCTTAGTTGTCCATGCTCCGAGCACAGAGCACTGGGATCCGCCGAGAGGAGTAAAGGGGCTAGGAGCGGAGCGGTCGAGCGGAGCTGCGGAGCGGAGGCGAGGCCGCGAGGGTCGAGCCGAGGGGCGTCGGCGGGGCGGCGGCGAAAGCGATGCGTCTCAGCGTCTGCGTGGGGCGGCCGCCCGGCGGCTTTAGGCTTCGGAGTTCTGGTGGGGACTGGGTCGAGGAGGCGGAGGCGGAGGGCCGAGGCGGCTGCGGCGCTGAGCTCTGGCGCTGGCCTTTGTGTGCTCTTGCCCGCTGTGGGCTGTGAGGAGGAGGAGCGGAGGCACCGAGGCAGAGGAGCCGAGCGGTCGCCGGTCAGCAGAGCGGGATTCGCGGAAGCGAAGCGGTCGGCGGACGCCGCATGGTCTGCATCCTCTCCATAAATTGGTGGTGAGCTGCGCTGCACTTGCCGTTGCCAAGCCGCCTAGGGAAGGAAGGCGGTGATGGCATGCAGCGGGGGCCGAGGAGAGGGATTGGGGATTGGGGATTTGAGCTTTGGGGAGGCGGCCGAGCAGGATTGGGGATGGAAGATTTACAGATCTGGGGAGGAACGAGGCGAGCAGATATGGTCGCTGGTGGGATATCGCCTACGGTCTTGGGCGAGTTGGGCCGGGGGGCCCCTAGTTCTCGGGGGCCCTAGACCGTCGCCCCTAATGCCCTGGCCCAGCTAGGTTTGTTTATACCTAAAGCAATTCAGGCAATTCTTCGTGTTGAGTTGGCAAAGTGGCACTAAAAAAAAAAGATGTTGTATTCTTTCATTGTGGCTGCAGAAATTGCATTTTAGGCTCCCATTTCAGTTTCTTTTGGCCATATTATCTTTGGTCAAAATAACTCCTCGTTCTAACTACAACAAGAATTTTTTTCCGAGCGGAAGCTTAACTGTCACAACCACTTATTAGGGAGTGTAACATGTTGATTAATCATTTGTTGATACATGGAATGAACTGAGAATTGTCCATTCACGTGCAGTCTCCACCTGAATGAATCTTGTTGTTGAGATAGATTAATATCAACTGGCAAGGTGCCCATGCAATGCAATTAATGGAATCTATGTGTTTGAACGGCTGTCCTGCTATTATGGTTACATGAATCAAGGAAAACGAAAGTGAAGGCAGGCATGCACTCAGTAATAATACATTGGAAATGCAGTACTAAACGTGTTACGATTGTAACACAAGCGCAGACTAATCTCTGCTAATTGTGTTTCTGGACCAATCATATTCCAAAAGAAATGCACACAACCCCTAGTTAAGAAAAAAATAGTATCACTACTACAGCGAGGCTTATATCAGACGCACGATCACAGACGGTTTGAAAAACCGTCTGTAATATGGAACATCACAGACGGTTATGTACTCAAACCGTCAGTGCTAATATCACAGACGGTTTTATATTACAGCCGTCTGTGATGCAAGAAATATCACAGACGGTTTCGAAATATAACCGTTTGTGATGGCTACAGTACTCATTATAGACAGTTTCGAAGTAAAACCGTCTGTGATTTCACAGACGGTTATATAACACAACCGTCTGTAATATCTACAGTAGTCATTACAGACGGTTATATTTAGAAACCGTCTATATATTTCTTGCATCACGATGGCTGTAATATAAAACCGTCTGTGATAAAAAATCTGAGCCCGTAAAAAGCAGAGCCTCGATCCATCCACTTCGTTTGAAGGGTTTGGTTTCTATCCTAAGTGGCGGTTTGTGGAAGTGAGGCGATTTTTTTAAAGAAAGCCATTGATTTCGAAGGGTGATATTAGATTCATTTGATTTTGGTGATCTAAGGTTAGCAATGTAACATCCCAAAAATTTCAAAAATAATAAAATTGAAAATTTAGAAATTTAAAAATGGGATTGAGTAAACAGTTGAACTAAAACCAAGATTTTCATTTTAAATATTATCTTTTTCTTCATTTTCTAGTTTGTCAACCAAAAGAAAAGAACAAGTTGCTACATTAAAACTTTTGGCCAAAATAAACAAACTTTGAAAATGAGTTAAGAGGGTAATCTTACATTGAATTCCCATCTTTTCTAAGACCTTTTCAACCATAATAATTATTCTTGAATTTTGGGTTTAAAAGGAAAAACCAATGAATGAAATGAGTAAATGAGTAAAAGTAAAAAGGTAAAAGATAAAAGTAAAAGGCCAGTAAAAATGCCATTAAACTATGGGAATTATTCACAACATCTTTCAGCTGTCCAAAGATTTTAATGAGATAGGTAAAGAAGTAGAATATAAAGTAGCATGTTTCAACTTCAAGACATGACATGACAGAATTCTTCAAAAATAATCAAAGATTATCTATGGCTAAAAAAAATTTTATCATGTCTTCCTCATAACATACTTAACCCATGGTAAAAATATCAAAAACTAATAATTATTTTTATAGCCGTTTAAAATTCTAAAACAGAGAACTTGAAAATCTGAAATCTGCAATGTCAGAATTTTTATTAAATAATGGAGTACGGTTTTGAGCTACAAATTTTACAGAAACATCCTTAGCTCAAATTCATTTGAAAAACAATGTTTCAGAAATAATATACTTTATTTACTCTTAATGAAAAATCAAAAACAGAAACAAGGATTTGGAGCAGTCAGTCTTTTAATTGCCAAATCCAACACCTTAATGAAACTCAAACAAACTTCAAATAACATGCTATAGCAAATAATTTTGTAAAATACTAGAGCCCAAAGGATGAATAAAAATCAATTTTGCAGAATTTTGGCACACCATTTACTGAGCTGAAAAATTCAAAAACCGATTGAAAATCAGCCAAGTTTGATGAATTACTGTTATTAAATGACAATAGATATTGAGGTGAAACCAAAGAAAATGGAAACTAGAACCTTAATTTGCACTACCTACTCAAAAATTTTCAGAAATTTTCAACTGAGTTTGCATCCTTTGCCAAGCCTGCCCATCTGACTAGTCAATTCAGCACTTAAAAATCGCTAGCTACTGTACCAGCCGTTTCAATCGATGAGAGTTGTAGCTAAATCACTGGCAGGTGGTCCCGCACGCACCTGGGCCCACTGGCCAGCCCCTCCTCCTTTCTCTCTTCAGCTCTCTGCCCAGACGCTGCCGCGGCAACGTTTTCTCCGCCGAAGCGCTGCCCGGGCAGAGAATTTCCTCCACGCGGCTGCAGTCACCAGCGTCGCCCGTGCTGTCGCCTCAGGCTTAGCCGTCTCCGCCACCAGCTGCATTTAAACCATCTGGCCAGCCTTCTCATCTCCTTTGCTTGCTGCTGCTGCTCTCCTTGCTGTGATGTTCTTCGGCTGAGCAAGCACCAAGCCAGACCTTGTTCTACCGCAGCCAGGTTGATCCTCCAGGCGAAGCTTCAGGCGAGCTCCTCCTTCTCACTCGTGCGCACATGCAGCCATTGCTCCGGATCCTGAGTTGCTTTGTCTTGCATGCAGCCGGAGCCACCTTCTTCCTCCTTGCGCCGGCGATCCAGGACCTTGCCAACTTCATCCTCCATAGCACCGAGCAGCTCTTCTCCAGGTGAAGCTTCAGGTGAGCTCACTCATCCCTCCATGCATGCGCAGCTGTTACCTCTTCTCCTGAGGGCTTTCTTGCTCATGCATGCAGCCAAGCCGAAGCCAGAGACACTCCTCTGCCGAGCCCTCTCCTTCCCCAGCCTCATCTCCATCCGGTCAAGCAAAGTCCAGGACCAGCCTGCCTCTCATCGCCATTTTTAGTTCTGGAGCTCTAGGGTTAAGGGGTAAGCTTCATCTAATTTGGCAAGAAAACTCTTCGCAGGCAACAACTTGGCTCAGTGGTTAAGTCCCTCACGCGCATACAACACGTCTGGGGTTCGAATCCCAGATTTTGCAAAGTTTTCCATTTTTTTTTGCCCTATGCAATAAAACATTCATATCTTTTGCTGTAGATCTCCGATTAATGCAAACTTAGTTTCTAAATTTGAGTTACTCAGTAGGGATTTAGATTATGCAAGAAAAAGTTACATGTTGCATGCTACAAAAACTTTTAATTAAGGGTTGAATGAGAGCCAAGTTTTGCATGTTATGATGGAACTATGTTAACCCTGGCTCTAAAGATTGTGAAATAGATCCAGCATGCTCTTGCAACCTCAAATGATCTATTTCTATAAAAAGATTTAGGACTTAATGTGTTTTGCATCAAAAAGTTAATTGCGCAAAGCCTTAATATCATGCAAGATTCAAATAGTTAAAATATGGATTAAATGGACTCAAAAATGTGTAAAACCAGTTTGGATGCAATCTTGGGTTTGTATAGATCACCAATATATAAAAACATTTAAGTTTCGCCTCGGTTTGCTATATTTTCTCACTAATCAAAACATGCGATCGGTAAATCGGCCGATTGGCCGAAACGTCCGCAAAAGAACCCCAAACTCGACGAAACTGAATACTATAACCCTAGAATGACATATTATTGCTTGCTGAGTGAAAATGGAATCATATTGAACACTTTTGAGTTAGGTCATATTAAGCGCAATGGACTTCAGTATGAAAAACATCTTTAACGAGGTGAAAAGATCACGAAACTAACTTTAAAACATTTCTAGGATTGTTTCCTATTAACACCTGAAATATGAATCAAAAATCATGTGTAGCATAGTCGCAAACTTAAAATGAATCTTGGCCGATTTAACATTTTTACTATGATCATTTAGGCTATTTCAACAGTAGATAAAATAACCTGTCTAAATACTAAAACTTATAAAACTAGTGTAGAAATGGTCTACAATGTTTGCTCTATCATATTCCATAGAAAGATTCTTATTTCATTAAGATTTGCATATTAATTTCATTAGCTCAATACCCTTAAGTGATAATTGCAAACTTGCATTTTGGCCGATTGTGAATAGTATAACATTTATTAGGTCACATAAGCCTTTTCAATAATGAATATAATATCTTGCTTAAACCCTAAAACTTATGAAATCAGTTTAGAATAACAAACCAAAGTATAGGCTATCCAATTATGAAAAGATAATCTCAATTCGCCATAATTTGCATATTAATCTTATTATCCTAACAACCCTAAGTATTCATATTCACGTAGTTCGAATATAAGCGAATGAACATTAGTTACAAATAAGGAATCATTAATTGTAACATTTGTATCACCAAAACCTTCCCAAATATCATGTAAATAATACTAGTAACCTAAATCAATAGATTAGCTTTTTATAACTAGAATATTAATTAAATGTTGCTTTGAATCGAATCCTAATTAAAGGTAAGAATTCACCTTAAGCATAAGATGATCATATCTATTTAATCTCAAACAATCTTTGCATCTTGAATTCGAAGTTATAAATACTAAAACCCACCATGAACTTCTTGGTAAGATTTAATTTGGTAATTTTTATGTGATTTCTTTTTGTCCCATTTTGATTCGGTGTTATTTGCTTTTGTCTCGGTTATTACTATTCGACGCATAGAGCAGCGATAATTGGATTCGGTTATTAACTACATCGACTTTGATCCGTATTATATTCCCAACGAAGAGCAACCAGGCAAGCACCTCCTTTGACCATCTTGATCCCATATTTGCAATGATATTTTGTTTTATCAAAACTATATGCATGCGTGTATGTTTTAAACTTGTTATATTGTGGGTGATGGTAGCTAAATCCAATTGTATGCATTCCCATTACCTTGACATTTGAATTCTTGCCGTTGTAACCTAGTAATGGTGTAGACAATAATTAATGTCACTTGGGTAAAACTTGCGAGATTAACATATGTATATGCTTAGACATGCTCATTAGAATGAATTTTAAATGTTGGATACCATCTTAACTACTATGAGCAACTTTGTTTATTTGTAATGGAACCGAGGTATGGTTTCCGTGTATCTTAGTAAAAATCCAACTCAAAACTTATGATTTAGACGCAGGCGAGTTATTACTTAACTTGCGGCGTGAAACGGACCTCACGCGTAGTTAGGGAGATTCTCTTTGGGTCGATTAAGGACCGAACTTGATGCTATCATCTAAGTGAATTCGCATACCACAAGTTCGGTATGGGACGGACTGGCTAAGTAATTTGTGCGTGTCGTTATTAGCTTCGCCATTGGGTTGTGTGGGGTCGGGTAGACCCTTGCAAGGCGCAAGAGGGGCTCTGATGCAGGCGGTTAGCCCTAATACCATGAAACCTTAGCGAGGCGAAGTTGGTAGCGTGTCGCGCATTGTAAAGGCCTTGTCATGATCTTCTGCCGACACACCAAAGGAAGTGTGTTAATAGCTTGGCATTAAGGGAAGATCATGTCTTGTGGGTAAAGTGTACACTCTCTGCAGAGATTAAAAATCTAATTAATTAGCCGTGCTCGCGGTCATGAGCAACTTGGGAAAATAATGTCAAGTATAGTCTTTTGTTTTTGCTGAAACTTTTGGAAATGGTGTTGGAATGAGTTGGTGGAATGGGAAGCCAAGGGTGGCTGTTTTTACTTGTCATTTGCAGCCAAGGAGGGCTGTGAAATGCTGTATATGAATTCTACTTACTGTTATTTAGCTTCATATTAAATGTTCTTTACAAATTGCTATCGTTTATGAATCTTTTGCTTGCAAACAAAATCTGCCTTATGCTGAAATGAGACTAGTGTAGAAGCTTAATTCCTTGTTCTAGCTTGCATTTACTGTATTTCCATACACTAAAGTCTTGCAGTACATACGTGTACTCACGGTTGCTTAATCAAAAACATTATAGACGATGGTATGGAAGAACACCCGGCGACACGAACTTTACTCCGGGGTCCGACGATCATGTTGACGGATGAACTTGGGCTTCTCCAAGTCGGTTGCCTATGGGTTTATGGATGGGCATACCGCTGTCCTACTTTTGTTAATGTGTTATTTCCGCTGCACTCTACTTTTGGACTTGTGATATTTGGCCGGTCGGCCACTACTTGTAATAGTAAGTAGTTGTAATAGTTGTAGTTTATGTTTATGCTATTCCAACTGCTTTGATTCATGTGTATGTGTTGCGATACATCTCGAATGCGGGATATGTGGGTGCTAGGCGTTGATCTTGGGAACTAGCACTAGACACATATCCGGGTACTTGGAATTGTCATCAACCATAAATGCTTACACTCGTGCAACCGTCGTTCTTTGGCTATTGCTCATGCTTTCCTTGGAGAGTGAGGCGATACCAAGGTCTGAGATGGATGACGAATGCTATGCGTGGATGAGTTGGTCTCAATCCAGTATGGTTGTTGAATAGAATCGAAACTCCCATGGACGCGTAAGTGTGTGCAGTGCGACTATGTGGCTCATATTTGTTTGAGTGAGGGCCATTTAGTCAATACTCCGTGCACGGGACTTTTGGGTGGCAGTGAGCATACACTTAAGTGGAGTATGGGTGTCACCTCTAAGTCCAACGCACGTGTGAGAATCGATTCATATTTCCGGGTGCCCACAAGCAATGAGTTATCTAATTGCATGCATCCAATTCAATATCTAGGTTGGTTAGGAGATAATTAATTTAAAGATTATTTGATTAGATCTAGCTTAATTGTAGCTGGATCCATATGTTGTTTGTGATATTTGGTTAGTAATATGTTTTAATTGCATTATATTCAACATCTAGCTTGATAAGGAAGGAATTTGATGATTTTTTTAGATCTCACTTGTAGGACCATGTGTTGGTTGTTTGATCTATAAGGTTAGCTAGTAATAGTTCTATTTGCATAATATAATATTCGATCATGATGTAGCTATAGCTAGCTTTTTAAGGATAGAATTTAAAGATTGTTTAGATCTAGCTTATAGATCAATTCAAGTCTTTTGGTGATCTAAGGTTAGTAATGGGTTCTAATTTCATTATTATATTGAAGATTAATTTGAATTGTGTTAATTATTTATTTGTGATGTAATTAAGGTATGTAATTGCATAATTAGTTTAAGAATGTGTGCATACGCACTACACCTAGTGCACTTAATATTTAACACTAAGTGTTACATGCGTAGTGTAGATGGATCGAAGCTGGATGTGCTACCGAGAACCGTCTGAGTCTTGAGTACCTTAATGGCGTCTCCACTTTCAAAAGAGCTGCAGAGGAGGATATGTTTAATAAGGGGTGTAATTCATGTCATGTCAGTGCATTGATTGCGAAAATCAAGATGTTTCAAACTTCGCAGATCGAAGCACACTTGATTCAAAGGGGTTTCAAAAGGGCTATACATGTTGGACGGTCATGGCGAAGAGCATAATATACAAGAAGCGACAAGTAGTGTTAATATATCGACGAAGTCAATGATATGTCGGATGATCATATCGATTGTGCTTTCGATGAGGACAGGTTGCAGGATGACAATTTGGATTAGATGTTGCGTGATGCAGAAGGAAACCTTGATGACAGGGAATATGGAAAGTTCCAGAGCTTGATGGAGGACTCGGAGAAACCTTTGTTCGCAGGGTGCAAGTTGAAATACACAAGGTTATCATCCGTGCTTGAACTACTCAAATTGAAGGCAAGCAACGGTTGGTCCAACAAGAGTTTCACAGCGCTGTTACGTCTATTGGCGGACATGCTTTCAGAGGGAAATGAGTTGCTGACAACCACGTACAAAGCTAAGAAGGTTCTTTGTCCCTTGGGAATGGAAGTAGAAAGAATACATGCATGTCCAAACGATATCTGTGCATCGCAAAGAGTACACAAACTTGCATATATGTCCGGTGTGCAACGCATCCCTGACAAGCGTAAGAGTCATTCAGATGATGATGGCAAGAGCATTGAGGTGAAAAAGGTCCTCTGCTAAGGTGGCATGGCATCTGCCTGTAATTCCCGTTTGAAGCGTTTGTTTGCGAACCCAAAGGAGGCAAAACTGCTGCGCTGGCACTTTGAGGAGCGAAGAATGATGGAATGCTAAGGCACCTGCTGATTCCATCCAAAGGAGAAACATCGATAGGAGCTTTCAAGAATTGGTGCGGATCCGAGAAATATAAGGTTTGGATTGAGTACAGATGGAATGAATCCTTTCGGTAACATGAGCAAGGCATAGCACTTGGCCGTAAATCAGTATCTACAACCTTCCTCCTTGTTTGTGTATGAAGCGGAAGTACATTATGTTGTCTGTGCTTATCCAAGGACCGAAACAACTTCGGGAACGATATTGATGTGTACCTAGCTCCATTGGTGGAAGATCTAAAACACTGTGGGTTACCGGGTACACGTATGGGATGCGATAAACGAGAGAACTTTACTTTGCCATCGCTTGTTGTTTTGCACCATAAATGATTACCCCCCTTGCTAACCTCTGTCGGGCAGTAGTACAAAAGGAACCAAAGCTCGCACCTCACCGCTTAGATGATACTGAGAGTTTATGGCTGAATCACTCCCAAAAGCGTGTACATGCGCCACCGTAGGTTTCTTCTTGAGGAATCACCCATATCGCAAGATGAAGCAACTTTTCGACGGAAGGAACGAAATGGTTCAGCTCCAAGGGTTTGAGCGGAGAGATGTTCATGACATTGTTAAGGATTTGGATGTTATGTATGGAAAGGGACGTAAATCAAGCACCGTGAAAAGAGCATGTGGAAGAAGAGATCAATATTCGGGACCTACCTTACCGAGCACCTAGAAGTTCGCCATCGCATCGATGTCATGCACGAGAGAAGAATGTCTGTGACAACGTGATTGGTCTCTTACTCAACATTAAGGGTAAAACAAAGGATGGTATCAACGCACGGCTTGACTTGGTCGATATGGGCATAAAACCTGAGTTAGCACCGAAAGAGACTAATAAAGGCCGACGCATTTGGAACTCGCTTGTTATACTCTGTCAAAGGCCAAAAGAACCGAAGCGTGCGCTGCTTGCATGGTGTGAAAGTTCCGTCAGGTTACTCCTCCAACATGAAGAGACTTGTTTCGTTGGAAGATTTGAAATTAACCGCATGAAGTCTCATGATTGTCATGTGCTGATGACACAGATGCTCCTGTCACAATTAGAAGTATTTTGTTGTCAAGGTCCGAGACAATCACTAGGTCTGTGTTATTTCTTTAACACAATGGCTCGAAGGTCATTGATCTCGAAGGACTAGATGCTCTGCAAGTCGAGGTGGTGATGACTCTATGTAATCTTGAGATGTATTTCCTCCATCATTTTTCGATATCATGGTCCATCTCATTGTTCACCTTGTGAGAGATAAAGATATGCGGGCCGTTGTTCCTACATAGCATGTACCCGCTCGAGAGGTACATGGAATTCTCAAGTCTTACGTCTGGAATCGATCTTGTCCGAAGGGTAGCATTGTTGAAGGTTATGCAACGTGAAGAGGCCGCCGAGTTCTGCGTCGATTACATGGCCCGGTCGAACCGATAGGTGTGCCTCAATCTCGCCATGAGGGAGGCTCGAGGTATCGGGACCATCGGAAGGAAAGCAATCACGCCGATTCGGTTGCGTATGCTCGAGCCCATTTCACGGTTTTGCAACACATGGTCGTAGTGTCCGCCTATATCGTCGAAAGCACAAGCAATGGCTAAGGCAAGAGAATCCAAAGCCGCAGAGTCTTGGATCACGAGATAGCATAACCTTGATTCAACAAATGGTTGAAGGAGCGACCTATCATGGGAGCTCGTCGGATGACACGCCGACATGGTTGGCAAAAGGACCAACTTTTACGCTTGTTACATGGAAAGGATATGACTTAAATGGGTACACATTTTACACGAGAGATCAGGATATGAAGAGCACAAATCGTAACAGCGGTGTCCGCATAGATGCATTCAATAATACTGGTTGACGAGGAGCTCCTACTATGGGTTCATAGAGGAGATATGGGAGCTCGACCACGACTTTTCAAGATTCCCTATTTCGTGTGCGTTGGGTCCACCTCCAAAGACGTGAAGGTTGACAAGAATGGCATCACCATCAGGACCTCGAACGTGTCGGATACCAAGATGAACCATTCGTACTTTCGCTAACCAAGTTGTTCAAGTCTTCTATGTAACCAACCCGTCCAACAAGAAGCGCCACGTAGTTCTTGAGGAAAAAGGAGAATTGTCTGAGTTGAGAATGTAGTAGATGAGGAAGAGTACAATCAATTTGATGAGTTGCCACCTATCGGAAATGACATCCTGGTCCCAGAAGAACAACATGAGGAAGCAAGCTACACACGCGTCGATCATCATGAATAGCTAATTTTCATACAAAAGAATAAGCATGTGGAGTAGTTATGAGAAGGGTACATTGTCATCATGTTTACAAATTTTCATGTGTAATAATATTACATGTAAGGATGATACGACCCATCATGCTTTGTACATATGATTGTGATGATCGTTGTAAGTAGCTTGTGAAGCATCTGAATTATGTATATAGATTGTGATGATCTTAGTAAGTAGCTTGTGAAGCATCTGAATTATGTCAGGATTGTGATGACTATCTTCCTTCAATGCAAGGCAGAGCTCATGACTATCTTCCTTTAATGCAAGAGGCAAAGCTCCTGCCGTTCCTTTCAAAAAAAATAAAAAGTACTTACCACAAACGGTTCTAAATTCCAACAGTCTGTGATGTTTATATCACAGACAACATCACAGACGGTTCTAAAATAGAACCGTCTGTGATGTTTTGTTATCACAGATGGTTCTAAAAGAGAACGATGCGTGATAATAAAATATCACATACGGTTCTATTTTAGCAAATGCGTGATATAAATATCCTGCATCGCTTCTATTTTAGAACCGCTGCGTGGTATTGTCTCCTATATATCTCCCGCGCGCAGACCTCATTCACAGCGCGTCAAACCCTAACCCAGCTCTGTGACCTTTTGTCTCCCACGGCGGCTCCCCCTCGGCGTACGGTGGCCTCCCCCTGTCGGCATCCTTCCTCTCGACGTCCTCCCCGCCATCGACCTCCCCTCCCCGGCATTGACATCCTCCCCGGCATCGGCATCCTCCCCTGCATCGGCATCCTCCCTCTCGACGTCCTCCCCGCCATCGACCTCCCCTCCCCGGCATCGACATCCTCCCCGGCATCGGCATCCTCCCCCGCAACGACGTGTTCCACGGGGTGGGCGCTGTGTTCTTGTGCATCTCGGGCTTCAACCGTGATTCTCGCGCTTTGCCTCGGCTTTGTTGGCTCGGATGCAACGCTACGTAAGCAAATACAGTGCCCTCTCTGTGGATCTGAGGATCAGTGAACCGATTGAGTATTTCTGGGGGACTAGCCATCGAGCTAGAGGCCGTTTCTCTATCTGGAGGCACTGCCTAGCCATTTGCTCTATTTTTCGGTGTTGCTCTGCTAGTTAGTGAGTTCTGGGACACTCTCTGTGATTATTCTCGGTCTTGCAATGGGGCCAGTCGATCTGCGGCTTGGGGACCTTGCGCGTGGGCTTAATGTTCAGTGATGATTTAGGGGATGGAATAGACTAATTGTGACAACAAATCTTAGCAGTCAATTTCACTTTGATATATATATATATATATTTGATTAGCTCTATTGCAAACCTGTCTTTATATGCTTAGTTAGTGAATATTCTCGCTTCTTGCTATTGTCATCTATCTTATGGCTATTCGGTAACATTTCACTATTTTGTTTCCTTAGCATTGCTTCAGTAGTGTTCTCGCTCAAATTAAAGTCGAGCATGTTATTTCTTGTCGATAAGCTTGCTTTGAATGATTCACTATTCTTGTGCATATAAGATAAGCAATTGAGTAGATTTATACTTAACCTATCAAGTATTAAATCTGTTATTGAGATAAATTAAGTTGTCACAATCTAGTCTATTACTTGTCCATTGTGGCGAGGAGGGCCTTTTAAGGCAACCCAACATCTGAGAACATTCAAACAATCATATGTGAGATCCTGAGCTTTTGTTCTATTATTCTGTTAGCTGTCAAAGTTCAATCCATATGTATTCTTCTGCTTGTCTGCTGTGTGGATGTCCTAGTTTTAGGGGAGGTGCTGCCAAAATTTTTATTAAGTTCGGCAACCTCCTAGTTCGCTTCTTTTGCTAAAAGGCTAATAACAAGCCATTTAGGCTAGTTCTTTTAAAAGGCTAATAACAAGCCATGGTATCCACAAACTTATTCACTCTAATTTGATTTTATTTGTTCTTCTCTTTTAGTTACTTTGAAACTATTTTAACTTATAAAGAAGATGTCGTCCTCTAATCCATAAATCGAAGCACATGATGTGCCCTCAAAAAGAAGAATCGACCCAGCCAAGAAGAGGACCAAACAAAGGCCAACAGATCGATATACCATTACAGAGATCGATCCAAAGCATAGGGCCCTAGAAAGCCAAAAAAGGTAGCGAATGCATTTCGGAGTATGTGCGGGATAGTATTGCGGGAACGGGTTTCGATCACGCTATCTTCCTGGAGGTTGCTGACTATCGAGGCTCGCAATGCCTTGCTGACGAAAATTCTTTCATCGTTCGACATTCTAGAAGAATCCGCTCCCCTAGTGCGACGGTATGCACTGCTAGCGGCAGGAAAGGCATGGAAGACCTTCAAGCATACGCTTTTCGTAGACTACGTCAAGAAGGATATAGATCTATCGACGATCGGGATCACCAACCGCAAGAAATGAAATAGGGGGTCAGTGTGATACGGGACCCGAGCAGCGCTTCGCTCAATCGGAGGAAAGAAGAAGCCGCGGTGATGGTCGGAGCAAGACAACAACGAGCGTGAGACCGAGATTTATACTGGTTCGAGCCCCTGTTGAGGTAATAGCTCTACTCCAGTCGCCTTGCGGCAGTTCTCTTGATTATTTCTGAGTACAAGGGTGTGTTACAGCTCGAGTTCAACAATGGCTAGATCTAGGCTCGAGCTATGGCGTGTTGTATGTTGTCTTCGTGTCCGTCCAAAAGGCTGCGCATCCTTGGCCTTTATACCTCCCCTACGCGCAACGGATGGGAGAGATTCGTGGGGAAGTGGTCTTCACGCACGTTGAGGGCTGGTAAGAATCGCCTGGACTTGTTGCACGACTGCGCCTTCCCCGACCGGCGCTTTGCAACCGCTTGATCAAATGCTTGATCCGAAATCCAAGGGTGACTTTGAACGAGGACCCACGAGCTCGAGGTCGTCTTGGGCCGTGCTTTCGGGTCAAGCGTGCCCTAGGTCGGCGCCTCCGAGCATGGGGATCCGAGGCCATGGTCGGGCCTCCGAGCATGGGGGTCCGTTGACGTATGCTACCGGTCAAGGGCCTTGACCCTCGTCGGCTAGCCTCCAGGGTTAAGGTCGTGCATTTGGACACGGGCCGACCTTGAGCCTCTGTAGACGGGACTGATTTCCAAACCCCTCTTCATGTCGAGGTCGGGCGGAAATGTAAATCGTCAGGCCATGATGAAACGACACCTGGCGCCTCTTGATCTCTGGAGCTCAGGTACGGATGCAAGCGGTTGGCGACACCTGCTGTGTCTCAAAACCGTAGCCCAGGCCTTAACTGCTCCTGTCAAATCGTGGGCGGCGCGTCCCTCGAAACGTCGTGGACCAGGTCAAAAGACGGCGTAGCCTTCAAACCTGAAACCCAGCACCCGAAAAGAAAACTCCCGACCAGCGCCCTTCGCCTTCCAAGCCTCCTTGCTCAAGCGAAGATCTCCTCCCTACCTTCGACCAAATCCGACGCGATCGCCATGGCCAAGCTAGGAAGGAGCACGTTGTCGACTGCAAGGATGAAGGAACTCGAGGCCCTGGGGCTACTTGATCCATTCGTATGGCGGCTGCCAGGCAACGAGACCGAGCCACACCCCAAGGACGACGAGATCATTTGCACCGAGCACTACGTCCTCTTCGGCCTGCGGACCCCAGAGAGCGAGTTCATCGCGAAGGTCCTCTCCAGTTGCGACATCAAGCTCATCAATCTGGTGCCAAATTTTGTTCTCCTTCTCACCATCTTCTCCCATCTATGTGAGGGATTCCTAGGAATCCTTCCGACCCCCTCGCTCTTCTTAGGTACCAGACCTCTTCCTTCCTCCGGGAAGGACCCCGTGGTCGGATGCCTCTACTTCCGGCAACGGGTCGGGCTCAAGTGGTCCTTCCCCAAGTTCCAACCTCGGGACTCCCTCGGCCCGTGGTCCGAGCGGTGGTTCTACCGCAAGAGGGGCGAGGTCGGCACGCTGGTGTACGAGGGGGCCCCCATTCCCGGGAAGAAGGAGACCCTGGAGGTGGACGAGCACGAGGTCGACGAGGAGGCCATCGCCCTCATACACATCTACGCCATGCGTGGCCTCAATGAGCAGGCGATCGCCAATGACTTCCTGCGGAATCGCGTGTCCCCTCTGCGGAGGAGGATGCATCCGTTCTACGAGATCCAGGGGCGTGACGACCCGACCCGCGAGGGCACATCCGGTAAGCCTTCCTGCCTCAAGATTTCGCTCGAGTCCATCTTTTGATCTTTCCTGACGGTCGCTTCTTTCGCAGCACCAAAGGAATCCTGGATTTCTGCCAGGATGGTTGAGATGTTTGGGAAGCAGGCGCACGAGTACGCCATCGGCGACCCTGTCCCGAAGAACGTGCTTCGTCGAAGGGCCGAGGTAAGTCACCCGACCGAGCGCTCGAGTCATGCGCCCACGAGCCCCTTCTTGAGCTGCTTGTCTGTAGGGACCACCAGAGTTCTTTGGAGACACCAGAGGATGCTCCACGCCTTGCGGGGGTAAAAGCAAGAAAGGGAAGAAGAGACCTCCCCCGGCCTGGGCGAACCACCCAGAGGTAAAGAAGGCCCACGTCGAGTGGGGCGATCGTGCCATAGTAAGGATCCCTCTGGTCGAGCCCCCGAGCTTGTGCTCGTACGCCTTGTTGGTTGATGAGTTTTCCTTTCTGTAGCAGCAAAGCGCGGCGGCCGCCGCCAGATCCTCGAGCCCTCCTCTGGCCCCGGGGCCCCGAGCCCGGACCCCACCTTGTTGCCGAGCAGAGCCGCTCGGTCCTCGAGCCCAGTCGTGAGGCAGCGCAGCGAAGTGCTCTGCTGGCCGGGCAACAAGACCTTCATCGTCCCACAACCAGGCGGAGGTTGGTGACCCAGGTAAGCCCCCAGGATCTTGGACTGCACCGTTCCCTCCGCATCTCCTTGGCTTAGTGTATGCTTTTGATCGCAGACCTTGAGCGCCCGAGCTCGAAACTTGCCAATTCTGACGATGGCTGTTGTCCAGGGCGAGTCCGAGTCCGAGGAGGAGAATGCCTTTGAGTTGGTCCCGCGCCGCACCTCGAGCCGGACGCGCTCTTTTTCCGAACTCCCGGGCCAGCCCCCGGTTGGCGAGTTCGACCAAGGGCTCGACGATCCATCCGAAGAGAACGAGCCCGTGACCAGCGATGACTATGACACCGGTAAGGCCCACGATGCAGCTGCCGTTGTCGACCCTCCCGAGGCGAGGGAGGACACCCAGAGCTTCGCGGCAGTGCCCAAGGCGACACCCCAAGCTCCCCCGACCACCTCGGACGTCGAGGCCACGACACCACCGGCCATCGGAGGTGACCAGGCCGTGGGAGCTCGGCAGTCCTGCCCGGCCGCGGCTGCGTCGGGCATTGAGGCCGCAACACCCCAAGCCACGGAGGTCGAGAACGCCGCGGCGGATCCGGCCGCCACCCCCTTGGCACCGGAGACGAGCGGGACCCCGGTCGTGGAGGTCGGGACTAACTCTGTTGCCGCGCCTTCCCCAGCTGGTGAGTTGAGCCCACCGGAGGAGGCAGTGGATGACCAGGCCGCCCCCGGGGCGGGGATTCAAGGTGCTGACCCAAGCGCGCCAGCGGTGGCCGAGGTCGACCTCGACGTTGGCACGGCGGTCGGCGAGGAGGAGGAGATCCCCCGCGATCGTATCGATGATCACGAGGAATTCACCAGCGCACGCCTGGAGGGCCATCTCCGCGAGGTAAGGATCTTCCCGCACACTTCGTCGTTTGTAGTCTGGGCTCCTTGTCCCCTTTCTCATTTTGGGCCACCCTTTTTGCTGCGAAGGTGATCGTCCATGCCTCCCAAGGGCTGCAAGGCCTCCAAGAGCACGCCGACGTGCTGAGGGGCCTCCTGAATGTGGTAGAGGCACGGGAGGTCGAGCGCTCCAGGCTCATCAGGACTATCGAGGTCGAGCAGGAGGAGCTCGAGCAGAAGGCCGAAGAGCTTGCCGACCTGCGCCAGATGATGAGGGCGCAAGAGGTAGCCCACGCAGCCGAGATCGAGCAGGCCAGGTCCGTCGAGCGCGAGCACGGCTTTAAGGCCGTGGAGCAAGAGCGCGCGCGGTCGGCCAAGGAACTTGAGGCCGAGCGGGCCAAGGTCGAGGCGCTGGAGAAGGCTTCTGCAGAGGCGTCGACTTCCGAGCTTGAGGCCAAGATCCTCAGGCTTGAGGAGGAGCTTGGGCGTGCCAACAAGGCGCTCGAGACCGAGCGGGTCAGGGTCGAGGTCTTGGAGAAGGCCACTGCAGAGCAAACATCTTCCACGGCGAGGGCGTCCCCGGAGCTCGAGGCCAAAATCCTCGAGCTTGAGGGGAAGCTCGAGCGCGCCACCAAGGAGCTCGAGGCCGAGCGTGCCAAGGTCGAGGCGCTAGGGAAGGCTCCCGCGGAGTGGGCATCTTCTGGGCTCGAGATCAAGGCCCCGAGACTCGAAGAGAAGCTTGAGCGCGTCAGCAGAGCGGCAAAGAGCGCCCTGACCCAACTCGAAGACGAAAGGCGCTATGCCGTGGATGCTTCCAAGCAAGCCCTCCAGCTCCGAGGTGAGATAGCGACCCTGAGGGCAGAAGTAGCCAAGCTCGAGCAGGAGAAACTTGCCTGCGAAATGGCCGACCTGTAAAAAGTGTAAAACCTAAAAAAACAAGAAGCATACTAAACAGAAATAGATCGCTTTTGGTGAACAAGGAAACCTTGTTCCTGTTTTAGATTCGTAGTTGTGGATACTTGAGTCCTACCTTCGCTTGTTTAGCCCGCTCGCTTTTTGGTCGTCTTGCCGATAAGGTAGCCCCATCCAGTTCGCTGGGCCGTTGGGTAGGTCGAGCGACGCATGCCTTGGGCACAAAGGCGTGATCTGAGACGGCTGCTACGACCTACAAAGCCGAGGAAAGGTCCGCAAGGGAGAAGTACACAAGCGAACCCGTTAAGTTAGACTAACGCTTCGGGACGACCCTCGTGACCACGCGCATTGCTCGGCGAACCAAGCGGCGAGGCTCTCACCGAGCAAGACGCACGGGGAGAGCTAGATTTGCGAGGTTAAACTACGTGTCGTGCCCGAATTTGCAAATCCGGACACTCTGTGTATCTGCACTAGTCGAGGATCGCGCTAGTGCACCACAGACTAAGCAGGTATAATATCACATCATACGGCGGAATATTAAATAAAGTACTTCAATCATTTAGATAAGCGAGTGTACGACCTTATGGTCATCCTTACAATAGTTATGCGGCAGAGCTTACAATAATCAAATAACCAAAAATTCAGCAGCGGAATATAAAAGTTGTGATGTCCATCTTCTCCACAGTCGCTCCGATGAAGGCTTGCCCCTAGTTTTCCGGCTCCTCGACATACTCCTCTTCGTATGCTGGCGTAGTCTCTTCTTCTGGTAGGTTTGTCCGCAAGGGTGAGTACACACCGTACTCAACAAGTTATGCACAAAATGCACATCTATATACTATATGCTTGGCATGTTACAAAGGAATGGCTCTACCAGTTATTTTTGCTTTTGCAAGCACATTTTAAATTATTAACTATTTAGATTGAAAGCATCAAAACTATACAATCATTATATTTCTCAATCTGCTTCCCACATTGATTTGGACACACATTCCTAATCACATTTCTTTGGCACACTGACCCCCATTCCATTTTTATTTTTCAAACACTATCCCTATTTGTAATTCGAGCATTGTCCATTACCATGGACTCGGCTATTCAACAGTTTTGACACTCTTGAGAGGTTGTACACTTTACCCACAAGATCTGATCGACACCACAAAAGCGATTAACTGTAACAAAGCTTTTTTCAGAGACTTATGTCTCGGCCTAAGAACTCTCCGTGTCGCTTTCACTATCACTTCCCTCACCAGAGCGAAGTATAGGACCGATTTAACAGATTGGATAGGGTACCAAGCAGAAGCACTGCATCGCTCCCCGTCTGATTACCCCGTGTAACTGCCACCCCGAGGTATCAAAGGTAAGACATCAGAATCCTACTAAACTTGGTCTTCCCATTCAGACATGTGGTTGTACGAGAGACTCAGGCCAAAGGCTTGCAAGGTAAGGTCCTTAACTGACCAAGGCAAGACTTTCTTCTCTCAAATTGGCACACAGCCCTCACAACACTCAACCCATCCCACAGTTGCCACACAGGCCCACCTGGCACGAAGCCTCGGTCCACTTGCCCCAGTCTAAATCAGTTTCACCCCAGTTGTTAACAGTGCAACACATGCTCATATTCATCTTTCATGTAGAACCACACAGGTCTCTACATTCCAATGTTAATACCAACATCATTCCACGTTTTACTAAAAAGCATTCTCTATTCTTTAGTTAATATTGCCTTTATATTCCAAAATGATTATTCACGATATAAGCATGGCTAAGCAACTATTCACGGTCTAGCCTCCCGTGTTGGCTCAATATCATCAACCAACTAATTTACCCAACTTAGGTTATCAAGGAGTCATGGCATACAAATGATATCAAGGTGGCATAAACAACTTGGTTGGATAGCTAATTCACCCAAAATAATTAAAGTCATTTTTAGTTGAATTAGCATGCATAGTTTAAAACAAAGTATATTTCAAAAATTAGGAGCAACATGGTCAAAGCATAACTTGCCTTCGAAAAGTTGCTGATCCTGATTCGAAGTCAAATCTTGTAATCGAAATTTCGAGATTCTCCGACAATTCAACGCCTACCAAATCATACACATACAAACAATAAAGACATTTTCCAGAGAGCAAAATCAACTCTAAAAATTCAATAAAATTCACCAATAAATAGATCTTGATTTTACAAATTTTTAGAAATTGGAATCACTCAAATCGGAGTTAAAACGCAAAGTTATAAGTGTTTGAAGTTTACAAATTAAATCTGAAAAGAATAAACCGAATTTCATTATTTATTTTTATACTGAAAATCCTGAATTTATGACGCCAGCATGACGCCATCGCCGACGTCGACAAGACCCTGCCAGATCGACAAGTGGGCCCCATCGATGACGAGCGTGGCGACGGCAAGATTGACACGCGGTCAATCATCCGAAGCGTGACACGCAGCGTCAAGATTATCACCGAGAGGTTGATTTAATCTCAACCGTTGATCGAAAATAAGCGGCGAGATCTAAACGGCAAATTACCGGGTTATTCGGTGGCATACCGTGGCGCAATGCCGCCCCGGATCACGATCTAACGGCGAAGAATAAACGAATAACGATTCAATTAATCCGGTCATGCGTCAAGATACGCATGGCGCGATCAACGGCCAGGATTGCAACGACACTTTTGAGCGTCACCACGGTGCTGACACGTGTCTCAATCGTGACCATCAGATCTACATCTAACGGCGGCAATTATTCGGGTGACGTCGACTATAGCGACCGCTGCGCCGATTTCACAAGACACGCTGCGCGTCGATCGGGGCAAGACGGCGCAGATCCGCCCGTTCGATTCAAAATCAACAGCCCAGATTTAACTAATCTTACGCCAGATCTAACGGCTACAGTAAACTAGGCTACGTGGCGAAACGGAAACCACACGATCTAGATCTAACAGCTGACATTAGATAATGAGGTTTACTATTCCTGCGGCTACGTGGACAAATCTGGATCATCCGATACAAATCCAACGGCTATTATCTAACACAGTTTTGAGCACACGTGGTCGATCCCAGCTACGGGCACGTGGCACTATCCTAGCCATCCATTGAAGATCCTACGGCTACGATTAGAAGATGGGACTTACTGTCGCTAGGATGACGTGGATGAATCGGTGGCGTTGATCGTGGATCCAACGGCGGTCAAAGCTCCAAGTCCCAGTGATGCCGCGGCGGCTTGGTTCTTGCCGGAGTTGGGGACGACGACACGGTGATGGAGTTCCGGTGATGCTTCGGCGAGAAGAAGTGGTTCTTCTGGTGCGGCTCAACGCGACGATCACTCCGGTGTCCTTGACTGCGGTGGAGAGTCACCGGAGCGGGCACTAATGGCAGCGAAACGTCTTGGAACTACGGCGAAGTCGTGCGCGTGCTACGGTGGTCCTTGGAAGGCGTGAAAGGGCTCGACGGGTGCGGGACGTCGTGCTTTATACCGTGCGCTAGATGATGAAGCGGCAGGGACGGCCGGCGGCGAGTAAATGCGGCGGTTTCGGGTCGAAACGCAGGGCGGCAGCGACGCTTCCTTTCCTCGGAGACGAAGCGGCGTGGCGCACATCCATCCATCCGTCCACGCGTCGATCCAACGGCGCAAGGCAACGGTTTATGACGGCGATCACAACCACGATGTGATCGAGCTCTTGAAATTCGGCGATGCGAGGGTTTCGACCCGCCAAGACGAGAATGGCTTGGCCGTTCTTTATTCTCCGATTTTAATGATTTTGTGATTAAAATAATTCCGAATATTCATTTGAATTAATTGAGGCACTAAAAATATCAGAAAAATTCTAGAAAAATTCCAGAAAATATTTTACGACATTTCTAACTCAAATAAAATATTTCCACATAAATTTTATTAAAACTTTTCATTATTAAATTAATTTCACAAGAAGAACTAATCTCCAAAAATTCAAATAAATCCAAATAAATTCCAAAAATTCTTAAAAATTCAAAATAAATTATAGAATTCAAAATTAGCTAAAATTGAGGATGTTACATTACGTTTAGCTCGTCCACTGGGGGTTAACGTCAAACCCGCGACACTTAGACTAAGAGCAAATGCGCTGCGTACGATGGTCGTGTTCGAGAAAAAGGAGTAGCGAAAAAAAAACAGTAGTAACATAAGCAGAGGTAGTCATAGAGGGCGAAAAAATGGAAGAACAACTTTATTGAAATGTGAGGTATAGAGGTTACACGTAAAATTTCCGAAGCTGATCTATGTTCCACGAGTTAGAGTGCTCTCGCCATCGGGCATCGCTAGCCAAGAAGTCCACGGCGATCTGTTGAAACAACTTTATAGGCCCTCCCACAGTGGGGACAACTTGTTGGTGCTTTGGACGAGCCTGAATCCGCCTCGTGGCTAGGGTCCCCAACAAGGAGCTTCTAGGTCGCATTTCACCGAGACGCATGTCTGCGAAGAGCTTGCGGTAGTGCGCTGATCGTGCGAAGGCACGGCTTACTTCTTCCGCGAGGGTAAGGTCGAGACCGTTAAGTGCTCGAAGTCGACTTGGTCGACCTGTCGACTCTGGCAGAGCCAACGAAACCTCGGGAGGCGGGGCGATTCGGTACCAAAGCAATAGCCGGAAGGTTGTGGACCCCGTGGCTCGGCTTGTTGTGGTACGAACAGACCATAGGACGGTGGGAAGTTCGCCCACCGTGTCTTGCCGTGGCGCTCGAGCTCATCTCGCAACTCGTTTCTTGACGCCAGACGATTTGCGCTATGCTGCGGCGTGCCGCTCCATTGCTTTGGGGTGAGCCACGAAGCAAAGCACACTTTGATGCCGAAGTTCCTCACAAAACTCCCGAACAACTCGGGCCGTAAACCGGGTACCGTTGTCGGTGATAATTTTGCATGGAACCCCATACCGGTGACCACTTAACAAGCGGAAGAAACGACCGCCCGAAAGCGCTATGGTCGAGACCGTTCGACTTCTATCCACTTGGTGAAAGTATCGATAGCGATTTAACGGGAACTTCTTCCCCGCCGCTGAGGAAAGGTCCGAGGATGTCCAAATTTCATGTCGAGATGGACCAGCGGCGGGATGGTCTAGAGCGCGTGAGGCGGGCCGATGCGATTTCCGAGCGTGGAATTGCATGCGCGGCAAAAGTGACGATATCACGAAAGATCTCAAGCGCCGTTACAATAATACCCCATGCGGAAGGCCTTGCCAACCATCGCCCAGACTGAAGAATGTGCTCCACAGAGGCTCGAATGGATGTCATTTAGTAGGTACTTACCCTCCTCCGTGGAGACGACCGTCAAGATGTTTAAACATTTACGCTGTATAGCCTTCCCTCGACAAGCGTGTATAGGCTCGCCCGGCGCTTGATCCGGCTTCTCTCGGCAGGGTCGGGTGGCAGGTCGCCCGTTACAAGGAAACTGTGAATGGCCTCGGCCCAAGAGGGGATACCTTCGACCATAGCGAGCATGACCTCTTGGTCGGAGATTGATGGGGCCGCCAGCGTTTCCAGGATGACGTCGGGTGGGATATCATCGTCGGAGGAGCCGAGCTTGGAGAGGAAATCCGCACTGGAGTTGTCCCTCCTGGGATGTGCTTGAGCTCCAAGTTCTGGAACCACTTCTCCATCTTGCGCACCTCCGCGAGGTACTTCGCCATCGAGTCCCCCGAGCACTGGTAGTCCTTGTTGAACTGGTTGATGACGAGCTGGGAGTCGCCTTTCACGACCAGTCGGCGCACGCCCAATGCCTTGCAAGCTCGTAAGCCTGCCAGGAGGGCCTCGTACTCCGCTACATTGTTGGTCGCTGAAAAGCCAAAACAAATTACGTACCTCAACTTGTCTATGGGGTAAGGATAAGGATCCGGCCCGAAGCGCTTAAAGGACCTTGAGCCGTCGAAGAACATGACCCAAGGTTTTCAACCTCGACCGCAGGTCTGGCGAGGCTGGCGACGCCCGCCGACCACTTAAGTCGGGCGAGCACTTACGACTTTATGGCCGTGCGAGCCACGACCTGGACGTCGAACGCCGCCAGCTCCATGGCCCATTTGGCGATTCATCCACCACCCTCTGGATTCCTCAGGATGTCACCGAGCGGGAAGTTGCTCAGGACGACCACGGAGTGCGCCTGGAAATAGTGCCGAAGCTTGCGCTGGCCATGAGGAGAGCATATAACAGCTTCAGTACTGCGGGTAGCGCTCGCCGGGCCGTGCAAGACCTCCGACGAATAAATTGGTGTCCGCTTGAGACCCCGCTCCGCCACCAAGACAACATCCGGCGTGGGTGGTGGCCGCGAGGTAGAGCAGCAACCTCTCGCCAGGTTGTGGCGTTGTGAGAAGGGGTGGGGACGACAGGTATACCTTTAAATCATCGAAGGACCGCTGTGCCTCTGGAGTCCACTCAAAGCCCCCGTGCTTGCGCAGAGTTTGGAAGAATGGAAGCCCACGGTAGCACGAGCCTCGAAATGAACCTGCTGAGGGTGGCCATGCGGCCGGTGAGGCTCAGACCGCTTGATCGGGTCGGGCGCCATCTTCTCGATCGCCTCGATCTTCGATTCGGCCGACCCCTGAGCCCCCGATCATGTAGCCAAGCACCTTCCCCGACACTGCGCCGAACACGCACTTCTCGGGATTGAGCTTGATCTTGTGCCTGTTCAGGTTGGCGAAGGTTTCCTCGAGGTCGCGAACATGGTCGCCCTCGGAGGGGCTCTTGACGATGATGTCGTCCACGTAGACCTCAAGGTTCCGCCCGATCTGGGGTTCGAATGTCTTGGTCATCAGACGCTGAAACGTGGCCCCCGCATTGCGCAGACCGAACGACATGGTCGTGTAGCAATAGGTGCCAAACGGCGTGATGAAGGATGTCTTGCTCTCGTCATCGACCGCCAGCTTGATCTGGTGGTATCCCGAGTAGGCATCCAAGAAGCTCAACATCTTGGCATTCACGGTGGAGTCGACGATCTGGTCGATGCGCGGAAGCGGGAAGTTGTCCTTCGGGCAAGCCGAGTTCAACCCCGTATGGTCGACGCACATTCTCCACTTTCCTCCTTTCTTCTATATGATGACTGGGTTGGCCAGCCACTCGGAGTAGTTAATCTCGCAGATGAAACGGCCTTCAAGAGTTTGCCAAGGTTCTCCTTGATGACCGCGACCTTCTCCGGGGAGAAGCGACGCAGCTTCAGCGCATGTGTCGAGCCGACCACTGCAGCTTGTGCTCGACCACCTCCCTTAGAACGCCGGGCATGTCCGCGGGTTCCCAGGCAAATATACCCTTGTTGGAGCGAAGGAAGGTGACGAGCTCGAGTTCCTATTTGGAACTCAGCTCGCCGAGCGACGGACGCCTTGGTCGGGTCGCTCGTCGAGCGGCAAGACCTTCGCCGCCCCATTAGGCTGGATCGCCGCTATACAGCGGGCGTTCTTCGCCGTCGCCCGGGACCGCGTTGGGGGAGCATGCCTGCAAGAGCCAAGGCCTTGGTCTCACATCCATGTGCTGCTTGCAGGTCGCCTCGCACGGTGATGATGCCGTTGGGGCCAGGCAGCTTCATGCATCGATGGCCATAATGGTTGGCCGTCATAAACTTGACCAGGGCAGGCCGCCCGAGAATGGCGTTAGACGGAGGTCGCCTCGACCACCTCGAAGGTGACCACTCAAGGCGAAGTTGTCCGAGTCGCCGAAGGTAACGGCAAGACCACCGCCCAGAGGATGGTCGAGCTCTCGAACGATCCCGAAGAAGGGTATGGCGATGCTTTTGACCTTCGAACCGAATCGTGATCCGATCGGCGCCCTGCTGTAGTAAGTTAAGGGAGCTGCCACCATCGACCATGACGCGCCCGACCGCGGTATTGCTGATGGTTGGGGTCACGACCAAGGCGGTCTTCAGGTCTCGAGTCATACCTGGAAGAGCGTCCTCTGGAGAGAAGGTGATGGTGGCCCCAGCCCACTTGCAGGGCTGCTCGATGGGCTTGCTGGCGACTGTAGATGGTTACGCGCGGCGCTTTGACTCGCGCCGATCGTGCCGACGAGCCACCAAAAATGACATCGATCCGACGCTCGCCCTGCTGGAACTCCAAATCAAGGTCGTCGTGCTCCTCGCCGGCGTTGACCCTATCGGGCTGGTCGCATCCTTCGGGAGCACGGGCATTTCACCTCGAACATCATAGAAGGCATCTAGCTTGTTTTGCCAAACCCTGCAGGCCCGTAGGTCGTGGCTAGCCGCCCTATGAAACAGCGAACCTCGCCGTTATATCTCAAGGCGCCTCGCCCCCTGCGCGCCAAGCATTGCCCGGGGTCCGGTCGTTAGGTCTCGGGGCTGGTTTCAGGTTCGACGAGGCCGAGGACGACCTTGGCGATGTTTAGACCCTCCCGAGCTTGACCTCGGACTTCAAGGACCTCGCGTTGGCCATCCGCCAAACGATCACCATGTAGACCTCCGCCTTTACGGTCACGCTTCCGCTTCTTGGTGGTGCGTGGTGGGTGCACACTGGAGTTGGACGGCCCCGCTCTGCTTGGTTTAGACCGAAGCTTACCTTGGTCGTAGTCCTGCTTCAGCAGACGGGCGTCGTCTGGCCCGCGTCGCGCTCGCCATGCGGAAAAGCTTGTTGACGCTGAGCCTCGAGGCGATCTCCAAGTCCTCGGTGAGGCGCCGATCGCGGACTCCGAATTTGAAGGCCTTGATGACGGCCTCGTCAGAAATGCTCGGGATTTGGTTCCTCGTGCGGATGAATCACCGCACAAAGTCGCGTAGCGGCTCGTTCTTGCCCTGGATGACATGATCCAGGTCCTTCTCCTCTCGGCCGCCAGAATAACTCAAAGTTGGAGCGAAGGGCGTTCGATTTGGCGCCACGACCGAAGGAACCAAAGCTTCGCTGAAAAGCCAGTTCTCGCGACCCGCCCAAAGACGGGAGGTAGTTTGTCATCACGAAGCTCGTCACCTCCGGCCGCCAGGATAGCGGTCGAGTAGATGGACAAGAACTCATCGGGGTTCTTAGTCCCATCAAAGCGCTCGATCAGCGCGGGCTTGAACCGAGCCGGCCACCGCACGCGACGAAGCCCATCGGAGTACGCCATGCAGCCACAGGCCGGGACAGGCACGCGCCGGGTGCGGTCATCGCCGACAAGGTCCCTGCTGCTGCCTGACTCGGAGTCGAGGCTGCCTCGGCGGCCCGACCTTCGGTGGGAATGACCACGGTCGCACGGAATCGCCCGTAGGTAACGCAGCGTCCCGACCCACGGCCCCTGGGCGGAATGTCTAGGGAGAGGTCCGCAGACCTGCTGCCGGTCGACTCGGAGTTCGTGTGGCCCAGCTCGGGCCTGCCCCGGCTTGGTGCGGCGATGCAGACGCCGGCGCTTGCGCCAAAGCCTGCGTCCGAGTCCGCTGCCGGGGCCAGCTCTGGCAGAGGCGTCCGACGGCGCTGCGGCGGCAGCGACGCGGTTGTCATCACTTTTACGAGCGGGTCCTCGAGTGTTGATCATGCGGTGCTGCGGGTACGACCTCGGCCGCAGCCGACGAGTTTTCGCCGTGGCTCGCCAAAGAGCTCCGACCTTGCCCTATCGGGTGCAGCTATGACCCGGCGAGAAGCGCGAGGCGCCCCATGAGAGGGAACCTGGGTGGCCCAGAAGATGTGCTGGCCTTCTCCTGGGTCTCACGAGGGCGGTTATGGCTTGGTTAATGGCGACTGCACCATCCGGGCGAGCGTCTTGAGGTCTCTGATCACGGCCATCCGCATTCTCCGCGTTTTGCCCATCCGCCATCGTAACGTGGTGCTCGAGTGGCGGGATGGCGGCGAAACAGGACACGGAGTCGGAGTCCGTGCTCGAATCCATGCTTGAGAAAAGTCCGTCAACGAAGTGCGCCATGCTCCTGGGCTCTTGATGTCGTTCCTGCGAATGAGCAAAACAATCGGGCCCCACGGTGGGCGCCAGCTGTCGACGATCGGGATCGCTAACCGCAAGAAATGAAATGGGGGTCAGATACGGGATTCAGGAAAGCGGTTCGCTCAATCGGAGGAAAGAAGAAGCCGCGGTGATGGTCGGAGCAAGACAACAACGAAGCGTGAGATCGAGATTTATCTTGGTTCGAGCCCTCGCTGAGGTAATAGTTTACTCCGGCCGCTTTGCGGCGCTTCTTGATTATTTCTGAGTACAAGGGTGTGTTACAGCTCGAGTTCAACAATGGCTAGATCTAGGCTCGAGCTATGGCGTGTTGTATGTTGTCTTCGTGTCCGTCCAAAAGGCTGCGCATCCTTGGCCTTTATACCTCCCCTACGCGCAACGGATGGGAGAGATTCGTGGGGAAGTGGTCTTCACGCACGTTGAGGGCTGGCCGTAACTGCCCTGGACTTGTTGCACGCACCTGCGCCTTCCCCACGACCCGCGCTTTGGCAACCGCCGGTCAAATGCTTGATCCGAAATCCAAGGGTGACTTTGAACGAGGACCCGCCGGAGCTCGAGGTCGTGCGGGGCCGTGCTCGGGTCAAGCGTGCCCTAGGTCGAGCGCCTCCCGAGCATGGGAGATCCCGAGGCCAATGTCGGGGCCTCCCGAGCATGGGGGTCCGTTGACCGCGCGCCGGCTGGTCAAGGGACGCCCAGCCCTCGTCAAGATCCATACTCTAAGTATGGGTTCATTGATGCGGACACGTGGCGGCGTTTTGTTGAGATGAAGTCGACGATTTAATTGTGCGTAAAAGTGAAGCAAACAAGGCCTTGCAGCAAGGAACACTCACCCCCACAGACTCGCAGACCGCCTGCGCTCGCTGGGAAGAGAGCGAATGGGACAGGAGGACGAGGAGGGTATCTCGCCATTTCCATCAATCACAGATCAACGTGCGAGATCGCTAAGAGCGAGGTCACCGCCACGCCCCTCCCCAACTGCCTCCTTTGTAAACCTCATGACGAGGAAGTCCGCCAACGCTGGTAATATATAAATCAAACTACCAATTTTACGTAATTAGTCCATGACTTCATAAGTAAAATAACTTGTCCGGATCTTGTGTAGCGTTGAGTACACACCCGAGGCGATGTCTCTTTTTTCCCTGACAGGAGAAAGATGCACCGTCCATGGCCTTGGGAAACAAGGAACACCTCGGTCGTATAAGAGGCAAAGGGTTTTGTTCCATGGAAAAGCTGGATTCCTGCATTTACTTCTACAAATACCGAAGCAAGAAGAGAACTAAAGCCGAAGCGAGTCAAATCTTATAAAGAATTTGGAGGACAAGTTGAGAGGAGAGTTGAGAGAAGAGTTGAGGGAGAATCGAGAGAAGAATTTTATGAAAGGATAAGAATCCTCGAGGAAAGGCTTACCAATCAAGAAAGAAATATCGCACAAGCCCCGTATATATCCATGAAGTCAACCCCATCGCCTGTGAAGAGCAGTGTGCATCTGCTCCTCCAAGTGACATTGATGAACATAGTGGGACTTATCCCAGATGTGACATTAAGGTGGCCACGCTGTGCAATCTCCAAGTGAGAATTAACAATGGCATCGTTCTCTCTTCTGGCTGCTTGGGGCATGGCGATCCATCCACTAAGAGGACCATGCCGCACGGCACCATGATAGCGCCGGGTTTCACCAAGGTCAATGTGGGCGGGGTATTTGATAGTTTCAAGATTGTCGATCTACGAAGTCGCCAAACCACGAGATCGTGAAACTTGGGGATGCCATTGGCACATTCATCCAATGGCCTAGCAGCGACATCTCCCTGATCGCCCCTTCTGTCATGCAACACCCGCAACGATCTGATTCGCCTATTGTATCGTCTGATCGACAAATCGACTATCCATCTGCTGAGTTGGCTAAACAATACAAGCTAGGAGAGCCCTTACTAACGAAAGGCAGCGTAACTTCACTTAATATAGTTTGCCAACAATTGCATACTTGGTACACCCAACAATTTGGAAAGCCGAGCGTGAACGCACAACAAGTATCGGCGTTAAGTTCAAGTATGAACATCTATTCAACGACTTCCGGGGCTTCTTCACGGTCGATTTTCGGACTTGTTCCATCTCTACAACCTCGACGCCATCGACGCCAAGACTCATAAGATCTTTGGACCTTGTAAGTTGTGCTATCACAGCCTACATTCGCTCTAATAGTGATAAATGTCCTTCGATATATATATAATTCGCTTTTGTATATATAGATACATGCAACTTGAAGCGATTACGTAAGAAACCATCGATCGGTTTCCGACCCACATATAGTCTCAAAGCAAACAATGGATGAGGATATAAACATGGTCGAGAAATACGTGATGAGACATTGCTAGCACAAAAGATAAAGAATTCATACTTATACCCCATAACCTGTGGTAAGTGCTACCATATGCTATACTTTGGTCTCAGACAGTGCACACAACTCGCTTTGCTCATTGTCCATTGTGATATACCTGTAGGTTTCACGGGTTCTAATTGTAATTGAACCAGCCACAAACGGGGTTAAGTACCTTGATTCCTTATGTGGCGGAAACCACGACTTGGTACCTATCGCAAAATTACTCGTGAGTAATCACGCTTTCCTCCGCATATAATGTACATGGTCGTGTAAGTTGTTGCAGTTTATATTGCTATTGAATGGCTTAGGCTAACCTTTTGCGATCTTGTAGAGCATTCAAAAGTTGAAGGATTGGACTAAACTACAGATGATTTGAACTTTTCAGATCCGCTATACACAATAATCCTATATCAAACCCCGTAATAGTGACTCTAGAACTAACCGTAGGTTTTATTTGCGATGCCACCAAAGAAGGTCAGGAAATAACCTATGTGGATTTTATGTTTGCTACAACATGCAAATCATCGTCCATACAAAAAAAGCTCATGATTAAAACCTGCGTTGGATCGAGACCCATTTGAGCAGCATTAGAGGGAGAGTTTGTTACTTCCTGCTCAGCGAAGTAATAAATAAAAAAGGCGCGATCCACGCAGCCTGATAACTTCTGGAGTTGTACAATTATCAAATGGTATTCATTCGGAAAATATGTCAAAAATTCGTGGTTATTCTTGTTTGTACGATTCATTGTATTGTCACATGATATTATCCTTAATACATATTTCCTCATCTTAAATATATGCAACAACTTAACATTGTCTTGCTTGTTGGAACTAGATGTTTTTCCTACACCCTCAGCAGAACCTCCATTATTTATGGTTTGTTGTTCGAAATTTTCCGACTTGCAATCACATTTGTTCAATCTTTAATTACCCTACCTAGAGTAATCTATCAAGTACATCTACTATTTTTACAAAGTACCATGTTCTCCCACCGTGGCACGACGGTGACGCCAGCGTGAAGAGCATGTCATCCGCACTTTCTGACCGCGGCACGACGGTGACCTCAGCATAAGGCCACTTCATATGGCATGAAGAAAATCACACACTCTAGTGTGTCCGGTTCGATGGAGTGGACCGTGGTTGCCGTCGCCCCGCCATGCTGCGTGCGGATCTTGGTTGATTTATTAGTCGAGTTCCATAACCATTATCATAAGAAGGGAGAAAAGGCGCTACAAATGTTTATATTTTAAGTCTATCCTGATCGGACAAACTGTTGCCTCAATGCATATAGGAAGTGTAGATATTCAATTACAAAATCTATAACTGGTTGTGCCTTATAAATATCATTGTAGAAATATTGATGGAAATTTCGAACAACACCATAAATAATGGAGGTTCTGCTGGGGGTGTGGGAAAAAGAGGTCATCACAGACGGTTCTTATTTGAAACCGTCTGTGATAAGTTCATATCACAGACGGTTATGATTTGAAACCGTCTGTGATATTTAGTTATCACAGACGGTTTCAAAATAAGAACCGTCTGTGATAAGTAAATTTCACAGACGGTTTATTAATACAACCGTCTGTGATATATATTTTCTCGCATTTGTAGAAAACCGCTCGATGATCAACTTCATCACAGACTTATTGTTACTGACGGTTCACAAAACCGTCTCTGATGACGTTTACGAACCGTCTGTGATGATGATTTTTGTAGTAGTGTATAAATACTAGGACTTCCGGGGTCGAACTACTTTATGTTGGGTTGATCTCTCTCGCGCCCTGATCGGGGGCGCAACCTACCGTTATGGTTGTGGCCCCCCGTTGCTACATGCGCCATATAAAAAGAGGGGTTGAGGGTCGGCACACGTACCAAGGTTCCCCGGTTTCATCCTCACCCCACAAACCCTAGCAAACCCGATCTATTGCGCAAAGGAAGCACGGGAAAGGCCACCGCCTGGAACCGCCGCTACCACTGGGAAGGACACGCTGCTACGGGACGAGGAGGCTATCGCCGGGATGGAGAAAGGACACGCATAGGAGGATCGGGAAGAGCGCCACAACTTCTCCTTCCTCACCCGACTGCAATGGCGTCTTCATCCTCTACGAATCCCGAAGGTATTAACCTAAGCCCCTCTTCTAGATGTTCATGATTAGGCACTAAGATCCTATTAGTCCAACACTTTAATCTCGACGACCGGCTGTGCTGATGTAAAAAATGCAGGGAACGAGTTAGTCTTACCATGTGAGTAAACCAAATAAAAAACGAACTGCATGTGTATCCGTTCACGTCGATAGGCATCAGCTTTTTGCACGTAGCATCAAGCCAACAATTAGTCGTCGCGCCACTACATGCTTGCCTTCAAGCGTTGGCCATTCTCTCCCAGTCCCCAACTTTCCGGCGCACTAACCTCTGACGATGCCATCGATCGATCTCACAAGTTTCGGAGGGCGCCAAACGTGTCGCACAGCACGCACGCACGTTGCAGTTCCACTTCCCACGCACGCACGTCGTAGTTCTCACCAACCTCCTGCCCTCCGCTCCCCTTCGTCGCCATCTCCGGCAACACGACCGGCTGTGCTGATGTAAAAAATGCAGGAAACGAGTTAGTCTTACCATGTGAGTAAACCAAATAAAAAACGAACTGCATGTGTATCCATCCGTTCGCGTCGATAGGCATCAGCTTTTTGCACGTAGCATCAAGCCAACAATTAGTCGTCGCGCCACTACATGCTTGCCTTCAAGCGCTGGCCATTCTCGCTGAGTCCCCAACTTTCCGGCGCACTAACCTTTGACGATGCACAGCGCTAGGGACTAAACCTGCCGCCCACTGCACACAACGGCCGGCGGGCGCACGATCAGCTCAGCAAAAGGCACAGCTAGAAGCCACACATGGCTCCGGAGCAAGCGCGCACGCGATTCAACCACACCACTCTGTAGACCTTATCGCTATCACAACCTCCTGAGGCGACCGATCTATAAGAAATTTGGATGTTACTTTATAAAAAAACATCCGGAAGATTGCTATACACTCCTATAAATTAATTCCCTAGGGTTCACTACTACAGCGAGGCTTATATCAGACGCACGATCACAGACGGTTTTGAAAAACCGTCTGTAATATGGAACATCACAGACGGTTATGTACTCAAACCGTCAGTGCGAATATCACAGACGGTTTTATATTACAGCCGTCTGTGATGCAAGAAATATCACAGACGGTTTCGAAATATAACCGTCTGTGATGGCTACAGGACTCATTACAGACGGTTTCAAAGTAAAACCATCTGTGATTTCACAGACGGTTATATAACACAACCGTCTGTAATATCTACAGTAGTCATTACAGACGGTTTCAAAGTAAAACCATCTGTGATTTCACAGACGGTTATATAACACAACCGTCTGTAATATCTACAGTAGTCATTACAGACGGTTATATTTCGAAACCGTCTGTGATATTTCTTGCATGATAGGCGGCCGTAATATAAAACCGCTCGTGATAAAACCGCTCGAGCTCGTGAAAAACAGAGCCTCGCTCCATCCACTTCGCTTGTAGGGTTTGGTTTCTATCCTAAGTAGCGGTCTGTGGAAGTGAGGCGATTTTTAAAAGAAAGCCATTGATTTCAAGGGTGATATTAGATTCATTTGATTTTGGTGATCTAAGGTTAGTAATGAGTTCTCTAATTGCATGCATCCAATTCAATATCTAGGTTGGTTAGAGAGAATTAATTTAAAGATTGTTTGGTAAGATCTAGCTTAATTGTAGCTGGATCCATATGGTGTTTGTGATATTTGGTTATTAATGTGTTTTAATTGCATTATATTCAACATCTAGCTTGATAAGGAAGGAATTTGATGATTTTTTTAGATCTCGCTTGTAGAACCATGTGTTGGTTGTTTGATCTATAAGGTTAGCTAGAATTGGTTCTATTTGCATAATATAATATTCAATCATGATGTAGCTAGCTAGCTTGTTAAGGATAGAATTTAAAGATTGTTTAGATGTAGCTTATAGATCAATTCAAGTCTTTTGGTGATCTAAGGTTAGTAATGGGTTCTAATTTCATTATTATATTAATTTGAATTGTGTTAATTATTTCTTTGTGATGTAATTAAGGTATGTAATTGCATAATTAGTTTAAGAATGTGGGCATACGTACTACACCCGGTGCACTTAATATTTAACACTAAGTGTTACATGTGTAGCGTAGATGGATCGAAGCTGGATGTACGCCGAGAACCGTGACGAGTGTTGAGTACCTTAATGGCGCTCTCCACTTTCAAAAGAGTTGCAGAGGAGGATATGTTTAATAAGGGGTGCAATTCATGTCATGTCCATGCATTGATTAAGTAAAATCAAGATGTTTGAACTCAGCCGCAGATCGAAGCACACTTGATTCGGAGGGTTTTAAAAGGGCTATACATGTTGGACCACCATGGCGAAGAGCATAATATACAAGAAGTAGCAAGTAGTGTTAATATCGCCGACGAAGTCAATGATATGTCGGATGATCATATCGATTGTGCCCGATGAGGACAAAGTTGCGTGATGAAAATTTGGATCAGATGTTGCGCGATGCGTAGGAAACCTTGATGACAGTGGAATATGGAAAGTTCCAGGCTTGATGGAGGACTCGGAGAAACCTTTGTTCGCAGGGTGCAAGTTGAAATACACAAGGTTATCATCTGTGCTTCAACTACTCAAATTGAAGGTAAGCAACGGTTGGTCCGACAAGAGTTTCACAACAATTATACGCCTATTAGCGGACATGCTTCCAGAGGGAAACGAGTTGCCGACAACCACCTACAAAGCCAAGAAGGTTCTTTGTCCCTTGGGAATGGAAGTAGAAAGAATACATGCATGTCCAAACGATCAGATCCTGTGACCGCAAAGAGTACACAACTTGTATATATGTCCGTGTGCAACGATCCCCAGACAAGCGTAAGAGTCATTCAAATGATGATGGCGAGAGCATTGAGGTGAAAAAGGTCCTCCCCGCTAAGGTGGCATGGTATCTGCCAGTAATTCCCCGCTTGAAGCGTTTGTTTGCGAACCCAAAGGAGGCAAAAGCTCTGCATTGGCACTTTGAGGAGCGAAGAATGATGGAATGCTAAGGCACCGCCGATTCCATCCAAAGGAGAAACATCGACAGAGCTTTCAAGAATTCGGTGCGGATCCGAGAAATATAAGGTTTGGATTGAGTACAGATGTAATGAATCCTTTCGGTAACATGAGCAACAAGATAGCACTTGGTCCGTGAATCAGATTCACAACCTTCCTCCTTGGTTGTGTATGAAGCGGAAGTACATTATGTTGTCTGTGCTTATCCAAGGACCAAACAACTGGGAACGATATTGATGTGTACCTAGCTCCATTGGTGGAAGATCTAAAACACTGTGGGTTACCGGGTACACGATGGGATGCGTACAAACGAGAGAACTTTACTTTGCACTACTTATTGTTCTCGCACCATAAATGATTACCCCGCCTTGCTAACTGTCCAGCCGAGTACAAAAGGAACCAAAGCCTGTGACTCACTACTTAGATGATACCGAGAGTTTATAGTTGAATCACTCCCCGCAAAACTGTGTACATGCGCCACCGAGGTTCCTTCTGAGGAATCACCCATATCGCAAGATCAAGCAACTTTTCGACGAAGGAACGAAAATGGTTCAGCCCAAGGCGCTTGAGCGGGAGAGATGTTCATGACATTGTTAAGGATTTGATGTTATGTATGGAAAGGGACGTAAATCAAGTACCCGTGAAAAGAGCATGGAAGAATATATTAATATTCGGGACCTACCTCTATCGAGCACCTAGAAGTTCGCCATCGCATTGATGTCATGCACGAGAGAAGAATGTCCGTGACATGTGATTGGTCTCTTACTCAACATTAAGGGTAAAACAAAGGATGGTATCAACGCACGGCTTGACTTGGTCGATATGGGCATAAGACCCGAGTTAGCACCGAAAGAGACCGATAAAGGCCGACGCATTTTGGAACCTCCTTGCTATACTCTATCAAAGGCCGAAGAACTGAACGTGCTGCTTGCATGGTGTGAAAGTTCCGTCGGTTACTCCTCCAACATGAAGAGACTTGTTTCGTTGGAAGATTTGAAATTAATCGGCTTGAAGTCTCATGATTGTCATGTGCTGATGACACAGATGCTCCCTGTCGCAATTAGAAGTATTTTGTCGGTGAAGGTCCGAGAGACAATCACTAGGCTGTGTTATTTCTTTAACACAATCGCTAGAAGGTAATCGATCCCGGCGACTAGATGCTCGCAAGTCGAGGTAGTGATGACTCTATGTAATCTTGAGATGTATTTCCTCCATCATTTTTCGATATCATGGTCCATCTCATTGTTCACCTTGTGAGAGATAAAGATATGCGGCCGTTGTTACGTAGCATGTACCCGCTCGAGAGGTACATGGAATTCTCAAGTCTTACGACTGGAATCGATCTCGTCCGAAGGGTAGCATTGTTGAAGGTTATGCAATGTAAGAGGCCGCCGAAGTTCTGCGCCGATTACATGGCCTGTGTCGAACCGATAGGTGTGCCTCGATCTCGCCATGAGGGAGGCTCAGGTATCGGGACCATCGGGAGGAAAGCAATCACGCCGATTCGGTTCGCGTATGCTCGAGCCCATTTCACGGTTTTGCAACACATGGTCGTAGTGTCCGCCTATATCGCCGAAAGCATAAGCAATGGCTAAGGCAAGAGAATCCAAAGACGCACGAGTCTTGGATCACGAGACAAGATAACCTTCGCTCAACAAATGGTTGAAGGAGCGACCATCATCGGGAGCTCGCCGATGACACGCCGACATGGTTGGCAAAAGGACCAACTTTTATAGTTGTCACATGGAAATGATATGACTTAAATGGGTACACATTTTACACGAGAGATCGGGATATGAAGAGCACAAATCGTAACAGCGGTGTCCGTGATAGATGCATTCAATAATACCTGGGTTGACGAGGAGCTCCTACTATGGGTTCATAGAGGAGATATGGGAGCTCGACCACGACTTTTCAAGATTCCCTATTTCGGTGTCGTTGGGTCCACCTCCAAAGACGTGAAGGTTGACAAGAATGGCATCACTATCAGGACCTCGAACGTGTCGGATACCAAGATGAACCATTCAGACTCGCTAACCAAGTTGTTCAAGTCTTCTATGTAACCGAACCCGCCCAACAAGAAGCGCCACGTAGTTCTTCAGGGAAAAGGAGAATTGTCGGAGTTGAGAATGTAGTAGATGAGGAAGAGTACAATCAATTTGATGAGTTGCCACCTATCGGAAATGACATCCCGGTCCCGTAAGAACAACATGAGGAAGCAAGCTACACACGCGCCGATCATCATGAAGGGCTAATTTTCATACAAAAGAATAAGCATGTGGAGTAGTTATGAGAAGGGTGCATTGTTATCATGTTTACAAATTTTCATGTGTAATAATATTACATGTAAGGATGATATGACCCATCATGCTTTGTACATATGATTGTGATGATCTTTGTAAGTAGCTTGTGAAGCATCCAAGTATGTATATACGATTGTGATGACCTTAGTAAGTAGCTTCAGAAGCATCTGAATTATGTCAGATTGTGATGACTATCTTCCTTCAATGCAAGGCAGAGCTCATGACTATCTTCCTTTAATGCAAGAGGCAGAGCTCCTGCCATTCGTTTCAAAAAAAATGAAAAGTACTTACCACAAACGGTTCTACATTCAAACAGTCTATGATGTTTAGATCACAGACGGTTCTAAAAGAGAACAACAGGATGTTTTATTATCAAAGTCGTTCTAAAATAGAACTGCTGTGATGTTTTGTTATCACTGCACGGGTCTAAAAGAGAACAGTCTGTGATAATAAAACATCACAGACGGTTCTATTTTAGAACCGTCTGTGATATAACTATCATGCATCGCTTCTATTTTAGAACCGCTCATTGTATTGTCTCCTATATATATCCCGCGTGCAGACCTCATTCGCATTCACAGCGCGCCAAACCCTAACCCAACTCTGGGAACTTTTGGTCTCCTGGCGGCTCCCCTCGGCGTCACGGTGGCCTCCCTCTCGGCATCCTCCTCTCGACGCCCTCCCCGCCATCAACCTCCCTCCCCGGCATCGACATCCTCCTGCATCGGCATCCTCCTCTCGACGCCCTCCCCGCCATCGACCTCCCTCCCGGCATCGACATCCTCCCAAGATCGGCATCCTCCCCGCGAACGACGTGTTCCACGGGTGGGCGCTGTGTTCTTGTGCATCTCGGCTTCAACCGTGATTCTCGCGCTTTGCCTCGGCTTTGTTGGCTCGGATCCAACGCTACGTAAGCAAATCTGAGGCCTCTCTGTGGATCTCGAGGATCGCTGAACCGATTGAGTATTTTCGGGGACTAGCCATCGAGCTAGAGGCCGCTTTCTATCTCGGAGGCACCGCTTAGCCATTTGCTCTATTTTTCGGTGTTGCTCGCTAGTTAGTGAGTTCGGGACACTCTCTGTGATTATTCTCGGCCTTGCAATGGGGCCGGTCGATCATGGCTTGGGGACCTTGCGTGGGCTTAATGTTCAAGTGATGATTTAGGGATGGAATAGACTAATTGTGACAACAAATCTTAGCAAATAATTTCACTTTGATATATATATATATATATTTGATTAGCTCTATTGCAAACCTGTCTTTATATGCTTAGTTAGTGAATATTTCTGCTTACTACTATTGTCATCTATCTTGCGGCTGTTCTGGTAACATTTCACTATCTTGTTTCCTTAGCATTGCTTCGTAGTGTTCTGTTCACTATCTTCTCATCTATCTTGCGTACTGTCCAAAGTAAGCTTGCTTTGAATGATTCACTATTCTTGTGCATATAAGATAAGCAATTGAGTACATTTATACTTAACCCGTCAAGTATTAAATCATATTGAGATAAATTGTTGTCACAATCTAGTCTAATACTTGTCCATTGTGGCGAGGTGGGCCTTTTAAGGCAACCCGACATCCGAGAACATTCAAACAATCATATGTGAGATCCTCGAGCTTCGCTTCTATTATTCTCGTTAACTGTCACAAAGTTCAATCCATATGTATTCTTCTCGCTTGTCTCGCTGTGTGGATGTCCTAGTTTTAGGGAGGTTTGCCAAATTTTTATTAAGTTCGGCAACCTCCTAGTTCGCTTTTTTGCTAAAAGGCTAATAACAAGCCATTTAGGCTAGTTCTTTTAAAAGGCTAATAACAAGCCATTTAGGCTAGTTCTTTTAAAAGGCTAATAACAAGCCATGGTATCCACAAACTTATTCACTCTAATGTGATTTTATTTGTTCTTCTCTTTTAGTTCGCCTCAAACTATTTTAACTTATAAAAAGATGTCGCCTCTAATCCATCGCTCGAAGCACATGATGTGCCCTCAAAAGAAAAATCGACCCACGCTGCAAGAGGACCAAACAAAAGGCCAACAGACCGATATACCATTACAAAGATCGATGCAAAGGATGGGGCCCCAAAAAAGGCAGTGAACGCATTTCGGAGTATGTGCGGGATAGTAGCACGGGAACGGGTTCCGATCACGCTATCTTCCTGGAGGTTGCTGACTATCGACGCTCGCAATGCCTTGCTGACGGAAATTCTTTCATCGTTCGACATTCCAGAAGAATCCGCTCCCCTAGTGCGACGGTATGCATCGCTAGCGGCAGAAAGGCATGGAAGACCTTCAAGCATACGCTTCATAGACTACGCCAAGAAGAATATAGATCCATACTCTAAGTATGGGTTCATTGATGCGACACGTGGCGCGTTTTGTTGAGTGAAGACGCATGCATTTAATTGCGCCAAAGTGAAGCAAACAAGGCCTTGCAAGCAAGGAACACTCACCCCACAGACTTGGCATCGCTACGCTGGGAAGAGAGCGCAATGGGACAGGAGGACGAGGAGGGTATCTTGCCATTTCCATCGATCACAGATCCACGTGCGAGATCGACTAAGAGCGAGGTCACCGCCACGCCCTCCGTGATCCGCCTCCTTTGTAAACCCCATGACGAGGAAGTTCCGCCAACGCCTGGTAATATATAAATCGAACTACCAATTTTACGTAATTAGTCTATGACTTCATAAGTAAAATAACTTGTCCGGATCTTGCAGGTAGCGTTGAGTACACAATCGGGCGATGGCTCTTTTTTCCCAGACAGGGAGAAAGATGCACTGTCCGTGGCCTTGGGAAACAAAGAACACCCTGGTCGTACAAGAGGCAAAGGGTTTTTGTTCCATGGAAAACTGGATTCTGCTGACGACTTCTACAAATACCGAAGTAAGAAGAGAACTAAAGCCGAGCGCGAGTCAAATCTTATAAAGAATTTAGAGGACAAGTTGAGAGGAGAGTTGAGAGAAGAGTTGAGGGGAGAACTGAGAGAAGAATTTTATGAAAGGATAAGAATCCTCGAGGAAAGGCTCAACACTCAAGAAAGGAATACTGTACAAGCCCTGTATATGTCCGCAAGTCCCCATCGCCTGTGAAGAGCAAATGTGCATCCGCTCCTCCAAGTGACATAGATGAACATAGCGGACTTATCCTCAGATGTGACATTAAGGTGGCCACGCTGCAATCTCCAAGTGAGAATTAACAATGGCACCGTTCCTCTTCATTACCGCTTGGGGCATGGCGATCCATCCACTAAGGGACCATGCTGCACGGTACCATGATAGCGCCGGTTTCACCAAGGTCAATGTGGACGGGGTATTTGATAGTTTCAAGATTGTCAATCTACAGAAGCCGCCAAACGACGAGATCGTGAAACTTGGGGATGCCATTGGCACATTCATCCAATGGCCTAGCAGCGACATCTCCCTGATCGCGCCTTCTGTCATGCAACAACCGCAACGATCTGATTCGCCTATTGTATCGTCTGAACAATTGGCTACCAAATCAGCAGTCGTAGAGCGGACTCCACTTGATGTACATAACGTTGACCTCTTTCCTGCCCATTCCTCTCCCGTGAAGGGTTCATACAAAACAAAGAAAGGCAAGGGCAAACAGAAGAAAGAAAGGAAAGAACAAATCGACTATCCATCCGCCGAGTTGGCTAAACAATACAAGCTAGAGAGCCCTTACTAACGAAAGGCAGCGTAACTTCACTTAGTATACCTTGCCAACAATTGCATAATTGGTACACCCAACAAGCTAGAAAGCCAGAGCGTGAACGTACAACAAGTATCAGCGTTAAGTTCAAGTATGAACATCTATTCAACGACTCGCGGGGGCTTCTTCACGTAGATTTTCGACTTGTTCCATCTCTACAACCTCGACACCATCGACGCCAAGACTCATAAGATGCTGGACCTTGTAAGTGTGTGCTATCACAGTCTACATTCGTCTAATAGTGATAAATGTCCTCCAATATATATATAATTCGCTTTTGTATATATAGATACATGCAACTTGAAGCGACCACGTAAGAAACTATCGATCGGTTTCCTCGACCCACATATAGTCTCAAAGCAAACAATGGATGATGATATAAACATAGTCGAGGAATACGCCACGAGGCATTGCTAGCACAAAAAATAAAGAACTCATACTTATACCCCATAACCCAGGTAAGTGCTACCATATGCTATACTTTGGTGCATCTTGTGCACACAACTCGTTTCATTCATTGTCCATTGTGATATACCTGTGTAGGTTTCATCGGGTTGTAATTGTAATTGAACCAACCACAAACCGGTTAAGTACCTTGATTCCTTACGCATAAAACCACGACTTGGTACCTATCGCAAAATTACTCAACAGTAATCACGCTCCTCCGCATATAACGCATATGGTCGTGTAAGTTGTTCCGTGTTTATATTGCTATTGAATGGCTTAGGCTAACCTTTTGCGATCTTGTAGAGCGCTCAAAAGTTGAAGGATTGGACTAAACTACAAGATGATTTGGACTTTCCAGATCCGCTATACACAATAATCCTATATCAAACCCCGTAATAGTGACTCTAGAACTAACCGTAGGTTTTATTTGCAAGTGCCACCAAGAAGGTCGGAAATAACCTATGTGAATTTTATGTTTGCCACAACTTGCAAAACCATCGTCGATACAAAAAATAGCAAGACGGTTAAAATCTGCGTTGTGACAATGACCCATTTGAGCAACATTAGAGGGAGAGTTTGTTACTTCTGCTTCACCAAGTAATAAATAAAAATGGCGCGTTCCACGCGGCCTTATAACTTCTGGAGTTGTACAATTATCAAATGGTATTCATTAATTCGGAAAATATATCCAAAACTTGCGGTTATTCTTGTTTGTACGATTCATCCATGTTGACAGGATCTTCTAGTTGCATATTATTCTGCAACTCTGCGGCTTTGCTTGATGCTACACCCTTGGCCCTAACAATGGGGATAACTCCAAAGGTAAACTAGAAAAAGATACAGTAAAAGGCATAAGTGCATCACTTCAAGAATTTTATGAAAGTACAGCTAATTATAATAGGGTGTCAGGCCTTGTAGTTAATGAAAGATGAAGTCAAAAACTTATGAGATTGTAGATTTGTAGAATTGTTAAGTGTTCTGCAATTTGCAGTATAGTAGCAGATAATAACTTAGTCTATGCATATAATACTTCTGCTGTACACAAAGGCAACTTGAATGAGATTGATCCTTGTTTCAAGTATAAAACATCCCAAATACATGAAGGGAAGGCACACATACCTCTAACTTATGAATGGCTTTTGCAACATGCCAGATAGAACTTGTATCCCCTTCAATGAGGCATTCCTGGAAATCATAAAAACTCCAGTGAGATTCATAATATCAAAATACACATGCTAGACCAATATGAATCAGTACCTGCAAAGAATGGTCCAGTTCAAAAGAAAGGATGTCCTCATCCAATGGAACTAGATACAAGGGACATTCTTCGAGGGTCAACTTCTGATGAACTCTCTCTTCTTCAAGGATCTGCAGGCGCAAAATAAAATATAGATTATAAATCCTCTTCAAATGTCAGTTCAATTATAAATTAAAGATGCCTTAGTGCCATTTGTCTTCTTACACAATAAAGAGTAATTCATTGAGGGGATTTTCTGATGTCATGTGTCAAAAATCTGAGTGTTCACAATAGTAGGTCCTCACCCACAAAATTCCGATGCCATAGCTAAACATGTATTGTAACATCCGCATAGGTAAGGAAGCAAAACTCACTAGAATCAGGCTACTAATATAACAAAAACTCTATTTTTTTAAAGACTGTAGGACAGCAGAAGTTGACACAGTTATTCTACCACAACATTAAAATACCTCGCAAACACCTGAAAGCATGAACACGGTATAATCATTATGTATGTGCTATGACTAATGCACTTCTCATTAGTAAAAATATATTCTGATATGAATATTACAGTTTGTAAAATCATTTTTCTAAATGAGTTATAGTTTGTACATTTCGTATGAATTATCAGTAACATAAGCCCCAGCATAAAGTAACTACCGTACATGTCAGTGATGGATAAAACTGCATTTGTACATCAATTACTATATAGCACACCAAGTGGAAAAGAAAGGCACAGTTCCCTTTTAACAAAATGGTTCATGAGTTCTTCCAACCTAATGTAGATATTTAGGAAACAATTATGTAAAGATTTATGGTGTTCAAATTGGAAACAACATTTCAGAACAGGCGAGCATCATCAGAAATGAAAGGATCATCAGTAGGTATACTCAATGCCTAACATGAGAACATTTCAATACAAAAGATACTGCCATGATGTCATTGGCAACATGTCTTTGCATAGCCTATGAACAACACTAAACTAAAGGACTGATTCCAGCTTGCCAAACTTCTGGAACCTAGTCAAACCAAACTCAACTAGACTCACGATATGTGCTCTCATCCAGATTTCATTAATGCAAACTGAACTTTCATTCTTTATGCACGGTAACACATGAGGATCAATAGTTATCACTGTTCAAGACTACACATATCCATATTGCGAATTGCCGAAGATTGTGTGGGTTGTTATTCTTACTGCATTCAGCCCTAGAATAATAAAATTGCACTGAGCCTTGAAAACTATTCTAACATACTGGAATTCCATGCCCGAATAGACGCAAGTACATTAGTCCAAATATACAAAAACCAAGAGATACCTTCTCGCAAGCAACTGTACGGCGTGGCACAAAGTAAAGGAAGTATTCCCTCTGGAGCCCTTTAGGTTCTTCATTCTTAATTTGACTTGCGATGAATTTCATGAAGCTCAGCTGGGAGCGTACAAGATATACAATTTTTGGGCATTCTGTCTGCAGGGTATCAGCAGAGAGAAGCCGCAACTCCGCACCATATTCCTGATGAGTATAACAAACCATGCTTGAGCTATGCATGTCCGAAAATCAAAGAAATTAATTGCCACAATGGCCTAGTTCTTGATGTATAAAAGGCATTGCGAAGAATATTCTCAAGATACATTCTCCAAAATTCACAATATCCACTGAGTTTTAGAGAAAAGAGATAGCATTGACTATTTAGCAGCGAGGTTTGCAGAATCAGCGACAGGGCACCTACGAGCTTCGGATCAATGACCAGACACTTCTTCCCCCTAATCTAATAAGCAACGAAAGAATTCAAACTCTTCGGTACCAACAAGAAGAGTATAGAACATTGCACCGGGGAGTGCAGGATGAGAAACGCACGCTCTTGAGGATGTTGAGCAGGTCCTTCTGCGACTGCTCCCTGCAAGCAGGAATCGAACCAGATAAAAAACATCGGTCAAAATGAAGAGGAAAAACCAGGAGGTGAGCGGGTGAGAGGGCATCAGGATGAGAGACCTGAGGGCGGCGAGATTGAGCGGGGCATTGTCGAGGTTGGGGATCTGCGCCATATATATGCCTCGACCACCTCCTCCAGTTTTATATTTAGTGCAAGCCTGTGTGAGGCGGCGAGGACGATCAAGGGTGGGAAGGAGCAGGGTAGGGCGAGGAGGACTGACGGGGAAGCGATTTGCGCCGCCCGACTCGCCGGACTCCTCCGAATCGCTTCTCCGCCTCCACCACTGTCGACGGCCCAAGCCTCAGGCCTTGCTTGCGCGACAAAGCCGTCCTGTGTTTGGGTCATAAAAATTGGATAAAATTCAGAAAAAATTTCACAGAAAAAAGGGGAAAAAACGAAGAAGAAACAAACTTCAAGCCTGCATTTTCTTTGTTATATAAAAGGAGTATGTAAACAAATTATGCTATATATATGAGGAAATATCTAGTGCAAATAGCTATTCAGTGCTAAAATGTTAATATCCATCGTGGGTCATCCGATCTATCATGTGCGGCTCAAATTGAGAGTGATGGAACCCCTTATCACTTAAACGGTTTTGCGAAAACCCCCCTCTATTTCTCTCTTCATTCTATGAGGGGCTTCCACCACTCTCAATCTGAGCTGCACATGATAGATCGGATGGCCCACGATAGATGTTAGCATTTTAGCACTGAATAGCCATTTGTATTGGATATTTCCCCTATATATATATATATATATATATATATACACACACACACACCATATCCTGTGCACACAGGTCTTCTCGTGTACACACCGTTCACACCAACTAACAAAAGTCACAAAAATTTCTGAAAAAATTGTAAATGTACTTCATAGATTACTCCACCTATGTATAAAATTGTAGGTTCAAATTCATTATATATATATCAAGAGTTATAAAAAAGAAAAAATTCTGACAAGTTTAAAGAGTTTAAACTTGTCAGAATTTTCTCTAATCAAAATTTTGAAAAAAAAATATACGGCATAAATATCACAATAATCGCTGAATATCACTCGATTTCGATGAATATTGAGCAAAAATGGCTCACAAAATCGACCGTCAAAGAACAAAAATTCACAAAAAGTTTTTAAAATTCGTCGATTATCAAGGCATATCGAGCGATTATCGGTGGAAATCGATTTTTTTAAAAAAATTTCAACAAAAAGTTTGATTTTGAAACCCTTCGATTTTCGACTCAATTTTTTCAATCTTCGAAAATCTTGATATGGTCGATTATCGTAATATCGATATTGTAAACCCTTTAGTGCTACAGGGGTTATAGGTTTGACACTACGGAGGCTACTGCATTCAGGTAAATGAAAATTTATAAATCTCCCCCGATAAATCTTACTAAGAAAAAAACCTAGTGGAAAAAAGACTATGGTTAAGGAAAAAAAGAGAATAATACATATCCACTTCCTCTTGCGACTATATCAGTTAAGGGGCTGTTTGGTTGGCTGCATACACACATATTTACATCAATAGATACATAATCTTTCTTTTTTCTAGTTGACTGCATCTGGTTTTAGACTTGGCTCTGCGGATGCAAGATTCCCCCCATAGCCTGGCACTGGGAAAACGACCAAAATTGATGTTTTTACTGGTGCAACGATGCTAGCTTCGTATTCCGAGCGAAATGGCCCACTGGCCGGCGACCCGCACTACAACACATAGCATGCATCGCTAGCCGTGCATGCGGTTATTAGGCAATATGCTATCTAATTTTTTTCTTTTTTTGCTAATATCTTTTTATTATTATCTCTGATCATCGAACCGATTTTATCTACATGTTCCTGATATTTTTTCGAACAAAACTCGACCACACTTGCCATATAAAATTCAAAAGATTTATTTTTTTGTTTTTTCAATTTTATTGTTTTTTTGGAATTTATTAAAAAATTAAACGACACCCAAATTAAATGAAACAAAAAAAATGGAACCGTAGGTTCAAATACTACTTGCTGAAAAAAAATCAGATTTTTAAAATTTATTTATCACTCTTTTGAATTTGGTCCATCTCACTTTCTTTTAGGCAATCAAACACCATCTCTATGCATCTCTTTGCATCCACTCAGCCTGACTCCCACCAGTCTGAATAAGCTCGTACAACCTGGCTGAGTTGAGAAGGTAACCAAATAGCCCCTAAGTGTAGTTTGGCTAGAAATAGAACATTTTTTTGGCCCAAGCTGTCGTTTTTACAATTACGTGAAACTTGGTAGAATTAGAAGTTTGAACTAAAGAAAAGCAAAAGTTTGGTGAAATATGAGTTGCAACTAATATTATTTAGCTTTATATATCAATAATAAATTATGAGCAGTGCTTCTATGCATCAGCCCTAATATAAGTTATACAATTTTTAAAACAAACGAAGTGATAATTGGATAAAATTCAGGAAGAGTTTCACAAAAAGAAGAAGAAGAAGAAGAAGAAGAAGAAGAAGAAGAAGAAGCAAACTTCAAGACTGCAAGGAAAGCAAAGAAATTTGAGAAAATTGCAAATGAAAAATCCCAATGCTAACATTCAAAGAACAAATCGAACAAATACGTGTACAAATCATCCGTAACAACTAGTTCACCAGCCCTAACTGAATCAGACGGTGTAGGCCAAGGCAGGGAGGCCACATGCCCGATTGGATAAATATGTTCTTGGGATCCGAACGCAACAGTGTAAGGAGGTGGACCAATGATTACAAACTGTTTTTCAAAATTTGCGCCGAAATTGTAGTGCGGTTTTACAAAAACCACGCTGAAAAACCGCCGAAACCGCTAAAACCGAATGGTTTAAAAATAAAAAAAATTTGAAATTGTTTTGAAAAAATCAAAAAACGTTCGGTTTTCAACGAAATCGCGGTTTTTCACGAAAAACCGCGAGGTTTTTGACGAAAACCGACCCGGCCATATGAATGTTCTTCGAAAACGGTTTTGAGCAGTTTTTGATGAAAAACCACTCACATAAATTTTTCCAAAATTTTTAAATTTTCTTTTTTAATTAGAACTGTTTACTGAACGGTTTTGAGTTTCGAACCGGAGCGGTAAGGCCGGTTTTCACGGTTTTTGAGGGGTTTTCGATGAAATTGTGAACCCTGAGGTGGATGACCACAACCGGGAGAAGGACGATGCCTAAAATCTTGGGCTAGGGGTGTGAAACATAAACAAATTATCGTATTATCCAACTAATACGAAAATGTTAAATAATAAGGGAACTTTCATATTTTATACAAAAAATGAGCTGTATTTACAGAAATATACAACAATCTCGCGTATTTACAGAAATCTCCATCAATTTCGCAATCTGAAAACACGAAATCTCAATTTCATTCAATTTGAAATCGGTGATTTCGTTCTCGTAATCGCTAAATTGAGGTATTTTGCAATTTGAAAAAGCGAAATCCGGTATTTGCAGTTTGAAATTGCGAAATTGAAGTGTATTCACATTCTGAAATGGAGAAATTGGGTTGGCCATGTCACAGATTTATTTGGCCAGGTGAGTTGGCGAAATTGACCAATTATAGGTTCCAATGTTTGAATTTGGTCTGTCGTATTTTTTGTAGTGGAAAAGTTAGGGAATTGAGCCTTTATATCTCCATCCGTAATTTCCTAGTTTCAGTTCATGTAGTGTAGGCAAATTTGGAATACAGTACAAATTACGGTCCGTAATTACAAATCGATACAACATGTTTAGCGATTTACAAAAACCCGGCCTTACTTGAATCAAAATCCGTTTAACCATACAGGAACCTCAAAATCCGCTAATCCTTAACTAGAATTTCAAATACAATCGTCACGATAAAACGGCGACAAGTTTGAACCGAATGAAAAATGAAACAAACCACGTTAGAAAATTTTAAAATTTGTTGTCCAAGGTTATGATGCATCACTAATGTTCCCATAAAATTTTTATATAATGATCAAGCTCTATGAATTTTTAAAAATTTAGACAGTGGTAGTGTCCGATATGGCAAAATTTATAAAGCTTGATAAAAATTTTATGGGAATATTAGTGATGCATCATAACCATGGAAAAAAAATTTAAAATTTTATAGTCGACAATAACTCATGCTATGAACACTTAAATTATTTGTTGAATATATATAAGGGCACATACACCGAAAGTTCAGATGATAAAATAAGCAATAGATTAGATTATATTACAAGGGCATTACAACAGTGACGAAATTGCTTGACGAACTAACTAACGAAAGCACTGTTTGTCATGGTGGAACAAATGATCGTTCCGCCTATCTGGGTATAGCCAGAATGATGTCCCACATTTTCTGCATATTACCTGACCCGTGTTAATTTTGCGATTTGTCATCGGACACCGCTCAACCCCTACTATGAAAGAACTCCATGGGGATTCGAAGTGCTCCCAACTGTCGCCGAATGGGTGGCCTATGCCGTACGTCTCGGGTGTATAAGACATAATTTTTGGTCTTTTATGTGGATTTTGCCTCCCATATGGGCATGTCATCCCGATTCCCTGGCGCCCCTATGTTAATACCACCCGGTTCCCGGATGGTCTCAGGCAACGCGTGAAGGATTTGTTGCGTGGTGCGGACCTCGGCCGCCGCTTCCCTTGTCCCTTCTTCTTCGAGAGGAGGAACCCTCTTGCACCTCTCGTGTGTTGGCGTTAAGCGGAGACATGCGAGACGCCTGGTGCATTTCGCTCGCACTCCACTATATGGTGCGGGAGGTGTGTGTTGGGCTTATCCTTGGACAACCGAAGTGCCTGCAGATCAATGCAAGATGCCGCGCTGGTCGTTGAATAACAGCGTAGGCGCATCTGGGTCGACTTTTTCGGCGGTAGTGGCACCACGGAGAGGGTTGTCCCCAAGTTATCCCATACAGAAGTTTGAGATGTGGGTGGTACGCCTCGGGTCCACCCAGCTTGAAGTAGCCGCACCATTCATCCTCGCCAAGGGCACCGTAGAATCTCCGGTCCGCTAGATCATCGTAGGTGTATCAACCACGCCGCGAGCCATGTTCGCAAAGGTTGGGGCTTTGGGTGGCCCCGAGGAGGTTTCTCCTTTGACTTGAGCGAATTCGCAAGTTTCCTTTTGAACTCCTATGTGCGATGAACTGGTTTAGAACTACTACTTTGTGAGTTTAACATGAGTATGTCGCATGAAACTCACCGATTGGTTGGCCCCTTGCCCACCAGCCCTAAGCTCTGGTCGATCTAGAAAAGGGACATATCCCGCGGCCTCCCCAGGGTGAAGTTCTCGCGAATCGGGTAGGCGTCGTGGCGATTGGAGAGAAATTCGTAGTCACGCTCGTTCGCCCATCGATCCATTGAAAGAAGCAACACCGGTCCTTGTCCGAGAAAAGAAAGAACGATGCATGAGATGGTAGTGTTACCTCAGACAGTGGACACCAGAGGTTTACCTCGTGAGGTGCGGCCTAACAAGAGTGACCGCGCGGCCGTCTCTCCATGGGTAGATTGCATCATCTTCGCCGTAGGTTGCAATGATTTGGGTCGGGCAACTCCGGCGAATCGGGCGCCGACGCCATCGCATCCGGATATTCGGGTGGGATGACTTCGCTTCAAGAGGCGATGGTAGAACGACATTGTGCCCTAATTTGTGTAGATTCAACTGACCCATATTGGTGGTTTGGCTGTGTTTGGATGTCTACCCCTCGCCCCGCTTTTTATAGTGGTGGTGAGGGTTACTCCACACAATTACAAAGACTTGTCCATTTTGATGGCTCGCATCATCTGTGAAAAGCTGCACGACGTGTCACCTATCATCAAAGCTGCACGACCTGTCACTTTCTAAGAAAAGCTACATGACTTGTCACCCTTTGAGAAAAGCCGCACGACGTGTCACTCATCATCACAGCTGCACGACCTGAAACCTTATGAGAAAAGATGCACGACCGTCACCTCTGTCAAAGGTCGCGACGATGTGTCACCCTCTGCCGAAAAGTCGCACGACTGTCACCCTCATCGACCGAGATGGGTAGTCTTTGTGTCGCTGGTGGTCTGCAGAGTATTGTTGAATCACTTTGAGAAAGAAAGTAGCTCGCAATCACATCGCATTTGACATTACTGCGAGCTACAATTAAAACTCGACACGGGCCCACGGCATTGGCGCAGACGTAACCGCGGATTCCACGCGCCACACGCCGCACGCGCGGAGGGCAGGCCAGGGCGGGCGCTGGCACGTCGCGTGGGGGCGGGGCACGTGGTGCGGGGCGAGGCACGCATGAGGATGTGCCGGGTGCACGGTCATGTTGGGAAAAAAAAGAGGAGGCGGGGAGGGAGGCTCGGGAGCAAAACGCGCAACTAGAAACAAAAGAAAGAGGGTCCGGATGAAAAAATCGACGCGTGGAAAAACGCCATGATGTCTGCGTCGAAAGCAGAAAAACTGTTTGATGCACGAAGACAAGGTGGACGTTTAGATTTCTTCATTGTTTTCGAGTTCGTTTATGCATATTAAGATTTATATGACAAACATAATGAAATAAGGTTATTTCTTTAGAATATGGTAATCTATACTTTGGATAGCATTTCTAAACTAATTTCATGAATTTTAGTGTTTACCTGTGGTATTATATTCATTCTTTGAAAAGGCTTATATATCATTAAAGTCTCATTATACAAAATCGCCAAATGAGTGTATGAATTACCTTATCACTTAAGGATTTTATACTAGCAGGTTTTTGATGAACGGCAAGTTGGAAATAAAATATTTTTCTAGAATACAGTACTACATATCCTAAATATCATTTCTAAGCTATTTTACATAAGGTTTGCATTTAGACGAGTTATTCTATAGGCTGCCAAAAATGCTTCAATGTTTGTAATATTCGGAAAGCTTAACGCTTAGGGTTATTTTGCTAGCGAGTTTTATATGCAAATCATAACATAATGATATTCTATTTTCACAATATGGTAGTATATACTTTGAGGAGTTTTTCTAAATTAGTTTTATAACTTTTAGTGTTTTGACGAGTTATTTTATCTGTCGTTGTTTTATAACATAAGGCTCTAGCAACATTATCATTTAGGTGTTTGCTCTAACTAATTTTATATGACAAGCAAATTGTAATTGAGATGTTTTTCTATGCTTTGGTTGCCCATATACCGGGGTATGTTTCTGGGCCATTTTCCCCAAAATTTATGTTTAGTCGAGTAGTTTTACAAGCCACCGAAAAGGCTTAAGTATTTCTGAAACTGCACAGTTTTGTGAACGTTTAGGGTTCTTGCTTTAGTAGGATTCAGATATAAAGCAAGTTATAGTTGACATATTTTTCTGGAATATCGTATTATACATACTAAACAGCTATTTTTTACCATTTACCTTCAAATTTACATTTAGACGACATACTTTACAGATTACCTAAAAGGTTTAAGTAATATGGTTTTGGTGCGTTTGTGGTCACCTAAGGTATTTATGCAACAAGTTTTATATGTGAAGAAGGTTATAAATGAAATGTTTCTCCAGTTTATGGTAGAACATATATCATATAATGCTAGTGAACTATCTTTCACTATTTTTCATTTATATAAGATATTTTACGGGTTGCCAAAAAAGCTTATATGACCATTTTGGCTAGTTGTTGGCTGCAGTGAAGTCATGAGTTCAATTGATTCAAAAGTGGTCTTAACAATTTCGAAATTTTGTAGAAATTTTTTTGTTGATAGTGAAAGGCATATAGTTTCCATTTCTTTTGGTTTCATCCCAATCCCTGCTGTGGTTTAAGAGCAGTAATTCAAACTTTATTGAATGAAAAAGATAACATAGGTTATTAGGAAATACAGTGATAATGCCTGAGCTAATGTAACTAACTCTAATAGAGATGGACAAAGTGGCATAGACATCCGCAGGAAGGGAACGAACATTCCACTATCATTTCATAGTCGGGATTAGCTACGAGACCTTGGTCCCAGACTTTTTGTAGGCACCTCTCCCGCGCCTCACACACTTCCTCGGTTAGATCGTGTTGGTAGTGGCAGGAGCATAGGCATTGTGGTTCATCGCATCCATTGTTCGCGGTGTACATAGGGTCTAGATGCGGCGGCGGAGGGGGGAAGCTTGCCGTGGAGCAATTGGAATTGCTTCGACCTGACTTGGCATAATGGTTCTCGTTTTGTGCAGTTGAGTTCGGTAGTCCTCTTCCCAAGCCCAGAAAGTACACCTCTTGGGACCTAATGCCTGGTAATTTCATGGAAGAAATTCAGGCTTAGTGCGAAACATGGTAACAATAGAAAAGGTCGGAGAACTTGCCTCATTGTTTTTCGTGCACTTGAAGAAGAATCGACCTGGGTTTCGAGCAATTTTGGACATGCGCTCGAAGATTTTGGAATTGCATCGCGGACAGTTTATCAACGGGAGCCCTGTCGTCGTCCTCCCCGTAGCAGGACCACTTGAGCTCGAGGGATGCGCCATGTAAGCTCTTCGATTTGTGGAAGGATTGCGGGTTCCGGGGAAGAATGTTCAACGAGAAACTAAGGTGCTTTCGGCTCTCCCCTCGCATAGTCCTCTTGTAGGCACCTCCCCCCTCCAGACGAGGACGTCCCCAGGCCCCCTGCCCAGTCCACCTCTAACGGGCACGTCTCCCCCTTTACACGGGGACGTGGCCAGGCCCCCCGCAGCACGAACGAGGACGTCCCCCCTCCCGACGAGGACGGCCCCAGGCCCCCCGCCCGATCCACCTCTGACGCCACGTGTCCCCTTTATACGGGACGTGGCAGTGCCCCAAAGACCTAACGAGGATGTCCCCTCTAGTCCAAAGACGCCCTCGCCCCCGCCGATCCACGTCCGACGGGCACGTCCCCAGGCCCCCATTCTATGTCACAAAATCACTTAGATGCAAGTAAATCATGTCACAACAAATACCGTAAAAGATCACAAACTAGACAGCCATATCACACGAAAATGTTCTAATTAAAGCCCGCTTAACATGTAAAATACGGATACAAACTGGAAACCACTTCGAAAGACATCCGTGACCAACTATGCCCCCTCTACACGAAATGAACTACTTTGCAAGAATAGAGTACAATACAAGAACGATAGACACATACACAATCTTCTCTAACCATTTCATATGATCTAAAATGTGCTCCATCTTGAACATCAGCATGTTCAGCCTCTGCTCAAGCATAGGGTCCATCCTCTCCTCCATAGAAAGTTGCTGCATCCTCTGTGGTACAATGGTTGTAGGACGCTCTGTCGAGGTGTCCATGGTGTCCGCCCACTGGAAATATTGGCACCCTGCAGCCTACGTGATGAGGTGAACAAGCTTTTAGGCCATGCGAAGGAATGAGATATCTCAGAACAACTACACAATTCGAATAGAAGAAATAGTGTGCACAAGAAGGAATCAAACTAGCTTTTCACTTACAGAGAAAAAAGGGCACTTGTAGAACACTCACCCATTATTTTCCTGAGTGTTGGTGTAGAACACATTGGCTTGCACGTGGCAGTTAGGACATTCGACCTGCCTTGCATTAGCAAGTGCACGAGCCCTCCGATTTTCAGAGCTTGCCATTTGAGACATAGTCTTTTGAGGCAAGGAACGGGATGAAGATGAGAATATGTGGTAGCGGAGGTGGTATGAAAGCTCTTCGATTTGTGGAAGGATTGCGGGCATCCGGGGAAGAATGTTCAACGAGAAACTGAGGTGCTTTCGGCTCTCCCCTCGGAGAGTCCTCTTGTAGGCACGTCCCCCCTCCAGACGAGGACGTCCCCAGGCCCCCCGCCCGATCCACCTCTGACGGGCACGTCTCCCCCTTTACACGGGGACGTGGCTGGGCCTCCCGCAGCACGAAGGAGGATGTCCCCCCTCCAGACGAGAACGTTCCCAGGCCCCTCGCCCGATCCACCTCTCACGGGCACGTCTCCTCCTTTACACGGGGACGTGGCCGGGCCTCCTGTAGCACGAACGAGGACGTCCCCCCTCCAGACGAGAACGTTCCCAGGCCCCCCGCCCGATCCACCTCTCACGGGAACCTCTCCCCTTTACAGGGGACATGGCCGGGCCTCCGTAGCACTAACGAGGACGTCCCTCCCGACGAGAACGTTCCCGTGCCCCCGCCCGATCCACCTCTCACGGGCACGCCTCCCCTTTACCCGGACGTGGCGGGCCTCCCGCAAGATTTAACGAGGATGTCCGCAAAGACGTAACACGGGCATAAGATTTAGTTTGAATACACTAGACCTACTATGATAGGTCTTGGTTATATCTTCGCTTTTTAATAAGGTTCGTAATACAAACATCTTAATTATAGATTTCTTCATTGTTATCAAGTTCATTAACTCACATTACCAAGTTTAGCAATCATAATACTTTAGGTTATTCTCGCTAACAAAGATTAATATTTAAAGCATAACGGAATAAGATTATTTCTACATATTATGGTAGTCTATACTTTGGAGAACGTTTCTAAATTGATTTTATAAATTTTAGGGTTTAGATGATTCGTTATATTTATTTCTGAAAAGGCTTACGTGGTATTATAAAGTTCACGTTATACGAGATCGGCGAGAATGGAGAAGCTTAATGATTAACACTTAAGGGTTTTACTTTATCAGGATTCAGGTTCAAAGCAAGTTAAAATAAGAATATTTTTCTAGATTATTGTAGATCATATCCTCAAGATCATTTTGAGTTATTCTTCATAATATTTGCATTTAGACGAGTTGTGATGCGAGCTACTGAAAAGGCTTAAGTGATCATATTTTACTATGAATGCATAGTGCTTGATCTTCGATCGATATTGTGGATACTTAGTTTTACGTATGTCAGATCTATTATTTAAGGTTACTAGTCTTGTTCTTACAATATTTGAGAAGGTTCTAGTGATGCAAATATTATAATCATTGATTTCGCATTCACAACTAACGTCCGACGATTCATTTTACGGATCACTGAAATGTGAATACTTATGCTTATTGAACCAACATGATTATTATGTAAACCATGTTGAATCAAAATTCTTTCTTCAGATTATGGTAATATGGACTTTGTAAAGCGTTTCTAAGTTAGTTTATCAAAGTTTAGTATTTGAACGAATTATTTTATGTGCGGTTGAAATAGTACAAATGATCATGTTATTAACGTTGAATCGGTCAAGTTTCATTTTATGTTTTCGACTACACTTTACATGATTCTTTATTCATTTTTCTGGTATTAGCGGTGGAGAGGAGCTCGTGTGAGTAATCTAATTGCTTCTACGTGTTTCAATGACTGTTTTGGTATCACTCTTGACATGGAAGTGAAGGAAATGGGGAGCAAAGCAAAATTCGGAGGAACAAACAAGCTAAGTAAATCTGCGTGGTCGTTTAAGCCTTTTCACCCGCCCAGAAGTAGCGCCTAAATGCCAAATATTGAGGAATAGCCAAAAATCATACCCCATAATATAAACTACCGTAATATGAAATTATATTCTTTTAGGACTTGATCTCGCACATAAATCTTTCTTAGTAAACACCCTTCGTGAACTAGTAGCGCAAAAACTAAACTAACTAAGCCTATTCAGTGGCATGTACAATTACTCGCCTAAATGCAAATATTGGTGTGACTAGCTTTGGAACCCACTTTGGCATATATACTACCGTATTCTATAGAAATATTGTATTTATAACTTGCTTCGTGATCTCAATCCATTCACAAAAATTACCCTAAATGACCACTAATCTGGCAAGCTTCGAAGGAACGACAGAAGTTGAGCATGATGAGGTTCAATGAAATTATCTCAGTAGGTGCATTAATGGCTCCAAGATAATATAAAATTTTCACCGAGATAAGTCATCAAGATTTTCATTTAATTACGACAATGTCTCTTTTCCAATGAAGCAAAAATTAAGAAAAATCTAGAAAATTTAGAAAATACAGGAAAGGCAACAATAATACGACGCTACACAAATCATGTTACATTAACGCCGTTGCCTTCTCAGGTTGTCCTCCAGGGTGTACGTGTCGGGAGGATGTGTGTCCCTCCTCCCGGCAGCTTGGGATTTTTTTATTTTTTTTAAAATTTTCCGCGGATCTGAATCGCGGATAATTTTTTTTAATTTTTCGTGGATTTGAAGCACGGAATATTTTCCTGGTTTTTTTAATTTATTCGACGGAGGTTTTTTCGCCGGTTTTTTCCCCGACCGGGGCCCACGGCATTCGGCGCAAATCAGAACCGTGGGATTCCATGGCGCCACACGTCGCACGCGCAGAGGGCAAAGAAGCGCGCGGGCACGTCAGCGTGGGGGGCACGTGGTGCGGGCGAGGCACGCGGAGGACAGCCGGGTGCACGTGTCACGTTGGGAAAAAAAGAGGAGGGGCGGGGAGGAGGCCTAGGCAGCAAAAGCGCGCAACTAGAAACAAAAGAAAGAAGGTCCAGATGAAAAAATCGACGTGTGGAAAAATGCCATGTTGTCTGCGCCGAAAGCAGAAAAACTGTTTGATGCACGAAGACAAGGTGGACGTGCCTACAAAAGGACTCTCGGACAGGAGAGGCCAAACCACCACCGTTTCTCGAGAGGCTTCCCCACAATCCTTCCACATATCGAAGAGCTTCCATGGCCTATCCCTCGAGCTCAAGTGCGCCTGCGAAGAAAAGCACGACGACAGGGCTCCCGTTGATGCCCGAGATGCAATTCCATAATCTTTGAGGGCATGTCACAAACTGCCCCAGACCAATTCCGATTCTTCTTCAAGTGCACGAAAAACAATGAGGTCAGTTCTCTGTTCCTTTTGAGTTGTTACCATGTGTTCCCACTAACCCTGCATTCCTTCCGTGAAATCACCAGGCATTAGGTCCCAACAGCTGTAGTTTCTGGGCTTGGGAAGAGGAGTATCGAACGCAACTCCACATTTCGAGAACCATTATGCCAAGTTATGTCCAGGCAAAGCCACATGCTCCGCGGGCACCTTCCCAAGTCATGTCCAGGCAAGTTGCCATACAATCACGTGAATTGATACAAAGAGATGAAGTAGAGCCTGAAGGGGATGTAGAGCCTGAAGGGGATGTAGACCCTGATTTGTGTCTTCCTTACGATTACCAAAGTGATGATGAGGGTAAACGTGATGATTGGCAGTACTGTGAGGATGAGGGTATCGATATTGATAGTGATGGTTCGGGAAAGTTCTAGTCCTGTTTTAATATTAAGACTTGTGAATATATTGTAATGCTGATGCATGTTGCTAAGACTTCTTAAGATATTGTAATATTGATGGATGTTGCTAAGACTTGTTAAGATATTGTAATGTTGATGGATGTTGCTAAGGCTTGTTATGATATTGTCTATTCTTATGTTACTGGTTACATATACAGGGTTTTTAAGAAGATATTGGTGAGACAAATATTTTAAATATATATTTCTTCATTGTTTTCGAGTTCGTTTATGCATATTATAGCTTACAGAAAGCTTATTACTTAAGGTTGTTCAGCTATTAAGATTTATATGAAAAACATAATGAAATAAGGTTATTTCTTTAGAATATGGTAATCTATACTTTGGTTAGCATTTCTGAACTAATTTCATGAATTTTAGTGTTTACCTGTGGTATTATATTCATTGCTGAAAAGGCTTATATATCATTAAAGTCTGTTATACAAAATCGGCCAAATGAGTGTATGAATTACCTTATCACTTAAGGATTTTATACTAGCAGGTTTTTGATGAACGGCAAGTTGCAAATAAAATATTTTTCTAGAATACAATACTACATATTCTAAATATCATTTCTAAGCTATTTTACATAAGGTTTGCATTTAGACGTGTTATTCTACAGGCTGCCAAAAATGCTTCAATGTTTGTAATATTCGGAAAGCTTAACGCTTAGGGTTATTTTGCTAGCGAGTTTTATATGCAAATCACCGGATGGAAACAAATATTGTCCTCCACTCCAATGTCCCTGGTTATACCAAGAAGTATCATCCTGTGTAGGTAGGGTGGCCGTCTCAAGTACGCGTTGCGAGGTGCCCGGGACATCCTGATGCCCACTGTCGACATAGTCTTTTGAGGTAAGGAACGGGATGAAGATGAGAATATGTGGTAGCGGAGTTGGTATGAAAGCCTATTTATAGAGAAAGTGCATATGTTCTGCTGTTACAGTGGAAGCAAACAAAAACACGCAGGGGCAAGTTGGTATTTTCATGCACTAATGTTTCATTTTCTTTAATAAGGGTGTGTAGTTAAATCAGCATGACCAAAATACAAACGATAGTGCATCCAACTTGATTTGAGCCATTTTGTGTTCTTCAACCCAATGGAATATCAATTGGCAAGCCTATCTAAAGCAAGATAGGCTTCAACTATAAAGTGTCGCAGAAAACTAAACAAACATACAACTTGCCTATCATTTAAAATCCATTAGCATAAACACCCTAAATAATAATGTTGCTAAAGCCATCTTATATAAATAATTGAGAGTACAAGTCTTCATCCAAATTTATCGCAACGCAAGAACCCTCCTATGACCGTATAGTAGCAGCCAATAACTTAAAATTTTAGATCTAACTTGTGAAATGATCAAATTATCTTATATGGTGTAGTCGCAAACTCCAAAAAGAAATCTAGACCGCAATCATGTAAACTGCGTGGTCGTTTAAGCCTTTTCACCCGCCCGTAAGGTATCGCATCTAAATGCCAAATATTGAGGGAATAGCCAAAAATCATACTCCATAATATAAAATACCATAATCTGAAATTATATTCTTTTTAGGACTTGATCTGCACATAAATCTTTCTTCCGCAAACACCCTTCGTAAACTAGTCACGCAGAAAACTAAACTAACTAAGCCTATTCAGCAGCCTTCAGAATTACTTGTGTAAATGCATATGTTGGTGTGACCATCTTAGAAACACACTTTGGCATATATACTACCGTATTCTAGGAAAATATTGTATTTATAACTTGCTTCGTATCTGAATCCATTCACAAAAAATACCCTAAATGACCACAAACTGCGCAGATTCGATAACACTTAAGTCTTAATGCTCATCTATATGAAAAACATGTTGGTGCGACCGGCTTTGGAACACACTTTGGCATATATACTACCAAATTCTACAAAAATATTTTATTTATAACTTGCTTCGCATCTAAATCCATTCACAAGAAATACCCTAAATGGCCACAAACTGCGTAGATTCGATAACACTTAAGCCTTTTCAGCGGTACGTACAACAACTCGTCTGAACACAAATTTTGGGGAAATTGGTCCAGAAACATACCTCAGCATATGGACAACCAAATTATAGAAAAATATAAAAAATACAGCTTGCTTATCATATAAAATTTGTTAGCATAAACACCCTAAATAATACTGTTGCTACAGTAACAATCAATTATTTGAAAAACATCTCGGTCAAAAGCCAAATATCACGGGAACAGTTTGAAAACACTCATAGAGCCATCCCCAACTAATGCATAAAGAATGGTTAAAATATCCGCAGTGCATCGCAAACTATAAGCCAAAATAGGACGCAAAACGCTGCATAACTTAAACCATCAAGCGTTTTAGTGATACAGAAATACCCTAAGTGATTACAAGCTGTACTCCGCAGACATTTCGCAAGATCCAGCCTAGACTCATAAATCTACAAAATTTCGGCATGACGCCTCTAGAAGTAAGGACATCCACTCTGCAGACAGAAGAATAAATAACTTAACCCAAGCATAGTACAACAACAACAGCATAGCATAAAGATCAGCATAGATAGAAGTAACATCCTAGACATGAGTTGAGCATGAGAATACAACAAGGTTCAACAACGTAAGCAGTCAAGTATTTAAACAAGGCCTAACATAGTTTAGAAGGCTAGCTATACAACAAAATGAACGCATAACCACCATATTAAACCAAAAGTATGACAACTTCGGAAGTGTCCTGCCCCTGAACATCAGCCCCAAGGTCTGAACTTTCAGCAAAAACAGATTTCACGACAGCATTGATACAATTGGCCATAACTTTTTAACCACTTAATCAATTTGAGTAAACTCGGATTCTGAACGACCACAAGACATAGACCTACAACTTAGCTTTGGCCAATCATCCAGAAACTGCCCAGAGAACTCCCAGTTCGGCTAGGAATAGAGAGCAATCTCAGTGCCCAGAACTTTCAGAGTTTCATAACAGCATGCACCAATTTCATCATAAAAATTACTATACTTAATGGAATTGAGTAAATGATTACATTTTTACAATCTACAGAAAATTTTCTACAACTTCTCAGGCAAAAATAAATTCTAATTCGGCCTCTAACTAGTTTGAGTTGGTTAGGTTATACAGATATTGTAAGCCAAACAAAATAATTAAGATAGGAAACAAAGACTTTAATTAAGGGCATGGTTTGTACACAATATCGTTTTAAGGTCCGGTACAACCCATTTTACATTACCAAAAGAAAGCATAAACCAAAAGGGGTACAACACTACAACTACCGCCTAACTACAGTGGTGCGAAACCGGGTGGGACGGCGAGAAACTCCTCCTCAAACTCGACCTCCTCTGGGTCCTCCTCCTCGGGCTCCTCCATCGGCTCGTACTCTGGCTCTGTGGTGTAGTCTGGCTCCATCGACTCATCGAGATCAGAGTCCACCACCATAGGCTGAGGCGGGGGTGGAGGGTTAAGGACTCCTGACAGACCGTCGACTGACGACTCCTCCATCGGTGCCTCCTGGGGAACAAGTTGCTCCAGCTCCTCATGGAGATCACGGATGTCATCCCAGGCGTGGTGAAGCTGGAGGTGAAGCTGATCGCACTCACGAACGAGGCGACTGTAGAGTAGATCCATCTCAAGAAGGTGATCAGCTGTCTTTGAGATGTATGGGTCAAGGCCGGCGGTGGAGAAGGAGATAGCCTGCTCTAGGGCTCGTCGCTTCTCTGCGCGAAGGAGTCGGAAGGGGCTAAGGGCGAACTCTGGCTGGTAGTAGTCGCGAGGTAGTGTCTCGCCTCTCCGATAGCATCTCGATGGCGTCGTACTCGGAACACGGGCGCAACAAAACGGCGAAGGGTGTCGGGGTGAAGTGGTAGAGGATATAGGATCACGGAAGCTCTGAACTGACATCGGATGGCTCAGGAACTCCTCGCGATGGAGAACACAGGCAAAACTCCGCCCGACACGAGGTTTGCAAAGATCCTCCAAAGGAGCGGTTTAGGCCCGAGGGCGCTGGGTCGGGTATCGTGCTACACCATCTGCAACCACGAAAATTTGAAGTTAGGTGAGCATCGGTTTCACAATTTATAATGATGGTACATTCACAATTTAAGTAAGTAGCAGATATGCTTATATAGTTTGCAATGTGTTTTGTTAATGTTTAAATAACCTTTTTGGAAAAGACTCCCTAAGCCACCTTAAGGTCTTGATCTACTGGTCAAACCTTGGCTTTGATACCAGAAGATAATATAAAATTTCCAGCTGGAGATAAGTCATCATTATTTTCATTTAATTCTGACAATGTTACTCTTTTCCAATGAAGCAAAAATCAGGAAAAATCTAGAAAATTCAGAAAATACAGGAAAGGCAACAATAATACGGCGCTGCACAAAGCATGTTACATTAACGCCGTTGCCTTCTCGAGTTGTCCTCGGGGTGTACGTGTCGGGGATGTGTGTCCTCCTCCCAAGACTGGAGGGCCCATATCTGATACCCGGAGGCGATGTGTCGACATCCTCCCGATGGGGATAATGACCGGATGGAAACAAATATTGTCCTCCACTCCAATGTCCCTGGTTATACCAAGAAGTATCATCACTGTGTAGGGAGGGTGGCCGTCTCTGGCACGCTACCGCGAGGTGCCGGACATCCCGATGCCCTTGTCCAAATGTCCACCGAGGAGTTGAGTGTCGATCGTGTCATGTACCTTCCCAACAAATCCCCTACATCGCTCCAATTAGGTCTGTGGGCTCACCCGAATGATCGCTTCCCATCGCTTGTACTCGAGGTGGGGCCGAGAAAACCGCAATGTTATCCTCGGGGGATGACAGATGTAGGGGCCATCGTCGTTGAATGTGCGCTCATGGATCGACGTGCACTCGTAGATGGACGTGTGCTCGTAGACGGATAACCGCTCGTAGATCTCCTGGTGTCGGAGCTGCGCGCAGGGTCCATGATCGGCACATCATGGTCTCGCCGAAGGTCGATCGGGCGACCCAAGCCTGAGTGCTGAAATAAGCCGCAACTCGAAGCGATGGATTGCCTCACCCGGTCCGGTGGGGCACTAGTGCCGGGCCGAGCTCGAGTTGTAATTTGTTCAACTTGGGAGAGCGGCTCGGATGATTCCCGTGTTGCGCAATAGAGTTCGTGACGATTATGTTCAATGCATACGTTTCACAATTTATAATGATGGTACATTCAACAATTTGGGTCTTACCAAAACGTGGACGGCACAAACTCTGTCCTCGAGATATGGTCGTAATCGCTGTTCGACATGGCCACTAAGCAAGGTCGCACGCGTGCGGGGGCGGTACCATGAAAGGTACTGCATGTGTTCCCCCGGATGATATGGGCCAGAGGGAGCGACGACGTCCTCCATTGCCGTGTTCAACCAGCTAGCCACATGGTCACGGTGCACATGTAACCAGTCGTGACTCCCGGTCCCACCCTTCGCGCTCTTCCTGTATTGTAAAACACGAGAATGGTTAAATTCGCTGGTACAATAGGATACAGAATTATGGGGAAGGTGGAACATACCCGCGGTTCATCGGCGCCCCGAAAGAGTGGAACGGGACTACCGCGTAAACCCAAATCGCCTCAGACACGCTGGGGAGTAAACCTCAATCGCGTGCATGTACAACACGAACAGCAATTGGTCATCCAAAGTGCGTTGTCCGGCGGCAACAAGCCGATATGCGACCTTCGAAGCAATGTCCGTTGTTCGGTGATCGCCCACGGATCCCGCGGTCACATGCTCTGCGGTGAGTAGGTCTATATCGGCAATGACACGGTAATAGCTCCCGCGTCATCTCAAGGGGTACACCTCAACCGCATGCATCCAACGGTAACCCATCGTTGGACGTAGCCCGGACATCGCCGCCGATGACCAATGGGTAGTCTGACCAAAGACGTAAGGCCTAGAGATTGGGAGGTACTCCCAACTCCACATCTAAAGCAGTGCAAGCACCCCTGCAATACCCCCTCGGTTTTTGTCGTGGCACGCATCGCACAACCCCTTGTAGGTGTCTCATAACACGCAGATCCCCACCTGCACGGTGGTGCCTCCTCGTGGTTAGCCGCGAGCTCCCGGCTGTGTTGCAGAACATTACCGCCCCCAGCAGGTAGTACAGGTATAGCTCGTAGTGCCGTAGTACCATCGCCTCGTCGCATCAGGGGCAAGCCTCATACTCGCAAGGCCCGTGAGCCATGACTTGACACACCTGTCTCTTCGAGTGTCGTGACGCTGAACATGCAATGACAAGGTCGTTATTTAACAATCGGTGATATTGCCTTCAACAAATACGAAAGTACGCTCAACATGACATACCTTTCCGAGATGTAAGGCACCAATGTTGTCGCTAAGCAGTTGGGTGATAATGATGGGTCGACCTCTGATAGGTAGACCGGTGAGCATGGCCACGTCCTTGAGAGTTATAGCCATCTCTCCGAATGGGAAGTGAAATGTATGGGTCTCAGGGCGCCACCTGTTGATGAGCCCAGTGACAAGTGCCCGATCAACAACGGGGATGGGGGTCCTGTTGCCGCCCTCCATACGAGCTCCGTCCATTGTTAGGGCAAATGGTAGCAGCCCTGCCCTGGCAAGCGGAACGTGGAAACGAGGGTCCACGGCCTTGATCTTGTGCGCCGATCGTGTGGCAAGTGGGTCCAACTGTAAAAAGAAGCAATATCTCAGTACGATAAATCCACATTTAAGGCAGCGTTCTTCGAAATTAATTACCAACCTGGATCCCTGCCGATATAGCTCGTGATCTATGGGTTGCATCGACTGCCTCATGGAGTAGCTCGGGGAGAGGAAGACCCTCCATCACCGTCTATGGAGCAATGTTATATGCACATAATATGACAAGGCAAGGAAAAGCATTTTACAAAGTACCATAAATGTTCATACATTGAAACAAACAAGTTACATGAATACATGGCGAGCGTGTTTACAACGATTAAGGGTTGGGGTTGGGACACCTCCTATGGTCATGCCCCGTTTGTTTGCATAACTTGCACTTCCGCAGCATCGTGGACGGCTTATGCAAAGATCCATGTCACCGTGGATCCTTTCGCTGCTAGGCCTCCCAGCTTCCGTGCCGACACGCGGGATAAGGGTACCATGTTGGCCCATCAATGGTCTTGTAGTTGGTCCCAACGGTGAAGGAAGACATCATGGGGCGCCACGTGTTCTTCAGTGCTTGCGCGGTGTAGTACCACGATATGAACTGCGAGGCATCGTTGCCGCCCATGTCTCGGCAAGCGGCAAGCACGTGGGAGCACGGAATATGTTGAAGCTTAGGCTTATTACAGGTGCAAGCAACGTAATCGGCCCCTATCTCGCATTGTTGTGACATGTCACCAGCGCTAAACCTCGATGCATATTTCCGCTTGCACAATACCTCGAATTTGTTCGTAGTAAGGTCAAAAATCCTTGAGCTTGAATAGCTTGTCAACTATGAGCTGTTTTGGCAGTTCAAGACTCAACCTTTGTACTCATCTCATATCCGGGTTCTGTCTCTACATCTACTGACAGTGTCTCGAATAGGAAAAAGTAGGATTCCACTTCCCATAATATTTATCATGACATGTCTCATAGAATCTATTTCATGTTTTATGTTTGTCACGATTTGTTGCAACTATCATATTAGGGATCTCTTTTAGACGGTTTTTTTTTTGCTCTAACATTGTAATAAATGGTTGACTGTGTGCATCTTATGATGCAGAGGCCGTGAAATATAATCTTCCAATATTTAAAAGAAATCTCAAAGAATCTATTTGGTTCTCATTATGCGCCTCAACCCAAGTTTAACTGAAACATGGACAACCTAGTTGCTAAACAGCCAATATAACATAAATGTAAATTAATTTCGAATTGCAAACTTTACATGAATAAGACAGCATCCAAAATGCACAACAGTACCTCACAAGTGACAACACGTTTACTGAACGTGTAATATGCAAACTAGTAGTATAACAAGAAACCATGTAAGGATCTGAACAAGCTGGGAGGGGTAGGTAATTTCCACAAGAATGCAAGCCCAAGATCTACTCTTTGTTGGGGTGCAGATTAACATAATCACCAGTGAACAAATCTGCGAAAAACCTCTTCTTCCTTCTCGGGTTGCATCCCATCTCCATGCATAGTTGATCATTGTACCAAGTGTGAAGGATTCAAATGCTGGACCTACAGAAGTAGCCACGAGAATAGTACTTCATGAACTTCTCCCATTCAAGGACATCCTTCTGCATTGCCTTGACACTTGGTAATCTGAAGCCACCATCCATGAAATGTTGCAGCCACTTGGGCCGAGGTTCTGATGTGTAGAGATGTGCCAGGCTCTCTGAATAACCACGAGTTGCCAAATCTTAGGATGTATGCACTCCCTGAAAAAAATATTGAAGATATTAGCAAACCATTTGAGTTTAAAAGTTTGCAATATATAGAGATCATGTCTAGCGAAGTGACCTATAGAGAGGTACAGTACGTGGTGGATGTTGAGTGACCCAACTGAGATACTATCTGAAAGTAGTCTGATGTGAACATGTCCTTGATCTTCTGAGCCCCCTTGAATCCAATTCCAAAGATCACTATATCGCTTATGAGTCCAGGCGGAAGCAAAAGCTTACCGCTCGGGAGGTCAATGCGGTCGTGCCATCAACCCCCCAGTACCTGCGATGGTCCGAGGTCCCGGTTACTTTTGACCGATCGGACTATCCCGACTACATCGCATATACAGGTAGATATCCTCTGGTCCTAGACCCTGTCATTCGCAGTGTCAAACTCAAGAGGGTGCTGGTCGACGGAGGAAGAGGGCTAAACGTCCTTTTCTCCAAAACCTTCGACGACATGAAGATAGCGCTCGGAGCTCAAGCGTGGATCGTCGCCATTCCATGGGGTAATCCCCGGGACCTCGACGGTACCACTCGGGCAGATCACATTGTCAGTTACCTTTGGGACCAAGGAGAACTATCAGACAGAATACCTCAACTTCGAGGTGGCCGATTTCGAGACGGCATATCATGCCATTTTGGGAAGGCCGGGCCTAGCCAAATTCATGGCTGTGCCCCACTACACGTACCTGGCGATGAAAATACCAGGGCCAAAGGGCATCATCACGGTTCGTGGTGACGTCAAGAAGTCCTTTGCATGCGACAGAGAAAGCTATGAGCTGGCAGAGATGCAAGAAGCGGCAGCCGACAGGGAAATGATCCGACAAGCGACTGCCATCCGACAAGACGACACCGACATCCCAGCCAAGAAGCAAGCCAAGTCAGGCATGAAGCCTGACGACGGAGTCAAAAAGGTGATTCTCGACCCGTCTGACTCGGCAAAAATGGCCCAGATCGGGATAGGGCTGGAACACAAATAGGAAGACGCGCTCGTCACTTTTCTTCGGGCAAATGAGGACATTTTCGCTTGGAAGCCATCGGACATGCCTGGTGTCCCTAGGGAGGTGATCGAGCATTCTCTCAATGTCAACGAGAAGGCGAAGCCCATCAAGCAGCAGCTCCGACGGTTCATGCAAGATCGCCATGAAGCCATTAGGAAAGAAATCACCAAGCTTTTAGCCACATGGTTTATAAAAGAAGTGTATCATCCCACTGGCTAGCGAACCTAGTTCTTGTTCGCAAAAAGAATAAAAGTTAGCGTATGTGTGTTGATTACACTGATCTCAATAAGGCATGCCCAAAAGATCCATTCGGGCTACCTCGCATTGACCAGGTGGTAGATTCAACCGCCGGGTGTGAGCTCCTTAGTTTTTTAGATGCCTATTTGAGGTATCACCAGATCAGGTTGAAAGAGGAAGACTACATCAAGACCTCATTCATCACGCCGTTTGGAGCTTTTTGCTACGTCACAATGCCCTTCAGGTTGAAAAATGCTGGCGCAACCTACCAGCGTGCAATACAATGGTGTTTTCATACTCAACTCAGATGCAACGAGGAAGCATACGTGGATGATGTCGTAGTCAAGTCTCGAGCAAAAGAGGACCTCATATCTGATTTGGTGGAAACATTTGAAAGCCTAAGGGCTTACAAGATGAAGCTCAACCCTGAAAAGTGCGTCTTTGGAGTTCCTTCGGGCAAACTACTCGGTTTCATCGTGTCCCATCACGGTATCGAGGCAAACCCGGAGAAGATCAATGCCATCTTGAAGATGAAGCCTCCGACCAGCCAGAAGGATGTCCAGAAGCTCACAGGATGCATGGTGGCTCTCGACAGATTTATTTCTCGCCTCGGGACACGAGGGATGCCGTTTTTCAAGCTCCTGAAGAAGCAAGGCGGCTTCCAATGGTCTCCGGAGGCGCAACAAGCCTTTGAAGACCTCAAGGCGTTCTTGACTACTCCTCCGGTTTTAGCTTCGCCGGCACCAGAAGAACCCCTTTTGCTCTACATCACGGCAACGACTCATGTAATCAACGCAGCAATCGTGGTAGAGCGGGAGGAGGGAGGTCACTTGCAGAAGGTACAGCGCCCAGCCTATTTCGTCAGTGAGGTATTGGGCGAGTCCAAGGTACGGTACCCTCAAGTTCAGAAACTATTATACGCCATATTGCTTACCTCTCGCAAGCTCAAGCACTATTTTCAAGAACATTCGATTTCGGTGGTTACTTCTTTTCCGATTGGGGACATACTCCACAATTGGGAAGCCACTGGGAGAATAGAAAAATGGGTAGTCGAGCTCGGTGCTTTTGAAATCTCTTTCAAGCCACGAACCACCGTCAAGTCGCAAGTGCTCGCCGACTTCACCACCGAGTGGGTAGAGTCGCAGAATCTTACGGCGGTCGAAGAGCTGGAATACTGGATGATGTACTTCGACGGTTCTCTTATGCTCAGCGGTGCGGGAGCAGGTGTAGTACTCATCTCCCCAAAAGGTGAGCGGCTGAGATATGTTCTCCAGATCCACTTCCTGGCATCAAACAATGCTACCGAGTACGAGGCGCTTATCCATGGGCTCCGCATTGCCATATCGCTCGGTATCTGACGATTGACGATTCGTGGAGATTCCCAGCTAGTCATCAACCAAGTGCAGAAGATTAGTCGTGCGTCGGTGATAATATGACTGCATATTGCTAGGAAGTGCGCAAGCTAGAAGACAAGTTCAACGGGCTGGAGCTCATCCATGTGCTCCACTTAGACAATGAAGCAAGCAGATTTAACTTAAGTAGACCGATCCAATCGGCAACCGATCCGGCAGTGTATTCGTCGAAGAGCTCTACAAGTCAACAATAAGACGGTGGGAGGAGTCGAGTAAGTTAGAGGAAAAGCTAGCCGAGGCGGAAGTTTTGGTCATCAACCCCGACTAGACGATTCCTTACATGGATTATCTGATGAAGGATAAGCTCCCTAAAGATCATATGCTGGTAGAGTGCATCACGCGTCGAGCCAAGAGCTATGTAGTGGTCAGAGAGGAACTTTTCTGCAAGAGCGCCTCGGGGGTCCTAAGGCGGTGCATATCAGAGTCAGAAGGGAGAAATTTTCTCAGAGAAATCCACTCGGGAATCTGCGGACATCATGCGGCGTCAAGCACCCTCGTTGGAAAAGCTTATCGCCAAGGATTCTTCTAGCCGACTGCTGTGACGGATGCAAAAAATATCATTTGCACGTGCGAAGGCTGTCAGTTTTTCACTAGGCAAATTTATGTGCCGGCGCAAGAGCTGCAGACAATTCCGATTACCTGGCCTTTTGCAGTCTGGGGGCTCGACATGGTTGGACCCCTAAAGAAGGCCTAAGGTGGTTACACCCATCTCTTTGTCGCTATTGACAAGTTCACGAAATGGATTGAGGCCAAGCCAGTCACCATGATCACAGCGGCAAAACCCAGGGAATTTTTCCAAGAAATTGTGGTCCGATTCGGCGTCCCAAACAGGTGGAGAGTTCCAAGACTGGTGCGAAGAGCTCGGCATCAAAATCTTCTTTGCTTCTATGGCTCATCCACGAAGTAATGAGTAGGTGGAAAGGGCCAATGGCGTGGTGCTGCAGGGCCTAAAAGCAAGAATATTTGATCGTCTCAAGTCATACGCAACGCGATGGGTCAAGGAACTGCCTTCGGTAATTTGGGGGCTGAGAACTAGCCCCAGTAGGGCAACCGGGCAGTCCCCCTTTTTCCTGGTATATATATGGATCTGAAGCAGTCCTGCCTACCGAGTTAGCATTCGGATCCCCGCGGGTTCGGAGCTACAAGGGGGTCGAGTCGGAGGAAAATCGACTAGAAGACCTCGACCGACTGGAGGAAGCCAGAGACGTCACAGCGATCCTATCTGCTAAGTACCTTCAGGGCTTTCGCCACTATCACGATCGGAATGTTCAGGGCTGTGCTTTCTCCAAAGGAGATCTGGTTCTCAGAAAGAATCAGAAAAGCGAGCACAAACTCTCCCCAAGCTGGGAAGGCCCTTACATAGTCGACGAAGTGACGCGCCCGGGGGATTACAGACTCAAGCACGAAGACGGCGTGGTTATCGGCAACACATGGAACATAGAACAGCTACGTCGCCTTTACACTTGAATCTTGTATTTGATTATATCATTATGAATAAAGCTCTCTTCTTGACTTCCTACTCAATTGTCACACAACTAAGCAGTAACTCGGGGGCTACTATCCTGCGCATACATACCATTGCATCTTATTTACTTCTCGTTCCTAGCAATGGCAAGTAGCCTGAGTGCATTAAAGCCCGAGTAGTGAAGCTCTGACCCTATGAACGGCGAACTCTAGTCACCCAAAAAGGTGTGTCTGGGAAAAAGTGCCATGAGTTGACTCCCGGCGCTCGGGGGCTAGACTAGTCGGGCAGAGTGCTTAAATGAAAAAGGGACCAAAAACCACTCGGGCAAACAAAAAGCCAAAAATGGAAGAAGGAGCAAATAAGTACTGAAATCACACACACACACACACACATATATATATATATAAATTGCTCGAGCATTACGCCCGGACAAGCATGTTCCTACATTGTTTAAGTTCTTACATACAATTCTGAGAAATCTAACCCTAAGCACGGCGCGCTCGGCCCAAAGCCTCTACGATGACTTTGATGACCTTGGCAATGGCGGGGACAACCTCGATCAGGACATCAACAGCAGCAACGTCCTAGGTGGTGGCATCCTCCTCGGCGACCTCGGCCATGGCGAGCTCGAAGTCAGCCTAAAGCTTAGCAAGGGAGTCCTCCTCATCGTTGGGCACCGCCGGCATGTCGTCCCCGAAATCGAAGACCAGCCCTATGGCTAGCGGTGGGGGCGGCCTGGCCTCATCACTAGGTGCGGCGGAGCGAGACGAAGACGCCATGGGAGACCTCAAGAAGGATTCAAAGATCGTCGGAGAACCTTAGATTTGGAAATGGGTGATCGCCCTAAGAGGCGGTAACACCCTTATATAGCAAGAGCAGAGAAGCCGAAGCGGCCCCAAAGGCGTGCTGGTATCAGAATTCGAAATGACCGGGAAGATGTACGGGCATGGGAAACCGAACCAGACGTGGTGCGCACAAACATTAATTCGAAGACCTCTTGGGACGCGGTGAAATGGTTAAGGCCAGGCGTGGTTCAATCATTACACATTCGTTACCAAGATGCAAAAGAATAATTACAATCCAGTTCGGCAAGTGCATGCTTACACAGGACCCAGATCCAAGTTTTCTACCAAGGCAGCGGAGGTATCCCTAACTTCGTCAAGTAGGGCAGTGGCCTGATCATCATCGACGGTACAGGCAAAGCTCTCCTTGATAGCCTCGAGCTCCACCCTTGGATACAGGGACTTCACATGGCTAGAGCTTGGCCAGCGTTCATAGTCGTCGTTTCCTTCAGGTGCGCTAAGAGCTTCTTGGGCCCCTCCGCCAGCCGATGGATGATGGCGTCCATGTCGCAGGGCCCAGCTTTGCCAGGATTGAAAATTTGCAGCATTGCCTTAGAGCCTTCCCGGAGCTTGTCGACCTATGCTTCAGTAGACTTGATCCTCTCACCGAAGACGCGGTACTGAGCCTGTGACCTGATCCGGTATTCTGCAAAACCAGTTGGATCAGCCCCAAGGGCGCCAGAAACACATCAAAAATAAAAGCGAGTTGGGGAGTATACCTTCTAGCTCCCGTTCTAGCTTGTCCGACTTGGTCTGGGCCTTGAGCTCAGATTCCTTCAGCTCCTTGGCCCGCTTCTGGGAGGCCTCAAGCTCCCCCTGAAGACCTGCGATGATGAAGACCGAAACCGGAATAGGGAGAAGGAATTAGAGGGCAGAGGGCTAAAATCGCATACTGAGGCAGTCGGATGAAGCACTTACATCGAAGGGAGCTCATCAGGGAGCTCCTCCTAAGAAGCCTGGACTTGGGCCTAGAGCCTTCGCAGCTCGGCTCGGCCCTCGTTCTGGACCTGCTCTAGCTCATCCAGCACTCGGCATGGACTCACTCAAGCTCTCCCTTGTAGTCCCGCCTCATCTTAGTCTTTGGGAGTATCTCCTGAAGGACGACGTTCCTTTTCTCGGCGCGCTCTCCCAGACTCTGAAGACAACAAAAGGAATGATGATGTCATGCTACACGCTGAAGACAAGAAAAAGAAAGCGGATGACTCACATGAGCCAACCGGGTGCACTCAGTGCTATGGTCGTAAAGCTCCTTCCACTCCTCATCTTCGTCGCCAAAAGCCGTCCACTCGCCATCCTCGCCGAAAAATGCAACCCTTAGCGGAGACTTCGAGCGAGGCGGGAACGGCCGTGGCTCTCGAGGAATTTTTTCCAGCGAAGGGGAGGAGCGGTCGGCAGCCCTAAAGTCGCCAATGCCAAGCAGTTCGGGAGGAGGCGCAGCAGGAGGCGCTGATCGACCCGCCTGCACCCCCGGACGCGGAGGCAATCGACAAAGCTGTTCCAGCTCGCTCCGAAGCCACCTCAAGAGCTGTAGGCGTGGCACCAGTCGATGCCCCCGCCCCCGGCCGGTCGGAGACACCCGCAGAGACGGCCCCCTGGGACCCCCCAGTCGGCACATCCACGGGAACATCATCAGAAGGCCTCCTGAAAATAAGGAAGCAATCAGGACACGATCATACAAAGCAAGAGGAAAAACTAATAAGGAAACTAACCTGGTAGACCTTCTTATCTTAATTCTAGGACCCTTCCGAGCGGATGAACCACCCGCAGAAGAGTCCGGCTACGCTCTAGGTGCGGGCGGCGGAGGAGCCATCTCCGTCGAGCGTCGAGTTGAAGTTTCGGACATCCCTGGGCCCCCAGTTTGGCGTGGAGGCGACAGAGCTCCAATCGGGCACGGAGGCGGAGGCGCTGCCTCGGCCGAGCGCTGAGCTAGGGGCTCAAAGGCCTTCGGGCCGCTGGCCCGGCGCGGAGGTGATGGGGCCGTCGGCGAAGAGCGTGGAGTTGCCGAGTCGTGAATCTTCGGGCCTCCTGTCGGGCGCATGGGCTCTTGGGGCCTGCTGGCTACCGACTGCCCTCCTTTCCTCTTGGGTTCCTCAACAGCCAGCTGCTTCCCCTTCCCCTTGGGGTCCTCAGCATCTGCCGTCTTCCCCTTCTTTGCACTCGGTGCTGAGGATGAGGGGTTGGCATGGCGCTTCCATTTAGCGCTCTTGTGTTGAGGGAACTCGGGCAACGGAGTGTCAGAGAAGAAAGCGCAATGACCCTGCAAATGCAAGCAGCGAGCACATGTTTGATCGCAGTTGCCTAGGAGTTAAAAACCCAACTTCAGAAGGTGAGAAAGTATCTTACTGGAGGAGGAGGGCGTGATTTGTTGAAGGGCTTCGGACACCCGTCATTGTGGATTTGAGTGCCTGGGGCAAAGAAATCGCCCAGGCGGTCGAAGAGCTTATCCTCGACCTCTCAGAGCTTCCCTGTAGAATCGACTCCCTTCAGATTGCATTCTGGATGGACCCGCTCCTTGAGGGGTTGTACTCGGCGGAGGCCAAAGTTGAGGATAATCACGACTCTGGTTAGTCCATTTTCCTTCAATTTGCTGATCATCCCCATGAGCTCCTCCACCTGGTCCATCCCACCATTTGAGGAAGTCGAAGTCCAGTTTGTCAAAGGCTTAGGCGGAACTCCGGAAAAGGAAGGAAGAGAAGGCTTGGGGTTGGCACAGTAAAACCATTCCTGATGCCGGCCTTTGTTCGAGGTTTTGAAAGGAATGGGAAAATAAGATTTCTTCAGCCCGTCCCACAATTGGAAGCCGGCGCCCCCAACTATCTTAAGGGAACTCTTGTTCGAGAAGGGCTTGAGAAGGAAAAGATGGCGAAAGAGGTTGAAATGTGGGCGAATGCCAAGGAACGCCTCGCAAAGATGAACAAAGACAGCAATTTGGAGGATGGAATTAGGATTAAGGTGAGTCAGTGCAATTTCATAAAAATGTAGAAGGCCGCGAAAAAAAGCGCAGGCGGGGAGGCCAAACTCGCGCTGAAAAAAGGACTCGAAAAACACAACCTCTTCAGTTCGAGGAGTGGGGCAGGACTCACCCGCGGCGGGCCGAGCGGAGAGCAACTCCAGTGTTGGGAAAACGCCAATGGTGACCATCTCCTCCAACCACTCTTCCGTTGTCACCGAAGTGGCCCAATCTTTGGCCGAGGCCGATGCGGGGACGTCTTTGGAGGAGGGAGAAGACATTTTCTGGCGAAAGAACTAGCAACTGCGCTGGATTCAGGGTGCGGAGGAGGCTAACCCTAGCGGCGGAGTTCGCAATAGAAACGCCGAAAGCAAGAAGATGAAGGGGCGAATGTGTGCAGTGTGAAGAAAGACTTTTTGTCCACACCAAACCTCGTATTTATAAGGAGCGGCGCTGAATTTCGCCCTGAGCGGGAAAAGTCGCTTCGTCTTCCATTTTTTGTCAGGACTTGACCTAGGGCACGCCCCACGATGGGCCTCCAGCTGTGCGCTACAACCGTCGTGCACAGGTGCTTATGGGCCTAATCCAGTTCGGGATATGGTACGCCCCACGATGGGTTAGTTGCCAATAACCGTTCCAAATGGAATTCGGGTACCATCCGAACCAAAATTAAAATATCTCCTTGTGACGTGCCCCACTACGGGTCAAGCGCCGGTTACCGTGCAAGTCGGAATCACATGTTACGAGTTGAGAATCGAGACTGGTTTCGAGGGTACACCCCATGATGGGCAACTAGTTATACACCGCAACAGTCGGTTGCAGGTACCACTCGGCCAGATTGTGGCACGCCCCATGACAGGCCCACAACCGTGCAAAGCAATAGTTGAGCACAGGTGCCACTCGGCTACAACCAGTTTAACGAGGGTAAGCCTCAAGTCAGGCCGATCGCCGGTATTCCAATAATTGGACTGGATACCACTCGAAAATTCATGGAACTCTATTGAGTCCTTCACAATCTCTTTGCCTGTAGCAGAGTACTCAGCATGGAAAAGGAATAAATCGGGAAGCTGCAGCCAAGGCTAAAGGCACTCGGCTGAGGTGCAGCTATGAAGGTGGCAACTCGATTGCGAAGCACTCGGGGGCTACTGTGGAGTACATGGACCCCAGGTATATGCATGGCGGGCCGTGACAATCACCCAAGAGGAGGATGGGCCAAGCCGACTGCATGAAAGGGGACACCTCTGGCTCTCATAGTCGTGCACGGCAAGGAAACCCGAAGATAGCATCCAGCCTAAATTAGGTAGGATATGATTGTAATCCTGGTTGTTACCTTATTCGGTAGATAAGGATAGAGAAAGAATATCCCTCCTTGTAACCTATCAGGATTATCTCTTTTAGCCGCACCCCTCTACTATATAAAGCGGGGCGAGGGCACATATTCAACACACACGTACATATACAAGCACCCGAGAGCACGTACTCTCATCCGCATAATCCCAGAGCACAGGACTAGGGTATTATCTCCTCTGCAAGAGCCCAAACCTATATATATCTTGTGTCCTGTGCTACCATCGAGTTTGGATCCAGCGCCTAGCCCCGTATTCTTTATTGTTAGTAACAAACCTCGACAGTCAATATATTTTCTGTTGGATAACTGTAATTTCTGTTGGAAGCCAGATTGGATAAATTTTTTTGTGAGGGTAATATATTTTTTGTTGGAAGCCAGTCTTTTGAACTAGAATCGCTCACTATATATGTAGTCTTTTTAGTGCGTGTAGCTTTCTTCAGTCATCGTCTCCATGTTGTGTTGCAATGTAACTTTATTTTCAGATTTTTCAGAATGTATACCATGAATATCATTTCTAATATATTCTAATGTCATGAATGCCTTATGTACTATGTACAATATATTTGGTTTTTATTCATGTTGAGAGAGAAACCATAAAAACTTTTGTAATCGGGAGAAATGATGTTTGATCTTGTGGCAAAATTTTCTTTTATTGCTTGACCATTATGTTTCGCTACTAATTTTATTTTTTCAGAGTAACGTATGGGCATTGAACTAGTATTATATATACAAATACTAATTTAATATATTATGTAATATACAACTATGCATACAATGATAAAAATATGCTATTGCGGAGGTATAAATATATTTTTATTTTTTATTGTTTACCGACTCTGTACTATGTAGCATATAAGTGTATACTGTTAATATATATAAATGTAACACCCCGGCGCTAAACACGCCACGGATGCTACCAACACTTTGAATAACTAATGTCACCTCTAGCTTAAAAGACAGAATTAACCTCTCGCTCTTAAAACTGGTTTAAAACTAAGCCACCGAATTTGTAAATTTCGCATGACTCTCTAGAACAGAGGACATCCACTCAAATAGACAAAAGAGCAATAGCAGCTTATATAATATATCAAACACTTAAAATAGAATCAAACCATCTAGTAGGTCCTTAGATAATCAATCACACAACCAAATAGAAATTAACAACTCCAAAGACGACGAGCAACACATTACAACACCATTATTTACAACTGTGCTTTACAAATTAATTAAATGCGGTGGTGATGACCGAGTCGGTACGCTATTACTCCCATCCATGCATGCCGACTTCAAAACACCTACAAACATTAAATAACAAGCGTGAGTTCAAACTCAAAGAAAGTACACGAGAATAACAATTCCAATCTATCGAAGTAAAGCAAGAGCTTGACTATAAGAGCTAGTAATACTTAATGAAACAACACTCTGACAAGACGATTTATATCCATTTAAAGCAATAACTCAACCATACCAAAAATTACCGCAATCAAGTCATCAGCTTAATGATAAAACCACTCAATGCCAAAGAGGTATCACTTGACTCTAAGCTACAACGTCTCCCGACTCAACCACCCCTTGTTGCAACTCAATTCATTTTTTATCAATTTTTATTTGAGTTCATAACTCAACTACACTCTCCGATATTCATCCAACATACTTAGCAAAGCAGGAAATGCGCTTAATTCATCAAATTCAATTCAATCTCCCTATTTGGGTTGAATCCACGACTGACCTCCAATTACCATAATCACCGCCCATATGACACACCATTTACCATAACACTCATTACTAAAGATGCAATGCACATGAATGCTCATTTCCATGCATGTACGCAGATCGCCAAGGCCCACCCGGCGGTGTGCACCTCACGCCCCTTCCATCCTGAGATGGAAGGTGCCTACTTCTATCGTCTTCGCCCCATTCACCTCGATGAATGGGACTACGAGGTAGGACTTTCGTGTTCACTACGTAGAACACAGAGGCCCGTGATCAAGATGGGTCGCCTTCCATTATGAATGCACAAATGCAATTTTCATGAATAAAATGCAACTTTTCACTCAATGCATACACAAACATACCATATCCACATACACACACATAGCCAATTCTCACATATGAACACACATACACACACATAGCCAATTCTCACATATGAACACATATACACACACATAGCCAATTCTCACATATGAACACACATCCACACTCAATAACACGGTGTACTTGCATCAATTCCCTTAAACTTTTAATCATCATAGACATTTTCATAAGAGGGAGCACTTCCTAGTTATAGCCAAGCAAGGCTTACTCTCTTATGCGATGCATCGACAATTACTTACGCTTAAGAGCAAACAATCGCTTAATCCTCCTAGCCGCAATCTAGGGAATGCACTTGCTTTTTACCGATGAAGAATGGAGGGCATACGGCTGAAGCCACTCCCGATCGAACCTTCTCTACAATTAAACAATAATCATCCAGCTCAACTTTTAAGCACACTAAACACGCGCATAAAAAGAATACAAATCTTTAGCATAAATTCAATTAACTCAATCAAGAATATCTAAGATAAATTCTTGAACACCGAGATTCATGCACAACTCAAGTTAACCCTACAACACAGAGGGATGCTGGTTGCTCACACTACTACACGCTTACACATCACAATCGGTTCTTTTTATCATCGCAATCGGTTCTCGTGGCTTACACTAAGCGTTAGATAGAGATGAGGCGCTATTATTACTAATCGGTTCTTGCCCGATAGAGATGAACTCATCATCTCTATCGGTTCTTCAAAGAAGCGATAGAGATTATATTATAATCTCTATCGCTTCTTTCAAGAACCGATAGAGATGATGAGTTCATCTCTATCATTTTCTTGTAGGAACCGATAGAGATAAACATTATCTCTATCATTTCTTACAAAAACCGATAGAGATGATAATGTTATCTCTATCATTTTCTTGTGAGAATCGATAGAGATGAAGGGTGTGCTACTTTCCAATTGACCTCCAATCAACACATATTTCACACAATATATATATGCACATATCACAAACATACAAAGATGTATATCACATTCACATTCACAGAAAATGAATACAACTCATTCACGTAAAATGAATACTTTAATTGTTACAACAAATACATATCACATTCAGAAAATGAATACTTTGTTACAACCGACACATGCTTAACCATCATGTACACATGTAATCCCATTCAGATTTGTAATATTGTTCACATATAGCCTAGTACAAGCTGATCTCTAAACCGTCCGGCCCTCCACCATACATTCCATCCAAGACTAATCGCATAAGTGGTCCCTTATCTTGTTGAGCGAAAAGCGGTCTATACTCTTCCGGGGATATTGAGAGTCTGCAAAGTAGAAACGAAAGTGTTTTAATTTAAGTTTTGAAATTTCTATGTGAAAGGCTACTTGTATTATTATGCATGTACATATATACCGGGGAAACGGTCTCGAGAGGCTAATCAAGATCAAGATGTGATGCATGACGACAAAACCGCAAAGGGTCGTCGCCGCTCTGCTGATGGCATCGTGAAGAAAGAAAAGAAATTAAGAGACTAAGAAAATATGTCAGAAATCTAAATCTTATATAGGAACGCCACTTGTACCTTGAAGCGCATATACCCAAACTTGGAGCCCTTTTTTGATCGTGTATCCTCCTTCCGCGACGAGTCGGAGAAACCCCTATATACATTGGAGAGACGTCATATACAAAATAATGAATGTACGAGTTAAATACGTAAAGTGTTACATAAGAGTAGTGCACTTATCGCCCAAAGGAGGCTTGATCGCAGAGGCCATCGGTCTCTTCTCAATGGAATTAAAAGTGTAGACCACGTTGTTACTCGGAATGATCACGAGTAGGACCCAATGGTTGCTTATTAAATGGTATGCAGAAGGAAATAAGTTCACATACGGTTGAAGTGCGCATAAGTAATTGAAGGGTGTAGTAGTACTTACTCGTGGTACGAATAGAATGAAGTCCTTCTGGCCTCACTTTCAACGCACCTTGATGTAGCCGCAAGCCATTGCGTTGAAGCCTAGCCATCGCTATGACACCACTCGTGGTCGATTTAACCCAATTAGTTGTCGATTCGTCACGACTCCGCCTCATTGCCCCGCAACTCGTATTGAATGTTACGAAGCATAATGCAAAATCCTATGGAAGTTCTAAGGTCATGCTACGTGGTGCGACACTCACAAAGGTCCAGATCGCACAAAGGAAACGCCGATGGAGATCATTTGGTAGAGACGAACAGATCCTCAAACCGACCGAAATGTCCCGTCCGCCTCACGGTGGAAATGTCCTTTGTACCTAACATTGAAGTCGACCCGACGCCGCTCCTTTCACTTTGTCAATGTACCATCCATGGAGCCGCCGAGTCCACATGCCTAAAGTATTCAATTTTGCAGAGGCGTAAGGGCTTTCATGTTCATACGCCTTAAAATTGTAGGGCTTCTCAGGGCTCAGGCCGCTCTCCTTTCGGGCCAAGGAGTCTCCGAGGCAGGGGTTGGAGGCTTTTCCTATACCGAGAGGGCACTGTGGTCTGTGGTGAGCCTTGGCTTTTTAGCGGAGGCCTCCAAAGGGTTCTGTGGCTGTCTGTGGTAGCCCTTTTTATGCACCACCAAGATTGCGGCAGACTCTCACACCGTGGGAGGAGGCGCAGTACGGTAGGAACCTACAAAGCACGCCAGATGAACAACTTGTTGCAATACTATCGAATGGTATGTGTAGAAGCGAGGTTTTTACCTTGACCAAGACGACGCTCGCATTGTGGGCCATTTGATGAACGACATGTGCGCTGTTCGAGAGTGGTGATCTCTTCGCTGGGGGAACTCGAGCACATGTGATAAGAAGGTCAGGACGAGTCCACCCGACCTCATGTAGCCCTTCCCCAAAGGCCGACCATGCATCAGGTCGGTCTCGCTGCATGGAAATGCAACCCCGCTGCAGCCTCAACAGAAATCCGCCTTCCGTCACGTGAGTCGGACTTCAGAGGCGCCGCAAGAGGTGCGCAACTTAAGAGAAAATATTGGGAGTTACCTCGCACCTCGGCCATGCAAAATTAACTATTACCTTTAGTCATGACCAGCCTTTATCGCTTTTGACCAGCTGCTGGTCGCGCACAAGTTTCAGACGGAGGCGGGTCATCCGCTCGACTGGGAGAACATCGCCATCATCTCGCCCCTCAAGCGTCCATCTCTACCTCATCTCCGCTCACGTGCCGCCATCTCCCCCTCATCTCCTCCTTGATCTCCTCCCCGAGCGTGTCCTTCATGCGCCCACGCGCCTCCCATGATCTTGCCCCGCACTCCTAACCTCATCTTCAATGCACGCCTTCTTCAGATGTCCCGCCCCACGGCAAGTACTACGCCCTTATGGTCGGACTTCCGATCGCGGAGGACAAGATGTCATTTGACCCTTGGCTAACAAAGGTCCCCGCTTTTCCTTCCGGGCCGACCTCCTCCCGCAAGAGGGGAGTACTAATTAGATCTGAAATACAACAGAATGGTTGATCGCAATGTAGTAAGTTTGTCGACTTACGATGGTGGAGACGACTTGCGCAGTAGCGGGTTTGGTACTACCACTGCCCGTCCGCATGATTTTTGTCCTCGCTAATACCCAACACGCGTCCGCCGCCTCACATATGTGGGAGTAAGGCAATTGTCCCGAGTTCGCAGACTCTCGGTTACTCGCGCCCATTCTCGCTTTCTTCCTTCAGAGTCATCGAACCGAGGTGGTGCGGTACGGTTCTCGCCTCGATACCAATGTTCTTCGTCTCACCTCCTCCCCGGGCGCATTCTTGATCCTCGTGAACTCCTCCCAAACATCGGAGTCACGAACGGATACCTCTCGAATGGTGTATGGCCTTTCAAAGACGACTCACTATGCATGTAGACCCCGGCGCCTCAAAGCCACACCCATCCTCTTCATGGCGCATCGCCCCGCATTGTTTTCGCCCTCCTCTTCTATAATCCATTTGCCCTTCACTCGCCCCACACCGTTCCGTTTCGCCGGCGCTAACCTCCTTTCTCCGCCCTAACTGCTATGGCAACCTCTCCCTCACCAATTGGCCGAGGAATGAGCGGTATCGCTTCTTGTACTTAGGAGGACCCGTGCAAACCCCCGTGGCATTGAATCGAGAACTCATGTGTTTTCCCTATGGCCCTTTACTCGGTCCTCTGCCTTCTCACCTTACTCGCCCTCGACACTTGGAAGTTGGCTCGGCTCGACACTTGAAGTTCGCCGCCCCTCAGAGCAGCTAATTCGGTTCTCGTTCGGTGATGAGTCGATGCTCTCTAGTTGCGACATTTTCAGTTTTCTTATCCGACATGGTCATATATTTGACATGAGATAAAGCAATTCAGAGTAATTATGTGAAGTTGACAATAAATCATGTAAAGCAACAGCTCATTGACAACAAACAGAGAAACTAATGATCTTCAACGATGACTCCTAACCTCTAAATAGGTTTGGTCCTAATCCTCATTCGAGGATATGTGGTTGGGGCAAGTTCTTGCCGTTGTACAACTCAGAGAGGTTGGCAAGATCTTCGCCGTTCTCCGATACACGCCTCGACAACAAGTCAAGAGGGTGTGTATCCGAGAACAACCGAGACGCTATCAAATCTACTGTGAGTTGTACAACACTCAGAACTTGCCCGAACCATATCCTCGAATCGTCCAAAAACGTGGATAATTCGAGATCGTTGTTTATAAATATGCTATTCCAAAGATATTTATAATTAAGCACTCTTAACGGGAGACGAGGTTACGCAACCTAAACTCTAACATATGCCGAGATAAAAAGTAATATGCAATTAAGATTGAAATAACTATACCATCGCATACTCAAAAGTTGCTACAAGCCATCATTGATATATAAACAAGCAATCATCTTGATATGGAAAGATTATGCTATATAGAAATGTATGAATACTTTTGCAAGGTTAACTTTGTAAAATACCAGGACTATCCAAGAGATACACCAAGCATAGAGAAAAATCAGAATTCAGAATCATATAAGGACAAATAAGACCATATATGTTGCAGTTGTTAAAACTAAGACAAGAGTATAAGGTAATCCACATATATAGCAACAACACATATACGGCTTAACATCAGGTTTTGGTAGTCTAAAGTCCCCACCTTGGTTTGGGTAGAGTATTGAATGACTTCTTATTTTCTAGAATGAGTATGTGTCATACTATCATGTTGACCCTAGCATGTACCTATGTTAAACTAACAACAGTTGATTATAAAACATAGGTCCTACTTTATTTAGAGTTTTAATTAACACTGCTTTCAATATTAGATTTAACCAACTTTATGACGTAATACTCTTATCTTTTTGAATGCAAATGATTTAATTTTTGTTGGTGTCATTGCCTCTGGGATTTCTATGGAAGATTAGAAAGCAAGAGAGATTGATTATTTATCACGGATTATATCTCGATTAGAAGCAACATACGATAAGAAGGAAGAATATAAGCAACATTGATTATAAAACATAGGTCCTACATTTGCAATTCTTTCAAGACTTATATGATGCATTTTGGATTTTTGCTCTGTGATGATAATAGGTAATTATTGATTTCTGGATTGTAGAAGAGGAAGCTTATATAAAGAGCAAGATTTTCTTAAGTATTCCATATAACAATATGAGAAACAGACATAAATCATGATCATTTGAAATGACATAAATGGTAATAGACCACATAAAGGCAATTTTATGTCATTCATATAAAGAATCATGTCTACCATGGCAATATAGAATTGACTAAAATTAATTGCTCTCAGATTTTAGGGTATATTTGAAGGTCATAAACCTTCAACTACAATCACGAATGGGCAAAACAATCAATCTAGAGAATAAGGCCTCAAACCCTTACCACCTTATCATGCACAATAAGAATTGATAATTTATTCACTGAAAATGAAGTTCTTTATCGCTGTAAAACTCAGATGAGCAACAAGCTAAGTTCAGAAATGACAATTTTACAGCATTTAACAGAATAGCATGTAACCGAGCTAATTGAAGTGACAATTGAACCAAAGCAGATCAAACTAGAAATAACAGATATGACTATAATTTATTAGCAAGATTTAGATCAAGAACTTTGCCTCACGAGAATATATAAATCCAAATGATCAAGATGCAAATCGTAACTAGTTGACACTTCATCAACAAACAATAGACGATTACATAAACAATTATTCTCGAATCAAATAAGAACGCTAACTAACGGTGAATAAATAATACTTCTAAAGCATATAAGTCTACTGTTCAAGGCCTTATTCACGTGATAAATTGTCTATATCATTAATTACCCTATTATCATCACAGAGCAACAAGCAACCCACACCAAGCAGAAATGAACAGAAGAACACAGGGAGGACAACAGAAGCGATTTGGCATGCGGGAGGAGTCGGCGTGGGGAAGAAGAGTCACAAGGGGAGGAGTCGGCGTGGGGGCGACTCAAGGGCGTGGGGAAGAGTCGACGGCGTGGGGAAGAGTCGGTGTCGGGGAGGAGTCGACGGCGTGGGGGCGATTCGGCGGGGGAAGGAGTGCACGGCGAGGAGGAGAGGGCGTGGAGGCTTGCGGCGACGTTGGCGGTGGAGGCGAAGAAATCGTGGTGCGGAGCAATTCAGGTGGGCGGAGCTAGGGCAAAAAATGGAGGAGCGCAAGCATAATATTGTTCACTCTCCTCATTACTATCGGTTTTCCAACAAAACCGATAGAAATATTTGTACTAAGGAAAACCCTAGGAGGTATATTCTATCGGTTTTCAAGTAAAACCGATACAATGATAGTATCTCTATCGGTTTTTAAATGAAAACCGATAGAAATACTTGGACTAAGGAAAACCCTAGAGTGATATTTCTATCGGTTCTAAAGTAAAACCGATACAATCAAGGATAGTATTACTATCGGGTTTATTAAAAAACCGATACAAATGATTATGTATTTGTGTTGCTTTTGAATAAGAACCGATACAAATATAGGCACTGTTTGTTTTCCTGACAAACCATAAAGTCTGAATTTACAGAGATATCTGGATCAAAGAGTGAAAAGGCCATATCTTTTGCACACATAGTTGGAATTATTTGAAAGTTTGCAGAAACATACTTTGTGATACTATAGATCTTTTCTAAAAAGGATTTTGGCAAAATGAGTAAGCATTGAAAACAGAAGCCCAAATTCACTTTGTAGGCATACTTTTGGTCAAAGAGTAGAAAAGTCAAATCTTTCTCAAATAAAGTCCAAGTATTCTGAAAATTCCTTAAATGATTTGATGTAGAGTGCCTTCTTTTATTCCATTAAGTAGCTACATACCACAATGCATTGACAAAATTTGTGAAAGTTTCATACGCACACATAACCTTTGCAAACACATATCAACCGATACAATGATGTACTCCTTTTATTTACAATATAACCCTTCTTGATGATCTACATGCATATAATTTCTTCCATGTGTGTCGTTGTCACCGCTTAAGACAGCCCCATCCGCAAACGGAGGTATTTCATCGAATTGGTCGATTCTTCTTCATCTATGACATTTTCGACACCAACGATCCGCCGCTACCATAAAGGACGACGGCAACCTCGGATTGGCCGGATCACGCACATAGAAGACTTGATTTGCTTGCTTCGCAAGCACGAATGGGTCATCTTTATAGGCGAAGTCTGTTGAGATCCACAAGAGTAAAACCTCTCTTGTCGACCTTCACTCCATGTGGAAGTCCCACCCACTTACATCGAACAATGGAATTTGGTATATTCCGTAATCGAGCTCCCAAATTTCTTCGATCACCCCGTAATAAGAGTTCATTGCCATTGAGGATCCTCCTTTCCAAAGGATATTCATCTGACAAAGCATCTATGCCGACATCAACATTTTTGAACAAGACTCTTCGTGATCATCGACTTTCAAAGGTAAAAGGTGTACCCATTAATATCGCACTCGCCATGTCTCAGACATTAAATCTAGGTCCGTCGACCAACCATTTGATAGTATCACTAATAGAGACCTCGCCTCTGTTTGAACCATGTTAGAAATCTATCGTTGTGTTCTCAAGATGATGGAAAGCTCATCCATATGTGGATTCTCTTCTCGTAAAATCGACTTGTGCCGCTTCGATATACCTCGCAACTTCGTGTTTGGCCGCAAGATCTGCCGATGCGCTTTGTAATACATATCAAATCGTGGCCTCGTTAGTTTCGCCTCAACAGTTCCTTTGCCGATAGTCCGCCTCATGGCGTAGATAGAGGAACACCGATTGCTTGTCTTCTCCCGAGATAGTCCACGCAGAACTCAATAACCTCTTCACCCCATAACCTTCCACAATACTACCTCGTGTTTCGACCGATTCCTCACGAGGACTTTAATATACCCATGTACCTCTCGAACGGATACATGTAACGAAGAATGCGGGCCACATATCTTAATCTCTCGACAAGGTGAACAACAAGATGGACCATGACGTTGAAGAACGATGGTGGGAAATGCATCTCAAGTCGACATAGAGTCCGCACCACCTCACTCTGAAGTTGTCTAGCATATCGTGGTCAATAACTTTGCAGAGATCGCATTGAAGAAATAATGAGCTTCAGGATTGCAAACCCGACATCCTCAGCGAGTAATATTTCGATTGCAACCGGGAGCATTTGGGTCATCAAGACATGGCGGTCGTGGGACTTCATGCCCAACAACTTCAAATCATCCATGGACACCGGCTTCTTAATGTTTGCGGAGTAGCGAGATGGAACTTTAATACCTTGGAGACATTTGCAGAGATCTTCTTTCTCCTTCTTGGGCAGGTGTAGCATGCAGCGGGATGTACGGACCTTTCCCATCCTCCTCTATCACTACAAGCCCGGGCTCGATTCCCATGTAGGCCATGTCGCGACGAGCATTCACACCATCCTTGGTCTTCCTGTATGTTCAGCAGATACCAACCAAATTGTCGCAGACATTCTTCTCAACGCATGACATCAATACAATGTCGGACATCTAACTCCTTCCAAAGACGGCAAGTCCCAAAATATGGACCTCTTCTTCCAAATTGTCCTAGTACTAACAGATTTACGACTCTTTCCGCATATAAGTTCAATATCCTCCACACGTGAATATACTTGCCTTCCACTCATAGGTCGGGCCGAACGGACTTCCTCTTCCCATCAAATTTGTCATCCATTTTACAGATCGATGACTTCGAGGTAGAAACCACGGTGACCCATATACACGGTTTTCTTGGAATTCGGTAGCCATAGGCTCTCGGCCTCTTCACAGATAGGACACGCTTTGGCCTTTCAGATCAGACTCGCCAAATTACCAAGCGCCGAAATCATTTATGGTACAAAATACCATAGCTCGAGGGTGAAATACTCTCTTTTGTATGCATCCCACACCACCCCCTCATTCCACAATTGTACCAAATCCTCGATCAATGGTGCAAGGTACACATCAATATCATTTCCCTGTTTGGGTCCCGAGATTAGCAAGGACATCATGATATACTTCCGCTTCATGCACAACCAAGGAGGAGGTTGTAGATACACAATGTAATCGCCACGGCCGTGATGGCCGCTCATGTTACCAAACGGATTCATTCCATCGGACTCAACCCAAACCTTATGTTCCTCATTTCGCACCAAACTCCTCATGTTTCCAATCGATGTTTCTCCATTGAGCCGAATCAGCAGGTGTCTCACTTGCCATCTTCCTTTCGAGACTCATAATGCCAACACAACAATTTTGCCTCTCTCGATTTGCAAACAACCGCCAAGACGGGAATGATGGGCAAGTACCACAATACCTTGGCCGGTGCACCTTTAGTGACCTCTTCACCATCGTTGCCTCGGCTTTACGCTTCTTGTCGTTACGCTTCTCCTTTTGTTTGTACCGGCACACCGCACTGCTTGGACAAACGTGCAGCTCCCGATATGCGTTACGGACAAGATGCAATCATTAGGACATGCATGTATCCTTTCTATTTCCATTCCCATGGGACACAGAGCTTCTTCGCTTCATAAATGCTTGTTGGCAACTCGTTTCTTACGAAGCACATCCGATAGAAGAACTAGAAGTGCATTGAAACTTGTATCCGTCCAACGGTGTTTTGCCTTGATTCAACAATGTAAGGACCGAACCCAACTTGGTGTATTCCGCTTGCAACTTTGTGAACAGCGGTTTGGCATAAATCTTCCATCAAGCTTTTAAACTTTTCAACTCTCTTTCCGTAATTACCCTCCACATCCCGCAACATTTGCTCCAAATTCTCATCCTCAAACATATCATGTGCAACTCGCCATCCGGTTCCACCGTGATCTTCGCAGTACTCGGAAGGGTACCACTGTCTCGCCGTGATGTATCCAACACGTAATTCCTCACAAAGCCACGCCGAATCGTGGTCCTCGATTTGAGCCGAAGTTGTTAAATCTTCTCAGATTGGTGCAATCAATGCAAGGACAATATATGAAGTTTACACCCCTCCTCACAATGTCCTCTTCGCAATTTTTTGAACTCCTTAACACCCCTCCAAATTCAGACTCAAACGACTTTTTCTCGATACATCCATTCCTTACGGTCCATCTGTAATTAAACTTCGCACAATAAATATTGAGACACCTAGCTAGCTATTTGAAATATTGAGACATCATTTGGTTAATATTACCTTTATGTAAATAGAGGACAGGTTCCAAGATATATAAAATATGTACTCCCGATCGATATCTAGATTCTTCTCCGGCTTAGTGCTTTCAATTCCTTACATAGGAGACCTACATATTTAACATCAACAATGATATCAAATAATCTAATTATATAGCTACTGTAGTACTTGCAAATCTTTTGACTACAACAAAACAAAACAAGGGTACCAACGATGACTCCTAATCTCTAAATAGGTTAGGTCCTAATCTTATTCGAGGATATATGGTTGGAAAGTTCTTGTTGTTGTACAACTCGAGAGAATTTAAGATCATTCACGTTCTCCATATACACGCCTCGACAACAGTCAAGAGGGTGTGTATATGGAGAACACCAGAGACGCTACCAAATCTACTCGAGTTGTACAACACAACCAGAACTTGCCCAAACCACATATCCTCGAACTGCCTAATTAAAAACGTGGATATTCGAGATCGCTTCACTTATAAATATGCCATTTGTTCGCATATTTATAAATCAAGCATCCTCGAACAGAGACGAGGTTCGCAACCTAAACTCTAGCATTTATCACATGATAGAAATTAACAATAATTCCATATTAACAAGAGCACTACAATAATTAAATAGATGTGTGCTTGACAAATTAATAGAGAGTGTGAAATCTGATAGCATATACTCAATTCCAAAGGCAACTTAAACTTTATTCACGATGTATCAAAATTACCTAGTGCAAAATTGAAGGGTTTAATTTAAAGGCCGGATTGCTCACATTTTGAAGAAAAGCAGCAAACGAGGGTAAAAAGAAGGAATCTCCTCAAGATAAGGCTTCAAATTTGCCCTCTTAACACCTATCCTTGAGGACTTCAAATTTTATCATCCAAGTATAGCTTCCAAGCCACGAATATGAGCTGTTTTCTTGATCGCGGCGGAGAAATCTCCTCCGAACAACAACAGAGATCTTGTTCCCGAGTGGTATATATAACCTAGCGAGGCACATCACAATCGGTTCTCAACTAAAAAGCGATAGTGATTTCACGATTATCACTATCGGTTCTTTCCATAAAAGCGATAGTGATGATCACGTGAACATCACTATCGCTTTTTCTTGAACCGATAGTGATGTATACACATCACTATCACTTCTATAAAAGAACCGATAGTGATGTATACGTGATCATCACTATCGCTTATTTTCTTGGAACCGATAGAGATGACAGTCCATATCACTATCGCTTGTTAGTTGAGAACCGATTGGGATATGTCGAGTCCATATCACAATCACTATAATCTCGAACCGATAGTGATTATTACTAACACCCCGTCCGGGTTATCTATCACAATCGCTTTTTTCTGAAAACTTAAGAACCCTACGATAAAGCGATAGTAATGTGCCGCTCAGAGTAGTGTCGATAGTGACCTGTATTTTGGGTTTTGCTTATTGCTCACACCCACTACTTAGTTAATCATCACAAGATCACACGTTTTAAATTTTTCATCAATAAGGCACTTTCGGCTTGCGTAAACCGACAAAACTAATTCAAATAAAATTATAGGATATATCTAGTTTCCCGTAAGAACATATAATGACCAATTTCTAGTTTAGGACATGCTATCAAGTAATATATTGCTAGGTTTATGCATCAAAATCATGTAGATTTAATGCAACCATCGCCCTTGCCACAATTGTGGCTTATGCATTGAATTACTTCTCTAGCATTTGTAATCCTAGTGGATTAGCTTCGCTTTAAGCATTAACACCAAGACACATTCAAATGAAAAGATATCACAACTCAAGGTACATAGTCAATAACCCAAAGGTGGCCTCCTTCGACTATAAATAGGATCGTGTAATCAAGCAAGTTACATGGAGAGCTAGCTACAAGCTCCACGAGCAAATCTAGATCAAATGACGAGACCACAACCATACTCACTAGCAAAACAAATTAGGAGAAAAGAAACCATCACTTCAATCTCATGGAAACCTAGCTAAGCATTTCATCAAACACTTGGTATGCATACTACAAACCAACACCACAAGTTCCATTGCTTGAGTTCTCACCACAAGAAGCAAGGGGATGGACATGGTTGTTTGGTCTTCTTCTTTCCTCATTGTAGGCTGCTTCGGAAGGAGGGCGCTGCCAGGAGCCTCGGCAACAGAGAAGCGAGAGCAGGGCGCAAGGTCGGGAGGAGGCGCCACAGGGAGGGGCGACGCCACTTGGGGGTGCAGGAAGAACTCGGCCAGGAGCGCCGCCAGTGGTGAAGGGGGGGGAGGCGCCGCAAAAAGCCGAGGCAGGAGCGCTGTCTGGGAGGAAATGGCCAGGAGGGCAAGCTCAGCCGAGAAAACCGGATGGAGTTGGCAAGACGGGGAAAAATCGCCAAGCAAGAGAAATGTCACCACACAAAGGAAAGAGAGGAAATGTGGTTAGGTGGGAAGGAAAATCCCTAAAAGCCCTCCAAAAACCGAAATCCAACGTTTAACCCTTAACACAAATCAATAAATTTTAAATTCTTGGCGCGAGATGACAAATAACAAGAAAAACAAACTTGCCGCCAACTATACGGCTCGGAAGAAAACACCCGTCCCAATAAGCATTCGGCACAACACAAAACCTTTTGTTAAGATTCTTAAAAACTGCGAGACGACCAAATCTTTTGCCCTTCTGAATAAATCCTTGAATTTAAGAAAATGAACACAATTCCGGCCAAAAACCCTGGAAAAGATTTGCGGTATTACAATAAATATACTCTGGTATAATGAAATGTATAATGGACATGACTACTGCACTTCTAGATGCTGGATGGCAATAGTGCATGACCCTCTTCTCCCCCACCATTGGCAGCCTGCTTCCCCACCCCCTTTTTCTGCCACATGCTGCTTCTTTTTGCCGAACGCCACAAGCGCTCCCTCTCCTATTCTCCTTCATATCCAATGCTCCTCTACCACCGCTCTAGTTCTTCATGAGTTTCACCCACCTCCAACCCCTCCCCCCCACCTCCACCACTGGCGACAAGTGGCCGTCACTGTCACTTGAGAAGAAGTATGCGGTGAGAGCTCGTTTGCCATTAGTGTCTCCTAAGAAGAAGCTTGTGGCGGAAGCACGGTCACTGTCAACCGACAGTAGCTCATTTGCCGTTACCGGGGTGCTCGCATTGTGTCATCCATCCTCGGATCCGAGCTCGGTGTCTTCTGAGCCCAACCTCTATTTTTATCTTGGCTTCGCCATTGCTCGTATACAAACAAGGAAACATGCATAGATGTAGTTTGAAACAAAAAGCATATAAATTAATTCTTATAAAAGTAACACGTTGCGCTGCATTACCGCTAGACTCAAGATGGCGGCCAAGAGGCTAAGGAGGAAGACTTCATAGGCTCGTGAGTACAGAGTTCAGAGAAGCGCTTTAGATACAGCTTTGATATGTGGACACCTCAAGCAAAGTAGTCTGGTATGATCCAGCTCTTTGATCGGACTACCATTGTACATGGATGCTCAGTACCTAAAGGAGCAACAAATAATTAATAAAAAAAGGAGAATATTCTTAAGTTTTCATCCAGACAAATGTGGAAAATGCAGACAACGTAGTCTAACAGATAAGGGGTACTGAACTTCTTCAAATGTGAAACAACATGTCAGTACTACAAGGTCGAACATGCGTCATCGATCTTTGCTTTTGCACAAGAGAAAAATGAAATGAAATTTTAATTGAAGGAAATGAAATGGCTTGTATGTTTTACCATTTACTTCTGCACACGCTTGCCCCTGATCATCTCCTTAGCTTTCTCGCTGCCCATTTTGGAGCAGTCCATGGGAATGTGGGTATGTTGGGCACACCACTGATCCTCCCAATGCAAAGAACTACAAAGTCTGCCTTGTGTGTGTGGAGAAGGAAAAAAATTGTCTTCGAAATATAGGAACAACCCGATTTAAACTGTCTTCGCTATTTCGTTTGCTTGCAAGGTAAAATTTTACAACGCTGTATTCCTCGGTGTAGTATGTCGAAACCCAAGTATTTCAATCACGATTAAGATTACAATTTTCAACGGAACACAACCTTACTGGTATGTTTAAATGGAGGAATGTGGTGGGTCTAGTCATCTTGTTGATTTGAACCCATGTACTCATGTAGTGCAAAAATAAATCAGTTTAATTACAAGTTACGACATGTGGTAGTGTAAGAGCCAAAATCAACATAGTTTAACTAGAGAAGATTTTTTACTCTATTATTGGAGGTTAGAAAGATCCATGCATTATTTGCAATAAAACGCTCCACGCATGGAAATTGAACTTAATGAAGTGGTGTGACAAGTACATATATACCAACATAATGTACTCGTTCTAATGAACGACGGTTAAAATTTTTTAGTGGTGGTACCTCAATTATTGTGCTCTATAAGGGCCGTACAGTTTGTAAAAGAAAAGTGTGCTTCATGAGCAGCAATGATTATATGTCAATTTGTGCCTCGTTCTATAAAGGGCACTGAACGGTCACCATCAATCTTATATAAAGAAGTTTCCTAACCCTATTCAGTTCCCTAATGGGCCTAGGTATACACACCAAAGATTAGCTCCACCCTATAGCATGTCCATGCACAGGGCGCCCATAGACGTTACCTTGGAAGTTTGTGCTACATGTCTATATGTGTCGGATTCTTCCACATCCTTCCGTGAATCAACGATGTGCATGTCTTATTTTTGTAAGTCATATTCGATATCGATATAGTCCTCGATTGCTAACTTTTATTGTAATATATTTATAAAACCTAACAAAATTATACTATTATGAAAGTCGTTTTCTAGATAAATTTATACATACTATTTTCACATGTTCAATCTAAATATTGAAAAGATACCTATTGGCACTAGAAGGAGGATCACGTCAAGTTAAAGATCATTGTTGTGATGTTCCGACATCCTTGCCCATGGATGAGAAGAACAACTTTGATCTCGCTGACTACGTCAATCTCATGGACAAGCACTACATCCCTGAGGAGCAGAGCCGGTCCTGAGATTTCAGGGGCCCAGGCGAGATGAAAATAGGGGGGCAATATAAAAGAGATACTATGACAAAAGTATCTCATGAGAAAAAAAAACTCAAGAGAGGAGTGATAATCAACATCATTCTTTTATATTGTCATATTAAAATAATAAACAACCAAACCGAGAAAAAATATTTATTATATAAGTTAATATTAATATTGGTGTGGATTGGCTAACCTCTCGATGCTCAAGCCCAAGAAAAACATAAAGCAAAAGAGGCGTAAAAAGAGATAAAAGATAACATATGAAAACATGAAAAAGAAATGGAAAAGTAAGATAATCTAATGCCTAATTAAATCACCCATCACTAATCTAATGCCTAATTAAATCACCCATCACTTAAATAAGTCATTCACAAGAAAAAAACCTACGCAGTAGAGAACATAGTCAAATGGATGTAAGTATATTCTAGAATTTGGATGCGGCGTAATTGAGCTGTTTGTAGCTTTGTGCCAATCGTCAACATGTAACCTCCATGCGGTTTAGCACAACAATACTGATGCAGATAAAATTTTAACTAGCTTTTGATCATGCTGCATGCATAGAAGGGGCCCTTTGCTCCGGGGCTCGGGCAACAAGACTGCTCGCATCTGCCCTGTGGCTGCACTTCACGAGGAGGCGTGCAAGTGTGACTTCTACCACGAGTATGTTTTCGAGGGAGAACCTACGTCATTTGCAACACAATATGTTGGGACCGACATGGCAGAGACAACACTAATGTTGATGCCATGGTGCCCGATGATAATCTTACTGACGATGTCAACGCTGAGATTCTTGTAGAATCATTTTCAAAACATCTACTCTGAGATCTCAACTACTACCCCTCCTCTGACTTCCATACATGTGTGGTTATCAATAACGACGAGACTAATGAATAGCAGGCGACGCATGAATAATGTGTGGCCCAGGTGCAAGTCGAATATTTGGCATAGGGGCAACGCAACAACTAGTTGCTTACCACCAAAAAAGGGCAATGGAGGAGGCTGATCGATATTACCACACCAGTACACTAGGGATGTCTCGGAGGCTCAATACTAACACAAGCAGAGATTTCCCTCAACAAAATTTGCCAACCATGCCCAAGTTGTCGCCAAGACAATGATAAGAGATCTTAACACCGTACCATCTCCTTCACAAGTTCAAAGTCATGTGGATCATGTTCGTATACTATCAAGTGTGATCCTTAATTAACTACCAAATGAGGGAAAACAATGACCAGGACCTCTTGTTCATTCGTTCATTGGCTGCTAACTTGCAAGGGGCTGCTGGAGAAGAGCACAGTCTTTCACAATCTTGAAGGTCTTTGACCTATTTTAGCGCATACCACACTACCTCTAGACATTGCCATCGCAGCAACAACTATTGTTAAGAAAATGAACTGTACCAATGGAGCATGTTTGACACGGTGGGAACATGTAAGTGCTCTAATCGTAGTTGGAGACAACTTGTTGTCCTATTCATCTCTATGAAGGTTATAAAGTCTAGCCATGTTTGGATCATATACAGGATGCAAGGCTTTTTCATCTAGGCTAAGAGAAGTTACTTGGCCTAAGAAATTCAAGCTAAGGCATTTGGAGTGTTTTGATGAGAAGGTAATGGCTAATTACTTATAAACTATATTAAAAGAATTTGCTTAGACATAGTTATTTAACCAACCAAAAGGTTCTATTTATAGTTGAGAAAATTTATGTCATACTATTTTAAATGACCTTACAAGTTGCTATACCAAGTCAAGAAGAGCAGATGATTTACATCGATTCGCCAGAGAAAATATACATTAATTTGGTAAGAGGTTTGTAGAAGTATGCAATATCATTCCTAACATTTATGATGATTATGTTATTTGAGAATTTAAGTAGGTGGTGCACTATAAGAGGTTCACAGAAGACCTAAACATTCACCTGCCATGGATCATATTAGAGTTTTTTGGCATGGCTATTCACTACTCTAGTACTCACGAGGTAGTGGAGTGGAACCATATAGTTGACAAGAGCCATAAACCACCACAACCTGGTCTAGAAGGCTCTCACAAGGAGACGAAGAAGCTAACCAAGTATGAAGATCGCAAAGGTGAAGCCAAAAAGAAGTATAAGATGAAGCCCTTACCAAGAGAGGTCATCGCTGTAGAGCAACGCCCGACCTACAATAGGGGCAAGGGTTCATGGAAGAAGTGGGTTGGTCATTCTAACGACTAGTCTGGATCTAATGGCTCTAGCATGACAAATGGAGGAAGTGGTATGGGAGTGTAGAAGATGACACATGTCTCCTTTTAGCACTTCCTTGTTTGGGGATGGAGCTATTTTTGCAATTGGGTTCGCAAGGGGGCCTGCTTTGCAAAAACATTTGCCATGGGGCTAGAAAAGTGATGATTCCCTTTAGATGAAATGCAAATACCTCGTTTCAAGATACGACCAATTACAAATCCTTTCTTTAGCAAAGTATCTAGTTCTTCAATAACAACTATCGATCAGATAGTGTTACTAGTAACATTTGTAGAATCTTCCAAGTTTAGAATAGAGTTAATTACTTTTGAAATTCTTGATTTTGAGTCAGCTTACAAAACCATATTAGGCAGACAATGGCTAAATAAATTCATGGCAGCTACTCATCATGCCTATGAGAGTATCTAAACTCCTAGTCTAAAGGGTGCCATCTCTGTACAAGGTAATCATTCTAATGCACTCAAATGCGATTATAAATCTTTAGAGATTGTCGACCAGTTACCGTTAATAGATCTTAATGATACAGAAAACCAAGCAAGTCCAAGAAGCCTACAAAGGTAGAACAACTAAAAGCCAATCCTAAGCCCAATGAATAAGTGAAGGAAGTACCACTCAACCCTAACGACTAGTCCAAACTAGTTTGCATTTGGGTCAGGAATGGAAGGGAAATATGAAACCGAGCTCATTGCTTCCTTCAGGCAAACACATATGTGTTTGCGTGGAAACCATTCAATATGCATGTAGTCCCAAGGGAGGTAATCAAGCACAAACTAGCCATACGGCTAGACAAGCGACAATAAAACCAGAATCTATGATGTTTCACTCATAATCGAATAGGAGCCATTCAACAAGGGTTGGATAAACACTTAGTTGACCACCCAGATTGGCTTGCAATCTCGGTCAGGGTCAAGAAAGCCAATGGTAAGTGGCACATGTGCAATGATTTTACTTGTCTAAATACTAGATGTCCTGAGAATGATTTGCCTTTACCCCGTATTGACCAACTAGATGACTCAACTATGGGATGTTGATTGATGAATTTTCTAGATGCTTATTCACGTTATCATCTAGTAAGTTTGGCAAGAGAAGATGAAGAAAAGACTGCCTTCATCACACTATTTAGTGTCTATTGCTATGTCAAGTTGACGGTTGGGCTGAAACATGCTGGAGCATGTACTAGCACCTGATGTAGAAGACTTTCAATGACCAAATAGGTCATATTATGTAAGCTTCTGTAGATGATCTTGTTGTAAAGAGCACAAAAATATTTGACCAACTGTCTGATTTGGCATAAGCCTTTAATAATTTCAATAAATATGGAATTAGGTTGTATCCATAAAAGTGTACATTTTTTGTTTCTTCTAGACAATTACTTGGCCTTCTTGTTTGTTCACGTGGAATCAAAGTTAATACCAAAAGCAATTTGAGCCATTGAGTCACTACAACCACCTTCTACTGTGAAGGAGTTCTAAGGTTAACTGGTCGAATGGTGGCACTTAGTTGTTTCATTTCTTGGTTAGGTGAACATGGGTTACCTTTCTTTAAGGTGATCTACAAACATGATAAATTCCACTGGTTAGATGAAGCAAATAAAGCCTTTGAAGTCATAAAAATCTATTTAGCAGGCCCACCCATATTGGTATCACCCAACCTAGGAGAACCTTTTTTGGTATATTTAACTGCTACACCTAATGTGGTGCAATATTGGTCAAAGAGCCTAATAAGGTCCAACGACTTGTTTACTATGTAAGTAAAGTATTACAAGGACCAAAGAAGCATTATCCCCAAGTCCAAAAATTACTTTATGCTCCATTAGTGGCTTCTCGTAAACTAAGACATTATTTTTAGTTGCATAAGATTACAATACTATCGTCCTTTAACTTAATAAGTATTGTTCATAATTTAGAGAGGCAACTAGTCATATTGCTAAATAGGCAATAGAACTTAGGACATTTGATATCCATTTCGCTTCTTGGACAACAATTAAATCGCAAGCATTGGAAAAATTTTCTATTGAGTGCACTAATTCTAAACAACTAGGATAGAATAAACCCAACATGATCACTGGACATTGTATTTTGACGGTTTTCAAGAGCTTAAAGGTTTAGGGGTTGGCATAATGCTAGTCACGCCACAAGCCGGCTAGTTACAATACGCAATCCAAATTCAATTCCTAGATACAAATAACATGGTATTGTATGAACTTTGACTAAGTTGAACTATAGCAACTATCGGATGTTTTTATTTAAAGAAAAACATAAACTATCAGATTACAAATACTATTTAGTAATCCTTGATGATTGCTCTCACTTTTTGTGGACTTTTCTTTTGCATCTCAACTCTGACACTTTTGCTATCCTGTCTAACTTTTTCTCTTACGTCCACACGTAATTTTCCACCACAATTAAGAATGTTCAGTGTGACAATAGCCGCGAGTTTGACAACTACGCCACTTGCACTTTCTTCCTCTCCAACGGGGTCCAACTTCGGATGTCATGTCCCTACACCTCCTCTCAAAATGGTAGAGCTGAACACATTATCCGTACCACCAACAACATCATGCGCTCTCTCCTGTTTAATCTCCATGCCGGGTCTTCCGTCAACCCAAGGATCAGTTTAATCTTTGTCGGCGTTTCGTATAACCGGCAAGTGAATTTGTAAGGTATAGGGGATCGCGCGCCCCCTCTCCTCGAATGGTTAGGCCAATGAAGCCTCGGATGAACACTAGATCGAGCTGTGGAGTCTCAGATGTATACTGGTTCGGGTCGAACGTCCCTACTTCCAGTTTGTGGTAGAGGATCTCGTTGATCGGGGTATGGTGGATTACATGCGAGGACTAAGGGCAGGCCCTTAGCACTCGTTCGGGGAGAAGAGATCGGGGGGGCTTTCCTAGGCCTGGCACCGACCGGGGTCGGAGAAACCTGAGCGATCGGAGGGGCGGTGCTGGTGAGCGAACTCACGTGAGTGCGTGTGAAGGAAAGAAAATCTATCTCCCCCTCCCCCAAGGGCCCTGCCTCCCTTTATATAGGCCGAGGGGGCAGGTTACACGAGGATTTTAAAAAAAGGATAAGGGAATGCTACGTCCGGACGTCCTAGTCTTCGGTCATGACGACGGGCAGGCTCTTCGTCCGGGCGACTTGGTCTTCGGTCATGATGACTGACAGGCTCTAGCGCATTCCGTATGGGGTGGGTAGACACAACGGGTGGCACCCTTTTCGGAGGACGCACACCTGCCCTCTGAGCGCCTGTCAGGTGATGACGTCTTGAAAAGACGGGTGCTTTAACTGAGGCCGCCCTCTGGTTGCCTTGGGAAGGAACCGTCCGCCCTAATGTTACCGTTACGTCCGCGCAATAGGTGGCCCGCTCGGCGTAGACTGCTGACGTGGCAGAGACCGCGGGGCCAAGGCTTGCGGGGACTCGTCGAGTATCGACGCAGGGGCCGGGTCGGAGCAGTGCTCGTGGAGGCATCGGCCTGGTCGGTCGCTCGGGGCGGGAGCGTCCGACCCGAGATTCGACGATAACCCCCTTTCGGTAAACGACGAGGGTCATGTCGGTTTCACTTTGCTGTGGGGTACCCCTGGTATGGGTATTCGTCAATCCCCATGGGGGCTCTCTCTCCTATGCCTCGCACGTACAGAGCTGCACTCACTGATCCCCAATGGCGCACCACCATGGAAGAGGAATTCTCTGCCCTACTCTCTAATCACATGTGGGACTTAGGTCCGCATCCTCCAGGTACCAACCTTGTTACCAGTAAGTGGATCTTTCATCATAAGTTCCATGCTGACGGGTCCTTGGATCGTTATAAAACTCGATGGTTCTCAGGGGATTCACCCAGCGCCCCGACATCGACTTCTCAAAGACTTTCTATTCCGTTGTGAAGCTGGCCACTGTTCGAACTATCCTCAGTTTGGCTCTCTCTCGTGATTGGTCGATTCGTCAGCTCAATGTCAAAAATACATTTCTTCATGGCACACATCAGGAGACACAGTCTATTGTAGTCAACCTTCCGGTTTTGTGGATCCCTCTCAGCCTGATCATGTTTGCTGATTAAATAAATCACTTTATGGATTCAAGTAGGCACCTCGGGCTTGGTTCCATCAGTTTGCCACCTACCTTCAGTCACTCGGTTTCACGGAGGCCAAGTTCGACACCTCCCTCTTTATTTGGTGTTGTGGCTCTGATCTTGTCTATTTGCTCCTATATGTGGCTTCCTCACCAGCATTGCTCCAATGGGTCATTACCTCTCTACAGTCCGAGTTCTCCATGAAGGATCTTGGGTAGTTGCACCATTTCCTTGGCATATCTATCTCCCGTCGCTCGGGCGGCCTATTCCTGTCCCAGCAGCAATACTGTCTTGACATCTTGGAGCATGCCGGCATGGTTAATTACAAGTCCTGCAGCACTCCAGTTAACACCCACAGTAAACTCTCTACCGATGGTGCCCCTGTTGCCAATCCCACTAACTACTGCAGCATCGCCGGGGCTCTTCAATACCTTACATTTACCTGGCCTGACATTGCCTATGCCGTCCAGCAAGTCTGTCTTCACATGCATGAACCTCGTGCCCCGCATCTAGCCGCTATGAAATGGATTCTTCGTTATATTTCAAGGACCCTTGATCATGATCTATTCCTTCACCGGTCCCCCTCTTTTGATCTCGTTGTCTACTCCGACGCCGATTGGGCTGGTTGTCCTGACACACGCAAGTCCACTTTGGACTACACCGTGTTTCTTGGTGACAATCTAGTGTCATGGTCTTCCAAGCAAAAACCTACTGTCTCTCGATCCAGTGCCGAGGCTGAATACCGGGTGGTCACCAATGTAGTCGCTGAGGTCTATTGGCTTCGTTAGCTTCTTCTTGAACTACACGTTCTCCCACGACGTGCCACAATGGTCTATTGCGACAACATCAGTGCTGTCTATCTCTCCACCAATCCGGTACAACATCAGCGCACCAAGCACATTGAAATTGACTTGCATTTTGTTTGGGAGCGTGTTGGTCTTCGTGAGGTACGCTACTACATGTGCCCACCACATCTTAGTACGCTGACATCTTTACCAAAGGGCTTTCAACACCTCTCTTCACCGACTTCCAGTCCAGCATAAACGTTCAGCAAGATGAAGTTCCGATTGCAGGGGCGTGTTAGACAAGATCTCTAAGCTATCGTCACCTTCCGCGTTTCGTCTGTGCCTTCCTATTCTCCCGGCTCCTGTTTCCATTAACCGGTGATAGAATAAGGAAGGTACTTGCGTTTGGCATCTATATGTACTCACTGTTTCAATCAATAATCATTGTGTGTGATTTACATATGCTTTCATTTATTAATTTTCTCAATTTTGCCATAAATTACTTAATTTTTCTTCACTTGTTGGCATTTAGAGTAACCATTCCTACTGTATCTCTCTCAATTATTCCAAGCATGTGTACGTAGGCGCTTAATCGAGAGAATATAGCCAAATTTTAAAGCATTCATGTAAGAGTCATGTCCTCTTAATGCAAGCACATTTTTGTAGGTGTTTACATTGTTTTACTATCTATTTTAGATGTAGTTATATGCGTGAGCACAGGTGCCTACTCCAATATTGATGCTATAAAATTACCACCTTGTTTTGTCATTTGTGGCCAGAAAAAGCAGCACTCTATTGCTAAGTGCCTCCATTGTACATGCCCTTAGTCCTTAGAGTTCTTTCCCCAAGCTATTCTCACAATCCTGTAACATTTTTGTCTTCGTATTGAGTCGAAATACTTGTTATAACTTGAGGCTAGGGTTAGCAAAAAAGCTCGTTAACGCTCAAATCAAAATCGCTTTGATTACAGCAGTTAATGGGTTTAAAATTGAAGCAAGTCAATTTCGAGTGAAAAGATTAATGAGACTGGCTCGTTAGCTCGAATTTGAAATAACCATTTACATGGTAAATAAAATGATTTATACGAACTATGTCAATTTCAAAAGATGTTTGATAATAGCTCGTCAAGCTCAATAGCCAACCCTAATTCAGGCATAGGGCTTCTTTAATAAAATAATTAAACAAACTGTCTTACCTTTTCTCGATACTCTTCATTTCAACAAATGCGTTACCCACCGTACTCTAAAATATTTCTACCGCTCAAGGTGATAGTCACGCACGCTACAGATTTAATTTTGGTAACCTTGTTACAACAGTAATTCTTGGTGCTCCGTTTGGAACTTCAAACAAATAACATATTGTTGATGCCAGAAATACGATTGACTGCAGATGGGAAATTCATAACTGGAGTGGAGCGTCTAGAATTGAGTTTTTCAGTGCAAACTAACAGTGCATATATCTAGGGAGCTTGCTAGACAGTGCATTAAAAGTTGCACACGGAGAGTGAATCACACAAATGCTAAAATTCGCTTGCAAACCAGAGCGCTAATGCTAAAGGAAAAGAGATTTCCTAATTAATTTGTGGTTAACCACATGCATCAAAACTCATGGACACAGTCCCACATGTGACACGTGCCTCTTCCTCGTCAGTTCCATCCTTCAACCGGCGAAATGGAAAACTTTCAAACTGTTGGATTATTTGGGCCAAACCCACTTAATTGAGACAAATAAATCCTAGAAAATCTCAAAGGCCCATTCATGAGGAGGCATGTGTGCAAGCATTAGTCCCATATTGCTTGTGGAGGTGGAGGATGACCAATTTATAAGGGAGAGCTCTCTCCACCTTCCTAGAAGCATGGCAAGGGAGAAGAAGAGAAGCCCACACGCGCGCTCGCCTTGCCTCGCCGGGCGGAGGGCGCGGGCGTGCGGCACCTGCGTGAATGGTCCGCCGAAATCCGGTCCAAGGCCTTGCGTAGACGCAGCTTCCTTTTGCAGTTTATTCTTTTGCTACTCGGAATCGTGGCAGTTAGTATGAGATAAGAATACTGTAACCGAGTCCGTTCGTGGCACGTCTTCGAGTCACGTTCGGTCATGGTTACCAGGCTATCCCTATATATACTGCGCCCTGCCACCCGTGTAGACACACAGATCACACATTAGGGTTTTGCCACCTCTCGTTGCTGCGCCGCCACCGTAGCCTTCTCCATCCCGAGCGCCGACGTGCATCCGCGATCGGGAGAGAAGGTCTCCGGAACCCTTCGTCTTTGCGATCCTGCACCGGGAGAGGGCGAATAAGGTTTTTGGGAAGCGCTTGATCGCTCAAGATCGCTACCACGGCTCGCCTTCCTGTTCTCGCCGCTTGACGTCGTCGTGAGCAGCTCTGCGATCTTGCAATCACCAACATCGACCTCGTCAACACCGCAACCGCATCCACTACGTCAACACCGCAACTGCACCGTAACGCGCCGTCATCCTCTTCTGCTCAGTACGTTCGATTTGCTCTGATCTCGTGGTTAATTATGTCTATCAAGATGATAATGATGTTCGTACTGTCTAGTGTGTTAGAGAGATGCATGCTAGTTTATGTGTTGCTGTTCATGATCTATATTCGGAATTTAATATGGAAACTGTCTAATTATTCAACAATCCAAAAACCTTATTGTAGACAATTTCCTGGATTATCAATTGCTAGTTTTGCCGACGCACTGAGGCCGGAGAAATTCTCTAGTGTGCACTTTAAGAGGTGGCAAGTCAAGGTTACGCTCTGGCTTACGGCTATGAATGTATTACGGGTTAGTAAAGGCAACTGAAGGTGATCTTCTCGCCGAAGCAGCAGAAGAGTTTCACGGATGCCAATACTCTCTTCGTGGGATGCATTCTTAGCATTCTTGCCGACCATCGTGTGATGTGTACATGCACATAACAGACGCCTGAAGGTTGTGGGATACACTGAACGCCAAGTTCGTGCATCGATCTTGGCGATGAAGCTGTATGTCATGGAGAACTTTCATGACTATAAGATGGTGATAATCGCTCTGTTGTAGAGCAAGCCCATGAGATCTGATGCATTGTCAAGGAACTCGAACTCCTAGAATGTGTCTTACGATCCTTTTGTGGCGGTTGCATCATTGCAAAACCGCCTCCTCGTGGAGGAGTTTCGGACTACTCTAAAACATAAGAGGACAAAGATATCACGAAAACCTCGAGAAGGCCCCTTGATGTTGAAGAGAAGGCTCGCTAAGGATTTCAATGGTAAAGGAGCCGAGGGCCACCCAATACCAACATGGTTCGGAAGAACTACGGCAAGAACAAAGGGAAAAATAAGCCTAACAAGACTACCAACTTCAAGAAGAAGAAGATGAACAAGGCCGAGCTGCCTCGCTTCACATGTGGTGAGGTCGGACACTTTTCCAAGGAATGCCCCGATCGTGCATCGCCGAGGAAAAAAGGCCAACAAGTGGATGACGTCCAAGGCTATCAACACGAAGGACCGCTAGCAATGCCGAGACGCAGGTATGGTAATTTACCTTCAGATTCTCGAGATTTCAGTCTTCCGGTTGGTGGATTGATACGGTGCTAACGCTCATGTGTGTTCGACATCAATATGTTCTCTTCTTATCGGTCATTGGGATTCCTCCGTCTCCGATGGGGAATGGGTCACATGCTTCGCTCATGGCACCGCACGTGGATCTGAAGTTTACTTGGAAAGATCGTGCGGTGACCGGCGAACGCAAAGATGTCCTTCTATCAACAAGAATCTCGTTAGTGGCTTCCTTCTATGCAAGAGATGGGTTTAAGGTAGTGTTAGAGTCCAATAAAGTAGTTGTGTCCAAGCATGGACTATTTATTGGTAAAGGCTATGAGTGCGGAGGCTTGTTCCGCTTTTCCAGATTTCAATAATAAGTCTATGAACCATATATGTGGTAGTGTTAATGATGATGCGAGTACTTGGCACTCTCGTTTATGCCACATTAATTTTGGTCTTATGAATCGGCTTTCCGGCATGAGTTTAATTCGAATTTCACTATTGCCAAAGGTTCTAAGTGCCATAGTTGTGTGCAATCGGCAACCTCGAAAGCCTCACAAGGCGGCCGAGGAGAGGAACTTGGCACCTCTAGAACTCATACATTCGATCGTGCGAGATGAATGGTGTGTTGACAAAGGGTGGAAAGAGATATTTCATGACATTGATTGATGATGCGACTAGATTTTGCTATGTTTACTTGTTGAAAACTAAGGACGAGACGCTAGACTACTTTAAAATCTATAAAGCTGAAGTTGAAAATCAACTAGAGAGAAAGATCAAACGTCTTAGGTCGGATCATGGTGGCGAATTTTTTCCCAAAATCTTTGATGATTTCTGTGCGGAACATGGTATTATTCATGAGAGGACACCTCCCTACTCGCTCGAATCAAACGGGATTGCCGAGAGGAAAAACCGCACGCTGACTGACTTGGTGAACGCCATGTTAGACACTGCTGGTTTATCTAAGGCATGGTGGGGGGAGGCTGTGTTGACTTCATGTCATGTCCTGAATAGAGTTCCTAACAGAAACATGGAGAAGACCCCTTACGAGAAGTGGGTTCGGAGAAAACCATCACTTTCTTACTTGCACACATGGGGATGCTTGGCGAAAGTCAATGTACCGATTAACAAAAAGCGTAAGCTCGGGCCTAAGACAGTGGATTGTGTCTTTCTGGGATATGCTCAGAGGAGCATCGCTTATAGATTTTTAGTAGTTAAATCTGATGTGCCTGATATGTATGTTGATACTATTATGGAGTCTCATGATGCTACGTTTTTTGATAATATATTTCCGATGAAAGATATGCATAGCACTTCTAGATTTTCTTACGAGATAATTCCCGAGACTATTACACCTGTTGAGTCTTCTCGAGCAACTACTTGAGAAAATCCTAGAGGAGGATGACAATAAAGCTCCTAGAAAGAGCAAGAGATGAGGATTGAAAAATCCTTTGGCAAGGATTTCATTGTGTACCTCGTGGATGATACTCCCACGTCCATTGCAGAGGCATATGCATCTCCGGATGCAGATAATTGGAAAGAAGTCAGACAAAATGAGATGGACTCGATTCTCGCCAATGGGACTTGGGAGGTGACCTAATGGCCCTATAGTTGTAAACCTGTGGGTTGTAAGTGGGTGTTCAAGAAGAAGCTTAGGCCCGATGGTACTATTGAGAAGTACAAGGCTCGGCTTGTGGCTAAGGGTTACACCTAAAAGAAGGCGAAGATTTCTTTGATACTTATTCACTGTTGCTAGAATGACCACCATTCGAGTATTACTTTCCCTGGCTGCCTCATATGGTCTTCTCGTTCATCAGATGGACGTGAAGACAGCTTTCCTTAATGGAGAGTTAGATGAGGAAATCTACATGGAGCAGCCTGATGGGTATGTAGTAAAGGGTCAAGAGAGCAAGGTGTGTAAATTATTGAAATCTTTGTATGGCCTGAAACAAGCACCTAAGCAATGGCATGAGAAGTTCGACACCACTTTGACTTCTCGCGAACTTTGTCATTAATGAGGCTGATAGATGTGTATACTATCGCTATGGTGGGGGTGAAGGAGTTATATTGTGCCTTTATGTGGACGATATACTGATCTTTGGCACAAATATTGATGTGATCAATGAGGTCAAGTCTTTTCTGTCAAAGAAATTTGATATGAAAGATCTGGGAGAAGCTGATGTAATTCTAAACATCAAGCTTATTAAGGATGAGAGTGGGATTACTCTTTCGCAATCCCACTATGTGGAGAAGGTCTTGAGCCGGTTTGGCTTTATGGACAGCAAGCCCTCTCCCACTCCTTATGATCCCAGTGTAACACCGAGAAAGAATAAGAGAATTGGCTTAAACCAATTGAGATATTCTCAGATTGTCGGTTCGCTCATGTATCTTCTTTGGTGCAACGAGACTCGATATATCATTTCTTTGTGAGCAAATCGAGTAGGTTCATGTCAAACCCGGTTCAGATCATTGGCATGCACTTGAAAGGGTAATGCGCTATTTGAAAGGTACTATAAGTTATGCGATTCACTATTCAGGCACCTGCAAAGGCTTGAGGGATCAAAGGACTAACTGGATTTCGATGTAGATGAGCTCTATGCCACCGGTGGATATGTGTTTACCATTGGGGTGGTGCAAAGTGTCATGGAGGTCTCGCAAACAGCACCATCTTGACAAGGTCAACCATGGAGGCGGAGCTCATCGCTTTAGATACAACCCATCAGAGAGGCAGATTATCTGCGTGAGCTCTTGATGGACTTGCGGTGGTTGAAAAATCGATACCGGCTATCCTTATGAATCTGTGATAATCAACTGTGATTGCTAAAGTGAACAGTGCTAAGGATAATGCGAAGTCATCAAGACACATTAAAAGACGATCAAGCTCGTCAGAAATTGAGAAACTCCGGAGTAATAAGTGTGACTTATATTCAAGCAGCATAAAAACTGGCGATCCTTTATTTAAGGGACTATCACGAATGTGATAGAAGGTGCATCGAGGAGATGGGTATGAGACCCATATAAGTTGCAATAGTGGTAACTCAACCTTTGTGATCGGAGATCCCGTGAATTTGGTCCTGGGTAAAACAAGCTATTGGCGAACTGAGAAGAGTAATCTGTTACCCTCTCTAAGTGAAGATGCAATACTCTCAAAATGCTGTAAGGTAGGATGGCGATATGCCTTAATGTGTTTCTATTGGCTATAACTAGCGAAGATGCTGTTCTACAGAGCATTCTTGAAAGAACACACCTATATGAGCCCGACTGTCTAAAGTCGCAGTCTATGAGACTTGGGTGATCTCTAGTAAGCTCATGAAGAGACCATGGAGTACGACTCATATGCTCCACCCGCGGAGAAGGCTACTGGCAGCCAGGTATCAGTTATGACTTTGAGTGAAACCTGTTCACACAAAACTTGCAATTCAAGGCATAGTCCATTGTTCAAGTTGTGGATGGGTGTAGCTTGGAGCTCTAGGCAGAAGTTCAACTTAACAGTCTCTGCTGAAACGCTGGTATATTAAACAGTAGTGAGTATTGGCAAATCTCTAAATGGACCTTGAGATCTGGTGGGGGATTGTTGGATTATTTGGGCCAAGCCCACTTAATTGAGACAAATAAATCCTAGAAAATCTCAAAGGCCCATTCATGAGGAGGCATGTGTGCAAGCATTAGTCCCATATTGCTTGTGGAGGTGGAGGATGACCAATTTATAAGGGAGAGCTCTCTCCACCTTCCTAGAAGCATGGCAAGGGAGAAGAAGAGAAGCCCACACGCGCGCTCGCCTTGCCTCGCCGGGGCGGGGCGGGGCGGAGGGCGCGGGCGTGCGGCACCTACGTGAATGGTCCGCCGAAATCCGGTCCAAGGCCTTGCGTAGACGCAGCTTCCTTTTGCAGTTTATTCTTTTGCTACTCGGAATTGTGGCAGTTAGTATGGGATAAGGATACTGTAACCGAGTCCGTTCGTGGCACGTCTTCGAGTCACGTTCGGTCATGGTTACCAGGCTATCCCTATATATACTGCGCCCTGCCACCCGTGTAGACACACAGATCACACATTAGGGTTTTGCCACCTCTCGTTGCTGCGCCGCCACCGTAGCCTTCTCCATCCCGAGCGCCGACGTGCATCCGCGATCGGGAGAGCAGGTCTCCGGAACCCTTCGTCTTTGCGATCCTGCACCGGGAGAGGGCGAATAAGGTTTTGGAAGCGCTTGCGATCGCTCAAGATCGCTACCACGGCTCGTCTTCCTGTTTCCGCCGCTGGACGCCGTCAGAGCAGCGGCTCCTAGACGCGAGATACCAACGTCGACCTCGTCAACACCGCAACCGCATCCACTACGTCAACACTGCAACCGCACCTGTAACACCCTGACGCCAACGCGCCCCGAATGCTACCAAAACCCTGCTTCCCTAGCAACACCCCTCGGACCCACAAATGTCCAAAGGGGTTACCAACACACGGTAATTCTCCACAACAAAATCAATTGAACTGAGAATTACCGAAGAAGTCATAACAATCCAACACCTTCACTAATTTGACTGCAATTAAGCACTAACTTCTAAAACCGGATTAAAACTAAGTCACCGAAATTTACAAAATTTCGGCATGACCTCTCTAGAAAATAGGACATCCACTCAGCAGACAGAAAACATTTTGCAGTTATGATATCATTCTAGCAGATCCTTAGTTAATCAATCGCACAACCAACATAAATTAATAAACTCCACCACGACGGCAACACATTACAACCACAATAATTACAACCAGTCTTAATGAATCAATTAAATCGATTGTTGGAGACCAAAGTCGTGCACGTGTACTACTCCCAACCCGACGAACCAGCTTCAAGGTACCTAAAACAAGAAATCAAACAAGCGTGAGTCCAAGACTCAGCAAAGTGCAACAAGTAGACAAAGTAAGAAATTAAACTAAAATACAGCTACTTCAAAACATAGAGTAACAGTTTCTTTAATTGGCCTTCGTAAATAAATGAAGGCAGTTGAATTCAGAAAAGATCCAAAACATAAGCGAACGATTACTCCATCATTTACCATAATCATTACTTAACTGAAACATCCAGGAACAGAAGCAGTAATTGACTCCACTTACCGCAACCAATTCGAACGTAACAAAACTTACCTCTGCCTCAATAAACATTTCTGGATGAGTCCACGCCTCAATCCACAACCTGTTCTTCCCATTCCTATCAATCCCATTTATCCGTTGCAACACACAATGCAATGGAATGCGTTTATGCTTTCATGCTCAAGTGCACAAAACATACAAAAGAAGAAGCTCATATCCATACATCACAATCAACTCATTAAACATGATTCATCATCGTAAATGCAATGCAGATGCAAATATGCTTGCATGTTCATATGCTCATTTCATTTCACAATTCTCATGCTTATGATGCATCATGCATGTCTCATTTCCTCTTTTAGCACATACCGGTATGGCCGAGTGCACACCCGTCGGTGTGCACCCTCTCATTTCCCTTCCACCCCGTGGTGGAGGGTGCCTACTCTTACTGACTCGCTCCCATACAACCACGTATATGGGACTACGAGGTAGGACTTTCGTGCTTACTACATGTAAGCACAGAGGCCCGCATCAGAATGGGTCGCCTCTTCCATCATGAATGCACAAATGCAATTGACATAAACCAGTTTGCAAACTACACTCATTTCTCACATTTGCATAACCATAGCCAAATACATAAACATCAGCCACTCACATCCATAAATTACCATTCACATCCTCAACACTCATAATCGCATTCGCAGCACTCAATAATCACATTCTCAACACTCGTAATCACCTCCTCAACAATTCATATTCATTCTCACATCACCATTACTCGAGTAATTACTGATTCCATCTATCTTGATCATAAATCAATCCATTTTCGCAATCCAATTCCATACTTTCAGTATTCCTACTAGCCTATCAAACTAGTGAATGTAAATATGAAAATAAATTTTAGCAAGACGTCATCACGGCAACTAGACGGAATTCATTAAACATCGCACATAACATTCAATCCAGGGATGCAGCATAAATTCATGATAGCAAGACATATAAAGTTCATCAAACAAATCATACACGTTCAAACAACGATGCACTTGAATCAGATTACTTACCCTTTTCATCAAAAGACAATTACCTTACTAGACGAGCTTATAAACACGAATGCAACCATAGGGTCAGCATATACGTAACACAAGCAATGAACTAAATACCCTGCAAGAGATGTACGGGTTGCATTTGCCTTTAATTTCATGGATGAGGAGGCTAGTTGCGTCCAAAAACGGCACCACCTGATACAAACATATCCTCAGTACATAATAACAATACAAAGGCTGACGCAACCCAATTACCCGCTTCCTACGTCCCGAAACCTCCGCAAAACGACAACCTCACAATCTGCCGAAAACATACAACAGTACGTCTGCTTCACAATTTTGTTTCTATTTTTGTACTGCACATAAAAATCTGAAAATTTTACAGAAGCTAGGTATCGATGTTAGCTACAACTTTCATGCAGACAAGAAATTTTAATTTTGATGTTATCTATACCTAAACAGCAGTTTAAAATAGATAACATACTCTGCCTCCAATTTCTAACAGCAATTTTCCATCAGCGATAACTCACAGACCATTTGTGCAAAAATTCTGAAAAAAATATTAAAAATACATATCGACGTTATCTACAACTTTCTAGTTATACGTTTTTGCAGGAAAAATCATCTAGGTCATCAAAACCACGATGCAACCCGACTGCTCAAATTGCTCGAGCTCCCTGCAGTTGGACCCGAAAACAGGGCAACCACTAAATCGATCTCCTCAACGTATCCACAATGAAAAAGAGATCCAAAACCCTCCTAAGATCACCCTAGAACATAAATCAAAGCCCCAAAATTTGGTCTCACCTTGAGGAGAAGAAAGGAGGCCGATCTTCACTATTCTTCGCGTTTCTTCGCAGTAGAACCAATCACCGCAGCAGGGGGAACAATTTGTATGGAGCAAACTCGATTTCTAGTGACAGGAAAGAGCTAGAGGAGGAACCCTAGGAAGGCCTGCAGTTCGGCCATGGAGGGATGGGTGTGGCGGCTTGGAGTGGGAGAAGAAGGAATTAACAAAATGCCACTAGGTTAAGGGGGTGGCCGGTTGGGCCAAATGCACATGGGCTGCAGAATTTTTAATCATTTCTCCCTTTTATTTTTAGTGGAAAACCCTTCCTCAAGCCCAACATTCATTCCTTAATAGCCCATACCCCCTTGTGGGTCCCGCAGCAGCCCACAAAACCCCGCAAAAACCCACACGAACCCAAAAAAAATTAAATTCGGATATTACATTCCATCATTATCATTTTATTTTTAATGTAAGTACATGTCCTCACGGATAATCTTCACTATTTAATAACCCACAACAACTGCACAACCCAAAAAAATTTACTTCGGGTATTACAGCACCGTAACGCGCCGTCATCCTCTTCTGCTCTGCCAAGTACGTTCGATTTGCTCTGATCTCGTGGTTAATTATGTCTATCAAGATGATAATGATGTTCGTACTGTCTAGTATGTTAGAGAGATGCATGCTAGTTTATGTGTTGCTGTTCATGATCTATATTCGGAATTTAATCTGGAAACTGTCTAATTATTCAACACAAACTCCATAATTGAAACTTTCATTTTGTGAAATTTCAACTCGAATTTGAAAATTTTCAGCTGGTGATTTTGAAAATTTTCAGCTGGTGATTTCCGCACGAGATTTCAAAATCTCAACCAGGGAAATTTGAACTCGAAAATCCAAAAACTTTTGATTACTACATGATTAAGAAAACATTCTATTCGAAGAGTTTCAATTGAATCTGTCAATTTGGGGGATAAATCACCTTAGGACTTGACCCCCCTTTCAATTTAGTCTCTATGTTTAAACACGGTGCTGCATAGTCTCGTTGCATCCATGATTTTTTTTAAAAAAAAAGAAAGAAAGACAGACTCTGCTTTAAAGAAGAAAAGAACAATGAAAAGCTCACAGAGTAGATCAGTAGAGTATCGACACTACCTGCAACTGCAAGCAAGGAACCATGCTTTGCAAAATGGAAAGCTAGGTGGGGCGATGCCAAAAGCTTGTACCATTACACCCATCTAACATCTCGCTGCTCCATCTTGCACTACCTTCTGTTCCAGTACCTTCTGTTCCCGAGCTTTGCCACCAGCCAAATTTTCTTTCATTTTGAACAAGATGATCAAGTGATATATCTGGATCTCGGAGTGGATTTCTTGGAGGGGACTTCTCTTTTCGAGTCTTTGTTTCGCTCCTCCTCGGCTTGATTTGCCTCGCGGCTCTAGAGGTACTACAATTGCATCATGTACATAGAAATATATAAGCTTGTTATCTCACAGATTTAAGCAGTGTCGGACCAGGAATTAAGCATGTCACCTTCGTAGGGAGTGGAGAAATCTTAATCTGCAGCCGATGGGTTAGATATATTTCCTTTGCTGCCGGTATTAGTATCCCGCGGAGTTGTTCAAAATGACTACGAGACCACCCGACGACGTCCTGGTTGGTACCTCTTCACCTTACTTACCTGGCGGTTCGCAAAGCAGACTTGTTCGTTTATAGTAGTGTGTTTGAAACTTTTTTTGTGCATCATTTGCATCCGTTATCTTAATCATCCTGCCGGCAGCGCTGCTGTAATGTGACGTAGGCAGTAGCCGGGCCAGATTTCAGACTTAAACCCAATGCTCACCTGCAAAGCAGACCTTAGAGAAGGGAATATATATAGCCTAGTGCTCGCTCGTAGGTAAAAGATCTCATTGTCTAAATATATTGGACCAGCTGAATTTCGCATGTAAGGCTAGATACTACAGTACAAGTGCTTATAGATTGCTTGCGTGCGTAATTACCGCGATTTTAGATTGCTTGAGTTTAGACAGTCCTATAACGTAGAGAAAAAGAAATTTAGAAGCAAAATTTAGAAATGCATGGTAAAAAACTATACTGTGGGAATATGTACAAATTTAGAAGCAAAATGCACGGTAAAAGGTCAAATTTAATTGTAGAAATTTAAGATTTTTTATAGTTTGTATATTGATGTGTTTTGTTCAAATCCATATATACCATTAAGAAAAAGTTCGGTCCGTTCAAACTAATACAATGTGATGGACCTTTAAGCTTTTATCAAAGTACGGTTAGGATTCTAACATATTTGAACATAATAAAAATAAAAATACAGCCGATGCATCCCATAGGTTGATGTATAAGGCGGGAACACTATAAAAAATCTCACTAAGCTCAATCTTGAAAGCCAATTGAACCATGATGATTGCGGAAAATCCATTGCACTTGTTCAGTTTTAGTAACTAATGCAAACATGGGATTTTATTATTATTTAACCGCCCTCTAACTTGTTTTCAAAAATAATACATTTTCACCACACTACCAATGATGGCATGGCTAAAACAATCATTCTTTCTGGAAATAAGTTTTGACTTGTGACGTGGTAAAGTTCATTTATTGTGCTACTAAAAGTGGCTTGACAAGCAGGTTTTTTAATCTTGATAAATAGACATACTTCCACACTTACAAGAAAATGCACCCAGTTTTTGAGAAGAAAAACAATTGCTAGACACAAGCACATTTTAGGAATTTTTTTAAGGAATCACAAATCCTTTATCAAAATAACATGGATGATTGTATATTCAAGATCTCCGGTTTACATGATTAACAATGCAGAATTTCATTCATAAGATGGCTATCTAAAGTCCGAATTAACAACCTGGAGCTGAACCTGAGCTAGAGTACAGCTAAATTAACACCAACAGGTGTAGAGCACCAAGGAACTAATTTGTCAAGCGCACAGGAAGAATAGGTGCATGCATGAAGCCACGATGACAAGCTCGTGCATGAATGGATGGGTTCATATCACCAACAAGGATCAAAATCCAGTGAAATTTCAAAAATTTCGATCGAGATTTCAAATCCTGATTGAATAAAAATTTTGAAAAAATAAATTACTATAATAATTTTAGAAATTTTGGTGAAATATGAGTATTTTTACTAGATTTCAACTTTAGAGAACTGGATTTGGTTCAATACTGCTTAAGAATGTCATCTTCCATGAAAATATTTGAAAAAACTAAAATTTTGAGATATTATATAAAAATAATAGAAACACTATCATATTTTTTAAAAATGTACATATTTTATCATACTTTGAAAAATTTATGGTAGCATCTTTAGTAGCCTAAGATAATATAAAAAATTTCCAAAATAATTTAACTTCATTTGTTATGTTTAAAAATGAAAAATAGAAGGAAGATAAATGAGATAGTAAGAGTGTCAGAATTTTATAAATTCACTCGAGTGTGATTATGATTAAAATTTTTAGGAGAGGTTAATAATTGCCACAGAACTATTTTATAAGAGTTTCAGAATTTATAAAGCTTTTTTAGTTGTTCAATCAAATCTATAGATGCAATACATGTAGCACTGTAAGGTTTTTATTAGAATAGTAGCACTTTCATAGTGTTTGGAAAATTCTCAGCCTTGATCATCATTTAAAATTTTTATGCAAACATTAGTGATGCTTTTTGACCAACCAAAAAATTTTTAGAATTTTTTAACATGATTTATACAATTTTTTATTCAGTTCAAATTTGTGAATCAGCCTTTTATTACGAAGTAGAATTGTCCAAATTTTTGAAAATTCCTCTCGTTTGATAATCATCTGAAAATTTTATATAATATTATTGATATGTCAGGGCTACATAATAAATTTTCTAATGTAGTTTGAACCATTTTTAAGGCTAAAATTTGTCGGTAATCTTTTTATCAGCGCAGAACTACTGTCCGAATTTTGAAAAATTACTTAGGCTAATCTTCATCTAAAATTTTTATGGGAACATTAGTGATGTGTAACCAACCACAAAAAATTTTAAAATTTTTTAACATTGTTTCGATCATTTTTCACTTAGTTGAATTTTGCCAAAATTTTAGTAATTTTGGCCGAAATGTTAGAAATTTTGCTTCAAAAATTCTAGATTTCAAATTTGCTTTTTGAATTTTGACTAGATTTCATCTGAAATTTTGAGATTTTACCGAAATTTTGGATTTCACCCAGCTCCAAGATGTGAACAGAAAACAAAATTTTAAACCCTGATCACCAAGACTATGACTAGAGGAATAAGCGGGGGAATTGGGTCATCTCACAAATATATGACATAAAATTCAACTAGGAGGTTGAGCGGAAGAGTTCATTCTCATATGTAAATATTAAGCAAGACTAGAATGCTAGGATATAATACATCTCCTAAATCCTGAAGAGTTCGCGAGCTCCAGTTTGTTTGAGCCGAGGCTCGAGCCAGCCGGCCGGCTCAGCTAAAAAATAATTTCGCGTTTTAGTCCTTTTATAAATTACGAATAGGCCCTTCATGATTTTTTGTGAGGGGAAGATATTTTTCCCTAAAATCGCGTTTGGGTCCCTCGTGCGCCATTTTACGGAAAAAAACTTCTGTTAAATTTAAATCGCGAACAAGCCCTCCTAAATCCTGAAGAGTTCGCGAGCTCCAGTTCGTTTGAGCCGAGCCGGCGGCTTGGCTCGAGCCGGCTGGCCGGCTCAGCTCAAAAATAATTTCGTGTTTTAGTCCTTTTATAAATTACCAATAGGCCCTTCGCGATTTTTTGTGAGGGGAAGATATTTTTTCCTAAAATCGCGTTTGGGTCCCTCGTGCGCCATTTTACGGAAAAAAACTCCCGTTAAATTTAAATCGCGAACAAGCCCTTTTTTAATTTTTAAGGATAGTGGACAGGTCCAAAAACGTAACAAACAGGTCTTTACTCCTTACGTCTAGGTCCTTTCTCCGTTTTTCCTAGGAAAAAATGTTTTCGTCGCCAGAAATATTTGTGCAGCTCTATCTCTAGACTTTTTTGCTACCTCAATTTCCCATCTCGATCTCTGATATTTTTTAAAACATGTATTATTACTCGGTGAACGCGTAGAGTGTTAGACTCGACAAAAGAAGGTTGTCATCTCTAATAATTTTTCACCCTTTTCCCTCTAGACTTTTTCCCCACCGCGGTTTTCCAGCTCGGTCTCCAATATTTTACAAATAATTCGTCGAAAGAGATATTTCTACAACTCTGTCTCTCTATTTTTTCCCCGTTTCGCTCATTATTTCGACGATTTAAAAAATAAAACGCCGTCGAAAAAAAAGAATTTTTTTCTACAAAAAACGACACGCATGGCGTGTTACATCGCGAAAAATTTTGTGTTCTTTCAACCGTTTCGCTCATTATTTCGACGATTTTAAAAATAAAACGCTACCGAAAAAAAAATTCTACGAAAAAAGACATACGCGGCGTGTTACGCCGCGAAAAATTTTCTAGTAATCTCAATGCTCTCCTAAAAGTTAAATTGCACGACTCATAAGGCACTGTTGAATCTTAAAGCACTGTTTGGCCTCTATAAGTTTATTCTGTGGTGTGGCTTAAATGACTTTCTAGTCTTTGGTATCAACTTTATTAAGAATGGACGATATTCAGTTAGCTTTCTTGAATGCGTGTGCATGCGTCCTGAAACCATAGTTATTGTTACCATACCAATACCGGCTGATATATACTATTTTGATATCTAAACCGGTACAAAATATCTATATGTACTGTACTAGCTTCAATACAGATCAATACCAATCATACTGGCTCGATGCTAGTCAATACCGACCATGTTGGCTTTGTACAAACTATATGTTATATTTGATATTACTACTATGTATTTTGAGTAATATTATAAATAAAGTTTGGTGTAGATATAATTAAACATATTTATACTTATAAATATTTATTATTATATTAAATCTGAAATGGTACGCTGGTTTTGAACCTGCATCAAATACATTATTTCAAGAGTCAAATCGATTTAGGTACCGGTACTAGGGGTGGGCATTTTTTAACCGAAACCGAAAACGAATCGAACGAACGAAATAACCGAAAAATTCGGTTTTTTCGGTTTTCGGTTTTCGGTTCGGTTTTAATTTTAACGTAATTCGGTTTACGGTTTTCGGTTCGGTTTTTGCTTTTCATAAACCGAAATAACCTAAAAACCGAAATTTCAAAGCTGGCTTCTATGAAATCCCGTCGGCCCAATCTTCTTATCGCATATGGCCCATCTCGTGGCTCCATTTTCCATTCCTCATCTCCCCCAGCCCTAGACCCCCAGTCTCCAATTCGCCAAATCGCCAGCTCCAATCCCCGTCTCCCCCAGCCCCAGTCTCCAATTCACTAGCGCCGCCACCACAAACTGCCGCTGGCCCGTGGTGCTGCCGACCCGCCGCATCCTCCGCCCCTGCCCCTAGATCGCCCGTCCCCCCAAGACGTAGGGGTTAGGGCCCAGACCTCGAGCCCTCGACGCATCCGGCGATGGCGCGACGCCTCGAGCCGGCGATGGCGCGACGCCTCGACGCTTCCTTCCTCAGCTACGCTTTGCTCGTCGACGCTTTTCCTTTACGCTTTGCTCATTAACGCCACCTCAAGCCGACGTCATCTACATCCGCTTCCCGACTCCCATTGTCCGCCTAGCAGCAAGCTTCCGCTGCTCTGCGCTTCCTCCAATCCTCCATTGCTCGCTCTGCACTTCCCCTCTCCTCCTGTCTGGCGTTCGCCAGTGTTCTTGATGTCCGGCGCTTGCCGTGTCCCTGTCCGGCGTTCATTGTGTTCTTGATGTGTGCGATCGCAATGAAATGTATCGAATGAGTGGCATTGGAAATTGGTTAAATCGAAATCGATTAACCGAACCGATTTGGTTCGGTTAATTGGTTCGGTTTTTACCTCTGTTCGGTTTCGGTTCGGTTTTCAGAATCAAAAAACCGAAATATTTTAAAACCGAACCGAAAAAACTGATTTAACCGAATGCCCACCCCTAACCGGTACGGTACTAAGAAGAGTGCCTGGAACACTGACCAGCTTCGCGGCCGCAAGCCTGCATTATTAACTAGTAACATCTATGTCCACAATGTAATTTTGTGGCAGACACCAACCAGGGATCAAAAAACCGCCGAAATTCGACGAAATTTCGCCGAAATTTCGGTTTTCGGACCCCCCGAATCTATATATACCGGCCGAATTCAAATTTTAAAAAAAATTTGATTTTGCTACAGTAATTTCGGAAATTTCGGCGAAATTCGGGCAAATTTCACCGAAATTTCGGGTTTTTAATCCGGATTTTCAAATGTTTTGGCCGGATTTGAACGGAATGGGTCCAATAACCCTTAACAAAGTCTTGTTACATGAAAATTTGATGAAAAACTAATTTTTTGAGATTTTTTAAAATTTGGGCAGAAACACTGTCAGATTTTTTAAAAAATTTAAAAGCCTGATAATCAGCTAAAAAAATTATGGTACCATCCCTTGTTGTTTCGGATCATAGAAAAAACATTTCAAAATAATTTAACATCATTTGTTATCTTAAAAAAATCAAAAACAGAATGGACATAATTGGGACAGTAAACTTGTTAGATTTTTATAAATTTTCTCGAGTGTGATAATCATCTAAAATGTTTATGAAAGATTAAGAACTTCCTCAGTACCATTCTGTAAAATTTTGAAAAAAATTTAACTTTCTTGATTTGCTCAATAAAATCTATCAATGCAGTAAGCACTAAACTTAATTTGTTGTATTATATTTCAAAAATCAATTCATTTGAGCTAAGGATTTATCAGGCAATTCAAATATTTTTATAACTTTTTGAAATTTTGTTTTTCAAATTAATTTGAGCTAAGAATTCTTATGTAAAATTTTCATCTCAAAATATTTCTCCAGGAATTTGTAAAAATTCTAACATTCAAAGTACTAGTTTTCAACTCTCTCTGTTTTTGAATTTTTAAAAATTTCTCACATGTGATCATCATCTAAAATTTTTGGAGAAATATCATAAGTATGTCAGGAATCTCCACAAAAAATTTCAAAATTTTCTAACGTCGTTTGTACTATTTTTCATCCGGTTCAAACTTGCCGATCAACGTTTCATCTACATAGTATCAATGTTTGAATTTTTAAAACTTCTACACATCTTATAATCACATGAAATTTTTATGATAACATCTATAATGTGTCAAGAACCTACCAAAAAATTTCAAAATTTTTGACGTCGTTTACACTAATTTTCAGTCAGTCCAATTTGGGCGAAATTTCGGTAATTTCGGCGAATTTCGGGGTAATTTCGTGAAACTTCGAAATTTCGGTACAAAAAAAAACGGATTTAAATTTTGAAATTCAAATTTTGAATGTCCTCCGGCCGAATTTACCGAATTTCGGACGAAATTTCGGATTTCGACTTGGAACGAATTTTTTCTTCAAACGAAAACTTGAACCCTAACACCAACACACTTTTAGATGGCAGCAACCCACAGGGTCGTAAACGAGGATATATATATATAAACGACCTATATATTTTGTACATGTATACATTGGTTCCACTTTGTTAAAATTTTCGAACAGATGGGACGCGTGCCTTCTCACCCACCTTATAATTAAGATTACTTCATGCGTTGCTTTAGTTTACTCCCTCTGTTTCTCGATATATATTATTCTAGCTTTCAAACTTTGTTCCTAAGCTTCATCTGCTGCTTTAATTTACTCTCTTCGATTCTGAATACATGTCATTTTAGCTTTCAAACTTTGTTTCTAAATACATATTATTCTACAATTTTAAGATAACTTTTAACTATTTTTTTCTATGTATATATCTTCTATTCATTATTCCCAAGGCTATTCACTACTATGAATTAGAGTAACACACATATTATCCAAGAGCAATAAATGAGCTAATAAAAGAGGATGATTTGGCTATTTCATAAATTTTTTGGTTGAAGTGTAAAATTCTAAAATGTCATCTATTTAGAACAGAGAGGGTATTCATTTGCCAAATAACTATTAAAATTATAGTGTTGATATATGTATCGTGGGGACTCATATCAGATGCAAAGAATTTTGATGATGCCGTCCAGCAACTACCTATGTTGTACACAAATAGATTCGATTCACCCCGTTTAAATTTCCATACAGGACGTATGTCATCTTATTGATGGTAACACCCTACTCCAGCATTGAGCCCATAATACTATTACTATTTATTATTACTCAATTTAAGCCATTACAACTAAATTTTAGCAACATTTCACTAGCTCTACTACTACCTAAGGTTAAATCAACACACCATTAATAAACAACATTATACACAATTAACACCAGGAATTAAAAATAAATATATCGCACTTATACTTGGAGACGCACGGTAAAAACTCTTGGGACCAAGCACCCAAGAACACCCGGAAGCAACACTGCCACAATAAGAGTAACGATATTTCATCCATGACCAAAGAAACTTGGAACTATACACATTCCACGTAAATCTTGGTAACCTCCATAGTGTGCCATGAACTAATTCCAACTAATTAACCAAACCACGACAGCTTAAATAGATAACTAAAGGTGATTACTAAATTGGTGTTTGCACGTGGTATGAGTGTGTACTACTCCCATCTAGGAGTGAAAACGGATCGGATTTGATCTTCCCGTATCCTAACCCATATTTTTCCATGATTCAGACCCAGATACAGGCTAGCTGGATACAGATATGAATATGAGTTATTTGGGATACGGACACGGATGGAATTGTGACGGATTCGGATCACAAACGAATAAAGATATATGGATAATGCACGCATATATAGAGTAATATATGTTGAATCAAACCATATGAGTACATGACCATAATAGCAAGTTACTCCCCCTGATCACAAATAGCTGTCGTTTTAGACATAGATGTAGTCAAAATTTCAAAACTTTGACTATCAATATCTTTTAAATATTTAAATTGGATACATGAAAAATCATATGTGTACATTTGTCTTGAAAAGTACTTCCATAATATTATAATTTTATTGGGTTTTAGAAATATATTATAATAGATATTAGTGGTCAAAGTGTATGTTGGAGACTATGTCGATTTCCAAAATGACAACTATTTATTAGGGGGGAGTATATATCATCCAAATCCAATAGACAATTGTAAAAAGAATATGCTACTTGAGGATCAATAGAAACAATTAATTGTCAAGATAAATGCTAATCATGCAAAATATGTAATTAATGGGCTGGGCCTTGCCAGTATCCGAATTGAAAAAATACGATATCTGAATTGAAAAAAATCCGATATCCTAATTGAAATAAATCTGATATCTAGATCTCGCTCAATATTTACTAGATATTGAATACTCTGAATCCAATCCGAAATCTAGATTTAAGTATCCAGATCTCATCCTAGATCAGGTCGGATACGATCAAATCCCTTGCTGAATCCTGTCTCGACTGGATCTAGATTCGAATCAAGCAGGAAATATCTGGCCCGTTTTCTCCCCTATTCCCATCCCATGCATGTCACCAGCAATGGTTACCTAAAAACATCAATGAAGCAATGGTTAGTCCAGTACTGAGCAAGTAACATAGTAAAATAGTAAACTTCAACTTAAATATATCATCATTAATCATATTTGATAAACTCTTTCTTCACATTGATGCAAAGCAAATGCACCTACAGATGTCTCATCATCTCTTTAGCTTATATCGTATAGCGGAGTGTGACACCCGTTGGTGTCCACCAAGCTAGCATGCCTTATTTCATGTGAAAACCTCTGTCGAACCTAGGAGTAACACTCTTACATCCTCTGTAGTAGTCTAGGAACAATTAGTACACACCGTATAACTAAGACAATACCACAACATATCATGCATAAATTATTTAAGTGAATATCAAAGTTTACATTATATGTATCACAAGTCAATTGAAAAGATAATAACAAAAGACGAAAAAGGACTAGTAAGCCCAACGTATTTGCCATAGGTAATTAACTAGGGAAACGGCTTAGTCATCGAGATTCTCACTGGTGACAAAATTCTCCATCTCTGAACAATGAAAAATAGTAAGGTGAGTATATATAGTACTCCACAAGTTACACATAAAATGCAATATTAATATAAGGATAAAAAAGAAGGCATAAATGGTTAGTTGAGTGTAAAGCAGCATTTTAAATACAATAAGTAATTTCAAAAGCGTACTTGATGTCATAAGGTAAAATTGAATTTTAAACAAGGTAGTGCATGGTCTAACCTAACACCAATTTTAACACAGGCTCCAACTTGGGGCTTTAACCCAAACTTTTCCAAATGGAATCCCTCCATCGATGAACCATTTTTTTGAAAATGCTTTTGAGAACCAAAGTCTAATCGACAAAAGACTTTTGTTTGGCATGCCCATGATCACAGGCTTGATTAATCTATTAGTTTTACAATCTATAGAGGTTGTACAACTTTACCAATAAGAGATAATGAACCTATTATGTCAATCATGACATGCTTTCTTAGGTGTATGATTAAGTGATTATCACAAGGCCTTTAAAATACATTGTCCCAAATCAGTCATGCCCATTAAAGCATCCGTGGCCAGAAGAGTTACACCACCCCTAGTTGATAGTCCCCTCTTACGCCATGTGGGAATTACTGTCTACCTACACCCACATTCAACCAAATGGCACAACCAACAATGAGACGCTACAAATTAATTAGCCAAGTTTGTCATGTACTATACTTGTGGTAGTACAAATAGGCTTCATAATTAGCAGCTCACAAACCAATTCTTAATTGACTAGGCGAGACTTTTCACAAACATCTCATGCTTTCCGCACCCACCTAGCAACCACTCACCCAGTCTAAACCATATTTTTCACTTTTATTTGAATAATTCAACTTTTCATAAACATCCATGGCACTTCAATGCCAAGGAATAATTTTTAATAATCAAGAGGATTTTTGGCAAGTAAAACCTAAATTCTAGGTCCAAGAATGTCTAAACAATTTACTACAAAAGCACTAGTTAATACTATACTAGTGTACAAACTAGTGAGATTTTACCTAAGATGATAAAGGTACAAGGATTTTCAATGTCAAGTACGATCATAACAAATAGGATCTAACTATTCATTTAAATCTAGAATTTAAAATTACGTTGAATACAAGTTATGCATGCAATAATTTAAATCAAATAGAAATTTAAAACTGGGATCAACGCGACCAAAGGTGTAATTTGCTTTGGTTAGAGTAGTGGTGCTCTATATTGTTGAGCTGGTACTACTCCAACACTTGGTATCTAAATGTGAAAACAATCAAATGCAAATAAAATCCAAAATATCAAAACTAACATAAATAGATTCTTTAGGATTTTAGATGAATTTAGGGAAAAATGGAGTTAAACGAAGTTAAAAAAAGAATAGGCTCCCAAAAGATCAAATTTGAGGAAAAAGAGAGAGAAAACACTATTAGCTGATTTTTCTGCATTTTTTGAATTTATGACGTGAGAATGAAGTCAACGGTAAATTTTTAATTTTTGGCTGGAATTATTTTTATAAATAAAAAATTGTAGCTTTCACTAACATGTGAGCATGTTTCTATGGGTCGAGTCCACGCAGAACCCACTGGTCCATGGTAGACCGGGCGTCTATGGGTGGGATTCCTTGCAAGCACACACGTAGTTGCTGACTCTGCACGTCTAGCTGATGGGATGCACATGTGGCAGACGCATGGCGCTGACGTGGTGGTGCTCAGGACCCAAGGGTCACGTGCATTCAACGATGTAGTGGCCAACAGTGAAGCATGGAATAGAGAGAATGCGAGATGAGGAATCTATTGCACATGATCATGTCACCTCGGAACAATGGTGGCGGCTTGCAGTGGGGTGGAGGCAGCGATGTGAATCAGGGCAACAATGGTAATGGTGTTGTGTTACTGCTCCGATGAAGAGGATGAGTGCATGACATAGAACTTGAAGTGGTGAAGCTCATGGTGTAGACGGTGTCGACAAATGTCCATAAATAGCAACGAATCAATGGTGAAGGTTGCACAGAGACTAGTGGCGAGGAAGAAGGTTGATTCGAGTGGAGGGCTATGAGAATAGCCAAGTTGAGAGAGAAAGGTTTGTGAGGCTTGGGAACATGTTTAGATGCGCTTAATTGAGGTTGGAGCACATTGGAGATGGTAGAGCAATGAGGCGAGCATGGCAGCCGGAGGCGGAGAAGAAGACTAGGCTCGGTGGTATTCTAACCAAGGGGGAGGGAGGGGGAAGTTGTGCTTGTGGCTATGGGATGAGTAAGGCGAGGTGAGGGGAGGGCTCCCTTTTACAGAGGCAGGAAAGAGCTTAAAGGCGGTGCACGATGGTAATCAAGGCAGTGGCCGAGTGGCATTAAGGTGTGTAAAAGCGAGTAAAGAAGGGGGAAACAGTGGGGAATGAAGACGGTGTGAAAAGTGTATTCAATGGCTATTGGTGAACTTTGCTTGGGAAATTGTATGAAGCAAATGGATGTGGTGCAACCCGAGGAAGAAGATGACCACGACAAGCTGGGCCACGAGCAGCGGTGAAAGGGAGAAAGGAGCTAGGTGAAGCTGGTCAGGTCGTAGGGAAAGCAGGCCAAGCGTGACAGGTTAGGATGAAAAAGAAAAAGAAAGAAAGAAAGTGATTGGGACAGGCAACAAAAAAAGAGAGAAATGGATCAGAGAGAAAGGATTCAGCCTAGAAAAGGAATGGAGATTTAAATAGATTTTAGAATTAAGATAATTCCTAAAAATCCAAAGAGGTTTTAGAAAATACAAAATAGAGTCCAAAAATTTTGGGGCAAGATCACAGAAATTTCCTAAAGAATTTTGAACTTAAGAAAATTATTTCCAAGTTAAATTTGATTTTTATTTTTACACATAAATTACTTTTAAATTTATTAAAATAGGAAAAGCTTTTTTAAATCCAAAAAATAGAGAAACTCTTAGAAAATCTAGAAAAGTTGAGGAAATTTCTAGAAATTCAGAAAATCCAATAAAATAATTTTTAATTAAATAATTAGATAAAACTATAAAATGCTACAACCTCAAAAGACTATCTCTTTTACACTAGAACCTCAATTCTCTACTCTCGTAGAGTGCCCACACAAATTAGGCTATTTCTTTTCATATCTTGAATGCATACAATCAAATCATATAACATTAATTTAATCCATGGTCAACTATTCACCTTGTAGCCACAATAAATACACCATGTAAATAAGAAATAATCATATCAAATTAGCACACTAAATATTATGTAATCATGTAGCAAAAGTAACCAACTCACTTTATTGTTCTACCATGCACTTGCCTTTTAACATTAGGAAACGAGACAATGAGAAGACGCCAAGGTTATCCTGTTACCATATTGGACAACACAATTCGTAATTTTATAACTATTTTCTACGGAATGAAAAATAGCAAACCATAGATGGTTTTGCCAATTTTCTTTGCAACATGTGGCATTATCTCATTTCTCCACCATTTCTTTTCGCTTTCAAATGCTCTCTCGTCATGATAATTGGCAACATTCTCTTCATCCTACTTTCCTCCCCATTCCTTTCCCTCAAACTCAAAAAGTTCTCGTTTTCACTCCATAGGTTTTTGAAAAGGAAGTATTTTTTTGACCATTTTTGAAAGTTTGGATCGAAAGTTATTCAAATAAAAAAAAATTCAATTGAAGATTTTCAAACCAAAACTTTTTGAACTGAATGTTTTTGAACAAAAAGTTTTCAGTTGAATGGAAAGTTTTCGAATCAAAAGTTATCGAACCAAAAGTTTTTGAACCGAAAGCTTTGATTTATCTGAAAGTTTCAAATCGATCTTTTAATGTTAGAGAAGAAAGAAGGGGTGGGAAAGGGCAAGACAAGGGGGAGTGAAGACAGAAGAGCCATGTGGTGACACCTATATGTGTGCTCACTAATTCTTTAGTTAGGATAACCATAAATTAGCAATAACCTTAGAGCTTAATATGCCAGCACAATTATGACCATTGACGACCAGATTCTAGATAACAGCCTTCCCGATGGCATAAATTTCAAACCGCTCATCGAAATATAGCTATCGAAGTCCTTTAAACGCACATTCTGGATCGGTTGGGAGTCGGCCTCGATGTCCCTTCTTTTTTTTCTTTACTCTTCCTTTATTCCTTTGCGCGCCATGCAACACAAACGGGAGAGCATCATTTGTTGCTTTAGTTCATTCATATGCAAAATAGCTATTAAAGTTGTAGTACCAATGTAACACCCCGACGCCACCGCACCACGGATGCTACCAAAATCCTGATTCACTAACGACACCCCTCGGACCCACACATGTCCAAAGGGTTACCAACACACGCTAATTCTCCACAACAAGATTAAATGAACTAAGAATTTCCGAAGAAGGCATAAAAACCTAACACCTATATGAACTTGACTGCAATCAAAAACTAAATTCTAAAACCGGCTTAAAACTAAGTCACCGAAATTTACAAAATTTCGGCATGACCTCTCTAGAAACTAGGACATCCACTCAGCAGACAGAAAACATTGCAGATAATATGATATCATTCTAGCAGGTCCTTAGTTAACCAATCACACATCCACTAGACAGTAATAAACTCCACCACGACGATCAGCACATTACAACCTTATTAATTACAGCCAGACTTTACAAGTTAATTTAAATGAGATGGTAGTGACTGAAGTCGTGTACGTGCTACTACTCCCATCCCAACGAGCCAACTCCAAGGTACCTAAAACAGGAAACAAACAAGCGTGAGTCCAGGACTCAGCAAAGTGCAACAAGTAGAAAAGTAAGGAATTCGACTCAAGTACAACTACTTCAAGACTTAAAGCAACAGTTCCTTTAATTGACATCCGTAATAAAAGAAGCAGTTTGAATTTAAATAAATCCATAACGCAGGAACACAATTTCTGCACTATTAAACATAACTATTACTTAATTGAAATCATCCAGTAAAAAAAGCAGTAGCTAGTCCCACATACCACCTTCAACTCGGAAACGTAACTAAACATTACACATGCCTCAATAACATTCCAGGATGAGTCCACGACTCAATCCTAAATCTGTCATTTCCATTCTCATCAAATAACATTTATCAATTACAACACATAATGCAATGCAATGCTTTTATGCATTCATGCTCAAAATGCAACCTTTTTAGCCTATACCGGTATAGCTGAGTGCCCACCCGTCGGTATGCACCCTCAATCCCAAACATCCCGTGGCGGGGCCTACTCTTACTGACTCGCTCCCATCCGTGGATGGGACTACGAGGTAGGGCTTTCGTGTTCACTACGTGTGAACACAGAGGCCCGCATCGACATGGGTCGCCTCTTCCTTTTTATGAATGCATATCATGAATGCAAGGATGTAACATAAAAACTCATATTTCAAAGATGCAGCATAGATACTTACTTTGTCATTCGCCATAACTCAACTTACCAGAGGGTCAGGGGCGACACGCCTCCTTCCGTTATCAATGTTGGAATGGCTCCCAGCCGAACTCAATTAATGCAACAATTATAATAAGTTAACCTTTTCACCAACATTAGCAACTTTATAATATAAACTATTTCTTAGATATACTCATAATCACGTGTGTGTGTGTGTGTGTGTGTGTGTGTATATATATATATATATATCATGCACGTAACCATCGGCCACTACGTACGCTAAAAAGCAAACAAACCAGTAAACCTCTCAACCACGATCGCGGAGATGCACTTGCCTTTAACCTCGGTGAGAAATTGACGGCCCATTGTGGCGCTAGAAACCACCAACCCTAAAGAGCAGCAACCCAAGATAGGACAAGGCACAATTGTCACAATCACAACTTAACAGAAGTTAAAGGTGCATGGTTAAACAAGAGTATATTAACACACTCCTCAATATGGGACTTATACATTTCAAGATTAACTATGGCATTAATAACTATAGGTCCTTCACCATTTTAAGCATAAACACATGCATACCTTGGATGAAAACACAAGTTCAGAACATATGAGGAATCACAGCAAAACCGTGCATTAATGCAATCAGGAGCAACCTAAACAATAAAAGAACACACTAACACATTTCTCAATCTGGGATCTCGTGCTCAAGAAAATGATTAAGGAGTACATAGCTCTAGCTCATTCTCTATTTAGACACACACCTTTCACAAAACAAGCATGCATAATATTTAGCCAAGACAAATGAAGCACACATTTATCCTATTAACACAGAGCAGTGATGTCCAATCCGAACAAGTGCAGATTCAATTACCCAACACGTATATAGGTTGCTACTCATTAAACCCAAATTTCACAACTTAGTGTACCAAAAATCACATAACAGAATGAGCATACTTTTGCTAAATCACAGCACACATAATTCAGAATAGAGGCATAATCATCACTGTGAAATACATAGGGACATGCTAGGCTGTACATACATGTATAACCCTCATAAACACAACAGCATAGAAGTTAGTTTCCAAGTCATGCAAATCAATCACAGAGGTCCAATATCCAACATAAAATTCCTACTCTTTAACCTTCACATTTATCATGCCATGAAATGCAAAGCAACTACTTGTAGGCATTACAACAAGCACCTTGCATGCAACAATTAAATCCCCACATTTCTTAGGGTTTTACCTCAAGGGAAACATAGGGAGGAAGGAGGGGGTGGGGAGATCGCCACACCGGGGAGAAGAGAGCTCACGGCTGGGAAGGTCGCCACTGGCCGAGCAGACCTGAGGGCGCCCGGGTTAGGTGGAGGCGAGGGGCGGCTGGACGTGGAGGAGATGGGGAGCGCCGGTGTTGGGAAGGCGATCCCACGCCGCCGCCGGGGAGGAGTAAGGCACCGTCGGCGAGGCAGCAGCAAGGCCCGTGAGAGGAAGACAAAGAGGAGGAGGAGGCCGAGGCGGCCGGGGAGTCGGTGGGAAAAAAGAATGGCTGGCTCCCCCCTTGGATGAAGTGGCTTTTTAGAGTTAGGGGGAAAATAAATGAAGCCCCTCCAAAAACCAAAGTCCAGCTGAAAACCATTAGCGCGAACCAATTAAATTTCCATTTTTGGCGCGATATGACAATTGGCAGGAAAACAAGCTTGCTGCCAACTACACGGCTCGGAAAAACACCCTTTATCCGAAAACTGACGGATGAAATCCAAAACATTTAATAAAAGCTTCATCCGCGCAACGATAAATAATTCCTCCCGAATAAACATCCTTAATTCACGAAGGAGAAATTCATTTCCGACCGAAACCCTAGCAAAAGAGGTCTTCGGTATTACAACCAATATATGTATTGTGGAAGTCATATCTAATAGCCGTTCATGACTGCAGGCTGTAAGGGATTTTGAAGACACCGTCAAACAACTACTTGATCTTGTGCGTGATAGCGATGGTAAAGGCGAAACTAAAGCATTCTTCTTTCGTGGCTGGGCTGGTCTAGGGGCATCTGTTGTTCTTAGAGCTATAGCTGAACTCCTAAAATCCACAGGAGGTGGTTCTAGCGCAAGAAATCATTTTGGCAAAATTATCCACGTAGACTGCTCTCTGTGGAAAAGCAGAAGGGCGATGCAGAGGGCAATTGCGGAGGAGCTAAGCCTTCATCATTTAATGCCCACGTTTGATAAGCAGGATGAGGAAGATGATTTCAGAGGGGTTGGTGACAGCACTAGATCAGAGATAACAAGCATCGGAAGTGTGATCCATGAATCTCTAGTAAATGACAGATTTCTATTGATTTTTCATTATGGGGGAGAGGAAGAGATTGATCTGACGAGGTGTGGAGTTCCTGGAGTCGGATATTTTGGTAAAGGTAAATTGTTATGGACCAATAATGGAAGATTTCAGCTGTCACATAGAGAATTGAAGTTGAAGTCCAGTTCTGTTCAGATATCTATGTATTTCATCCCCGACGTTCGCACATATTACAGTCAACAAGTGCGTCGTTTATTGGACAAAGAAGCTGTTGAAGTGATTGGTTACACCGGCATGGATGACATCGACCCAGCAATAGTTGTGGATTGCTTCTTGTACTCACTGTTCCTGACAAAAAAACTATGTGGAAACTCTGTAAGCGTTGATTATGACTGGGCTACTCATGCTTGCAACTATTGGATATGTGATGGAATCCTCAAGGGGGACAAAGCTTGGGAGGTTGGCAATGTATTGTATGGAGTGATACGACAGTTGGGCTATTCTTCAAGTGAAACACAAGTTTTGGCAGACTGTTTGGATCAACGAATAAAACCCTATGAAGGCTGGAATTCAACCACCTCAAACAACTCAGTCGTTCCTGTTAGTGTATCATCCTATTTCCTTACATTTGGGGGAGATGGTCAGCTAGAACTACGGAATGATTTGTTTAAACTGGCAAGCAACCTCCGTGTGCTAAAACTCTGCAAGTGCACCTTCGATTTTTCATCACCTCCTTTCCTCTGCTGCCACAACCTAAGATTCCTTTGGCTTGACCATTGTACAAACACAGGGAAGGAGCAAGGTGAAGGGCCATGTTTCCCAAACCTGTTGGTGCTTGATTTACGTTCCATAGATTATCTCTTATTGCCCCAAATGATAGAACAGATGACCAATCTTAGGGAGCTAAATACAAAGGAAATCTCATGGGGTACTATAATTCAAGCATGGAGAAAGCTACAAAACCTTCATAAGCTCCGAGTAACCGAATCTTCAGAATTGATCACATTGGACAATTGCTCTTTCGTAGATATGAAGAATCTGGAGCTCCTTGACCTGTCCGGCAACACTCGCATGGAATCATTGCCTGTGGTATCTTCAGCAAGAAGCCTGAAGATGCTTGTTCTTGATGGTTGTTCCAGCCTGGAGCATGTTGCACTTGAAAGAGCTCCATTTTTTTTAGATAAATGAAAGAGCTCCATTGCTCGAGATTTTTAGCTTTGATGGTTATGGCCCAGTAAAGAACTGGACGCATCCCATACACCTGCCAGAAAAGGAATTGCGTCCCAAGCCTAGTGAAGATCTAGTCAAAGCCAAGGTCACAAAGATCTCCCTAGAGGGTTGTGCTCGACTGCATAGTGTATTCGTGCGTGCGGTGCCCAATTTGGAGGAGTTGAACCTCTCTGGTACGGCCATCAAAACACTTGACCTCACTGCAATGGAGGTCCCACAGCTCAAGAAACTATTCCTACTGGGTTGTGAGCCTGCTCTGGAATGGACATAGCCCTATATTGGAAGTGCTGCATGTAGACACTCGGGGGGAAGGCAAGACCAATGGTCTGTTGTGGAGAACAGAGAGGTTTGTTGACATCGAGACATCTATTACTTTTACAGATGGAAGATTCAGTTGGTCAGTCATGAAGAGAGTTAACAAATTCAATAAGGTGCACATCCATGTGTCTTCTATGTTACATAGTCAAGTTAGCATCACCAAAAGTATTGAGGTGATTGGCCCTAGCCAAGTGGATATGCTCCCAACAGGACCCTTGTTGCCGTACAAGGATATTGGCCTTGAGGAGGATGTCGCATGCTCTGCCTTGATGTGGGATCGCCAGCAGCTTCAGGCTTTGGATGTGCATATCGAGATTGGTGAAGGAAGCCAAAATTTAAAGAGTATGCACGACAGTGAAGGATTTATATCCTTCCTCAATGGGAAAGTTCAATCATTGCATGTGCATGACAGTTCTTCAATCACGGCTATCACTCCTAGTCAAGTATTTTGTTTCCGCCTCAAATGGTGTCATGTTGAGAGGTGCCCCAAGCTGCACACCCTCTTTACTTGTTTTTTTGAAAGAGCAGCAAGAGAATTGCTGCAAATTTTATATAGAAGAAAAAGAGATCAGTACATCCAGATTTTTAAGGGAAAACCTGGAGAAAACCTCAGAATACCGCACTACCTACAATTACAGGAAAGGACCCGACTTAAATAAACAAAAGAACTGGAAATAAGTAAATCACGAAAACTAAACCGGAGCCTTAAAATTCACGGACGTAGCGAAAACGCGGTTGAGCACCGACTCCTTGATCACCGCCGCCACCTGCTCCGACGTTCTGGTTATCCCCTGGAAAACGCGCTGGTTTCTCTCTTGCCACAAATTCCACCAAAAATAAATGAGTAGACCATCGAATTGGCGACGTATTTCTTTGTCGAACTGAGATCTCAGCCTCCGCCACCATGTGTATAACGAGGCACTACTATTTAAGTTCCGCAACCGATCGAACTTCCCCCAGCGCACGATGATCCCCCATACTTGTGTGGTGAAAGGACAATCCTTGCACAGGTGGATTGCAGTTTCTGATGACGCGTTGCAGAGAGTACAGTTGGCATTGCACGGCCAACCCTTCTTAAGCATGTTATCTGCTGTCAATATTTTGTTGTGAAGCAAAGTCCAAGCAAAGAAGCGGCATTTAGGTTCGGTGTGCGCCTTCCATATAGGGTGGATCTTCATCTTGCAAGAACGGGTTGGAATTGCACCATGTAGGCCAACTTTGTTGTGTATTTACCATCGAAGTCCATCGCCACCTTATCGATCTTCGCCGTGTCGCCCCTATTAATTCGTTGGATCGCCTCAAAGAGCGCCACATATTCCCTAATTTCAATTTCGAGGTCACCGCATCTGAAGCGGATCCATAGTTATTTGATGGGCCGTAGACCAAATGTTCTTTCTTCGCTACATCTGTACAAATTTGGTGCAATGTTTTTCGGTGCTTGTCCCTCCACCCAATGTGACCTCCAGAAGTCCGCCAGCTTGCCGTTTCCGATCGTAATAATTGTTGAGGCATTGAAAAGGGATACATCTACTTTGTCGCACGGTATATCGAGGCCCGTCCATGCCCTGCGTTGCATGTCCAGCGCAGCCACAGCCATCGAAGTCTAAGCGCCCTGGCGAATCGGTCTAGGTCCTTGATCCCGAGACCCCCTTTATTCTTTGGCATACATGTCACCGTCCATTTGATCAAACAGTGTCCTCCACTGCAGTTCTCAGGTTCTCGACCCCTCCAGAGAAAACCCCTTCTGATTTTATCAATACATCGAATTAGCCACTTTTGTGCCGGGAATACTGTGAGATGATATATAGGTTGTGATGTTAACACCGAATTAACAAGGGTCTCCCTTCCGGCTTTTGATAGAAGTTTACCTTTCCAACCTGCAAGTCTATTGCCGATTTTGTCAATCAAAGGTTGGATTTCAATTCTCCTCAGTTGCCTGATGTGCAATAGGAGGCCAAGGTATTTCCCTGGAAAGTTTGAAATTTTTCCAGGGAAAACATCTAGCAAGTCTTGTAAGAGATCCTGATGGCATCTAATTGGATAAATTTCTGTTTTGGAAATGTTGATTTTCAGGCCCGAACACCTTCCAAAAGTATCTAGAATTCTGCTCAAGGCTGTCAGTTCATCCACATCTGCATTTAGAAATATCCCGGCATCGTCAGCGTAGAGTGAGCATCGTAGCCTTGCGTTTGCCGGTAGTACCGGTTTGAGGATACCTCGACTCTCGGCCAACTCAAGGAATTTTTGCAATGGGTCGATTGCTAAGATGAATAGAAGGGGGGATAAAGGATCTCCTTGGCGCACCCCACGCGCGTGCCTTATTGCTGCCGTTGGCTGACCGTTGATCAACACCCTAGAGGAAGCGGTCCTGAGTATCGCAGATATCCACTCTCGCCATTTACGACCAAATCCCAAGGCTTGAAGCACATCCAAAATATAACTCCAATTAAGCGAATCGAATGCTTTGGAGATATCCAGTTTGATGAATAGGGCCGGAGTTCTGTCTTTGTGTAGCTTTTGGATTACTCTTTGAACATATAAGAAGTTGTCATGTATGCATCTTTTTTTAATGAAAGCGTTCATGAGATGAAATTATCTCATCTAACTTGGCGCAAGCGATTTGCGAGGATTTTGGTGATGATTTTCATGAAGCTATTAATAAGGCTGATTGGTCTGAAACGATCTAGCATGTCAGCATTTTCCACTTTCGGGAGAAGAACAATGTTCGACTCATTTAACATATGTAGGTTTTTATGTCGCAGATCAAAGAAGGCCCTGATTGCTTCTATCAGGTCAGACTTGATGATCTGAAGGCAAGTTTTGTAGAAGAGGCCGATATAACCATCAGGTCCAGGCGCTTTTTGATTAGGAAGATCCTGGATGGTTTTAGTCATCTCCTCTTCCAGAATCTCACTTTCTAACTCGTTGAGATCCCTCTCAATATAACCCAGAGTATTCCAGTTGATTGCTTTGTCTCTTGTGCCATTCTCGCCTAAGACCTTAACGAAATATTGGTAGGTCTCTTTAAGTTTATCCTGTTGTGTATAGATCCCATATTCTTCTTTCTGAAGTACCCTGATCAAGTTTCTTCTCCGTCTTGCGCTGGCCATTAGGTGGAATAGTCGCGTGTTAGAGTCCCCCAGGCGGATCGTAGTCAGCCTTGCATGTTGTCTCGCTCTGGATTTCTGAATTGCCGCAAGGCCCAGTAACTTGTCTTTAAGGATTTTCCGAAGTTCTAGTTCATTTTGAAGTAACGGCCTTTTCTCTTGAGTGCTTTCTAAAATAGTGATAGTGACCTGTATCAAAGCCGTTTGCAAGGCTATAGTTGCAAAAAAAATTTTCCTCCAGCTCTTTAGCGCCTTGGCAGTTCTGCTCATCTTGACATGTAATCTTAGAATTGGGTCTGATGTGAGGACTGGCAGAGTCCATGACTGTGACACGGTCTCCTGAAAACCCGGCATGTTGGTCCAGCAAGCCTCGAAGCGAAAGCCGCAGAAGTATTGGTAGGTCGCATTCCCTTGCATAATGAGAGGACAGTGGTCTGATGTCATCGTTGCCAATGCGTATAGATCCGCGTTTGGGAAGATGTCGTGCCATTCAGTCGTTGCAAGGAAACGATCAATCCTTGTCATGGTCGGATGTTCCTGCTCATTTGTCCACGTGAATCGGCGGCCTTGGAGGTCAATTTCCAAAAGTTGTAGACGATTGATAACGTGGTTGAAGCGTTGCATCATTCTCCTATTAGTTGTGCCTCTATTCTTCTCATTGGTTTGCCTGATGAGGTTAAAGTCCCCCATGATGAGCCACGCGGGAAGGACTGAGCCTTGCAGCGATTGTAATTCCGTGAGGAAGTTTCTCTTTTCTTCATCTGATTGCGGCCCGTAAACACCAGTGATGTCCCATGTCGCCGTATCGCATCTTGAGGCCAAAGTTGCAGTGATCGTATTGGGAGTTGATCTAGGATTTTTGAGTTCATAAAGGTCATCTACCGCCGTGAGAAGGATGCCACCAGATGTTCCATTAGAAGGTATAGTGACCGATTGCTTAGCTAGCCTTGGACCAAGAGTTTCATGCAACAAACCAGTCGTCCAATCAGAGATTTTAGTCTCCTGTAAGCATACCACAGAAGCTCCCGTTGATTGAATGAAACGCTTGACACTCTCTCTTTTTGCTGGATTATTTAGACCTCTAACGTTCCAGGAAAGAGTAATGAAATTGTTTATCATTGGTTATGTAGACTCTGCACTTGTCCTAGAAGTCGCTGGCAGATCAAAAGGAACCGCTCCAGGTAACCCAAATGTTGCACTTGCCCAGCCTGCCTTTGTCCCGGTTGTCGAACGGCATCCCAAGAAGAAAAACCATGACCCAGTTCCCAGATTATGAGCTGACTAATTAGCATGCATAGCGAAGTTAACAAAACAATCCAAGTTCTGAAGGTACATTGGTGCACTGGTCTCTTGGCCGCAACCTCTAGACCATTGTGATGACAGAACAAAACATAGCAATACAGAGGTATATAGGCGTCCATTTCGAACGCCATTGCAGGAACTAGACAAAGACCAGTAGCAAGCACACTAACAACATAACTTGGCAGACAGGAAGCAAACACGCCATTGCAAGCACTCCATTGCAGGACCCAGACAGGAAGCAGGCACACGAAAGACAGATAGTAAGCACGCCATTGCAGGAACCAGACAATTACAGGAAGCAAGCACACCCACAGAGGTACAAATGCCACTTGGCCTGAACCACAGCATAACTTGGAATCCAAACAATAGCACTTCCAGTCCATACGAACAACACCACTTCGGATCCATACAGGAATCCGGCATACGAACAACAACAGTTCGATTCCATACTGGACCCAGACATACGCACAAAGACACAAAGGCCATATGACCTGCAACACCACATAACTTGGAAAGACCAACAGGACTGACACAACTAGGACACCAGTGCTAATAGACCCGATACAACCCCGCGCCTGAAGGACACCAGGCAATAGCATAACCCCCATTGGATACATTAGCATCAACACATGAATGCCCCTTCCTGACCGCGTGAAGAATCACGCCGATCATTTCTGCAGACCGGACCCTCCCTCAATCTCTGTTATCTGTTTTGATGATTTCTTCCGGCCTCCCTGTTTTGTCATGCCCTGATTGACCAGCTCAAGTATTGCTTCAACCTTCTCTTTGCTCAACGGTTTGTCGAAGTGTCTAGCAAACTGCTCAAAAAGATCATCCTGTGAGCATTTGTGTTGCGGAGGTGGGGAGAGATCTTTAAGCTTTGATGCTAGGAGATCTTGTGCTAGTTTAATTGTGCCTTTGTTGGTTCCTAATCTGTTTTTAGCTTTGATCGCTAACCTGGCACTTTTTCTTTGCGAGAATTGTTTTCCTTTGCAAGTGGTACTTTGGTCCTCAGATTGATTGGTTGCAATAATATTGCGGCAAGGTGGTGTATGGATGAGGGGGCTTTCTGGTTTGCGTGACACATCATTGATGAGATCTTGTAGTCTTGTTTGGTCATTTGATAAACTTTGCTGTGTAGTTTGAGGGCTATGAGCAGTTGGTGTTGCAGGCTGATCCTCAGTTGGTGAGGTTGCTATCTGTTCTTCTGGTTGTGGACTTGTCGGTATTATTTGACTTGGTGATGGCGATTTATGTTGACGTTCACTTTGAGGGCTTGAAGTATATTTCTTAGTTGTGATATGCGAGTTGGCAGGAGGTAGCCTATCCGGTGTTGACTGAACTGTTGTTTGTGAGGGTGCTAGTGGGGCCTGTGGCGGTGAGAAACTGTGCGGTGGTAACCTGGGGGATAAGGTTTCAACTGGTGTGTTGTCCATCTCTATGGCTTGTATTGTTAAAGTTTCTGGCACTTGCAATTTGTCTGGCCCTACCCTTTGGTTATGGTCGGTATCCCCCTCCAGAGGTAACCCACTTTGATTGTCAGGAAGTATTGCATCAGTGCTATTGTATACAGATGGCTTTAATATTGACAAACCTAGGTGTGGTTCTGTTGCAGTAATGCTAGGATTGCTCTTTTCATTTTCATCATGGCAAGTATTTGGTTGAACACATAGAACCGAATGACAATCACTTAATGTGACTGTATTAGGACATACCTGCAGCTCCATCCGAGCGCAGTTGATTGAGGGTGTTCGCTGGCCTTTGTTCCCAGGCATGTGTGCAGCTTGACTGCCTCCCCTTGGTGTTTCTTCAGGGCAGTCACAATTGGTTCAGCGAAGGTGACCCTTTTCTTGACATTGAGTTGTTCAGTCTTGTGAGCATCTTGTTCAGTCTTCTGTGGTAGGTCTGTAGACTTGGTGATTGGCATGAGTATTTGCTGGGACTCTCGCATAACTGGCCTGTATCGACGTGGAGCCGACCCACCGGTGGTACGCCAAGATGCGCTGTGGCAGTCCTCCACTCCTTTGCATCTTGCATCCCGGACCCAAGTGGACAAGCTGCGGTGTCTGCGTGTGCTGCGCCGATGGTCTTCACGCTTGTGCTCGTCGTCATCATGATCATCATATCGACGATAGCGATCCCTGCCTCTTTCACCTCCATGCGCCGAGCTGCTCCTTCTTTCACCGACCTCATCCAAGGCCCCATAAGTCCGGAGACGAAGTCCGTCGCTGCTATGTTCGGGAGTCCACCGGAGTAACCATGTCCACGCAGAAAGGAGAGGTCTTCGATGACCTCGAGATGATTGCGAAGGATGTAGACTTGGCCCCGCTTCATGTCAGTTGGTACGTCATGGTGTGGGTCCATTTGTGGAAGAGGGACAGAGGTGGGAGGAAGTTCTCTGTCCGGTTCCAAAATAGTCAAAGTGACCTCTTTCGGGATGTCAGAAGGATCAGCACACCAGGCCCACAGATCAAAAGATCTAGTGCGCTCTCTGCGCTGGTGCGCTCTTGAACATAGTGAATAGCGCAACTCCTTCCCGTAACCCTTGCAGCAACCTCTTCACTCCAAAGAATGGATCGAATGCCCTCCACACGAACTTTTACATGAAATTCAAAGTTGACATTAGTTGCATACCGTTGTTTCGACCATGCCGCAAAGTTGAAGATTCGCCCGCACGTCACCCTCGCAGCATCCGAACCCTCCTCCCGATGGCGAATCCGAGAAAATGACGAGGCGCCGGGAAGTGCTTGAGCATTTGGAAGTCTCCGTGTCGGAGGTCAAGCGCCACGGCAAGTCCCCACCGTGAAAGACTCCACTTCGGATCATTGTTGCCAAACCAAAGACACCGCCGCCCCGGCCGATTATCTCGTCATGGGCGGCGCTTGATGGCTCAGCTTGCCGAGATAGCGCAGAAGGCCTTAGCTGGCCTCGCCCTGGGTCACCGGATATCTCGCCTCCATGCCCCTCCCGACGGACCACTTCACTGTATGTTTTTGTGAGAGGCTTAGAGTTGTTGTTGGGAAGAAGACCCGTGTATTGAAGTGTCTGAGGAAGAGGTGTTCGTCTTGGTTGGGTTTTATCTCTAAAGCCAGCTCCCATGCTTGGACTCTGAAAAACCTTTTGCCTGGCGTTCTTTGTTTTTGAGGCTCGTGTAATTGATGCTCTGGCCTCTTTTGGTTGGACACTCAAACTCCTTATGCCCGAATGGAGACATCGCCAACACCTTACCAAAGCCTTGCGAATCCAGAAGGTGTGCTCGGTGAAAAACAATTGAAGCATTTACCTCTCATTTCTTTGCTTGAAGAACTCGAGCCACCGATGTGATGAAATGTTTGTTCGACTTGCCTTGTGGGTATGCTCGAGTTTGGTTCTTCCGCCACCAATGTTGCGGCTTGACTTGAATCCATCCACCGCTTCTTCGTATGGCACACTTGGAGTGAATGCGTCCCTACCGTTGAGGTGCTCCTCTGTTTTGAGCTTGCGTCTTCAGTGGCTCGATTTTGCCAATAAATGTTGGATTTCAGTCCATTTCCATCTAGGGCTACCGAGCGGCGATTTAGGTTGCCGAACGCTGCGCCTTTCCATCTGAATGCTTTTCCCTTTCTGTGAGGTCGAGTACCGGATCTTAGAATCCTCCTTCAATCTCCACCATGAATGCCGACTCGTGCATCGCCATGAAAGCCCTCGCGTAGCTCTGTAGAATAGCCGATCTGACCCGCCCCCCTTTCTTCCTCTCTCGGGCTCTGGTACAGCGTCTTCCGGGAAGGCGACGGGAGGGGAGGCAGACCTCGATCCTTATGTGGCTCCTGGTGCCGGATCCGAGCTTCACCTTTCGGAGCATCTTCTGCTTGAGCTTCTTTTGCCGGAAAAAACTCGCTCGAACCCATCGGTCCATGCTGTTCCAGGGGATTTTGGGGCGAGACTTGTCCTGAAGAAGGTGGAATGCGACGTGGAGAAGCCGGATCTGATGTTGGATTGATTGATTTACCGTGGAAAATGGGTGGATCTGAGCTGGATCTATGGCTAGGGGGATGGGGGGGAGGAGCGAAGGGGGGCTCGAGGGGAGGTGCCATCGTCCTCTCCCGAGGCCGTACTCCCTCCACCCTCTTTACTTGTTACAAAGAAAGATATTACAATTTTCTTACCTTAAAGACATTTTCAGCGTGTGATCTCCCGATGGCCCATTGTATTTGGAGCAAAGGAATTACTAGTAACAGGTGTGCTTCTTGCTAGTTTCCCATATAGTTAGCAATAGCTCTTTATATCTTTTCAATACATGAAAGATAGTCCAAGGTGTGCTTCCTACTAAGTGTCCAAGGTGTGCTTCCTTCTAGGGTCCAAGGTGTTCTTCAATACATGAAAGATAATGCATTTGGAGCAAACGAATAGATAGTCCAAAGTGTGCTTCCTACTAGTGTCCCAAATAGTTAGCAGTCACTCTATATACCTTCTCAATACATGAAAGATGACATTACGCTCAAAAAAAAATCTGTAAATTAACTTATAGCTATGGCCATACAAGAGACCACTACAACTGCTAGACGCATAGAATAAAATCTCAGCGAAATTTCATGAGATCTCGGATTTCGGATGTAGACGAGATTCAACATCCTGGCCGGATAAAAAAATTCAAATTGCTACAGTATTTTTAGAAATTTAGTTGACCGGATTTTGGCTTTTTCTGACTGGATTTGACCCAATAACTCTTAAGAATGTCATCTTCCATGAAAATTTGTTGAAAAGCCGAATTTTTGAGACATTTTATAATTTTGACAGAAACACTATTAGATTTTTATAAAATTGTACGAGCATGATTATACTCTAAAAAATTTATGGTACCATATTTAAAAGTCTAGGATCATACTGAAAAATGTGCAAAAGATTTTTACTTAATTTTTTATATTTAAAAATCAAAAATAGAATGAACATAAGTAAGACAGGAACATTGTCAGATTTTTATAAATTTTCTATAGGGTGTTCATGATCCAAAATTTTTATGAGAGCTTAATAATTGTCTCATAACCCTTCTGTAAAATTTTTAAAAAAATTAAACTTTTTTATTTGCTCAATCAAATTTATGGAAGTATTGAATTTCATTTGTTATCTTTCAAAAATCAAAATAGAAGGAACATAACTGGTACAGTACCATTGTGAGAATCTTATAAATTCATTGGAGTGTGATCATAATCCAAAATTTTTGTGAGAGCTTAAGAATTTCCATAGAACCCTTCGATAAAAGTTTTAAAAATTCTAAATCTTTTTTGGTTGAACAATCAAATTGTATTGTTCATTAGGCTTTTATTAAGACAGTAGCATTGTCATAATTTTTTAAAATTCCTTAGGCTTGATCATTGTATGAAAATTTTATGAGAATATTAGTGATGCTTCAGGACTATCAAAAAATAAATAAATAAGTTCTAACATGGTTTGAATCATTTTTCATTCGGTTAAAATTTGTTGGTTACCCTTTGGTACCGCTTTCCTAATTTTTAAAAATTTCTCATACTTAATCATCATCTAAAAATTTTATAGAAACATTATTGATGCTTCAGGACCATCCAAAAATTTTTTCCAAAGTTTTTTACATGGTGTTCACTATTTTTCATTCAGTTGAAATTTGCCTATCATCCTTTTATCAAGATAGTAGCACTCCCAAAATTTTCAAAAATTCCTCATGCTTGATCATCTTCTAAGATTTTTTTGGGCATATTAATGATGCTTCAGGACCATCCAAAACAATTGCAAAAAATTTTTAACATCTTTTCAACTATTTTTCACTCAGTTGAATTTTGTCGAGATTTCAGCAATTTCCGCTGAAATTGCGGTAATTTTGTCCTAATCCTGGTTCAAAAATTTCTGATTTCAAGTTTGCTTTTTTAATTTTAGCCAGATTTAGTCCGAAATTCCAAGATTTTATTGAAATTTCGGATTTCACCCACCTCTAAAATGTGAACCATAAAGGAAATTTGAAACCCCATGGTAGAGCTAATAGCTTATAGATATTATAGCTGAGCACTATACAATATCTTTACTGTTTATTCATTTCTTTTCATGGCATGTTTAGAATATAATTCTATTTATATCAAATTATAAAAATTGATTCTTTTCAATTAAAATAGGTTAGTATACAAGATTTACTTGATTATTTAGTTTTGGATATGTATAGGTTTTAATGATATATTGAATTGTATTTCTCTTGTTTGTTTTGTTTGTAGTTTATTATATTAACTGTTGATTATTTGGTTGATACTTAATAGAAACGGTGCTTTGTATACGATTTTTTCTAGGATTATGATATAATAATATTCAGTATCTTTGTTTTAGAATGTCATGTTTCTGTTTTGCTAGTGTTTTCTTAGTTTAAAGAATTTATACAACACTAAAAACTAATATATTTTTTAAAAAAAAAATCATTATGTAATATTGCTTCCGTAATATCTAATATTTTTTTTATTTGCCAAATCTCTCCATGATGCCGTCATAATCATGATTTATATTCTTGGTTCCTCTCACAGCTTTCAAGACCTACAACATCTATACCTGCCCATTTCCTTCAGTTTGCCAAGCTTGGAGACCCTCCAGATCGCGTACTGCGGTAATCTCCAACATGTTTTACAGCTGGTGTCACATTCAAGAAACTGAAGCACATCAAGCTACAACATCTCCACAATCTGGAGCAGATATGCGAGGCTAGATTGACTGCACCGGTGTTGAGGACGATCAGCCTCAGGGACTGCTGGGGCCTGCGACGCCTGCCGTCTGTCACACGTGGAGGTCCTAAGCCGATCGTGGACTGGTGGAATAAGCTCCAATGGGACGGCTTGAAGGCCAACCATCATCCATCGCTCTTTGAAACACGCCACTCGGGTTACTACAAGAAGACCATCCCGAGGGGCTCACTTCTAAGGTTTGTTGTTCATGGATTTCTTATATACATATAGAGAGACTGAGCAACTGCCATTAATTTGTTATCTAAGTAACATTTTTTTATTTTCCTTCTTCATTTCCTAGGTAATTTGCTGTGCTGCTCTTGCCTGTGCTGTTCTGCAGTGGAAGGGAGGTCGGCTTACAGTTTACTGCTGTTACGAGTTGTCTCACAGCTCTTAATGTGTTTCCCATTGGCTGTGTGTTTGCAAGTGTGTTTGTGTTCTACAGTGTGGCTCTCGTACAACGAATAAATGGTGTGTTCGCTTTTCACCAAGCTACCTGATTTGGGTATGCTTGAAACGGTGTGTCAAGCACTGGTGTGCTAGCTTTCGATGTCCAGCTTGGTGTGGTATTCACAATCAAGCTGGTTTGTGGTGATTTGCTGTCTGTTTGGAATAAGGTGGTGTGCACAAACCTAATGTGCAAGTCATGAACCATAAATTCAGCTTGTGCTTGGTTGATTAAAACAGCATATATTGCGTTGTTATGTGTTTTTCAATCCTGTGAGTTCGAGCACGGAAAATCTGGTGTCACCGTCATGTACTAATATGTTGAACTAGCTTATCATTTTTCTTGCCGAGTTTCTCTAGTAATAATCAGAAGATCGAACTATTTCGATACTTAGAAACAGAGTAATTCTTAGAGATAGATCGACTCTGATTTAGTGCTGTAGAAACGTTACACATCTGCTCTTTGGGCCTCATTGAGATTCCTCTTAAAGGCAAGAAATACACTTGGAGCAATATGCAGCATGATCCTTTGCTGGAACAGTTAGATTGGTGCTTTACTTCCACCCATTGGACCATTTCTTTCCCGAGTACTCTTTGGCTCCCTCTTTCTCGGACTATGTCAGACCATATTCCCTGTGTGGCTCAAATTCAGACTCATATTCCGAAGGCCTATGTGTTTAGGTTTGAAAACTTCTGGTTGGACCGCCCTGATTTCTTCGAGGTTGTTCAAAACTCCTGGCAGCATTACCAGCATAGTGATGATTGTGCTGTCCATACCATTAAAACTAAGTTTCGCAACCTTCAGGTCGAGCTTCAGAACTGGAAAAAAACTTTACCTCTTATCTTGAGTCAGATCTCACATTGTAGCTCTGCCATTGGAATCCTTGACAGGATTGAGGATTATAGACCCTTACACATCTAGGAGAGGAACTTTAGATTGATCCTTAAGGTTCATATGCAGAAATTGCTGGGCATTTATAGTATCTACTGGAAAAATCGTTGCACGATTCGTTGGGTTAAATTGGGGGACGAAAATACCAAATATTTTCATGCTAAAGCCACTCAAAGATTCCGTCACAATTTAATCACCTCCCTGACTACGGACAATAGGGATATTTGCTATGAGCACAGTGCTAAAGCTATGACTCTCTTCAAGACCTTCTTTGATAGAATGGGCTCGTCTGATAACCCTACCATGTTATTTGATCTCTCTGAGCTCATTCCTCTCAATAACAATTTGCATGCCCTGGATAACCCCTTTTCCAAAGAAGAGATTGATGAGGTTGTCAAGCTTTTCCATTCTGACAGTGCTACTGGTCCGGATGGTTTTAACGGAAAATTCTTTAAGAAATCTTGGCATATCATCAAAGAGGATTTTTACAGGTTATGTTCGGATTTCCACGATGGAGATACTTTACTCTCTCCCATTAATCAGTCTTTCGTTGTCTTGATTCCGAAAATCAATAACCCTGAATCCCCGGGTGATTTCAGACCAATATCCCTTCTCAAGTTAAGTGTGAAGCTGATCACTAAGCTGCTTGCAGTCAGGCTGAACTCAGTTATCACCTCTGTTGTTCATAAAAACCAATATGGTTTCATCAAAGGTCGATCTATTCAAGATTGTCTAGCTTGGACTTATGAATATATTCATCTTTGCCAATGTTCCAAACAGAAGATTGTCCTTATCAAACTTGACTTCGCAAAAGCCTTTGACACGATTGAGCATAATGCCATCTTAAGCATGCTTAAAGCTTTGGGTTTTTCCAATAAATGGATTTCCTGGATTACTGAGATCTTAGGTTCGGCTTCCACTTCCGTTTTACTGAATGGGGTTCGTGTTATCCCTTTCATCTGCAAAAGAGGTGTCAGGCAAGGAGATCCTATTTCTCCTCTTTTATTTGCTATCGCTACTGATCTTCTCCAGCATGTTCTCAACCGTGCCACGCAAATGGGCACTCTTCCCCTGCCTTTGAATTTAGGTCAGCAATCCGATTTCCCTGTAATCCAGTATGCTGATGACATGATAATCTTCATCAAAGGTTGCCAAAAGGAGCTATTTAAGCTTAAATGTTTATTACAATCTTTTGCCTCTGCTACTAGCCTCAAAATTAACTTCAATAAATCGGGAATTTTGCCCATTAATATGCTTGAGAAAGAGATGGAGCCCCTGGTTGGTCTCCTTGGCTGCAAAATTGAGAAATTCCCTTTCACCTATTTAGGCCTTCCTATGGGTACCTCGAGACCTCAAATCAAAGACTTTGAAAATATGGTCAATAAGATCAACAGAAGGATATCCTCCTTTTCCCCTTTGCTTTCCTATGGGGGTAGACTTCAGCTGGTCAATTCTGTTCTTTCGTCTATGCCAACATTTGCCATGGGTACTTTGTATCTTCCTACTGCTGTTATCAACAGAATCGATAAAGCTAGGCGAATTTGCTTATGGGGTAAGCATGATATCAATGGCAGAAGTAAAGCTCTGATCAAATGGGAAAAAGTTTGTATGCCTAAGAACAAAGGTGGGCTTGGTGTTATCAATCTTAGGTTTCATAACATTTCACTTCTGATCAAGTTACTTCATAAATTCTTCAATAAAAGGGAAGTTCCTTGGGTCAAGTTGATCTGGTCCTCTTATTACCATCACAATCTTCCTCAGGCTGCAGCTAGGCTGGGCTCCTTTTGGTGGAAAGATATTCTTCTTTTCCTTGATCATTTCAGAGGCATTGCTCGTTGTCGTATTGGTCTTGGTGACACGGCACTTTTCTGGGATGATGTCTGGAACGATATGCACATGAGATCTCAATTTCACCACTTTGCTTCTTTTGTCAAGAATGATATCTGCAGTGTTGCGGACTTCTTTCATCATCCTAGAATTTCGTCTCATTTCCATTTACCCCTTTCGGATCAAGCTTTCCAGGACCTTCAGGATCTCTATTCCAGGATTCAAGCGAACGTCACCATTTCTGATTCCAAGGATGAATGGCTTTACATTTGGAATTCCAAGGATTATCTTCCTAGTAAATTCTACAAGTCTACTTTTAATCAGATTTCGATTCCCAGTCCTATTATTTGGATTTGGAAGGCTAAATGCTCTCCTAAACTGAAAATCTTCTCTTGGCTCTTATGCTTTGATCGTCTGAATACAAAGAATTTGCTTCAAGAAAGAATTGCCTCGCCCAAGGGAGTTCTGTCCATTGTGTTCTTTGTGATCAGGGTTCAGAAGAAACGCGAGATCATCTCTTCTTTGACTGCCACTTCATCAAAAGTTGCTGGTCCGCCCTGCAAGTTTCTTGGAATATGGATATCCCTATTTTTCAAAGAATTGGTTATGCTTGCTCGTCGGATGGCAGCCCTTTCTTCATGGAGGTTTTCATGATCGTGTCATGGGGCATTTGGAAACAGCGTAATGATAGGATCTTTAGAGCTTTGCCTGTAAATCTTAATGTTTGGAAAGATTGGTTTCTTGATGAACTCCTTCTTCAGTCTTTTAGGATTAAGGTATCTCGTAGAGCAGATTTTGTAGCCTGGGGAGGTAGATTTTCTTAATCTTTGGTTTCTGTCGAGCTGATCCCTCACCAGCTCTGTTTTCTTTTTCCTTTGTTCCTCTTCCCTCTTGTTCTCCTCTGTTATTTCTGTTTCTTCTTTTAATATATTCCCAGCAGGGGTTTCCTCTGCTGTTTCACTTTTCAAAAAAAAACGTTACACATGTGTCGTGAAGAGAAATTTCATGGCACGTTCTAGCATTCTACTGGTAGTGAAGGGTGGTAGTAGAAACTAAATCTAGCTGTTAATTTGTATAGGGTATAGTGGACTTTTCTTTTTAATGTTAATTTGTATAGGGTATAGTAGACTTTTCTTTTTAATTATAATTTTCACTCAGGATATTACGGATTTTTCACCAAACCTACTACTACTGTTAACCCTTTCCTAGACCAAGATCAAGATTTTTTTAAAGTTATGAAACAAAATACTGTGGAAAAGGTGCAAAAATTATCATGACCAAGATCAAGATTTTTTTTAAGTTGCATTAGGGTAGGGCTGTTTCTTGCTCTTAACATATTATTTGACCAAGATCAGAAAGTGAACTATCACTATGGCACAGGACAAACAACTGAGCACCACAACACCACCACGGCAATATTATTCCATTTTGCAGCTCAACAGTACACGCTAGTGGCATTTCGTGCATTTAAATAGTACTGCTACTGCATAACCATATATTACGATCTATCTTCTCGCTCAACCACATGCCAGAACACAGTAGCCCAACATGGGTAATAAGAACCTGTATCACTTCAGGATAACATTATGGCAAGTTATTAATAACTAGCATGCAGCTCACAGTCTGCAGAATGGTACAAATGAGAAGGTGCTGCCTATAAATGTGACAATAAATACCATATGGATATAAGATAGGGATCTTGATCCCCACCGCGGCTAATACTTGGTAATTTCAAGCAGTGAACTACACTTTACCTATTGACAGTGATCCACTAGCGTAGTTGGTGAGTGGTGAGCTAGAAAACAGATTCTAGGTGCAGTTACAAATGGCTGACAAGCATGTAAGGTGGCGTTTAGTTGGGTGGATGGGATATGGTTATCTATGGTTTTGGAGTAATCCAATTATTTGGATGAGTGGATGGATGAGATATGATCATCCAATTTTTTGGAATATTTTCTCAAGATGCTGGATAGAGTCATCCAAAAAAAGGCTGGACGGGCTCATCCAGTTTGTTCAATGAAGAGGTGTACTCGGTCAAATTCAAATTTCGCCAAAGCGTACTAGGTCAAATTTTATCAAAAAATTCAAATTTCTGTCAAATTTTGTCCAAAAATTCAAATTTCAATCAAATTTTGTTCAAAAATTCCAAACCTTGATTACGACTAGCCCATTCATCCAACCAAACAAAAAATTGGCTCATCCTACCCATTCTCATCTATCCAACCAAACAAAAAATTAGCTCATCCCTATCCACCCAACCAAACTATCACCTAGATGGCTCCATCTTATTCAGACTGGATGAACATATCTCATCTATAATCATTTAGACAACCAAACGCACCCTATGTGATAGGTTGTTTCTTTGTTGTTGAAGGCTCAAAAAGGACCAAATGAAAATCACCTAAAGAGAACTAAGTGCTTAGGACTCAGCACAATTTGTCCATCGGGCTAAGATACAGCGTTAAAAATCATGAAAATACAGCGTTAAAAATCATGAAAACACCTCAAACAAGTTTCACCATCAGAAAAGGCTATATTCTACACTTGTGGCATAAACATGTAGAAGACTGCATAGTATGTAATTTTGGTATAAAATGTGGTTATTTACATAACTAACCGTGCTTATGGATTTCAAATTAAAGAGTTCTCAACAGAATACGCATTAGCTTGCCACGGTATCTTCACTATGGCCCATTGTTCATGAGTGCCCTTTGTTTTTTTTTTCGAAAAGGCGGCAGGAGCTCTGCCATGCATTAAAGAGAGAGAGAGAAAACCAAGGACACAGTCATACAAGAGTTCAGCCGGGGCACTACCGAGCCCAAGGGAAGAAACAAGAATCCCCAAAATTAAAATACAACCAACTCGGTCTCGAAGACAGGAAGGAAAATGAAAACCACCGCAACCCTTTCGCTAAACTGGAGTCGACAGAAGGCCTACGGAACCCCGGAGCGGAATGCCAACTTCCGATTCTGGATGTCCTGTTGAATTAACGAAAAAACCACGTCCGTAGACCGGTAGACATTGTTGAAAATTCTGGCATTACGTTCCTTCCATAAGTTCCACAGGGTGTAAATGAGAACGCCGTCAACCTGCTTGCGCGAAGGAGCCGTCACTATGCACGGGATGGTCTGCCACCATCCTGACACAGAATCTCCATTCCGAGGAAACGTAGAGCGTAACTGCATTTGAGAAAAAATACGCGTCCAAATGCAGTTAGCAAAAGGACAACGAAGGAATAGGTGCAGCGCGGATTCCGGTTCCGAGCCGCAAAGAGGACAATAAAAGCAATTAGGCCATCCTCTCGCAGCTAGCCTGTCTGCCGTAAGCAACCTGTTGTGTATGAACAGCCACGCGAAGAATCTGCACCTGTTTTCCGCACTTGCCTTCCAAATCCTGGAAAAATTGGTATTGGTATGAGTGCCCTTTGTAACACAGTTAAAAACATAATAACATATCACCAAACCAATTTCCAAATATCACCGTGTTTCTTGTTACCATTTAGTCTATGCTTCTTTAAGTTTACCTTTTCCACAGCTTACAATTTGTGTCATTCTATTTTTTTTTAACAAAAAAACTACTCTCGAAGTTGCAAGTACTTGGTATGGTTCGAATATAACATGTAATCGATTGTTCAATAATGTTTCCCTCTTCAACCCTATGAATGCAAGTGCAAACATCAAGTATTCGCTGCAACTTCCCTCTCACTTGCAACATGGTTTTCTGACGGCTAACACTCCCAAGTTGGACTGAAACCTCACGAGATTCCAAGGGTGTCATACACTTTGATCAATGGAAGAACAGAGGAGTACTAATTAAGTCCCACATAATTGTCAGATTTGAACTTACTGAGCAAACTCAATCTAAAATTTTTTGATGGGATTACACATACTTTTGGCATGGATGGACTCCTGCAGATCCGCGACCTTGGCCTGCAAAACGAACCCACGAATCAACTCAAGCTCAAACCACTCCAGCTGTATTGGATGCAACCGCAGTCGGGCCTCGTTGTTGCTACGACAGCATAGCTCATCCTCCACTGATTGAATTCCATTGCATCTTTGTTGTGCCTCCTTCTCACGGCACACCGCTTGTTTGGTACGCCGCATCCTTCTTCGCCTTGGCCCGCCATTCGCACTCCACCGCTGACCATCCACCATCTGATTCGAGGTCATCGTCAAGAGCTGTGAAGGTTCAACGTTCTCTCTGGCACGTATTTAATTACTTGCTCAATCAAGTGATTGCATGATCAGTTTTAGTTCAAAAATATTATGGTGGCAGAAGTATGTTATTGCACTGCTAACTTGTCGATTGATTTAGTTTAAATCAACAAGATTTCTCTCATGTGTATGAGCATTAGTTTATATGCATCTTCACTTTTGTACAAATCTTATATATGTTTTCAATATAGAACAGGTCATAGGAACATGCCCATCGTTAATTTGAAATTTCTTTGGTTCTCTTCACGACATGCGTTCAACAGCAGTTCAAAACCGGCTGGTTGGAGTTCAATATATTTGCAGCAGCAGCCTCATGTTCTTCTCTATCCAAAACATGATTCGGATTTCAATGTTAAGGTTCAACCAATTTTAGTGTATCTGATACTATTTAGACTTGTGTTCAGCTTCACATTTAATGTGTTTGCCTTTAGTTTTTTCAATGCTCACGAACCCTTTTCAGGGAGAAGCCAGGTCGAGTTGTTTTGGTTGGAATTGCTGCAGTGATCTGGTTCATTTGGAAGACACAAAAAGTAGTGTGTTTCCAAGGCCAGACAATTTGTGATCCTCCTAATATCAAATTCTACATTCATCAATGGCCGGATTCTTGGTCTATTTTACAGAGCATATACTATGAGAAGTGTTGCGTGAAGGGACAAGAAGAACCGCAGCAGGTGACAGCTGACGCTTTCAACAGAAAGCGAGGTTGGGCGCTTTCAACACATAATATTTTATTCAGTTTACCTATGTTTCCCTGGTTTTAGATAGGAAGTCTTCTCTGTCAAGCCTTTTTTTTTCTTGTCACTTGATGTGATGCCCAAAGTGTAAAAATCAGGCTAAAAATCTGAAACTTGTCCAATTTTAATAAAAGAAGCCAGGCGGTCTGTCCCTTGTCAAAAAAATGCTCAGGAACCCTTTTTGAAGAACTTGTTCGCATGTATTCATATTTTCTATTTGAAATATTATGTGTTGCTGCAATTTTATTCCCAGCGGAATGTTATTAGTGTGATCACGTAAAAAAATTTGCAAGTGGATTGCTCGCTGATGGCCATGACGTGTATAGGAATTTTGTAAAATAATATTTTTTAATGAGAAATTATAGAAATAATATGCCAAAAAAATTGCAAAAATACATACCTATCACCTGTTGAATTGGCGAGACAAAGTCTGTCGTAGTTTCAACTAGCGATAGACTCTCTATCGTGTTTTGAAATAACGAGTGAAGTCTCTGTCGCCGTTTTAAAACCTATAATTTTATAATAGTTTGTACAAAATATGTAGCTCTATGAAATTTACTTGTTTCCTGTTCTCTCCCCTACTAACCGGCCTCTTTCTTTCCCAGCTTGGGGCCCGCCGCCTCCGTTGGTATCCACTTGGTGTGTGTCTTTGTTCGACTATTCATATTCTCTCCTAATTTTTTTTTACTCTTGGCCATCTCTGCGTGTCCCATTTACCAGCAGGGCGCCATCCCCACCAGACCACCATTTTCGTTTGAAGTACCTCCATTATTCCATCGAGGGGGCTGAACTACTAAATACAAGTGCGTTGAAAATCCAAAGGACTACTGAATAAGAAAGATTGTAACAATCAAACCAAACACTTATAGTGTGAAAAACCACCAAGAGTATAAAAGACAAGAAAGTCTTATCCAAATACTTCTCATGAAGCAAGATTGAGCAAACTAGCAGTAGATTAAGAGAAAGATTAAAACAGTCAATTCAAACACACAACTATAACAAAACAGACGAAGAAATCTGTGTTTTCAATGATTCATAACCCCAGAAAAGTCTGAGTCTATACACCTGACCTTCTAAAAAAAACTCAATCATCAAACAGCATAAACTAGACATCACCTAAGGTGCTAAGTAAATAGTAAAGAACTCATAATATGTACTTTTGGAAGGCTCCATATGGAACATAAAATTCATCAAGCTGCCTACTAAAAAATCCATAACATGGTTGAAACTACTTCAAAAATGCCAAGATGAAGAAAAACTATCGTGTTGTTAATGGAGTATAAATTGCAGTAGATCCCTCATATAACTCTGTAGGGACCCGGATTTACCAAATCCGACCCCTCTGTGTTTCAACCGTGCTAGTCCAGGAACAGCTAGCATACACAGTCATACAGTGATGATAACACAGACATATCATAAAGTAAGTAACGGTAATAAAGCAAAAGAGTATAAACATCATCACATTATTACAAGTATCGAGCCTTATGGCTTAAGTGTGAAAGTAACAGCGGAAATGTAGCAACCAAAAAGAGCCAGTCAATGTGCCCACAGGCAACCGACTGCACGCCCCTAGAAGTCCGGTCTTCCTCCTCATCAAAGTCCTCACCACGTATGTCGAACGGTGGATTGCATGCTCGATCTCCTCATCGCTTTATGGAATAAGCACCCGCGATGAAAAGCGAGGTGAGTATGCAACATACTCAGAAGTCTCGAAACTTAATGCAAATAACTAAATGCAAGGCTTAAACAAAGGATGGCATATAGGGTTCATTTTGCATAAAGCAGAATTTAAAATTTAAATACAAGTACTAAATTCATAAAGCAGCATTTAATAAAATGTAAATAGCATAATTAATTAAATTGAAGTATAACAATTTTCCAGGTTCCATCTACCTGGTTGGCTCTAGCCGCCAAACTAAAATCCGAGAGCTCTGGCCGCTCACGGATTCCCAACCACATTTTCATTTTAAACCAAATCATCATTTTTCCATTTAAACCAAAAACCAGAAAATCTACTATGTGAAAGCTGCCCACGCTGTTCTTATCCGTAAGCACGGCTACTCAAGTAGTTTTGACTCTGCAGAGTTGGTACACTTTACCCACACGACATGATCAACCCTTTCGCCAAGCTATTGACACACTTCCTTTGGTGTGCGGCAGGGAGATCATGACAAGGCCTTTACAATGCATAATACCGCTACCGACTCCGCCCGCTAAGGTTTCACCGCTGTTAGGGCTACCCGCCCAGTACAGAAGCCACCTCTTGCGCCTTGCAAGTACCCTCCCGGCAAACCGCACATCCAAATGGCAAAGTCAAATAACGATACATGCAAATTACTTAGCCAGGTCGTATCCATTATAGACATGTGGTTGTACTGTATAGCATGGCCCATGGTAACACACCACCGTCCTTAATCGATCGGCGGACAATCACATTCCGAAATTTTGTGCATCCCGCACCCGCCATACAACCAATCCGCCCCGGTCTAAACCATTTTTCACTTTTATTTTCAAATTAATACCGGCAACACCAATTGCCATAATTTCCACAATTCATTTTGAATCAAATATGAAAGCATTTCCATAATGGTAAGGTACCGACGTGATTAAGCATGGCTAAGCATTTTCTACCGTCCCATAATACCAAAATGGTTAATATTAATAGTAATTAATTTTCCTAGGGTGTCAATGGTTGTTAAAATGAATATCAATGTGGTTATAACAATTTGGCATTTATCTAAGCATTTAAAATGACATTAAAGTACAGTACGCCAATAATAAGCATGCAATAATTAAAACAAAATAGCATTTCATAAACTTGGATTCAATATGGTCAAGGGAGACTTGCCTTCAACCTCTCCTGCTGCTGCTACCTCTGTCGGATGCTCCGCTCGCTCAATCGCTGCGTCGTCTACACGCGAAACACGCGAAATGAGACAAAAATAAATAAAACAAAAATAAATAAAATCCAAAAATTCAAAATAAAGACACCAGAAGATAGATCTTGATTTTAGATGAATTTAGAAATTTGAATCGTTCGAATCGGAGTTCGAACGGAGGAGAACGGGCTCTTGGAAGTTTCTCGGGAGGAAAAATCGGAAAAATCACTAGGGTTGACACGTGTCACTACGCTATTGGCTGGAAATTTGGATTTCTCGGAATAATCAGAAAATACGAATTATATGCGCTGACACGTGGGACCTACGAGTCAGTGACTCGGTTCACGTAGACTAAGTTCACCGAGGAATACTCAGTGACCTGTGTGAGAGGTGATGATGTGGCATGATGACGTGGCGTGTACGTGGCGGACACGTGGGCATTAGGGCACACGTGGCGGTGACTTGGCACTGACATGGCAACCCATGGGCGACATAGTGCTGACGTGACGCCGATGTGGCAGCCACGTGGCGATGACGTAGCTGACACGTAGCGCCACACAGATCTAGGATGAACGTGGCGGCTACGTGGCGCGGACGTGTTGTGCATATGGCGGTTCGGTGCTGACTCGGTGTGGCCAAATCATCTGCCACGCGGGCACGAGGGTTGTGCTGGCTTCTACATGACAGACACGGGGCGACACATGGCAAATGACGAGGCGTTGGCTCGGGGAGGGCTTACCGAGAGGACGTGGCGACACTCTTGCCAAGGGATGAGGATCCAACGGCGACGATGTGCGGGCGGGGTGCGACGACGGGGCGGCGGCAAGCACACGCCGGACGCGAGGAAGACAAAGCTGCAATCGGCGGAGGGGCGTCAGACCGAAAGTCGAAACCTGTGGATTCAAGGAGACCAACGGGAACTTCTTGAGGTACCAAGAAGTGCGGCGAGGCTCACCAGGAAGAAGATATGCGGCGGAGAAGTCCACGGGCACATTGCTATAACTCCCAAGTGTTTGCGGCTCAACGGTGGTGACTCAGAGGTGAGATGTGAGGAGAAGGCGGCGCGAAGCGGCGAACACTAAGACCAAGTCGGGTGAGTTTTATAGCCTAGGGTTGCGGCAAAACGACACGGAAGTCGAGGTTGAACCGTGCGGCATTTAGGGTTTGGCTGCACGGGCGGCGGCACTGAGCGGAACGACGTGGCGAGCATCGGAGCGTCCGTGGAAAATTGATCCGATGGTTTTCATCAACGGACGCTACGGTAGATGGTGAACCATTGGATCATAGATCCGATGGTTAAGAATTGTAGGGGCTATTGTTTTCGGTGAGTTGGGCCAGCTGCGAAATAATGGGCCGGGCGGAAGGTGTACAGGAGTGGGGTGGACCGGCTAAGGCGGAACAGGGACGGACCGACCGGAGATGAACAGAGAAATCGGCCCGGAGAGGAAAAGAAAAGAAAATCCATTTTGATTCCCAGAAAATTTCAGAAATTCAAATAAACTTCAACAAATTCAAATAAATAGCGAATAAATTTGAAAAAATCCCCAAAAATACCGAAATATCAAATGAAGCACAAGGAACCCAATAAAATAAGAAATAATTAATTTGAGGTATAGATTAATCATATTAAATCCTTTTTTACTTTTAAAAATTCAAATTAAGCTGAAATTTATTCGAACAAAATGCAAGGGTTCGGATTTTGAAATTCAACTACAGGAAATTGAAAAATAGAATGTTACACACTCCTTCTTACACTTCAATACTTTATCTGAAATTAACATTAGAGCTTAAACCTTCACTAGAAAAACTCCAAGAGTATATGCTACCATCGTGAGTCATCGATTCCAAATGAACGCTACAAAACCTCTATAATGGTCAACGATCCAAACGGTGAAAAACACCAAGATAATGGTGATGAAACACTAAATTCTAATTAATGGTGATGAAACACCAAATTTAGTTGTCTCCTCAATCGATATTTTTTAATTTCTCCAAATAGGCGATGAAACGTCAAATAAATTACCAATAATAAATCCTCATGAATACCGCCAATAACATGGGCACAAAATAATAGACATAATGGCTCGAATCAATTTGTGTATAATATCCCGCTAATAATGAGCACAAAGTAATAGGTATAAAAACCTGAACTATGCATGAATATCCGCCAATAATATGCATAACAATCGCTAATAATTGCATTGCAAAGAGATCCCACTTTTTAGCATCGAACAATCGTCAAGGTAAATAGCAATATTTTTCTCACGCCCATCGAGAATGACTCTCATTTGAATCTACTAAATAAAGAAACCGATCATACCATGGAACTTCTCAATGCCAAATCTAGTCGATAACATGATAGAGAATAAAATTGTAGATCAAAATTATGGTAGATTCTCAAAAAAACTTCCCGGTAAGCGTCCCGTGCGTGTAGCAATTTCGGTATATGTCTTTGGTATGCTTCCGCGCTTTAACAAAATATGCCGGAAATCGGTCAAGTTTGTGATTCGGTAGAAATCGGCTTTGTATTGCCATAAGCAATCACAGGTCACTACTACAACGAGGCTTATATCGACGACGATCACGCACGGTTTTGAAAAACCGCTCGTAATATGGAACATCACTGCATTTGTTATGTACTCAAACCGTCGGCGTAATATCATGAGCGGTTTTATATTATAGCCGCTCGTGATAAGAACTATCACGCATTTATTTCAAAATATAACCGTCTCGTGATGGCTACAAGATTATTACGCAGCGGTTTCAAAGTAAAACCGTCTGTGTTTTCACAGACGGTTATATAACACAACCGTCTGTAATATCTACAGTAGTCATTACAGACGGTTATATTTAGAAACCGTCTGTGATATTTCTTGCATCATAGACGGCTGTAATATAAAACCATCTATGATAAAACCGTCTGAGCCCGTAAAAACAGAGCCTCGTTCCATCCACTTCGTTTGTAGGGTTTCAGTTTCTATCCTAAGTGGCGGCTGTGGAAGTGAGGTGATTTTTTTAAAGAAAGTCATTGATTTCGAAGGGTGATATTAGATTCATTTGATTTTGGTGATCTAAGGTTAGTAATGAGTTCTCTAATTGCATGCATCCAATTCAATATCTAGGTTGGTTAGGAGAGAATTAATTTAAAGATTGTTTGGTTAGATCTAGCTTAATTGTAGCTGGATCCATATGTTGTTTGTGATATTTGGTTAGTAATGTATTTTAATTGCATTATATTCAACATCTAGCTTGATAAGGAAGGAATTTGATGATTTTTTTAGATCTCGCTTGTAGAACCATGTGTTGGTTGTTTGATCTATAAGGTTAGCTAGTAATGGTTCTATTTGCATAATATAATATTCGATCATGATGTAGCTAGTTAGCTTGTTAAGGATAGAATTTAAAGATTGATTAGATCTAGCTTATAGATCAATTCAAGTCTTTTGGTGATCTAAGGTTAGTAATGGGTTCTAATTTCATTATTATATTGAAGATTAATTTGAATTGTGTTAATTATTTCTTTGTGATGTAATTAAGGTATGTAATTGCATAATTAGTTTAAGAATGTGTGCATACGCACTACACAGTGCACTTAATATTTAACACTAAGTGTTACATGTGTAGCGTAGATGGATCGGTTGGATGTACGTTGAGAACCGCATTGAGTGCCGAGTACCTTAATGACGCTCCACTTTCAAAAGAGCCGCAGAGGAGGATATGTTTAATAAGGGGTGCAATTCATGTCATGTCCGTGCATTGATTATGTAAAATCTGAAAATGTTTCAAACTCGCCAGCAGATCGGCTAACACTTGATTCGGAGGGGTTTCAAAAGGGCTATACATGTTGGACAAGTCATGGCGAAGAGCATAATATACAAGAAGCAGCAAGTAGTGTTAATATCGTCGACGGTCAATGATATGTCGGATGATCATATCGATTGTGCTCGGATGAGGACAAAGTTGCGAGATGACAATTTGGATCAGATGTTGCGCGATGCGTATGAAACCTTGATGACGGGAATATAGAAAGTTCCGTGGCTTGATGGAGGACTCTGAGAAACCTTTGTTTGCAGGGTGCAAGTTGAAATACACAAGGTTATCATCCGTGCTTGAACTACTCAAATTGAAGGCAAGCAACGGTTGGTCCGACAAGAGTTTCACAATACAGTTACGCGTCTATTGGCGGATATGCTTCAGAGGGAAACGAGTTACCGACAACCACCTACAAAGCCAAGAAGGTTCTTTGTTCCTTGGGAATGGAAGTAGAAAGAATACATGCATGTCCAAACGATCGTACCTGCATCGCAAAGAGTACACAAACTTGCATATATGTCCGTGTGCAACGATCCCAGACAAGCGTAAGAGTCATTCAGATGATGATGGCGAGAGCATTGAGGTGAAAAAGGTCCTCTCGCTAAGGTGGCATGGTATCTCCTGTAATTTCGCTTGAAGCGCTTTGTTTGAGAACCCAAAGGAGGCAAAACTGCTGCGCTGGCACTTTGAGGAGCGTAAGAAGGATGGAATGCTAAGGCACCTGCCGATTCCATCCAAAGGAGAAACATCGACAGAGCTTTGAAGAATTCAAATGGATCCGAGAAATATAAGGTTTGGATTGAGTACAGATGGAATGAATCCTTTCGGTAACATGAGCAATGCAAGATAGCACTTGGCCCAGTAAATCTCTCAGATTACAACATTCCTCCTTGGTTGTGTATGAAGTGGAAGTACATTATGTTGTCTGTGCTTATCCAAGGACTGAAACAACCTGGGAACGATATTGATGTGTACCTAGCTCCATTGGTGGAAGATCTAAAACACCGTGGGTTACCGGGTACACGATGGGATGCGATAAACGAGAGAACTTTACTTTGCATCGCTTGTTGTTCTGCACCATAAATGATTACCCCGCCTTGCTAACTGTGTGGCGAGTACAAAAGGAACCAAAGCTCGCACTCACTACTTAGATGATACCGAGAGTTTATGGCTGAATCACTCCCGCAAAACCGTGTACATGCGCCATCAGAGGTTCTTCGGAGGAATCACCCATATCGCAAGATGAAGTAACTTTTCGACGGAAGGAATGAAAATGGTTCAGCTCCAAGGTGTTTGAGCGGAGAGATGTTCATGACATTGTTAAGGATTTGGATGTTGTGTATGGAAAGGGACGTAAATCAAGTACCCGTGAAAAGAGTATGTGGAAGAAGAGATCAATATTCGGGACCTACCTTCTTTGGGAGCACCTAGAAGTTCGCCATCGATCGATGTCATGCACGAGAGAAGAATGTCCGTGATAAAGGTGATTGGTCTCTTACTCAACATTAAGGGTAAAACAAAGGATGGTATCAACGCACGGCTTGACTTGGTTGATATGGGCATAAGACCGAGTTAGCACCGAAAGAGACCGATAAAGGCCGACGCATTTGGAACTCGCTTGTTATACTCTGTCAAAGGCCGAAGAACTGAATCGTGCGCTGCTTGCATGGTGTGAAAGTTCCGTCCGGTTACTCCTCCAACATGAAGAGACTTGTTTCGTTGGAAGATTTGAAATTAACCGGCATGAAATCTCATGATTGTCATGTGCTGATGACACAGATGCTCCCTGTCGCAATTAGAAGTATTTTATCGGTGAAGGTCCGAGAGACAATCACTAGGCTGTGTTATTTCTTTAACACAATCGCTCAGAAGGTCATCGATCCTGAAGGACTAGATGCTCTGCAAGCTGAGGTGGTGATGACTCTATGTAATCTTGAGATGTATTTCCCTCCATCATTTTTCAATATCATGGTCCATCTCATTGTTCACCTTGTGACAGAGATAAAGATATGCGGGCCAGTGTTCCTACGTAGCATGTACCCGTTCGAGAGGTATATGGGAATTCTCAAGTCTTACGCACGGAATCGATCTCGTCCGGAGGGTAGCATTGTTGAAGGTTATGCAATGAAGAGGCCGCCGAAGTTCAAGGCCGATTACATGGCCTAGGTCGAACCGATAGGTGTGCCTCGATCTCACCATGAGGAGGCTCCAGGTATCGGGACCATCGGAAGGAAAGCAATCACGCCGATTCGGTTGCGTATGCTCGAGCCCATTTCACGGTTTTGCAACACATGGCTGTAGTGTCCGCCTATATCGCCGAAAGCACAAGCAATGGCTAAGGCAAGAGAATCCAAAGACGGCAGAGTCTTGGATCACGAGACAAAGATAACCTTCGATTCAACAAATGGTTGAAGGAGCGACCTATCACTGGAGCTCGTCCGATGACACGCCGACATGGTTGGCAAAAGGACCAACTTTACGCTTGTCACATGGAAAGGATATGACTTAAATAGGTACACATTTTACACGAGATCGGGATATGAAGAGCACAAATCGTAACAGCAAGGTCCGTGATAGATGCATTCAATAATACACTGGGTTGACGAGGAGCTCGATTATGGGTTCATAGAGGAGATATGGGAGCTCGACCACGATTACTTTTCAAGATTCCCTATTTCGGTGCCGCTGGGTCCACCTCCGCACCGTGAAGGTTGACAAGAATGGCATCACTACTATAGACCTCGAACGTGTTCGGATACCAAGATGAACCATTCGTATCGCTAACCAAGTTGTTCAAGTCTTCTATGTAACCAATTCGGCCCAACAAGAAGCGCCACGTAGTTCTTCAGGAAAAAGGAGAATTGTCGGAGTTGAGAATGTAGTAGATGAGGAAGAGTACAATCAATTTGATGAGTTGCCACCTATCGGAAATGACATCCTGGTCCGAGAAGAACAACATGAGGAAGCAAGCTAAACACGCGTCGATCATCATGAAGGGCTAATTTTCATACAAAAGAATAAGCATGTGGAGTAGTTATGAGAAGGGTGCATTGTCATCATGTTTATAAATTTTCATGTGTAATAATATTACATGTAAGGATGATACGACCCATCATGCTTTGTACATATGATTATGATGATCTTTGTAAGTAGCTTGTGAAGCATTGAAGTATGTATATACGATTGTGATGATCTTAGCAAGTAGCTTGTGAAGCATCTGAATTATGTATATACGATTGTGATGACCTTAGTAAGTAGCTTGTGAAGCATCTGAATTATGTCAGGATTGTGATGACTATCTTCCTTCAATGCAAGGCAGAGCTCATGACTATCTTCCTTTAATGCAAGAGGCAGAGCTCCTGCCATTCCTTTCAAAAAAAATGAAAAGTACTTACCACAAACGGTTCTAAATTCGAACAGTCTATGATGTTTATATCACAGACGGTTCTAAAAAAATAGTCCGTGATGTTTATATCACAGACGGTTCTAAAAGAGAACAGTCTGTGATGTTTTGTTATCACAGACGGTTCTAAAAGAGAATAGTCTGTGATGTTTTGTTATCACAGACGGTTCTAAAAGAGAACCGTCTGTGATAATAAAACATCACAGACCGTTCTATTACAGAACCGTCTGTGATATAAACATCACAGACTGTTCTATTTTAGAACCGTCTAGGGTATTGTCTCCTTTATATCTCCCGCCGAGACCTCATTCCCAGCGCGCCAAACCCTAACCCAGCTCTGTGACCTTTTGTCTCCGGCGGCTCCCTCGGCGACGGTGGCTCTCCCTCTCGACGCCCTCCCCGCCATCGACCTCCCTCCCCAAGATCGACATCCTCCCGGCAGATCGGCATCCTCCTCTCGACTTCCTCCCGCCATCGACCTCCCTCCCCAAGATCGACATCCTCCCCAAAGATCGGCATCCTCCCCGTGATCGACGTGTTCCACGGGTGGGCGCTGTGTTCTTGTGCATCTCGGGCTTCAACCGTGATTCTCGCGCTTTGCCTCGGCTTTGTTGGCTCGGATCCAACGCTACGTAAGCAAATACGGTGCTCTCTCTGTGGATCTGAGGATCAGTGAACCGATTGAGTATTTCTGGGGGACTAGCCATCGAGCTAGAGGCCGTTTCTCGATCTGGAGGCACTGCCTGGCCATTTGCTCTATTTTTCGGTGTTGCTCTGCTAGTTAGTGAGTTCTGGGACATTTTCTGTGATTATTCTCGGTCTTGCAATGGGGCCAGTCGATCTGCGGCTTGGGGACCTTGCGCGTGGGCTTAATGTTCAGTGATGATTTAGGGGATGGAATAGACTAATTGTGACAACAAATCTTAGCAGTCAATTTCAAATATTTGATTAGCTCTATTGCAAACCTGTCTTTATATGCTTAGTTAGTCAATATTTCTTCTTACTGCTATTGTCATCTATCTTGCGGCTGTTCTGGTAACATTTCACTATCTTGTTTCCTTAGCATTGCTTCGTAGTGTTCTGTTCAAATTAAAGTCAGAACATGTTATTTAACGTCCAAAGAAGCTTGCTTTGAATGATTCACTATTCTTGTGCATATAAGATAAGCAATTGAGTAGATTTATACTTAACCTGTCAAGTATTAAATCTGTTATTGAGATAAATTAAGTTGTCACAATCTCTACTATTATAAAGCAGCAGTTGGTAGACGGTCCGTTCTTCTGCGGACCCCACCTGCCAGCGCCCAACCCCCATCTCACTCCACACTTACACAGCGCTCTCCGCCCCCAAATCTCCTCGCGCCGCCCCCAGCCTCCTCGTCTCCTCGCCTCCCTTCGCCGTCATGCTAGCCGCCGCCGCCGGGCCGTCCATGTCGGTGGTGGGCTCTCGCTCTGGCGGAGGAGGCCAAGCATCAGCGACTTCTCCATCGTCGATCCACCAAGGCCTAGCCTTCGAACGACGCCATGCTCCTCCCGCCGCCGAGGCTCGTGCGCTGCTACTTGCCGCTCCGGGGCCTCGCCGCGCCAAGGCCCACCTCGAGCGCTCCTCCTCCTCCTCTCCGCTACCCTCAAGACTGCGGCTCGAGTTCTACGCTCCTCCTTCCTCGCCAAGGTTGTCGTGCGGGCCTCCCACTCGAACTCACTCCCGAAAGGTAACTGCATTTTAGGTTTTTATGCTGTTTAGGCCCTTTCCTCCCATCCCCTTCCCAGATCTGGTGGCGAGGATTTCGGCCACCTCCGCAGCTTCTCTCATACGCGGCAACGCAGCCCCGGAGCTTCCCGTACGCGGTGAAGCAGCGGTGCTGGGAGGAGGTGGAGATGGTGCTCGGTCGCGACGCGCTCGGGAACGTCATCTTCCGCATTCCTAGCTCCAAGTTCTACACGGCTCGGTTGTATTCCTTTGCTTTTGACTGCATAAGAGTTTTGGGCTACCGATCGCTCGGTTCTTGGACAATGGACGTGGTACTGGATTGCTTGGAGGACAGGCGAATCGCGCTTGAGACTTTTGGGTTTGGTATTAAATCTTTCTGAACAATATGTTATTACTGTGGGCAGTGGGCTGGTTATCATGGGTTAATGCATCGCTTCATTGGCATAAGGCTAAGAATGAGTGCATGACATAGTTATGCATCTTTCAGTTTTTCACTTGTAAATGAAAGCGCCTGTAAATTATGGTGAAGCTAAAGAGTTGTATAGCTGTGCCACTAGCCTACTGGTACTACTGGTAATGGTTTAGTATGCCACTGTCACTGAGATATTTGAATGTGATGCTGCATTAGCAACCACTTATAATTGTTTAGTCGTAGCAGAACTGAATGGCTATACTAGCCACCCCTAATAATTGTTTGTTGGTAGCAAAATTAGCGGCTAGAGTTAATATCCAAGCTGAAGGATAAAGAGTAACACAATGTAAGACAGAATCTTGATATATTATTTTCTCTTTTTTCTGTTAAATTTGAGAAGAGATTACGCTGAGAAGTTCTAGCATGGCTTATTTTGTTTTGTGGACTTTAATATTCTCGTAACACGCATTTACGAGGTTTATTTGGATTTTCATCACACAAATTAGCGAAAAAAAGATAATCTTAACAAATAAAGAACCTTCTGCTCTAAGTGTTGGTGTTATGCCCTTGAGGCAGTCATATAGATGATTGTAACATGACTATGCTTATGAATAATAATATGATTATTGGTCCAATGAATGTATATCATTATATTGATCAGCAAGTATGTGACTTGCTTATGAAACTCTCTACTTATTGATATAATTCTGTAAGTATCTCTGATCGGGTATCATCGTATAGGACAACGATGAATAGATCAGCACATGTATTGATCGATGATTATGTTTCATAGATCATAGGATATGGAGATATCATCAATACATGTGAACTCATGATGAAGAACATGGGTTAGATAGACCCGAAATGGGACACTGCGAGAATGTTACATTCTTATGTGTCATCAGTGTATCTCATACATAGTGGATGTATGATCCTTAGACCTGAGATTGTCACATTCCCTACATGGGTAATAGTTTACCTTGGGGCCACCAAACGCTATTCCCTAACCGGATAGTTATAAAGGTAGCTTTCATGTTTGCTATGAAATGTGTAGAGGGAAGTGGGCAGTCAAGATGGAATTTGCCACTCCAGTGTAACGGAGATATATGTCTAGGCCACTCGTGTGATATGATTAAAGAAGTGTATGGCCATGCCGTAATTGAGAAGTCAATCACAACTTATTAATATATCACGGATACGAGAGATGGATTGAACTATCAAAGGATGACATACTTCTCGCCTTGAGTTCGATCTTCATATAGTTTGGCAAAGGGATTAGTACATGAGTACTTTTGAAAGGTTCTATCCGATTTGATCATATGCGTTTGGGAGTTGGCATGCTCTGCAAGGAACCGCTGCCAGCTATTGGATTGGAAAAAGGGTTTTCCGAATCTATGTCCAAATGTACATGAACCTACAGGGTCACACACTTAACGGGTTGGGATGCATTAATTCGGATTGGATCCGTAATTAATGGACCTCGTGGGCTTAACGCGCTGATGGGCCCTGGCTTAGGGTTTCGTCGCGTGGCTATATAAGGAGAGGAGAAGGGTGGGCGTGCATGTTGTTGTTCACGTCCAGAACCGTAGCCTCCACCTCTCATTGCCCTTGCCGAGCGACGCGGTGCTTGCACGCCGACGCATGGTGTTCCATCCCGGGACGTGTGGACTGCTGTGGTGACGCTGCTACTACTGCGGCGTGGTGAGGACGATCCGCAGCGAGGACGATCTGCGGCGAGGACGATCCGCAGCGAGGACGATCCACGGCGAGGACGATCCGCAGCGAGGACGATCCACTACACCAACGCACGAAGGATTCCGCAACTGCGCGTCTAGTGGTAATCCAATCTGTGATCCCTTTCTTGCGAGTAGCTTTTCTGGTTATGCGGTAGAAATTTTAATTTGTGCTAGCGTAGCATACCGCGTTCCCCAACACTAAGCTCACAACATGAGTCCTTATCTTTTCAATTGGATACTTACTGTTAGTTTATAGTAACCAATTGTTATTCTTGTAGGTACTTATCCGTGGTTTTTGGTTGATGGCTTCGATGTTGCGAAGAGAGCAACTCTTGAATTTCTTGAGAAATTCAAGACACCAGTTGTTATGGGTGATGAACCTGACAGAGAGATCTTGAAAATGATAGCAAGGACAACACTTAGGACAAAGGTAATTACAATCTGGTTCATCCTTTTCTTTATAAGAAATTGATGATGTACTATATTCTTCCAAGTTTTTACACAAAATTCACTATCTTGCAGTTGTACGAAGGATTGGCTGACCAGTTGACTGATATTGTTGTAAATGCGGTATGTTTGATTTCTGTTTGCGGTGCTTTTTGTGGAAGCTTACGATACTCCATTTCTAAACATATTTGAATTTCCTGTGCGATCTCTGCTATAGGTTCTATGCATCCGCAAATCTGATGATCCAATTGATCTTTTCATGGTGGAAATAATGCACATGCGCCACAAATTTGATGTCGACACACGTCTGGTTCGTATTCATTTATTTTCTTTGCTCGATATAGCATCTTGCCAAATTTCATGTTCCTTTTAAAGCATCTCTGTTTATTCAACTTTTCTGTAATATGCATCTCTGTTTGCTTTGTCACACATAGACTTGAACGTGTGTTTAACATAATATTGTAACTGGATATTGGATGGAATGTAATGCTAGAATTCTTACCTTGCTTATTTGGTATTGTATAGATTGAGGGTCTGGTCCTGGACCATGGTTCTCGGTACCCTGACATGAAGTTACCAGTTGAACTGGGAAGTTTATTCGCATTATGCATATGCTGCTTTATAAGCTACAAAATAATCAGCTAAGGTCAATACAAACCCATGTACAAATGCAATTTCAGCAACCAATTTTGGGGGCTAATACTTAAGGCATGCATATTTGGAAGTTCATGCACATTGATTTTTAGTTTTACATTGCAGTAATATATATCTTTGCATGGAAGCCTTTTAACAGCTTATTTATTGATTTTTTGAGAACCACATTTTCTGTTGTTAAATATATTTTACTGGCTTTGAGCATGTCCTTTAACATAATTTTTTATGCTATAGATTATTGCTCTCCGAAGAGCAAAGAGGAGGAACATGGAGAGGCTTGTGCTAGCATGTGGGGGTGAAGCTGTCAATTCAATTGATGATTTGACTAAAGATTGTCTTGGCTGGGCTGGGCTTGTCTATGAGCATGTTCTTGGAGAAGAAAAGTACACGTTTGTGGAGAATGTTAAAAACCCTCGCTCTTGTACAATACTGATCAAAGGTTGGTTAGTTTATTCTTGAGAAATAAGAGGATCTTTTCTGATATTCACATTGGCTTATGAACTTGCTATAAATCTAACATCTTCAGGACCTAATGACCATACCATTGCTCAAATTAAGGATGTTGTTCGTGATGGTCTAAGATCTGTTAAGAATACAGTTGAGTGTCTTTGCAAAAACAATTATTCCATTTTTCTACTGTATACTATGTTTTAACTTTCCTCTGTGATTAAACTTTTCTCATCTTCATTTTAAAGCATTTGTTTCCTTGCAACTCTTTGCAGTTGCCCATGCTATAGGTTTGGCAAGAACATTCGGAGAGCCAGTCTCGGAACTTGCTTCCTTCAGGTACAGATAATAATCCTACCATTGGCATACGACCATGTTGCGTCCATTTCCTGCTTGTCATTTTTCTATGAAAGAAGTTTAGTCAAATTGTTGTGTAGCTAAGCATATAAAACCGCATGAGGCTATTTGATGACGCTGTTTGTAAGAAGTAGGAAAACCTTCCGTTTGGAATAGGCTTCGAGTCCATTTTTAGCTACACAAACCTTCTGTTGAGTATGACACTGTTTGTCATTTTTCTTGCTGGTGAACTTTTTTGCATTGAGTATATTATTATAAATATAGTAGTCAGGAAGAGATGAAGAAGGTTACATTTTTAGTGTGTGCATGTGCTTTTGCTTATTTTACCATAGAAGTACTGCCATGTAGTCTTGATTTTTTTTTTCCTTTTGTATTTTGAATGTGTATTTTTATTTTCATACTTTATTTTAGTTCTCTATTTCTTCTGATTTCCACTTCATGCTAGAGAGCTAGACAAATTTGTTAGATTTGCTATTGTTAACTTCTTGAAATGCAAGCCGCTATCATGCTACCTTTAATTGTGATGTATCGCGTGTACATTTGCCTTTAATTCGTATGGTCGCATTCTGATGTAGATATAGTCAAGGAAAAGTTTTCAGCTCTGCATTGATGTTTCCTTGATTTATTTGAAGCGGCTCCTCCTTCCCCGCATAATAGAAGGAGATCCCATGGATGAAGTTGTTGTACATCAAGCACTCAACTGGTGTGTGTTGCTACGTATTCTTCGATTCTTCGGCGGAAGCTACTGCTAGAAGTTGGAGCTCTGGCTTTACTCTTCTGATACTTGAGGGTATAATCGGTCATGTCTTAAAACAGAGATGACTACACGGCTTTTTGTTAGAGTTTGTAATCTTTTCACCCATCACGTGAGTTTGTTTCTTTCTCATTAGAATTCAGTTTCTGAAGCTTTCACATAAATTGATTCATTTCCATGAATTATCCATGAGCTACTTAATCGTTCTGAGTGAAGAACATGCCCGCAATATATTTATTTCAAAGAGTTCAGCACGATTGGCATTTTACATGAATGCTAGGATCAATTAAGTACTTGCATGTGGCTTTAGATTAAGATTTGATATATTGTGCTTGGCCACTTTGCCCATCATGTTGAGCAGAGCAAATAGTTGATTTGATGTAATTTTGGTCAAATACTCATATATGCTTGTTATTGCTGATACTTGCAGTTTTCTTAATCTCTCTCCTTTGTTGATAAACGTGTTTTCTTAATCCTTAAACCATTCACATCTATTATTTCTAACCTTTTGAAATTATTCTTTTGAATTTCCTTTTAAATAAAATGAACTAGGGTTATATGCAATAATTAATTTTGTTTTAATTTTGAGTACAATAATTGGATCTCTCGGACAAATTTACATCTTCTTGTTGTTAGGAGGTGATCTTATTTATGCATTGATCCTTAGGGATAAATGGCTTTATTTATGCTGTTATTATAGTCTTATTTAATTTGGAGTACAAGAATTGGTCTTGTTTATGCTGCTGCTGGTTATTGGGTCCTCAACTTCTTGATCAATTTATATACTGACATGTATAATTGTTTGATACATGATGTTCACGTAGCATTTAATGGTATGTACATTCTCCTCCATAGGGTAAAATCTCACCAGTTTAGTCAATATTAACCGAGGCAAAAGATGGCTTTCCTGATAGTACAAGGAAAGGGGGTGGCAAAACTGGAATTGGAATGGCAAACTGTTGTTGATAAATCTCAATCTTCTATGCATGCTGTGTTTAGCACTGCCAGCTGGGATTTCTGTAGTTCTATTGTCAATACTTTGTAGGTACCCAACATCACCTCAATTGTGTTTATCTCTTCGAATGTGTCCTAAGTACATGATTAGAGTTCGGTATTTGTACTGAGTCGTGACTTAGTTTCTCAATATCAAACTTAATGGTGAGCCGAAGCATAAACAATAGAGAGAAGAGAGACAAAGTAGGTTATGCATGAAGCGGGGCAAACACTATTAACTTTTATAGGTTCACTAATGCTATTTTACCATTTGTGCTCTTGCTTCAAAGATTTCGTATAAACCGATTTACTAAAGTTGTGTCCAAAGATTAAATTTTGTGGGTTTCTAATGGGCAAACGACTTGACTTTTCGTTGATTCGTGTTAGTCCGATGCAGGACTTCAATTGATGTGGTTGCAGATTAGTTTGCATGGTGGGCGATCTTGCCATGGAAGCATGAGTGCCGTGGACGAGCACGCCTTCACTAGCACCAATGTGAGGGTTTGGCTCTCGATCTTGGTTCCAATTTTATGGCAATGTCGGCTCTTGTTGTTCCATAAGATCCATCCTATGTAATTGGAAGGAGTCATGTTAGTGGTCAACTGATCGGTTGAGATATAGTGCATGGGTTTTGGACCTTTAGTAGTGATACAATTTCACTTTGTTCATGCATATCAACTTCACTCTTTGATCCACCATAGTGCTATTATGAATTTGTCCTAACAGTTCATGATACTACGACTGGATCGCTTGGTCATGTTTCTCCATAATAATCGAGTGGTAATTAACCGCATATATGTGCTCCCATGTTTACTTGTCTAAAGCATTTGCAACTTTTTCTCCTCTTGGGCATTTGGTACTAACTAATATTTCTTAAAAATTTCAGAGTGACAATTGTGGGACAATCAATACCAACTTGGTTGCTCGCGAAAAACCTTTTGAAAAATTTGTGTTTAATTATAGAACCGCTCGTGATATAAACATCACAGATCGCTCTATTTAGAACCGTCTGGGTATTGTCTCCTTTATATCTCCTGCCAGCAGACCTCATTCACTGTAAGGCCAAACCCTAACCCACTCTGGACCTTTTGTCTCATGGCGGCTCCCCCTCGGCGTCTGGTGGCCTCCCCTCTCGGCATCCTCCTCTCGACGTCCTCCCGCCATCGACCTCCCTCCCCAAGCATCGACATCCTCCCCGCATCGGCATCCTCCTCTCGACTTCCTCCCGCCATCGACCTCCCTCCCCAAGATCGGCATCCTCCCCAGATCGCATCCTCCCCGCATCGACGTGTTCCACGGGTGGGCGCTGTGTTCTTGTGCATCTCGGCTTCAACCGTGATTCTCGCGCTTTGCCTCGGCTTTGTTGGCTCGGATCCAACGCCACGTAAGCAAACACGGTGCTCTCTCAGGATCTCGAGGATCGCTGAACCGATTGAGTATTTCGGGGACTAGCCATCGAGCTAGAGGCCGCTCGATCCGGAGGCACCGCCTGCCATTTGCTCTATTTTTCGGTGTTGCTCGCTAGTTAGTGAGTTCTCGGGACACTTTCGTGATTATTCTCGGCCTTGCAATGGGGCCACCGATTCTGCGGCTTGGGGACCTTATGCGTGGGCTTAATGTTCAATGATGATTTAGGGATGGAATAGACTAATTGTGACAACAAATCTTAGCAATCAATTTCAAATATTTGATTAGCTCTATTGCAAACCCGTCTTTATATGCTTAGTTAGTGAATATTTCGCATCGCTATTGTCATCTATCTTGCGGTACTGCGGTAACATTTCACTATCTTGTTTCCTTAGCATTGCTTCAGAGTGTTCTGCTCAAATTAAAGTCGAGCATGTTATTTATCGTTCAAAGAAGCTTGCTTTGAATGATTCACTATTCTTGTGCATATAAGATAAGCAATTGAGTAGATTTATACTTAACCCGTCAAGTATTAAATCTATTATTGAGAAAAATTAAGTTGTCACAATCTAGTCTATTACTTGTCCATTGTGGCGAGGAGGGCCTTTTAAGGCAACCCGACATCCGAGAACATTCAAACAATCATATGTGAGATCCTCGAGCTTCGCTCTATTATTCATTAGTTTGTCAAAGTTCAATCCATATGTATTCTTCTCGCTTGTCTGCTTGTGTGGATGTCCTAGTTTTAGGGAGGTGTGCCGAAATTTTTATTAAGTTCGCAACCTCCTAGTTCGCTTCTTTTGCTAAAAGGCTAATAACAAGCCATTTAGGCTAGTTCTTTTAAAAGGCTAATAACAAGCCATTTAGGCTAGTTCTTTTCAAAGGCTAATAACAAGCCATGGTATTCACAAACTTATTCACTCTAATTTGATTTTATTTGTTCTTTCTTTTAGTTCGCCTCAAACTATTTTAACTTATAAAGAAGATGTCGCCCTCTAATCCATCGCCTCAAGCACATGATGTGCCCTCAAAAGAAAAATCGACCCACCAAGAAGAGGACCAAACAAAGGCCAACAGACCGATATACCATTACAGATCGATCCAAATGATGGGGCCCTCGAAAGCCAAAAAGGCAAATAATGCATTTTGAGTATGTTGGGATAGTAGCACGAACGGGTTCCGATCACGCTTATCTTCCCGGAGGTTGCCGACTATCGACGCCGCAATGCCTTTGCCGACGGAAATTCTTTCATCGCTCGACATTCCACAAGAATCCGCTCCCCTAGTGCGACGGCATGCAATCGCTAGCGGCAGAAAGGCATGGAAGACCTTCAAGCATACGCCAGAGACTACGCCAAGAAGAATATAGATCCATACTCTAAGTATGGGTTCATTGATGCGACACGTGGCGGCGTTTTGTTGAGATGAAGACGATGCATTTAATTGCATGCGCCAAAGTGAAGCAAACAAGGCCTTGCAGTAAGGAACACTCACCCCACAGACTTGGCACCGCGCCACGCGGGGAAGAGAGCACAATGGGACAGGAGGACGAGGAGGGTATCTCGCCATTTCCATCGATCACAGATCCACATGCCGTAGACCGCTAAGAGCGAGGTCACCGCCACGCCCTCCGCAACCGTCTCTTTGTAAACCCATGACGAGGAAGTTTGCCAACGCTGGTAATATATAGATCGAACTACCAATTTTACGTAATTAGTCCATGACTTCATAAGTGAAATAACTTGTCCGGATCTTGCAGGTACAGTTGAGTACACAATCGAGCGAAGGCTATTTTTTGCCAAACAGGGAGAAAGATGCACTGTCCATGGCCTTGGGAAACAAAGAACACCCGGTCGTACACGAGGCAAAGGGTTTTTGTTCCATGGAAAACTGGATTCTGCAACGGATCGTACAAATACCGAAGTAAGAAGAGAACTAAAGCCGCTGCCATGAAGTCGATCTTATAAAGAATTTGGAGGAGAAGTTGAGAGGAGAGTTGAGAGGAGAGTTGAGGGGAGAACTGAGAGACGAATTTCATGATAGGATAAGAATCCTCGAGGAAAGGCTCAACAATCAAGAAAGAAATATCGACAAGCCCCGTAGTATGTCCGCAAGTCGCCCCATCGCCTGTAAGAGCAGTTGTGCATCTGTTCCTCCAAGTGACATAGATGAACATAGCGGACTTATTCTCAGATGTGATATTAAGGTGGCCACGGTGCAATCTCCAAGTGAGAATTAACAATGGCACCGCTCCTCTTACTACCGCTTGGGGCATGGCGATCCATCCACTAAGGGACCATGCGCACAAGACCATGATAGCGCCGGTTTCACCAAGGTCAATGTGGACGGGGTATTTGATAGTTTCAAGATTGTCGATCTACAGAAGCCGCCAAACGACGAGATCGTGAAACTTGGGGATGCCATTGGCACATTCATCCAATGGCCTAGTAGCGACATCTCCTCGATTGTTCTTCGTCGCACGCAACAACCGCAACGATCTGATTCGCCTATTGTATCGTCTGATCAGTTGGTTACCAAATCAGCAGTCGGAGAGTAGACTCCACTTGATGTACATAATGTTGACCTCTTTCCTGCCCATTCCTCTCCCGTGAAGGGTTCATACAAAACAAAGAAAGGCAAGGACAAACAGAAGAAAGAAAGGCAAGAACAAATCGACTATCCATCTGCTGAGTTGGCTAAACAATACAAGTTAGGAGAGTCCTTACTAACGAAAGGCAGCGTAACTTCACTTAATGTAGCTTGCCAATAATTGCATACTTGGTACACCCAACAAGCTGGAAAGCCAGAGCGTGAACATACAACAAGTATCAGCGTTAAGTTCAAGTATGAACATCTATTCAATGACTCAGCGGGGGGCTTCTTCACGGTCGATTTTCTGGACTTGTTCCATCTCAACAACCTCGATGCCATCGACGCCGCACTCATAAGATGCTGGACCTTGTAAGTGTGTGCTATCACAGTCTACATTCGTCTAATAGTGATAAATGTCCTCCAATATATATATAATTCGCCTTTGTATATATAGATACATGCAACTTGAAGCGACACAGAAGAAACTATCGATCGGTTTCCTCGGCCCACATATAGTCTCAAAGCAAACAATGGATGAGGATATAAACATAGTCGAGAAATACGTGACAGAGGCATTGCTAGCACAAAAAGATAAAGAACTCATACTTATACCCCATAACCTAGGGTAAGTGCTACCATATGCTATACTTTGGTCTGTACTGTGCACACAACTCTGTTTCGTTCATTGTCCATTGTGATATACCTGTGTAGGTTTCACTGGGTTCTAATTGTAATTGAACCAGCCACAAATTGGGTTAAGTACCTTGATTCCTTACGTGGCGGAAACCACGACTTGGTACCTATCGCAAAATTACTCAGCAGGTAATCACGTTTCCTCCGTACATAATGTACATGGTCGTGTAAGTTGTTCCAGGTTTATATTGCTATTGAAAAATGGCTTAGGCTAACCTTTTGCAATCTTGTAGAGCGTTCAAAAAGTTGAAGGATTGGACTAAACTACAGCATGATTTGGACTTTCCGGTATCCGCTATACACAATAATCCTATATCAAACCCCGTAATAGTGACTCTAGAACTAACCGTAGGTTTTATTTGCAGTGCCACCAGCAAGGTCAGGGAAATAACCTATGTGGATTTTATGTCTGCTACAACATGCAAACCATCGTCAATAAAAAATAGCGAAGACGGTTAAAACAACGTTGGATCGAGACCCATTTGAGCAACATTAGAGGAGAGTTTGTTTCTTCCGCCACCAAGTAATACATAAAAAGGCACATTCCACGCAGCCTTTATAACTTCGGAGTTGTACAATTATCAAATGGTATTCATTCGAAAATATGTCAAAAACTTCGCGGTTATTCTTGTTTGTACGATTCATTGTATTGTCACATGATATTATCCTTAATATATATTTGCTCATCTTGAATATATGCAACAACTTAACAATATCTTGCTTGTTGAACTAGATGTTTTCCTACACCCTGTTAGAGAACCTCCATTATTTATGGTTTGTTGTTCAAATTTCCATCTACTTAGGTATTCTCGCATCAATATTTACGAGACACGGTCAAGAATAGATGTTGTAATTGAATATCTACACTTCCTATATGCATTGAGGCAACCTCGCCATGTCAGTCAAGGGTCTTGGTTGATTTATTAGTCGAGTTCCATCAACATTATCATAAGAAGGGAGAAAAAGCATTACAAATGTTTATATTTTAAGTCTATCCTGATCGGATAAACTGTTGCCACAATGCATATAGGAAGTGCAGCTATTCAATTACAACATCTATAACTGGTTGTGCCTTGTAAATATCGTTGTAGAAATATTGATGGAAATTTCGAACAACACCATAAATAATGGAGGTTCTGGCTGGGGGTGAGGGAAAAAAGGTCATCACAGCGGTTCTCATTTGAAACCGCTCGTGATATTTAGTTATCACAGCATCGCTTCAAATGAGAACCGCTCTGATATTAATATCATGCACGGTTTATTAATAGAACCGCTCGGATAAGTTCAGACGTAGACGGTTCAATTTGAAACCGTCTCGTGATATTTAGTTATCACGAGCGGTTTCAAATTAGAACCGTCTGTGATATGTATTTTCTCAGATGGATGGAAAACCGTCTCTGATGACGTTTACGAACCGTCTGTGATGATGATTTCTGTAGTAGTGGGTCACAGCAAAACACATGATGGCAAAACATCTCTGTTAACAAAGGAGATAGGATTGAATTGAAGTTCATTGCTTCGTATCTTGCATGGCTGAAACCTTCCTTAGGAGTAACATGGATTGTGAAGACTGCAGGGCATTGAGTACACATACGGGTCAAACTCGAAGTCACAAATTGCCATCTCAAGTAAACCATGGCCATGCACGCACATCAGGAGACGTTGGGTGCGGAGGCCAGCAGGTTGTGGATGGTCTTCAGATGGTCGAGGCGGAAGGCACAGAGGCTACGTGGAGGCGAAGGTTGGCCGAGCAGGCCGGTGCGGGCGAGAACGACGGAAGCGTAGGCGGGGGCCGGGCCCGACCGGTGCGGCGAGCTAGACAAGCGCCGGAGCGGCGTGAACCACGCGGAGGGCGCGTCGGCAACGGTAGTGGCACCAGCGTGTTGCGGGCCTGGAGAAGGAGTCGGGGCCGGCTGTCGGAGTCGCCGAGAAGACGATGTAGCGTCGATGCACACGCATAAGTCGAAATTGTCGACCTTCCAAGGGGGTGAGCCACGGCCTTGTAATCGATGAAGCCCAGCATCGCCAAGATGATGATGACCGAGAGGACCACAGTAGATCGAAAAACTCCTCTCTGTTGCCATGCGGGTGATGCAGGCTGGCGGACGGCCAGAGAAGCCGATGGCGACGTAGATTGGAAATTCAGGTGCGCTCTCATACCATTTGTTAGAAATGACAAAATAAGACAAGATTTAACATGAAAAACTCTTGCGACAAAAATCACGGGAAACAATCTATTACATGCTTCAAGATTAAGTACAAAAGGTTGGTTTATATAACCAAAGAATCCTAGTTGTAAACGACTTAACTAACAGTATATTTAGGGTGTGTTTGGTAGGGCTCCAGCTCCACCAGATTCATGGATCTGGTGGAGCTGGGTATTTCTAGCTCCACAGATCCGTAGAGTTGGAGCTGTGAGTACATTAAGAGTGTTTAGATGGATCATCTTGTTTATATTTTAGACTAAAAATATAAACTTAATTCACTTTATTTTAGCCTACAAGTTTCAGATCTCAGGTGAAGCTGAGATCTGAAACTCTACCAAACAGGCCTTTAGATAGAAATAAAATATATGGTAGTTAGAGATATTTGAGTTATCTCTAATGACATGCACTAGTAGAAATTCGCTCTTCTATGACGAATCATTATCGTCATGGAAGGTGCAAAATTAAATCATAAAGAAACTTCAGGATTTAATGTATGACTAAATTAGTTTAAATCACGTAAGTCGCGTCATATATGTTCCTTACTATTTAAACGCAAATTTCATCACACAACAAGCTTCCATCCATGACTTAAACATGGTTCGTCACATAACCGATACCGCTTTATGACAAAACTATAGCGCCACGAGAATTTCAAAGAGACGCCACGATAGGGCCCATTTTCATCATAGAATTGCTTCTGACCACCAATGGTCGATGTGGCATTTGACGTGTCACTACAAGTGACGTGGCATGCACGCTGGCAGATGACGTGGCAGCCATTGCTGATGACACGTGTCTGTATTCGCTGGTGCCACCTGTTAGGCTTCGCTGATGCCACATGTCAATCATTGCTGACGCCACATGTCTTTCGCATAAGAAGCCACGTGTCTGGCTGCGACAGGAACATGTGTCATACTGTTATGATGAATTTTATGTCACAGAAGTTATAAAGGCCTACCCATTTTATTCTGGGCAGGCCCGTTATTTAGTCCAGCAACAGTCACATAGAAGTTGACATACAAGTTCACATAAGCACACATCATTACAGAACCACAATTTTACACCCACTAGTAGAAGTTATTACAGTAACCACAAGTTCACATAACCAAATTAGTCCACAACAGACTAGTTCACATAAGATCACATACGACACAAGTTCACACAAGTTCGGTATAATAGTTTGAGTAGATCGATTGATTTGAAGACTAGGATAGACCGGAGTTAACACAGGACAAGTTCAAGATCTACCAAGGAGCAGATTATTCTCTTCTGCTGCTTTGCTGAATTCATGAACTCCTTTTGGTCTTCGCCAAGACTTCATCTACAAGTTCAGCTTTCTTCTTGGTGTGATGACGTCTTCATGGAGAACAGCTGAATTTTGTTTTTAGCTGCAAGATCTTCCTGAAGTGCTCTTTCGCCGATGTCGCTGATTTGGTGCAGATTCAGCCCAAAGATTCTTCAAAAACGCGTTGTTGAGCCGCCCCGGGAGAACATCGACACAACCTTTGTACTAGATTTTGGTGGTGACCATCAACAATAAATTTTCGCAAGCATATTTTGCATATTTGACTGCAAAATTGCAAGGATTGGACGTTACATGGGAAAATAAATAGTAAATACATTAAAATACACAAATTTGGCAGCGGCATAAGATATTCAAGAATCAACAACTAACAAGAAGCTACCAGTGACACAAGCTATAGGTAAGGAAATTTGGCAAACAGATGTGTATTCAAATTCATCAAATTGAAAGGAGCAGTTAAAATCGCCTATTACTATTAGAAAAACAATAGGAAGGTACCTTTTGAGGACAACAATCATCGCTTATCATACAAGCGTAACAAATAAAACAAGCAATGATCAACTTATGCGAAGAAAATGAGGTGATTTTTGGAAAGGGAATTATGAATCTATTGGCATAGGTAACAAGGAAAAAACTTTAGAACACACAATGTAGCAAGCATACGCAGGGACTTACAATTGCAACTTTTGCAACGTCACTTAGTCCCTTTGTTCTGCTGGTATGGCATTCCTTGAAGACATCCACCACATCCACCTCTGCGTCCTTGTTCTTCTCCCTCTATTACAGTATGAAAATTACGTAACGCTTATCTTCTCAAACTATTATACCGCATAAGTGGTTGTTGACTAAAAATTACTCCTAGAAGATAGCGGGCACTTACATATGCGTGCAAGTGCTAAACATAGTCTGCGAGATCCCATAGCCCGATGATACTTGACTTTAAAGTGGTTTCTCTTGTTTTGTTCAGAGATTTCCTACAAGAGATGTATGTGTTAGACGAATCACGGATAGAAAATGAAAAATATGTGATAAGATACCACATACCATGCTCTTTGGATTTGACCACTTTGCAACAAGTTCTCTCCTTTGCTCATCACCATGCAAGGGACAGAGAGGTAGTTCGATCTCATTAGCGCAGGACACCATTGAAGTAGGCCTTCTTCAACTTATATCGTGGTCCGCCAGATCCTGCATCGCAATACATCGGCAAGATGCATCCTTTGTTGGCTTGTCATTTGTGTTAATGGCCAACCGCCCTCGGTGATGTGAATTGCAATCATTAATGAGTTACACCAGTCATATCACAAGTGAATGTAGCACGAGAGTGTAGATAGGCACTTACAGCCTAACTTGCCCATGAAGTTATCAAAATGGCTCTGTCTCTTTCTTGTACTCTTTCCAATGATTGAGGACAGAACTTCAGCCCTAATGATAACACCACCTCGATGCTAACTTGGCGGCTTACCAGTTCATCGGCCTTCTCTTCCCTCGGCAACAACTATGGGCAATCTTCTTCCCATAGATCTAGTCATCTTGTCAAGCAATATTCCCCGGTTGGTGGCCTTGAATTTCGAACCCTTTGTATAGGTACTCTGAGTATTCATTTAGATTGTTAACATTCATCAAATAGTGAAATCAAATTTAAAGTTACATGGAACTATAACTTGCCTTCATCATTGGCTTGGGTCTGCTGTCGATCTCGCTTCTTCACAAGGGTCATTTAACATCATCATGTTGATGCGCTTCATTTGATATGACCACCTCGGAGGGCTTGGGGTCCTGCTCACATCATTGTCTCGAGGCATTTGTCCATTGCTCACATCTTCAAAGACCATCTTGTTGGTCGGGAACATGAGCATTTGCATCTTGTTGGTCGGGAACATGAGCATGTTCTTGTTGGTCAGGAGCATGAGCTACTGGAGGCAATTCTTCATGCCCATTATCTTCAGCTTGGTGTGATGTGAGTTGCCTTTTCGATGACCTTGTTGAGACTTCAGGTGGTGTCTCCACATTTAGGTCCACCACTGTTAGGTCCTCCACTGTTAGTGGACGTGCCCTCACTCTCTTGGATTGCCTTACTCCTGGAGCCATATTGGGAGTAGGCTTCCTCCTCTTTGTACAAAGCTTCTTTTTTGTTGTTTGTTTAGGAAACTACAAGAGAAACTAACTACTTGTAAGCATATGCATAAATTAACAAGAGTCTATATACAAATAAAAACAACTTGTAAGCATGTGCATTGCAAATATCCTAGCCCCCCAGCCAAGATAGAAGAAGCACCTCGATCCTTATGGGTACTGGCTGCTCCTTGTCTAAGCAATCATCATCATCTCCCTGAACCTCATGTTCATCTTCAGGGATATACTCCGATGAATCAGAACCTTCACCATGACTACTCTTGTTGCCTGATTTGTTTCCATTTGCAGATGCATGTTCTGTTGACATATTTTTAACAGTGGATGCTATATCTTTGATGCCAAGTTCTTCCATCCTTCTTTTATTCTCCAAGATATTGGCATGCCGCTGTCTTTCGTATTCAGGTAGTGCAGGTTCTTACAGGAATAAACAGATTGCAACGATAATAATACCATTCATGGAGTGAATTATGGAGTAATGTTGGTGGTAATAGTGCATTTTATAATCCATATACACTCGGTGGATTAATCATGGGGAACATTACAGAAACAGATATGCCTAATCGATAGAATAAGAAGAAGAAAATGAAGAACCTAGTTCGTGCTGTTGGATGTATTTGGTGTACCTTGTGCTACGTGTTGTCGGCGTCTTCCCATCGTAGGGGTAGCGGCTCCGCGTTGTCGCGCGTTTCCCATCGTAGGGGTAGCGGCTCGGTCTTGGCAGAGTCGTGGATGGTGTAGCGGCTCGGCGGCAAAGCGTCGTCGACGGTGTACCGCAACCGGTCGGTGGCGTCGCCGACGGTGGAATTGAGAGAGGCGGCTGCTAGGGTCTGTGGAAGAGGAGCGAGAGGGACTGCTAGGGTTTGGATGCTCGGTGTGGTGGAGTGGAGATGCTCCAAGTGTGGGTTCAAGGAGGATCTTTGCGAGAGGGGCGGCGGATCTGAAAAGGCTTGGTGTTAGGGTTCAGAGGAGGATGTCTGCGAGTGAGGGAAGGAAGAAGCCGAGGAGTTGTCCTCCGAAATGCCCTTCGGTGCGGTTTTGCCCTTCGGTGGACGGAGGACAAAACTGAGATTTCGCATCCAAAATTTCAGCGGGGGGCGGGAGCGAGTGGCGGGCTTTTGACATTTGGTGCGAACCAGAAATTTGCCAGCTAGCTTTATATAGCAATTTGCAAAGGTGCTCTTGAACCAGAAATTTGCCAAACAATAAGCGAGATACTGACATGTCTAACTAGCTAAATAAGTGTTGGCTTCAAAAAATAAATAGAGCACATTTTTACAGCTAGGATGTTTGTTGATTTGTTGTTTAATGAGGGGTCTTAAAAAACTTAACAAATTGATGGATTTTTTAGATTGATTCCGAGACAGTCTTTCTACAGCAGCCACTCGCTCCCCCGCGCCACCAGCCTCCCCTCGTGTTTATCGCCATGTTCTCTCATGCTAAACGTCAAGTTTTATGTTGCTCAATTCCAAGTTTAAGCTGTTCACTCAAGTTTTAGAATATTATATGCCATGTTTAATCACGTTGTATGACAAGTTTCATAATGATCACATGCCATGTTTTAAAAGCTCTCAGATGTCGCAAGGGAGCTTCTCCAACCCTCCGCCCTTAAAGGGCCATTGTCACACAGAGTTTCATGCTAGCAGTGTCAGGCCCTATGTGCGGTGACCAGATTTTGAGCCGACGCCGACACCGGAGAATAACCTGTAGAATTTTCGCCAAGTGCAAGAAGAATGAAAGGAATGTAAGTAGAATTGTTTGTTATTTTATTTTATTTAGGGTTTGTGCCTCAATTCATTTGATTTTCCTTGCTTAGATCCCGAGGAGATGTAAATTCTTCATGTGGAAGGACCAATATCAGAAACCGCTCGCTCGCTCGCTGGAGATGTAAGTCGCTCACCCACCACTACTCCGGTACTCCCTCCTTCACCTAGCTACTTTAATTAGCATCTTTTATTCGTGTCTTGTAATTGGTATGAAAATCTTGTACGATTCAATTAGGGCGTGTTCGGTTCATTGGATGAGGTTGAATGGGAGTAGATGATCCTGCACTATTTGGATGAGGTTGAATGGGATCGAGGGCGCTAGGATGAGCATTTGCATCTTGTTGGTCGTGAACATGACACCGGATGGAGCGACTCAATGCTCGCTTTCTAAACAGATGGCTTTGGGTTAAGGCTCAATGCTCAATGCTCGCTTCTATGAGATTTGTGAATTTTATTACTTGTGTGCGATAAGCATATGGAGATCAAGCACATAGAAAAGAGAGAGAGATACAAAGCAGCTCATGAATCAAACCAGAAGCGTACATAACTACATACTAGCTACAAATATCAGCCGGTATTTACAAATATTGATAACTACATAGTGCACACAACATACACTAAACTGCACTTTTTTTAAGACTATTTGAAACACTCTAGAAATGTATTGAAACTTCATCATAAACTGCACTTTTTTAAAACCAATTGAAATAATATGGACCCCAATTGTCAGTGACACAATATCCTGTGGTATATGCGACTGTTCCGCTAGACCGCTGTGGGCCTGTGGCGCTGTGCGTCCGTGCCCCCTACGGCCACTGTCCCCAATTCCCGTGACCCAGGCATCCAGAGGTTCATCCCCAAACCCCAATTCCCCAACCCAATTCAGCCACACCACCGCCAGTCCTCACTCTCGACTCCAGAGTCGAACTCCAGATCTATCACGGCTGCCACTGCATCGCCTCCGTCCCCGGTCGCCTCCTACCCCGAGCATCGGCCGCCCCATCGTCTCCTACCCTGGTGGCCGGTCCCAAGATTCCTTCTCCCGAAGCTACTTGCCTCCTCCGATCGTCCGTCCCCCGGTCGCCTCCTACCCCGAGCCGTCTCCGCCTCTCTGGTCGCCTTGCTTCCTCTGGTGTCCGGTCGTCTTCTACCCCGAGTGTCTGCTTCGTCTCCGGTCACCCTGCCCCGAGTCGCCCTGCCTCCTCCGATCAAGTACCTCGAGTCCCCGACTTGTAACTCTCATGATCGAATAATTTGATCTGTGCTGCTGTTGTTTGAGATGCTTTTGTTTTTGAGATTCTATGAAGACTACAAACTAGGAGGACTTCTATAGTTATTCATGGAGCTGTTCTTGTGCTTACAATTAAATTCTAAACTTGTTGTGCTTGATATTTTGTATGGGCAAGCATGTTGTTCTTGTGCTTAATTTTGAGTATGCTGCCGACAATCAATTCATAACCTCAATGCCGGTTGTATTGCAGTTCAAGCTGTGAAAAACAACGAATTCTAAGGGAGAACTCAAGTATCCAATCAAGGTCAGTGTTGTTAATTTGGTTTTAGGTTTGTGTTGCGATTAGCTATACTAGGAACAAATCGATAGAATAGACCACAATGTTGTCAGTTAAGCTTACACAATATTAATCTGTAGTTGTACATGTAGATGGACAAAAATCAGGAGAAACTGAGTAAAGGCTTCGCATGGACAGTAAAAGAAATAGAGGGCTTCGCATCTGACCTTAACAAAATTGTACAAGACAATTTTAGTCCTAACACATGTCAATGTGCCAATGAACTCAATAGCTTGTTGATTAACATCAAAACTGAGCTCGCAGATTTAGAGCAAGTTGCCATACGCCTCATGAACTGATGCAAAGAGATGAAGTAGAGCTTGAAGAGGATGTAGACCACCGAGTTGTGTCTTCCTATGACTACTAGAGTGATGATGACAGAACGTGATGATAGGCAAGATCGTGAAGATGAGGGTATCGATATTGATAGTGATGATTCGGAAGATGAGGGTATCAATAATGTAATGATGTTAAGACCGGATAAGACTTATTATGTACAATGTAATGATGTTAAGACCGGTTAAGACTTATTATGTATAATGTAATGATGTTAAGACTGTTAAGACTTATTATGTATAATGTAATGATGTTAAGACTTGTTTTGTTTTGATTTTGTCTCAAGACATGATTGTGTGTGATTTTATCCCCATGTCTTCCAAACGTGGTACGATGGACGTAACATGGATACAAGGGAGACAATTCACAACTGTGGTACATCAAGGAGTGAAACAGTTCATGGAATTTGTTAGACAAAGATTCGATGAACACATCGAATTACTTTGCCCATGTCGTGATGTCTTAATCGAACTTACGGCCTCAGCAAGAAGTGCATAACCACATACATATTTTTGGGATGTCGACTACATACACTCGTGGATTCATCATGGGGAATCATTGATCTTGAAGTTGTTGAATATTCAGAAAGGTGCATGACGCGGCGACGCATGATAATGATGATGGGATAGATGTGGGCGAGCATGACGGCGGCATTTATAACGGAGTGCTAGAGTTGATAGGAGAACTGTACACAGCGGCAGAGGAAGATGGACAGCAACCAAAGTTTGCTAGAGTCCTTGAAGATGCGAAGCGGTCACTTTGTCCGGGATCTAACCATTCAAGATTCTCCTTTCTGGTGAGGTTGCTCCATATGAAGTCTTATTATCGAATCAGCAATAGGGCTTTTACTACATTATTGAAGCTATTGTCCTCAAGATTCCTCAATGCCAATTACCGAAATCATATGACAAGGCAAAAAAATATCTTCGTGAATTGGGCCTTGGATATAACTCGATCCATGTGTGCAAGAATAATTGTGTGTTGTTTCGTAAGCAATATGCCAATATGGATTTGTGCCCAATATGCGATGAATCTAGATGGGAAGATGCAGATGGTAGCAAGCGGTTCCTCATAAGGTCTTGAGGCATTTTCCACTTATACCAAGGTTGAAGAGGATCTTTGCCTCAAAACTAATAAATAAGGACACCCAATGGCACAAGATGAAGCGAAAGTTGGTGGACAATGAAATGAGCCATCCAAATAGATGGGGAGGCATGGAAGGACTTCGATCAAGTATCCAACTTTTGCAGAAGATGCAAGGAACTTGAGGCTTGCCCTAGCCACAGATGGTTTCAATCCATTTGGCAACATGAGCACATCAGATAGCATGTGGCACGTGCTTGTTAGACCTTTAAGTTCCGCCACCATGGGAATGCATCGATCCATCGAATCGCATGATGTCATTATCGATCCTGTGTCCAACATCTCCGGAAAGGATTTTGATTTATTCTGGAGCCTCTTATAGAAGAATTGCTTGAACTCGAGGGTGTCGAATTTATGATGTATTTAGTGCTACAAAGTTCAATCTTCGTACACCGTGCTATGGTGCATACATGATTATTCAGCTTTGAGCACCTTGTCGTATGTAACTACAAAAGGATATTATGCATGTATTCATTAAGCATAAAAACCCATTGTCACGGCGACTAAGGAATAAGATAGGTTACCTTGGCCACCGTCGTTACCTTCCAAGGACACACGATGGCATAAGAAGCTTGGCTTTTGATGAACATCATGAAAACCAGATGAGCCAAGAAAGTTCAAGATAGAGGAGGTCCTGGATGAACTAGAGAAGGTGAAAGATGTCAAGCTGTAAGCATGCTACAAGTAAGAAAAGAAAGCATGGAGAGAAAGGAGGGCCACTAATTTTCACCATAGAAGTAGGTTTGTGGAAGTCTGCCAGATTGGAAAGACTTGAAGTCGCCACATGTTCTTGATGTGATGCACATAGAGAAAAATATATGTGACAACCTTCGGGGCACATTGCTCAAAATCGAGGGCAAGACAAAGGACACAAATAATGCTAGGCTGGATTTGCATGATATGGGCATAAGGCATGACTTGCACTTACAAAGAAGATGGCAACTGTTCAGATCCCACAAGCTTGCTATGTCTTGAAGAAGGAACAAAGAATTGAGTTTTGCAAGTTCCTCAAAGGTGTCAAGTTTCCACATGGATATGCAGCCAACATAGCAAGATGCATAAGTGCGGATGGTTCTAAGGTATGTGGGCTGAAAACTCATGATTGCCATGTCCTTCTAAAGAATCATACCCGCCAAGATAAGAGGATTTGTGGGCAAGGATGTATACCAAGCAATTGCAGAGCTAGAGGAACTTCTTCAGGAATTGTGTAGTAGAAATCGAGGATAGATGTTGTGAAACTACCGAAAAAAGATATCCCACTAATCCTATGCAAGCTTGAGAAAATTTTTTTCACGCCTTCTTTGACGTGATGGTGCACTTGGCTGTCCATCTACCCGATGAGGCATCGCTAGAGGACCTATACAATATGGATGGATGTACCCAATAGAACGGCGATCGGGCACTTTCAAGAATTCGATGAGGAATGTGGCTAGGCTCAAGGATCAATTGCCGAGGCTTATGTAGCAAGTGACACCTTGACATTTTGTTCAAGGTACATGGAGGATGTTGATACTAGATTTAATCGGGACGCCGGTAGTGGAGATGAGCCATTCGATGGTGACACCTCTGCTTTTTATGCATGGTGTTAAACTCATAGGAGCCAATAGGGTACAAAGACATCGATGATAAAGTCATGGCCCAAATTAGTTTGGTATGTGCTAAATAACTGTGGAGGAGGTTGAGCCATATTTGGAGTAAGTTTCATTTATATATGCTGATTTGTCATTTAGGTGTATAACATATAAATTTTACCTAATGATTGTGTCACTATGTCATGCAAAGCATGTACAGAGAAGAGTTAGAGAAAGAAGAGGCACATGATATTGACAAAAGGCTTCAAAAAGGATTTCCTAAATGGTTTAGGAGTTATGTAAGTAATACATAGTTTATGAATAGCAATTTTGTATGAATTTTCACATTGGAGCGGACTTGTGCACTTTTCCTTGTATCTCGATCAAGAAGTCGGAAACACAAACTAGAAGAGGTCAAGGATCAGATGCACTATCATGTGGTCACGATCTCCGAGTCAAGAGTCAGGCAACTTGCATTGTAAATGGAGTCCGATATAGCACCGTGGATCGTGAGAAATACCTCGCACATAGAATAGTGGTGTCATGACCGATGGTACACATGATGGGCGTAACATTGAATTTTATGGTGTCCTTAGGGAGATTATTGATTTGCAATATAACTCCACTCTAGATGTCCGTCGCCGGTGGTTCTATTCGATGTGATTGGTTCAATCAGTTTGGCAAGACGAGAGGTGTTAGAGATGATGGACATTTCAAATCCATCAACATCCACCATTCCGTACAAGTCCGACCTTTCATTTTAGCAACTCAATCAAAAAGATATTTTACTTGCAGGACACCTCTTTGGGCATAGGATGGCTAATTGTGCGTAAATTTGAACATAGGGATATGTATAATGTGGCTCAAGAGGATGATCACTGTTCTGACATACAACAAGATGACCATTGCTCTGATACAGAGCATGAAGTGCAAGAAGGTGATTCCGAGGAAGTTCTGCACCATTGGCAGGATGTTGGAGAAGTCACTATTATTGAAGCTAATTTAGAAGACCTTGTAGTAAGTAATAGGCAAGTTAACATGTCCCAAGACAAGGGGATGAAATGTCAAGATGACATCAGACAGTAAGATTGTAGTGACAAGTACAACTTAAATGCGTAAGATGACATGTCGATGATGATTAATTTGTATTTTGTTATTTCAAAGTTATGCTTCAGTATGGATGACCATAAAACTTATGAGATGTGAACTCAAGTTTCTGTCATGTATCTGAATTTAATTAACACTTTTGATTACCATAAAACTCATATTATGTGTGACCACATGAGCTTGCCACCTCTTTTCTGATGAAAGGAAAGAGGTATGCAGAAGATGACATGTCAGATGATGATTAATTTGTATTTTGTTATTTCAAAGTTATGCTTCAAAGATGGATGACCATAAAACTTATGAGATGTGAACTCAAGTTTCGCTATGTATCCGAGGGAACATGTCTCAAGCCCTTGTTGGAAGGTCAAGGTATGTCACCTCACCAAGCCTTTGATAAGTTTCACAAGTTTCATTATAAGTTTTATGGTCAAGTTTCCGCTATGTATCTAAGGGAACATGTCTCAAGCCCTTTTTTACGTGAAGCTATGGTAAGTCTCCCAAAGACAAGTTTTAGTGATCGGTTTTAATGTGGCAACTCGGTGTTCAACCGATTGTTCACCGCTGCTACCACCGTATTTTGATATCCATTTGACCGCAAAATGCAACTCTTCTTACTACTCTCCACTGATCTCTTGTTTCGCATGGTAGTTTTGTTTGAGCGTTGGTATCCGAACTAGCTAGATTGATTCACGTGCATGTAGACAGTATAACCCACATATGTTTGGAGTTGTAATGAAATGCTCCTGCTCTAATTTTTGACGCTTGAATATGTACTTGCAAATACACCCATATATACTTCCGCAGCAGAGAAGAGCAGGGCACACACGACTAGACAAGAGCAAGATCGTTGTTAATCGCCGATTAGCATCGCCTAGATAGCTTCGTCCAACCACATGTATTAAGACTCAATAATGGTAGCGCCACCGCAAAGACAAATTCTAGCAGAGCTCAGAGAGTGTGCTTAATGGCTTGGGGTTGTTTGTGCCTCGAAAACATGATCGATTGCAATACATTTATTAATAACTTTCTTTGCAACAGTAATATGGACTTAAACTTAATAACATACCGATATGTGCACCAAAATCCTTGGGAATAAGTACGCGCACCAAAATCCGAGAATAAGTATGACAGAACTCTCAGAGTCATACTTATAACTAAATACATTTCATCATCGATGCGTTAATCGTTCTATGATAAGCCGCCTCGCCATAATTTAATACAAGAGCGCCACAAACGAAAGTGTGGATGGCGGTATGATGTGTGACGAAAAATTGTGTTGTTCTATGACGCTTTCGACTTTCATCATAACTTTTAGTGGCTCAGCTCCATCATTAACGATACATGATTTAATCACAAAAGTTTGTCATAAATAGACGCTATTCATTGACAAATTTTTAGAACGTCATGAGGAAAATGTCATACATGTGCAAATTCCTACTAGTGATGTCCTTGTGGAATCTCGAGGTAATTAGGAGTATCTTACACCTGACAACCAATCTTAGAGCAAGTATAATAAGGCTACGTAAGTGGGCTATAGGAGTTACCACGTCAGATTTGAGTTGAGTTGGAGGAGAGAGGAGGGGAGAGAGAAGAGAAGCGGGCTGCAGACTAGTAGCCACCGCAAAGACGGCTCCAAAAAAGTTGGTGAGAGAATGAGAGGATGAAGGTGGGCCAGGTATTAATACTCAGTGTGTATGTATAGCCAACTATTATATGGGTGGGCTATTAGATTGGCTATAGATGATATGTCAATAATATAAAGCCCAGTTGGCTCTATTATTAGCCTTGCTCTTAGGAGTACTAAATCTATTCATTGATAATGGCATTGATGCCAATAAGCAGCCAATGGGAAGCTCGCAAATTTCCTTCACAAGACTCTATACCATTCATTATTCACGGTCTCAAGGGCAGCTTCAGGTGGAAGATGGTTCGAATATGCAGAATGGTATGGATCAAGTTCTTAGCAGCAAGTCTGTGCAGAAGTGTGAGGAGAGTTTGGCTGGTGGGGTGGACACATCGATTGAGATGGTGGTTTCACCCACATTGCTCGGTGGTGCTGGTGGTCCAGATTTGGCTAGCGGGCTGGGGGCGGCTGGCATTCCTGAGGTGAGTGAGTCTCACCGCTTCCCGAGACCTGGCGGGTGTAGTCATGGAGAATTCTTTAGCATATGAGCGTCAGGCAGCCGTGAAGAACCTAGATTTTGCTAAAGGTAATAATCTTCATTTTTGTTTATCTTCTAAACCTGTGGATGATGCATTACTTAATATTAAGCAATTGGGTGTCTTTTGCGGTTATGATCATGATGAATCGCCTATTGTTCAGAACTTTACGAGATAGACATTTCTAGAATCGTGATCCTTTATACCTCATGGTGGTGAGAATGAGGGTCTAGAACTTTGTGCTAGTGATAATGAGTCTCAGGAGGATGATGATTGTACAGTTTCCTGTCCAATGCTTGTAGTGGTTTCATGAATGATTTGTGTGATGACAACAGTGGTCTCCTCAGTAGGGATTTCAAAACTGTTTGTAAAAGGAATAAGAAGAATAGAGTTTGCACCTTGCTTTCAAGCAGGTGTAAATCTAAGGTTGGTAGGAATTCTAAGAATAGTTTAAGATGAAAGGAATTTTTTGGAATAGCAGAGGTCTGAGTGACTTGGCTAAATCCAGATTTCTTTCTCGGATACCTCCAAAGAGCAAAGAATTGGATTTTATTGCTATTTTAGAGACGGGTAAAAAAGATTTTGCTGCCCATACCCTCAATAATTTGTGTGGGGCAGGAATTTTATTTGGCATTGGTAGGAACCTCACGGGAGGTCTGGTGGTATCGCTTTAGGAGTTAATCTTGATATATTTGATATAGGCAGCATTGAGGAGGGGGATTTCTATATTAAATTCCATCTGAGATGTAAAGAGGATGGCTTTCAGTGGATTTTGGTTGCAGTTTATGGGGCTGCTCAACCAAAATTTAAAGAGGCTTTTCTCTCTGAAATGGTTCGTTCTTGCAGCAAGGAATCGTTACCAATTCTTATTGGTGGTGATTTTAATATCATAAGGAGCTCTAGCGAGAAAAGCAATGACCACTTTAATAGTAAATGGCCCTTTTTATTTAATGCGGTCATTGATAGCTTGAACTTAAGGGAGCTCCAGATGTCGGGTCGCAGATTCACATGGGCCAATTCATTAGAGGTTCCTACTTTTGAGAAGTTGGATAGAGTTCTGGTAAGTTCGGAATGGGAACAAAAATTCCCATTGTCAACTGTTTTGGCTCTTAGTCGAGAGTTGTCTGATCATGCTCTGTTATTGCTTAATACGGGAAATGGAACCCATGGTGCCAAGCATTCCTTGTTTCATTTCAAGTAGGATGGTTGATGCATGAGGGTTTCCATAAGCTTGTTTTGACGTGTGGAATAAAAAGACATGTGGTTCCAAAGGTTTTGGAGATATGGCAATGTAAGATTAGAAGATTGAGGCAATTTCTTAGGGGTGGGCTAAAATGTGAGTGGCTCTAATAATAAAGAAAAAAAGATCTTATTAGGCGAAATGAGAGTTGGACAAGAAATTTGAATCGACATTGCTTAACCCAGCAGAAGTGGAGCTAAGCGTTACCTTAAGCGAGACTAGCTTCTCTCCTTAGGGAAGAAGAATTATATTGGTATCAAAGATCGAAGTCTATGAGGCTTCTTCAGGGAGATAGAAATACTAAGTATTTTCATCTAGTTGCTAATGGAAAGCATATGAAGATTAGAATTTTTCAATTAGAGCAGGAGGAAGGGATAATTAAAGGCGAGAAAAATCTTAAGAAATACATTACAACATATTATAAAAATTTATTTGGATCGCCAGAGGGAAATATTTTCTCTGTGAATGAGTCTCAAAGAGAGGATATTCCCCAGGTGTCATATGAGGAGAATGAAATTCTTAGAGCTCACTTTACTTCTAATGAAGTTAAGGATTCAATTTTTCAAATGAAACACAATAAGGCCGGGACCAGATGGTTTTCCTGTTGAGTTTTATCAGGAATTCTGGGGGCTCATTAAAGATGACCTAATGGCCATGTTTCATGATTTCCACAATGGTAATCTGCCTCTCTTTAGCTTAAACTTTGGAACAATTACATTGCTGCCAAAGCTGAATGAGGTGAAGCAAATTCAGCAGTACAGACCAATTTGTTTATTAAACGTGAGCTTCAAGATTTTTTCTAAGGTTATGGCTAATAGAGTGGCTTCAGTTGCGCAGTCAATCGTGAGACCTTCGCAAACTGCCTTTATGTCGGGTAGAAACATCTTGGAGGGTGTAGTCATCTTGCATGAAACTTTGCATGAACTAAAAAAGAGAAAACTCAATGGAGTGGTGCTCAAATTAGATTTTGAGAAAGCATATGACAAGGTTAATTGGGATTTTCTTCAGCAGGCTCTCAGAATGAAAGGTTTCTCCGAAATGTGATGTAAATGGATTGAAAATATTGTTAGTAAAGGAAGTGTGAACGTCAAAGTTAATGATGATTTGGGGCATTTTTTTCAGACTAAGAAGGAATTGAGGCAAGGGGATCCTCTTTCCCCGATTTTGTTTAATCTGGTAGCAGATATGCTTGCTATTTTGATAGCCAGGGCTAAGGACAATAACCAGATTAGGGGAATAATTCCGCATCTCGTGGATGGAGGTCTATCGATCCTTCAGTATGCGGATGACACGATTCTTTTTGTGGAACATGATTTAAGGGAAGCTGGGAATTTAAAGCTAGTCTTGAGTGTTTTTGAACAATTGTCAGGACTTAAGATTAATTTCCATAAAAGTGAGATATTTCTGTTTGGTGAGGCTCAAAACTATAAGAAGGAATATGTGCAGCTTTTTGGATGCAGAGAGGGTTTTTCCTTTCAGATATTTAGGTGTTCCAATGCATTACAAAAGACTTAGCAATAAGGAGTGGATTTGTGGAGGAGAGATTCCAAAAGAAACTAGCTAGTTGGAAGGGTAAGCTTTTTCGTTGGAGGTAGATTGGTACCGATTAATTCAGTTCTGTCTAGTTTACCATTGTTTATGCTATCTTTTTAAGGCTCCTAAAGGGTGATTAGAAAGTTAGATTACTACAGTCCAGATTTTTTGGCAATGTGATGAGCACAAGAAGAAATACCGATTAGCAAAATGGTCGGTGCTTATTAAACCTAAAGATTTGGGGGCATGGGAATTTTAGATTTGGAATTGCGTATAAGTGCTTTTTAGGAAAATGGTTATTTAAATTGTTGAATGAGGATGGCCTATGGCGTGACTTACTTAGAAAGAAATATTTGCATAGTAAGTCTATCACCGATCACCGTAAGGGTTGGGGATTCTCAATTTTGGTCGGTCGATGAAAGTTAAAGAGCAATTCATGTCTATGGGTTCCTTTCATATAAAGGATGGGCAATGCGCTAGATTTTGGGAGGATATTTGGATTGGCACCAAGCCTCTTATGGAGGTGTATCCTAATCTATATAATATAGTTAGGAAGAAAGATGTTTTAGTAGTGATGTTTTACAATCGGTCCCGCTTAATGTCTCTTTTCCGAAGATCTTTGGTAGGATCCGTTTTGACAACTTGGTTTGAACTAGTGTCACGAGTTGTTAACGATCTTTAACACGAGGTAGGGACATGTTTAGTTGGGATCTTAGCAAAAAGGGCACCTTTTCGGTACATTCCATGTATGATGCCTTGATTCAAGATAACTCTATTCCTAGGAAGTGTGTCATTTGGAAATTAAAAATCCCATTGAAGATCAAAATATTTCTCTGGTACTTCAGGTCTGGAGTAATTCTAACAAAAGACAATCTTGCAAAAAGACAGTGGAAGGGATGTATTAAATGTTGTTTTTGTAATTCTAACGAAATAATTCAGCATTTGTTTTTTGACTGCCATTTGGCGAGATCTATTTGGAACACCATTTTCATTACTTGTGGAATTCATCCTCCCCGCAATGTATCTGTTTTGTTTGGTTCTTGGCTTAAAGGTATTAGCTCTAAGCTTAAGTGCCAAATTTTAGTAGGTGCAGCTGCCATGTGTTTGTCAATTTGGTTATATAGGAATGATTGCATTTTCAACAGAAGGTCTTTTAACTCATTTGCATAGGTAATCTTCAGGGGAACGTATTGGATCAGAAGCTGGTCTCTGCTATCTAAAGAGGAAGAGAAAGGGATGCTATTGAGGGGTTGCAAGCTACTAGAACCTACTGTTTGGGAGTTATTTGCTAAATTTGGTTGGAGAAAGTGTCTTAGAATTAAGGCCTAGGGCCGGACATTGTACTTCGTTGGGGACTTGTTATTTGTTTTTTGATGTCTGTTTTTGGTGGTGGTAGAGCTAGTTGTTATTTCAGCTGTATCTTTTGGGTGTTTGTAATGTTGGCCGTATTCATCCTTGTGTGAAGAGGCTGGATTGTTTCCTTTATCTAAAAAATTCATTATTCACGGGCTTTAGCAGCTAGTGCTGTTTAGGTTGCCAACCATCCCTCTGCTGTTGCTTTGCTCCAGAGTATGAATGTATGATGTGCTACTGTTGGCTCTGGTAAGCTCCTTTGTTTGATCGATGGAGATGGAGAGACAGCACTAACTGTTGCTGCAAGAGATTAGTAATTCTGTGTAGTTGGACGATCTTTTTTTTCGATAAAGGAAACTTTTATTAATCTTAGTAAATTACATCAAGTTGATACAATTATACTAAGAAGACTCCCGGCCTCTACAGTGTAGTTGGACGATCTGACTCGGTGTTTTGCATTTCCTTATTCAATCATTATTATTTACTTCTAATCTTGTTATAGCGACAAGAGGAAAACAGGCAGGCTGTCCGATCCAAACGGACGATGGATAAATCAAAGAAATAGCTGAGATTTATTCTTGGAGTCGAATTTGGAATTCTCTTATACTCCGCTTATATCTACTTAGAGTGCCTGCATCTGTTAATTTTCTCTTCTGCAGAATATGGGTTTTGGAATCTGCTGTGTTTCTATACCTATCGAACCCTGAATTAACAATCTTTAAAGTGCAAGCTCTGTTCTATGTGCTATCCTCTGTTACTTTTCCAAGGTCAGGATGGAAACCAGACCAACCACATTCCCCCAATTACTTTCTATGGAGTTTGGTAGCATGTGCATTAAAAGTTGAAGATGGAGAGTGAACCATACAAATGTAGAAATTCGCTTGAAAATCAGAGCGCTAATGTTAAAGGAAGAGAAATTTTATGGTGGATAACAGACGTAGTAAACAGTGGTAGTAGGAATTTAATCTGACCATCCGCTTCTCGAGGGCATTGTAGTCTTTTTCACTATTCGCACTTTCCAATCACGGGCTCGCTTCTTCAGAGAGAGACCTCCGCTTACCAATCGCGATGCGGACTCCGTGACTTCTGTGCTTCAAGATCCAAGAGGTAGCAGCCTTCAAACAAGCCCAACAACAAGAATCAAGCTTAGCGCAAGCAAGCGAGCAGGAAGACGACAATGGCAGCACAGCTACACGCGATCGGATGTAAATAGTGCCGATGAGGACAACGGCGACGCTGGCATTGTGCCTCCTCCACGACCTGCTCGGCCGCCGCCTTCCTTGCCTCCCACCCGATCCACGCCTGCCTACATCTTCTTCTTCTCCGCTACCTCCTCCCCATCCTCGCATTCTTCCGCCCCCTCCTCGCTTCCACGCCCCTCCTCCTCATCGCGGTCTTGGTCACCTTTGCACCGACGTTGGCGGCGGGCGGAGGCCACCGCCGCCGGAGTGGCCTGGAGTGAGGTTTCTCGAGGACTCATGCATTGCCGTGCATGTGCTTTCGGTCGAGCCTCAGCCGGACGGCCGACGCCGCCAGAGGCGGAGTTGGGCTAGTTGGGCAGCTGTGTTCTTCGCTCTCACCCCGCCGACGTTGCCGCCGTTCTTGGCGGCAAGAGATCATGGGTGAGTTGTGCGACATTGGTAATTCTTGCTTTGTGTTGGAAAAGAATAGCTTGTTGCCAGGCACCGTAAAGTGCAATGAGCTTGCAATTGAGCTCCCAATAGAGAGTAGTGGCATTGAGGATAAAATCTCCTTGGACCATGAGGATTTCGACGAGATCAAGGATGAAATTGAGGAGAAAAATGTAGTTTGTGAAGATCTGAGGGGGTTCAAGGGTCCTGGTTCTTCTCCTCCTTCAAAGCATTGTTGTCCAAGTGAGGCATCTGTCCAAGAAATGGAAGAGCAAGAGGACGGCATTCAGGGGCAGAGGTTGAATTTGCCAGATATGGATGGAGTCAGCGATGGTGTCGAGGAGAAGAGATTGGAGTGTGATCCTGTGTCAGTGGAGATCAAGAGATGCGAGCTGCTCAAATCACTTTCTTCGGTTTCTCGGCAAATCAGACAATGGGAAGCGCAGGCATCCGGCAATTTCAAGCGAGTTCTTGAGGACATGGAAGACAATTCGGTGGAATTCAGTTTGGAGAAGGGATTATTCAAGGATGTTAAGGAATTCGTGCAATCGGAAACCGATACTTGCACCCAAAAATGCGGCAAAAAGCTCCCTTCCGAAGAGTTTGCCAGCGCGTCGCCGTTGTCCTCATCGGCACTGTTTCTGTCGATGCGTAGCTGTGCTCAGCCCTTTAAATTACAATATTAACCCTCATACCAATCCTACTACCAATACTACCATAGGTAGTATTAATACATTCCAACTAATCTCAGCCGTTGGATCAAATTAAGTGGACGGCTAATATTCATTGTTGTCCACCGTAAAAGAGCTCTAAAGGAAAAGGGTTTTGCTAATTTATGGTTAATCACATGCATCAAAACTCGTGGACAGTCCCCAATGTGATACGTGCCTGTTCCTCATCTTTCCACACTCTTAGGCTATGTTTGGTAGCATAATTTTTAAAACTATGATTTTAATATACTATGGTTTGTAATTATTTTGTCATGAATACCATAGTTTTACTAAACACTTTTGAAACCATGGTATTTCTTGGAACTACCAACTGTTTGGATGCAACGTCACAAATCATGGTATTTGAGTGGAAATAGGCAAAAAGCTAGTCAAAACTATGAAAACTTTGGATTGGAGTGGAGTTTTAAATATTCCAAAAATATTATGGTATCTACCAAACCATAGTTTTTAATACATAGTTTTTGGCATGGTAACCAAACACCTTATGGTATAAAATACCATAATATTCTTAGAAACCATAGTATTACCTAGAAACTATGAAAATACATTGTTTCCAAACAGGGCCTTACTGTCTTCCCCTTCCACCACTGTGCCTCCTGCTCCTGCACTTCAAAGATCATCAGTTCCTTCTTTCAACTGGTGAAATGGAAAGCTTTCAAACTCCATAATTGAAACTTTCATTTTGGGAAATTTCAACTCGAATTTGAAAATTTTCAACTGGTGATTTCAGCACGAAATTTTCAAATTCTCAACCAGGGAAATTTCAACTAGAAAATCCAAAACTTTCGATTACTGCATGATTAAGAAAACATTCATTTCAAGAGTTTCAATTGAATCTTTCAATTTGGGTGACACATCACCTTAGGATTTGACCCCTTTTTCAATTTAGCCTCTGATGTTTAAATACGGTGCAGCATAGTCTCTTTGCATCTATGCTTTTTTTTAGAGAAGAAAAACAAATGAAAGTCAAATGAAACTCTACTTTAGAGAAGAAAAAAACAAATGAAAGTCACACATAGTAGATCAGTAGAGAGTATCGACACTACCTGCAACTGCAAGCAAGGAACCATGCTTTGGAGGACGGAAAGCAAGGTGGGGCGATAACAAAAGCTTGTACCGTTACCATTACACCCATTGAACATGCTCGATCGATCTTGCAGTACCTTCTGTTCCCGAGCTCTGCCACCAGCAATGACCTAGCGAAATTTTCTTTTATTTTGAAAGAGATGATCAAGTGATATATCTGCATCTGGAATTGGATTTCTAGGAGAGGACTTCTGTTTTCTCTTCCAGGCTTTGTTTCGCTCCTCCTCGGCTTTATTATTATTTTTTTTGAAGCACCCTCGGCTTTATTTGCCTCGCGGCTCCAGAGGTACTACAATTGCATCATGTACATAGAAATATATAATGTCGTTTTGTCACAGATTTAAGCAGTGTCGGACCAGGAATTAAGCATCTCACCTTTGTAGGGAGTGGAGAAATCTTAATCTGCAGCCGATGGGTCAGATATATTTGTCATGGTGTTTTCTTTGCTGCCGGTATTAGTATCCTGCGGAGTTGTTCAAAATGACTACTAAACCACCTGATCACGAGCTGGTTGGTACCTCTTCACCTCACTTACCTCGCGATTCGCAAAGCAGAGTTGTTCGTTTATAGTAGAGTGTTCGAAACTTTCTTTGTGAATCATTTGCATCAGTTGTCTTAATCGTCCTACCGTTTGTCTGTTTCTAAACCCCACCGAAGAAGGAAGTTACACCTTTGTAGGCAATCACACGATAATAATTCGCATCATTTGCATCCGTTATCTTAATCATCCTGCCGCCGGCGCTGCTGGGATGTGGCGCATGCAGTAGACCTTAGAGAAGGGAATATAGCCTAGTGCTCGTAGGTAAAAGATCTTAACCAGCTGACTTTCCCATGTAAGGCTAGATACTACAGTACAAGTGCTTATAGATTACTTGCGTGAGTAATTACCGTGATTTTAGATTGCTTGCGTTTAGACAGTCCTATAACGTAGAGAAAAAAGAGGGCAAATACAGGGGAAGGGATATGGTTTCTTCTTGGACGACTGGACTCTGAAGTGCCTAACTGCCGTAGACTGTGCTAAGTAGTTGGATCATCTCCAAATCTCAAATACATACTCCCTCCGTTTCACTGTATTTATATTTGTCCACAACTCACTGTACACATAGACTGAGAAAGCATTAAATCTAAGAAAAAATTAACGAGAAATGATCACATATACCTATTAAATAACATAATTACAACCACTTAAACTCTTCTAAAGTATTTAAGTAGGAGTAAAGAATGAAAACATTATAATAACTGCACTAAATATTTTGAAATAGAGACTCTCGAGGCTATAGACAAACATAATAAAACAGAGGAAGTACTAGATTCAAGTAGTTCTTAGGGGAAGAGAGAGTGCTCATTAATTAGCTAAAGCTACCACCCAAAATACTCATCTCCAATTGATTGTAGATTTAGGATGATTCCATAAAATCTGAAATAGAGTTGCACCTTAGTCTAATGCATAATACTTACTGATGGATCTATAAAAATCTAAACAGAAGCTCAATACGTTTCTATCCAATATGCTCGGAAAGTATTTTCTTTTTTTTAAAAGATTTTAAAAATTGGCAAGGAGCACTGAAATTCATTAAAGAAGAGCAACAACTAAGATTACACATACTCACGCACCCACACACACTCATAAAAAACCTGGGCTCTTCGTGAGCAACCACGCCGAGAAGTCTTGAACCCCACGAGCCAACCAAGGAAGCGCTCGGTTCGCGAAAGTATTTTCTCTAGAGTCGATCTAGATAAATGAGTTGAATCTACCGTAGCTTTCTAAAGCTACCTTAGCCTTAGGGCCTGTTTGGTAGAGCTCTAGATTCCATCTTCTTCTGGAATCTAAAACTTATAGGCTAAAATAAAGTGAATTAAGTTTATATTTTTGGTCTAAAATGTAAACAAGATGATCTATCTAAACACTCTTAGGCCCCGCTTGGTACGGTTCCAGATTCTAGTAGAAACGAAACGGTTCTCGATTCTTGGTAGAAACGTTTCGTAGAATCGAATCCGGAGGAACGGTTGCTAGCCGATTCGACCACGGCGCGTAAAAATCAAACGATTCGCTTTGAAACGCTCCGAGTCCTATTCCGCTTGGTTGATTTATTTCAGATTCTAGGAGAAACAGTCCGGTTCCAAATTGCCAAACGGGGCCTTAATGTACTCATAGCTTCAGCTTCACGAATCTGGTGAAACTAGAATTTTCAGCTTCACCAGATTCACGAATCTGGAGAAGTTGAATCCCTGCCAAACACACCCTTATTTGAAGCTACCTCCATGCTAACATGATATTATACTAAAGAAAAGTGGACCAAAATATCTGGGGTGTATAGCAAGTAACACTATGTACCCCAATGTTGCTTGGAGGAACAAGTTTGTACTTCCCTATTGCCTGCTGCCCCCAAAAAGGCTATTACCAGGTGGTTCTCCATCGGCTACCTCTTTCAAATTCAAAATTTATATTTGAATTTGGCAAGTTCATCCGGCTGGTTTAAAACCAGTTACGGCCAGAACCACCAAGAAACTCTACCTACCAAGGGGTGGGATTTTCTACCAAAATAGTTTTGTAACCTTGGCCACGACTTGCTATAATGTGTAGAATATTGCTAATTAGCATATGAAACTTGTGCATGACATGCTATTGACTGGCATCACCTGCCATTGGCACGACTTGCAATATGTTTGGAGTTATACGTACAAGTGTTAATTGAAATCTAGCAAATTTTGAAATTTCACTTGGTAATCATGACCTAAAACTTTACTATGGGAAAATGTACAAATTTAGTAGCAAAATGGTAAAAGGTAAAATTTAATTTTAGAAATTTAATATTTTGTTTTTTTTATTTTTAAAGTTTGTATATTGATGTGTTTTGTTCGAAATCTATCTATACCATGAAGAAAAAGTTTGGTCCGTTCAAACTAATACAATGCGATGGACCTTTAAGTTTTTATCAATGTACGGTTAGGATTCTTACATATTTCGAACATAATAAAAATAAAAATACAGACGATGCATTCCACAGCCCATAGGTTGATGTATAAGGCAGAGACACTATAAAAAATCTCACTAAGCTCAATCTTGAAAGCCAAATGAAGGATGATGATTAGAAAAATCAACACGCAGAATAGATGAAGTAGATCAAATCAAAAAGAATAAGAGACATAGATTTAAAGTGGAAAACCCTTGAGGAAAAAAACCACAGGCGCTAGCTAGCAAATCTTCACTATTTTTTAGAGAGTTACAAATGCAGGGATCAAATCGCCCAATGCGGCTTACAAGCCCCCCCCCATCCCCCGTAGCACCCTCAGGCGTCTCTGGCGGCGTAACTTGCTTGATGGGCCAACTTTAGCCTCCATTCCGCTCTGGCCTAAACTTACCGGCGATGGGTCTCCGCTATACTCCGGCAGAAGTTAGCCTTCTCTCTGAATTTGGATCATAAATTAACAATGATTGCGGAAAATCCATTGCGGTAAGCCTTTCAATGCTCGTGCACTTGTTCAGTTTTAGTAACTAATGCGAACATGGGATTTTATTATTATTTAACCGCCCTCTAACTTGTTTTCAAAAATAATACATTTTCGCCACACTACCAATGATGGCATGGCTAAAACGATCATTTTTCTGGAAATAATCGTTTTTATCTTTGATAAATAGACATACTTCCACACTTACAAGAAAATGCACCCAGTTTTTTAGAAGAAAAACAATTGCAAGACACAAGCACTTTCTTTAGGAATGTTTTTTATGTAATCACAAATACTTTATCAAAATAACGGGGATGGTTGTATATTCAAGATCTCCGGTTTACATAATTAACGATGTAGAATTTCATTCATAAGATGGCTATCTAAAGTCTGAACAACCCCAAGCTGCACCTGAGCTAGAGTACGACTAAATTAACACCAACAGGTGTAGAGCAAAGGAACTAATTTGTCAAGTGCACTGTGCACAGGAAAAATAGGGACATGCATGTATCCCATGGACGCAATTGCATGCCTGAAGCCACGATGACGAGCTCGTGCGTGAATGGATGGGTTCATATCACTAACAAGGTTTAAAATCCCAGCAAAATTTCAGAAATTTCGGCCAAGGTTTCAAATCCCAGCCAAATAAATATTTTTTTAAAAAATCAAATTACTACAGTAATTTTAGAAATTTTGGCAAAAAATATTGGTAGTTTTGACCGATTTCAACTTTGGAGAAATAGATTTGGGTTAATATCCTTAAGAATGTCATCTTCCATAAAAAATATTTGAAAAAATTGAATTTTGAGATATTTTATAAAAATAATAGAAACACTATCAGATTTTAAAAAAACATACATGCTGTATCATGCTGTGAAAAATTTATGGTAGCATCTTTAAAGTCTAGGATAATACATAAAAAATTCCAAAATAATTAAACTTTAATTGTTATGTTTAAAAATAAGAAACAAAAGGAATATAAATGAGATAGTAATAGTGTCTGAATTTTAATAATTTCCTCATCACCCTTATCTAAAAGTTTCAAAATGTATAAAGCTTTTTTAGTTGCTCAATCAAATCTAGGGAAGCAATACATATAACACTGTAAGATTTTTTTTAGGACAGTAGCACTTTCATAGTTTTTCAAAATTCTTTAGACTTGATCATCATGTACAAATTTTATACAAACTACCATCCACAAAAAATTTCAGAATTTTCTAAAGTGGTTTGGACTATTTTTCATTTGGTTGAAATTTGGCAGTTAACTTTTTATCAGGACAGTAGAATTTTCTAAATTTTTGAAAATTCCTCATGCTTGATCATCATCTAAAAATTTTATAGGAATATTACTGATGTATCAGGACTATCCATAAAAATTTTCAAAAATTTCTAGTATGGTTTGAACTATTTTTCTTTCAGTTGAAATTTGTCGGTCATCTTTTTATCTAAGCGTAAATCTTTAGAATGTTTAAAAATTCTTTAGGTTGATCATCATCTAAAATTTTTATGAGAATATTAGTGATATGTTAGGATGATCCACAAAAATTTTCAAAATTTTCTAACATTGTTTCACATATTTTTCACTCAATTGAATTTTTCTAAGACATCGATAATTTCGACCGAAATTTCAGAAATTTTACTTCAAAAATTCCAAATTTAAAATTTTACTTTTTAAATTTTGAATAGATTTTATCAAAATTTCGGATTTCACCCACCTCTAAGATATGAACCGAGAACGAAATTTTAAACCCAGATTACCAAGACTATGACTAGATAGAATAAGCGGGGGAGTTGGGCTATCTCACTAATATTGTAACACCCCGGCGACAAACGCACCGCGAATGCTACCAAAAGACCCTAAATGATGCTTACAACACTCCGGAACCATACTGGTCCAGAGTGTCCCCAACAAGACCCAAGAAATAACAACTTGACAAAGAAGTCCAACTGAACTAATAACTCAACGAGCGAGTCACTAAACCTTTTAAACACTACTAAAGGATTGAAACCGACCTTGAAACTCTCTAAACCAGCTTAAAACTAAGTTACCGAAATTTACTAAATTTCGGCATGACCTCTCTAGAAAGTAGGACATCCACTCAGCAGACAGAAAGCATTTGCAGTTATGATATTATTCTAGCAGGTCCTTAGTTAATCAATCATACCCAACTGAAATTAATAAATTTCACCACGATGAGCAATACATTACAACCACATTAATTACATCCCGACTTAACGAATTTGTTAATTAAATTATTGGAGACCGAAGTCGTGCACGTGTTACTACTCCCAACCCGACGAGCCATCTTCAAGGTACCTAAAACAAGAAACAAACACGCATGAGTTTAAGACTTAGCAGAGTACAACAATTAGCAATATCGATAACAATTAAAGCATTTGAATCAGTCATATGCGCATACCTCTTATACCAAATTAACAAATGCATTAAGCAAAGAAAACACTGCCAGTTAACTCGTGAACTGCATTGTTCACTCATTATACATACCTCAGTAGTCAATATTGGATGAGTCCGCGACTCGATCCATTCTTGACCTATGAATTACCCTCAACACAAGGATCATCAGTTGCCATTCCTAGTTAACAGTACCAAGTAATGCATCAAGTGTAACCATAATACACACAATTTGTCGAAACCAATATGTTGATCACCACTCCTTTGCAACATCATGCAATGCGAGTATGCTTACATGCTCATATGCACCTTTCAAGGCCTATACCGGTATGGCTGAGTGCACACCCATCAGCGTGCACCCTCTCATTCCCCTCCATCCCGTGGAGAGTGCCTACTCATACCGACTCACTCCCATGCACTCGTGTATATGGGACTACGAGGTAGGACTTCTGTGCACACTACGGGTGAGCACCGAGGCCCACATCAATATGGGACGCCTCGTCCATTATGCATGCACAAATGCAATAGACACAATTAAATGGCCACTACAATCATTTCTAGCACTCCATACAGACAAGCCCGGAAGTATGGATAATAGTCACATTCTCATATTCATGAATAAACATTCACAGTAGTCTAATCAACTCAAGAATGAAACATAGCAACACATTTAATTAGCTATAACCCAAAAGTGAAAGCCTCAACTAATCCTCATATCCATATATGGTCATTCGCACTAGCTTAATCAAAATCATGAATAAAACCAGCAACGATCGCATAAATTAATAGCACGAAGAAATTCCTCAAATATACTAACTTTAGAAATGACTTAATCATTTAAACCTCGCATCTAAGTACTCAACCCATTTTCAACAACGTTGTTGTACTTGCCTTTAAACCGTGGGAAGTGGAGGGGTAGCGAAGAAGAGGCCACCTCCCTAAATCGTAAATCAAAACAGATACAATTTACCGACCAAACAATCAATCAATCAATCGCAGCACAGAACCCTTGTGTATCTAAATCCCCATGGGTAGCTTTACTCAACATTGACTAAGGATAATACACCAACTTAAATATAATGCACTGTTCAGGGAGATAACATGGTGCAATAAACATGATCTCAAATGCAAATGTATCACTCCAAAATAATTGGCTAAACAAAATACTAACACATCTGAGTAAAAGCATAAGAACTAAGATGTCGTCATAATAAATTTCTTTGTGAGACACTATATACCCATAAATTCTAGAAGGGCACTCCACAACTTCTAGCAAAATAAGTCACATATTACAGAAGCTATGCGTGAGACACCAATAAATGAATCATTAGGAAGCCACTGCCATCATGCTTTACCTATTCATTCAAAGACCAGCATGCACAGCCTAGAATCAACCCCTTCCTCATTTACTAAGCACAAATCTCATAATACAAACAACATAATACCACCATTAACCACACACGTTAGTTGGCAACTCAGTAACACCCGGCACCCGTGCCTCAATGTTACCCCCTAGCATCAACAATTACAAATCGCTAAGAATAAATATTTGCCAAGCAGCTAACAACTAGGAGGTTGTCAAAATTATAAAAAAATTTCGGCAGCACCTCCCCTAAAACTAGGACATCCACTCAGCAGACAGAAAACAATTATATGATATCATTCTAGCAGGTCCTTAGTTAACCAAACACACATCCAATAAAATTAGTAACTCCACCACATAAATTATTACAGGACAGGGAACTTATTAAACATAACCGCAAACACCCTTTTACAAGAATTTTGCGCGAGCTAGTAAGAACAGAACTAAAATTTATATGATGGCATGGTGATGATGCAAACGTGAATGTGCTACTACCCCCATCCATGCATGCCGGCTTCCAAACACCTACAAACATTAAATAACAAGCGTGAGTTCAAACTCAGCAAAGTACACGAGAATAATAAACCCAATTTATCGCAAGTAAAACAAGAACTTAACCATAAGAGCAAGTAGTGCAAATAACACAATATCCGGACAATAAGTATTCATACCCATTTAAAGCAATAACTTGACTATATCACAATTACCACAATCAAGTCATCAACTTGATAATAAACCCATTCCACGCCAAGGAAGCATTAATTATTCTAAATCACAACGCCTCCCGACTCAACTACCCCTTGCTGCAACTCAAACCATTTTCATCGACTTTAATCGAGTTCAAGACTCAAGTTTCAATCCACGATATTCATACAACACAATTAGCAAAACAAGGAAAAGACTTGCGCTAATTCATCAATTCAATTCAATCTCCCCTTTATGGGTTGAATCCACAACACAACCTTCCATTACCCTAATCACCATCTATATGACAGACCATTTACCACAACACTGATTATTAACGATGCAATGCACATGAATGCTCATTGCCATGCACGCATCGAGACGCTGAGAGTGCCCACCCGTCTTGTGCACTCACGTCCCTTCCATCCCGTAGATGGAAGGTGCCTACTCTTATTGTCTCGCTCCCATTCACCTCGATGAATGGGACTACGAGGTAGGACTTTCGTGTTCACTACGTGTGAACACAGAGGCCCGCATCAGCATGGGTCGCCTCTTCCATTATGTATGCACAAATGCAATTTTCATGAATGATATGCAACTTTTCATTCAATGCCAACACTAACATACCATAAACACACACAGACATAAACATAGCCCAATTTCTCACATTCATAACCATCTAATCTATTCGCACACACACTCAATTCCATTTCCCAAATGGGGCACAATTAAATACGAGTACCCACGCACCCCATACTCTCTACTCACTGCAATGTCAAACAAGGTACAGAAAACTCACCTGGATTAAGGCTTACTAGCAACCACTCGAATCCAATAGCTATTCACGTCCTCGAAGGGACGTTCACCAATATAACTCAAACTTTCCACAATCAATATAGAAATTAGCCATGAATAGATAAATAACAACAACAAACAACTCATTTATGCACACAACTCGATGTACTTGCCTTTTACCGGAAGGAGCGGAGTGGCGAGGGGAAGATACTATGCCACTCCCGAAACTACTCCACCTGAAACAACCGACGCGAAACGTTTTACAACTTATACCCTTTCAATAATGCTTTACGCCCCCAAACTACAACCACGACAGCTCCTCTTTTAAGGTGGTTCAGATAAATATAATCTACACGATAGCCAACGAATAACCCACTAAAACAAAATTGCCACTTAGATAAGGAATAGGAAATAGCATCTCCATGCATTAGTTGAAACACACCTCACCACAACCCTAAGAAGGCAATATATATATATATATATATATATATATATATATATATATATATATATATATATATATTTAATCAACATTTCAAACAACTTGGGAATCTATTATGAGTAAAGATCAAGACTAATCTAATAACATACACCGCTAGTTATTCATGACATTCACATTGCAAACTATACCTAAACCTTGGTTAGAAACTAGAGGTCTAGTAGCGATTTACTTGAGTAATGCAATGACAAGCATATTATGGTGCTTATGGAATCCTAAAAGTCTGAAATAACGGCATGACCTGATCTCAGCTTAGCTTTAGTCATGTAATCACTACACTGGTAAACAATTTCCATTTTAATAATTACAAGAGTAACATACAACAGAAGCGGATAGTGCTATGCTTAATCCGGGAGTGATCACAATTAACATAATACTAAGGTATAAATAAACCTTAAACCTTTTATGTCTTACCCATACACTTTAAACTACGCATACAAGCCTAACATAGGACCATTTCCACTGCACCTCATTACTAGTGTTTCCATGAGCACGAAACATTAAAACAGTGATCAAAGTGTAAGATCACTAGCAGTAATAAAAGACTTGTGCTAAACCACAACACACAAAAGTTATGAGTAAAAGCATATGCAATCTAATGATGAGTAACCATTCACTCAAGGCAAAACTTTGGATATGAATCACATAATGGAATCTATAACCAGGTCTACACATCTATACAAGCATCACGTGCATACACAACTCTCTGACCCTATGCTTCAAAAACATCAGAGCATGAATATTAATCATAATATCAAGGCACAAAAAAAACAGTTCTCCAGATCTCATATCACTAAACCAACAAAATATAAATAAATCGATATACATATACTCTCTCTTCGGCAAACATCAGTACACCCGAACCACTAAAGAATCCATTTCCGATAATCAAGCCTAAGGATCAAAACCTCAAAGACCTAATCATGCACATGAATCATCGACATAGCCCCAAAGATGCAAAATCAAATCATTCTCATGAAAACCTAGCTAGGCATTTCATCAAACACCATATGGGCAAGTTAAATCCTCCCAAATTTATACCTCAATGCTACTTCCATGGAGGAAGGAGGGAGGGCCGGTGGATCTTGCTGCTGCTACCTTCTTTGGTCCGGTTGTCATTCTGCCGAGAGGGAGGGAGGAGCCGATGGTCGAGCTTGGCCGAGGGGACACTGCAGAAGGGGTCGGACAGGGGCTCGCTGCTGGCAGGCCGCCAAGAATGCTGCCGAAGTCATTGCCGGCAGCAGCCAGGAGAGGGAGGGCTGGGGCACCTGAGGCACGCGCCAGCCAGGGACGACAGAACTCAGTCACCTGGCAAGACCGCAGACACCGAGATGGTCACGGCGTGGAGATCGGCAGGAGCGACAGCACTGGCAGCTCCGGCAGGACGAGGCAAGACTCGGCAGGGCTCGAGCAGGCAACGCCGGCCAGAGGAAAAGAAAAGGCGCCGGCTCCAGGGAGCACAGAGACCAGCACGGGAAGGAGGAGAAGAGATCGGCAGGAGCTGGCTTTTGGGGAGAAATAACAGCCACAAAATGGAAGGGAGAGGTGGGGTTAGGTGAAAAGTGGGTGGAGAGGGGGAAATTCCAATATTACCCCTCCCAAACCTAAAACCTTGCCCCCCACCCTCTCAGATAGACCAACCTCCTCCGAGAATACACGCCAGACAAATTCTGGCTACTTCGATGAAGGCACAAAGGTTGGGCGAGATTACAGATTACACTCTCCCCCCCTTAAAGGAATTCGGCCCCGAATTCGAAGAATGCCAACTATGCAACACAGAGACGCAAAGGTCTTAACCTTCTTTACCACCTCAAAACACACTCGCGAAAACTCCAAAGCTATAAACGATAAACCAAAACCGCAAATCCAACGATTTGCAAAACGATTTGACTTAGCTCAATTAAGTGCAACCTCTCACGATTCCAAGTTCACTCCAAGTTGTACTAAAATTTGCAAGGATATACTCTAAGGAAACTCAGATCAAGCTTTCTTTTAGCCAAGAAGTATACTATATCTTTTAATCATTGATTCTACCCAAAGGACAAGGTGCCAACCTCTAAACTCAACTCCGATTCCCTCTTCAGCCTTAAGCTAATTGCCCATCTGGACCTTTTTATCATATTTCATCTTATTCATGACAACAAGAATGATAGAGGTTTTCATTCTACCATGCCTCTAACAAATCTCAACCAATCGCTCATACCATTCGTTTAATCGTCTCGGGCTCCAAACTTGAACCCTAAAGAATCAAATACAATTAATCCCATCTTTTCCCATCACAAATCATGTTATATTCTCATTCTATCCTTTCCTAGGCACATCTCACACCTAGGGACAACTGGCTAAATTAAATGTTCACAATAACACACTTTACCTCAAACTGCCATTACCTTCTTTACAACTAACGATACTCCCAAAAGATCTTTGAATCGACATCATAAACATCCATCTTAATCCACCCTTAAACCATAAACGTTAAACACCTAGCCCAATCTAGGACCAAAAATCATTACCAAATCGTAATCAGTTCTCTTCCTAAGAAAATCTCACCCTCACCTTCTTTCATTAAAAAAAACTAATCCTAAAAGCATAAATCTTTATAGTACTCAACACTATACCATGAGCCTTCATATCATTTAACTCCAACTAGAATGCAAAAGACATACAATTCTTTCGAACCAATTGAACCACATGCACCGACCTGAACTCAATGCGTTATAATTCACATTGGAGAGAACTTGACAACATCCAACAGTCACTCATTTTCTTTTTCCTAAGCCAATTCGCGAAGGGAAGCTCAATTAGAAGAGCCTCCACACAAACCTCTGACAGAAGCCCTCAAAAGAAAACCGAGAACAACTCAACTCGCTTTGCCCAAAGCAAGACTTCTCTTAAAACCAAAATCAACATCTTGAAAAAGAAAACCAATTCTCAAATCAAACACCGGCACCCACAACCGGCACAAATTCTCTAAAAGAGAAAGGGAAACTCATCCCCAACCAAAACTGCTTCACCAACAAAATCACTTACGAAACACTCTTTACTTGAGCTAAACAACTTAGCCCAGGCAAAAGTTCAGCATGGTTCAATGAAATAAAATATTCCGGAATCCATCAACCGATTACTTCCCAAAACTACTCTTTCATCCTCATTTCAATCATCTATGCCAAGTCTGCAACTTGTCAACAATGCGACTTAATCAGGGAAGTTCTATTGCCCACTAATTGGAACGCCTTAATAAAACGTATGCACTCCCAGAAAGTCATATAATCAATTAAATCCGTAAACCTGTAAAAGAATGTTCAATTCGAATCCCACCATTTATAATATTCCACTACTCTTATTCATATACCCACCACTAGTCATTTTCCATAGATAACTCCCAGATAGACATTTTCCCAAGACAAAACCCCATCATTCATACAACCATTCCATATACTCATTCTTTAAATTTCACATCGATTAAATCATTTTGTCGATCCACCATTTAATTGACTCATAAACAACATAAATCAACAACTCTCATGCCTTGGCGCTAATATACTCCGGTACTTTACATCAACATCTTACTAAAATAAATTCATCCATAGAAGATTCTAGACCCTTTCAATCCTGATCAATACTAGACTTACCGGAACACCAATTTTGAACTTCCAATCAATTCCACAACTCGCGACCATTGTAATAACTCTAATCAACTTTTCACTTTAAAATCACTTACCATTCCAATTTATCATGCTATACAATACCTAGCCTTATCGAAACCCAATCTCGTACTTCCAATTACTTCCATGACTCACAACTCTTGGCATAAAGCACCAATCAGTTTTCACTTTGGATCGCTTACCATCTCGGTTAATCTTTCTCTATCAACACCACCATTTAGTTTCTCTTTAAACAACCAACAAAATTTACTCTAACACAATCAGTAGTTTACCTCATTTCCAAGTTCTAACTACACATCAAGGACCTAAAGCTTTGAACACGTCACCCACCTTTAAAAGAATAGGGGGAGATCCCAACCCTTAAGTAAAACAACAATTCTTAAGCATAAACAAGCACCAATAAACATTTCCTTCCAGAAGAACCCAACCAATAATCATAAGAGAGCCTGACCCTCGAATTCCCAAACTCTGACGTGCAGCAACTCCTCAAACAAAATCGCAAGATCTACAACTTCCACGAAGGAAGATGTATACAAGAAGAAAACCAATGATCAATCAAATATTTTCCGGTAAGAGCTTAACACTGAAAATCCACACGACTTAAGTTTTGCACCAAGAAAACTTCAATAACTTTCTTAAATGAAGAGATAAACAACCACAAGAATAATGCCTTACCTTTCTCCACAAAGCAAACAATCAAACTGAACACCAAAATGGTAGCAACCAAATCTAAAAGGATTCATCACCGCCTTTCTCTTTGTCCCCACCCACTAAAGGCAAAAGAATCCAACTTTTCTACCCACTCTAACTATGGCGTAAGGACAACTACCCTTACGAAAGAGGTTCTCAAACTTCAAAGGGGCTTTAACCGCCACACCAACATCCAAAACCCTTAACACATACCAAAAGTGCAAGGACGAAAACATAATGATTCAAACCATCCTTTTATAATCAAAGCAGTATACAACAATAGTTTAACATTCAACATCAAAGCTTAAACACAACATTTAAGCGTAATGCAATGATACCCATCCTTCCTCATGCACCGTGAGTGTGTCAAGTTTTAACTTAATGAACCATGCTATTCCAGATTTTAAGGTTATTGCCCTAAGGCCAAATTTTGAAAGTAATTCCTAAATCATGTTTCTAATTCCACCAAGCAAAATTTTTAGTTCATTTTAGAGTAAGTTACTAGATTCAAGCTCCACGGACCTGAAGCCCGCTCTGATACCAATCAGAACACCCCGCACTTCGTGCCTCAATGTTACCCCCTAGCATCAACAATTACAAATCGCTAAGAATAAATATTTGCCAAGCAAAGCTAACAACTAGGAGGTTGTCAAAATTATAAAAAATTTCTGAAAGACTCCCCTAAAACTAGGACATCCACTGCCAGCATGTAAAACAATTATATGATATCATTCTAGCAGTCCTTAGTTAACCAAACACACATCCAATAAAATTAGTAACTCCACCACATAAATTATTACAGGACAGGGAACTTATTAAACATAACCGCAAACACCCTTTTACAAGAATTTTGCGCGAGCTAGTAAGAACAGAACTAAAATTTATATGATGGCATGGTGATGATGCAAACGTGAATGTGCTACTACCCCCATCCATGCATGCCGGCTTCCAAACACCTACAAACATTAAATAACAAGCGTGAGTTCAAACTCAAAGAAAGTACACGAGAATAATAAACCCAATTTATCGCAAGTAAAACAAGAACTTAACCATAAGAGCAAGTAGTGCAAATAACACAATATCCGGACAATAAGTATTCATACCCAGTTAAAAGCAATAACTTGACTATATCACAATTACCACAATCAAGTCATCAACTTGATAATAAACCCATTCCACGCCAAGGAAGCATTAATTATTCTAAATCACAACGCCCGACTCAACTACCCCTTGCTGCAACTCAAACCATTTTCATCGACTTTAATCGAGTTCAAGACTCAAGTTTCAATCCACGATATTCATACAACACAATTAGCAAAACAAGGAAAAGACTTGCGCTAATTCATCAATTCAATTCAATCTCCCCTTTATGGGTTGAATCCACAACTCAACCTTCCATTACCCTAATCACCATCCATATGACACACCATTTACCACAACACTGATTATTAACGATGCAATGCACATGAATGCTCATTGCCATGCACGCATCGAGATCGCTGAAAGTGCCCACCCGTCGCAGTGCAACTCACGCCCCTTCCATCCCGTAGATGGAAGGTGCCTCTTTTACTGTCTCGCTCCCATTCACCTCGATGAATGGGACTACGAGGTAGGACTTTCGTGTTCACTACGTGTGAACACAGAGGCCCGTGATCAAGATGGGTCGCCTCTTCCATTATGTATGCACAAATGCAATTTTCATGAATGATATGCAACTTTTCATTCAATGCCAACACTAACATACCATAAACACACATGCATATAAACATAGCCCAATTCTCACATTCATAACCATCTAATCTATTCGCACACACACTCAATTCCATTTCCCAAATGGGGCACAATTAAATACGAGTACCCACGCACCCCATACTCTCTACTCACTGCAATGTCAAACAAGGTACAAAAAACTCACCTGGATTAAGGCTTACTAGCAACCACTCGAATCCAATAGCTATTCACGCCCTCAAGGGACGCCTCACCAATATAACTCAAACTTTCCACAATCAATAGAAATTAGCCATGAATAGATAAATAACAACAACAAACAACTCATTTATGCACACAACTCGATGTACTTGCCTTTTACTGGAAGGAGCGGAGTGGCGAGAGGAAGATACTATGCCACTCCCGAAACTACTCCACCTGAAACAACCGACGCGAAACGTTTTACAACTTATACCCTTTCAATAATGCTTTACGCCCCCAAACTACAACCACACGAGCCTCCTCTTTAAGGTGGTTCAGATAAATATAATCTACACGATAGCCAAACTAATAACCCACTAAAACAAAATTGCCACTTAGATAAGGAATAGGAAATAGCATCTCCATGCATTAGTTGAAGCACACCTCACCACAACCCTAAGAAGGCATATATATATATATATATATATATATATATATATATATATATATATATATATATATATATATATATATATATATATATATATATATATATATTTAATCAACATTTCAAACAACTTGGGAATCTATTATGAGTAAAGATCAAGACTAATCTAATAACATACACTGCTAGTTATTCATGACATTCACATTGCAAACTATACCTAAACCTTGGTTAGAAACTAGAGGTCTAGTAGCAGATTTACTTGAGTAATGCAATGACAAGCATATTATGGTGCTTATGGAATCCTAAAAGTCTGAAATAACGGCATGACCTGATCTCAGCTTAGCTTTAGTCATGTAATCACTACACTGGTAAACAATTTCCATTTTAATAATTACAAGAGTAACATACAACAGAAGCGGATAGTGCTATGCTTAATCCGGGAGTGATCACAATTAACATAATACTAAGGTATAAATAAACCTTAAACCTTTTATGTCTTACCCATACACTTTAAACTACGCATACAAGCCTAACATAGGACCATTTCCACTGCACCTCATTACTAGTGTTTCCATGAGCACGAAACATTAAAACAGTGATCAAAGAGTAAGATCACTAGCAGTAATAAAAGACTTGTGCTAAACCACAACACACAAAAGTTATGAGTAAAAGCATATGCAATCTAATGATGAGTAACCATCTGCCTGCGGCAAAACTTTGGATATGAATCACATAATGGAATCTATAACCAGGTCTACACATCTATACAAGCATCACGTGCATACACAACTCTCTGACCCTATGCTTCAAAAACATCAGAGCATGAATATTAATCATAATATCAAGGCACAAAAAACAGTTCTCCAGATCTCATATCACTAAACCAACAAAATATAAATAAATCGATATACATATACTCTCTCTTCGGCAAACATCAGTACACCCGAACCACTAAAGAATCCATTTCCGATAATCAAGCCTAAGGATCAAAACCTCAGCACCTAATCATGCACACATGAATCACTGGGACACAGCCCCAGCATGCAAAATCAAATCATTCTCATGAAAACCTAGCTAGGCATTTCATCAAACACCATATGGGCAAGTTAAATCCCTCCCAAATTTATACCTCAATGCTACTTCCATGGAGGAAGGAGGAGGAGTCTGGTGACCGGCTTCTTGCTTGCCAGCTGGCCGGGTTGTCATTCGCCGAGAGGAGGGAGGAGCGCCGATGGCTGGAGCTTGGCCGGAGGGGACACCAGAGAAGGGGGCTGGACCCGGGGCTCGTGACGGGGCTGCAAGCCAATGCCGCCGAGCCACTTGTCGCTACTGACCAGAGAGAGGAGGGCTGGGCAACCAAGAGGCAGCAGGCGCGGCAGGGACGACAGAACCGGCTGTTTGGGCAAGCACCCCGTGAGACTGGAGATGGTGCCGTGGAGATCGGCGGGAGGCGACAAGACTGCAGACTCCGGCGGAGACGAGGCAAGACTCAGAGGCTCGAGCAGCAACGCCCGCCAGAGGAAAAGAAAGCGCCGAGCCCAGGAGCACAGAGACCAGCACGGGAAGGAGGAGAAGAGATCGGCAGGAGCTGGCTTTTGGGGAGAAATAACAGCCACAAAATGGAAGGGAGAGGTGGGGTTAGGTGAAAAGTGGGTGGAGAGGGAGATTCCATTACCCTCCCAAACCTAAAACCTTGCCCCCACCCTCTCAGATAGACCAACCTCCTCAGAATACCACAGACGGCCCGGCTGCGCCTAATCAAGGCACAAAGGTTGGGGCGAGATTTCGCGGTATTACACAACCAGAGGGGGCTAAAAGTGAGGAAGCAACATACTCTAACATTGTACCACTTACCACATCTCACAACATTTTCAAGCAAATCGATGACACAACTTTTGTAATCTTTTAAGCATTTCAGCAAACACCTGGCATGCATACTAGAAACCAAGCATCCCAATGAAATCTAGGCTTGAGTCCTCACCACAGAAGGCAAAAGGGCTGCGCATTGGCTCTTCTTCAGCCTTGATGCCGCTCTCGATTCTTCTTTTCTTCTGTTGGTGGTACTACCCTTCCGCCTCCCTCTGTCAGCCGGGTCACGCCTGTGGGTCATTTGCTGCTCCACGCTTGTTTTGCTACTGAAGGGGGAGAGGAGATTGCAATGCCGAGCCAGAGGGTAGGGGCAGCTGAGGCGGACGGTGAAGGCGACGGCGTGAGAGGAGTCACACGATCAAGGAGAGGCGCCCACGGATGAGAAATGGGGGAAAGTCAGTGGGAAAGGAGAGGTGGCGCCAGCCTCGAGAGCACCCATGCAGAAGGGGAGGAAGGAGTCGTGAGGAAGCTAGGGAGGAGGTCATGCCGCCAGGAAAAGAATGGGGAGGCGGAAGAATTTGGAGGTCAAGGCGTTCGACTCGACTAGGAGCAAGCCAAGGGAAGCTTCAGGTAAGTGGATAAGTGGGGAGCCAAAAAAAACAACTCGGAAGAAACCTCCTTTCGAAAACATACGGCAATTCCGAAACTTTTATTAAAAATCTACAAATGCGTGACAATAAATGTTTTCTTTCATCGAAATAAATTCTGGATTAAAGAAAAAGGAAACATAACTAGGCAAAACCTTTACCAAAGCTTTGCAGTATTACAAATATATGACATAAAATTCAACTAGATAACTTTTAACTATTTTTTCCTAAATACATGTCATTCTATAATTTTGAGATAACTTTTAACTATTTTTTCCTTTGCATATATCTATTATTCATTATTCTCAAGGCTATTCACTACTATGGATTAGAGTAACACATATTATCCAAGAGCAATAAGTGAACTAATAAAAGAGGACAATTTGGCTATTTCCATACATACATTAGTTGAAGTGTAAAATTTTAACATGTTACTTGTTCATAACAGAGAGGGTATTCATTTGCCAAAAAATTATTAAAATTATAGTATTGATATATGTATCGTGGGACTCATATCAGATGTAAAGAATTTTGAGGATGCCGTCCAACAACTTACCTATTTTGTACACAAATAGATTCGATCCACCCTGTTTAAATTTCCATACAGGACGTATGTCATATTATTGACGATAACACCCTACTCCAGCATTGAGCCCATAATACTGTTACTATTTATTTTTACTCAATTGAAACCATTACAACTAAATTTTAGCAACATTTCACTAGCTCTACTACTACCTAAGAATAAATCAACACACCATTAGCAAACAACATTATACACAATTAACACCAGGAATAAAAATAAATATATCACACTTGCTTGGAGACTCACGCTAAAATTAAACTCTTGGGACCTAGCACCCAAGAACGCCCGAAGCAACTGTCACAATAAGAGTAACGATAGTTCATCCATGACCAAAGAAACTCGGAACTAAACACATTCCACGTAAATCTTCGTAACCTCCACAGTGTACCATGAACTAATTCCAACTAATTAACCAAACCACGATAGCTTAAATAAATAACTAAAGGTGATTACTAAATTGGTGTTTGCATGTGGTATGAGTGTGTGCTACTCCTATCTACAAGTGAAAACTGGTCGGATACAGGTGGATATTACTCTTCCTGTATCTTAATTCATATTTTCCCCAGATTCAGACCTGGATACAGATATGAATATGGGTTATTCGGAATACGGACATGGATGGATACGTGATGGATTTAGATCATAAATGAATAGAGATATATGGATAATGCATGTATATATAGAGTAATATATGTTGAAGCAAACCATATAAGTACATGACCATAATAGCAAGTTACTCTCTCTGGTCACAAATAGCCGCTGCGTTTTGGACATAGATGTAGTCAAATTTTCAAAACTTTGTTGTCAATATCTTTTAAATATTTAAATTGGATACATGAAAAATCATATATGTACATTTGTCTCGAAAAGTACTTTCATAATATTATAATTTTATTAGGTTTTAGAAATATATTATAATAGATATTAGTGGTCAAAGTGTGTGTTGGAGACTATGTCGATTTCCAAAACGACAACTACTTATGATCGGAGGGAGTATATATCAACCAAACCTAATAGACATCATAAAAATAATATGCTAATTGAGGATCAATAGAAACAATTAATTGTCAAGATAAATGCGCAATCATGCAAAATATGAAATTAATGGGCTGGGCCTTGCCAGTGTCCGAATTGAAAAAAAATACGATAATTGAATTGAAAAAATACGATATCCTAATTGAAATAAATCTGATATCTAGATCTCATCCAATATTTACTAGATATTGAATACTCTGAGTTTGATCCCGAATCCAGATTTAAGTATCTAGATCTCATCCTAGATCTAGTCGAATCCGATCAAATCCCTTGCCGAATCCTATCCCAACTGGATCTGGATTCGAATCAAGTAGGAAATATCTGGCCCGTTTTCTCCCCTACTCCCATCCCATGCATGTCACCAGCAATGGTTACCTAAAAACATCAATGAAGCAATGGTTAGCCCAAGACTGAGCAAGTAACATTGTAAAATAGTAAACTTCAACTTAAATATATCATCATTAATCATATTTGATAAACTCTTCACATTAATGCAAAGCAAATGCACGTGCAGATGTCTCATCATCTCTTTAGCTTATACTGTATAGCGGAGTGTGTGACACTCGTTGGTGTCCACGAAGCATGCCTTATTTTATGCGAGAACCTCTGTCGAACCCAGGAGTAACACCCCTAGATCCTCTGTGTATTCTGTAGTAGTACAGGAACAATCAGTACACACCGTATAACAAAGACAATTCCACAACATATCATGCATAAATTATTTAAGTGAATATCAAAGTTTACATTATATGTATCATAGGCCAATTGAAAGATAACAACAAAAGACGAAAAAGGAGTAGTAAGCCCAACGGATTTTACATAGGTAATTAACTAGAGACAACGGCTTAGTCATCGAGATTCTCATCGGTGACAAAATTCTCCATCTCTGAACAATGAAAAATAGTAAGGTGAGTATTTATAGTACTCCACAAGTTACACATAAAATGCAATATAAATATAAGGATAAAAAATAAGGCATAAATGGTAATTAGTTGAGTGCAACATTTTAAATAAAATAAGTAATTTCAAAAGCGTACTTGATGTAATAAGGTAAAATTGAATTTTAAACAAGGTAGTGCAGGCTCCAACCTAACACCAATTTTAATACGAGCTCCAACTTGGGGCTTTAATCCAAAGTTTTCCAAATGGAATCCCTCTATCCATGAACCATTTTTTTGAAAATGCTTTTGAGAACCAAAGTCTAATCTACAAAAGAATTTTGTTCAGCATGCCCATGATCACAGGTTTGATTAATCTATTAGTTTTACACTCTGCAGAGATTGTACAACTTTACCAACAAGAGATGATGAACCTATTATGTCAATTATGAGTACAACTTTACCAACAAAAGATGATGAACCTATTATGTCAATTATGACATGCTTTCTTAGGTGTATGATTAAGTGATTATCACAAGACCTTTAAAATACATCGTCCCAAAGCAGTCATGTCTGCTAAAGCTTCCACGACCAGAACAGTTACACCGCCCCTAGTTGATAGTCCCCTCTTGCGCCATGTGAGAATTATTGTCCACCTGACACTAACATTCAACTGAATGGCACAACTAACAATGAGACGCTACAAATTAATTAGCTAGCTTTGTCTCATACTAGACTTATGGTAGTACAAATAGGCTTCACAATTAGCTACTCACAAACTAGTTCTTAATTGACTAGGTGAGACTTTTCACAAACATCCGCACCCACCTAGCAACCACTCACCTAGTCTAAACCATATTTTTCACTTTTATTTCAATAATTCAAATTTTCATAAATTTCCATGGCACTTCAATTCCAAGGAATAACTTTTAATAATCAAGAGGATTTTGGCAAGTAAAACCTAAATTCTACGTCCAAGAATGTCTAAGCAATTTGCTACAAAAAAGCACTAGTTAATACTATATTAGTGTACAAACTAGTGAGATTTTACATAAGATGATAAAGGTACAAGGATTTTCAATGTCAAGTACGATTATAACAAATAGGAGCTAACTATTCATTTAAATCTAGAATTTAAAATTATGCAGAATACAAGGTACGCATGCAATAATTTAAACCAAATAAAAAAAATTTAAAACTGGGATCAACATGACCAAAAGTGTAACTTGCTTTGGTCAGAGTAGTGGTGCGCATAAACTTGTGCATGTTGATTGTTTCTGTTTTTTTGGTTCCTTCATTAGTAGGGAAATAAATAGGCAAGATTGCCTTAATCATTGCATGGTCATGCATGACCTAAGACATGCTGCATTCACGTCGGGTTAGTCAAGTTTTTGATCCGAGTTTTGTGATTTGATTCAGCTGAGTCCGAGCATGGAGTCATGGCACAAGAATCGGTCAAGTTTGTTAGTAGTTAGTTTCTTTATATATGAGAAAGAACTGAAAATGATGCTGGTTGTTTTTTGCAGCACCAAAATACTTTCTCTTGCTCTCACTAGGGTAGTGTTTGTTCTTGGTTCCCTTGTGCTTTGATTCGATCCTTTGCTTACATCTGGTATCGAGCACAGGATGGTGTCCCATGAGGGAGACGAAGATTCGCCCAGAGATACGGGTAGGAGGTCCTCGCCTCCTCATGAGACATAACTGCATCTCAGGGTGCCCATCCACGACAACGACGATGGTGAGGCCATCCGTGGTGGGTGTGACCTGGTGGTACAACGAGTGGTGAGGGAGGTCAGAGGGTCTGCTGCATACCCAATCCTGACCAAGACCAACTATGCAAACTGGGTGTTGATGATGAGGGTGATGCTGCAAGCGCACGGCCTGTGGGCTGTAGTCGACGTCAGCGTGGCCGACTTCCAGGAGGACAGGATGGCGCTAGAGGCCATCCTCCGCGCCGTCCCAGGTGAGATGCTTTCGACACTAGCTGTTAAGGCGACGATGAAAGAAACCTAGGATGCCATCAAGACCCTTCGTATGGGTACTGATCGCATGCGAAAGGCGATGGCTCAGTCGCTCCGTAAGGAGTTTGATAATTTTGCCTTCCATCATGGCGAGTCGGTTGACAATCTCTCCATGAGATTCACTGGCTTGGCCAACAATCTCCGTACCCTCAGTGACGAGGTGTTGGAAGACAAGGTCATGGAGAAGTTTCTCCGCATTCTTCCTCCAAGGTATTCTCAAGTTTCCCTATCCATTGATACTCTTCTAGACCTGGAGTCAATGTCCATCGATGTCGTGCCCCGAATTTGCAAATCCGGACACTCTGTGTATTCGGCACTAGTCCAGGATTGTGCTAATGCACACAGGATAAACAGGGTTAAAGTATCACATCATACACAATGGAATAATAAATAAGTACTTCAAGCATGTATATAAACGAGTTGTACGACCTTATGGTCCCTTACAATAGTTTGCCACGCAGGGCTTACAATAATCAGAGTAAGAAGTTCAACAGCGGAAAAGTAAATGTAGTAGTGCTCCATCTCCTGCCACATGTGCCCTGACAAAGGCTTGATCCCTAGTTATTTGGCTCTTCGACAAACTCCTCCTCATATGCTGGCGTGGTTTCCTCTTCTGTTAAATTTTGTCCGCAAGGGTGAGTACACACCATACTCAACAAGTCATGCATAGAATGCAGTTCTATTACTACATGCATGGCTTGTTACAAAGGAATGGTTCAACTGGTTGTTTTGCGCTTGCATCGTTATTTTAAACTACTATTAATCTAGATTGAAAGCATTAAAATCATAACATCACTGTATTTCTTAGGTTGTTTTCCACATTATTTTGGACACACAGTCCCTAATCAACTTTCTTTGGCACACAACCTTCCACCCCATTTTATTTTCAAACACTACCCTTGTTGTAATCCCGAGCATTGTCGATCACGAAGTGGACTCGGCTATTGAATAGTTTTAACACTCTGCGAGAGGTTGTACACTTTACCCACAAGATACGTCACACACCACAAAGCGAATAACCATAACAAAGTTTTTAGAGACTTCTATCTCCACCTAGGAACCTCTCGGGTTTCCTTCACTATCACTTCCTCACTCAGAGGCAGAAGTATAGGACCAAACAAACACCGTTGGATAGGGTACCAAGCCGTAGCACTGTGCACGCTCCCCGTCTGATTACCCCGTAAGCCCACCCCAAGTATCAAGGTAAGACATCGAATTCTACTAAACTAGGTCTTCCCATTAGACATGTAGTTGTCAGAGACTGGGTCAAAGGCTTGCAAGGTAGGGTCATAATGGCCAACCAAGGCAAGACTTCCTTCTCTCAGTTAGCACACAGCCCTCACATCACTCAGATTCCCCCCAAATGCCACGAAGGCCCACCTGGCACAAAGCCTCGGTCCACTTGCCCCAGTCTAAATCAATATCCATCCCAAGTTATTCAACGGTGCAACTCATGCCCGTAAACATCATTCATGTAGAACCACACAGGTCTCTACATTCCAGTGTCAACACCAACATCATTCCACCTTTTATCAAAAAACATTCACTATTCCTTAGTCCATGTTGCTTTTGTATTCCAAGAAGAATTGTTCACATAATAAGCATACCTAAGCAACTACTCACGGTCTAGCCTCCCGTGTTGGCATATCATTACAACCAACAAGTATTGTCCACTTAGGTTATCAAAGGAATTATGGCATACAAATATCAATAACAAGGTGGCAATATCAATTAGGTTGATTAACTAATTCACCCAAAATAATTAAATTCATTTTTAGTTGAATTAGCATGCATAGTTTGAAACAAAATACATTTCAAAATTTAGGAGCAACATGGTCAAAGCATAACTTGCCTTCCAAAAGTTGCTGATCCTGGTCCGGAGTTGACTCTTGTGCAGGAAATTCCCCCTCGAAATTCTCCGACAAATCAACGTCTACCCAAATCATATGTACACACAATAAATATATTTTACAGAGAGCAAACTCAACTCTAAAAATTTAATAAAATTCACCAATAAATAGATCTTGATTTTACAAATTTTTAGAAATTAGAATCACTCAAATCGGAGTTAAAACGCAAAAGTTATAACCATTTGAAGTTTTAAAATAAATCAAAAAGAATAAACCGAATTTCTTTATTTATTTTTATACGGGAAAATCCGGAATTATGACGTCAGCATGGTCAATAATGACATCAGCACCGAAACCATTTTCGGCCGAATATATTTCTTAAATAAAATCGAATTATTACGTCAGCATGACGTCAGCTTTTACTGTGCCAGCTCTGACAAGTGGGCCCACTGATGACGTCATCTTTTCACACGTGGCACGATCTGGTCGCTACACGCATCAACGAATTATCAACCCACGGCGTGATCTAATCTCAACCATTCGATTACAAATGGATGGCCACGATCGACGCGACGCTTTGGTTCGGATTACTGCGGTGCTGACACGTGGCAACAACTTAACCGTCGATTGAAAAATCAATGGTCAGATCTGGTTGACACGCGGCAACGAATTATCAACCGAAAGGTTGATCTAATCTTGACCGTTCGATTAAAAATGAACGGTCAAGATGCATGCGACGGTTCGGTTTTATCAGACACGTGTCCTCACCGTGACCATCGGATCACGATCGGACGGCTGGAATCGGATCGGGCGACGTCAACGAAGCGGCGACAGTGCTGGCTCCTCGGCTCCCGCGCACACGCGTTAACACGAGACTGGCCCGGCGTGTGGCGCGATCCCGATCGTTAAATTCAAAATCAACAATCCGGCTTAAATCAAATCTTGCGGCGTGACGGGCGACGCGGCTACTCCGGCGCGCGACGCGTGGACGCATCCGCACCACACATCCATGATCCAACGGTCTAGATCTAATCAATCTTACACTAGATCCAATGGTTACAGTTAAATAACCTACGTGGCTATACAAGAGTCATTCGATCAAGATCTAACAGTTAATAATTGAAGATGAGTTTTACTGTTAACACGACTACGTGGCTGAATCCAAACCGTGCAACAAAGATCTAACGGCTGTGGTCTACCGAAACTTAAGCTCACGTGGGCAGTCCCTGACTTCGGGCACGTGGCGCTATCCTAGCCATTCATCTTTAAATCTACGGCTATGGGTAGAAGATGAGACTCACTGTTTGGGAGACGGCGTGGCTGTATCTGGTGCGTCGGTTGGTGATCGAATGGCGGTAGAAGCTTGACTCGGTGGTGATGTCGTGGTGGCTCGGTCTCGTCAGAGATGAAGAAGACGATGGCGGTGTGGGTGTTCGATCTTGCTCGGTGACACAACAGCTCCACGGTGTGGCTCGTCACGAATTACCGGTGGCCCGATGGCGGCGAATCACCGGAGAAGTCACAAACAACGGCGAAAAGGTCTCGGAACTCCGGTGAGCACGTACGGGAGCTACGGTGGTTCTTGGAATGCGTGAAAGAGCTCAATATGCGCGGAAGAGAGTGCTTTATACCGTGCGCCGGCTAATGAAGCGGAAGAGGTGCACGGTAGCGAGTAATGGCGACATTTTGCTTCGGCGTAATGGCACGGCGGCGGCGCTTCTGGAAACCATCGGCGTCGATAAACCGGTTCAATCTCCCGCATCCGCGTCGTTGGATCAACGGTTGCCAAAATCGAAACGACGTGGCACAAGGCGGACCGCAAGATTAAGATCGTGCGGCTCGGGCGAAACGGCTCTAGGGTTTCGGCCAAGGCGAACCGTAGCGCCTACTGATGATGGGCTAGGCCCATTACTGTTCATCTGGTTTTTCTTAAGCTTTTCCGTTGAAATAATTTCAGAAATGCATTTTAATTATTTCAAGCACTTAAAATATCAGAAAAATTCTAGAAAAATTCCAAAAAATATTTTAGGACATTTTGAACTCAAATAAAATATTTCCATTTAAATTTTTTAGAAACTTGATAATTATTTAATTAATTTTCAAAGAAGAGTTAAATTCCAATTAAATCCAAACAAATTCCAGAAATTCTCAAAAATTCAAAATAAATTATGAAAATTTAAATTAACTAAATTTTGGTATGTTACAATCGAGGAGCTCACCGGTCGGCTCAAAGCTGCCGAGGAGCGCTTCGATCTAGACCACTTAGGTAGCACAAGCAACCAGCTTCTTCCCACGGAGGAGGAGCGGGCAGCACGTGTGAAGTAGTGGCAATCCGGGGAAGGCTCCACTAGAGGGTGCAAACCCGACAGTTGTGGACAGCCACAACAGAACAAGGAAGGCAAGAAGAAGAACAACGGCACACCATGCAACAAGGACGGCACACAGGACAAGTCTCACGATAAGTGTCGTAACTGTGGAAGACTGGGCCATTGGGCTCGTGAGTGCCACAAGCCCAAGCGGGAGGAGCAGGTTCATGTCGCACAGGTTGAGCATGTCAGCACTGATCCTGAGGAGCTGGCGCTCTTGATGGCTCAGACGTGCACGCTCTTGACACCAACACTGAGCATGGGCACACCAGCTGTTGTCGAGCATACTGATGGGCAAGCGCACCTCAGCAAGACTGAAGTACCACAAGAAGAAGGCTGGTTCTTGGACTCCGGTGCGAGCAACCCTACAGGGTCAACACTGGAGTAGACCAGGCCGACCTTGACCTAGAATTTTAGTAGGGTGACCGCCGGATCGACATCATCTTCGGCTCATCGGCATACCGATCTGGCCGAGATTAGGATCTTTGCCTTACGGTTTATCAGGCTACCATCCGGAAGCCCATGGACCAGCCTTGCAAGTGGGCTGGGGCTACGATAACCTTCACGTGGGAGGATGCACCTCAAGGTATGTCCAAAGACTTGAAAACTGCCCTGCTTGTGACCCCGACCATCAGCAACACCATGGTCGGGCGTGTCATGATCGATGGGGGCAGTTCCCTCAACCTACTCTTGGCCGGCGCACTTGATCGGATGTAGATTCCCCGGTCGAAGGTCAAAAATATCACGATTCCGTTCTTCGGGATCGTTCCTGGAAGCTCGACCACACCTCTTGGGCAGGTGGTCCTAGCTGTCACCTTCGGTGCCTCGGACAACTTCATGGGCGACGATCACCTTGAGGTGGTGAAGGGATCTCCCTAGCGCCATCCTCGGGTGCGGCTTTAGTCGGGTTCATGAAAACCACTACGGCCACGCGCCCATGAAGCTCAAGGGCCCAATGGCATCATAGCGGTGTGGGCGATCTTAAGGTGGCCGCCGGTTGCGAGACCTAGGCCTTGGCTCTTACTGGGCATCTTGCCTCGGGAAGGCCCTAAGGTGACCACGAGTCGCCTTGGCGATCATCGGCCTAAGCGAGGCGGCGAAAGGTTGTGTCGCTCGAAAGCGATTCGTCCGGGTGCATTCACGTCTCAAGCGGTGAGTTCTAAATAGGAACTCGAGCTCGTCACCTCCTCCGCGCCAACAAGGACATATTCACTTGGGAACAGCGGACATGCGGGTGTCGAGGAAGTGGTCGGCTACCAGATTACCGTCTGACGGCCCATTGCCGGTCCGTAAACGCCCGAAGGCTGCGGACGCTTCTCTCGAGAAGGTTGCCATAATCAAAGAGAATCTCGACAAAGGCTGCTGAAGGCCGGCTTCATTCGTGAGATCGATTACTCCAAATGGTTGGCTAACCCGGTCATCGTGCAGAAGAAAGGCGGGAAGTGGCGGATGTGCGTTGATCACATGAGCTTAAATTCGGCATGCCCAAAAGACAATTTTCCACTTCCGCGCATCGACCAGATCATCGACTCCACTGCGAACACCAAGATGCTGAGCTTCCTGGACGCCTATTCCGGGTATCACCAAATCAAGTTAGCAGTCGGCGATGAGAGTAAGACATCGTTCATCACACCATTCGGCACATACTATTACACGACTATGTCGTTTGGTCTCCGAAACACCGGCGCGATATTCTAGTGCCTGATGACCAAGACGTTCGACCCCCATATCGGCCGCAACCTCGAGGTCTACGTAGACGACATCATCATCAAGAGCTCCTCTGAAGACAATCATGTTCAAGACCATGAGGAGACCTTCGCCAACCTGAACAAGCACAGATTAAGCTCAATCCTAAGAAATGTGTATTTGGCGCTGCTTCAGGAAAAGTGATCGATTACATGATCGAGGGCTCGGGGGTTGGCCCAAATCTGGAGAAGATCGAGGCGATCGAGAAGATGGCTCCTCCAAATTCAGTAAGGCAGGTGCAGTGCCTCACTGGCCGCATGGCCGCCCTCAGCCAGTTCATCTCGAAACTCGGCGAGCGGGGGTTGCCGTTCTTCAAGACCTTGCGCGAACAAGGAAATTTTGAGTGGACGCCCGAGGCACAGCACTCCTTCGATGAGCTAAAGGTATACCTTTCGAGTCCACCTTTGCTCACGACTCCATGACGAGCCTTCTTTGCTCTATCTCACGGCCACCACCCGCGCTGTTAGCGATGTCTTGGTGGCGGCGGGATCTGCAGCGACACCGATCTACTACATCGGCGAGGTCCTTCATGGGCCAAGGCGCTACCCCAGTCCATAAGTTCTTTGTCGCCCTCCTCATGGCCGCTGGCTCGGCATTATTTCGAGCTCACTCCATGGTCGTCTGAGCAACTTCCGCTCGGGGAGATCCTAAGGAATCTAAATTTGGAGGGCGCATCGCCAAGTGGGCCATGGGTGGTTGTGTTTGGCGTCCGGTTTGTGGCGCCACGGCCATCAAGTTGTATGTGCTTGCCAATTTTTGTGGTCGAGCAAACATCGCAGCCGACTCCCGAGCTCGAGGTAGAGAAGGAGAAACCTTGGGTCATGTACTTTGATGGCTCTAGATCCTTCAAGTGCTCAGGGGCTGAAATCCTTAGTCTCACCCAGCAGGGCGATAAGTTGAGGTATGTGGTTCGTTTCAGGTTTCCGGCAACCAATAATGCTACAGAATATGAAGCTCTACTGGCGGGACTTCGGGCCTGCAAGGTGCTTGGCGTGCGTCGGTTGATCGTCAAGGGTGATTCCCAGCTCGTCATCAACCAGTTCAACAAAGAATATCAATGCTCGGAGGATTCCATTGCCAAATACCTCGCCGAAGCATGTAAGATGGAGAAGTGGTTCCAAAACCTGGAAATCAAGCAAGTTCCCAGGAAGGACAACTCCAGTGTCGATTTCCTCTCCAAGCTCGGGTCATCCGACAATAAGATCCCTCCAAACGTAATCCTGGAGACCTTGGCGAGGCCTTCAATTACCGACCAAGAGGTTTCAGTCGCCCTCATCGAAGGTATTCCCTCATAGGCTGAACCAATCCACAACTTTCTAGCGCAGGGTGAACTCCCGTCCGACCCAGCCGAGAGGAGCAGGATCAAGCGTCGGGCGAGTTCATACAAGCTCGTCGACGGTAAACTTTATCGTCGTAATGTTTACGAGTCGACAAAATGCATCACCGCGAAGGAAGGTAAATACCTGCTAAACGACATCCACTCGGGCCTCTGTGGAGCACATTCTTCTTTCAGAATGATGGTCGGTAAGGCCTTCCGTATGGGGTTCTATTGGTGGTGACGCCGGGATGCTTTCGCAACATTGTCCGTGCTTGTCGAACTGCCAATTCCATGCTTTCGAGTCGCATCAACACCTTATGCACTCCGGACCATTCCTCTTGCTTGGCCATTCTCAACGTGGGGAATGGATATCCTCGGCCCTTTCCCTCAAGCGGTTGGGGGGAAGAAATTCTTGTTCGTCGCCATTGACACCTTCACCAAGTGGATCGAGGCGAACCGTTTCGACCATCACGGCTCGTCGGGTATCAAGTTCTTCCTTTGTTACGTAGTCACGGTATGGGGTTCCATGCGAATTATTATTGGCAATGGAGCGCGGTTTACCGATGATCTGTTCGGGGAGTATTATGAGGACATTGGCACTAAAGTATGTTCACGCTTCATTAGCCATCCGTAGAGCAATGGAAGCGTGAGCATATGAGATGATTGTTCAAAGGCGTCATGAAGCGAGTATCGAGATGAGCTCGAGCGACGGCAAGACACGGGTGGGCGAACTTCCGTCTTATGGTCTATTTATACCACGGTCGGTAGAACAGCGGGTCCACACCCGCCGATTTGTATTGGTGCGAAGCCGTCCACGCCTCTAGAGTCGCATTGCGCTACTGCTAGGGTCGACAGTCGACCAAGTCGACTTGAGTAAACGGTCTCTCGACCTTACCCTGGTAGAAGAAGTAAGATGCCGTGCACTACTACGATTAGCACATTACCTGCAAGCTCTTCGTAGACATGCGTCTCGATCGGTACGACCTAGGGAGCTCCTTGTTGGGGACCTAGCCCTAAGATGAATTCAGGGCTCGTCCAACACCAACAAGTTATCCCCACGGTGGGAGGGCCCCTATAAAGTTGTTTCAACAGATCGCACGGGGGCTTACTGGCTAGCGATGCCCGATGGCAGAGTGCTCTCAAGCTCGTGGAACATTGATCAACTTCACAAATTTTATGTGTAACGCCTTTGTCTCAAACTTCAAAAAAGTTTATTATTCATTGGCTATGTTGGTCTTGGTTTTTTTTCTTCCATGTTTCGTATTGAATTCGAATCTGGAATCCTTTACGAATCCGACCTGCAGATAAGTGCTTTAGATCTTGACTCAAGTGTGCGAGATTAAAATTCACCCCCAGGGGTCGAGCTACCTGTAAGCCGAATCTCTTCTCATCCCAGCTCTCCCTGCACCAGGGTTCGAACTAACTCCACATTTGGAATCATCGAGTAAGCACAAATCGAGGTCGTGATTTAAGAATCCAATCTAAAAACAACCCTAACACTTTAGGGGCTAAGTCTCTTCTCATATGCTTGTGTGTGCTTAGCAGTGCTCCCTGTGGATTTTTTCTCGACCTTGCAGGTCGTGGCTTTGGCGAGTCTCCAAACTTGCGCCCAAAGTGGCGTTGCTCGACCTTGGTCCCAGCAGGGCTGTCGAGGATAAACTACCTCGGAAAAAAGGCTAAGTACACGACAAAAACTCTTATATAAAGAGAGCAAAACAGGGACACAAGCTCGTTTCGTCAAAATAACTTTGTTTCATTAAACTTTATCTTACAACCTCCTGTTACAAGTTGCCAGGTTTAACCCTATCTACAGGTCGGCCATGTCACGAGCAAGTTTCTCTTGCTCGAGCTCAATAACCTTGCCCTTAAAAGCCAGCTCGCCTTGGAGCGAAGAGCTTGGCGGCGGCGTTAGCGGGCAACCGTTAAATCTGAGTTGGGCAGGTGCCTTTTCCTGTCTTGATCGCCCACCCTAGCTTCTCCTCGAGCTCGACGACTTTAGCCTCGATCTCGGGGAGGCCTTCCATCGAACAATTTGCTTGGTCGCATTGCCTTTGCCATCTCCTCAACCTTAGCTCGTTAAACCCGGCGCCTGGCGGCCGTCGCGCGCTCTGTTCCATGGCTGTGTGCGTTATGCTTTTCGGATGGCGATAGCCCGCTTGAGCTCGAATACGTGGGTGGCCTCGAGCGCCTTCATCACCTGGTGGAGGTCGGCAAGCTCGCCAGAGTGGGTTGTTGCCTTGCGCTCAGCGTCCTCTTGCTCGACCTCCAAGGTCTCTATAAGCTTGAATCACTGCGCTTCCTGCTTCTCCACCAGGTCAAGAAAGACCTTCAGCGCATCGGAGTGCGTCTGAAGACCTTGCAGCCCTTGGGTGACGAAACCGATGGCCTGCGAAATTCGAAAGAAAAACATTCTTTGTTAGAAGAAAGAAAAGGAGACTCGAGCTAAAATTCGACGAGGGCAGGAGGAAGCTTTGTACCTGGCTAAGCCGGCCCTCGAAGTGTGCATGGGGGTGCTCAACGGGCCTACTGCCCAACGACCCTGGTGCGGTGTTGTCCTCTGCCGCCACTGGGTCGCTTGGGCACGGACCTTCGGGTGCTCTGCCGGGGGCGACCTCGTTTTGGGCCGCTTCCCATGGGGGGCTCAACCTGCCCCCGGGCTCGGTCTCGATAACTGGATTGGCCTCGTCCTCTGCAGTCAGAGTGTCTTTTGTCCCCTCTCCCGCGGAGGCCTTGGCCTGATCCTCCACACGACCTTCCGTGCTTGCTCCAGCCAAAGCGCGATCGACCTCGACGGCCAGGGGCATCCCAACCTTGACGGTCGAGGCAACCTCAGCAGGAGCAGCTTGGGTGGCCTCAGCCTCCATGGCCGAGGCATCCCGACCGCCATCTTCTGCAGCAGCCTTAGATGGGTTGGAGCTAGCTTCGGCGTCCATGGTGTCGACGGCGTCGCCCTCACTGGCCACGGATGAGACCTCGCCCTCGACTGGGACGTCGACTCCTAGGTCGAATTCGCCGACCGTGACCCAGCTTTGTGGGCCCACAGGGGCGCGACCCTGCCCCGCTTGTCGGCGGGGCACTAACTCGTAAGAGGTCTCCTCCTCCTCCTCGGACTCATCTCACCCTGAATAATAGCCATGGTCAGGATGGGCAAGGGCTGAGTTCGAGTGCTCAGAGTCTGCGACAAGGAAAGATTACTAAGCTAAAGGCAGAAGGGAAAACTACACAAACGAAGAAATGATGGTGTACCTGAGTCTGTAGCCTCCGCCTCGTAGGGGGCTGGCGAGGATCTTGGCCTCCTGAGGGTGAAGAGGCATCCCTTCCTCGGGCGCCTCAAGCTTGAGACCTCAGAGCCCGCGGTGGCTCCGGGTCCCTGTCGCTGTGAGACCTAGGGCCTGTGGTGGGGCCTGGGTCACCGAGGCTCGAAGTCTGGCGGCATTCTGACACTTTCTTCTGCGAGGAGAGGTATGTCGAAGCGAAAAGCACGAACAAGAGCTTGGGGGCTCAACCATGGGAAAACTTACCATTGTCTTGTCGCCCCATTAAACGTCTTTGCTTCTTGAATCCTGCGCTTTGCTCCGTCAGGGCGTCCTCTTCTTCGCCTTCTTGCCCTTGTTAGCCCAGCGGTGGACATCCTCCTCGCCATTTCGAACAACTCTTGGTTGTCCTGCAAGCATATTGAAGGATCAAGGAAAGCCCTAAGCGTGCATATGCTAAAAGACCTGGCCCGAAATGACTTACCTCGGTTTTTTGGCACAGCACATTCTTCGGAACGGGGTCATCGATGGTGTAATTGTGCGCCGCCTTCCCAAACATCTCGTTCATCCTGGCGGCGATCCAGGATTCCTTCAGCGCTACTAGAAGGGCAAGGTCGTCAAAGAAACCCCAAGATCAAACTCAAACAAACTTCAGAGCAGAAGGACTTACCAGACGTCCCTTCACGGATAAGGTCGTCGCGGCCTTTGGGCAAGAACTGCTGCCACAAAGTCACTCTCCGGCGTCCGCAGGCCGAAGAGCATGTAATGCTCGGTGCAAACGAGCTCGTCATCCCGTGGCTGCGGCTCGATCTCTCCGCCCGGCAGCCGCCATGTCATTGGGTCCAACAACCCCAAGATTTCGAGCTCCTTCATCCTCGTTGTCGATAAGGAACTCTTTCTGAGCTTGGCCATGGTGGTTGCTCGGTGCTTAGTCGGAGGAAGAAGAAGTGGCCTGAGCAAAAGGTTGGGAGCGAAGATTGCAGGGAGGTCAAGAGTTTTCCAAGGTCGCTGATGGCTCGGGTTTTATAACCCCTGATCGTTGCCGGTTTAAGACTAAGGCATCTCAAGAGGCGTGCCGGTGGCGATTTGACAAGCGCAATTAAGGATTGGGCGACGGGATCAAGGCGTTGCAAGCGATTCCGCTGCTCGATCATGTCCGTACCAGAACTTTGAAGTCTAAGGGGTGCTAGGTGTAGCGTCTCCAAAGCCCTCTCATTGGTCTCCGCCCGATCTCGACCTTGAGCTCGGGGCGACTAGAGAACCGTCCCCTCTGTCCACATCGTGAGGCTCGAGGTCGTCCCAAGTGCCTGACACGACCTTGAGCCTTGGGGGCTAGCTGTCGGGGACTGAGAAATCTCTGACAGGTCAATATACAGTCAATGGGCCCTTAGCTCAGGATTGAGCTGCAAGGGGCTTCGACCACGACCTAGGTTACGTGGTTCCCACACGACCTCGAGCTTGGGGGCCGAGGATTCAACTCCCGCATGACCTCGACATAGGTTTCAAGGCGTGCGCCTACTCGACAGCTACCAAGACCGGGAATGCCGGAGTTAAGGCAGACGTGGGCATCAGATCCGGGATGGTTAGAACCCATCTTCAGTGCGCACCATGCCACTACTCCAGGAATATCTTTCGACCGTTTCTGGTAAGGGCCGGGAGGGTTATAAAATCCCTTGAAGCAGATTAGCAGGGCAGGGGCAAGCAGTTCCAGCAACAACGTAATAGACACCATAAAACATAGAATTCACCAGAACTCAGGATAGAGAGCGAACACCTGTACTCAAGCATAGTAAATTTCTTGCCCCCGGGCAAGACTGGAGTAGAGCTTTTACCTTCACAGGGGCTCGAATCAATATAACTCTCTGTGTCTTGCTCATTTCTCTTCTCCCTCGACCCACAAAGTAGCGAACCTATTCCATCGGTGAGTGAAGCTCGTTTTGGGTCCCGCATACATGACTCACCCCCCTATACTTTTGCGGTCCAATGGTCCCAATCGTCGATAGACATGGTTCGAGGTCTTGCCTTGTGGGGAAGCAAGGTTGAACATCATTCCCACGGGCCGCAGAGTACCATGCCAGCGACCAACTTGAGCTGGTGCATGGTGATCTTTGCAGGCTAGTTACACCGGCAATGCATGGTGGACGTCGCTACTTCCTACTACTGGTTGATGACCTCAGTCCCTACATGTGGTTGATATTGTTAACAACAAAGGATTAAGCTCAAGCTACGATCAAGAGATTCCAAGCTGCCGCCGAGCTGCAATCGGGTAGCAAACTTCAAGTACTCAGAATTGATCGAGGCGGCAAATTCACTTGTAAGGAGCTCAGTGCATATTAGCTCGGAGTCCAGAGGCACTTGACGGCACCCTACTCTCCGCAACAGAATGGGGTTGTCGAGCGTCACAACCAAATAGTCCTTGCTACATGCGAGGAGCTTGCTGAAAGCAAAGGGGATGCCTGGAGAGTTTTGGGAGGAAGCAGTCACTATGGTTGTTTTTCTGCTTAACAGGTCCCCAACCAAGAGCATCGATAGCAAACTCCATATGATGTTTGGCATGGACACAAGCCGAACGTGCACTACCTATGTACATTCAGGGTGCATTGCATATGTGAGAAATGTAAACCCCAACCTTTGGAAGCTGGAAGACAGGAGCACTCGCATGGTGTTCATTTGCTATGAGGAAGGGTCTAAGGCGTATCGCGTCTATGATCTTGTGGCCAAGAAGGTGCATGTCATGCGTGACGTGATCTTTGACGAGTCAGTGAAATGGGACTAGAGTGCTCATGAAGCTAGATGTATGGGTGTTACACAAGGAAGCTTCACCATCCAGTACACTACTCATGTTGATGCTGCAGCCTTGGATGAGGTGGAGTCATTAACTCCACAAGTGTTGGGTCACTCTCCAATTCATGTGGAGAGGATGCAGACTAGTGCACAAACTCCAAGGGTGTTGTCATCGGGAATGCCGGAGGTTGAGTTTGTGTCGCCTCTTGCTGACTTCACTGAGATGCTTGATATCGATGATGATCCTAAGGCGCTGCATCGCTTCAGGAAGGTGGGCAACGTGCTAGCTACTACCAAGCCAAGCCAAGAACTTGCACTCCACCACCTGGGCGTGCTCTTGCAAGTGATGACGCCGAGCTGCTGCTAGTTTCAGTAGGTGAAGAGCCCACATCTTTTGACAAAGCTGAACTGCATGAAGGCTGGCGGCGAGCAATGCTTGAGGAGATGAGATCAATCGAGGAGAACCAAACCTGGAGTCTTACTGATCTTTCGCAAGGACATAAGGCAATCAGGTTGAAGTGGGTCTACCGCATCAAGAAGGATGCTAAGGGACTCATCGTCAAACACAAGGCATGGCTAGTAGCAAAAGGCTATGTGCATCAGCCCGGAGTGGACTTGAGAAGTGTTTGCTTGATTCTGTGACTGATTGATCTAATTGCTCATGGCATTTCTTTGCACACAAGGGTTGGGCTCTTCATCACATGGATGTTAAATCCGCATTCCTCAACAGTGAGCTTCAAGAGGAGGTGTACGTTGGTCAGCCACATGGTTTTGTGATTGAGGGGCAAGAGCACATGGTGTTAAGACTGAGTAAGGCTCTCTATGGGCTGTGCCAAGCACTAAGAGCATGGTATGCCAAGCTTGACAAGACTTTGGAGTGCCTTGGTTTCACAAGATGTGGCCGAACAGCTTGATGTATGCACGAGGCCAGATGTTTCAAGGATGATAGTGGGAGTCTATGTAGATGATCTCATCATTACTGGTAGTGAAGCATAAGAGATAGTCAGTTTCAAGGATAAAAGGAAGACGACATTCAAGATGAGTGACTTGGGGTTACTTAGTTTCTACCTTGGCATAGAAGTACTACCTTGGCATAGAAGTAAGGCAATATGAGTCATGCATCACTCTCAACTAGAAAGCTTATGCAGCCAAAATCATTGAAAAGTGTGGTATGGAAGGGTGTAACACAACAACGCAGTCACAACTGGAGTTAAGGAAGGAGAGTTTGGTGCAACAAGCTGATGATATAGCCTACAGAAGTATGGTTGGCAGTCTTAGATATCTTGTGCACATGCGTCTAGACATAGCCTACTCTATTGGCTATGCGAGCCGCTTTATGGAGAAGCCAACAATGGAGCATCTTGTAGTAGTGAAAAGGATTGTTCGATACATAGCTGGAACATCAAGCTTTGGCTGCTGCTACCAAAAGGGGTAGGATGAATTGAAATTGGTTTGTTTTAGCGACAGTGACATGGCTGGAGATCCCAATAGCCGGAAGAGTACCACCGGAGCAATGGTTTTCCTTGGGCGAAACCTAATAAGCTGGCAGTCGCGGAAGCAGAAGGTGGTGGCACTATCTACATGCGAATCAGAGTACATCACTACAGCCACAACGGCGTGTCAAGGTGTTTGGCTTGCTTGCTTGCTTGGTGAGATGGAGAGCAAGGCAACCGGGAGTATTGAGCTCAGGATTGATAACAAATCGGCGATCTTGCTAAGCAAAAATCTAGTCCTTCATGACCGAAGTAAGCATATTGATGTGAGGTATCATTTCCTTTGACAGTATGCAGAAGATGGGAGTGTGGAGGTCAATCATATTTGCACCCAAGAACAGCTTGCAGATATGTTGACAAAGGCATTGCCGCGAGTTAAGTTTCTGGAGTTGCGTGAGAAGATCAGGATGGTTGATGTCAATCAGATGCACACGGTTTAGGAGGAGTTTGTTGCATAAACTTGTGCATGTTGATTGTTTCTATTTTTTTGGTTCTTTCATTAGCAGAGAAATAAATAGGAAAGATTGCCTTAATCATTGCATGGGCATGCATGACCTAAGACGTGCTGCGTTCACGATGGGTCAATCAAGTTTTTGATCCAAGTTTTGTGGCCTAATTCAGCTTTTTGTTGCATAAACTTGTGTATGTTGATAGTTTTTGTTTTTTGTTTCTTTCATTAGCAGGGAAATAAATAGGCAAGATTGCCTTAATCGTTGCATGGGCATGCATGACCTGAGATGTGTTGTGTTCACGTCGGGTCAGTCAAGTTTTTTATTAGAGTTTTGTGGCCTGATTTAGCTGAGTCCGAGCATGGAGTCATGGCAGAAGAATCGGTTAAGTTTGTTGTAGTTAGTTGCTTTATATATGAGAAAGACAACTGAAAATCTTTCTGGTTGTTTTTGCAACACCAAAATACTTTCTTTTGATCTCACTAGCATAGTGTTTATTCTTGGTTCCCTTGTGCTTTGATTTGATCCTTTGCTTACATCTGTTATCAGAGCCTGGGATGGTGTCCCATGAGGGAGACGAAGATTCGCCCAAAGATAGGGGCAGGAGGTCCTCACCTCCTCCCGAGACATCACTACGTCTCAGGGTGCCTGTCCACGACAACGATGGTGGTGAGGCCATCCATGGTGGGCGTGACCTGGTGGTACAGCGAGTGGTGAGGGAGGTCGGAGGGTCTGCTGTGTACCCAATCCTGACCAAGACTAGCTATATGCAGACTGGGCGTTGATGATGAGGGTGATGCTACAAGCATGCGACCTGTGGGCTACAGTCAACGTCGGCGTGGCCGACTTCTAGGAGGACAGGATGGCACTGGAGGCCATCCTCCGCGCCATCTCGGATGAGATGCTTTTGGCACTAGCTGTCAAGGCGACGGTGAAAGAAGCATGGGATGCCATCGAGACCCTTCGTATGGGTGTTGATCGCGTGCGAAAGGCAAAGGCTCAGTCGAACCTTGGCTAGTAAATGACGCTGAGCGTCTCATTGAATCAAAGCACAAGGGAACCAAGAACAAACACTACACGTGAGAACAAGAGAAAGTATTTTGGTACTACAAAAAACAACCAGCAGCATTTTCAGCTGTCTTTCTCATCTATAAAGCAACTAACTACTAACAAACTTGACCGATTCTTGTGCCATGACTCCATGCTCGGACTCAGTTGAATTAGGCCACAAAACTCAGATCAAAAACTTGACTGACCTGACGTGAACGCAGCATGCCTCAGGTCATGCATGCCCATGCAACGATTAAGGCAATCTTGCCTATTTATTTCCCTGCTAATGAAAGAATAAAAAAATAGAAACAATCAACATGCATTTATGCAATAAACTCCCCATAAACCTTGTGCCCCTGATTGACACCAACCATCCCAATCTTCTCACGTAGCTCCAGAAACATAACTCGCGGCAGCGCCTTTGTCAACATATCTGCATGCTGTTCTTGGGTGCAAATATGATTCACCAACACACTCCCATCTTCCACATACTATCAAGGAAATGATACCTCATGTCAATATGCTTACTTCGGTCATGAAGGACTAGATTTTTGCTGAGCGAATCCTTGATTTGTTATCAATCCTGAGCTCAATACTCCCGATTGCCTTGCTTTCCATATGAACAAGCATGTTAGCAAGCCAGACAACATGACACGCTGGTTGTTTTTTGCAGCACCAAAATACTTTCTCTTGTTCTCACTAGCGTAGTGTTTGTTCTTGGTTCCCTTGTGCTTTGATTCATCCTTTGCTTACATCTGGTATCACTCTATATTGTTGAACTGGTACTACTCCAACACTTTGGTATCTAAATGTGAAAACAATCAAATGCAAATAAAATCCAAAATATCAAAACTAACATAAATAGGTTCTTTAGGATTTTAGATGAATTTAGGAAAAAAATAGAGTTAAATGAAGTTAAAACAGAAGAGAATAGGCTCCCGAAAGATTAAATTTGAGGAAAAAGAGAGAGAAAATACTATTAACTGATTTTTCTAGATTTTTTGAATTTATGACATGAGTTTGACGTCAGCGGGAGATTTTTTTATTTTTGGCTGGAATTATTTTTCTAAAGAAAAAACTCTAGCTTTCAGTGACATGTGAGCATGTGTCTATGGGCTGAGTCAACGCAGAACCTTTGGTCCATGGTAGACCGGGCGCACAGTGGGATTCCATGCAAACACACACATAGTTGCTGACTCTGCGCGACTAGCTGACGTGGTGCATATGTGGTAGAGGCATGGCGCTGATGTGGTGGTGCTTGGGACCCAAGGGTCACGTGCATTTGACGATGTAGTGGCCAACAGTGAAGCGTGGAATAGAGAGAATGTGAGACAGGGAATCTGTTGCATGTGATCATGTCACCTTGGAACAATGGTGGCGGCTTACAGTGGGGTGGAGGCAATGATGTGAATCAGGGCGACAATGGTAATGGTGTTGTGTTACTGCTTCGATGAAGAGGATGAGTGCATGACATAGAACTTGAAGTGGTGAAGCTTATGGTGTAGACGGTGTCGACAAATGTCCATAGATAGCAGCAAATCAACAATGAAGGTTGCACAGAGACTAGCGGCAAGGAAGAAGGTTGATTCGAGTGGAGGGCTATGAGAATAGCCAAATTGAGAGAGAAAGGTTCGTGAGGCTTGGGAACATGTTTAGATGCGCTTAATTGTGGTTGGAGCACATCGGAGATGGTAGAGCAATGAGGCGAGCACAGCGGCCGGAGGCGGAGAAGAAGACTAGGCTCAGTGGCATTCTAATGAAGGGGGAGGGAGGGGGAAGCTGTGCTTGTGGCTGTGGGACAAATAAGGAGAGGCAAGGGGAGGGCTTCCTTTTATAGAGGTAGGAAAGAGCTTAAAGGCAGTGCATGAGGGTAATCAAGGCAGTGGTTGAGCGGCGTTAAGGGGTGTAAAAGTGAGTAAAGAAGGGGGAAACAGTGGGGAATGAAGATAGTGTCAAGTGCATATTCGAACTTGCGGCAGGCAATTGTAGCGAAGCGAATGGGTGTGGTGCAACCCAAGGAAAAAAGATGACCCTGATAGGTGGGCCACAGGCATCAGTGAAAGGGAGAAAGGAGCTAAGCGAAGTTAGTCGGGTCAGAGGGAAAGCAAACCAAGTGTGACAGGTTAGGACAAAAAAGAAAAAAGAAAAAAGGAAAGTGATTGGGACAGACAAGAAAAAAAAGAGAGAAATGGATCAGAGAAAAATGGATTCAACCTAGAAAAGGAATGGAGATTTAAATAGATTTCAGAATTAAGATAATTCCTAAAAATCCAAAGAGGCTTTAGAAAATACAAAATAGAGTCCAAAATTTTTGGGGAAAATCATGGAAATTTCCTAAAGAATTTTGAACTTAAGAAAATTATTTCCAAGTTAAATTTGATTTTTATTTTTACACATAAATTACTTTTAAATTTATTAAAATAGGAAAAGCTTTTTAAATCCAAAAAATAGGAAAAATCTTAGAAAATCTAGAAAAGTGGAGAAATTTCTAAAAATTTAGAAAATCCAATAAAATAAATTTTTAATTAAATAATTAGATAAAACTATAAAATGCCACAACCTCAAAAGACTATCTCTTTTACACTAGAACCTCAATTCTCTACTCTTGTAAAGTGTCTACAAAAAGTAGGCCATTTCTTTCATATCATGAATGCATACAATCAAATCATATAACATTAATTGTAATCCATCGTCAAGTATTCACCTAGTAGCCACAATAAATCCACCATGTAAATAAGAAATAATCATATCAAATTAGCACACTAAATATTATGTGTAGCAAAAGTAACCAACTCACTTTATTGTTCTACCATGCACTTGCCTTTTAACCTTAGGAAGCGAGACAATGAGAAGATGCCAAGGTTATCTTGTTACCATATTGGACAACACAATTCATAATTTTATAACTATTTTCTACGGAATGAAAAATAGCAAACCATAGACGGTTTTGCCAATTTTCGTTGCGACATGTGGCATTATCTCATTTCTCCACCATTTCTTTTCCCTTTCAAATGCTCTCTCATCATGATAATTGGCAACATTCTCTTCATCCCGCTTTCCTCCCCATTCCCTTCTCCTCAAACTCAAAAACAATTCTCGTTTTCAAATTCCTCCGTAGGTTTTTGAATAGGAAGTATTTTCTGACTATTTTTGAAAGTTTGGATTGAAAGTTTTTTGAATCGAAAATATTCAAACCAAAAGTTTTTGAATCGAAAGTTTCCGAACCGAATGTTTTTGAACAAAATGTTTTCAGTTGAATGGAAACTTTTTGAATCAAAAGTTATCGAACCAAAAGTTTCTGAACTGAAAGTTTTGATTTATCTAAAAGTTTTGAATCGATCTTTTAATGTTAGAGGAGAAAGAAGGGGTGGGAAAGGGGAAACAAGGGGGAGTTAAGACAAAACAGTCATGTGGTGACACCTGTATGTGTCCTCACCAATTCTTTAGTAAGGATAACCCACTACTACAAAACAGCACATAGGTGACGCCCTATTTGTGGCGGTTCTTTTGGAACCGTCACAAATACATGTATCAGTGGCGGTTCTATATAGAAATTGGCGGGAGGACCATTTGTGGCGGTTGCATAAAAAAACCGCCACAGATAATACTTAATCTGTGAGGGTTTGAAATAAAAACCGCCACGGATAACGGCTGGGACTATTTGTGGCGGTTGGTAGATGGAACAAATCACAGATAATACATTTTACGTGGCGGGTTGGTTTTAGAACCGCCACTAATAATGCTTTCTATAAATATCCCTGTTGCCCTGTCATTTGGTCATCTTCCTCCGAGAACAAAACTTCGACTTTTGATTTGATTTTGTTTGGCCAAGATCTTGTGCTTCCACTTCCTAAAATTGTTCCAAGGTGTGTAAAATATGTCTCCTCTCTTCATTTCTAGTGTAAAATTGCCATTAAAGGTTTATTCCTAGCTTAATTAAGGTTTAGGTGCAAGGTCTACATTTAGTTTGTTTTTATTTAGCTAGCAATTTGTAGATGATGAATTTATTACCTTCTTTGTATTAGATTAAGTTCTCTACCTTATTTAAATGATGAATTTTTGTGAAGCATATGTCAAATATATGTATTTACGATTATTGGATATTAATGATAAATAAATTATAGTTAATATGATAGATGGGTGATCATGAAGTATAAAATTATAGTTAATATTCGAAGGATATGTATAAAAATTACGTTGCTCTTGAAAGGATATGTATAAAAATTTATGTATTTACGATTATTGGATATTAATGAAAAATAAATTATAGTTAATATGATAGATGGGTGATCATGATGTTAATTGCCTTGCATTTTGAGATGAGAAATTTATTATATTGCCCTTAGAAGGATATGTATAAAAATTACGTAGTTAATATTTTTCTTAGTTACCATTAATTTTTTAGATTAAGCGGCGTGTATATACATCTTGCTTCATTAGTGGGTATTGTTAGTGAATTTTTATGAAGCATATAAACCCAATTTATGTAATTAAGATTGTTGGATGTGAATGAAAAATAAATTTTAGTTAATATGGTAGTCGGGTGATCATGAAATTTTGAGGTGAGGAATTTATTATGTTGATCTTAGGAGGATATATATATATATAATTTTTGGTTACGTGTGAGTATATATTAAAATTAATTAATTAAGTTTGCAACATTTACTTAGTATTAATGTTGTCCCGTTAGTGCATATTGTTGAATATTGAATAACAATTTATTTAATTAAGCTTTTGGATATTAATAAATTGCTTAAATTAATGAAGCTGTAGATGGACCGGAGATGGATGTGCGATCACGAACCGTTGCGACCAAGAATATATCGACGGTGTATCTGTTTTTCTAAGGGCGGTAGGAGAACGACTTGCAAAAGAAGGCGGAGTACATACTTTGTCCATGCATTGATTGCAAGAATGAGAAGATGTTTTCGAACAAAAACCATATCCATTTGCACTTGATCAGGAGGGTTTTGTACAGCTATACAAGTTGGACAAGGCACGGTGAAGAGAGATCATACTTGAGCGTGATAGCGTCGGCGGCAGCGGAGCGGCAATGTGGCGGTGACATCGATTATGGATCCGATGAGGATAGGTTGGTCGTCGATGGCGACATTAATCTGCTCAAATGTTGCGCGATCGAAGAGAACTACACTAGTCGAGAGAGTTTAATCAATTCACGAGTTTGATGGAGGATTTGGAGAAACCTTTGTTCCGGGTTGTGAGGAGGAATACACAAAGTTGCACACGGTGCTCTCGCTCTCGAAATTGAAGGCAGCCAATGGTTGGTCAGACAAGAGTTTCACGGCGTTGTTACATCTCTTAGCGGACATCTTGCTGAAGGAAGCGTGTTGCCTAAAACCACGTATCTAGCTAAGAAGGTTGTATGTCCTTGGGATTGGAAGTAGAAAGAATACATGCTTGTCCAAGCATTTGTATACTCTATCATAAAGACTATGCGACATTCATGTATGTCCGTTATTACAAAGCGTCGCGATACAAGCATAAGGCGATGGCAATGAAGCTATCGAGGTGAAGAAAGGAGCTCCGCAAAAGTGGTGTGGTATTTGCGGTAATACCTCGTTTGAAGCGTTTATTTGGAAACAAAAAACGCCAAATTGATGCGATGGCACTTTTCGGAAGACCGTAAGAGGATGGAAAAGCGAGACACCCGGTGATTACGCCGATGGAGAACCATCGATAGACTCTTGAGGAGAACCGAAATGAGCGAGGAATGTAAGGTTTGGCTTGAGTGCGGATGGAATGAATCCTTTTGGTAACATGAGCAGCATTCATAGCACTTGGCTCGTGACTCGTGTATATACAACCTTCCACCTGGTTGTGTATGAAGCGAAAGTACATTATGATGTCCTTGCTTATCAAGGGCGAGACAACTGGCAACGATATTGATGTATACCTACAACCATTGGTGGAAGATCTTGTGATATTGTGGAGCGAAGGTGTATGCGGTATGGGGCGAGTACAAGCGAGTACTTCACTCTCACGCGCATTGTTGTTACGCACCATCAATGATTTTCTGCGCTTGGTAACCTGTTGGCCGTACTATAAAAGGGCGAAAGCATGCCCCGATGCATGGATGAAACCGCTAGTGTGTGGCTCAACAACTCGAGGAAAGCAGTGTACATGCGTCACGGAGGTTCCTTCGCAGAATCATCCGTATGCGCAATATGAAGAAACAATTCGACGGGACAAAGGAGGGCGGTTTAGCTCAAAGGCGTCTTCGTGGGGAAGAGGTGTATGATATGGTTAGGGATCTTAATGTTGTACTTGGAAAGAATCTTGGTAATACGTCGCGGTCCGTCTTGAGAAGACCACGTGGAAGAAGAGATCCATCTTTTGGGACTTACCCTCTTGGAAGGACTTGGAAGTTCGACCTTTGCATCGACGTCATGCATGTAGAGAAGAATGTATGTGATAGCGTGGTTGATCTTTTCTTGAATATTCCTAGCAAAACAAAGGATGGGTGAAGGCACGAAGGGATCTGGAAGACATGAAAATCGAGCCGAGCTACATCCTCAAGACTTTGGGAAAGACCGGCTTTACCTTCCCCGACTTGCTACACTTTGAGTAAGAAAGAAAAGCAGAACTCGCAAGTGCTCGCATGGTGTGAAAGTTCCGTCCGGTTACTCATAAACATCAAGAAAGCTGGTATCAATGAAAGATTTGAAGTTAAGCGGCATGAAGTCTCATGATTGTCATGTGATGATGACACAAATGCTCCTGTTGCAATTAGAGGTGTTTTGCACGACAAGGTCGAGAGGCAATCACGAGGTTGTGTTCCTTCTTCAACACGATTTCACGAAGGTCATCGATCCCGTTGGACTTTATGAACTTGGTGATGTGGTAAAGACTACATGCCATTTGGAGATGTATTTTCCCCATCATTTTTGATATCATGGTTCATCTCATTGTTCACATTGTCAATGAGATAAATATTTCTTGACCCGTATTCTGCATCGGATGTACCCATTTGAAAGGTATATGGGTGTTACGAAGAAATATGTACGTGTCGATCTCGTAGGAAGGCTCAATTGTAGAAGGTTATGCAAGCGAGGAGGTTATTGAGTTACGTGTCGATTACATGGAGGAGGTCGAACCGGTAGGAGTGCGATATCTCGCCATGAGGGTAGGCTAGGTGGGAAAGGTGTAATAGGAAAGAAATCTACAAATTCTTACGATAATATTTTGTTCGAACAAGCCCATTTCACGATATTAACTTGATCACTTGAGGTGTGCCCGTATATGGACATACACAAGGGTAAGCTAAGGAGGAAAACGAGGAAAGTCGAGATTTGGATAACAAAAGAGCACAATCATTTGTTCAGTCATTGGTTCGAGGAGCACATATGCGGTGAAAAAGCGAGTGTTACATTGAGGTGGTTGGCAAAAGGGTCTTGGTACAATCATGACATAGCAAGGATATGACATCAATGGATATACATTTTACGAGAGCTCGGGATAGCAAGAACACTTACCAAAAGCAGTGGTGTCCGTATAGATGCCTCGACAACACGAGCGATCTGAAGAGCATCTACTACGGGTTCATAGAGGAGATTTGGGAGCTGGACTACTACATTTTCAAGATCCGGTGTTTGATGTCATTGGATGCGACTCGAATGGTGTCAAGGTGGACAAATGCGGCTTTACTCATGGACATCGAACATGTGGGATCTGAGATGAACCATTACGTACTTGCGAATCAAGTAGCACAAGTATTCTACATAATCGACCGGCGGATAAGAAGCGCCACGTAGTTACGCAAGGAAAAAGAAGGATCGTTGGAGTTGAGAATGTCGTGGATGAGGAAGAGTACAACCAGGTTTGATGAGTTGCCTCCTTTCATGACTGACGACATCGAACGAGGAAGAAACCACTCAAGAATTTACCTATCATCGCGATGATCTACTGAAAACCAAATTGTGAAAGAAAATAATTAGCTAGGAGTAATGGCAACATGTCACCATTTATATGGAGTAATGGAAATGTGATGTAAGAAATGTACATTTACATCGAATTAATAGGAAATAAATATGCATGATTTTGATGAAAACTTGAAACTTGAAGTCTCGACTAAGCGATGGTGGAGTCTTGTTCAATTGAATTCAGGTTTCTATAGCTCTTGAGGAAATGTAGTAGCTTGAATAATTCTATTTACTCAATTTTTATGTGCTCCGAGGATATAAGCGATTAAATGCTTCTAGGACTTATGTTATACATGCTTCATATGTATTAATGTATGGAAGAAAAAATCATGTATTGTCATATGCAATATGGTTTATTATGATTTCTGCAGTTTTTAGAGTTATGCATGCTTCACAGGTTTATCTGATTGTCATCTGTATCTATGGCGTGGGAGGAGTATACGTGGCGGTTAAGAACAATAACAAATCACGAGATAAGCGATATCTGTGGCGGTTAAGAACAATAACGTCACAGATAATCGATATCTGTGGTGGTTATTGTTCTTAACGCCACACGAGATAACGTTATCTGTGGCGGTTATTGTTCTTAACCGCCACGAACACTCCTCTACATATAGCTCGGCCGTCATATACGCATACGCAAATTTCGCTTCGCTCCTCGTGCCTAGCTCCGCCGCCACTCCAAGTGCGCAGTTTGCTGATATCGAGCTAGAAAAAACCCGCCAATAGCGAGATAACAACTCGGAGGTGCCGTCCACTCATTCATCGATGGCGCAAGCGTGACATCATCTTGGACCATGCGGTGGCACCCTCTCGACATCGTCTTGGATCATGCCTTGCCGGCCTCTCTGTAGTGCAATCCGCGCATCGATCACCTGACACACGAGAGTGAAATGGTGAAGAAGCAAGATGAGGTGAAAAGAAATCCATTGAGGGCCCCATAAATATGGCCCTGTTAGTACTCAACGCGAGAAACACATAACACCGGTACTTCAAAGGACAAACCTACAACCCCGATCCCAAAAATGGCACATTAGGCAGGCCGTATCGGCTAGATCGGGGAAGCCGGGACCGAGTATGATGTCGTCAGTGAAAAAAAGTAAGAAGCAAGGGAAGTCGATGAACAAGAAAATCAACCAAGATTGACATTCGAGGTTGGGAAGCCCTTAGTCACCGATTCGAAGTTAAGCATCTAACACCCATGATGCGGCGACTACATGCATGGTACATGGGCGATCAACCAAGGCGTACTCTCGAAGGTGATCGCTGCGGTGTTCCGTGAGGAACATTTTCACCACGAGGGCTATGGCTACTTCTTAATAGAATTCGATAACATGCACAACTTGTTCTATCATGGCGCCCTTGACATATGTTTTTGAGATCTTTGGACACTTTGTAAGTGTCTAATATATCAATCTTGGTCTACATTCATGTAATACCGATAGATGTCATGTCTAACTATTTCGTTATATAGATCGAGATTCAAGAACTACGAAGAACCAAGGGGCGATGGGATTCCTCGACCGAGAGCGGTTTGCCAAACCGAAATCGAGAGTACCAAAGGAGGTCGAGAATGCGTCTATAAAGCTGCTTAAACTACAAGACAAGGAGTTTATACTTGTACCATACAATTTTAAGTAAGTTCCTCACTAGCGAGTTAAATTACTCGTTGGTTTAGATTATTTACTCGGCGTAACGACTAATGGCTATGGCATCCGATTCCTTTGGATTCTCGTAGTAATTCATCGAGACAAGAGCAAGATGCTGATCATGGATCCACTGGATACACCTAAAGCAGACTATGAAGTGATGACACGTTTAATCAACGAGGCGTTCAAAAGATATTGTCAGAAGAGCACGAGACACCGCCCATACCAGAAAACCCTTACAATCCGTACTAAATTTCGATGCGCACACAAGGAATATTCTTATATCGTATTTCATAGTAAATAGCTCCTTGACGACATCTTAGTTCATTCGATTTTCGCGGTGTCACTGGCGAAGCAAGGAACAAATCTATGTGGGTACTTAGTGTGCCGATACATGCGGGAAATCTTAAGTTGCACAATAAAAGACAATGGCGTGGAGGTCGGTCATCTTGACATGACACATCGATTCGCGCCACTCGATTTCTATATGCTCTCTTAATTGTTTTTCATACCTCACACGCCTCAAAGTTGTCTCTGAGTAGGGCGCCGTTCACGAAATCCAAGCCGTTCAGGGCCAGCTCGCCTACTTCATCATGAAGGAAATACTCAACAAAAAAGCGAGTTTATGACCAAGACAACAACGATCCACTCCTCCATACTCATCTCTCACATCGCGTGTCTCCAAGCTCAAGACCCATAGGCTTCTAGTTTGAAAACTAGTTTAGGCTTTTCTTACTTCAATTCTATTTCATTACAAAGTGTAAATAACTCTTTGTACCTTTGAAATGGGAGCCCTTCTTTCCTCAATGCCACTTCTCTTGTCGGTGGTTACGCTCTTTGTAGCATGTATGTTTGTCTTCTTGAGGAACACATGTACACACATGCAGTGGCACTTCTAAATATTTCATGTGTTTGCCTTACATGGTTATTTTTTCATATGAAGTTATTTCATGTGTTTGTAATAGTTTGATAAACTAACCAAGTGAAAATTACTTGGTTACTTTGATAAACTAACCAAGTGAAAAAAGGCATATTGTTTCTACAACCACTATACTAGGCGTCGATGGCGTGGTATGATGATTCTTCTCATATTTCTGGACCTTATTAATATCATCCTTCAATTTTGACATTATTAATATGTATTCTCTTTTATTTACAAGGGGTGGCCATGAACTTGATGGTGGGGAGGGCGACTCTGATCACATAATACTCCTTTTCTCGATAAGCATGAGGCTCCTTGATCTTTGGTCATGGTCGATTTCCATTTTGTTTTGTTCTTTTAGAATTGACACGACCATTTCATTTTCATGCACATTTTGATGTTATTAAGCCTCTTATGTGCACATGCAATGATTTCAGAACACATGGAGGACATTGTTGGATTGGTCTTCAAATACCTTCTCCTATTAAAAGAAGAAGGAATCAATGGCGGATCTTTAATGAGGTAATTGTCGGGCACATGGTTTATGTATTGCACATACTTTTTGAGAAAATTATTTGATGGTTTATGGTTCGGATGGCGGCTTTGCTTGCCTATATATCTATCATTGTCTCTTCATATCTCAACACATAAATATACATAGATTGGTTCTTTTTCAAGTAGTAGTCAAAGTTAACATACATATATTGGTTCTTTTAGAAGAAGTACAAAGTATCAGATGGTGACATTAGTAAATTGCTAGCGATCTTGGCAATCATCATCGTTGGGCATAAATAATCTTTCCCTCAAATGTAAGGTTTTTTGGCCATTTAAATCTTCAGTAGTTGGCCTTACCTTCATATCTTAAGACTTGTTATTTTCTTTGATAAGTTATGGCACCATATGATCTGTGACTTTGCATAAATGAGCATATGAAGCTAAATATTATGCCTTTCTTCTTTGTTTGGCCTAATACTTTTCTATGTCTCTATAGAATAATCAGAGTCTAAAAATTTGAAGGATCTACTAATTCTATTGAGCCTGGTACAATACATCATATTACATTGAGAATGTCACTCCTTCTATATCTGGGTTTGCTTTTTTTCTTTTCAATAATTTCATTTTCTAAATTGTATTTTCTGGTCTTATTCCACATGACATCTTTGTAACAATGTACTTAATTATTCAAATTTATATACATAATCCTCCATACCACGTTGTAATTGATTAACTCTCTGGCTCTACTTGGCGACAATGGATTCAAAAGGCTCCTACATACCCACAAGTAGCCGTTTCAACAAGTCTCTTCGTCGATTTGTTAGTAGACTACTTGAATGCTTATGGTGAGCACTAATTAGCAAATAATTGCATATTTTTTCTAATATAACAATCCATTTGGGGATTACTCCCACCAACTTTAAGTCTAAATATACAGCGACAAATTATTTATGCTTTTGCGACTTATGATGCTCACATTGCGGATTATTCTATTCAATATATCGTACTTCTACTGGATTCCAGGTTTGCTGCAGTTACTATGGTCCTTTTTGTTTCCTATGCATGTTTCAGACAGCTAAAGCTCGGCTGCTCACTCATTGTAAAATATTCATACTATCTATTGTAATTTCATGCATTATGAAATTACTGGTATTAGACCAGTTTTGAATTGAAACTCAAACACTTAATTGTATATGTTTAAAGGTCTCAGTAGGTGGTTGCAATGACAAGATGAGATGGTTAGTCCTGAAATTTCTGAATATTAGTTACTAAGTTACTTTGTCGTGCTCCTGGAATTGCACAGTTTGCCAACAATGTTAGATTCTACCTTGTATTGTCGAAACTATACTATTTCATTCAATTCTTCATTTGTTCATATTGTATTGTCGACTTATTGTATGACACTTCTATCAATTCTGCTTCCTGTATGACACTTCTATCAATTCTCTTATATATATTCTATACAGAGGGCATGGCTAGCACTGCCTGAGGCTAGCCACAAATGCCAGTTTTTTATTTTCCTGTGTCGGACTATCAGTGACGGTTCTAGCCAAAAACCGTCACAAAACTTATTATCTGTGGCGGTTCTAGAACCATCACTAATAATCCTCGATTATCAGTGGCACTAAATCTGTGGCGGTTCCAAAACCGTCACTGATGGCAGTTTCGAACCGCCACTGATTAGCTTTTTCAAGGTAGTGACCTTAAATTAGCAATAACCTTAGAGCTTAATATGCCAGCACAATTATGATCATTGATGACCAAATTCTAGACAACAGCCTTCCCGATGACATAAATTTCAAACCGCTCATCTAAATATATCATTCTACAATTCTAAAAAAGCTTGAACATTTAAACATCTTTTATATTTTGACAAAACGATGGAACAAGATGTACCCCAAATCAAGCCCACCAGTTCGTTCAACATGCTTATCTAGGACCATCCCACACAATTCTAGCCACATTTCGATCCAATATGCCACCGAAACAAAGGAGAACGCGATCTAGATCTTTACCTAACACTGGAAGGTTCACGAGACACACTGAAAACAACTGCGCTTCTCGTTCCCCGCTCTAGCACGCCTCCCAAACTCCCTGCGTCATGTTCCCCGCCAAGCCCGGCACGAGGTCAACGAGGGAAAACCTAAGGAACGCAACAAAACAATGGGGACACAATGAGGACGTGCACTGGACGAGCCCAGACAATGAGCAGTGTGGTGCGGACGTGCGCAAATTGCATCCGGCGCAATGGCATTGTCTCCTGACAATACATTGCCATGGCTTCCCCCTCCATTGTGTTCGATGAGGTAGCCTTGAACCCCATCGCACGGGCGACATGGTGGCCTCCCGGCCCAGCGTGCGCACGGCTTGGTGCCCTCGGCCAGCGGTCACACAGCGATCAGCTCAGAGACGGCTTACCTTGGTCCAACAGGCCAACGGTGACCACCTGACAGGGCACGACAGCAGCAGCTATCCAGCGCGGCAGCAACTGCTTCCTCTGGCAACGGCAACAGCAGCGGTGACGCTATCTTGTGCAGAAGGAAGGACTAGGGCTGCGGCAGCAAAACAGATGGCCCCCTGCCCCTGACCTTTAAACGCATGGGAGTCAGGGCTGCAGTTCTTACTCTTCCTTTCTTCCTTTGCACGCCACAAAAAAATGGGATATTAATTACACTGACCTTGTAATTAAGAAATCATCATTTGTTGCTTTAATTTGTTCATATGCAAAATAGCTATTAAAGTTGCAGTACCAATATATGTAATGTGGAAGTCATATCTAATAGCCGTTCATGACTGCAGTTGGTAAGGGATTTTGAAGACGCCGTCGAACAAGTGCTTGACCTTTTGCGTGATAGCGATGGTGTTGCACAAGGCAAAGCTAAAGAAATCTTCTTTCGTGGCTGGTACGGTCTTGGGGCATCTGCTATTCTTAGAGCTATAGCCGAACTCCTAAAATCCACAGGAAGTGATTCTAGTGCAAGAAATCATTTTGGCAAAATTATCCACGTAGACTGCTCTCTGTGGAAAAGCAAAAGGGCGATGCAGAGGGCAATTGCAGAGGAGCTAAACCTTCGTCATTTAATGCCCATGTTTGATAAGCAAGATGAGGAAGATGATTTCAGAGGGGTTGGTGACAGCTCTAGATCAGAGATAAAAAGCATCGGAAGTGTGATCCATGAATCTCTAGTAAACGAAAGATTTCTGTTGATTTTTCATTATGGGGGAGATGAAGAGATTGATCTGGCGGAGTGTGGAGTTCCTCCAAACGGACCTTTTGGTAAAGGTAAATTGTTATGGACCAATAGCGGAAGATTTCAGCTCTCGTTCAGAGAACAGAAGCTGAAGTCTAGTTCTGTTCAGATAGATATTTTTATCGGCTCCTCCAATCCTACATATGTCAGTCAACATGTGCGTCATTTATTGGACAAAGAAGCTGTTGAAGTGATTGGTTACACCGGCATGGATAACATAGACCCAGCAATAGTGATGGATTGCTTCTTGTACTCACTGTTCCTAATAGAACAACTACGTGGAAACTCTATCAACGTTGACTATGACTGGGCTACTCATGCTTGCAACTATTGGATATGTGTTGGAATCCTCAAGGGGGACAAAGCTTGGGAGGTTGGCAATGTATTGTATGGAGTGATACGACGGTTGGGCTATGTAGGATCGAAAGATACTAATCTAGCAATCAGAGGGGGGGTGAATGGTTGGTTGCGGAAGCCAAATTCAATTTTGATCTTTTAAAATTCACACAGAAACAAACTCAAAATACTTGATTAGATTTGTAATGCACTCAACAAAACCTTAAAACACAGACCAAAACTTATGTGGCGCCGGACCTAACTTTTGCTAAAGCCTATGTATGCGGACCTAACTTTTGCTAAGGTATGTGTATGCGGACCTAACTTTTTGCTAAGGTATGTGTATGCCGGACCTAACTTTTCTACAGAACGTGTATGCCGGACCTAACTTTTACAGCATGACACGCAATCACTAAAAATGAAATTCCCGACGATCTAACCGTTGGATTGATGTGAAATTTTAACTGTAGAAACTAGACTTCATTCTGAAGCTAACCCAAAAGAATCAACTCAATCGGACTTATAGATCTAAAGTTATATCCCTCATAAAACAGCTGAAACAAATCCCGATCTAATAACGACGGACCAAATGAGACCAGTGACGGACCAAACTTAAAAACAAGATTACCAGAGATCCAACCGTTAGATTAACATGAAATTTTAACTGTAGAAACTAGATTCAATTATGAATCTAACCCAACAAAAATCAACTCGATTGGATCTACGAATCAAAAGATATTACCTTCGCAAGATGACTGAAACAGATGATGACAGAAATTGATTGCAAAAGCTGTAGCGGACCAAACTCAGATGAAACGCCCACTCTGACGGACCGATCTTAGAACAGGAGTCTTCTCTCACAATGAACAGCCGCCAGACATGAAGTAAAACTTTACGGAAGATTGATTTTTATTTCATTGTCTAAAGTACTCCAACACAAGAGTACAAACCCTAAAACCCAAAACGCTCAATCATAAGCAGGGGACACCTCCACCTATTTATCTGAGCAAAACGAGAGAGGTTGAATACAACTCCACTTCCAACATGGAAAGAGTTCATATTCATCTCAATCTGGCCTAACATGACCAAAAACAAATCAGAGATTTTAATACAACTCCACTTCCATCACGGAAAGAGTTCGTATTTATCTCAACAGCCTAACAAGGCGAAACAAGAATCTTGCACGCATAATCAGCCCTCTGCTTTGTTCATACGTGACTAACCAGACCTTCACGTGCATGTTCTCTAGCGAGCGTCCGCATGACATCCTTGACCACCAAGACCTTGATTCCTCCACTGAACCTAGTCTCGAACCTCGGTTCCTCCATGAACCTAGTTCGGTCCGTCATCGACCACGTTAGCCCTCGAGCAACACACGCACATGAATTAACAAAAGCGAGTCGAACACAAGTCCACGACTTGACTCAAGGTTAATCCATGCAACCACTCACACGAGTGTATTGCATCAAGCAAAACCATTATGCTATCACCGGCATAATAAACATATCAACATAGCACATGCACAAGCACCACACATGCTATAACCAAAAACCACTTAGCAATGCCAATTTCACCAATCGGTAATTTTTCATCACATGATTTCACAATCTCCCCTTGATGAAAACATTGGCAACACCATTTGAAGCGAACATTGGCATTCACCTTACAATAACAACACCATTTTTAAAAGAAGTAAAGTGACCAAAAGAAGAACAAAAATCTCCCCCTATCTAAAAAGAAATCTCCCCCTATGAAAAAGAAAGACTCCCCCTAACAGAAAGAAGAAATGTGTGTGTGAATGTGCAATGTGTGACCAAAAATTTCTCCTTTTGATTCCAAAATTTCTCCCCCTTTGACAATGGATTCATCAAGAATGCAAAAAGAGAGCAAAAGAGAAACTTTTCCCTTTTTATGTTTGTTTTTTTTTATGTACTGAGCATTATGAATCATGCACAAATGGAACAGCTTGATTACCAAGTCATACTATCAAAAGTACTTGCACCCTCAAATCTACGCATAAACAATGTAGAGTAAGCATAACTATAATCAAGTATTATTAATGATTTTTTGCATGGCATGATCTCCCTTTCTCAACAATCTTAAAACACGAAAACATTGAATTTTGTGCACTTTATTTGTGCTTTGAAAAACTGATTCATTACTTTGATTGCAACAATAACAATTGCAAGGAATTACATGCACCATCGCCTTACTTTTCAACCATGCCAAGCAATCACAAGCTTAAGGTTTCATGGTTTCGGTCATACACAACCTCTTCCAAGTTCATATCAAAGTGCAATGATAAGCGGTCTAAGTAAAGAAGAAGTGCGATAGTACATAACCTTGTTCTTGCATTTATCAACAATCACTCTTTTAGCTTTAGCACTTAACTTTCATATTTAGCACTTTTGAGCGAGGATTAAGATAGCCAAGAAAGTTCAACCATGACAAGATTTAATTCAAGTTGTCATTCCATTTAAAAAGTCACGACATAAACTACACTATATATGTATAAGCAGAAAGTTGCAAAAGACCTTGTAGCATAAACATGGCTTCAAATGACATATGTGTATGAACTACAATGCTCGATTACCTTTTATTGTTTTTCATTTTTTTGTTTTCATTTAAGAAACACACAAAATAAAAAGCATGTTACACAATATTACAAAAACTTCAAAACTCCCCTCAAAACAACCATCTTTAAAAACTTCTATAGAATATCACTTGAAGAGATTAAATTGAAAACAAAAGTTGAAAGAACAAACCTCCCAAAAACAACCGAAAGAGACTTTCACCAAAAAGCATTAACTCCCCTCAAAGCGGATAACCAATGAAATCAACAGAGAGGAGATCTTGATATACATGTGCTTGAGTTATCATGACATGTTAGGTTAGAATAAGCATGAATCATAACAAAGGTTCTAAGCATGAAAGGCATGATATAAGATATAACAATATTGAACATGCCAGGGGATACAAATGAGCATATGAACAATCTTTTCATCTCATGCCACAATTAAATATCTATGAATGTAAAAGACATGAGTGTGTAAAAATAGCTCACAAAGAAGATGAAAAATTATTGCACGTGCTTCTTGAAAACCATCTCAAGGGTGAGAACCATCCAAGTCTTGACCCCATCTTGCAAAAGACCAAGATCCACTAAGCACGTTCTCCAACCCAATCACGAAAACCTACATAGCACAAGAAGATGTCGAGGCCTCGATCTGGGGTTAGAAATAAAGCATTTAGGAATCGATCTTGAGACACACGACAGTAGGCACAACACGAGTATGCTGTACACAAAATCAGATTTGCCTTTTCAGTGTTTCTTGCAACAAAAGATGTTTGCATCATCCTAGGCACAAAATGAGGAGTAAAGCGTGCCTGTCTGAAATTAGACCTAGCCTTAGCCCTTTCTTTCTTTTGTTCTTTGGCTAGTCTAAAACAAAAATCTACTAAATGTCCATCTCTACCACAATGAGTGCAAGTGTACTTAACATGATGTTTAGTTTTAGGAACAGAAGTAACATTTGCATTCACCATAGTAGAAGATAAAACACCAGCAGACTTAAAAACAGTTTTCTTAGGCTCATTGACAATTTCGAACTTTCCACTTTCAAGTGTCTTCACAACAGTTGGAGCATGTGATTTATGATGAGCATAAGAATCAAAACCTAAACCTTTGTGATGAGTCTTGACTTTTGATTGATCCAAAATCATGTTTAGGTTTTCTTTCTGAAGTGAACCGTTCTAAAGATTTTTCCAAGTAATCAACCTTTCGAGAAAGAGTTAAGCGAGTTATTACATGGGCGTCCACTTTTCCTTTCGCTGCGACAAGTTGAGCATGAAAGAACCTCATGTGTGAGCAAATCATTGGTCATTTGAGAAACTCTACCATTAGCATCATTCAACTTCAATTCAAGTGTGGAGCATTTAGAACATGGAGTTGAATCATGCAAATCAACGATAGAACAACTAACATGTTTAACAAGTTTCTCATTTTCTCCTTTTCAGCATTAATTTGCTCTAACAAGCTAACATGTTCTTTCCTAAGCAAAGTAAGCTCATTGTAAATTAAGTCACATGATTTGCAAGCATCATCATCAGGAATCAAAGATTTAAGTCTAGCAATTTCAGCATGCAAAGATTCCACAAGAACATCATGTTTCTTAATTTTCTTGTCGCGTTTGTTAAGCAATTTTCCAAGACGAGCAACAGCAATAGCTAAATCATCGTAAGAGGGTTCTACCTCATTGAAGTCGCTGTCATGATCGTCCTCGGTGAAGCTTACATCACTCCTAGCCATGAGACACAATCCTGTCAAATCATGCTTGCTTGGAGTTGCATCGTCCTCGCTGCTCTCCGAATCCACATCGCTCAAATTAACTTGTTCAAGAGCGGAAAGAACCCGATGAACAACCTTTTGTTGATGAAACTCTTTTCTTTCTATCACTTGGAGAAAACTTTTTCTTCTCTTTTCTTCTGTCATTGTCCTTCTCCTCCTTGATGTTTTACACGCAAGCTTAGGACAATTTGGGCCGAATGTGGTTGAGATCACCACACTCATAGCATCTTGGAGGCCACCACCAACTCTCTTCCTCATTCTCACATTCGCAAAGCTTTATTAAAGCGAGAAGAGAGTAGTGCCAAGTCTTCTTCGGAAATTCTTCAATCTGTTCATCGGTTAGTGAAGACAAGAAAGACAAAGCAAAACTTGAAGAAGCACTATTCTGAGACATGCTAGATTGGGAGGTCAATGCGATTGATTTATGATCATTCTTCCTAGCAAGAACATCCAATTCATGAGTTTTTAATTTAGAGAAAAGAACATCCAAAGTAAGTGTACTCATGACAGTTGATTCTCTAATGGATGTAACTTTCATCTCCCAAATTGACATATCTAATGCACCAAGCAATTGTCTAGCATTAGCAAGCATCATCAAAGCTAACTCCAACAAGACGCAAATTGCTAAGAATTTTATTAAAGCGTGCAAAGAAATCATCTAGCGACTCACCGGTTTCATCTCAAATCGCATGTATTCTTTCTTATATATATCTGACGAACCTCTTTGGCGGTGTTAGAACCCTCATGATAATCACAAAGAGATTTCCATACCTCATATGCCGACTTGAGATGGATCACGCGGTCAAGTCGCTTCTTCCTAATCCTTGGATGATCAAATTCCGTGCTCTGTTTGTTTGCTTCAACTCATGCTCGATTGGTTTCATTAACTTGATCATTCTCGGGAACTTGATATGGCTTGTACACCTTCTCCCAGTTGCAAAGCCACGAGCTTGGATGTACGCCTCCATCTTCGCTTTCCAAAACGAAAATCAACACCATCGAAGACGCAAGGTTTTGTCGAATACCTATCCATCGCTACGGTTTCTAATCACGGTTAAGATTAATTAGAAAAACCTTGCTCGATACCACTTGTAGGATCGAAAGATACTAATCTAGCAATCGGAGGGGGTGAATGGTTGCGGAAGCCAAATTCAATTTTGATCTTTTAAAATTCACACGAAACAAACTCAAAATACTTGATTAGATTTGTAATGCACTCAACAAAACCTTAAAACACAGACCAAAACTTATGTGGCGCCGGACCTAACTTTTGCTAAAGCCTATGTATGCGGACCTAACTTTTTGCTAAGGTATGTGTATGCCGGACCTAACTTTTGCTAAGGTATGTGTATGCCGGACCTAACTTTTTCTACAGAACGTGTATGCCGGACCTAACTTTTACAGCATGACACGCAATCACTAAAATGAAATTCCCGACGATCTAACCGTTGGATTGATGTGAAATTTTAACTGTAGAAACTAGACTTCATTCCGAAGCTAACCCAAAAGAATCAACTCAATCGGACTTATAGATCTAAAGTTATATCCCTCGCAAAACAGCTGAAACAAATCCCGATCTAATAACGACGGACCAAATGAGACCAGTGACGGACCAAACTTAAAAACAAGATTACCAGAGATCCAACCGTTAGATTAACATGAAATTTTAACTGTAGAAACTAGATTCAATTATGAATCTAACCCAACAAAAATCAACTCGATTGGATCTACAAATCAAAAGATATTACCTTCGCAAGATAACTGAAACAGATGATGACAGAAATTGATTGCAAAAGCTGTGACGGACCAAACTCCAGATGAAACGCCCACTACGACGGACCGATCTTAGAACAGGAGTCTTCTCTCACAATGAACAGCCGCCAGACATGAAGTAAAACTTTCGGAAGATTGATTTTATTTCATTGTCTAAAGTACTCAACACAAGAGTACAAACCCTAAAACCCAAAGCGCTCAATCATAAGCAGGGGACACCTCCACCTATTTATCTGAGCAAGAACAGAGAGGTTGAATACAACTCCACTTCCAACATGGAAAGAGTTCATATTCATCTCAATCTGGCCTAACATGACCAAAAACAAATACAGAGATTTTAATACAACTCCACTTCCATCACGGAAAGAGTTCGTATTTATCTCAACTTGGCCTAACAAGGCCGAAACAAGAATCTTGCACGCATAATCAGCCCTCCTGCTGTTCATACGTGACTAACCACCTTCACGTGCATGTTCTCTAGCCGAACGTCCGCATGACATCCTTGACCACCAAGACCTTGATTCCTCCTGAACCTAGTCTCGAACCTCGGTTCCTCCATGAACCTAGTTCGGTCCGTCATCGACCACGTTAAGCCCTCGAGCAACACTCGCACATGAATTAACAAAAGCGAGTCCGAACACAAGTCCACGACTTGACTCAAGGTTAATCCATGCAACCACTCACAGTGTATTGCATCAAGCAAAACCATTATGCTATCACCAGCATAATAAACATATCAACATAGCACATGCACAAGCACCACACATGCTATAACCAAAAACCACTTAGCAATGCCAATTTCACCAATCAGCCAATTTTTCATCACATGATTTCACAGGCTATTATTCAGATGAAACAGCAACTTTGGCACACTGTTTTGATCAGGGAATAAAACCCTACGAAGGCTGGAATTCAACCACCCAAAACAACTTAGGAGCACATAATATCTCAGCTGTTCCTGTTAGTGTATCATCCTATTTCCTTACATTCAGGGGAGATGGTCAGCTAGAACTACGGAATGATTTGTTTCAACTGGCCAGCAACCTCCATGTGCTAAAACTCTGCAAGTGCAGCTTTGATTTTTCATCACCCCCTTTCCTTTGCTGCCACAGCCTCAGATTCCTTTGGCTCGACCATTGTACAAACACAGGGAAGGAGCAAGGTGAAGGGCCATGTTTCCCAAACCTGTTGGTGTTTGATTTACGTTCCACAGATTATCTCTTATTTGCCCCAGATAATAGAACAGATGACCAATCTCAGGGAGCTAAATACAAAGGGAGTCTCATGGGGGACTATAATTCAAGCATGGAGAAAGCTACAAAACCTTCACAAGCTCCGAGTAACCAAATCTTCAGAAGTGATCACAGTGGACAGTTGCTCTTTCATAGATATGAAGAATCTAGAGCTCCTTGACCTATCTGGCAACACTTGCATGGAATCATTGCTAACAGTATCTTCAGCAAGAAGACTGAAGATGCTTGTTCTTGATGGTTGTTCCAGCCTAGAGCATGTCGCACTTGAAAGAGCTCCATTGCTCGAGATTTTTAGTTTTGATGGTTATGGCCCAGCAGAGAACTGGACGCATCCCATACAACTGCCAGAAAAGGAATTGCGTCCCAAGCCTAGTGAAGATCTAGTCAAAGCCAAGGTCACAAAGATCTCCCTAGAGGGTTGTGCTCGACTGCGTAGTGTATTCCTGCGTGCGTTGCCCAATTTGGAGGAGTTGAACCTCTCAGGTACGGCCATCAAAACACTAGACCTAGATGCAACTCTGGAGCCTACTCTGGAATGGACGTAGCCCTAGATTGGAAGTGCTGCATGTAGACACTCGGGGGGAAGGCAAGACCAATGGTCTGTTGTGGAGAACAGAGAGGTTTGTTGACATCAAGACATCTATTACTTTTACAGATGGAAGATTCAGTTGGTCAGTCATGAAGACAGTTTACAAATTCGATAAGGTGCGCATCCACGTGTCTTCTATGTTACATAGTCAAGTTAGCATCACCAAAAGTATTGAGGTGATTGGCCCCAGCCAAGTGGACATGCTCTCAACAGGACCCTTGTTGCCGTACAAGGATATTGGCCTTGCGCAGGATGTTTCATGCTCTGCCTTGATGTGGGATCGCCAACAGCTTGGGGCTTTGGATGTGCATATCGAGATTGGTGAAGGAAGCCACAATCTAGAGAGTATGCTTGACAGTGAAAATTTTATACAGTTCCTTGATTGGAAAGTTCAATCATTCCATGTGCATGACAGTTCCTCAATCACGGCTATCACTCCAAGTCCAGTAGATTGTATCTACCTCAAATGGTGTCATGTTGAGAGGTGCCCCAAGCTGCACACTCTCTTTACTTGTTGCAAAGAAGCTACTAGGAATTTTATCAATTTGGAGACATTTTCAGCGCATGATCTCCCATTGGCCCATTGCATTTGGAACAAAGGAATTGGTAGTGACAGGTGTGCTTCCTTTAAGTGTCGCAAATTGGTAGCAATACATGAAATATGACAATACGCCCAAAAAATTCCGTAAATTTTTTGGCCGTGCAAGAGATCAATACTGCTGCTTGAGCTAATAGCTTATAGCTATTATAGATGACCACTATACAATATCTTTACTGTTTATTCATTTCTTTTCATGGCATTTTAGAATGTAATTATGTTTATATTAAGTTATAAAATGGATTCTATTAAATTAAAATAGGTTAGTATAGGAGATTTACTTGACTATTTAGTTTTGGATATGTATAGGTTTTAATGATATATTGGATTGTATTTCTCTTGCTTGTTTCATTTGTAGTTTACTATATTAACCGTTGATTATTTGGTTCATACATAATAGAAACAAGGCTTTGTATGATTTTTCTAGGATTATGTGATAGTAATATTCAATATCTTAGTTTTAGATTGTCACGTTTCTGTTTTGCTAGCTAGTGGTTTTTAGTTTAAAGAATTTATAGAACACTAAAAACTAATTTTTTTAAAAAAATCACTATGTAGTATAGCTTCCGCAATATCTACTATTGCTTTTTTTATTTGCCAAATCTCTCCATGATGCCGTCATAATCATAATTTATATCCTTGGTTCCTCTCACAGCTTTCAATGCCTACAACATCTATACCTGCAGAATTGCCCCAGGCTGGTGTTTGTCCTCCCCATTTCCTTCAGTTTGCCAAACTTGGAGACCCTCCAGATCACGTACTGCAGTAATCTCAAACATGTTTTCCCATTGGACGAGACGGACCCATATCCTAACAAAATAGCAGCTAGTGTCATATTCAACAAACTGAAGCACATCAAGCTACAACATCTCCACAATTTGGAGCAGATATGCGAGGCTAGATTGATCGCGCCGGCATTGGAGACGATCAGCCTCAGGGACTGCTGGGGCCTACGACGCCTGCCGGCTGTCGCACGTGGAGGTCCTAAGCCGATCGTGGACTGCGAGAAGGACTGGTGGGATAAGCTCGAGTTGGACGACTTGGAGGCCAACCATCATCGATCGCTCTTTGAAACATGCCACTCGGCTTACTACAAGAAGACCATCCTGAGGGGCTCACTTCTAAGGTTTGTTGTTCATGGATTTCTTATATACATATAGATAGATTGAACAAGTGCCATTAATTTGCTATCTAAGTAATATTTTTTATTCTCCTTCTTCATTCCCTAGGTGATTTGCTGTGCTGCTCTTGCCTGTGCTGTTCTGCAGTGGAAAGGAGGTCGCCTTACAGTTTACTACTGTTACGAGTTGTCTCACAGCTCTTGATGTGTTTACCATTGGTTGTGTGTTTGCAAGTGTGTTCGTGTTCTACAGTATGGCTCGCGTGCAAGTTATGTTGCTACATGCAGTCTTGCACAACGAATAAATGGTGTGTTTGCTTTTCACCAAGCTACCTGATTTGGGTATGCTTGAATCGAAATATTTGCTGTCTGTTTGGAATAAGGTGGTGTCATGTTCGGGCGCATGTATTCCAGGCGTCGCCGGGCCCGTGACGTGCGCCGCGACACGGAGCGCGCAGAGCGTGCGGTGGGCGCGCGTGAGGACGCACTGGGGGAGATCACCGCCAGTGCCTGAGATGGGAAATAGAGATAGCTTTCTATTATTAGTTCCTATCTTTCTATTATTAGTTCCTAAATTAAAGGAGTAGGTTGCTCTGGTTAGTTGAGGCTGATGGCCATATATTCCTGTAACAGACAATTGGTGAAGTTAAGAAAGATATTATCCATCTACTTCTCTCTCTCTCTCTCTATCTTCAACCAAGCCTTCGGCCAGGGGTTTAACCTCGTCGGAGAAGACGGATCGAGGCTACGATCTACGTAGCCGAGGTCCATCTACCCGAGGGTTTAACGCCCTTGACAACCTGGTATCACGATCCCGGCGATCCTCGCCTGGCCGATCCACCCCACCTCCACCTACAACCGCCGCGCCGCCATCATCCTCGTCGTCGTCCGTCGCGTCGTGTGCCGCTGCCATGGGTGACGCCAACGACCTCAAGGCCACCGTCGAGACCCTCACCAACGCCCTCAAGACACTGCAGACCACGGTCGAGGCCAATGCCAAGGCCATCGCCACCCTCACCTTCGACCGCACGTCGTCCTCGGGCACCAAGACGGGCTCCGGCGAGCACCACAATGACCGGCCACCGAAATTCCAGAAGATGGATTTTCCCCGGTACGACGGCAAGACTGATCCCCTCATCTTCATCAACCGCTGCGAGTCCTACTTCCACCAGCAGCGGATTATGGAGGAAGAGAAGGTCTGGATGGCCTCCTACAACCTGGAAGACGGGGCGCAGATGTGGTACATCCAGGTCCAAACGGATGAGGGTACTCCCTCGTGGCGCCGGTTCAAGGAGTTGCTCAACCTGCGCTACGGCCCTCCTATCCGCGCTGCTCCCCTCTTCGAACTTGCAGATTGTCGTCGCACCGGCACCGTTGCGTAGTATCAGAACCGCTTCTAGGCGCTTCTTCCCCGCGCCGGCCATCTCGACGAGGCGCAACGAGTCCAGCTGTTCACGGGCGGCCTCCTTCCTCCGCTCAGCCTCGACGTCCAGGTCCACAACCCGCAGTCCCTTGCGGCTGCCATGAGCCTGGCGCGCCAGCTGGAGCTCCGGGAGCAGTACGCGCCGGCACCCGCCAAGGCCTCGAACCGTGGCCTTCTACCGGCCCCTGCGCCGCGCCCCGCCCTCCCTACTCCCCAGTTCGACAAGGCGGCCGCGCCCACGGTCACGGTGGACGGGCGGCAGGTGAAGCGCCTGTCCCTGTCGGAGCAAGAGGAGCGCCGTCGGCAGGGCCTCTGCTTCAACTGCAACGAGAAGTACACGCGGGGGCACAACCGCGTATGCAAGCGGATCTTCTACATCAACGGCATCGAGATCGCCACTGCCGACGACGCCGAGGCCGTAGGTACACCGGACACGGAAGCCCCGGTCTTCTCCTTGCATGCGGTAGCCGGGGTGCCCATCTGCAACACAGTACAACTCCAGGTGATCCTGGGCACCGCCACCTTCGTCGCGCTCATCGACACGGGATCGACCCACAGCTTCATCGGGAGGCGGTACAGACGGCGACAGATCGCGCGCGTCGAGCGCGCCCAAGGCTCACGGCGACGGTGGCCAACGGCGAGCGCGTCTCTTGCCCAGCGTCGCCGCGAGCCCGGTCATCATCAGCGGCATGGCGTTCGGGCGTCGACCTCTCCGTGATGCCCCTAAGTCGATGCGGCGTGGTTCTCGCTGCGCGACCGGATAGCCGCAGCGGGGCCCATCGTGCAGGACTTCACCGCCGGACCATGACGTTCCAGCAGGATGGGCACGATGTCTGCTGGTGTGGCGTGGCACCGCCGACCGCGCCGGGCCTCCATGCCGCCACGACCGATGACTCCCTCCTCGGCAATTCTTTGGGCTCGCCGCCGACGTCTTCGCCGAGCCGACCGGCCTGCCCCCTATGCGCGGCCGCGACCACCGCATCGTCCTCAAGCCCGATGCACCTCCGGTGGCTGTGCGGCCGTACAGGTACCCTGCGGCTCACAAGGACGAACTTGAGCGGCAGTGCGCCGCCATGATCGAGCAGGGCATCGTCCGCCGCAGCGACTCGGCGTTCTCCTCCCCGGTCCTCCTCGTCAAGAAGCCGGACGGGTCGTGGCGATTCTGCGTTGACTACCGCGCGTTGAACGCGCTCACGGTCAAGGACGCGTTCCCGATTCCGGTCGTCGATGAGCTGCTCGACGAACTCCACGACGCACGGTTTTTCTCCAAGCTCGATCTGCGCTCGGGGTACCATCAGGTGCGCATGCGGCCGGAGGACATCCACAAGATGGCGTTCCGCACCCACGACGGCCTCTACGAATTTCTGGTCATGCCGTTCGGGCTGTGCAACGCCCCGGCAACATTCCAGTCTCTCATGAATGATGTACTCCGCCCCTTCCTACGTCGCTTTGTGCTCGTTTTCTTTGATGACATATTGATCTACAGCAAGTCCTGAGCGGATCATCTTCGTCATCTACGTGCCATCCTCATCGAGCTTCGCCAACACATACTCTTCATCAAGCGCTCCAAGTGCGCGTTCGGCGTCACCTCAGTCTCCTACCTCGGTCACATCATCTCGGCGGCAAGCGTCGCAATGGACCCGGCCAAGGTGCAGGCCATTCACGACTGGCCGGTGCGTCGCTCGGCGCGGGCGGTGCGCGGGTTCCTCGGCTTGGCGGGCTATTACCGCAAGTTCGTCCACAACTACGGCTCCGTCGCCGCGCCGCTGACCACTCTACTCAAGAAGGACGGCTTCTCCTGGGGCGAGGAGGCAGCTGCGGCTTTTGCCACGCTCAAAGCCGCGGTCACCACGGCCCCCATCCTGGCCATGCCGGACTTCACCAAGACCTTCGTCGTCGAGTGCGACGCCTCGTCCCATGGTTTTGGGGCGGTGCTCATTCAAGAAGGGCACCCGATCGCCTTCTTCAGTCGCCCCGTGGCACCCCGCCACCGCGCCCTCGCCGCGTACGAACGGGAGCTCATCGGCTTGGTCCACGCTGTACGCCACTGGAGGCCGTACCTCTGGGGCCGCCGCTTCCTCGTCAAGACGGACCACTACAGCTTGAAGTACTTGTTGGACCAGCGCTTGGCCACCATCCCGCAACACCACTGGGTAGGGAAGCTGTTGGGCTTCGACTTCACGGTCGAGTACAAGCCGGGTGCGGCGAACGCCGTAGCCGACGCACTGTCCCGACGTGACACGGAGGAGGGGGCGCTCCTCGCACTCTCAGCACCGCGTTTCGATTTCATCGACCGCCTCCGCCAAGCACAGCACACCGACCCGGCTCTCGTCGCCATTCGTGAGGACATCAGCACCGGCTCCCGCCGGGCGCCCTGGTCCGTCGTCGACGGCATGATCCAGTTTGCGGGGCGGCTCTACATCCCACCGGCCTCTCCCTTGGTCCAGGAGATCATGGTGGCGGTCCACGAGGACGGCCACGAGGGGGTTCAGCGCACGCTGCACCGTCTGCGGCGCGACTTCCATTTTCCTAACATGAAGCAGCTCGTGCAGGACTTGGTGCGCACGTGCGTCGTCTGTCAGCGGTACAAGTCCGAGCACTTGCACCCGGCTGGCCTCCTACTTCCTCTGCCGGTGCCTCAGGGCGTTTGGACTGACATCGCCCTCGACTTCGTTGAAGCGCTGCCCCGCGTCCGTGGCAAGTCTGTTATACTAACAGTGGTGGACAGGTTCAGCAAGTATTGCCATTTCATCCCACTGGCGCACCCGTACTCCGCCGAGTCTGTCGCTCAAGCATTCTTCACCGACATTGTTCGACTACATGGCGTGCCTCAGTCCATGGTGTCGGACAGGGACCCGGTCTTCACATCGACGTTCTGGCGTGAGCTCATGCGCCTGATGGGTACCAAGCTGCACATGACTACGGCGTTCCATCCCCAGTTGGATGGGCAATCGGAGGCGGCCAACCGCGTCATCATCATGTACTTGAGGTGCCTCACGGACAAAGCCACGCCCGATGCTCTGGCCTGCCGGGCGTAGTTCGTCTTCAACACCGCCTACCAAACCGCTCACGGACACGCCCTTCCGCGCTTCTGGCGCGATCTGCCATCCATCCGGTCATATGAACCGGGGGACACGAGGGTGGCTGCTGTCGCCAAGAGCATGGAGGAGCGTGAAGAGTTCCTCGTCGACGTCCGTTACCGGCTGGAACAAGCTCAAGCGACGCAGAAGCTGCACTACGACAAGGTGCACCGCCACGTCGCATACCAGGTGGGCGACTGGGCGCTCCTTCGCCTCCGACAGCGCGCGGCGTCATCGCTTCCCCAAGCTGCCCCCGGCAAGCTCAAGCCACGTTTCGTCGGGCCGTACCGCGTCACCGAGCTGATCAACGCCGTCGCCGTCTGATGCGAACTTGGGGTCCCGATCTTTCGATAAGAGGTGGGTAACTATCGATTTGGTAGGAATTGATGTTGACGGTCCGACTACAACCGTGAGCAGCGTTGCGCCTTAGCGTACCGATACACCAACTCCGGATGGTTATTGATCTTGCGGAAGCGCGATCAACGACCACGAAGGTCAATGTTCCGCAAGCAATCGAAGAACATAGCAAGAACAAGATGAACAACCAACTTAATTGGCAAATATGTATTAAGCTCAAATCTGAAAGAAACACAAACGGTGGGGTTCTGTAACGATAAACAGGCGGTCTAGTCGACACGCGTGATTATCGGTATGTAGCAAAGGCTAGACATAACTAAACAAAACCCAAATCCTAGATGAGGGTTTGGGTGCTTATTTATACTAGGGGAGCAGGAGAGGGTCGTTCATAGCATAGGAAACCTAATACAACTCAAGTTGAAAACACCAAGTCTAGTTTGACTCGAGTTTGACTCGGACTGGAAAAGCAACGTGTGGTTTTTAGCAGTTTCCGGACGCATCTGAAGGAATTTTGAGGTGATGCCAGATCCTTTGGAAAGTAGACTCCGAGACCTTTCAAACGTGTACTCATGGACCTCCAGACTCCTCCGGAATCAAAAGTTATGACACTTTAAATTCAGTGCTGTTTCTAAGTTCGAATTGGACTCGAACTCGGACTGAAAAAGTGTTCCGGATTGTTTTGTGTTTTCCCGCTGACTCGAAGAGAATTTTGAGGTGATCTCAGATCCGTTTGAAAGAGGACGATCAGGGCTTTCGTTCTTGTACTCATAGACCTCCAGAAGCCTTCTAGAATAAAAGTTATGGTCATTTGAAGTTGATGCTGTTGCGGAGGCCGAACCCGCGAATTTGCTGATTCCAAGTCCAACTTGCGCATATGATGATTGTGCTTTATGCTTGGCATTTGAAGGTTCTTCTCCTTGGTTCCTAAGGACAATAAGATCATCACAAGAATTAAATAGCATTCGATTCTGTGAATCATTTGTATAAAAACCTAGGAGCGAATTCACCTGATAATTGAGTAGACATGATCGAGCACGAGTAGTAGGTCCTTGTAAAACTTGTTGTGCTTGAGAAGAATCACTTGGCGTGGTTGTGTCAATAGGGAAGATGTCCTCATCATCCTCCCCTTCTTCCATTTGAGTTGTCCTCGACTCAAGCTCTTCCTCTTCTCGGGCTATGGGTGACGTGATGGAGTTGGTCCAACTTGGTGTGGATATATCCATAGTAGTGATGTCCAGGGGCGGATCTACAGGGTATGCCCGGTATGCCACGGCATACCCTGTAGATTCGGCCTAATACAGTCTATAATACCATCATTATTTTATACAGTCAGCTTGTAAAGGTCATAAATTTAGATCCGTAGGTCCGATTGAGCTAATTCTTGTTGGGTTAGTTTCAAAATTGAATCTAGTTTCTACAGTTAAAATGTCACATCAATCCAACGGTTGGATCTTCAGGAATTACTGTTTTAGTTAACATGTGTCAGTCTGGTTTTCTGAAACCGAAGCAGTTTTTTATAATTTGTTTAGGGGTGATTTGAGAATCAATAAAAATTTGTTTTAGCTTCCGTACAATCATTCACCCCCTCTGATTGCTATATTAGTGTATATCGATCCTACATGTAATTTGAGTGCAAGACTGCTAGTTGATTTATAGAGTAGAAACAAATATAATTGCTACTTTGCTAGAGACTAGAGAGTTGTTTGTTGATAAATTACTTTTTTTTTGTGGAGTTGTTGAATTATGAAGAGAAACGGAGACATTATATTGCATCTCTTTTCTAGAAACATGCAGCAATGAAGGCTGCTGCTGCTTCATCTCTTTTCCGGAAACATTGCAAAACGAGAAGCAAAGAAGGCTGCCGCTACTTCATCTCTTTTCCGGAAACATTGCATCTCTTTTCCAGAAACACTTATTGAACGATATATTTTCTTTCGAATTGATGAAAATGATATAATCAAGAGTTTTATGGCTATTAGAAGACGGAGGCCAGACAAGAAGGACAAGAAGTAATATTGTATTCTTTAAACTATTGTAGGTGCGTAAGCTTCTTTTATGCATATTTCATACTTAAAATGTTCGAACTATTTATATTATAATTTATACTTGTATTATCATGTTTCTAGTTATTTTATACTCGTATACCAAATTTCTCGACAATATTTATAGCTGTTTATCGAATTGTTCATTGGATTTTACCGAATTGTATATTATAATATTAGCTCGGCATACCCTAACTTAAAATCCTAGATCCGCCACTGGTGATGTCCTCATCATCCTCCCCTTCTTGAATTTGAGTCGTCCTCGACTCAAGCTCACCCTTTAACTCGTCTTCAGCACAGAACATTCTCATATAGATCCTGCATTTATTTAAATAAAATAGTAGCCCTGCCTCTTTATATATTTTAAATACAAGAAAAATATTTAGAGGATTCACCTGATAATTATCGATATAGCTCAAGACCTCTTTTCAGCATATAATGGCCTGATGATTAATCTGTCTTGCGCTAGCTCGAGTCATCGGTCCGTGGATTATTGTAGGATTGGCTCGTTGGTGAGTTGTAGTAGGCATTGTTATATGAAAAGAGGTGTTGTCCTCATCAGGAGGCGGCCAAGGTGGCGGTCTAACTGCGGGAGGTGAAGGTCCCATGCCCAGAAGCCTAGGCGGCGGCCAAGGTGGTAGCCGATTTGACGTAGATGATGATACCAAATTCAAAAGCCAGGAAGGACAACTGTGTGATCGCCCTGGCCAAGGGGGAGGTCGGTGAAACCTTGCAGATGAAAGCAGCATAGTAGGAATATCCTTGGTCATATCCATGCCGAACATGATCTCATCATTCTCCCTTTCTTGAATTGGAGTCGTCCTCGACTCCATCATAGTCTCCTGCAAAATGTTAGTACCAATAGGGAACAAAACAATATGCACATCTTTTGCAATTAAATTGCTGGAATAAAAATCATCAACATCTATGTACTCACTTTCTTAAAAACTGTCATGTAGATTGAAAACAAAACTAGAAGTACTTGTTATGGATTGATCACATTGTTGCATGTAAAATGATGGATTTGTATTTGAACAAATATAAACACGATGTACCATATAATCTCCATTTTCATTATGTTTGCCGATAATATGAAAAGTGTTTCGTGATAACCAAGGCAAATCAGCATGTACAAAAAGTTTCTCCTTTAAACTATTTGGATCACACGGAATATCAAATTCAATGTAACTTAAAGTATTTAAAGAAGATATCAATCTAAACTCATCTTCTTCACTAGCAATGTGAATTACACATTTATTATCAGCACAAGTGTTTGTTTTTGTAAGAGAAGAAACGTGTTCATTCACTAATTGTGACATGGATATAAGTGAAGCATTCTCACACAACTTTTTTTTATCACAAGAGATAGCATGCACATCATCCTGTAACAATGAAATTTCAGCCATGGGTTCTACTAAAGGTTGCTCTATGACAGCATGAGTAGTGGACAATTTCAGCATATCAAAATTATTTTCACCACGTGTAAAATCAACACCTTTTACATTACCTTCTAAAATTTCATCCATTGTTGTAGGTGTCGGGTATCCATATCTCGCTTCATAGTCGAAGGAATGTCCCATGCTCGACTTTCTCATCTTCCATGTTCTCAAACTCTTTTTGCTTGTCCTCTTTTGTCTGCAAAATGTTAGCCACGAGAGGTGCAACAACAGGTGCTTCAAGTGAAGCTAGTAGTGCATTCAAACTTTCAATACTACAAGCACTTTCAAACAATCGTGAAAGAGATCGATATGTTTGACCAATAAGAATATCCTGAATACCCTTATTAAGCCCATGAATGAACCTAAACTGGATAGCTTCATCACGTTCTTCTAAACCACAACGTAATAAAGAAGTTTGCAATTCACGATAGTATTCTCTAACAGTATTACTCCCTTGTTTTAAGCATTGAAGTTTAGCAAGCAAACACTCAGCATAATATTCAGGAACAAATTCAAGTCTCATAATTTTTTCATGTCATTCCAATTCTCAGGTTTTCTCCCTTTTCTACAAACATGCTTCCACAATGTTAACGCATACCCAGAAAGCACATTAGCGGCAAAACTAATCTTTTCATTTTCAGACAAATTGGACATGCTAAATTGTTTGTCTACCGCTATTTCCCAATCAATATATGCTTCAGGATCAAAGTTTCCAGCATATGGAGGCAATGTTATTTTGAGGTTACCGTGTTCAGGAGTAGGAGACGACGCCTTCATGTTGTTTATGTCGCAAATCTTTTGGTTGAATCGAAGTGAACTCGTTTCATGTGGACCTATCATGATTAGTAGGTAACAAGGAAAAACAAAACCATATGTAATCCCCTATCAACTACTTGATGTGGCTAAACGAGTCGCTCACACTCAACTTGTTCAATCAAGTTCTTACCAATTCTTACTAATCGAAAGAGGAGGTGATGGCAACCGACAAGAAAATAACTTCGGAGATAAGTGTATCGGTGCCAAACACATGTACCGGGTAGTAGTGTATGTGGAGCTATAGGTGGCTGAAAATAGTACAAAGGAAAAGCTAAAACCACATTAGTCAAAGCAAGTTGAATAATCGTTCAACGATGGTACCGTGGCTGGTCCTAGGCCTAACTGCACTAGAGACGCGAGCGGGACACAAACGCCGCCACGAAATCCAACCTTCGAACCGAAAAACAAAGGCACTACCCCAAGCTCCCTTTTCTTCCTTTCTTTTCTTTTAGTGCGGCTCTTTTATGTGCACTTGCCTTTTCCTTTTTTTTGTGTGGCTCTTTTTTTTTTTTGCACTTTCAGATGGTATCAGAGGGCGTAAACTTTTACAAGAAAACCAAGCCACTATTTTTCGCAAGATCGCTCAACAATTTTTGAAACCAATATGCTATTTTTTTTGGGAAGATTGACCAATAATTTTTTTTGTATTTTCCTTCTAGGATGAACACAAACCCTAGAATTGTGATGGAGGCGGCTCAATTCAGCAATGGAAGCACGCTGCAACTTAAACCCTAGGCGACACAAGAGATAATGACGACGATGATGATGAAAGCAAAGGTGACGATAAACGTGACACTTAACTCGAAACTCTACGGAAAGACACTAAAACCAGCACACGACACAACGATGCAACCAAGACTCAACAAGCAAGGACTAAGTAGTAAAAGCAAAAGTTCAAATTGGTTTGGACAAAGGCAATCTAATCTACTATTTTTTTGGTTTTCTGGACTGTAGGTAAATAAATGCAAACAAGTAATCTCTCACCGATCAATCTGGCGCTCTGATACCACCTGATGCCAACTTGGGGTCCCGATCTTTCGATGAGAGGTGGGTAACTATCGATTTGGTAGGAATCGATGTTGACGGTCCGACTACAACCGTACAGGACGTTGCGCCTTAGCAACCGATACACCAACTCCAGATGGTTATTGATCTTGTGGAAGCGCGATCAACCTGACCACGAAGGTCAATGTTCCTGCAAGCAATCGAAGAACATAGCAAGAACAAGATGAACAACCAACTCAATTGGCAAATATGTATTAAGCTCAAATCTAAAAGAAACACAAACGGTGGGGTTACAGAACGATAAACAAAGCGGTCTAGTCGACACGCGTGATTATCGGTATGTAGCAAAGGCTAGACATAACTAAACAAAACCCAAGTCCTAGATGAGGGTTTGGGTGCTTATTTATACTAGGGGAGCAGGAGAGGGTCGTCCATAGCATAGGAAACCTAATACAACTCAAGTTGAAAACACCAAGTCTAGTTTGACTCGAGTTTGACTCGGACTGGAAAAGCAAGTGTGATTTTTGGCAGTTTCCGGACGCATCTGAAGGAATTTTGAGGTGAGGCTAGATCCTTTGGAAAGTAGACTCTAAGACCTTTCAAACGTGTACTCATGGGCCTCCAGACTCCTCCAGAATCAAAAGTTATGCCACTTTAAAGTCAGTGCTGTTTCTGAGTTCGAATTGGACTCGAACTCGGACTGAAAAAGTGTTCCGGATTGTTTTGCGTTTTCCCGCTGACTCGAAGAGAATTTTGAGGTGATCTCAGATCCGTTTGAAAGAGGACGACCAGGGCTTTCGTTCTTGTACTCATAGACCTCCAGAAGCATTCTAGAACAAATGTTATGGTCGTTTGAAGTTGATGCTGTTGCGGAGGCCGAACCCGCGAATTTGTTGATTCCAAGTCCAACTTGCGCATATGATGATTGTGCTTTATGCTTGGCATTTGAAGGTTCTTCTCCTTGGTTCCTAAGGACAATAAGATCATCACAAGAATTAAATAGCATTCGATTCTGTGAATCATTTGTATAAAAACCTAGGAGCGAATTCACCGATAATTGAGTAGACATGATCGAGCACAGTAGTAGGTCCTTGTAAAACTTGTTGTGCTTGAGAAGAATCACTTGGCGTGGTTGTGTCAATAGGAAGATGTCCTCATCATCCTCCTTCTTCCATTTGAGTTGTCCTCGACTCAAGCTCTTCCTCTTCTCGGGCTATGGGTGACGTGATGGAGTTGGTCCAACTTGGTGTGGATATATCCATAGTAGTGATGTCCTCATCACCGTCCGCCTCGCCTTGCCACCTCGAGCCCGCATTCACGACGTGTTCCACGTGGGGATGCTCAAGAAATTCCAGGGGCCAGCGCCGGACACTCCCCCGCCCCTACCGCCTATACATCATGGCGCAGTGGCCCCTGAGCCAGAACGCGCCGTGCGTTTCCGTTTGGCTCCTGGGTGCATCAGGTTCTTGTCCAGTGGAAGGGCGAGTCGGCAGCATCTGCTACTTGGGAAGACGTCGAGCCGTTCCGCGTCAAGTATCCGGAATTCCAGCTCGAGGACGAGCTGCTCCTCGAGGGGGGGAGAGATGTCATGTTCGGGCGCAAGTATTCCAGCGTTGCCAGGTGACTGTAGCGTCTTGCGACGCGAGCGCCGCAGAGAGCGTCTTGGCGCTAGCGAGGACGACTGGGGAGATCACCGCCAAGGTTCGAGATGGAAAATAGAGATAGCTTTCTATTATTAGTTCCTATCTTTCTATTATTAGTTCCTAAATTAAAGGAGCAGGTTGCTCGTTAGTTGAGGCCGATAGCCATATATTCTCGTAATGGATAATTGGTGAAGTTAAGAAAGATATTATCCATCTACTTCTCTCTCTCTCTCTCTATCTTCAACCAAGCCTTCGGCCAGGGGTTTAACCTCGTCGGAGAAGACGGATCGAGGCTACGAACTACGTAGCCGAGGTCCAGCTACCCGAGGGTTTAACGCCCTTGACAGGTGGTGTGCACAAACCTAATGTGCAAGTTATGAACCATAAATTCAGCTTGTGCTTGGTTGATTAAAACAGCATATACTACGTTGTTATGTGTTTTTCAATCCTGTGAGTTTGAGCACGGAAAATCTGGTGTCACCGTCATGTACTAACATGTTGAACTAGCTTGTCATTTTTCTTGCCTAGTTTCTCTTGTAATAATCACAGGATGGAAATATTTCGATACTTAGAAACAGAGTAGTTCTTAGAGATGATCGACTCTGATTTCCTACTGCAGAAACGTTACACATGTATCCTGGAGAGAAATTTCATGGTACATTCTACTGGTAGTGAAGGGTGGTCGTAGAAACTAAATCTGGCTATTAATTTGTATAGGGTATAATAGACTTTTCTTTTTTATTATAATTTTCACTTAGGATATTACGGATTTTTCACCAAACCTACTACTGTTAACCCTTTCCTAGACCAAGATCAAGATTTTTTTAAGTTATCAAAAAATACTGTGGAAAAGGTGCAAACATTATCATGACCAAGATCAAGATTTTTTTTTAAGTCGCATTAGGGTAGGGCTATTTCTTGCTCTAACATATTTGGCCAAGAACAGAAAGTGAACTATCACTATGGCACAGGACAAACAACTGAGCACAACAACAACACCACGGCAATATTATTCCATTTTGCAGCTCAATAGTCCACGCTAGTGGCATTTCGTGCATTTAAACAGTACTGCTACTGCATAACCATATATTACGATCTATCTTCTCGCACAACCACATGTGCCAGAACACAGTAGCCCAACATGGGTAATAAGAACCTGTATCACTTCAGGATAACATTATGGCAAGTTAATAAACTAACATGCAGCTCTACCAGTCTGCACAATGGTACAAATGAGAAGATGGTGCCTATAAATGTGACAATAAATACCATATGGATATAAGATAGGATCTTGATCAACACCGCAGCTAATACTTGGTAATTTCAAGCAGTGAACTACACTTTACCTATTGACAGTGATCCACTAGCGTAGTTGGTGAGTGGTGAGCTAGAAAACAGGTTCTAGGTGCAGTTACAAATGGCTGACAGAAGCATGTAAGGTGGCGTTTAGTTGGGTGGATGGGATATGGTCATATGTGGTTTTGGAGTAATCCAATTATTTGGATGAGTGGATGGATGAGATAAGATTATCCAGTTTTTTAGAATATTCCCTCAAGATGCTGGATAGAGTCATCCAAAAAAAAGGTTGGATGGGCTCATCTAGTTTGTTGAATGAAGAGGTGTACTCGGTCAAATTCAAATTTCGCCAAAGCATACTAGGTCAAATTGTGGTCAAATTTTATCCAAAAATTCAAATTTCGTTCAAATTTTGTCCAAAAATTCAAATCTTGAGTAAATTTTGTCCAAAAATTACAAAATGAAATTCAAAACCTTGATTACGACTAGCATATCCATTCAATTGAACAAAAAATTGGCTCATCATATCCATTCTCATCTATCCAACCAAACAAAAAATTAGCTCATCTCTATCCACCCAACCAAACTGTCATCTAGATGGCTCCATCCCATCTAGACTGCATGGTCATATCTCATCCAACCTCATCCAGATAACTAAACGCACCCTAAGTGATAGGTTGCTTCTTTGTTGTTTAAGGCTCAAAAAGGACCAAAAGAAAAATGGAGTTACAGAAAATCACCTAAAGACAACTAAGTGCTTAGGACTCAGCATAATTTGTCCATCGGGCTACGATATAGCATTAAAAATCATAAAAACACCTCAAACAAGTTTCACCATCAGAAAAGGCGATATTCTACACTTGTGGCTTAAACATGTAGAAGACTGCATAGTATGTAATTTTGGTATAAAATGTGGTTATTTACATAACTAACCATGCTTATGGATTTCAAATTAAAGAGTTCTCAACAGAATACGCTTTAGCTTGCCACGGTATCTTCACTATGGCCCATTGTTCCTGACTGCCCTTTGTAACACATTTAAAAACATAATAACATGTCACCAATCCAATTTCCAAATATCACCGTGTTTCTTGTTACTATTTAGTCTATCCTTCTTTAATGGCATGTTTGGTTGGAGGGAATTGATCGAAGGGAATGGGAATTAAGAGAGATGGGTTATAAAATCCTTTGTTTGGTTGGTGGGAATTGGAGAAGAGAATGGGAGTTTACAACTTAAACGTAGGGAATTCAATTCCCTGCCTCCCCCCTGGGAATTGAAGTCTCGCTTAATTCCCTTGCCCATTCCCATTACCCAACGATGCCAAACAGGCCATAAGTTTACTTTTTCCACAGCTTACAAATTGTGTCATTCTATTTTTTTTAACAAAAAAACTACTCACGAAGTGTGTGGGTTGATGCTGATGGCCAACTCCCTCCTACGGATAAATCCTAACAACCCGTGTGGCCGTGTCAACCAAAAGAATCCATACCAAATCAGGGCAACCAATCAAAACGAACCAAGACTGATTAAAGTTGGTTAGACGTGTGAGTTGAGTTGCAAGTACTAAGTATGGTTCGAACATTAAATGTAATCGATTGTTCAATAATGTTTCCCTCTTCAACCCTATGAATGCAAGTGCAAACATCAAGTATTCGCTGCAACTTCCCTCTCACTTGCCCCTCTTAAACACTGCAACATGGTTTTCTGACGGCTAACACTCTCGAGTTGGACTGAAACCTCAACGAGATTCCAAGGGTGTCATACAGTTTGATCAATGGAAGAACAGAGGAGTACTAATTAAGGCCCTGTTTGGGAGAGCTCCAGCTCCCAGCTCCAGCTCAGAGCTGAAACTTATAGCCTAAAATAAAGTGAATTAAGTTTATATTTTTAGTCTAAAATGTAAACAAGATGATCTACCTAAACACTCTTAATGTACCCACAGCTCCAGCTCCACAAATTTCTGGAGCTAGAAATACCCTGCTCCACCAACTCCACAGATTTTGGTGGAGCTGGAGCTGTCCCAAACACCCCATAAGTCCCATATAATTGTCAGATTTGAACTTACTGAGCAAACTCAATCTAAAAAATTTTGATGGGATTACACATACTTTTGGCATGGATGGCCTCCTGCAGATCCGCGACCTTGGCCTGCAAAACTGTCAGTACTGGCAGGAGCTCGAAGAAGAACAGTGAAGGCGAGAGAGCCAAGATCGCAGGAGAGCCAAGAGGGTCATCCAACGGCTATCGTTAGCCAGTTAGTTTACTGTAGTGTGAATTGTGTTGTCGTTTACTGGGGTAAATTAGAACTTACTGAAGAATCTTGCTTTTACTGACATTGTAACAAACTCCTGTGTCCAAGTTGCTTTTAAGCAGAAGAATGGAAAAAAAAGACACTTTCCTGGATTCATTCTTGTTAGTCTATCGTAGTGTTTATTGTAAGGCTTAGTTTCTTGTATTTCTTCTGTTTTCTTGGGCTGTTCTTGTTCGATTGAGTTCCAATTTCAGTGGTGCATTCGGATTTCATCTGGAGTTCTGACAAAGTGGTATCAGAGCATATCGCTCCTTGGCAAGGAAGTGGTGCTGCGGAGTTGAGGTTGGGAAGCTGTAAAATCCCTCACTCTGGCAGTCATCGGACCTCATGTCTAAGGGAGTTTCTAGTACAGAAATGAGTTCGGAAGAAGTCTCAGAAATGGATTACCGAATGGAGATCTTAAAGCTTCAGGAGAGGTTGTCGGATTTGGAAGGACTCAGGACTAATGTTGCTGGGATCAAGTCTATTCTGATGGGGTGGCCTGGACAGTTGAGTGGTACCAGAGTTGGAACTCAGGCTTTACTTGTGACGGAAGAAATGGTGGATCCCGGGCAGATTATTTCCAACTCCCAGGTAATCTCATCGACCATTCCTCATAGTAATCAGCATATTCCTGTGATGGGAGAAAGATCGGTTACATCTAACAGAAGTTTGCCAGTGTATACTCATGCTACTAGAACTACTTCGCAAACAAATATTAGAGAGCCAGAAGGATCTGTAATACCTGGAAACTCTTCTCTTAGACCGGCAGCAATCATTCCGTTACAGATGGGGTTAAATATTCCAGTCGGTATTTACCCTTATCAGCAAACGGCTGTTTCTCAGGTGCCTTACCTGTCACAAGCACCGATTTATCATCATCCGAGTATGTGGCAAAATCATTCTCCAGGAACAGCCTACTACTCAGCGGCAAACTCGCAAGGACCACACGCAACTGGGGTTCATCTTTTTGACGCTCAACGGAACATATATGTTGGAGATACTGGTCAGCATCACCATTATGCTGAAGCCGTGATCAAAGGACCAAAACTCAAACTGACTCTTTTTGATGGAGATAATCCTGTGGGATGGGTGGAATTATGTGAAAAATTCTTTGAGATGGCTGGCACTCCGGTAGAACAATGGGTAAATCTGGCTTCAGGACATCTGACTGGCAGGGCTCAGACGTGGTTTAAAGGTATTGGGGTGTCATGGCAGCTATTGAACTGGTCTCAATTCATTGCTATCTTGTGTGACAGGTTCTCGGATGCTAATGCACATGAAGCTGTAGAAAGATTACAGAACATTAAGCATGTAAGCAGTGTGATTAAATATATTGATCATTTTGAACGATCTGTGGAGTTAGTCAGAAGAGACCATCCCTATCTACAAGAAAATTATCTTTTGAGTTGTTTCATTAGAGGATTGAAGGATGAAATCAAGTATGATGTTAGCAGTCATCAGCCAAAAGGACTTTTAGAAGCTTATTGGTATGCAAAACTGGAGGAAAAGCCTATGTGGACAAAAAAAGGCAGCTCCAGTGGAGGAAATCTTAAGAACAAGGTACATGTTAATCCTCCCAGATCACATATTCAAAAGAATGCGAACTTAAGGAATTTGGATCAGCAAAAGGAACTACCTCCGGAGAGGAAAGAAAATTTGTGTTGGCACTGTAAAGAACCTTGGACTCCTGGTCATCAGCTTCAATGTAAAGTCAGAAAGGCTCTGCACGCCATAATACTGCAAGGGGATGAAGACCAAAGCTGTGATGAAACAGAGGGTGTAGTGGAACCTGGCTATGTGACCGTGCCTGGAAGTCCAAATGTAGTGGATCAAATCACTACTGAAGAACATTTGATGCAGATCTCATCTAATGCAGTTCATGGCAGTTCAAGCCCTATCACTTTTGCATTAGTGGTTTATATTGGACCTAAACGAGCCATTGCTTTAGTAGACAGTGGTAGCACAGATTCATTAATAGATTATGAATATGCTGTGAAGAATGGTTATGCTCTGAAGTTTAACCATGGGAAAAGAGTTAGGGTGGCTGGTGGAGGTGAGTTGATCTCTAATGCGAAAACTGACTCTCTTCATTATAGTATTCAAAATATCCCATTTAAATCCAGTTTTAAGCTACTCAAATTGGGCAATTATGACCTGATTCTAGGAGTAGATTGGATCTATGAGCACAGTCCAATCACGCTCGACCTTAAGAAGACGATCTTGACTATACAAAAGGACAATTAGGCGATTCAGTTTGAAGATTACACACAACCTTCAGAGCAATTTGGTATTACTATTAACCAGTTGAAAAGAATGATTCCTAAAGGAGTGAAGGGATGCTTTATTCAAAATAAAGTGGTGGATGATCAACTAAAAAGCTGTGAAGCCCAAGCTCCTCTTGAAATCACAAACATTCTGACACGATACAGTTCAGTTTTTGAAGAGATGACTAAATTACCACCCAAGAGGTCTTGTGATCATGTCATCAATCTGAAGCCTGGAGCTGAACCCCCCCAATTGAAGACCATATAGAGTTCCACATTATCAAAGAGAAGCTTTAGAAGAGACTATCAAGACACTATTACAGAATGGGGAGATAAGACCCAGTTCCAGTCCTTATTCTTCTCCAGTCGTAATGGTCAGAAAAAAAGGAGGGTGGTGGATGTGTGTAGATTTTCGTCAGCTCAATGCCATTACAGTGAAGAATAAATTTCCAATGCCCATTATTGAAGATTTACTTGATGAGTTATATGGGTCAACTGTTTTCTCTAAATTGGATCTTAAATCGGGGTATCATCAAATCAGGATGAATGAAGCTGACATTCACAAAACTGCTTTTCATACTCATTTGGGTCATTATGAGTATCTTGTCATGCTATTCGGATTGTATAATGCTCCTCCAACCTTTCAAGGTTTGATGAATCAAGTCTTCGCAGATTATCTTAGAAAATATTTTAATATACAACAAGAGTATGATTGAGCACCAAGAACATTTAGAGATTGCTCTTCAGTTATTGCAGAAGAATCATTTAGTGGCAAAGAAGAGTAAATGTACTTTTGCAGTACCAAAGATTGAATACCTGGGGCATATCATAGATGCTGAAGGAGTTTTACTGATCCAAAGAAAGTAGCCGACGTGGTAAAATGGCCACAGCCTGATAGTATTATGAAATTACGTGGTTTTCTGGGCTTAACAGGATATTACCAGAGGTTTGTACCCGGTTATGGGACTATATGTCGGCCACTTTTTGATCTGCTAAAGAAAAACAACTTTCAGTGGGGAAAGGAGCAAACCGAGGCCTTCGAGAAACTGAAAAGGATCATGACATCAAGCCCAGTGCTTGCGTTGCCTGATTTTAATCATCCTTTTCAGTTAGAAACTGATGCAAGTGGGACTGGGATTGGCGCTATGCTGATGCAGAGAGGTCGTCCAATTACATACTTTAGTAAAACTTTAGGAACCAGAGCCCAAAGCAAGTCGATATATGACAAGGAAGCTATGGCGATTCTGGAGGCCTTAAAAAAATGGCGGCATTATTTGTTAGGCAGCTCCGTGATTATTAAGACAGACCAACAAAATCTAAAATTCATCACTACTCATAAGCTGGTCGAGGGTATTCAGCATAAGTTGCTTTTGAAGCTCTTGGAGTTCGATTATAAGATAGAGTATAAAAAGGGGAAAGAAAATTCAGTTGCTGATGCTTTATCCAGAAAAGGTCCTGATAATTCAGAAGGAGCAGCTTGCTTAGCTATCTCTTATGTAATTCTGGAATGGATTGAAGATGTGAAAAACAGTTATATGAATGATCAAAAAGTAGGAAAAATATTGGAGGAGCTGCATACACAAGGCAATACTGATAACAACTACAAAAAGGAGTCGGGTGTATTGAAGTATAAAGGCAAAATATATGTTGGAGAGGAACTGACCTCAGGAAACAACTAATTGAAAATATTCATCAGTCTGCTATTGGGGGTCATTCTGGGGTTAAAGGCACTTATCATCGCTTGAAGAAGATATTTTACTGGCCGAAGATGAAACAGAATGTGGAGTTTCTTGTCAGAGAGTGCCCAGTCTGCCAATTGATGAAGATTGAACACATACATGCTCTAGGTCTGTTGAATCCCTTGAAGGTTCCAGACATGGCATGGACCCATATATCCATGGATTTTATTGAGGGCTTGCCAAATTCGAAGGGAAAGGAGGTAATCTTAGTGGTTGTTGACCGGTTCACAAAATACTCACATTTCCTGGCTCTGTCCCATCCTTACAATGTTCAACAAGTCGTACAAATCTTTATGGACAATATATTCAAGTTGCATGGAATGCTGCTAGTAATTGTGTCTGATAGGGACAGGGTGTTTACCAGCCAATTGTTTGGAGAAATTTTCAAACTTCTCAAAGTTTCCCTGAGGTTTAGCTCGGCGTATCACCCCCAATCAGATGGGTAGTCCGAGAGAGTTAACCAATGCTTGGAGTCTTATTTACGGAGTATGGTTTTTCACAGTGTTCGAAAATTCGGTACTTGGTGGCGATATTGCGGCCGATATTGCGGTTGGCGGCTATAAACGCAATGAATTCAGCCCTTGGCGGCCTGTTTGGCAGCTAAGCCGAAATTGCGGGCCTTGGCGGTCCATGGCGGTCCTTGGCGGCTAGCACAAAACTATGAGAGCGATCATTTTGATCTATTGTTTACATGACTTGATGACCTTAATTGAAAGATTCACGTCGTCGCCCTCAAAATAAGGTACACTAAGTCACTAACATAGTACTTACTACTAGTTTATTACTTGATTAATTGAGAAGTATTTGTTCAAGTATTTTAGTTTAATATTCTACTTTAATATTTATGTATTGCAATTTGCAAATAACTAGAAAAGAAAACTAAAATTTTTATTCATAATAAAATCATTGATATAAATGAATTATATTAATTCTCGGCTGTCGAGGGCCAAAACGCCGAGACCTGCAATTGCGCCGCAAATACGGCCTTAGCGCTTGGCTGTACCTAACCGCAACGAATCCGCCGAGCGAACTCTTGAGCACTGGTTTTTCAAGAACCTAAGAAGTGGATGCTTTGGCTATCTATGGCTGAGTGGTGGTACAATACTACTTATCATACTTCTCTCAAAATCACTCCTTTCCAAGCCTTATATGTTTATCCTCCACCTTAGCTAGTAGAATTAGCTCTCACTGGTGATGTTTGTGAGGAAGCTCGTGTCACTTTGGAGGACAGGGAAGAAATGATAAAGGAGAATTTGATCAATGCTCAAAACAGAATCAAGTATTTCGCTGACAAATTGAGAACTGAGAGACAATTTGAAGTGGGAGACATGGTGTATCTCAAAATGCAGCCTTATAGGCAGAATGCTTTTGGACTGAGAGGATCTTTGAAATTAAGATCTAAGTACTACGGTCCTTTTTCGAGTGATGAGCAGAGTGGGTGAGGTGGCGTACAAGCTTCAACTTCCTAACAATACCAGTATACACCCTGTGTTCCATGTGAGCCAATTAAAAAAACACATAGGGGATAAAGCAATACCCATGCCAGGACTTCCATTAGTCAGTGAAGATGGGAAAATCAAAACAGAACTGTCGATGGTTACTTCCGACAATGAAAAAGAGGGAGTGGGGGAAGGCGGAAGATCCTAGCCCGATGGTAGAGCAGAGCACCCAGAGGATTTTTACCCAGGTTCGGGCTCTCCAAGGGAGATAATACCCTAATCCTGCTCTCTTCGTTGATGTCAGTATATGGAGGGTCTTTGTTACAAGGAGGCTCTCTTTCTCTCTATACAGGGTTCTCTCTATATATCTCAGACAGGGCATCCCCTGGGCACGGCAAGGGAGTCGCTGGGTCCGTCCGGTCGACAAGGCTGTGGGAGCTGTTGGAGATGGCAGGGAAGACTGTCCTGTAGCGCCGACAATGCACAGTGCCATGCAGAGCTGCGCCGTCCGGTACAGAGGGGCAGCGGTAGCCCACCTGCTCCTGGCGCCCGCGGTTCCCGCTCCTGCTTTCTCTGCACCCATTCGGTTCCTTCTAGAACTCCCTCCCTTTTGTCCGGTGGGCTCGGTCCATCTTCCTGGGCTGGCTGATTTGGTGCGCCGGCTGGGCCCCAGGTTACGTTACTTCCACAGCAGCCCCCGAGTGCTTCGAGACCGGGCCGTCTTATGTGGGTTCGCCACTCGGCTGCGAAGGCTGTTTTTCGCCGTTGAGTGCGTTGACGGGGGGTCTCGACGGACTCAAATCCCTAGATAGCTTTGCCGTACGTTCTCGGATTTGATAGGGAGATGTTTACTCCTAGTCATGCCGGGACTCATCGTGGACCGCCAGGGAGCTGGCCGCCATTTGGCCCTTGGCTGAGCGGTACCCGCAGATTGTGCGGCAGTCGGCTCATCGCGGAGCGTACCTTGGACTCAGATTTGGTGACGCCTACACCCGGTCGTGCCGGGGCATAGCGTGGCTCATCATGGAGCGCGCCTCCATTCGGCTCTTGGCCAATCGGTACCAGATATGTACTGCAATCGGCTCATCATGGAGCGCACCTTGGTTTTGGTCAGTGACGCTTATACCGGCCATGCCGGGCATAGCGTGGCTCATCATGGAGCGCCGCCCATTCGGCTCTTGGCCAATCGGTACCCGATATGTACGGCAATCGGCTCATCATGGAGCTGCACCTTGGTTTTGGGTCTGTGACGCTTATACCGGCCATGCCGGGCGAGCGTGGCTCATCATGGAGCGCGCCCCATTCGCTCTTGGCTAATCGGTACCAGACATGTACGGCAGCTTGGCTCATCATGGAGCGCATTTTGGTTTTGGGTCTGTGACCCTATATTTGATTCCGCCGCTCGATGCACGATCCGGCAAAGGACGCGCGGCGGGACGCGGACCAAAATCCGGGCGAGTCATGCCCCGGTCAAACTTGGTAGCGACGGGCCCCACCTTTGGCGAGGATAAACGCTTTACTGATCCCTTGAACCGCCCGGATAACCGCTTCGCGCTCCACGCCTCTCGCCTCTTCGTTTTCCAGAAATCCATCACCTCCCCCGCGAGCCCCGCCGCTAGGGTTAGCCGCCGCCGTCGTTTCCTGTTCCTTGCGCCGCCGATGTCGTCCCAGGAAATGCCGAATCCGCCTCTCCAAGACCCCGTCGTGCTGCCGCCGGCCCACGATTGGGTCCCTTCCACGCTGACGGAGGCGCATCTGGACGCAATGGTCACCATGGGAGTGATGCCGCCTGCGACCCTGATCAGCGCCCGCCCAGCCTGCGGTGAGTTCTATCCCACCCCCCGCTGCGAAGAAATCGCCGTCTTCGAGTCCTTCTTCCAGCGCGGATTTGGGCTTCCGACGGGCAGTTTCTTCCGCGGCCTCCTCTCCTATTACGGCGTCGAGTTAGTTCATCTGAACCCCAATTCCATCCTTCACATCGCCGTCTTCATCCATCTCTGCGAGGCGTTTCTTGGAATTCGCCCGCATTTCAACCTTTTCCGCCACCTTTTCCTTCTCAAGCCCTTTCCGAGCAAGAGCTCGCCCAAGGCAGTTGGGGGCGCCGGTTTCCAGCTGAGGGACGGGGTGAGGAAGATTTATTTCGCCATCCCCTTCAGGACGTCCAACAAGGGATGGCACCGCGAGTGGTTCTATCGCGCCAACCTCGAGCCTAGTCTTCCGTCCTTCTCCGGAGAGCCCCGAGAGTATCCTTCTGGGGCAAGGTACTTCGAGCATGAGATGGGGCAGAACGAGCTTCGCCTCGATCTCCGACTTGAAAGAAGGGTCCGAGCGTGGGGATCCTTTCAGCCATTGCTCACTGGTGCAGCCCATCAAGGAGTGGGTATTCCTGGGGTATGAGTACCGGGAGGATGACCCCACTCGAGAGGTTGCCGAGGCGATCGATCGGGAGTTGCTCGTGATCCGGATGAGCGACCTCCTGGCCCCGGACGTCGCCATCCTTCCGCCCCACACTCCGAGCGCCTTCTGCTTGGCGAATCCGCCCCCCGCGGTGAGTGTTATGCCCTCAGAGTGGTTTCTGCACCTTTTCGCGCTTGATTGCTAACCGGTTTATTCCTTGGCTCGCCGCAGACCGGTGGCCTTTTTCGACCCCCCTTCGCCAAGGCCCCTTGCCAGACGCCACAGAAACGCCCCGCCGACGCCGTGGGGGAGCCGAAAGCCAAGAGGAAGGGCCGAAAGTTAAAGGAAGGAACCCGCCACGGGAATCGATGAGCGGAGCCGCCGACACTCCGCCTCAGGCCCATCCATCCGGAAGCCACCGGGCGCGTATATAAAGAAGTCGACATCTCGGCCGCCTCGAATCCTAGCGGCCCCGGACCTGTCCCCGAGTGGTTCGGCCACTTGGAAAAGGCCAAAAGCAAAAATAAGGAGGTCAAATAGGTTAGCCTCTCCCTTTCTCCTCTGCTCCTTTTTCCTTGTCACACGCTCAGGCTGCTTCTGGTGTTCAGGGCGCCAAGGGTGGGAATTCCTCTGAAGGTCCCCTCCGCCACGCCCCGAGGTGAAGTGGGCAAGGGAGAGAACGTTCTGTCATCGACCCCAGAGTCGGGCGGTGGTGATCCCGTGCCGGGGCTGGCCGATGCGGGCCCGACCGCGCACGTCGCTGCTGATGGTCCCAGGGCAACCACTCCTCCTGTGGGGGCCGTCGAGCCGACCGACGGTAACCCCTTGCCGCCTGCAGAGGAGATCCTCCGACAGTCCCCGACTGCTTCCAGTCTTCGGCCCTCCCCCCGGATCTCCTTCCGCCATGAGGACGAATGGAGAGTTTTCGGAGAAAGGGACGAGAAGCTAAGAGAGGAGCTTCGCCTGCATGCAGTCAAGGGCGCCCAGCTGGTCCAGGTGAATCGTTGTCCCTTCTTTATGCTTCATGGCGGGTGGCATATATTCCTCATTTTTCCTGTGTTCCTCCAGGCGCTTGGAGAACGCTCCGAGGAGAGGGACGCGCTCTTCAAGAAAATACTTCCCAGGGTGAGGGAGCATGAAGAGTACGAAGCCGACTTGGAGCGTGTCCGGCGCGAGGGCGAGGCTAAGCGGCTGGAGCTTTGGACCCAAGTTCAAACTCTTACCGAGGCGATCCAAGGTGGGTGCCCTATCCCCCTTCCGGTTTGCCGACTGGTTCCCACTGTTTCCCGACTTCGCCTCTGGTTTCAGGCCTCCGCGACCAGACCCAGACGCTGCAAGACTCCGAGTCTCAGATGCGGGTCGACAACTCCAGGCTGGTACGGGAGCTGGAAAGCATCCACCGCGATCAGATCCAACCGTTGAAGGACTCTGAGGCCCGGGCTCTGGCCGACAACACCCGACTGCTGCAGGAGCTGGAAGGTGCCTATCTCCCTACCCAGCGCTATGTCCCATGCGTTAGCAATGTTTCTTATGACAATCCCGGGGGTGTGCAGTGGTCAAGAAGGAGTCGGGGGAGCAGATTGACGCCCTCAAGAGAGAAGTAGAGGCTGCCCATGAGCTTCGCGACCGGTTCCGTGACTCCACCAGGGGGATGGCCAGATTCTTGAGCCTCGGAGGATCCGAGCCAGTCGGCGATGACGAGGCTCTTTCGCTGCTGTCGGCGGGTCCTGAAAAGCTCCGGGCCCATATCCAGGAAACGTCGACAACGAGTGCCAGCCAGGTGTTAGCTATCATGAAGTCGCTCTATCCCGGGGTGGAGTTGGAGGTCATTATGAAGGCTTCACTGCATCGCCGATTTACACGCACCAAGTCTGCGGCACTTTTTGAAGAAGTCCGGACTGTGGCCTCCTCCTTAGTGGAGAACTTAGAGTTGGACCTTTGAGTGATGCTGAGCTGGACTTGTGATTATTACTTTTCTCCTGACGCTGTTACTGTTAGTTATGAGTGGTATTACCGTACTTGAGAGGATTATCTCTTGCGCCATGCCTCGCCTGGCGCCTCGTTCAACCCCGACGCTTAGTGGGTTTTAATCGCCGCCGGTGCCCGCTGTTGTCGAGGCGCCCAACTTCCAGACAGGACGGCCGAGTCCGCCGCCTTGGCTTGTACTTAAGGGCATTACTGCTTATCGGAGCGATCGCCCATTCTTCTTACTTTCGCCTTCTCGTCTTCTTGCTTCCGATGGCATCTCCACCAGTTCGCCGCCTCGATGAAACGCCCGGCTCCTCCCCCGCTGGTCTTCAACTGGGACGACGAGCCCGCCCGAGGTCACCGAGGAGGAGCTTTGGGCGATTTATGACATGGTCCTTGCGGAGTTGGCTGCGGAGGAGGAGGCCGCCGCGCGCGACGCCGCCGCCCTGGAGGCCTTCCTCGAGGTTGTTCCGGCTCTCGGTGAGGTCGCCGACGTCCTTGCCAGGGCCTTGGCTCGAGCCCGCCATGCTGCGTAAGTTTGGATGCTTTTAGGAAGAACTTTTGTAGCGAGACGTACGATCAGACCTGATGTTTGATCCTATGGCGATGCATGTGTATATATATATATAAACTATGTATGTGGATCATGGTTTTCTAATTTTATCTGGTGTGTGCAACGTCTTTTTTGTTTGGCTAGCTGTTAGGCATGCACTCAAGCGGCTATGCTCCATCGTTCTGGTTTTGCTAAAGGGTTTTAGAATTTAGTCACGATTGCCGAGGAACACAGCAACAGATCAACAGATTTTAGTCGTGAAATCGGGGAGGAGCATTTGCACGCAGACACCGTTAGGTGATTGGTAGCCTCGACTTCATCGCTCACCGAGTATCGTGAACGAAAGTCCAAAAACGATCAAATTACAACGATACAGTGGAAAGCATATTTCAAGTGAAAAAGCGACGTAGTCGCTCAGGTTCCGTGTGTTGCCGAGCGACGCCGCCTTCGCGTTGAGTCGGTAGGCACCAGTATGCATTACTTCATCGATGATGTAAGGACCTTCCCAACCCGGGAGAGCTTATGCTCGACCTTCCGATTCTTTCTAAGAACCAGTCTCCTTTAGAGAAAGCCCGCCCGGATGTTTTTGGCTGTGGTAGCGCCGGAGGCCTTGGAGGTATCTCGCCGACTGGATGGATGCGACGCCTCTGCCTCTTCCAATTTTGTCGAGGTCCTCCAATCGACTTTCTTTCGATTCGGCTTCTCCATAGTCCCGGACCTGCTAGATCCGAAGCTAGTTCAAGAGGGTAGGACCGCCCAACCGTGATACCAGAAAAAGGTGACTGCCGGAGTCTCTGGCTGGGGTAGTTCTAGCCCCAGAGTACCAAGGCAACTTTTACCCACCGCCACAAGATATGGCTTGAGTCGGTCGAATATCCCGGCTTTCGTGCCTTGTAGCACCATGCCATTGGCTCGCCGACCGCCCCTGTCGTGGGTGTCCTACAGAGGCGAAGCAGATTTTGATCCCGAGGGCCTCGCACCAGTCCTGGAATTCCTTGCTTCTGAACTGGGCGCCGTTGTCGGTGATGATCCTGTTCGGTACGCCGAACCTGACGACGATTTCTTGAAAGAATTCTCTGGCTTTGACCGCGGTGATGGTTGCAACCGGCTTGGCCTCGATCCATTTGGTGAATTTGTCAACGGCGACGAAAAGGAAGGCGAAGCCACCCTGCGCCTTCTTTAGCGGCCCGACGATGTCAAGCCCCCAAACCGCAAATGGCCATGTGATCGGGATGGTTTGCAGCTCTTGCGCCGGTATGTGAATTTGCCGGGCGAAAAACTGACATCCTTCGCAAGTGCGCACGACATCCTCCGTTAAATGATGTTAGCTAATAAAAGAATCCTTGCCGTAAGCTTTTGCCGACCGTAGTATCGAAGCCGCGTGGTGCCCGCAAATTCGGAGTGGATCTTTAAGGAGGGCCTTCCTTCTTGCTCCGATATGCACCGCTTAAGATCCCGGAAGCGCTTCCGAAGCTCCTCCCCGACCATCACAGAAGCGGTGCCTCGCGCGATGCACTCGCTTCGCACGCGATCTTCGAAGCTCATCTCTCAGAGGTAATCCGTAAGGTTTTGTCCACGGATTAACGACCAAGACTTCATCGCCGACCGGTTTCTTCTTCCGGCTGGCCCGACTCATGGGCGCTCGCAGCCGGCTTGTGAAGTTCTCCACAAAGATTCCGCCGAGCCGTGGCCCGACCGAGCCTAGTCTGGCGAGCTCATCCGCCATTTCGTTGTCCCGACGAACACGTGGGTGAGCTCAAGTCCGCCGAACTTGTTCTCTAGCTCACAAGACCTCCGGCAAGACGCCATGTTGTCATCCACGCACGACCACTCCTTTTGCACTTGGTTGATTACAAGCTAGGAGTCCCCGCGAACCGTCAATCGCCGGATACCGAGCGATATGGCGATGCGAAGCCCATGTATGAGTGCTTTGTACTCGGCGGCTATTTGATGCCGGAAGTGGAGCAAGGACATACTTGAGGTTTTCTCGTCGGGAAGTCAAGACAACGCCCGCCCAGCACCATTCAGCGTGAGGGAGCCGCCAAATGCATTATCCAAGACTCAAGGTCCCCACGGCCGCGGGCTTTGTGTCTCTATCCACTGGCAACGGTCGGCGAAGCGCCGAGACTTGATGGCCGTCCCGGCTTGAAGGAGATCTCAAAGCTCCAAGCTCGACCGCCCACTTGGCGATCCTGCCGATGGACTCCCGATTACGCAGCACTTCCCCGATCGGAAAAGACGTCACCACTGAGACGGGGTGTTCTTGAAAATAATGCCTAAGCTTCCGAGAGGTGAGCAGTACCGCGTACAGAAGTTTCTGCACTTGAGGGTACCGCCCCTTAGACTCGCCCAATACTTCATTGACGAAGTAAACCGGACGCTGAGCCTTCTGCGAGTGCCCCGCCTCTTTCCTTTCTACCACAATCGCCGCGCTGACCACATGGGTTGTGGCCGCTATGTATAGCAGAAGCGGTTCCCCCGTCGCCGACGCAACCAGAATCGGGGGAGAGGTCAGGAGCGACTTTAGGTCTTCGAAGGCTTGTTGCGCTTCAGGGGTCCACTGAAAGTTGTCTTGTTTCTTCAAGAGTTTGAAGAATGGCATTCCCCGACTGCCCAAGCGGGAGATGAATCGGCCGAGTGCTACCATACATCCCGTGAGCTTTTGGACGTCTTTCTGGCAAGTCGGCGGCTTCATCTTGAGGATGGTGTTGATTTTCTCGGGATTTGCTTCGATGCCGCGGTGTGATATGATGAACCCGAGCAGTTTTCCGGAGGGAGCCCCGAAGACGCACTTCTCCGGGTTAAGCTTCATCTAGAAGGCTCGCAAACTCGAACGCCTCGCTAGATCGGCGGTGAGGTCTTCTCTCACCCGGTCTTGACCACGACGCCGCTTCACGTATGCCTCCATCGCTGCGTCCCGAAAGGTGTGAAAACACACCGTATGGCGCTACCGTAAGTCGCGCCCGCGTTTTCAACCCGAATGGCATCGTGACATAGCAATACGCTACTAATGGTGTGATGAAGGACGCCTTGATGCGATCTTCCTCCTTCAACCGGATTTGGTGATACCCGAGTACGCATCCAGGAAGCTCAGGAGTTCACACCCGGCGGTGGAGTCTACCACTTGGTCTATGCGGGGTAAACCGAAGGGGTCTTTTGGGCACGCCTTGTTGAGATTTGTGTAATCAACACACATGCGCCAACTTTTATTTTTCTTGCGTACAAGAACCGGGTTCGCCAACCAGTCGGGATGGTAAACTTCCTTTATAAATCCACCGCCAAAAGCTTGGTGATCTCTCTCGATGGCATCACGGCGGTCTGCAAGAAACCTCCCGAGCTGTTGCTTGACGGGCTTAGCTTTGCTATCCACATTGAGTGAGTGCTCGATCACCTCCCTAGGGACACCGCATGTCGGACGGTTTCAGCGAAGATGTCCGGCTTGTTCAAGAAAAGTGACGAGCACCTCTTCCTATTTGGGGTCGAGTCCAGCCCCAATCAGGGCGGCCTGCGCCGAGTTGGACGGGTCGAGGATTACACGCTTGACTCCTCGTCGGGCTTCATGCCGGACTTGGTTTGCTTTAGCGGAACATCGCTCTTCGCTCGTGGGAGGGCTGCCGCCGCTTCATCATCTCGGCCTCGCCGACACCGCCATGGCTTCGCCAGTCGCAGCTTCCCCTGTCAGACGCTGGCGATTTCTTGACGCCCTCAGATGGTGATGATGCCGCTCGACCCAGATCTTGAGAGCTAGGTACGATAGTGAGGGACAGCCATGAACCCGGCTAGCCTCGTTTTCCCAAGATGGCATGATATGCCATCTCAAATCAGCCACTTCGAAGTTTAGATACTCCGTCCGGTAGTTTTCCTTGGCTCCGAACGTTACGGAGCGTGATTTGCCCAAGCGGCATTGTCGACGCCCCTGGATTACCCCGTGGAACGGTGACGAGCCCCGCTTTAGCTCGGAGCGTGGAATCTTCATATCATCGAAGGTCTTGGAGAAAAGGACGTTAAGCCCGCTCCCTCCGTCAACCAAGACTTCTTAAGCCCGACGCCACAGATGACGGGTCCAGACGAGGATACCTTCGAAGGAACGCAATGGATGAGCCGAACGATCAAATGTGATTGGGATCTCGGACCACCTCAAGTATCAGGGCGTGGCCGGCATTATCGCATTGATCTCCCGAGCGGTAAGCTTTTGCTTCCGCTTGGACTCGTATGCCGCCGAACCCCCAAATATGTAGTTGAGTTCACGCTCGGTCACCGGTAGTCGCCTCCATCCTCCCGGCGGGTCTTGCCTCTTCTCCCTCGCTTTTGCCCCCTGCTCGCTCTGTTCAGCCTTTCTGCAAACTCTTCGTGGTGTAATACCCTGGCCGATGCCTCCTCGGGTGGAAGGACATATGGCGCCCATTACATTATAGCCGCTAACTCGCGGCTCATGGACGAACGCGCCACCGCCAAGAACCAGCTCTCCTGCCCACGCTTCGCCCCTTGGCTTGGAGGACTCGGCGTGGTCTTTCTTGTCCTTTGTCGCGGGCGGTCTTCTTGGCGCCCGCCAGTATGCCCGAGGCAAGGGCGAGCGATCACCAAAGCGAACATCTCCTCGATGGTAGTCGACGGCCTCGAGACATTTTCTTGATTAAGTCGGGTCAGCCGACCCTTCTCGAAGGCGGCTATAACGACCGCTCGTAAACATCGCAAGACGGTATTCTTTCTTCGCATGAAACGCCGGATGAACTCTCGCAGAGACTCATTCTTCTTTTGGTGGAGCCGATAGAGGTCCCATGCCGCCCCAGCCTCGAAGTGCCCCGAAGTTCGAGATAAACCGCCACAAAGATCACCCCAGAATCTATGGAACTCCGCCGAGTCTCTGCGGAGCTGCTTGCGCCGATGGGGCGAAGCGGATCGCGTAATTAGCCATCACGCTCGTCGCTTCGCCGCTTTGACGGCGAAAAGCGCGATACTTGCACCACGCTCGGTCTTTTCGCCGCCGAACTTGACGATGCCTCGATTAAAACCTTCGCCACATCACTCGGGCGGCCGGTGTGAAAGCGCGAACCCCATCAATGGGCCCACAGCTGCGCCGCCGAGGCGATCGGCACGAGGGGGTTCTGTCCCGGGGGTTCCCGTTGTCACTCTCGGCCCGGCGGCCGTGGCTCCCGTGGTTGGCGTGATCTCGCGGCGGCCTCGCGATCGGGCGCTGCCGCCGCACCCAATGCCGGGCCAGATTGCCTTCACGCCGACGCCTCTCGCCTTCCGCCCGGCCACGGCGTTTGCGGTGAGGTCGACGCGAGGTCTCTTGCTGAGGCTCGCTGGCGCCCTCGCCACGATGGAGCTCCACCGATCGCCTCGGTCGGTTTTTTGCGCTGTCCGATCGCCGCCGGCTCGAGTAGCCGCAGCAGATGCGGAGTGTGTCCTTCCACGGAGCTTTTGGTTTTCTTTGAACCGCCGCCACCATGGCTTTCACTTGAGCCACGATCGGGCCGCGGGCCGTCTGGCCGAGAATCGCCCAAGGGTGTCGAAAAGGTTTTGAGGCGATAATGTTCTCTTTGCGGCGCAGAAAGATCAACTGATCTCCCTCTTCGCCGCAGAACTCCTCGCTGACGCACGCCGGCGCCGAGGGACTTGGCGCGCTTTTTCCCGTGTTGCGCGACGTTGGCGATCCGCCTCCGCCAGATTCCGCCGCCTCCCGCTGGTGCAGGTGTCGGACGGCCGCCTTCAATCGCAAAACTCGCGGAAGGCTCCTTGGGCACAACCGCCTTGGGGCCACTTGATCTCGCCTCAAGCTCTGGCGAGAGTGCCGCTTGCCGGCCGCCGGCGATGAAGTCGAGGCTCCCAAAGCGGAAAGTCCGCTAGGAGCGAAGAGATGGTGATTTTGCCGAGAGGTGCCATCGGACTCAAGAGGGTGATCTTCACGCGCAGCCCCTACCGGCGCGCCAACCTGCCGATGGTTACTTTCGACAACTAAAAGAGGGAGTGGGGAAGGCGGAAGATCCTAGCCCGATGGTAGAGCAGAGCACCCAGAGGATTTTTACCTGTGTTCTGCTCTCCAAGGAGATAATACCCTAATCCTCGCTCTCTTCGTTGATGTCAAGATATGGAGGGTCTTTGTTACAAGGAGGCTCTTTCTCTATACAGGTTCTCTCTATATATCTCGCACAGGCATCCTCGGCACGGCAAGGAGTCGCTGGTCCGTCCGGCCGACAAGGTGTGGGAGCTGTTGGAGATGGCAGGAAGATCGCCTCAGAAGCGCCGACAATGCATGCCATGCAGAGCTGCGCCATCCCAGACAGAGGGGCAGCGGTAGCCCACGCGCCTCGGGCGCCATGTGTTCCGCGCCGCGTCAGCACCCATTCGTTCCTTCTAGAACTCCCTCCCTTTGTCCCGTGGGCTCGGTCCATCTTCCTGGTCTGGCCGATGATTTGGTGCGCTACTGGGCCCTGTGTTACGCATTTCCACAAGAACCTCTTGTCTTTGGATCGCAGGATTGTGCCGAGGAAGGGTGTTCTTTGTGGCACGCTGGTTAATTCATTAGGCAAACTTGTCGAAAGCTGATGCTACTTGGGAGGATGCGTCATTTATTCAGAGCATGTTTCCGTCTTTTGAGCCTTTGAGGACAAGCGCCGCTCAGCAGGGAAATTGTCAAGATCAAGGGAGCTAGAAGAAGAACAATGAAGGCGGAGTCAAGATTGAAGGGGTGCCAACTTCAAGAATAACATTGAACGAACCAGATCGCAGGAGAGCCAAGAGGGTCATCCAACGGCTATCGTTAGCCAGTTAGTTTACTGTAGTGTGAATTGTGATGTCATTTACTAGGTTAAATTAGAACTTACTGAAGAATCTTGCTTTTACCGACATTGTAACAAACTCCTGTGTCCAAGTTGCCTTTAAGCAGAAGAATGGAAAAAAAAGACACTTTCCTGGATTCATTATTGTAGTCTATCGTAGTGTTTATCGTAAGGCTTAGTTTCTTGTACTTCTTCTGTTTTCTTGGGCTGTTCTTGTTCGATTGAGTTCCAATTTTAGTGGTGCGTTCAGATTTCATCTGGAGTTATGACAAAAACGAACCCACGAATCAACTCAAGCTCAAACCTATCTAGTTGCGTTGGATGAAACCACAGTCGGGAATCGATGTTGCTACGACAGCATAGCTCATCCTCCACTGATTGAATTCCATTGCGTGTTGTTGGGTTTTTATCCGAATTTCCTTTTGGGCTTTAGGGACGCCTTTGGTCCGTATATTCGGTATAGCCTATTTAGACTTCAGTCGCTTCTTCCATCTATAAATATCTCTTGTATGCAGTGTAAATGGGATGCCTCATTTGTAAACCCTAGCAGTTGTACTGAATTCCCCAAATAGTGAGATCGCCGATTGGCGCTCGTTGTAACACCCTCGCCCTAAACTGGCCCAAGATGTTACTAAGACCTCAAAATTTCACAAAACAATTTTAGCATGACCTCTCTAGAAATAGGGTCTTCCACACAGCAGTCAAGGGTAACAACTAACAAGATAACATCATTAAATACATAATACAACTACAAGACAAACCAAGAGGATGAAGTTAAGTAAAGTAATACGAGAACTCAGTCCAAAATGCCACCACACCACAAGTTTAACATTCATCTACATAAGCAGCTAGAGAAACAACATAGAACTTACTTACAACCACTGCTATGAACCAAAGGTTCCATCAACCATGGCTTAGACCAACCACAGGTACACTAACACAAGTTCCATTACTAATTTCCAAAGTAGCACAAAAGGAGAAAGTTCTACAGGTTGTAATTCATGAGAGGTGTGGAAGTGAGTGGAAGTGAAGCTAAGACCCGTTCCCGCAAGTTGTCTTCGAAGCACCTAAAAATCATAAACACTCAAGCATGAGTTCATAAAACTCAGCAAAGTATAACAATCATAACATAAAAATAAGCTTACCCACAGTATTCCATTGCAAGATATCAACATTCTTTTTGTGTATGTGATTGATGATTCTCAATAATAATTTACGCTAGCGACTCACTCATGCAATGCAAGATGCACTTATGCTCAACAAATTCTCTCCTTCAAGACTATACCGGTATAGTAAAGATGCACACCCGTCGGTGTCGCGCCCTTCCTTTCCCTTCCATCCTAGTGGAGGGGCCTACTCTTACTGTTTCGCTCCCATCCTGCCCTATGGATGGGACTACGAGGTAGAACTTCTCAAGAGCACTCTGGACTAGCCATATGTACCCACATGACTTTCTCACCGACCAGGCTCAAAAATCATTTCATGTTATGAATGCAAGTGACATAATAAGATAGCTAAAACTTTGAAATGCCATGAATCATCGAGAGATAACATAGCAGTATTGAAACAAGTAATAATATCAAAACAACCATTTCCCATGAGTCATGTTTTGCACGCTATCGGCTATACTTGCCTCCTTGTCACGCGTAGAGGCGGGGCGTGGGCTTGAGGCCACCCCTGAGGCTACTCCATCTGTGTCATAATATTGCATAAATCCGTGTCTAAGCCAGCACAACCAACAATTAAACATGCAACTCTATGCCCTATAAGTGAAGTTACACCCCAAACTGAATCTGCCTCTATTTTCAGCACTCTCGGTACAACATGTAGTATTTTCATCATAAACATTGCTATGCGAGTCGGAATCATACAAACCATGGTAGTTTAGTAATCTACACAAAATTTCCCACAACTTGCTAGGCAATTGTAAATTCCAATTCGGCCTCTAAGTGTTTCTAAACAACAGGTTAAGTTTCAGCCCACGGATTTCAGCGTTACAGAACAGCATGCAGTCTTTAGCTCATAAAAATTGCTATACTAAATGGAATCAAGTAAATGATAGCAGTTTCACAATCTACAAAAAATTCCCCACAACTTCCCAGGCAATAAGAAAGTCTAATTCAGGTTAAGTTTCAGCCCACAGATTTCAGCATTTCAGAACAGCATGCAGTGTTTAGCTCATAAAAATTACTATACTGAATGGAATCAAGTAAATGATAGCTGTTTCACAATCTACACGAAATTCTCCACAACTTTCCAGGCAATGAGAAGGTCTAATTCGGCCTCTAGGTAATTGTAAATAACAGGTTAAGTTTCAGCCCACAGATTTCACCATTTCAGAACAGCATGCAGTGTTTCACTCATAAAAATTGCTATACTGAATGGAATCATGTAAATGATAGCAGTTTCACAATATAAACGAAATTCTCCAAAACTTTCTAGGTATTGAGAAAGTCTAATTCGACCTCTAAGTAATTCTAAACAACAGGTTAATTATCAGCCCACAGATTTCAGCATTTCAGAACAGCATGCAGTGTTTAGCTCATAAAGATTGCTATACTGAATGGAATCAAGTAAATGATAGCAGTTTCACAATCTACACGAAATTTTCCACAACTTTCTAGGCAATTATAAAGTCTAATTCGGCATCTAAGTTACCCAAAAACCCAACCCTAACAGGAGCTTGAAACTACCCCAAACTGAGAACAACCAAAACAGCTCAAATCCTCCAAACCCTCAACTAATTCAACTCCCATCTTGAATAACTCTAGCAAGAACTCAAAGAATACCCATATGCAAGAACACCCAGCCCTCTAAAAATGAAATACCAAGCTTACCTCTTGCAACAACAGATGGGAAGGAGCACTGGGCCAAGGAGAAGAAATGGGAGGAGCTCGGCCAGAGGAAGGCAAGGCTTGGGTCTAGGTGCTGCCAGGAATGGAGAAGAGCTTGGGAGAAGAATTCGGCCAGGGGCAGGCGCAAGGAGAGGTGACCGGTTCAGGGGAAAAAAGAAAAGGTGAGGGCAAAATTGGGTTTGGAGAGTTGGGAGAGAGAAAAAGAAAAACAGGATTTTAACCTTCCCAAGATAATCAAGATGCTACAATCTCCCCTTAACGGAATTTGACCCCGAATTCTAAGAACACTTGATACAAGCCCACCAAGGATGAAGAGAGGTCAATTCAAACCTCAAACTTGAGGAGAACAATTCTGGGAAATCTTCACGCATGCCAGACTCCAACTCCCAAGTTGCCTCCCTTTCAGATTGATGAGACCACAAAACTTTGATAAACTTCAAAGTTTTATTTTTCAGCACCTTCTCGGATTTTCCTAAGATTTGCAATGGGCAGGACTCAAAGGTGATATTTTCATCAATCACCAATGGCTCAAGCGGAACAATCAGATTTGGATCATGCAGATACTTCCTCAACATGGATACATGAAAGATATTATGAACTCCTTGCATTGATTCGGGAAGCTTTAACCGGTAGGCCACTTTTCCCACTCGGGCAACAATGGGAAAAGGGCTGACATACCTCGGGTTAAGCTTCCCTTTGGTGCCAAATCGAACCACACCCTTGGTGGGAGACAGCCTTAAAAGCACAATGTCCCCCACCTCGAACTCCAATTCTCGCCTCCTCACATCAGCATAGCTTTTCTGTCGACTCTGAGCTGCTAGGAGGTTCTGCCTCACCTCAGACACTCGATCAACAGTCTGTTGAACCCAATCTGGGCCAAGAATTGCTCTTTCTCCTACCGCATCCCAGCATAGGGGTGATCTACACTTCCGCCCATACAACACCTCGAATGGAGCGGCCCTAATACTTGCTTGATAGCTGTTGTTGTAAGCAAATTCTGCAAGAGCCAGGTGATCCTCCCAACTGCCTTTCCATGACAGAATACAAGCTCTAAGCATATCCTCCAGAGTTTGAATGGTACGCTCAGATTGCCCATCTGTTTGCGGGTAGAAAGCGGTGCTAAGGTGAAGATGAGTGCCCAAAGCACCCTGCAAACTCTCCCAAAACTTGGAGGTAAACTTTTGCACCACGATTTGAGATGATCGTCTTAGGCACACCATGCAGCCTCACTACTTCACGCACATAAATAGGGGCCAACTCACTCGCTGAATTTGCTGCGCGGATAGGAATGAAGTGAGCAGACTTGATGAGACGGTCCACAACAACCCAAATAGCATCCTTCCTTCGCTGAGAATGAGGTAGGCTGACCACAAAGTCCATGGAGATGTCATCCCACAGCCAAACAGGGATCTCCATCGGTTGCAATAGCCCAGCCGGACGCTTATATTCAGCCTTCACCTTCTAACAAATCCCACAAGATGCCACATAACAAGAAATATCAACCCTCATCCTTTTCCACCAGAAATTTCATTTCAAGTCTCGATACATTTTAGTTTCACCCGGATGAACGGTATACGGGGTACGATGAGCCTCTTTCAAAATCTCATCCGTGATTAGAGATTTCTAGGGTACGCAAAGACGGCCCTTAAACCTCAAGGCCCCTCTTTCATCAATGGCAAAATCCCCTTTTTGCCCTCATTAATACGCTTCCTCGCTAGCTGGAGTAACGGATCATGTTGTTGTGCCTCATGCACACGCTCCGGAATAGCAGACTCCAGAATTAGCTGAGATTCAGCATGCGCTGTACCCGCAAAAAAATAAGAAATTCCCATACGCTCAAGGTCAGCAATGACGCAATCAAGAATAGGAGGCATTGCCTTGCGACTAAGAGCATCTGCCACCACATTCGCCTTACCCAGATGATATTGAAGAGTGAGGTCATAATCTTTGATCAATTCTAGCCATCTTCTTTACCGCAAATTTAAATCCTTCTGAGTGAAGATATATTTGAGGCTCTTGTGATCAGTGAAGATATCGCAAGATTCTCCATACAACTAATGTCTCCAAATCTTTAAGGCAAAGACCACTGCAGCCAGCTCAAGGTCACGAGTGGGATAGTTCTGTTCATGCTTCTTCAACTGCCGCGAGGCGTAAGCAATCACCTTACCCTCCTGCATGAGTACACAAAGTCCCACTCTTGAGGCATCAGAGTATACTGTGAAGTGCTTCTCCGGCTCCGGGAGGGTGAGAATAGGAGCAGTTACTAACTTCTCCTTCAGAGTGCGGAAATTGTGCTCACAATCATCAGTCCACTGGAAATTCACACCCTTCCAAGTCAACTGAGATAGGGGCTTGGCGATAGACGAGAAGTTTTGGACAAATCGCCGATAGTAACCAGCTAAACCAAGGAAAACTCCGCACTTCCTTGACATTCGATGGTCTCTCCCAATCCACAATTGCAGAAATTTTGCTAGGGTCTACCGAAATACCTTCTTGGTTGATAATATGACCCAGAAAACCCACTTCAGAAATCCAAAACTCACACTTCTTTAACTTTGCAAAGAATTGGTTCTCCCTCAAGGCATCAAGCACTAGCCTCAAATGGCACTCATGCTCCTTTTTAGACTTGGAATAAATCAGTATGTCGTCGATGAACTCCACCACAAAATCATCGAGGTATCGATGCAGCATACTATTCATTGTCTCCATAAAAAACAGCAGGGGCATTTGTTAGTCCAAAAGACATAACTTTGAATTCAAAATGCCCATACCTGGTGGAGAAAGCCGTCTTTTCAATATCTTGCTCCTGCACCCGAATCTGGTTATACCACGATTGAAGGTCAATTTTTTAGAACACCTTTGCTCCCCTTAATTGGTTAAACAAATCCTCAATAAGGGATTGAGAGCACGGTAGTCAATGCACATTCTCCAACCCCCATCTTTCTTATCTACAAACAGAACTAGCGCTCCCCAAGGTGACACACTACGCTGAATTAACCCCTTGGACAACAAGTCATCCAATTGCCTTTTCAACTCATCCCGAAGAGGACGAGCCAAACGATAAGGAGACACGGAGATAGGGCACGTGCCAGGAACAAGATCAATTCGGAACTCTACATCTCGATGCGGAGGCAAACCTGGCAGCTCCTCCGAAAACACATCGGGGTACTCACTCACCATTGGAATGTCCTCAATACACACAGAAGCATTCGGCTTACTGACAGAAGCCAGAAGTGCTCCACTTTTCAATGCATGGCAACCGGGGAACAAAATGGCCAGCACACAGAGGGACTTGATCGGTCCACTACCCTGGAAGACCAACTCTACCCCAGAAGGAGTCTGCAAAACAACGGTCTTCCAGAATCAACAAATTTTGGCACGATAACGATGTAGCCAATCCATTCCCAAAATAATATCAAACGGAGCTAGCTGAATCACCATGAGATCAGCGGAGAAGTCTTCATCATCCAAGGTGATTAAACACCTTGGGCAAACCATGGAACTAGAAATGGGACCGCCTAGCGAACTTACTATCACTGCTCTAGCAATGAGCTATATATCCAACTTAGCTCTTCTAGCAAAGTCCATCGTCACAAAAGAATAGGATGCCCCTGAATCAAAAAGAGCATAAGCCTCAAACGAATTTACCAAAATAGTACCTGCCACCACATCGGGCGCCCGTCCCGAGAAGACAGTAAGGCATAAACTGTGTGGTGTCGGGGTGGGGGCCCCAACACCGATGCGGCCGAGGTGGCACTGAAAATCGGGGAGCCGATGGCTCGGGGTGCTAGAAAGAACCAGGGGGTGGCGCCCACAACGAAGGTTGAAAATGACTGGAGGTAGCTGCCATCAAGTGAACTGATCCCTTGGAAGAAATAGCTGAAGTCGAAGGGGGGGCACATGCTCCCACTTAATAATGCTGCTGGGATTCTCCTTGCATACTCGCCCCATGTGACCAGAGCGGCCACAGTGACGACACTCCCCCGTCCAAGAACACTCTGAAGCATGGTGTCCTCCACCGCACTTAAAGCACATCATACCCTGTCCAGGCATGGGACGAACATCTGGAAGATTTGATGTAGAGCGAGGCGCTGCTGAAGAAAATGGCCAGGACTGCTTTGGCTTAGCCGAAGAGGAGCGCTGCCCTCCTTTAAACTTCTTAGAAGTGGGTCGCTGAGAAGACCCACCTACCTCACCAAAGACTCTCTTCTGGCCACTGCCAGAAGATGCAAGGGCTCCAGATTCCCCAGGGTTTTGCTTGCCCCTGGAGAGCTCCATCTCCAACTCCATGCCCCGCGCTTGCTCAACCACCGAATTGAAATCACGCAGGACAGTCGCCCCCATGACAACTCGATACTCCTAGTTGAGGTCCTTACGGAACCTCCAAGCCTTCTCGCGGTCATTTGCCACCATAGTGGGTACAAAACGGACAATGTTATTGAATTCCGCTTCGTACTCGGCCGCCGACTTCCTCCCTTGGGAGAGACGGACAAGGCTCCATCCTCTCGAGGAAGGACTCTGGATAGAACTTCAATCGAAACTGCTCGGTGAAGTCCTCCCAAGAAACTGCTCCGTGTGTGGGGGTCCTAGTAGCAAGCACCCCTCCCACCAGATGTCTGCCCGGCCCTTTAACTGAAAGGCCACAAAGTGAGCCCTCTGATGAGAGGTCATCTCCAGGGCCCCGAACTGCCTCTCCATATACCGCAGCTAGTCCGCTGCTTGGATTATTGTGCCTGCACCATCAAAGGTATCCAGGCAGAGAGACATCCACTCCCGGAGGCTCATCCGAGACTCCGGTGCAGCAGGGGCTACAGTGGGAGCGGCTACAGGTGGAGGCCCTACAATAGGGCCTGCCTGAACCTGTCGTCGAAGCTCTTGAACCTCTCTTTGGAGGGCTTGCAGCAGGGTTGTAGATGCAGCTGCAACCCCTGCCCCGGCCTGCCCAACAGGAGTACCATCCTATGCCGAGGCTGGATTGATAGGAGTGCCACTTCCCTCAGCGACCGACTCAACCACCCCCTGAAATGATTGGCTAGAACCAGCACCACGACCTCCGCGGCCACGGCGACCACGACCTCTACCCCTCGCTATGGCTACAGCACAAACCACAAAACTCACAGAAATAAGACAATAGATACACAATAGAGCTCGGCAACAAAATTAAACTTAAACATTTAAACGCAATGCAATGATTTCCCATACCCCTTCTACTGAGCACCAAGGTGTGTCAAGTTTTAAATTAATTAATTTTTCAATCTAAAACAAATTTTAGAGTTATTGCCTAAGGCCAAATTTTAACGGTTAACCCTAAGCAATTTTTCTACTTCCACAAAGCAAAATTTTAGTTCGCTCTAGAGTAATTCACTTCATTCATGCACCACGGACCAGAAACCCGCTCTGATACCAACTGTAACACCCCCGCCCTAAACTAGCCCAAGATGTTACTAAGACCTCAAAATTTCACAAAAAAATTTCGACATGACCTCTCTAGAAATAGGGTCATCCACACAGCAGTCAAGGGTAACAACTAACAAGATAACATCATTAAATACATAATACAACTACAAGATATACCAGGAGGATGAAGTCAAGTAAAGTAATACGAGAACTCAGTCCAAAATACCACCACACCACAAGTTTAACATTCATCTACATAAGCAGCTAGAGAAACAACATAGAACTTACTTACAACCACTGCTACGAACAAAAGGTTCCAACAACCATGGCTTAGACCAACCACAGGTACACCAACACAAGTTCCATTACTAATTTCCAAAGTAGCACAAAAGGAGAAAGTTCTACAGGTTATAATTCATGAGAGGTGTGGAAGTGAAGCTAAGACCCGTTCCCGCATGTCGTCTTCAAAGCACCTAAAAATCGTAAACACACAAGCATGAGTTCATAAAATTCAGCAAAGTATAACAATCATAACATAAAAATAAGCTTACCCACAATATTCCATTGCAAGATATCAACATTCTTTCTGTGTATGCGATTGATGATTCTTATCAATAATTTACTCTAGTGACTCACTCATGTAATGCAAGATGCACTTATGCTCAACAAATTCTCTCCTTTAAGACTATACCGGTATAGTAAAGATGCACACCCATCGGTGTCACACCCTTCCTTTCCCTTCCATCCTAGTAGAGGGGCCTACTCTTACTGTCTTGCTCTCATCCAACCCTGTGGATGGGACTACGAGGTGGGACTTCTCAGGAGCACTCCGGATTAGCCATATGTCCCCACATGACTTTCTCACCGACCGGGCTCAAAAATCATTTCATGTTATGAATGCAAGTGACATGATAAGACAGCTAAAACTTTGAAATGCCATGAATCATCGAGATATAACATAGTAGTATTGAAACAAGTAGTAATATCAAAACAACCATTTCCCATGAGTCATGTTTTGCACGCTATCGACTATACTTGCCTCCTTGTGACGCGCAGAGGCGGGGCGTGAGCTTGAGGCCACCCCTGAGGCTACTCCATATGTGTTATAATATTGCAGCAATTCGTGTCTAAGCTAACACAACCAACAATTAGACATACAACTCTATGCCCTAAAAGTGAAGTTACACCCCAAACTGAATCTGCCTCTATTTTCAGCACTCTCGGTACAGCATGTAGTATTTTCATCATAAAAATTGCTATGCAAGTCGGAATATTACAAACCATGGTAGTTTAGTAATCTACACAAAATTTCCCACAACTCTCTAGGCAATTGTAAATTTCAATTCGGCCTCTAAGTATTTCTAAACAGCAAGTTAAGTTTCAGCCCACGGATTTCAGCATTACAGAACAACATGCAGTCTCTAGCTCATAAAAATTATTATACTGAATGGAATTAAGTAAATGATAGAAGTTTCACAATCTACACGAAATTCCTCACAACTTTCTAGGCAATGAGAAAGTCTAATTCGGCCTCTATGTAATTCTAAACAACAGGTTAAATTTCAGCCCACAGATTTCAGTATTTCAGAACATCATGTAGTGTTTAGCTCATAAAAATTACTATACTGAATGGAATCAAGTAAATGATAGCTGTTTCACAATCTACACGAAATTCTCTACAACTTTTCAGGAAATGAGAAAGTCTAATTCGGCCTCTAAGTAATTCTAAATAACAGGTTAATTTTCAGCCCACAGATTTCAGCATTTCAGAATAGCATGCAGTGTTTAGCTCATAAAAATTGCTATACTGAATGGAATCAAGTAAATTATAGTAGTTTCACAATCTACACAACATTCCCCACAACTTTCCAGGTATTGAGAAAGTCTAATTCGACCTTTAAGTAATTTTTAACAATAGGTTAAATTTCATCCCACAGATTTCAGCATTTCAGAACAGCATGCAGTGTTTAGCTCATAAAAATTACTATACTAAATGGAATCAAGTAAATGATAGCAGTTTCACAATCTACACAAAATGTCCCATAACTTTCTAGGCAATGAGAAAGTCTAGTTCGGCCTCTAAGTATTTCTAAACAATAGGTTAATTTTCAGTCCACAGATTTCAGCATTTCAGAATAGCATGCAGTGTTTAGCTCATAAAAATTACTATACTGAATGGAATCAAGTAAATGATAGCAGTTTCACAATCTACATGAAATTTTCCACAACTTTCCAGGCAATGAGAATGTCTAATTCGGCCTCTAAGTTACCCAAAAACCCAGCCCTAACAGGAGCTTGAAACTGCCCCAAACTGAGAACAACCAAAACAGCTCAAATCCTCCAAACCCACAACTAATTCAACTCCCATCTTGAATAACCCTAGCAAGAACTCAAAGAATACCCACATGCAAGAACACCCAGCCCTCTAAAAAAGAAATACCAAGCTTACTTCTACCAACAACAGAGGGGAAGGAGCACTGGGCCAAGGAGAAGAAATGGGAGGGGAGCTCGGCCAGGAGGAAGGCAAGGCTTGGGTGCCGGCCAGGGAGGAAGCCAGGGCTGAGCTTCAACTAGGGAGGAGTCTCCTAGGTGCTGCCAGGAATGGAGAAGAGCCTAGGAGAAGAATTCGGTAAGGGGCAGGCGCAAGGAGAGGTGACCGGTTGGGGGGGGAAGAAAAGGTGAGGGCAAAATTGGGTTTGGAGAGTTGGGAGAGAGAAAAAGAAAAACAGGATTTTAACCCTTCCAAGAGAACTGCACTGTTACACTCGTGGTTTTTTCCCGTAAGAGTTTTGCATGTAAAAATTCTGCGTCTCACGTGTTCTTGTTTTTGTGATTGATTTTCAACTATCAGAGTAGATCAATCACGAAAAAAATTATTACCGATTGGGTGCACTGTTCATCTTCATTCGATTGGATTGGATCCGGCCGGCTTCCTCGCTCGTCGCCGCGGCGCTGCCGGCCCCCCGTCGCGCCACCGCCTGACATGACACGACACCGTCAGTCGGCATTCTTGCCAGTTTCTTCATCACATCGCGCGTTCGGACATCCGGTCGGTCCGTTGCGCCATCGCCGGTCTTCTCTGTCGCGTGTCCTCACCGCATCACCGCGCCTCCGCTTGGCAAACTCCATTCGCGTTTCAGCCACCACGCCGTCTTCCTCGTGCGCCATCCAAGATCACGCCTCGGCCGCACTTCTCTAGCCCCTTTCCTTGGTCGCGCCCATCGTCATCAACACCGATGCTGGGAGCCACTCGGCTGCTTCACTGCAGAAAAACGATACGCGCTTCGATTCTCTTATCTAGACTCCAACATAATCTTTGCCCGTGAAGAATTGCTCTAGCTGCTTGCTTGTCTGGACAATAAGAGAACTCGTGAACTCCAAAGCTCCAAAGCCACGTGAACAAGCACAGGAGGGCAGTTTTTTGACTGGAATTTTTCTTTTTGCTCGAGAAGCCTCGTAAAGAAAGCTATCTGCTACCGTGAAGAACCGTGAAAAAGAGGAATCCCATCAAGCACAATAGTCAATTGTTTTTTTTCATCCGGACCTAAAAAGATCTCATAGCCGGATTGAATAGTCATTTTTGAGTCTGACGGCTCCAAAGGACAGAACTATCGGGTCTGGTTTCTGAATTTCATCGGCTCTAGAGACTTCGGCCTCTTTCATTTTAGCTTAAATACAGCTTCTGTTTAAAATAAAAATAGATTGTGTGTCGAATAGTAGGATTCTAGACAGCTTTCTGAGAATCAGAATCTGATTTATACATAAAATCAGAAGCTGTCATCCACCTGATTCTGCGGATTCTAACTCAGATTCTGCGAGTTCGCCTCCCACGAGTCGTTGTAGACACAAGGGCTTCTGCCATCATCCCTAGGCTCCTCCACCACCCTCATCCGCTCATCTGTCACCGACGCCGATCAACAATCAACGCAGACAATCAGGATTGCCGAATGATCAGATTCTCCAGTCAGTAGATTCTTTAGACAGCCGCTTCTCCAGACAGCTGACTACATTCCAGAATCTGCATAATCAGAAGCTATCCCAAAGGGGGGCTTCATCTTTTTCTGAAAGCTTGTTTTTCAGCTAAATTTCTTTCTTTTCGTGCACTTAACTTTGCATTATGGTCTCATTGAAGTATGATATTCCATTGTTAAACTGTGCTACCAGGTTGTCTCTATGGCAAGTCAAAATGAGGACTATTCTTGTGCATACTGATCTGGATGATGCGCTTGATAAATTTGGGAATAAGGATCAAAAGACCTAGACTGATGAAGAAAAAAGAAAAGATCGTAAGGCTTTATCTCAAATTCATCTTCATTTATCAAATAATATTTTGCAAGAGATTTTGCAGGAGAAATCTGCAGTTGCTTTATGGTTAAAGTTGGAATCAATTTGCATGTCTAAGGATCTTACTAGCAAAATGCATGTGAAGATAAAATTATTTTCCCACAAATTGCAAGAGGGTGGTTCCGTGTTAAATCATCTATCGGCTTTCAAGGAGATTGTGTCTGATCTTGAATCCATGGAGGTAAAATTTGATGATGAGGATCTAGGCCTTAGGGCCTGTTTGTTTTAGCTTCTGATTCTGGATTCTAGCCCTAAAAGTAGAATCAGAAACAAACAGCCATATTCTAGAATCTGATTCTCACAATCCAACCCATTCATATACACTAGAATCCACAATCCACTTCATATGTGCTTTTGGATTTCAGCTTTTAGAGAATCAGCTTCTCTATAACCACAATCCAGAATCAGCTTTTAGAGAATCCAAAGCTGAAACAAACATGCCCTTATTCTTTTGTGTTCCCTGCCTGCATCATTTTCAAATTCTAGAGACACTATTTTATATAGTCATGACACATTAACCGTTGCTGATGTTTATGAGGTCTTACATGCAAAACAAAAGGTGAAATTAACGGTGTCTTCTGAAAGTTCCAGTTTGCATGGTGAAGCTTTGTCTATTCGTGGATGGACAAAAGAAAAGAAATCAAATAATGGATATAGAGGCAGAAGTTCAAGCAGTTACAAGGGTCGCTCTAAGTCAAGAGGTAAAGAAAAATTTTGTATGTATTGCAAGAAAAACAATCATAACATATATGAATGTTACAAGTTAAAGAACAAAGATAAAAGGGACGACCCCTACAAACAAAAAGGTAAAACTGATGACAAAGGTAAAACTTTCGTTGCTTCTGCTGATGTGTGAGTAGTGGTGATGAACAGATTATTGATTCAGCTACTTCTTTTCATATATGCATTAATAAAGATTGGTTCATCACTTATGAGTCTGTTAAAGATGCTGGTTCTGTTAGGAAGGGTGATGATTCGCCACGTTCTATTGTTGGCATTAGATCAATTCAAATCAAGATGTGTGATGGCATTAGCAGAACTTTGATAGATGTAAGGCACGTTCCAGGTATGACAAGGAATCTTATTTCTTTGAGTACTTTTGACTCTAAAGGATATAAGTATTCCGGTGGTAATGGAATTTTAAAGGTATTAAAAGGTTCTCTTATTGTTATGAAAGGAGATTTGAAATCTGCCAATTTATATTGTCTACAAGGCACTACAATTACAGATGATGCTTTTGTTTCTTCACACTCATTACCTGATATTACTAATCTTTGACACAAGTGACTTGGACATATGAGTGAACAGGGTTTGGCAGTATTGAGTAAAAGAAGACTTCTTGATAGATACAATGGTGGAAAATTGGATTTCTGTGAGCATTGCATATTTGGTAAGCATAGAAGGGTGAAATTTAATACTTCTGTTCATACTACAGAAGGTATTCTTGATTATGTGCATTCTGATTTATGGGGGCCGTCTCGTAAAACTTCTTTTGGAGGTGCACATTACATGTTAACAATTATTGATGATTATTCTAGAAAATTTTGGCCTTATTTTTTGAAGCATAAATCAGAAGCATTTCCAGCATTCAAAGAGTGGAAGGTTATGATTGAAAAGCAAACTGAAAAGAAGGTAAAGAAACTTCGCACTGATAATGGGATGGAATTCTGTTCTGATGAATTTAAATCATATTGCAAGTCTGAATGTATTGTGTGGCACTACACTGTTCCTCATACTCCACAACAAAACAGTGTAGCTGAGCGTATGAATAGAACTATCATGTCAAATGCCCGTTGTATGTTATCTAATGCTGGTTTGCATAGGCGTTTTTGGGCTGAAGCTGCTTCCACTGCTTGCTATCTTATTAATCGATCACCCTCCATTGCTATTGATAAGAAAACTCCAATTAAGGTATAGTCTGGTTCTCCAGCTGATTATTCACAATTGAGAGTTTTTGGTTGCACTGCTTATGCTCACGTTGATAATGGTAAGTTGGAGCTTAGAGCTATTAAGTGCATCTTTCTTGGTTATAAATCTGGTGTTAAAGGTTATAAATTGTGAAATTTTCAAACACAAAAGGTTGTTATTTGTAGGAATGTTATCTTTAATGAATCTGTTATGTTAAATGATAAATTGGATACAAATGTTCCTATTGAGAAACAACAGAAAATTAGTGTGCAGGTGGACCACATTATTGATTCAGATTACACACCAGAAGATAATAATAATACTGTTCAGGATGCGCCTATTATTGATGATCTACATATTATTTAGCATTCTTTTCCAGTTGTGCAGCCTTCACAATATTTTATTGCTACTGATAGACCTAAGAGGTCTATTAATCCACCTAAAAGGTTCATTGAAGAATGTGATATTGTTTCTTATGCTTTAAGTGTTGCAGAAGAAATTGAAAATAATGCAGAACCTTGTAATTATGTTGAGACTATTACTTCTGCTGATTGCAAAAATTGGATGTCCGCTATGCAAGATGAGATGGAGTCATTTGAAAAGAATGATACTTGGGATTTAATAAAATTGCCTAAGGATAAGAAGACTGTCCGTTGTAAATGGATTTTTAAAAGAAAGGAAGCCATTTCTTCTACTGATCCAACAAGATATAAAGCAAGGTTGGTTGCTAAATGCTATAGCCAGATTCCAGGTATTGATTTCAATGATGTGTTTTCTCCTGTTGTGAAACACAGTTCTATTCGCACTCTACTCAGCATTGTTGCCATGCGTGACTATGAACTGCAGCAATTAGATGTTAAAACTGCATTCTTGCATAGAGAGTTAGAGGAAGATATTTATATAAACCAACCTGAAGGATTTGTTATTCCTAGAAAAGAACACCTTGTTTGTAGATTAAAGAAATCTCTTTATGGCTTGAAATAATCCCCTAGATAGTGGTACAAGAAATTTGACTCATTCATACTTTCTCATGGTTTTAAGCAGTCTAATTATGATAGTTATGTTTACCTAAAGATAGTTAATGGTTCAGATATATATTTGCTTCTTTATGTTGATGATATGTTGATTGCTGCAAAAGACAAATTAGAAATAGCTAAACTGAAGGCACAATTGAGTAAAGAATTTGAGATGAAGGGTTTAGGTGCAGCAAAGAAAATCCTTGGCATGGAAATTATTAGAGCAAAGAAATCTGTTAAATTATACCTTAGTCAGCAAGGTTATATTGAGAAAATCCTTCGTCGCTTTAATATGCATGATGCAAAACTAGTGAGTACTCCTTTAGTTGTACATTTCAGATTATTTTTAGCTTTATGTCCAGAGTCAGATGATGATATTGAATACATGTCTAGAGTCCCATATTCCAGTGCAGTTGGTTCTCTTATGTATGCCATGGTTTGTTGTTGTCCTGATTTATCTTATGCACTAAGTGTTGTCAGTAGATACATGGTGCGCTAATCCTGACAAAAAGCATTGGAAAGCTATTCAGTGGATCTTTAGATACTTATGTGGTACTTCTAATGCTTGTTTGCAGTTTGGGAAATCTGGAGATGGACTTGTTGGTTATGTAGATTCTGACTATGCTGGTAATTTAAATAAGAGGAGATCTCTCACAGGTTATGTTTTCACTATTAGTGTTGTGCTGTCAGTTGGAAAGCAAGTTTACAGGCTACTGTCGCACTTTCAACTACTGAAACTGAATATATGGCTATTTCTGAAGCATGTAAAGAAGCTACTTGGTTGAGAGGTATGTACATTGAGCTCAGCGGGGCTACTTCTTGTGTTACCTTATTTTGTGATAGCCAAAGTGCTATTTGCCTCACAAAGCATCAGGTATATCATGAAAAAACAAAGTACATTGAAGTGAGGTATCATTACATTCGAGATGTTATTGCTCAAGGTGACATCAAAATATCCAAGATAAGTACTTATGATAATTCCGCTGACATGATGACAAAGTCAATTCCTGCTACTAAGTTTGAGTAATGCTCAAGCTTAGTTGGAGTTATAATTTGAGTTCTAGAGACTTTTGGCGCCGATGATATTTATTATTGAAGGGAGTTCAATGATGATTCTTTTGCTACAAGAGGGAATTTGTTTCAAGGTGGAGTTTGTTGAGTTTTGATCTAAATTTTCTTTTGGGCTTTAGGGACGCCTTTGGTCCGTATATTCGGTATAGCTCGTTTAGACTCGACTCGTTTCTTCCATCTATAAATACCTCTTGTATGTAGCGTGAAAAGGGGTGCCTCATTTGTAAACCCTAACAGTTGTACTCAATTCCCCAAATAGTAAGATCGCCGATTAGCATCCGTGGTTTTTTCCCACAAAAGTTTTTCACGTAAAAATTCTGCGTCTCACATGTTCTTGTTTTTGTGATTGATTTTCAACCCATCTTCGTTGGCACGCCGCATCCTTCTCCACCTTGGCCCGCCATTCGCACTCCACCGCTGACCATCCACCGTCTGATTGGAGGTCATCGTCAAGAGCTGTGAAGGCTGAACGTTCTCCCTGGCACGTATTTAATTATTTGTTCAATCAAGTGATTGCATGATCAGTTTTAATTCAAAAATATTATGGCGGTAGAAGTATGTTATTGCATTACTAACTTGTCGATTGATTTGGTTTAAATCTGTGAAATCATGTGTTGAAAAATTAGTTTAATGATGAAATTGGTATTGCAAAGTGATTTTACTTATGGCATGTGTGATGCTTGTGCATATGCTGTTTCAGTTGATTAATTGATATGCTGTGTTAGCATGTTAATGATTTTGCTTGATACAATGCGCTCATGTGAGTGATTGCATGGATTGACCTTGAGTCAAGTCGTGGATTTGTGCCCGGAATTGTTTCTTGTTTATTCATGTGCAAGTGTTGCGCGAGGGCAAACGTGGTCGATGATGGGATCAGAACTAGGTTCATAGAGGAACTGAGGTTCGGGGCTAGGTTCAGGGAGGAATCGATGTCTTGATGGTCGAGGATGTCATGCGGGACGTTCGGGCTAGAGAACGCTGTACATGAAGGCTGGTTAGTCACGTGAGTGCGGCAGGTGGGCTGTACGCGTGCAAAGTTGTATTGGGCCATGTTGGACCAAGTGGAGTTATATACGAACTCTTTTAGGATTGCTCATTATAAATAGGAGGGTCTCGTGTTTATTGTGAGCTAGGTATTAGGGTTTGTACTCTTTCGCTTTGAAGTACTGTAACTAGATTAAAGAAATAAAAAATCTTTCTTTCAATCTGAGTATCCTGTGCATTGCGACGAGGGCTTTCATCTAGCATCTGTCCCTGGCGCTGTGTCTTCCTGGCGGCCGGAAGGCCTTGCGCCTGGGTGTCCTTGTGGCTGATGCGATCAGAGGTTCTTGCGGCTTGTAAGTTTCCTGGCGATTGAGGTGAGGCTGACTAGGGAGATTGTTCGGTCCAAAACAAAGATCAGATTGCATGTGTGACTGGTCAAAGAATTCGTTCCCTACGCCAAGTCTGGAGGTCCTGCGCCTGGGTGCGTTTTAGTCCGGCGTTGATTTGAGTTTAGTCCGGCGTTGGAGGATCATGTGAAGTTTGGTCCGGAGTAACTTTCAATTTCCGTGATTATTTGATTGAGTCATCTTGCGAAGGGAATATCTTTAGATCCACAGATCCGATCGAGTTGATTCTTTTTGAGTTAGCTTCAGATTTTAATCTAGTTTCTACAATTAACATTTAACATCAGTCCAACGGTTAGATCTTTAGGAATTACTATTTTAGTGAACGTGTGTCAGTCTGTTTTTTATTTGGTCCGACGTCTGATTCAGTAAAATTGCAAAGGTAATAACTTTAGATCCAGAGATCCGATTAAGCTGATTTTTATTGGGTTAGCTTCCAAATTGAATCTAATTTCTACAGTTAAAATTTCACATCGATCTAACGGTGAGATCTTTAGAAATTACTATTTTAATGGACATATATCTCTCTGTTTTTGTCGAATCCGAATCAGGCTATTTGAGACCGAATTGGGGTGTTTCAAAATTTTGATTTTAGCTTCCGCGCAATCATTCACCCCCCCCTCTGATTGCTAGTTTAGTATATATCGATGTGTACTAGCATTAATTAGTTTATATGCATCTTCACTTTCCACAAATCTTATATATGTCTTCAATACAGAACAGGTCATAGGAACATGCCCATCGTTAATTTGAAATTTCTTTGGTTCTCTTCACGACATGGGTTCAACAGCAGTTCAAAACCGGCTAGCTGGAGTTTAATATATTTGCAGCAGCAGCTTCATGTTCTTCTCTCTATCCAAAGCATGATTCAGATTTCAATGTTGAAGTTGAACCAATTTTATAGTGTATCTAATACTATTCAGACTTGTGTTCAGCTTCATATTTAATGTGTTTGCCTTTAGTTTTTTCAATGCTCATGAACCCTTTTCAGGAAGTGGCAAGGTCGAGTTGTTTTGGTTGGAATTGCTGCAGTGATCTGGTTCATTTGGAAGACACGAAAAGCAGCATGTTTTCAAGGCCAGACAATTCATGATCTTGCTAATATCATTTTCTACATTCATCAATGGCTGCATTATTGGTCTATTTTGCAGAGCACATACTATGAGAAGGGACAAAAAGGCTGCAGCAAGTGACAGCTGATGCTTTCAACAGAAAGCGAGGTTGGGCGCTTGGAGGAGGGAGGCTAACGAATTAGTAACTGTGCGATTGCAGATTTTATTCAGTTTACCTATGTTTCCCTGGTGTTTCCTAATTGTATACCATGTTTGAACGTGAACTGTCCTTGTGTAATTAGTCATGGAAACTTCGTCCAAGTAGGAAGTCTTCTCTGTCAAGCTTTTTTTGTCGCTCGATGTGATGCCCAAAGTGTAAAAATCAGGCTAACAATCTAAAACTTGTCCCGTTTTAATAAAAGAAGTCGGGTGGTTTCTCCTTTGTCAAAAAATGCCCATGAACCCTTTTTGAAGAACTTGTTCGCATGTGTTCAGATTTGCTATTTGATATATTATGTGTTGCTGCAATATTATTCCCAACGGAATGTTATTAGTGTCGTCACGTGAAAAAAATTGCAAGTGGATTGCTCGATGATGGCCATGATGTGAATAGTACCAGGTGGTTTTCCATGACCTGTTAGTACCGATAGCATCGTGCAGTACCAGGTTTGTGCAGGTTCAAGGTGGTCTACTGTAATTCTCAAAACTTCCAATTGTTCAGGTAATAGCTACGCGCTTACATTCGTTCACAACTACACTGTAAAACCATGAAGCATCCAGAAAATTTGAAGAATCAGGAATTGAAGTATTGCAACATCTGGTCTATGTCCACATGGAAATATTTCTCCTTTGTGTTGTGTTAGCTTTGTAAATTTCATCGAACGTTCATCACCAAACATACGTGCAGTTATTATTCTCAATGTCATACACAATTGAGACATGAACCAATCAAAGGAATCAAGAAATTGGCTCACTGTTCACTTTCTGGCAGAAGCATTACAATATCATACACAATAGAAACATAATGGTAACAGTGAGAAAAGTACAGATTCATAACATCTGATAAAAAAACTTGCAATTTCTAAGATTTATATATAATTGAGACACACGATACATTTCAGATTTCATATGGCATAAGCCATCCAATTTAACTATTACTAGATTTTTTTTTTCCAAAAGTGGACAACAACTTAACCATGCATCACATGCTAACCGCGTTGCTAGTATTTGCGCCACCGGAGCTAGGCCTATGGCACCACATTGTTGCCAATTGCATCACTTACATATTTCAGCGCCTCTGCCAACTGACGGACATCAAAATTTATGCCACCACATCCTTGCTAAATGCATCTTGAAAACTTGAATTGTTGCGTGAGGAATTAACTGCACATGTACATCATACCTGAAAACCAATATTAAGTGAGAGCTTTCAGTCAGTTCTGTGGTGAATCAACCATAAATACATAATGAATTTCTGTGCTTGCAAACTACTAACGGTTAACTTGCATTTATCTTCCCACTGTCTCCCATACGAAAATATTAACAAAGAAAAGAATGCAAAGGGACTGAAAATTTCCATAGATGTTATATTGAACAAGAGTCTACTGAATTGTGTAGGAACTAAGTACTAGGGAAAATAATCAACTCACATAGATGTGAAATACACATATTACAAACATATTTTTCAAGCATTAAACTTCAAAGTTAACCAGTGATTTGGCTAACTACTCTGCTTAACTTCACCACTAAACATCAAATTACATATACTAATAGACCAGATTAATTAACAATCGAGATGGGTGAAATGAACAATTAATAGTTTTGTGCTCACTTTTGGACAGGTGCTTCTCCTAGCTCCCATTGTCCATGAACTCATGCGCTAGCATCCGGTGCTCGTCCTCAATTACTTATAGCAGTAGCTGATCAGTTTCATGAGATTCTCATGCCTTAATTGTCTCAGGAAGAACATTTTGGTCTGCAGGTTAGAAGAAGGCAAAGTTCAGGCATCCATCCAACAATGGTGGAACACGTGATTATGCGGCGGCTTACAGGTGGTTGATCTTATCAACCACTCCCTGTGGCCCTGCATGCCATAGTCGAGGTCGATGTATTGACTACAATCACCAGTATGTCAAGGCCCAGTTAGAGCAATATCTAGCCTTTCCAATTATCCAAACTTTTCATACAGTTAGGATTCTCTTTTGGCTATATAAACCAACCACCATATATATGTAATCTTAAACCAAATAGTTTTTTTTTGTCTCCCGTGATTTTTTTCTCGTAAGGGTGGATTTTTCCACATTAAGGCTTTGTTTAGGTGGGCCTTTCCTGACTGAGATCCCTGTGGATAGACCATGATTTTAGGCTAAAATCCCTATCCATCCAAAGAAATCCCAGTAAGAAATAGGCATCACAAACAAAGCCTAAAATTTTGTCTCCCATTTTATGTGCTTGGTATCTAACCTAACAAGTGGTACCGGAGCATACTTAGGGAGATTTCCACGCACCATACTGCCGACACATCCTTTCGGCTCCCACCGCCTGCACCTTTAGTCGCCCGTCATGGCCTTCGTCGCGCCACTCCAGGCCGTCGTGCTGTCCTCCGGCCTCCCGCTGGACTCCACACCCGAGCACACTGCCCTCAGCCTCAGCCGGTCATCCGCGCAATCCACAAGCCGGCTGCACCCAAGATCCGCCAATTGACGGGCTGCTAGCCGTCGCTCCACCAGTCAAGCTTCCTCAGTGTTGCGCCCGTGAGGAGATTTAGGGCGCCCGTGAAGGGATAAGGATTTAGAGGAATTGACTAAGCAGAAAACAAACAAAAAAATGGCTGAGTTGAAAAAAATAAAAAAGAAAAAAATCAGTTGTGAAGGAAAAAACAAAATACCATGAAGTTTTTTTTGGAATCTACCTTTTTTATCTACAATTTTGTTCTTCACCATGTTATCTACTACATTTGACATTGAGAAGTTCGATGGCAAGATCAGTGTTTCTATACGACAGGTTCAAATTAAAGTCGTTCTCACATAGGTAGGCACCAAGAAAGCATTGGAAGATAAACTATTAACAATGACAGATGAGCAATGGAAGGAACTAGACCAAAAAAACTCTCTCCACTGTACAACTTAGTTTATCTATAGATGTTTCTCATGAAGTTACTAATGAGACTATCGACACAACATTGTGACAGCAATTGGAAATTTTGTACATGAAGAAAATTCACACAATTTGCATGGCGGAAAGTACCTCTATGCAAACTCATCTTTAATGAGTTCAATTCTCTCATCATTGGTCTTGAGAAATTAGAGATGAAAATTGATGATGAAGATAAGCATACCATTTTCGTCATCTCTATGCCTGCTACCTTTAAACATCTCAAAAAATTATACTTTATGAAAATCATGATACTCTTAGTTTGATGTTCATTCTTGTTCTGAAGTTAAGACTAAGGGGTTAATTGTTAGAGGTAGATCTCAATATAAAGGCAATTTTTATAGATCAAAGTCTAGATCTAAATCAAGAAGCCATAAATTTAGCAATTTTTACCATATTGCATGACACCTAGTTATGATATTTCTCATTATTTCAAGTTGAAAAACAAGACATGAAGTGACAAAATGACATAATCTGAAAAACCTACTAAGACTAGTCTTGTTGAAAATGAATCTAATGGTGTGGCTCTAATCATCACTTCCAACTTGAAGAATCAAACTACATGGATAACTGATTCAGTTTACACTTTTTATATCTATCCATTTAAGGAATGGTTCTCTACTTATGATTTTGTTGGTAGTGGTGAAGTTGTGATTGCAGGTGAGTCTCCACGCGAAATTATTGGCATCGATTCTATTCAACTTAAAACTCATGATGGCGTTGTTAGGACACTTACAAATATTCATCATATTCCCAAAATGAAAAGAAATCTTATTTCTTTAGGCACCATAGAATCTTTGGATTATAAGTATATCGGTGAAAATGGTGTTTTTAATATTTCAAAAAGCAACCTTATTGTTATGAAAACCAATAGAATTAATAGTGCTTATTACTTGCAAGGATCTACAGTTACAGATTCTGCAGTTGTTTCTACTATTGCACCAAATTCTCATATCACTAAGTTTGGCATATGCGCTTGGGTTGTATGAGCGAGAAAGTTATGTATCTTTTATGAAAGAAAGGACTTTTAAGTGACAATGGCAAACTTGATTTTTGTTAGCATTATTTTTTTGGCAAACAAAAGAGTATTAGTTTTACTGTTTTAACTCATCAGACTAAGGGCATTATTGATTATGTCTGTTTTGATCTTTGGGGTCATTCTAGATTTTCTTTTGTCGGAGGTTGTGAGTACATGATAACCTTTATTGATGATTTTTCTCACAAAATTTGGGTTTATTTCTTGAAACATAAGCATGAAGGCTCTTTCAGTGTTGAACAAGTGGAAACTTGGAACTGTTAATTGATTGAAATTTTGTAGTGGTAAGTTTGATCAATTTTTGTGCTAATCATGCAATTGCAAGACATTTAACTGTTCCAACAAAGCCTCAGCATAATAGTATAGCAGACCATATGAATCGCACTCTTTTGAAAAGTGCCTATTGTATGCTTCAAATGTAGGTTTATGGGATAAGCGTGCATTATGGGCCAAGACTATTTCTATAGCTTTTTATTTCATTAATCACTACAAAATCTGCCATTAATTTTTAGGTTAGGTTTCAGAAGAGGTTTGGTCAGATAAACCTGTTGATTATTTCAATTTGAGAATTTTTTATTATCCTCCATATGCTTATTTTAATGATAGAAAATTAGAGCCTAGAGCAAGAAAATGCATGTTTGTTGGGTATGGTTCTAGTGTCAGAGAATATCATTTATGGTGTTTTGATTCTCACAAATTAATCATTAGTTTTGATGATAATTTTCATGAAGATGCTTTACTATCATCGGGTAGTGATAATGTTGTTTATTCATCTACAAGTGAATCTAAAATTTCTAAAGCTACTGTAAAAAATGCAAAATTTGATGTAGTTTTACCTACCGTTGATAATAATTCTTCTACTTTTTCAACTTCACAACCAATTTCTGATACAACATCTTCTAGCACTAATAATCATTGTATTGCTCAAGATAGACCAAGGAGGAATATTCAATTGCCTATTAGATATCGTGACACTGATAATATGGCATGTTATGTTCTTCTTGCTACACAAGATATTTGTGATACCTTTGAAACTTCTTATTCTGAAGATGCCTCATTTGAAAATTCTTCTAAGTGGTTGACAGTTATGAATGAAGAAATTGACATCATTCATAAAAATTGTATGTGGGATTTAGTTGAGCTTCCAAAAGGTAAGAGACCTTTAAATTGTAAATGGTTATATAAGTTGAAAGATGGTATTTCTAGAGTTGAACCTACAAGATGGAAAGCCCGTTTAGTGGTAAAAGGTTTTGACCAAAGAGAAGGTATTGATTTCAATGAAGGTTTTTCTTCTGTTATACACCACTCATCCATTCGGGTTATGCTTGATTTTGTTGCTTTATCTGATTTGGAATTAGAGCAAGTTGATGTTACAACTGCTTTCTTACATGGAGATTTAGAAGAGGAGATTTTTATGACACAACCTGAAGTTTTTCCACTCCTAGAAAGGAGCATTTAGTTTGTCATTTGAAAAAGTCTCTCTATGGTCTTAAACAATCTCCTAGGCAGTGGTTTAAACGATTTGATTCCTTTATGATTGCACAACAATATTCGCATAGCAATTATAATAATTGTGTTTACTTCAAATAGTTTTCAAGTTAATCTTTTGTTTCTTTGGTGCTCTATGTTGATGATATGCTTATTGCTTCTCATGACAAGTCACTGATTAAACAATTGAAGGCTCAACTTAGTTATAAATTTAAGATGAAAAATCTTGATCCAGCTAAGAAAATTCTTGGAATAGAAATTCAGTGTGATCACTAAGTTGGTACATTATTTCTCTCAGAAAAGCTACATTGAGAAGATTCTTGATAAATTCAATCTCAGGGATTGCAAACCTATTTCTACACCTTTTGCCTCATATTTTAAATTATCTTCAATTCAGTGTCCTGTTAATAAAGAAGACAAAGACTATATCTCGTGTTCCTTACTCTAGTACAGTTGGAAATCTCATGTTTGCTATGATTTACACTAGACTAAATTTGGCTCATGCAGTTAGTGTGTTTAGCAGATTTATGCATAATCTTGGCAAAGAACATTCAAAATGTTGTAAAGTGGATTCTTCATTATTTAAAAGGGATTTCTAATTTTAGCTTGATTTTTTATAAGAATAAAGTGAAGACCAATAATGTTGTTGTGTTTATTGATTCTGATTATGCTAGTGATCTTGATAAAAGAAGGTCAACTTCTGGATATATCTTCTCTTCATGTGGTTCTGCAATCAATTAGAAAGCATCTTTATGGCCCATTGCAACTCTTTCTACTATTGAAGATGAGTATGTTGCTGCTACTAAATGTGTTAAGGAAGCTATTTGGTTGCAAGGTCTGGTTTCTGAACTTGGTATTTCACAGGATACCATTTCTGTTTATTGCGATAGCCAGAGTGCTATTTGTTTGACCAAGAATGATATGTATCACAGCAAGACCACGCACATTGATATCAAATACCACTTTATCCGTGATATTGTTGCTGAAGGACAAGTTGTTGTGGGAAAGATATATACTGATGATAATCTTGTAGACATGCTCACCAAGACACTTTCAAATACCAAGTTCAAACATTGCATGGACTTGGTTGGTATTTATGGTGGTTAATTACACTTCGGGGTTTTATGGAGGCAAGTTCGTTATGGATTTTGAGTCAAGGGGAGGTTTATTGGAGATAACTTAATATTTAACCTTTTCAATTATCCAAACTTTCCATACAGTTAGGATTCTATTTTGGTTATATAAGCCAATCCTATGTACATGTAATCTTGAAGCAAATAGTGTTTTTTTGTGTCCCACGGTTTTTTTCCATAAGGGGTTTTCACATTAAAATTGCGTCTCCTATTTTGTGTGCTTTGCATATAACCTAACACAATTGTTTTTAGTAGGCCAACAAATAAATCACTAAAACCTGTTGGCTTCAACGGTGAATTTCTAAAGAAATTTGCAGCCGTCTAGAGAGGTTTCCTACATAGTCAATTGGAAGCTCCCCGGTGAAATAGTTTGCCATTGGATCAAGGTACATGAGCTCTCTACAATTTCATTTAGCAAATCTATATAGCACACAAAAGTGACATACATTTGGGGAAAATGGATCATCTGCATCAAGCCCGGGTGGTTTCCAATGCAAACTCAAGGAAAAGGGAGAATCATCTTCTTTCTTAATGCAGATTTGCTAACAGCATGGGCACTTCTTGATTTCGAGACTCACAAAAGGATAAGCATGTTGACCGAAAACCACAATCTACCATTGACGGTGAAATAAGCAAATAAGGGAAGTAGTAGCAGTTCCTATTGGAGGTAAACGAAGATCGCTACACACTGGAAAATTTGAGTACAGAGCAATAGTAGTACCTGTTGGAGGTCGGAGAAGTGTAGCTCTAGAGATGGAGAAGGGAGAAGGGGAAGTGGAAGAAAAGCTACACCTTTTGTGCTGTCCAAGGAGGCAACTGCCAGTCGTGCATCCTTGCTTCGAACCACCGTGTAGTCAACCTGGGCGGTTCTCAAGAACAAGCAAAAGGACAGTTGGCGAGTGAGCTGACGGTACCAGCATTATCCTCTCAGTAGTTGGCTAGCGCACGGCATCGAGCTTGACGACTGCTATGGCTACGATGCGCACCCGTGTCTTCGTTGTCGAGCCGATGCAGTCGTGCTGGGCCGATTCTGGCTAGATCCGGAGCTTCATTTCATTAGGAGTGGAGATCCGAGGCAGCGCGGTGCCTTGATTGTCGCCAATGCTGACAAATCCTCTCCACATATTTGGTTGCGGATGGAAGGTGTAGTCGGGCGGAGGCAGCGCGATGCATCGATCCTCGCCAAATCTGCTAGCGGGGTTCCCCTAGCAGTGAAAGTACTATGTGAGAATATCAATTTAAGCGATCTTTCTAGGGATTTATACCTTGTCAGTTGCTTGAGGGTTGGATGTGCACACTACAAGACTTTACTTCTCCTGTGCTATGATTATATACTATGAATTGTAAAATACAATGTATAATTAGTTTTTGCTTTAATAGAATAATGTATGGTTGTGATTCCAATTCTTGTAAATGTGCATACTAGCTACTGATCATGGGACTAGTATTGAATGCACATTAGATTTCTATATTTGTATTTTATGTAAAAATGGGGGTCATTTCAGGGAGTTTTAATTCACCAACACAAGTCATCAAGTAAGGTGGGAATGTGAAATGATCCAACTCGGTCTCCAAAGACCAATTGACATTAAATGGGCATAGAGAATGCAAACGGAGTCCGCTTGGAGCATGTGAGCACTTAAACATCCAGAAACAGTCTTCAATGTCTTGGATGTTGTGCCACTATTATTTTGGGCTGAGTTCCCATGTAATCAAAGTGGTGTGAGTCCACCTCCTAGCAGCCATCTCCTGGGCTAATTAGTGGACAAGCTCTCTTCATTTCTCTTAGGTTTTTGTTTTGAGAATAGTTGCCCCCATGCATGGAACTTTATCTTTGTTCACCTAACTCGGCTAGAGTAGTAGTAAACAAGTTATGAAACCTCAACGTGAGTTTGTGTTTGTTCTTGCTAGTTCTTCGATTGCTTGCAAAAATAGGCCTTCGTGGCCAGGTCATCCATGTTCTTGGCATGATTGATAACGATGAGGAGTGTGGTTTAGTGATTACAGGTGCTTATCCTTGTGTGGTTCACCGGAAGATCGGGCTGTCTTGTGCGCATCAACACATGCCCTAGCCACCCGTGAGGAGCCCCACTGCCCCGCTGCCGTGAGGAGCCCCACCGCCTCCGCCTGTGGCCGACACCTGTGAGGAGCCCCGCCGCTGCCTCTGCCTGTCACCTCACCTACACGCCCCGCTGGTGCATCACAACAAATTTCGTGATGATGTTTGATTCATTTTTTATACATGCAGCATGGATGCATTCTAAATGGATTTAGTAATTTTAGCGGGAAATTTAAATGGATGTAGTTTGCAAATTTTGGTGGCAAAATTGAATGGTTGTGGGATGTGTAGTGATTCTAAATGGATTTAGTAATTTTAGTGGGAAATTTAAATGGATGTGCAATGGCAATTTTCGTTTGCAAATTTTAGTGGCAAAATTGAATGGATGTGGGATGCTCAAATTTTAACTTTGATCGATCTCTGCAAATTAAGCTAGATGAGAACAGATATTATGTGGCAAATGATGAATCGGGAGACCAATTTTAAGGTGGTTTAAATTCTTAATGACGTAGCATATGATCCTCATTATATGCAACTTCTTCAGTTCAAAGCGATGACACGTGGTCACTCAACGGACTATGAGGATGAGGAATTTCTGTTGGACTAGATCGTGAAAGGTAGCCAAGACGGTAGCCCAACCAGTGGTTACCACAACATGGAGCAACCTGAGGACACAGAGGTCGATGAGGTTGGTGGGGTAATTCATCATTCATATCATATGAATGCATATGCTGGTCTACTTTTGATGCTTAGCCAACATTCTGAGCTGTTTCTTTTTTCTCTTGTATTTTAAGTCTGGTGAATCGAGCAAGCAAGTGAAACACCGAGGTCCCAACAAGAAGCCGATGGTAAAACATGTTATCACAGAAGTCAACCACGAAGGATGCCTCTTGCACCGAGTCAAGATCGGCCCTACAAGAACGCCTGCAGCTATCATGTTAGGGATCACGTGCCCATCAGCCTTAGGAAATGGAGTGGCAAACGAGGTGACCCACACGCGGTCTCTCAAGCTACCAAGGACATGCTCTAGGCCGATATGAAAGAGATGTTCAATTTCCCTGAAGGGTCCGAAGAGTGAAGAAATTCACGTTGAAGAAAATGGCCATCAAATTCCAGACTTGGAAGAATTCGTTGAACTCGGCCTATGTGAAGAAGGGTCTTACGCCAGACTTTAATGTTTTCCCAAAGTTGGTGGAACATTGGGATGCATTTGTGGAGTACATGCTGTCGGAAGAAGGTAAAGCATTGAGTGAAAAGAACAAGTCCAATGCAATGAAGAAGCTTTACCACCACCACCTCGGCACGGGTGGTTATGTGAAGAAGATACCCCAATGGCAGAGAAGCCCGTAACAGAGCACCACCCCCACTTCCGCATTTTGCTCGTCCCCAACCGAAGGCATTGCCTCCCCAGTTGAACCGACCCCCTTGCGACCTTCACCACACCACGTTGCCGCTCCCCGACCCGTGAAATCCCATGCAGACCCACTCTTCAGGAATTCCCGTAGCTTATCATCGCTCGCTCCTACTCTGGCGAGCTCCCTCGACGTCAACCCCACCATCAACTTGCCCTCGCCGGGTAGGCCATCCCTTTGACAACTTGTGCTTTGACTAGTTTAGTGGTAGATCACTACAGGAATCGTGAAAATTTTCGTCGGCCAATTTAACTTCGTCGGCTTTTAAGAAAACCGATGAAATTTAATTTATTTTCGACGGCCAAAATCAGCTGACGAAAGTTATGGTTTAAATTTCGTCGGCTTCTATACAGCCGATGAAAGTTAATTAATTTTCATCGGCGACGAGAAACCCATGAAAATAAACCCCGGATTAGGGTTTCGTGGCGGCTCTAATTTTCGTCGGTTAGGTTGTGGCCGATGAAAATGACGTATTTTTTGTCGGCTGAATGAAACCCACGAAAATAGCAGGACTTATTCACCTCTGGCTCGGCTGGGCTCAGCCATTTCACGCGTTTCACTCCGCGCTCATCTCCCGCGCGCCGCCGCCGCCCGCCCCGCGTGCCGCCGCCGCCCCGACGCCGCCCCCTCGCCCCTCCGACGCGCGCCGCCCGTCGCCCCCGCGCCCGCGCCCGCCGCCGCCCCCGCCATTTCGTCGCCCGTCGCCGTGCCGTCGCCCCCGCCGCCGCCGTCGCCGCGCCGCGCCGCCGCCGCATCATCAAACACGCCGCCGTTCTTCCTTAATCATGTCCAACGCAACATCATCTAGGTAAACAATTTAGCTCAAGATATCCTTTTGAGCTGATATCTCACCATGCAACTTTAATAGAGCCTTAATTTTCTCTGAGTTGTGTTATGTGATACTTCTATAATAACCCAACGATGGTGTTAAATATTCCTTTTCAGAAACGATGGTGTTAATATATTTGACTAGATATTGATCAGTACCAAGAGAAATAAACACTGCATACTTTTGATCCTTTTCCCAATCATTATGCCCTTTTATTTCCCTACCGTCAATGTTGGTTCAGATTCTGTATTTTAGTGCATAACCAGTCAGACAAAGTGCTTGCATGATCTAAAAATTATGGTTGTATTCATGTATAGGGGCCAAGGGACAACATCTTAACTCCACTTGGCCATGCACTTACAATTGTCTATTAGCACTTCATTAAAAATGTTATAATGGGCTGCATGAGGCGCATTAGCTGTTATTAGTCTATCTGATTATATTAGTGCTCGATTTGTACCATCTACCTTCAGAATGGTTCATTACCAAAAGAGAAAAAAGAGAACTAGATTCTGTGGATTTTGAAGCGTGAGCTATCAAAGTTCCATGTTAGGTTTATATGCTCTGTTTGTTGAATAGAAAGTCTCGGGGAATGTTAGGCAACACAGATAAAGATCAACTGCAGGAGAGTAATCTGGATTTCTGAGCTATTAGCTGCTGTCATATCATTGTCAATTTTTGAAAAGATTAAGCCACATTCTTAGCAAGATCCACGATCGAATAGCTCTTCTTGCCCTAACTCGGCTGAATACAAAATTCACTCAGTGCATCAATTTTAAGGCGAAGTAGTAGGTAACAAAAAAACGGTGAATCCCTTGATGTTGTTGGGTTTCTATGTACTGTTTGCGAAGACACATGTGGGCTTGTTTGGGAGTTGTAACTTTTTTGAAAAGCTACCTTTTGGTTTTCTAGGCTAAAAAGTGGCTATAGTTTTTTTATAAGAGACTGTTTGACAAATAGCTAAATTCCCTCAACAATAAGCTACAAAAGCAGACTATTAACTTTTGCTAGTCATATATGACTCACCTCGTTCCATAAGGTCCCCAACCTATATGCATTGATCATGTGACTTTGTATTGCATCACCAAAGAGACAACAAGCTGTGTTCGATAGATTGATTTAGCAGTAAACAAGGTTCCAGAAACCATTTTATCATGTCTTGTCCGGCTTTATGTTCTATTGCCCATCCCCTTTCTTTGTTTCTTTCTTTCTTTCTTTCTTTTCTTTAAAAAAACTCTCATCTAGATTGGAGTAGTTACTTGACCGAAATAGCCATCACATTTCAATATGCCGATCACGAGGGCATGCAGTTCGATCGCTTTCTCCCCACGTCAGTCGGTTTATTCAGATGGCGGACGGTATGTTTATTCGAAAAAAGGACATCCATTGCCCGTTGAAGGGTTAAAACTGCACTAAACCCTCGTCGGCTTTAACAGATAGTTGGGGAAAGAAAGTGGTCAAGACATGGGATAAAAGAGAATGAAACTGCATGTATGGCCGTATGGGGAAAGAAAGTGTTGTGTTGTCTGTAGCAGATATATATGTGTTTCATGCATGTATGGCGTATGGTTATCCTGAATTTATTCTTGTACTAGAATATATGACAACTGAAACTGTTCAATCTAAATCTACAATTTAAATCAAGAGCATTCAATAATTACTCTAAGGCTTTCCCATTAAAAATAAATAAATAGACTAAGCCTTACCACTACATGGTTAGACAAGTTGAATAATACAATGTACATGTCTTACATTGACTGACCATACATTTTATTTCATATATGCATGTTCTTCAGTACTTACCTTTCCAAATTACGCTGTTAGTGTCACGAAACCTATGTGTTACCCGTTCTGGACCGGCACACAACACATGCGCCACACATGTGAGATGTGCTGGTCCGGAATTGTCCCTTTTTTGGACAGCCTCGGAGTGACCGATAGAGCGTGGTATTTATGACGAGCCACGGGGTCCGAACGAGATTTCGACGACATAACCCTGATGTTCTCCGCTGCACCATATCCGGGCGTGCAGATGGAGAACAGCTGGAGTTATGTCATTGCATTTCTTCGGACCCTACAGGTCGGTCATAAATCCGTGCTCTGTCGGCCACTCTTGGGTGGGTTTAGGACATATCCTTACCTATAGATGTAGGGCCATGATATATATAGGAACGAAAAAACTCATGATTACACTTGCTTTAATCTATAGCCTCAAGTATGGGTGACGATCGGCGATGGATGTATGATGGTTGGGATAAGAGTGGGGCTCACTCGAATGAGTGGGTGGCCAAGACTACGGCTTTTGTGAACCGTGCGTTCTCTTTGTCTAGTACCGATAAGGTGAGGTGCCCATGTGGCAAGTGCCAAAATTTGTCCAAACATGACAAGACAAAGGTGACGCTAGACCATTGTAAACACGGTTTCATGCCAAGCTATGAGTCAGAGGTGCACCACGGCGAGTCATTCTCTCAAGTAGAAGAGGTAGATGATGATAGGGCGGTGATGATAGGATGGACGAGATGCTTGAAGCTATACGGCCGGAGTTCGAACTACATTTTGAGGATCCGCCTACACCAGAGGTTGAAAGGTTCTTCGAGGCCCTCAAAGCCGGAAGAGCTGCTTACCTAACCAATGTATGACCCTCCTAGCTTTTGTGACACGACTCATGGCCATTAAGTCAAAATTTGCCTTCTCGAATAATTGTTACAACGTGCTCTCCAACTTGATCAGTGATGTGCTTCTGAAGCCTCATAACATGCCCAAAGACATGTACCATGCCAAGAGATTGGTTTCTACTCTCGGTATGAAATATGAGAAGATTGATGTGTGCAAAGACAATTGCATGCTTTTCTGGAAAGGGCATAAGAATGAGAAGAAGTGCTTAAAGTGTGGCAAACTGAGGTACGTCGAGGTCGTAAATGAAGACGGTGCAAATGTGATGACTGATGTCGCACATAAGCAACTTTGTTACATGCCGATTACACCGCGGGTCAAACGGCTTTTTCTCTCAAAGAGAACCGCTAGGCACATGAGGTGGCACAAGGAAGGTGTACGTGAGAACGACGGAGTGATGGTGCACCCGTCTGATGGTGAGGCATGGAGGGCTCTGGACAGCTTTGACGCAAACTTCGCTCGTGATGCGAGAAATGTTCGCATTGGGTTGGCGACCGATGGCTTCACACCTTTCGGCCAATCCGCGGCCTCCTACTCTTGTTGGCCCGTCTTTGCTGTTCCGTATAACCTTCCACCTGCTCTTTGCATGAAATATGAGTTTATGTTCTTATGCCTTATCATACCTGGCCCGCAACATCTTGGGACACGCCTCAACGTGATGCTGAAACCCTTAATCGAAGAGTTGAAACAACTGTGGACGGGAGTTGAAGCGTACGACTCTTACAAGAAGAAGAAATTCAACCTTCGAGTTGCGTATTTATGGTCCGTTCATGATTTCCCAGCCTATGGTATTTTTGCTGGATGGAGCTGCCATGGAAATTTGACCTGTCCGATCTGTGGTTCGAACACGGATTGTTTCCGCCTAGCTTTTGGTGGAAAGATCAGCTACTTCGATTGCCATAGATGTTTCTTGCCCCAGAGACACATCTTTAGATGGTAGAAGAACGCTTTTAGGAAGAACACCATTGTCACAAAGGGACCGCCAAGCGTCTAAGCGGGCTAGAAATTGCTGATAAGCTGAGTAAACTGGTCCCAAAAGCGGATGCGCATTTAGTTCAAGGTTTTGGAGTGGAGCACAACCGACTCACATATATGGAATATGGGAGCTCCCTATGCCAAGGCATTGATTCTCGATGCACAACATTGACGCATGCACCAGAACGTAATGTTTCGAAAGCATCATAAGCACGTGCATAGATATGAAGGACAAAACAAAAGACAACCTCAAGGCCCAAGAGACTTAGCAGAGATTTGTAATCGCTCCAACCCTTGAGCTCACCGAAAGTGGTAGTAAGCCACGCGCTCCATTTTGTCTTAAACCTAAAGACAATAAAGAAGTGCTGAGGTGGATGAAAAAACTGAAATTCCCCGATGGTTACGCTGCGGGCTTGAGAAGGGCTGTGAATGTGAAGACAGGGAAGCTAAATGGGTTGAAGATCCATGATTACCACATAATCATGGAAAGACTCTCTACTGTAATGTTTCAAGGGTACCTTAATGATGATGTGTGGAAGGTGCTAAGTGAGCTAAGTTATTTCTATAGACAACTCAGTGCTAAAGAAATCATGAAGGAGATGATGGAGATGTTGGAGAAAGAGATACGGTGCTTGTATGTAAGATGGAAAAATATTCCTCTAGGGTTCTTCAATCCAATGCAACATCTCCGTGTTCATCTTCCATATGAAGCTAAGGTAGGTGGCCCCTGCAATATAGGTGGATGTATCACATTGAAAGGGCCCTCAAGAAGCTTAGAGCTATGGTTGGCAACAAGGCAAGAGTTGAAGGGTGCATCGCGAAGCATTTTCAATTAAGGAGATAGCATACTTTCGAGTGTATATTTTGCGATTTAACACAATGTCAATGCTCCTACAATGCGGTACAATGTCGATGAAAAACCACCTTGCAAGTGACCTCAAACTGTTTCAATGGAGGGGCACAACTGCCGGTGGTCGCACGCCTACTATTATACTCGTGAAGAACAGAAGGTCGCTTTGTTCTACATGTACACCAATATGGATGAGATGGAACAATATTTCACGTAAGTGTTGTGCGTGTAATTATCTCTTTGTTCATGCTGCTATAGATCTAATTCATTTACGTTCTCGCATAAAGTGAGTTCGATAAGCAAAACTGGACTTCTAGGCAGCAACTCACGAGCAAGCAACTAAATACGATGCGACGGGATGGAATAAATGGAGGCCAAATTTCATCACTTGGTTCGAGATCATGTACGATCTTCTCGTGATAATGTCATGTCCTTATAATGCAGTGCGTGAAAGACGCAAACGTCCATCGAGGACTTGGGTCACTATCTTCTGTAAGGGTGGCTATTAAAAGCTATGGCCATTACGATGTCAATGGGTTCCGCCGCTCAGCCAAGCGTGAAGGTGTCTTCCTCTTGCATCCATAACTAATATGGAGTTGTGACTAGGGCAATCGATGCACAAGGGCGGTGTTAGGGCCCGAAATCGCAATCCGGAAACCCTCTGTGTTTTGAGCACTAGTCCCAGGATCAGTAGCTAGTGCCCACAGTTAACAAAGATGAATATCACAATCATACACAACGGAATAATAAAAGTAATACAATTACATAATATAAAACTGTTGAACGACCTTAAGGTCAACTTACAATTTTGAAACCTAGATGGCTTCAACTCAGAGTAAAACGAATAGCAGCGGAACGAAGAACGTCAGTGAATCCCATCAAAATACCACAGGCATTTGACAAGGTTCAACTCCTAGATATTCGCCTTCTTGCAGAACTTCTCCTTCTTCGAAGACAAAGACTTCTCCTCAACTGGTGATGTTTTGTTAAAGCAAGGGTGAGTACACAACCGTACTCAACAAGTCATGCACAGAATGCAGTTCTATTACTATATGCATGGCTTATTCCAATTGAATGGCTGAATTGGCTATTTTGCATAAAACAGCATTTACAAATGAATATCATAAATAGATTGAAAAGCAGTAAAACAAGTAATACCCATAATAAATTTCGTAATCATGCTCAAGTAAAACATTTCTCATCCTTAACCAATTTCCATATCACATTGTTCACATTCCCAGCCTCATTTTATTTTCAAAACTCTACCCCTTGACTGTAATCCCCGAGCAATGTCCAATACCGCGGACTCGGCTATTCGAATAGTTTTTACACTCTGCAGAGGTTGTACACTTTACCCACAAGATACAATCAACTCATCACGTCAGCCGTGAATCGCCATACAAGAGTATGCGAATGAGCGATCATAACAAAGCCTTTCGTAAACTTCTATCTCAACCTAGGAACCTCTCCAAAGTTGCCATCACTATCACTTCCTCGCTCAGAGTCAAGTATAGGACCGACAAACACCGTTGGATCGGTACCAAGCCGCAAAGACAGTACGCTCCCCATACAATCACCCTTTGTGTGATTGCCACCCCGAGGTATCAAAGGTGAGATATCGAATCCTACTAAACTAGGTCTTCCCATTCGGACATGTGGTTGTACGAGTGACTCAGTCAAAGGCTCGCAAGGTTAAGTCCTTAGGGTGACCAAGGCAAGACTACCCGAATAATTCACCAACAATACCATCACATAATTCACCAACAATACCATCACATAATTCACCAACAACACGCCAAATACCGAGTGACATATCCAATGCCACTCTTGCCACTTGCCTTGGTCTAAAATATTTTACCACCCCAGTTGATTATTGTGCAACACAATGCCAACAACAACTCAACATCCATGTAGAACCACACTAGTTCCACATATCAACATCATCGTGTGACAACACGTCACACCATTTCACAAACACCTTTCATAATCCATTAATCAGTATTATCCTTTTATTTTCGAAAGACATGTGTTGCGTGGCATGGCTAAGCAATTATACACGATCTAACCAACCCATGTTGGCAAGTATTAACAACCAACTATTAATCAACCATCTTAGGGTGACAAATGAATTACGGCATACAAATAGTCATGGCAAGGTGATATTAGCAATTGGGTTGAATATCTAATCCCAAATTAATTTAAATCATTTTAATCTTGAACTAGCATGCAATAATTTGAATCAAAGTAAATTTGTAAAACTGGGAGCAATATGATCAAAGCACGACTTGCCTGGCCCTTGCAATTTTTATTATTCTTTACTCTTTATCTTCGATCCTTGTTCCTCGATCTTCAATCTCCGCTTGCTCGATCCTCAACTCCTTCGAGCGACTTCCGGCAACGCGTCTAACGATAAACAAACAAAAATACAACAAAACTCAAAAGGCAAATCAAGTAAACTCCAAATTAAGAACGAATAGCATTGGGCATAACGGCTTAGATGAAATTAGGAACTTAAATGGATTAGGTCGATGATTAGACAAAAGAGAACGGCTTTCGGAAAATACATCAAGAGAAAGATTAATAACCGAGGAAAGAAGGAATGATATTCAAGAATATTTCTTCCGAGGTTATTATCTTGATTGGATAGCCGATGACATATGGACTCTCGATCTATAGACCGGGTCCACGATGATACGTTAGTTCGCCATGAACTAAGAAGATGCTCAAGGTTGACTTTTGTTGATTGAACGGCAGTCAACCAAAAGAAAGATAGACTGATAGACTAGGTCTGGCACAAGAATATGACATATGGCTAATGGTCTATCGACCAAGTCCACGAATGAATTCTGGGTTAATGGCATATTAGATTTTCAGGGACAAGACAAGGATGGATGGGATCAACATCCACTACGGTTCGATCCAGAGGTTAGTCTTACATCGGGGATGGAACTCGACGACGATGAGGCGGTGATGACAGGAATACGAGGCTGAACTCAACGTGATGGGCTAGATCACAATAAGGTGATAGAAAAGGTAAGGACATCACAATAGGGCTTCCACTTGCATGCACCCATGCGATGACAGCGATACGATGAGAGCAAAGCGTTAACGGCGGGACGTTAACGACGAAACGTTAACAATGGAACGTTAACGGCGAAACGTTAACGATGGAACGTTGACGATGAAATGATAACGGCGGAACGTTAACGACGAAACGTTAACGATGGAACGTTAACGGTGGAACGTTAACGATGAAGGTGAAGCGATAATGGAACGCTCATGGAATAGCAAGGTGGCGCCCGTCGGTGCAATGACATGGTAGTGATAGGATGCTATCAAGGACGGCTAACTGAGACGTGAATCGATAACAAAGGACTAGGTTGAAAAGACGACGGTTATAAACCAGAACAAGGCTCTGACGACAAACGGAGACCAAATACACTCAAAGGATGGCCAAAACAGTAGGGTAACGACCCACTGGATGGAAGGACTCGGCCAAAGCGAACTAAATTGGGTGGCGGCAAATGACGGCGCGCGGCGGCGGCAAAAGGCGGCGGCCAACGAATAAAAAGAATTTCGGTAGATGCAACAGCAAAGGGGAAATGTATATCGCATAGAATGTGGCGACACGAACTCAACGATATTGTCGGATTTGGCAGCAACCCAACGGATTTATCACAAACTGCCGAATAACGGCTCCCGGAGCTAATAGATCAAACGATCATAACTATTAAAGTACTGCACGAAAACTAACCAAATTTTACAGAGAGCTATCTGGGAACATTTGGCACAAAGTGACGTGAACGGATATGAGTTTTACCTTCTGGATCAACGGGAAACGTGCAACGAAGTTTTCTACCGTCTGCAACGCAGTCTGATCGGGGAAAAGAATTTTCTGCGCACAATCATGAGGTCAAAACCATGGGTTAGGGTGAGCATCATGTAGAGGACATTAATAGGAGTCTACCATAAACATTTCAAGGCCAAACTCGAAGAAACGAGGGAGAACGGGCTCCGGCAAGATTTGATCTTTGGGCGGTCATAACATTTGATCGAGTGGATGAAATTGCACCAAATTTGGATGAAAGATAGAGGGTACCTTGAGGCACGATGTGACACAAACGGATCTTGAAAAGAGTTGACAAGTTGACGGGGAACGCGACGCCAAAACAGGCCGACGTTGGGGCGGCGCGGACGGCTCGGTGCGCCGGCGGTGCTCTGTTTGGAATCTTCCAAAACTGTTTCACAGGGGTGTTGCAACCATCATTGTGGTGCTACACAAGAAATTTGAGGATGAACGGAGTTCGGGAGCGTCCGGTAGAGCTCGCCGAAGTTCTTACTGGAGTTGGAGAAGAAGGCTTGCCGAGGGATTTCTGTTGAGATTCTGATTCTGATTTTTGAGTATGATGTGGAGAATGAAGAGAGGAGTCTAGGGTTCAATTTTCAGCTACAAAGTAGCGGTGGATCAACGGGAAAAGCTCACCGGAGTTGGAAAAGAAATCGGTGGCTGAAGGTGCTCTGGTAGGTATTTTCAAAATCTGATTTTACTGGAGGTAGAGCAATACAAGAGGAAGCTTTGGAAAAAATTTCAGATCGAAAGAAGTTCGGGAGTGAACAGGAGAGCTCGTCGAAGTTTTCACTGTAGTGGAAAGGAATGGCTCATACAGGACGATCCAGAACTTCGATGGGGAAAATTCCAATTGGGTTGTAAAGAAAACGCACGTAAGAATCTGTGATTCAATTTATAGGGCAATCGGACCAGCGGATCGTCAGCAAACGCTCGCCGGAGTTATGACTGGAAACTGACTGGAAACTGCCGGAATTACTGTAGTGTTACTGTTTGTTTAATCCGAATTAACCAATAAAACCAAAATAAATAGCAAACGACGGTTCAAAAATCCGGGAAAAATCTGAAACATCACGCACAGCCTTGGTAACACAAATAAAATATTATTATATAAAATAATTATTTTATTCGTGTACAGTAAATACTTTTATATTGTTTTTAATATCTTTTAATTTAGAAAATACTAGAACAACCCCAAAAATTCTAAGAAAATTCAGGGAGTTTAATTAGGACATTTTAAGATCAACTAAAATATTTTGGTACCATCAAATATTTTATTTTTATATCAACATATATTTTTATTTTGTTAAAGCTTCCTAAAGGCTTTAGAAAATATATAATTTGGCAAATGTAGGAAATTTCGTATAAATTCCCTTAGGTTTATTTATATTAAATAAGATAGTTTTAGAAAAACCAAATCTTTTATTTTGTCTCCAAATTATATTTTTAATTGATGAGACTTTTGGAAATGTTTTGAAATGGAATTTGGATATAGAATTGCTAGAACAATTAATAATTCGAATTAAAAATCCAAATAAAAATCCAATTAACATCCAAATATTTAATTTAATAATTTTAATTAATTTTTAGTAAATATCAAATTTAAAAAATTCTCGAGATACAAAGAACAACGTAAATCTCAATTTTAAGTTACTTGATATAAACAAAAGGCACATTAAATTGTTTTAGATTTAGAAAATTCTAGATTAAGCTTCTTTAATGAATTAAAATCAATAGAAATTTTTGGAAAGCTAATTTAAATATAAATTTTTGAAAACCCAAATTTTGGGATGTTACAGGCGGGAAACTAATTATTATGGAATCATTCAAAACATCCTCAAGTTTAGTTTTGCAGGGGACAAGAAACTTAAAGTAGTCTTCTTTGATTGTGAATGGTTCGATAACAATAAAGGGACTCGACAAAACCAGTATGGCATGGTGGAAGTGAAATACAACGATAGGCTTAAGGGCTACGACAATTTTATCCTTGCACACCAAGTTGAGCGGTGTCTATTATATGCCATATCCGTGCACAAAGTTTGCTGCTTGGTGGGTAGTATACAAAGCGAATCCCCGTGAACGGTTATATACTCCTGGTGATGCTAGTTATCGTGATAGTCAGTTAGAGGCCAAGGAGGTTGATGAGGTTTACTAAGATGAAGAATTGCAGGGACGACCGATCGCACTTCAAAGAACCGAGGTACCTAGCATTTCATATCTACTAATCTCTTATATGTACCTAGCATTTCATATGTACTTATCTCTTATATAATTTCGCAGGATGACACAACGTCGGAGGAAGAAGTGGCCGGTGCAGATGCAGATGCGGCCGGCGAGGACGAGGAGCACCAGGTGGATGAGGAGGACCAGGAGGATGAGGAGGACCAGGTGGATGAGGAGCACCAGGAGGATGAGGAGGACCAGGAGGATTCGGCTGAAGGTTGTAGCGTAGTGCGGAGGCGGACTAGGAGGAGCCATGCTGTCGCCCCTCCTCTGGTGCCCACGCGCGAGGAGGACAAGGTTGTGATCAGACCAGTTGGCGATAGGTGAGAACATTTATTTATGTTTGTTTTATGTTGTTTACTTTAGAACTAGATCTATAGAGTTTGTGTTTCTTGCAGCTCATGGGATGACACGGGTTTCGACGGCAGAGGACACCATAGGCAGGTTAACGCCGTACTGGGTAACCTCTGTCGTTTGCACTACCCGGGAATGGTGATTAACAGGGCTGGTGAGCGCATTCTCGCCACAAGTTGGAAGCATTACAAGCTATCTCCGATGTGAACCATGTAAATGCTCAGGAAGCAGTGTGGAATGACTTTTGGGTAAGATTCTCTATAACCCCTGCTGGATTTGTATTTACTAGCAATTTTGTAATAACAATTGTGATGCCATGCGAGTAGATATCATTACAAGAAGATTGTCTTAACTGCCTATACCTTTAATCTATAATCAACACCGTAAGATAGTGATGCCTCTATTAGATTTAAGATATCTTTCAGAGCATAAAGTCGGGCTTTGAAATAAGTATGTATCCCAAAGCTGCATGCACAAATGAAAATTATCATTTAAAAGGAAGCAGTTCATATAAAAGACATGCAATAACACAAAACAAGCATTTAAAAGGAAGCGATTCAGATTTAAGATATCCGAGTTTTTATGTACTGACATACTTGATCGTTTGCCAAAATTTGGTATATATGGTGGATTAGAGCACCAATCCAAGCATGTCCTGTAACATCCCAAAATTTCAGCTTTTCAATTGATTAATATTATTTTATTGCTAAATATGGATTTTATGATTTTTCTGAATTTATTTGGATTTTTCTGAGATTTATTTGAATTCTTTGGAATTAAAGTACATTATCTTTTGGTCAAGAAATAATTATAAGAGATTTGCAAAATAAAGTTTTTCTAAAAATATTTTATTAAAGTCCAGAATGTCTCAAAGTATTTTTGAGAATTTTATGGGAATTTTTAGAGTATTTCTAAAGCCTTAAATAAATCAAAATATTTAATCGGAATAATTAAAAAGGAAAAATTTGGGAAAAGGATGAATAGTAACGGGCCTCGGCCCATACAATGTGCCGCCCGCGTCAGATTTTGGAAATACCGATTCGAGGGATCGCTGGAAATCTCTTCGTGACCGTCCGATATAGATCCGAGCGTTAGCAGCCATCGTCTCCAGCGCGTCCGAGTCGAACTCTGCCGAAACTTTCCGCCGTAGCCATGGATACCTTGCCAATCTTTCCTTATTCGTCCACCCCACGCGTTATAAAAGGAGGCACCGGGTGCGCAATCCTTCAAGCCGTAGATATTCCAAGCGCCAGCTCGTGGAACCCAGCGTAGCCGCCGCAATTGGAGCTATTCCGGAGCACTGCCGCCAGCTTCGTCGCGTCGATTAGCCGCCGTGGATTGTCGTTTCGAGTCGCTGACGGAAGTTTCGAACTCGCCGCATTCAGGCGCATCTCGTGCGCACCGGAGTTTCACCGGGACATCGCTGGAGGAGGAGATCGTTGCGGAGGTTGTCAACGCCGGAGAAGAAAGCTACGCCGCCGACGAACCATTACTCGAACCACGAATCTGAGAGCGTCATCAGGTCGGCGATGACGAGGTGAGTCTGAAGGAGTGCTTTCCGATCATCGCCGGCGACCATAGGGCCGTGTGCGCCGCCGTCCTACGTGGAATGATGCTTCATTGACATGTGGCGCCACGTAGACCGCACGGGTGATGTGGCGATGCGTGGTCGCTGAGTTGGTCGTTCTCGTAAGCGCGTATCGGCTGATGTCAGAAAAGCCGGATTTTTCTTCATGAAAATAATTTGGGAAATTCGGAATTTATTAATTAGGGTTTATTTTCAGGATTTTCAAACTTCAAAGTCTTATAACTTTCACATACGGACTCCGTTTGAGGTGATTCAAATTCCTAAAAATTTGTAAAATTGAGATCTTTCTAATGGTGTCTTTTATTTGAATTTTTGAATTTTTTTGCTCTTTGGTTTTGGTTTTTATTTGCTTTTCTCTCTCGATTCGCGTAGACGTTGAAGTGTCGAGGCTCTCGACGGGATTTCTCAGCTCAAGAATTATTCTCAGACCAAGATCAGGAACCTAACCAAGGCAAGTTGTGCTTTGATCATGTTGCACCCATAGAATAGATTGCATGCTATTTTGATTTAACTTATCACTTGTTATTTCATGTTTATAAATGATTTCAACTTTACTTTGGGATTAGCTATTGTACCCTTTGAATTACACCCACCTTGTTAATTTGTATGCCATGATCCACTTGTTACCTTAGGTTGGTTAATTATAGTTGGTTAATAGAAAATCAACATGGAGGATTAGAACGAAATAGAATGCTTAGCCATGCCACGTCATCACACGTACATGAAATGATGATTATCAAATTTGACTAATGGAATATGGAACAAATGATGTAATTTGTGTGTCGTGTGTGGATGCACAAAGAGATTGAGTTGTCGTGGCGGAGAGGTCACACAATGATGATATTGATTTGTGATAAGCATGTGATGCTTGGTAACCAACCGGGAGATAATCACTCTAGATTAAAGCAAGTGGAAGGGGCAAGGGTGCGAGGTGGGCCGATGGGCGAGAAAGGGTATGTGTAAGTCTTGCTTTAATCAAATCCTAAGGACTTAACCTTGCGAGCCTTTGACTGAGTCTTACTTGCAACCACATATGCGGAATGGGACTGACTTAGGTGATTAATTTGCAAATGCTTAGCTTAGTGCTATCATGGTGGTGTGAGACACGGATAGTGGTAACCATCCTCGCTTGGGGTATCTCACATGGCGCAAGAGGGGGCCACGGATGTGGTAACCAGTCCCACCGTGTTGAAACCTTAGCGGGTAGCATCGGGTTAAGAGGATGCATTGTAAAGGCCGTTACAATCGTTACTTTGTGTGGTGCATGGTTGTATCATGTGGGTAAAGTGCATAACCTCTGCAGAGTGTACAATCTATTCGGATAGCCGTGCTCACGGTATTGAGCAATGCTCGGGAATTACAGTCAAGGGGTAGTTAATTAAAACTTGTCAACTGTTGGGATGGCAGGATGCCATGTGGATAATGGAATTTGATTTAGGATGAGACTTGGGTTGATTTGCAAACAATGGAATCTATTTACTTGTTATTATTTGTTTTACTGTCTTTTCAATCTACATATTGCTTATGTTCAAAAATGCTGCTTTACTGCTTATGAACCATAAGCCTTCCTTTGGAATAAGCCTGCATATAGTTATAATAGAAATACATTCTGTGCACAACTTGTTGAGTACTGTTGGTGTACTCACCCTTGCTTACAAAACAACAACAGTGGAGGAGTCATCGCCTATGCTTGAGGAGGACTTTCAGGTGGACGCGAGTCACTAGGCCAAGCCTTGTCGGCCTTTGTGGTGTCTTGATGAGTCATCACGTCTTCTACGATTTTTCGCTGCATTTGTCTTATTTTATCTTAGTCTTGCCCCTGAGGCCGAATAAATGTAAGTGATCATAAGATCATACACTAGTTATATTAAATAAATAAAGTCTTAATGTTATTATCGTTGTGTATGATGTGATGCTTACCAATGTTAAGCCGTGTGCACTAGCGTTTATCCTGGGAATAGTGCGGCATACACGGTGGGTCCGAATTGGTGAATTCGGGTCCTTACATGTCCATTCCTGTATTGGCAGAGCATGGCCTTGCCTTTCTTTCCAAGAACCATGGCCTTTGCTCAGCTTGTCTTGTAGCACTACTAATTCATCATGCCACACCTCACACATATACACCATTTTTGTGCGAGATAGATGAGTTGATACTATCACCATTAATTATCACATATGCCCCAAGGAACATGGGGCCATACGTAGATTGTATTCTATTGTCACATATTGCCCCAAGGAATAGCAGAGGACTGTAGGCGTTGCTAACACATATATACAGATACAGTCGCTCTCTCCAGAACATACACAACTACAAATCATTGGAATAGAATTGTAGGGGATAAGTCATCGAAGGCCCCAAGTCAAAGTCTGGATAGCAACTTCAGCATTTACACACAGGGTGCAGTTATTGTGACTTGCATTATTCTATCTCTTTTTCTTTTTTTGATTCTTTTGTTGTGATGTCTGCACTTTTGGTCTCAACTCAAACTCTCAATGTGCAATATACTACCAGATTTTTTCAGCTATCCCATAACCTAAATTTAACTTTGTCCTGACCCAGGAAACTCTGTGTATCCTGAAACCTAAACTAATGCTTGTTCAGATCCTTAATCATCCAGTTTTTTATGTACAAGCATTTCCCATTGGACCCTATATGTTGCTACTACAAGTCAGATGCATATAATAATGTCGTCTCTAGCTAATGTAACACTCAAACTTAGTACTTCCACCTATGAGAATTACTCATTTGTGAATGCCATTTCTCAGTTCTAAATATCACCTACTTTGCAATAAATTCTAGAGGTTACACATGAGAAATTAATTGTTTTGACTGAATGTTTTGGATGCAGCATGATGTTGAGTATATCTGCCCAAGCTCTTTAATTATCTGCATTTATAAATAGCTGTATCCATTTAATTTGCAACTATTTGTGATTTGGCTAGGTAATTGGCTGTATTTCACGGGAAACACTTTTGCAGCTCATGTGCTAGCTTCTGAACTAGTTAATTTTGTGAATGACACTTAATACTTCCACCTGTGAGAATTACTCATTTGTGAACGCCATTTCTCAGTTCTAAATGTCTCTTACTTTGAAAAAAATTCTAGAGGTGCCGTTGCTACAAATTTCAATCATCTGTGAATGCCGTTTTTTTAATTGGTGAATGAAGATAGCTGACACTGTTCACTCAATTGTAGTGCTGCTTTCTAATGCTGCTAATGGTTGGTAAGAAATATTGTAACTGATTAGACTAGCTAGATGGCTATACCTACATACTGATACTATTCTTTTTTTTTGTGCTTGGCTAGTCAATTGGGTAGGGTATTTTCTGGTGCTTGGTTAGTTTATATTGATGCAAGTCGGACTGTTACAACATGGCAGATGACAGGTTTTGATGAGTGGAACGATGAGTACACTAGGGTAGCTTGTGAATTGTTTGCGAAACAAGTTAGGTTCAGGAACTGACCTCATACCCTCTTGATCCATGTAGGATATTAGTTCAGGAAAAACAATAATGTAATACTGTAATAGCAATTAGTTAACATTTCCACATATAAATGCACTACTTACAGGAATATATATTTTGAGTCATGAAATTGTTGAGTTCTATAATTTTGTAATAACAATTCTTAAATGTGACATTGCAGAAACGTTACCGTTTGGCTGATCCTGCCAAATTGGGTCACGTGACTAATGTGTTCCATGCCAATGCAACGAAGGTAGTCAGGGATGCATTCTCCAATGCCTGGATTCAAGCAACAAATATGTACTTGAAGGGCATAGGTCGTCGAACGGGCAAGTTTCGGTCAGCTTCGGAAACTTACTTGACCGAAGAACAGTATGGGTAGGTAAAGCATATTAGGGTTTATGGTCATTAGGTTGTGATGTTAATATTGTTTTGATGTATTAACACATGTGTGCAGGTCACACTTCCATGGATGGAAGACCGTCCAGATGCTTACCGGGCACTTTGTCAGCGATGGGCTTCGCTGAATGGATCGCGAAGTCAAGGAAGCCTGAGATCGCAGAGGCGGCGGAGGCCATCGTATGGTGGTGATGGACACATCCGTATGGCTAAACGCATGGTAAGACGGATCGTACCAAATATTTGCAAGAACATATTCACAAGTATATGTATGCCACTAACCCCTAGCTATAGGAGGCTCAAAGTGGTGTTCAAATGAGTGACATCGAAGTTTATGTGCGAGGTCATAAGGGACGAGACCCATCACACCCGAGCATTTGTGCACTCGGGTGGCCTCGGATCGGTGGTGAGTTATCCACAATTTTCATTGAGTTCTCATCAACTTCGAGCTCTAAGTTGTATGGTTAAACTCACTGCAGGAGAGCTATGGGCGAGGAAATGGTCGAGGCGTCATTGATGGGGACGGGGTTGCCCGAACTTCGTCGGTGGAGGATAAGTCGATTAGGCGACACGAGACACACACGATCCGGCTTCTCGATCGACACGATCAAAACCCTGCAATCGCAGCACCACGCGTCCTCGGTTATCAACCGTGCGCTGCCGGTTGACCTCGCCACAGCTAATCCTGCCAATGAATCGAGAACACAAGCAAGAACAAGAAAGATGCAACTGAATTTGCAATTGAGGATGAAGCTCACGAGTTGGGGTCTCACAAACCGATGAACGGTGACACTGTTCAAAGACAGAATTAATCTAAGCAAAAACCCAAATCAAACCCTAGCGACGGCTACTGGATATAAGGCTAGGGGACGTCCTAGAAACCCTAGACGCGTCCGTGATGGACTCCAACACGATACATGGGCCAACGGCCCAAATTGGTGACGCAGCACCCTGGGACAGATTCTGTCCGCCAAATTGCAATGCAAATTCCCGTTGACTCCGAAGTCCAAATGACCTGAAACTGGTGCCATTGTAAAGTTTATCTCCTTAGCTTTCGATGCATATATGGATCATCAAAATCGGAGCCCGTTTGTGGCCTGGGAGACGATTTTAGTGAACACTGCTCCTGGTGGCCGAGGTAGTCGACTCCGAGATGAATTGAACCTCCAACTTGACTTGGACACCCTCCTTGCCTCCCTCCTGGTCCTTGCTGGTTTTCAAGGCCTTCATGGTCCTCTCCAAAGTTCCTAAGTACAAGATAATCAATAATATCATTAGGTAGCATACCATCCTCACAAGTATCAGCCACGGGCACTTAGGAGCGAGCTCACTGTTGATTCAATTGCCGTGCTCGTGCTCTTGTGATGGGTCCTTGCATCTGGCTGGAGGAGGCTCGGTCGTATGCATAGGAGTGATGTCCTCATCATCCTCCCCTCTTGAAGTGGAGTCGTCCTCGACTCAAGCTCATCTTCTTCTCCCATGAGCGGTTTCAAATCTGCAATGTTAAATGTGGGACTAACCCCAAATTAGGCGGCAACTCAAGTTTATATGCATTATCATTTATTTTCTCAAGTATCTTGAAAGGACCATCAGCTCTAGGCATTAATTTAGACTTTCTCAATTCTGGAAAAGCGATCCTTTCATAAGTGTAACCATACTAAATCACCGGTTCAAGTTTTACTTCCTTTCTACCTTTACTTCCCGCAGTCCTATACCTTTCATTCATCATTTCAATATTTTCTTTAGTCTTTTCATGCAATTTCAGAATAAATTCAGCACGTTCCTTAGCATCAAGATTAACTTCGTTCACTAGTAGGTAAAGGTAATAGATCAATAGGAACACGGGATTGAAGCCATACACTACGAAAAGGACTTACCTTGGTTGTGGAATGTACCGCCCTATTATAAGCGAACTCAACATGCGGCAAACACTCTTCCCACATCTTCAAATTCTTCTTCAAAACAGCCCTCAACATAGTGGATAATGTACGATTTACTACCTCGGTTTGGCCGTCGGTTTGGGGATGACATGTTGTTGAAAACAGCAGCTTGGTCCCCAATTTATTCCATAGAGTTCTCCAAAAGTGGCTCAAAAACTTGGCGTCACAATCTGAAACAATAGTAGAAGGCATACCATGCAAGCGAACGATTTCTTGAAAGAAAAGGTTAGCAATATTAACAGCATCGTCGCTCTTATGACAAGGAATAAAGTGAGCCATCTTAGAAAATCTATCAACCACCACAAAAATACATCCCTCCCCCTCTTGGTCCTAGGCAGTCCTAAAACAAAGTCCATAGATATATCCTCCCATGGAGTGCTAGGAACAGGAAGAGGCATATATAAACCATGTGGATTCAATCGTGACTTAGCCTTTTGACATGTAGTGCAGCGGGATACAAACCTCTCAATGTCTCGCCTCATCTTCGGCCAAAAGAAATGGGCGGACAGCACGGCCTCCGTCTTCTTGGCACCAAATGACCCATCAACCCTCCTCCATGGGCCTCTGTATCAAAAAGAAAAGCAGCGGATCCAAGCTGGAATACATAGGCGGTTAGCTCTAAACACAAATCCATCGTTTATCACATATTTGTCCCATGTTCTTCCCTCTTTGCAATGCAGCAAGACATCTTTAAAGTCATCATCATGAGCATATTGTTCTTTAATTGATTCCAATCCAAATATACGACAATCAAGTTGGGACAACATGGTATATCTCCTAGACAAGGCATCAGCAATCACATTATCCTTTCCTTTCTTGTGTTTGATAACATAAGGAAAAGATTCAATAAATTCAACCCATTTAGCATGTTTACGATTCAGTTTCACTTGACTGCGAATATGTTTTAGCGACTCATGATCAGAATGAATAACAAATTCTTTGGGCCAAAGATAATGTTGCCACGTTTCTAAAGATCGCACAAGGGCATACAATTCTTTATCATACGTGGAATAATTCAAAACAGGACCACTCAATTTTTCGCTAAAATAAGCAACAGGTTTTCTATCTTGCATCAAAACACCACCAATTCCAATCCCACTAGCATCACATTCAAGCTCAAAGGTCTTATTAAAATCAGGAAGTTGGAGTAAAGGTGCATTAGTAAGCTTATCTTTCAAAAGGTTGAAGGCATTCTCTGTGCTTGCCCCAATGGAACACAACTCCCTTCTTCGTCAATTCATTCAATGGAGCTGCAATGGTGCTGAAATCCTTCACAAAGCGGCGGTAAAATCCGGCAAGTCCATGGAAGCTCCGCACTTGTGAAATCATCGTGGGCGTTGGCCAACTCTTAATCGCGTGCACCTTGGCTTCATCAACCTCAATTCCTGAGTCACAACATAGCCAAGAAAGCGATACTAGTTCGGTGCAAAAAGTGCACTTCTCGAGGTTACCAAATAAGCGTGCGACGCATAAAGCATCAAAAACAGCACGTAGATGATCAAGATGTTCATGTAATGACTTGCTGTAAATCAATATATCATCGAAATAAACCACCACAAATTTCCCAATGAAAGCTCGTAAAACCTCGTTCATTAAGCGCATGAAGGTGCTCGGTGCATTAGTTAAACCAAAAGGCATGACTAACCACTCATACAATCCAAACTTGGTTTTAAAAGCTGTTTTCCATTCATCTCCCAATTTCATTCTTATTTGGTGGTATCCACTACATAAGTCAACCTTAGAAAATAATAGAACCACTTAACTCATCAAGCATGTCGTCTAACCTAGGAATAGGATAGCGATACCTTATTGTGATATTGTTAATGGCTCTACAATCTACGCATCACGCGCCTAACCGCCATCTTTCTTAGGAACCAAAAGAACGAGAACAGCACAAGGACTAAGGCTCTCACGTACATACCCACGATCCAAAAGATCTTGGACTTGGCGTGAATCTCCTTAGTCTCCTCGGGGTTGGTCCTATAAGCGGCAGCGGTTTGGCAAACTTCGCTCCGGTATCAAATCAATTTGGTGCTCAATCCCTCGTATGGGTGGGAGTCTGGAGGTATCTCGGCAGGAAAAACATCCGCATACTTACGCAAAAGGTTAGTGACGGAGGAGGCAAAATCTTGGGCAGATCATGCAATGAAAACAAAGCATCTTTGCATAGCACGACATAGCACAAAGTATCATCACTAATTGCAGCGAGATCAGATTTTGTAGCAAGTAAGGCAGGATTCCTCAATTTAATTTGGTTGGCTACATGCTGAATTTCAGATTTTTCATCAATGGGTTTCTTGTCATTAGCAATCCGCTCCTATCAGTTAACAATTTCAGTGGGGTCAAAGGTAGAAGTGTAATTTTCTTTCCCTTGTGCAAAAAAGTGTATTTATTACTTCTACCGTGGTGAAGTGCATCAGTGTCATATTCCCATGGGCGACCCAATAAAAGAGAACAAGCTTGCATCGGCACCACATCACAATCAGCAAAATCAGCATAGGAGCCAATGGAAAAATGAACCCGAACTGTTTGTGTTACCTTAGCTTTGCCAGAATCATTCAGCCACTGAATGTGGTATGGATGTGGGTGCGGACGTGTGGTCAAGCCAAGCTTCTTGACCAAATCTGTACTCACCAAGTTGTTGCAGCTGCCGGAGTCAATGATCACGCGCGCTCGTCGGTTGTTGATGACGAAGAAAATCTGGAACAAGTTGTGGCGCTGCTGCTGCTCGGCTTGCTCCATCTGTGCGCTAAGGACACGCTGGACAATGATGGACCTGTACGCAGCAGTATCCTCGGCGCCAAAGGTGGCATCATCATCAACCACGTCGTCGTCCACCCTGGTGTCGTCGATCTCATCCTCAACATCGGAGGCGCTGATGTAACCTCCATCATCGGTGGCGATGTATGCCCGCTGGCTGGGGCATTCTCTCTTGACGTGGCCAATCCCTTGGCACTTGTGGCAGCGAATTCCGTCGATGTACGGCCCGTGGAAGCGGCGGAGGAGCTCTTGGCGGTGTTGGCGGGTCGACTTCTTCTGCTGTCCGTGTACGCGGCGGCGGTGCCGTCGATGCTGTCGTGTGCTTTCGTCGAAGGTGGCGGTGCAGTTGGTCGGAAGGTGGCGAAGGCCTTATCTTCGCTTGTCCGTAGTCGTTCGGCGTGAAGGTCTTCGCCGACGTTGCTCTGCTCTTAGAATGGCGCCCCCGCAACTCCTTCTCTGCTAACATAGCAAGTTGAAACAAGCGATTGTGATTGTATATTCTTTATAATCAACAATATCCTGAATTTCGAACGCATAACCCACCGTAAAAACGAGCAATTTTATCCTCAGGTTCCTCTACTACCCCACAGCGCAACATACCCTTTTGAAGCTCTTGGTAATATTCCTGAACAGTCATACTACCTTGATCTAATCGTTGCAATCTCTTGCGCATATCACGTTGGTAGGAAGGAGGAACAAATCTATTACGCATAGCATCTTTTAATCTCGCCCAAGAATCAGGTTGTAAGCGGGCATTTACTAGTTCATTCCACCAGATTATAGCAAAATCTTTAAATTCACTAGTGGCTTGTCTAACTCTATGAATCTCGGGAACTAGATGGGAATTAAATTTTTGCTCGACCGTCATCTCCCAATCTAAGTAAGCATCAGCATCATAAGCTCCGAAAAGGATGGGATGGTGAATTTTACCTTAGCGAAAGGATCATCATTGCGGTTCGGTTATTACCTCCCATACCGTGATGGTTGCGGCGAAAACGGTCATGCGAGACAGGCGTCCGTTGAGCAAGACGCTCCTGGCAAGACGTTGTTGCTCATCTTCATTTTCCTCAAAATCAGCATCCTCATCGTGGTCGTTGTTGTCGTGGTTGGCGCCATTGTTGATGGATGCACCTCCATCAATAATCGCATTGGGCGTTTTTGACGACATCCATCCTCTCGGAGGGTGGAAACTTCGTCTATCGATGCTCTCAAGGGTCTTGTTCGTCGTCATGGCATGCTCCTTGAACATCATTTTTATCTCGTCCAGCATGGTTGACAACTCTGAATGAAGGACACAGTCTTCGATGGTAACATCATCACCCTCGTTCCTGCCCTTCTTGCCACCTGCCATAGTTAGCGCAGAAAAGGACAGAAGGAAACACAAACACAAGTATTATGAGCCCTATGAACTACTAGGTGGGATCTCACGCTCTCAAGCAATCTTACCAAGTTCTTACCCGGTTCTTACCAACACAGCGAGGGACGGTGCAACCGGTGGCTGGTTCGTGATACCATGAGGGCGTGATGAAGTGATTGCAAGGGTCAATAACCTGTGCTGATCAGAAGGATGTATATGTGGAGCTGTAGGAAGGTTATATGTATTGAGTGGCACACAATGCGGTAACAGATAGTAATGCTGAATAAATGTCCAAAAGTACTTGCCGTAGTTGCTGGTCTAAATGTGGCCTTAGTCTAGCTGCGGCAGAAAACAAGGAATGTATAGAGACAAGCAACAAAGGCGACAGAATTATTGAATAGATATCAGCACAACAGCAAAACACTTTGCTCCTGCCTTCTTTTTTTTTTTTGCTCTCTGCTCCTCTCACAATTTTTTTTTCTTTGATTTTTCTGATATTTTTCCTAGGATCAGGAGCACAAAGGTAGATAGTACACAAATTTTCAGCCTGAACAGATGTAAGATGAACCCGATATGAAATAAGAAGTGTTTTCAAAAGCGTCTTTGAAACTTTGACGAAAACTCAATCTTCGAGGAATTTCGCAAAAATAAATTCGGCGAAATTGATGAAGTCAGTGAGAATCGGATGTAAAATTTTCTGTAGATGTCCGTGAAAAAAAATTCGCCTAATTCGAGTCCGTATCTGAAAGTTATGGCCGTTTTGGAAGGACTCAATTAGGGTTTCTAAGCGGCACCTCTCCAAACTCAAGGGCGTATGGAGTGGGTATGGAACGCGATGATCTGTGGTGGCAGGTTACTGTGATGAGGGTGGCGATATGGCTAACGAGGAGGTGGGGATTAGGGTTTATGAAGGAGAAACCCTAACACACGGCTAGGACTCGGCGAGGAGAACCACAAAACAATCCGAATCCAACAAGGACTCAAATAGCGATTGGTGGTGGATCGGTGTAGGATATGGGATGCAGCGGAGATGAAATACAACTAAATTAAGACCACGATCTAAACCAGCAACACGACTCGACTATGGACACCAACTCGATTACTACGGATTCGAAACGAAATTGTGCAAAGGCTAGGGCGTGGTTCTAGGTATGGTAGACTATGAAGCGCAAATTTTTTTTGGCTTTTTAGTGGACTATAGGACGAACACAAAACTAAATTAACTACGGGGAAAGGCGAACCTGACGGTAAACCTTGCTCTGATACCACTTGATGGGGACGGGGTTGCCCGAACTTCCGTCAGGTGGAGGATAAGTCGATTAGGCGGCACGAGACACACACGATCCGGCTTCTCGATCGGCACGATCAAAACCCCTGCAATCGCAGCACCACGCGTCCTCTGGTTATCAACCGTCGCTGCCGGTTGACCTCGCCCGAAGGCTAATCCTGCCAATGAATCGAGAACACAAGCAAGAACAAGAAAGATGCAACTGAATTTGCAATTGAGGATGAAGCTCACGAGTTGGGGTCTCACAAACCGATGAGCGGCGATAATGTTCAAAGACAGAATTAATCTAAGCAAAAACCCAAATCAAACCCTAGCGACAGCTACTGGATATAAAGGCTAGGGGACGTCCTACAAACCCTAGACGCGTCCGTGATGGACTCCAACACGATACATGGGCCAACGGCCCAAATTGGTGACGCAGCACCCTGGGACAGATTCTGTCCGCCAACTTGCAATGCAAATTCCCGTCGACTCCGAAGTCCAAATGACCCGAAACCAGTGCCATTGTAAAGTTTATCTCCTTAGCTTTCGATGCATATGTGGATCATCAAAATCGGAGTCCGTTTGTGGCCTGGGCGACGATTTTAGTGAACACTGCTCCTGGTGACCGAGGTAGTCGACTCCGAGATGAATTGAACCTCCAACTTGACTTGGACACCCTCCTTGCCTCCCTCCTGGTCCTTGCTGGTTTTCAAGGCCTTCATGGTCCTCTCCAAAGTTCCTAAGTACAAGATAATCAATAATATCATTAGGTAGCATACCATCCTCACAAGTATCAGCACGGGCACTTAGGAACGAGCTCACCTGTTGATTCAATTGCCGTGCTCATGCTCTTGTGATGGGTCCTTGCATCACAACTGGAGGAGGCTCGGTCGTATGCATAGGAGTGATGTCCTCATCAGTCATGGTGAAGGCTACGATTGGCGGAAGGAACCTATTGATGGCGTGGCCGTGCATGCTACCGGAGGTGGAAAGGGCCATGGACGGTAAAATGTCATAGTTTCTCAAACTTTGTTAATGCGAGCAATAAATTGAAGGTCTAAAGCCTTTGTGTTTCTGTATTTTGAAGGTACTCCATGTTCACCGGAGTGATTGACTCGAGGGAGGTGCGAGCTTAGAGGGGGTCTTCTTCGCAGAGCTCGGGGGTTAGTAGCCGTCGCCCCTCAGAGCAGGAGGTAGAGGTTGCTAGGCTGCGGGATGAACATCAAAGGTCGCAGGAGGCATACTATGCTCAGTACATGGCACAGCAGCAGGCGGCTATTCAAGTAAGTCTGAGCCCTCAACAGTTAGCATTCCGAGCATGCAACAATATATGAAACTGACACATTGCATTTACAGGCAATGTTCCAGCAGCAGGGCCAGACCATTGTCTTTCCACCATGGCAGCCGCCACCACCACCACCACAATGGGGGATGTATCCTCCGGCACCTTCTCCTGCAGCTCAGGTTAGCTAAACTTGGTCTTTTCTAGCGATATATGGATGCTCAACATAGTCTGCAGTATGTTTATGACATGTTTTGCTGTTAAAACTTGGCAAAAGAACAAAATTGTCCTGGTTAGATTCACCATGTTAATTACCAGCAGAAATCAGCCTCATCCTCCTGAAACTAAAATCAAAATCAGCGGCGACTACAATTTTACAGCGTGGTCAATGCTTCAATGAGCTGTCAATCTGATGGCAAGGATCATTAATTAATTTCTCATTCATCTATCCATGTATCTAATACTACACTGATTATGCTGCTAAATTCCATTGATTTCTTCTAGAAGATCATGCTCATCCCAACATATCCCTTTCTGCAAGGACCTCGCATTGAAACTAGCACCCCGGGCAACAACTCATTTCTGCGCATAAAGAAGCACATCCTGAAACGAACTCGGCCTCTCCGTGTGATCACTTTTATACCATCACTCACCTAAGTCGCACAAAGTTAAGGCGTTGTCCTGAAATGTTGTACTACTGGTACTAATATTATGTGGCTTTCAATTTTTCCCCCTTGAGAGGAGCAATGTGTAACCACTGATCAATAATAAAGTCTCATCTGACATCATGAAACCATAGCATTTGTCTCCATGAACAAATGCCCTGCCTTGGATCACTTAAGTTTTGACCTGAGCATGTTTGGAAAAAAAATATGCATGCATTTGACTGCACACTGTGTTGGGCACCCACCCTATTTTCCCTGAATTCAATTGTCATCAGTGATCATCCTAATCAGTAGGGCATGTCAAAGGGTCTAAGTAGTTACCCATAGTATTAAACTATGTTGGAAGTGGCCCATATGGTGTTATGTTATCTACTTATCAGAATATGAAATAATGATAGCAAATTTTGATGTGAGCTTGCAAATGATTTGTTGTAATACATCAAATGAATATCAGTAGGCTAAAGTTTTCTGAACAAGTTTAATTGCAACATGCATGCAGCTAGAACATGACCCTCTCCTTTTTCAGTACTACAATGCTGTGCTACCTATCAATGCTTTTGAGATGTTACACACGCCGTTCTCTTACTGCATTTTGCATCGATCATTTTGCATCGATCACTTACTCTATTGTGCTACTACTATTTTATTTATTTAAATGCAGGTCTATATTTGATTTGTACAAATTTAAAGTAAAGATGCTTACAGACTCCGCTAAATTTGGTCTACTGTATCGTAGGGATCGGGGACAAATACGCCCCAGGTTTACCAAACTCCGCCGCCACAGCCAGCAGCACCTGGAGCAGCACCTGGAGAGCATGTTCAAAACCTATTTGGCTCCGCAGGTAGCGGCCACAACTCAAATGACCCTCATGTTATGTAATCTTGAGATGTTTGGTAATAATCTGTAATCTTGAGATGCCACAACTCAACTAATTATTATGTGTGGATGAATGATATTATGTGTATGACTAGCAGTATGTGCATTTAGAACACAAGCCGAACTGTATTTGAATCGTATCCATAATGATGTGGATGAAGTGTTTCTCATTGGGTGTAAGTGTTTGTTAGTGTAAGTGTGGATGAACACAAGCAGAGCATGTTCTGAACCTTGGTTGTTAATGCTTCAGTTCAGTTGATCTTTTGAATGGTGGTATCTGTGTGCAAGGATATATGTGGATATTTGAATGATGGTATCTGTGTAGCAAGCAATATATCAAAATGTAAGTGCTGGATCAACTAAATCAATGTATTTATTTTGTTAGCATACTGACACAAGAAAGATCACATATATGTGTGGATATTTGAATGATATATATGTGTGGATCAATGATATATGTGGATATTTGAATGATATATGTGGATGAATGAATGGATGTATGTGGATATTTGAATGATATGTGGATGAATGAGCGATATATGTGGATGAATGATTGAATGAATGATATATGTTATGAATGATATTTGTCTAAATTTGTATGAAAAATGGGTTTACTGGGCTATTTTTTTGTCAGTTCTAGAATAATTTTCGTGGGCTAGGAAAAACCGACAAAAATTAACCTTATTTATTTTCGTGGGCCAGGAAAAACCGACGAAAATTAACCTTATTTATTTTCGTCGGCTAGGAAAAACCGACGAAAATTAACCGTATTAACTTACGTGGGCTAGAAGAAACCCGACGAAAATTAATTATTTCTCGTCGGCCCTCGTGGCCGCATTTAAAATTATAACTCGCACTAACTTTCGTCAGCGCATTCTTGGCCGACGAAAATAACGAATTTTCATCGGTTGCCGACGAAACTTAAGCTAACTTTCGGCTCCTTATCTCTGACGGCCGTGGTAATGGCTTTATTTTCGTGGGCTTCTGGCCCACGAAAATTTCCAGGATTCCTGTAGTGGATAGACTTGTTTAACCTGCTAAGAGCTACAGATGTAATCTTATTAGATTTAAATAGTAGTTTAATTAGCATGGCAAGTAGCACATGCCTAGTAATTAGGTTTTAGCATAGGATAACTTTGGATAAAATTTCTAAATTAGGAATAACTAATGATGACACATAGAATACAGCATATAGACGGAGTACTTATGCATGTACGTATGTACATACAGTCATGTGCATTTGTATGTATCACTACTCTATATATGCCACCTATATACACTACCGACCTAGTATGCCTATACTTTCTACGGTACATATGTATGTGTATATATGTATACATGTATATTCGTACCAACACCTACACCTGCACATATACATGCGAACTCACACGCGAGCTCTTGCATGTACGCACTCTTGCACATAGACATATATACCGGCACACATGCACCCACGTAACATATAGGCAAACCCTAGAAATCACCACACCCCAGTTATCCAGATTGTATCACCAAACTGTTCTTCCCTTCTCTGCCATTGGTGGTGGTAAAGTTTCGTCACTGCATTGGACTTGTTCTTTTCACTCAATGATTTACCTTCTTCCGACAACTTGTACTCCACAAATGCATCCCAATGTTCCTCTAACTTTGGGAAAACATTAAAGTCCGACGTAAGACCCTTCTTCACATAGGCCGAGTGCAACGAATTCTTCCAAGTCTGGAATTTGATGGCCATTTTCTTCAACGTGAATTTTTTCAGCTCTTCGGACCCTTCAGGGAAGTTGAACATCTCTTTCATATCGGCCTAGAGCATATCCTTGGTAGCTTGAGAGACCGCGTGTGGGTCACCTCGTTTTCCACTCCATTTCCTAAGGCTGATGGGCACGTGATCCCTAACATGATAGCTACAGGCGTTACTGTAGGGCGCTAGTGCTGACTCGGGTGCAAGAGGCATCCCTTCGTGGTTGACTTTTGTGATAACATGTTTTACCATCGGCTTCTTGTTGGGACCTCGGTGTTTCACTTGCTTGCTCGATTCATCGGACTTAAAATACAAGAGAAAAAAGAAACAATTTAGAATGTTGGCTAAGCATCAAAGGTAGACCAGCATATGCATTCATATGATATGAATGATGAATTACCCCACCAACCTCATCGACCTCTGTGTCCTCAGGTTGCTCCATGTTGAGATAACCATTGGTTGGGCTACCGTCCTGGCTACCTTTGACGATCTAGTCCAACAGAAATTCTTCATCCTCCTAGTCCATTGAGTGACCACATGTCATTGCTTTGAACTGAAGAAGTTGCATATAATGAGGATCATATGAGAGGGAGAGGGAAGGCTCGGGGATGGATGGGTGGAGGTAGGAGATGCTCACTGTGGGGAGTGGCAGAGGGTTCGGCTAGTGGCAGTGGAGATTGATGGCGACGGCTCTCGGTGGTGGCAGATTTGCAGTGGATCTGAGAGGGGGAGCGAGGGTGAGACCGAGGGAGAAGAGGGGAGGAGAGTGAAATGGAGGCCCTCATCGGCTTTTATAGGTGGCGACAGTGGCACATTAAGGAGGTGGTGAGGTGGAGATATTTCAGCTGCACGAAACACGAGGGCATATGAGGCGGCATTGGCGACGTGGACCCTTGGGTCAAAGGTTGTGGCTGCCGATGGGATAGGACAGCGGGTCCTTCACGTGTGTGTGGTTCATATGGAGCTGGTGCGGGCACTAACGGGACAGAGCAGAGTGGGATCTAGAGGAGAGAGAAGAAAGAGGGGTGACAAGGACACATGGCAGCTGGTTGGAGGTTGGGCACGATGCGTCAGTCATGAGCCTATCGCGATGTGGCGAGGAGGCATGGGCCTTGGCGGTCCGGTGTGGGAGAGAGAGAGAGAGAGAAGCCAAAGGGTGGGGTGGAGTGAGACTGAAAAGGAGAGGGGAAGGGTAGGCTGGGCCTAAAAGAGGGAGAGAGTGGATGGCAGCCTGTTTCAGAAATAAGGACAAAAGAAAAAAAATGAGATTAAGGGGTTGGAGTGAGTTCGACCGAAAAGAGAGGAGAGCTAGGTTGAGGCCCAAGGGAGTTGAAGGTTTGGAGATGTTTAACATTTCCAGAGAATCAGAAAGATAAAATTTGAATAAAAGTCAAATTTGAGCATCTAAACAAAATCCAAACAAAATCTGTAAATGGAATATGATTCGGTTTATGCATGTTTTCAAGATTTAAAATTTAAATTTGGCAACTTGCTATACTACACTGGTTTAACAATCAAACAAGTTTGAATTTGTTGTAAAATTTAATATTTCAAAATTTTAGTGAAATTATTAGTGTTAAAAAACACGGGGTGCTATGTCCATTCTGAAAGAGATGCCGTTTTAGGAATTTTTTGTTCTTCAATAGATGTCATTTTAGGATTTCTAGGTTGTGTTTTCCCAAAGAGCTCCTATCAACAGCCATTGAAAGTTGGAGTTGATAGTGAATGAGTGTGGTGGATTGGGTGTCATTATTTGGATGTGTTAGAAGTGGGAGCAATAAAAAGGGGTAGATATGTCAAAGGCAAAATAATTGATTACCATCTTGATCATTGTGTTAGAGGCTAAAACGACATTTAATTGAGAACGAAGGTAGTATGGCCCTGTTTGGTAGAGCTCCAGCTCCTAACTCCACCCCAGATCTGAGTGGAGCCCTGCCAAACACCCCAACTCCACAAAACTATGGAGCAGGCAACTCTGTGGAGTAGGCAGAGTTCTAGTACATTTTTGTGGAGCAAGGAAAAAGGTGTTCCACGAATAGGTTTTTTCAGAGTAGATGTGGAGTTGGAGCGAAATTAGCCACCTTTGCCATAGGGGTAATACCCTTCGATTCCCGCCCCCACCCTCCCGATCCACCCGACCCAGCCCCTCCCTACTACTGCGCTCACTGGCCTCCCCGCTGCGTTCAACACCACCCAGACTGCGCTCGGCACATGGCGATGCTCTCCTCCCGCCTTCTCTCATTGCCGCCCCACCCAAGCGCCTTGGTCGGTGCCGCCCTACCTGCGCCCACGTTCGGCCCGCCGCCCTCCTCGCGTCTCCTCCTCCTGTTGCCCCAAGACGGCCACCACGCCCCTCCTCCTAGCGAGGCACCGACGACCCTCCTCCCAGCGTGGCCGCCGTCGCCCCTCCTCCCAGAGAGGCGTCGGCGACCCTCCTCCCAGCGTGGCCGCTGCTGCCCCTCCTCGCGTCTCCCTCCACTCCTGCTACCCCTCTCAGCGTGCCAAGGTGAATTCGCTAATCCCTATATATCGCAAGTTCAATTCGTTCCTTGAGATGAATGTTCCTTGTTTGTGGAGTACCAGATGAAAGTTGAGATGAATGAACTCGAGATGAACTTGAGAAAAATTTTGTAGGAATTCCATAGAAAAATTTTGTAGGAATTCCATAGGATAATTTTACATTTTAGTTGTTACTATTTGCTATTTTGCTATGCTCAAGGAAGTATGAACTTATTCGGATAGCATTTTGGCAAAGTTCTTTCATGCATGGTTGAAAAATAAAATATTTTGCAATATGATGATAATCTATCCAGATGGCTATTGAGTGGAATGATTTGAACACTAGATTCATTTTGAGTTGTTTGCTGAACAAGTGGAGATTGGAAGCCGACCAAACACGCACTTGAACTCTGTTGGTTACATAGAGATTAGAAAAAGGTTTAAAGAAAGAACAGGCATAGAACTCAACAAGACTCAAATTAAGAACAAGTGGGATAAGTTGAAAGTTGAATTTACAACATGGAATAAGTTGTTGTTGAGCCAGACAGGCGGGGGTTGGGACCATGAGAAAGGTACTCTTCAACAGGATGATGAATGGTGGGAGAAGGCAAAGAAGGTTAGTTTGTGCACATATTTCGAATGTGTCAGGACATTCCATGATTAATGAACTAATATATGTTTATTTCCAATGTGCCAGAATATTCCAGGTTGTGGCAAATTTAAGAAAAAAGGAATTCAAAACGAAGACCTTCTTCGACAGATGTATCGTGACATTTCCAATGATAGTGAAGACCATTGGAATCCTATGGGTGCCACCACAGTAGCACCTTCTGCAAATAGTGATGCACAAAATGTAGCTACACTGGACTAGGAGGATGAAGGCATGAATGATGATGTGATTCCTGATGATTCTCCCAGCACTAGTAACGGTAAGAGAAGTGCTCGTCTTGTTCTTGGTAAAGGCAAGAAGGTTAAGACAAGTACAGCTCTTGTCATTCAAGAAAAAATTACGAAGATAGCTGATTCGGCCTCATTTGTGGCTACTAAACATGTAGATGGTACTTCCATTGCACAAGTCATGGAACTTGTTGTTGCTTGTGGTGCAAACTATGGAAGCAATGAGCATTACATTGCTACTGATTTATTTGTGAAAAGGGAGCAGAGGGAGATGTTCATGACATTGCCCAGTAATGAGATTAGATTTGATTGGCTAAGGAGAAAGTACGTTGACAAGTATGGGCAGTAAAGAGATGTGTTTCTGAACTAGTTGTATTGATTTCTTATTTGTGTATCAAGACTATTTTTGTATGTCATGTTTGGATATTGTCATTCTGTTTGAAGACAATTTGTTTTAAGACTGTTAATTATTGTCATTGTGTTTGAAGACTATTATTATTGTTGTCTCATATTGATGTTTGAAGACTATATTATTGTTGTCTCATATTGATGTTTATTGTACAGATGTCTGAAAGTGATAGTGATGATTCTAGTGAAGAGTTGGAAAAAGTTTTTGATATGGTTCTGGGTGCTGCTGAAATAGCTTAAATATATTGTGTGTTTTACCTACACAAGGCACCACCAAGGACATCACGAACAAGTGGCATGGGATGGTTGATTGAGACGCTAAAGACTCCTAGAGAATGTCATACCCAACTACGTATGAACCAAACTATCTTCATGGATCTACATGGTTTGCTGGTGAATAGATATGGATTGCAATCATCTATACACATGAGCACTTATGACATGCTAGCAATTTTCCTATTTACATGTGGTGGATGTGAGTCAAATAGGAGAGGTCAAAATCGGTTTAAGCATTCATGTGAAACCATTAGTAGGAAGTTTGATGAGGTTCTAAACTACTTGGTTGCTATGGCAAAAGATTACCTAAGACCTCAAGATCCTAATTTCCTAACTGTCCATAAGGGGATTAGAGATGATAAGAGTGCTTATCCACACTTGAAAGATTACATTGGTGCTCTTGATGGAACTCATATTCGTGTAACTCTTGCGCCTGAAGAGCAAATAAGGTATGTTGGAAAAACTAGAATTCCAACTCAAAATGTGCTCGCAGTTTGTGACTTTGATATGCGATTCACTTATGTATCAACTGGTCAACCGGGAGCAATGCATGACACAAGTGTATTGTACCATGCGATCAGAGTGGATCAGAGTTCTTTCCACATCCTCCACAAGGTAATGCACTTTCAATTATTCATGAAATTTACAGGCAAGTATTATGTTGTTGATGCGGGCTATCCCAACCGACCTAGTTACCTAGCACCATATAAGGGAGAAAGATATCATTTACCTAAGTGGCATAGAGGTATGGAACCGAATACTCCTAGGGAGAAGTTCAATAGAGTACACTCATCCGTGCGTAATGTTATCGAGCGATCATTTGGAGTATTGAAGATGAAGTGGCAAATCCTGTACAAGATGCCGAGCTATCTGTGGGATATATACACCCCGGGGGGCCCACAAGGCAGACCTGCAAGGCCCGACTAGGCGAAACTAGGCCAGGCCGACTATAGAAGGCCGGAGGCGACCTGGGCTGAGCAAGGCGTGAAGAATCAGGACAAATCCTAATTAAGGAAACTGAGTCGTATTAGGCAGGGGATGATTGTAATCCAAACTAATATGGAATCGATATAGATGTAAAGATATGGACTCCATCTCGTATCCGAGTAGGATACTCTTTTGTAACCACCCTCCTCTGCTATATAAAGGGAGGGGCGGGGGAGGCAATCATCAGGTACAATATCATCAGCAGATAAGCTAGCCAATCATAATCCCAGAGCACAGGACTAGGGTATTATCTCCACCGTGAGAGCCTGAACCTGTATAATTCTCGTGTCTTGTGCTACCATCGAGTTCCCGATCCAGCGCTCAGCCCCCTTTTAATTATTGTCGGTAACAAACCTCGACAGTTGGCGCACCAGGTAGGGGCTGCGCTAGGATCTATCTCGGCAAGCTCGATGGCAACCTTCAACAAAAGCATGGCCACCTTCGCGCCGGCCCAGGCGTTTCGCTTTGGAAGCCTGGATTTCATCGCCGACGATTTTGGTCATCTTTCCCTTTCGGATTCGGATCAGTTCCAATCTGAAAGCAATTCTGAGGTTCCCTTAGCCGGACAACCACTCGGATCAGGCAAAAGCATGGCCATCTGTCCCTGGATGGTAAGCCAGATTCTGAACCCCGTCTTGAGCTGGAACCGGCTAATGACGAATCCCGAGTGGTCAAACATGCTAGAAAACCACTCGGATTTAAAGGTCAGTGCTCCTCATCTTCTTGTTCCTCCGATTCAGAAGATGAGGTAGAAAATTTCCAAAGCTTTCGCAGCGTTTTCGTGATCAAAGGGCTACGAACGGAGTCTCAGCAACAGAAAGACGCAGCGAATGCTGCAGAAGAAGAGCGTCAATGACAAGAAGGCTGCGCGAGACTCCTCCAGAACAGAGGCCGCAATGTCAATGAAGAAATCTTGCAGACAAAGATGGGGAACCAATCGGTTTTCCAAACTCAGCAGAATATTGTCACCTCCATGATGCTTTTGGATACTTTAGGACCATTGCTCGGCCCTGACAGTCCGGCCGCTCCGATCGTAGCCCAAGTTCAGGCTATGGTGGCGGCGGCAAGAATTCAGCGAACACCGGGAGGAGCCAAGGGAAAGGAGCCATCTACTTTTCGCCTCCTCAACTCACGAGTCGCTAGTAGCGATCATCGCCGCAATCGCCACTGACGAGAGCTTCGACGGGGGGAAGACGCTCGGCATAGCATCAGTCGGGACCTTCGTATGGATTTAAATGCCAGACGGCGTGACTGGGAAGATGAAGAGCGTCGTAGGTGCAGAGATGACTATGAACGTTTTGGCGTTGGCCACGACGACCGGGACGATCGCCGAAATCACCTCCGCTATAATAGAGGGGAAAACGAAGATCGCCGAGCAAGATCACCTTGTCAACGTTCCCCACGAAGGCGCAACGACGGTCCCATTGAAGGCATCCGGGCTTTCACCCCTCGCCTTCGCCGAGTGGTTTGGCCCGAAGGATTTAATCCAAAGAGCATCACCAAATTTGATGGAGAAAGAGATCCAGAAGCTTGGCTTCAGGTTTACTCTCTGGCGATCATGGCAGCTGGGGGCGATCACAATGTGATGGCTAATTACCTCCCAGTCATGCTCACCTTTTCGGCTCAAGCATGGCTCACAGGACTTCCATGAGGAAGAAGAAGGAGTAATCCATGAGGAAGAAGAAGGAGGAAACCTACAAACAGGTGAGCGCCTGAAATACGTCCTTCAAATCTACTTCCCGGCGTCAAACAATGCCGCTGAGTACGAGGCACTCATCCACGGGCTTCGCATTGCGATATCCCTTGGTGTCCGGCGGCTAACTATTCGGGGCGACTCCATGTTGGTAATTAATCAAGTACAAAAGGATTGGTCGTGCGTCGAAGACAACATGGCAGCATACTGCCAGGAGGTACGGAAGCTGGAGGACAAGTTCGACGGGTTGGAGCTTATTCATGTGCTCCGCCGTGATAACGAAGCAGCAAACGAATTGGCAAGGTTGGGTTCCACTCGGGCAACAGTACCGGCCGGTGTGTTTGTCGAAGAGCTCCATAAACCCTCAATAAGCCAAAAGCAGGAACAAGGCAAATCAAAAGAAACACCCATTGAAGAAGATATCTTAGTCATCAACGCAGATTGGACGACCCCTTTCCTCAATTACTTGTTAAGGGATGAACTTCCAGAAGATCGAACGGAAGTAGAACGCATCTCGCGACGCAGCAAGAATTACATGGTAGTAGGAGAAGAATTATTCCGAAAAAGCTCTTCCAGAGTTCTAAGGCGATGCATATCAGAGCAAGAAGGAAAAAACCTACTCAGAGAAATCCACTCGGGAATCTGTGGACATCACGCGGCGTCGAGCACACTGGTGGGCAAAGCATATCGACAAGGCTTCTTCCGCCATTCGCCAGAATCGATCGAGAGGACATCGTCCGAACCTGTGAAGGATGCTAGTTTTTTGCTCGTCAAATACACGTGCCTGCTCAGAAGCTGCAGACAATTTCGATCACTTGGCCGTTTGCAGTTTGGGGGCTCGACATGGTCGGCCCGTTGAAGAAGGCTAAAGGCGGCTTCACTCATCTCTTTGTCGCCGTCGACAAATTCACCAAGTGGATAGAAGCAAAGCCAGTGGCCACAATCACAGCGGCCAAGGCCAAAGAATTTTTCCAAGAGATCGTCGTAAGATTCGGCGTGCCAAACAGGATTATCATGGATAATGGAACCCAATTCCAAGGAGGAGAATTTCAAGACTGGTGCGACGAACTCGGCATCAAAGTTTGCTTCGCCTCCGTGGCTCATCCAAAGAGCAATGGTCAGGTAGAAAGGTCAAACGGTATGGTGTTGCAGGGCTTAAAGGCGCGAATCTTCGACCGTCTCAAACCGTACGCCACTCGATGGGTAAAAGAATTGCCTTTGGTACTCTGGGGGCTGAGAACCACCCCTAGCAGGGCAACCGGGCAGTCTCCTTTTTTCCTGGTCTACGGCTCAGAAGCGGTCCTACCCACCGAGTTGACCTTCGGATCTCCTCGGGTCCGGAACTACAAGGAGGCCAAGTCCGATGAAAGCAGAATGGAAGACATTGACCGATTAGAGGAGGCAAGGGAGGTCGCTGCGGTCTAGTCGGCCAGATACCTTCAGGCCTTACGCCGCTACCATGATCGAAATGTCTGAAACCGGGTGTTCTCCAAGGGCGATTTGGTCCTAATAAAGAGCCAGAAGCACGAGCACAAGTTATATCCGAGTTGGGAAGGCCCCTACGTCGTCGACGAGGTGAATTCTTTCCTAGACTTGCTACTCAATTGTTTTATAGCAGCTACGCCGTTTTTACTCTTAAATATGTTTTATGACAGTTGAATTCTTTCCTAGACTTGCTACTCAATTGTTACTCAATTAAGCAGTAAGTCGGGGGCTACACCTAATAGTGTTGCGCATGCGCAACTCGGTTGGGAGGATTACTCGTTTCAACAGATGCCATGTGTTGGAATTTTTATTCAATTGACTTGCTACTCAATTGCTTCTCAATTAAGCAGTAAGTCGGGGGCTACACCTAATAGTGTTGCACATGTGCAACACCGCTTGCAAACTAGCTCCTATCCTTTTTCTTTTCCCTACGATCACGACTAAATCCGAGTGCTCTAAACCCTAGATTGTGAAACCCCGAACGAAAAAGTCTACCTACCTGACGAAAAGCACGCTTGAGGAAAAAGGCCAAGTGCCGACTCGCGATGCTCGGGGGCTATACTAATCGGACGGGGTGCTTAAACATAAGGGAGGATGAAAACCACTCGGGAAAGTCAAGAAGATCTAAACAAGGAAAAAAGAAAAAGCAAGCTGCAATTAAAATAGTCTTATAAAAGTCCAGCATTGTCCAAAGACCATAAAAGATATATACAACAAAAAGCACTATCTAAACGTTCTTGGCAGACAACAAAAGTGCTACTTTCTTTGCAGAGATAAAAAACTACTCCCAGCGCGCGCGGCCGACGGCTTCGATTAAGGCGCTCCTAGCTTCAACAAGCCTAGGGACAGCCTCGATCAGGGTGTCGACGGTGGCAGCGTCTAGGGCGACGGCCTGCTCCTCCGCAGCCTCCACCATGGCGAGATCATACTCAGCCCAAAGCTCAGCAAACTCGTCCTCGGGTTCCGCAAGCTTATCGTCGCCGAAATTGAAGACCAGATTGGCAATCCAAGGCGGAATCTCTGGGCCCTCCGACTCGAGGGAGAGAGGCAGTGGAGAAAGGGGCTCAGGCGGAGAATCCATGAGGAAGAAGAAGGAGGAAACCTGCAAACAGGTGAGCGATCAACCAGCGATCACAATCCCATAAGCACAAAAAGCAAGAAAACATGCAAAAAAGAAGACGAACAGATGAGCGCTTCGAAGAAACAAGAAGAAGTTCTTGAAGAAAGAAGAGCAACAGGCCGACGGAAGGTGGTAGTGCGTTGCAAATCACAAAAACCGAGGCTGAGTTCACTCTTATACGGGGCAACGTCTGTCCTTGGAGAGAGACTCGCTCGTGCTCAAAGCGACGCCTGTCATTGAGGCGGGAACGGTTCACCTTCTGGACGTGCCGGACGTGACGTTGCGCGTGTCTCGAGGAGAGTCAGGCGCTATAACGAACGAAGATTTCAAGACAAGCCAAAACGCCAAGCATGCCTCTTAATGGGCCCAAGCCCAACAAATGCATTGAAACAGGAATTAGACATTTCTACAAAGCAAGTTCAGGCCAGGGGGGAATTTTTTTCAACATTGGAATAATCATTCCCGAAAAAACAAAAAATCGCAGGACAAGTTCAAATATAGACAGAAGACTATACAGGACCCAAGTCCAAGTTTTTAACTAAAGCAACAGCAGTGTCTTTGACTTCATCCATAAGGGCAAGCGGTTGATCGTCATCGACAGTACGGGCAAACCCCTCCTTGACGGCCTCAAGATCCACCCGTGAATACAAAGACTTGGTGATCGCCAACACCTGGCAGGTGCTCGTAATCGCGATATCTTCCAAGTGCGCAGTAAGCTTCTTAGGGGCTTCTTCCAGCCTCCGAATGGTGGTATCGGCGTCATAAGGGACACCGGTGCGGCCGTTGGGATTCAGATTAGCAAGATCACCTCGGAACCGCTTGAGGCGGTCGACTCGCGCTTCAGTACATTTGATCTTATCATTAAGAACCTGGTATTGAGCTTGCGAGTTGACCCGATACACTGCGGGATACCAATCGGATAAGTCCGAAGACGCCAAAGGAAGAACGACAAAGCAAAAGACAAAACCGAGAGTGCACCTTCCAATTCTCTTGTCAGTTTGGCCACTTTCTTCTTGGCATCCTCTTCAGCTCTCTTTAGTTCCTCATTTCGGGAAAGAGAAGACTCGAGCTTTTCCCGGAAATCTGAAAAAGGCGAGCACTGAAACATCAGAAGACAGAGAATAGAGTTGGGGCTCAAAGCACTCGGACAAAAAGGTTACCTTCAGAAAAATTAGTCAGGTTCAGCTTCTCCGCCTCGAGAGATTGGATTCGACTTCGAAGCTCCTCCAGTTCCTCTCGATTCTCCACGCGGGCGTGAGTGAGCTCCCCCTCCAACTCAGTACGGATCTGCTCAACCTCGACAGCATAATCCTTCCTCATTTTCATCCTTGGGAGTAACTTTTGAAGAAGGAAGTTCCGGTCCTTGGCAAAAGACGCCAGGCGCTGAAGACGGCAAAACAATGATAAGCTTCAGAGAAAACAAAATGAAGGCTCTTAAAGGAGGCACAGCACAGACAACTCACATTGCCAAGACGGTAACAGTCACGGGCGGCGTTAAAGAACGACTCCCAATCCTTATCCTCGTCCTCGCCATCCAAAAGGACCACATCGCCATCATCATCAACAAACGCAGCCTGCACCGGAGATTTCGGGCGAGGAGGCGGGGGGACTTCTTCATACAGTGGTGATCGGAGAGGAGAGGCGGGAGGATCTTCCGGCGTGAAAGAAGGAACAGCAGCATCGACGGGGGATGCGGCGCAGACAGTCGGGCCGAGAAGGAAAGGCGGTTGAGAACCACTCGGCTCCAAATTGGCTTCGCCGCTTGTGGCCTCGGGGGCTGTTGGGAGGGCCGTTCCGACTGGTTCCGCGGCAACATTAGAAGCAACAGACGCGGCATCAACCAACCTCTCAGCCTCCACGGTGCCGGAGTCACCCCCGTGAACAACCACCGGAGACTCCGGATGCGGTGTTTCATGAAGGACTTCATCAACAGGATCCCTGCAAGAAGAAGCAATCAACACACGGTCCAGGGGAACAAGGAAGGGATAGTAAGAAAATCCAACTTGTTGGATCTTGTTATTTTGCACTTTAGACCCCTCCGGGTGGAAGGACTACCGGCAGGAGTTCCCGCAGGCATACTCTGCGACAAACAAGGGGGCTCCAGTCGGGCGCGCAGGCGAAGGCACACTTTCAACCGAAGGCTGGGCCGGGGGCTTAAACACCTCGGGTCCCACTGACTGGCTTGAAGAAGAAGAAGTCGGGGGAGGGGGTCGTACGGTCGCGGGGTCCCGAATCTTCGGGCCACCAGTCGGGCGTACATCTTTCGCCGACTGCTTCCTCTTAGCCTGGCGATCAACTGGATTCTTTCCTTTCCCGACAGGATCATTGCCAAGCACATTCGTCTTGCTCCGTTTCGCGCTTGGGCCAGCAGAAGGAGCGCAGGCGGGGAAGTTTCGCTTGTCACTCTTATGTGTAAGGAACTCAGGCAACGGGGCATCAGAAAAGAAGACATCACGGTCCTGCAAGGAAACGCATCCAAATCAAGACAAAAGTCGGAAGGATCGGCACCAGAAGATAATAAAGATCCCTTACTAGAGGCGCAGGGTTCAGCTTCGTAAACGGTCTTGGACTTCTAGGGACAACAATCTTCTCATTGGGGGCGAAAAAATCAGCGACACGGCCGAAGAACACCGCTGAGGTAATTTCCTCAGAAACCTCCCGTGTAGGGTCATTGGGGCCATCATATTCATACCCAGGATGAACTCGATCCTTGAGAGGCTAAATTCAGCGGGTGCAAAAGTTGGCAACGACGGCCATACCGGTGAGCCCATTTTCCTTCAATTCAGCAATCAGCCCCATGAGATCAATCACTTGGTCCATCCCATCATCTCGGGGAAGCGATGTCCAGTCGAGGGAAGGCTTGGGTGGCGTCCCAGTAAAAGCGGGCAATGGAGGATTAGGATTGGCACAATAAAACCACTCTTAGTGCCAACCCTTATTCGAGGACTTGATAGGAATGTTAAAGTAAGCCTTTTTCATGCCATCCCTCAGCTGAAACCCGGCACTCCCAACCACTTTAGGAGAGTTCTTGCTAGGAAAAGGCTTAAGAAGGAAAAGGTGGCGAAAGAGATTGAAGTGGGGACGAATACCAAGGAAGGCCTCGCAGAGGTTGACAAAGGTAGCGATTTGGAGAATGGAGTTGGGGTTAAGATGAGTTAGCTCGATCCCGTAGAACTTAAGAATGCCGCAGAGAAAGGGGGATGCCGGAAGACCAAGCCCACGCATAAAGAAGGATTAAAATACGACCACCTCCTTAGCACGAGGGGTAGGGCAGAATTCACCTGCAGCAGGGCGGGCGGCGAGTATCACCAATGGCGGAAAAACACCAACGCTCACTAAATCCTCCAGCCGTCCCTCCGTCGTTACTGAGGTAGTCCAATCCTTGGTCGAGGCGGACGGTTGAGCGGTTGCGGGAGAAGGAGACGACATCCTTGAACGAAGAAACCTCGCGATCGCGTGAGATTAGGGTGACAATAAAAGTTAACCCTAGCGGCAGAGGTCGCGAGGGAAAAGATTGGAGAACAAAGGGGCAAGTGGGAACAGTGCAAAGCCACTTCATTTGCTCCGAATTGATGGGGAAGCGACGCCGACTCTCGCCTCGAGCGGGAAACCGCATCGCCCTTCCCATGTCCTGAAGCCGCCCTAGGGAGCACTTCGGGGTGAGCCGGCGGACACGCACATCGTGCACAATCGCCAACGGCCCAAAAAAGAGAAATTGGGAAATGGTACGCCCCAAAATGGGCCAAAAGCCAGAAGCCCGTGACACACGGGATTACGGGTACCACCCAAAGAATAACATCCTCTTATGGTATGCCTCATGATAGGCCATAAGCTGATAACATTTAGAAAACGAAGTCAGGTACCGTAAAGATGACTCTAAAAATAGATGCCTACAAGGTATGATGATCGTGTGACCCCAAGAAGGGCTGCGACGGATACCCGATAGGCAGGCTGAGATGCGTTCTGTAAAAAGGCCAAGGGTTATGCGCCTGGATGCGCTAATACCATTCGGCCGAGTACAGGTGCGCGCAGGAAACATACCAAGTAACGAGTCGGCCTGATAAACTGGGTCAAAAACAACTCGGAATGATTTCACAAAGAATTTCGTCGAGTTCTTCGTGACCTCCTCGTCAAGCGACAAGCACTCGGCTAAAAGCACTCGGGAAGACTTGATCACAGGGAGGCACTCGGTCATGAAGCACTCGGGGGGCTACTGTGGGATATATACACCCCGGGGGCCCACAAGGCAGACCTGCAAGGCCCAACTAGGCGAAACTAGGCCAGCCGACTCTGAAGGCGGAGGTGACTGGGTGAGCAAGGCGTGAAGAATCAGGACAAATCCTAATTAAGGAAACCGAAGTCGTATTAGGCGGGGATGATTGTAATCCAAACTAATATGGAATCGGTATAGATGTAAAGATATGGACTCCATCTCAGATCTGAGTAGGATACTCTTTTGTAACCGCCCTCCTCTGCTATATAAAGGGAGGCGGGAGGCAATCATCGGTACAATATCATCGCCAGATAAGCTAGCCAATCATAATCCCGAGCAGGACTAGGGTATTATCTCCACCGTGAGAGCTCGAACTCAGATAATTCCGTGTCTTGTGCTACCATCGAGTTTCGATCCAGCGCTCAGCCCCTTTTAATTATTGTCGGTAACAAACCTCGACACTATCCGATGCACAAACAAAAAATGATTGTTGTTGCTACTATGGTGCTTCATAACTTCATACGTGAGCATGCTTGTGGAGACTGGGACTTTGAAAAATATGATCGAGATCCTAACTACATATCTACCATCCCAGAAAGATACAACAAATATGCAGTTCCTCATCAAGCGTCAGATGGGACAACTACTCAACCAAATGTTATGACTATGGATGCATTTCAAGATGAATTGGCAACTGCTATTGCGCTTTCATGGAATTAATCTTATTTTTTCCTATATGTTCTTTGATGGAACCATTTCACTTATATATTTCATGGAATTAATCTTATAGTGTGGATCAATTTCTTTTTGTAATGGTATAGAACAAAACTTATATATTTATAGTGTGGATTAATTTCTTTTTATAATGGTATAGAACAAAATATGAAAACTAGTGCTACCCAATCTTGTGCAGGCTCAACACACAAGAATAGCTTGGATTAACTGGAGATGTTCAACGCAAAACGCATGATCGTTGTTTCATGTAGTAAGGTGTATGTGAAGTATTCCTCTTCTTCATTGTTGACAAAAGTAAACCCTTTCTTAGAGCACCGTATAATTCATTGTTGATAGTATGGTATGGACAAGTTATAATTCATTGCTGCAAGGATGAACTGGCCAGAACCATTGGCAACGCCTTTCTTTGAGGGTAATGTTGACCATTCACCATCATTCTAGGATCTGGAGCTAATCTCATGGCCAAATACCACAACTCCAACTCTAGTTCTGCAGTGGAGCTGCTCTATAGTGGAGTAGTGGAGCAGAGCTAAAAAAATAGAGCTGGAGCTCTGCCAAACAACTCCTATATCTCGGCTCACAGCTGAAAGTTGGATAAAATGAAAATAATGTAATAGACCACATGAATATGGAAATCAACCAACACGTAGCCTATCACTAAATCGCCACCTATTCTTGGCGAAAAAGACCACGGCCACCACTTCCATTGCATGGCACGCCATGAGTATGTCCATCGTCTCATTCACCATCTGTAACCATCTCCAGAATCTTAGCCAATAGGTGCCCTTGAAAAGTGCCTACTTAAAATATGTGTTTGTCCCTTTCTTTTAATCAAAAGACAGTATATTATTGCGGCAAAGCCAAATAACTCAACATAGAGCGGCCACCCCAACTAAAATCCTTTCCTTTTTACTTGGCCCTATACCACCTAGCCATCCACCCAACATATGGCTAATGCTCCTAGGTTTGTTTATACCTAAAGCAATTCAGGCAATTGTCTTCGTGTTGAGTTGGCAAAGTGGCAATAAAAAAATGTTGTATTCTTTCATTGTAGCTGCAGAAATTGCATTTTAGGCTCCCATTTCAATTTCTTTTGGCCATATTATCTTTGGTCAAAATAACTCCTCATTCTAAGAACAACAAGAATTTTTTTTCCAAGTGGAAGCTTAACTGTCACAACCACTTATTAGGGAGTGTAACATGTTGATTAATCATTTGTTGATACATGGAATGAACTGAGAATTGTCCATTCACGTGCAGTCTCCACCTGAATGAATCACGTTGTTGAGATAGATCAATATCAACTAGTAAGGTGCCCATGCAATGCAATGGAATCTATGTGTTTGAACGACTGTCCTGCTATTATGGTTACATGAATCAAGGAAAACCAAAGTGAAGGCAGGCACGCAGTTATAATACATTGGCAATGCAGTACTAAATGTGCAGCCATTGCAATTTCATTCGCGAAAGCCAGGTATCCATTCATTCGCCAAAGCCCAGAGTCTATTTATGTTTAGTGAGGAACGTATATCATTCATGTGTAGGAATCAAGCAAATGCATAGCAGCATTTGTGATTTGTTTTTCTTTTCCTGGAGGTGCTTGGTTTTTCTTTTCCATAAGTGCCAAATATTTGGATCTTGTTCAATTGTAAATGTGCCAAATAACTGGTGCAACAGTTGTGATGAATTTTTCTTTTCCTGATTGTGCTTGGTATGATACGTTTGCTCAAATCTTGATCCTGCCGAGTAACACCAAATTCATCTTCATATGTGCTGCTGCTTCTGCTACTGCTGATGAGAACATTCTCTTTTGATATACTTACATTTTTATGTACTTCTCTTTCCCTTTTGATATATTAACTATAACAGAAATAGTTTACTAGAATTGGTAAAGATTATTTGAACTAACTAGATTCCACAATGCAGAACTGCAACAACAAACTGGCCCTAAGGCTGTAGATTCTAAATCGTTGAGCAGCATTTACGTAATATAAATAAACTATATTACTATAAGACCATTAATTGTTGAGTCCATGTATTAGTCTTTTGGGGGAATTAGGGTTTAAGGAAAGAGTTACCCCCTTCTCATTTTTTTTGGTACTGATGCACATAATTACTGAATTGTTATGATATTATCACACCGAGAGCTTTATTTTACATAGAACTTGTGTCATTCAAAACATTGAAGAATACCCCTTTAATGGATAGCGATTCTTGTCAAATGCATTTCCATAAAATTTTTATAATGATTCTGGAAAGCATGTTTCTTAAACCCAACTTTTGAAGATGTCTACTTTGTATTTATATTGGTCATAAATAATGGTTACAGATTACGATTCATCCATGTGAACATTTGTCTTGCAGGAGATAGAAATTGAAGCTTTCTGAGCTAACCTGCAGGGAAGGCATCGTTGAGGTTGCGAAGATGTATGCCCTAAATCTTTGGCCATAGTACTGCAAGTTTCTTCTTAATAGTTCACACCGAGAGCTTTATTTTGCACTGTGGATTTTGGATAAGTTTGCACTGTGGTAAATAACTTGTGGCTTATGGCTTGTTATTCTTTTGAGTTTTAGTCACTGGAAGACCTTTGTAATCGGAAGAAAAAAATTGGAAGTGAAGCCGTTGAAGGTATGTTCAGAAGTTCTGTCTTCCACTAATCCTATAGTTACTAATCATATATCAGGTATTGATGGTTGTTGTTTATCAGGACAGTATGCTGTGATAAGATCACCTAAAATGCAAATTTGTTTCTATTCCAAATGTGCCCCCTTTGACATTATATGAAACATAGTGTACATGACTGCATGAAACTTAGTGTACTGAAAAAGTTAATTAATGATTTTGAGGTCAGTACATGCAATTGAGCACATCAGTAAGACTGTTAACTATTACTTAAACTGAAGTGTTGCACTGTGGTAAATAGCTTGTGGCTGATTGGTAATATATTTGCAGTTTTATGTATATTACTGATTGGTAATATATTTGCAGTTTTATGTGTTTGAAAAGTTTATCTTTCTGTTTATGTGGTAATATATTTGCAGTTTTATGTGTTCTTTGAAAAGTTTATCTTTCTGTTTGCAATATTATTATATAGATCAGGGGATTGCTGGATGATTTCCTTGGATAATATGTCTGATATAGTGACTGATCACTATCACTTTTGATTTGATACTGCTGATTTGAAATTGTAACTTTGACCCATGATTAAAAGAAGTTGGCAATTGTTTAGCTAGATTAGTGATAAGTTCTTCATGTTGTACTTCTCTCCATGTTAGCACCTCCATGACTACACTACAACTTATCAGATGGCTACACTACAACTTATCAGAAGCACCTGACTGCAGCTTGAGATGCATGGGTTTAATGTGCTGATGTGCTCTACTGGGAGTCTGGGTGTAGGACAGTAAGTCTGTTCTTATGATTGGGGTAGCTAGAATGAGATTTGTAAAAAAGATAATATCCTTGTCTTATGATGTTTTGGTTTGCATATTAATTACTAATCAATCCAGTCGCTGGAGTAGGGTAAATCCAATTTGTACACACAATGATGATGCAAACAGAAGAAGTCGTTAGTGCTGCAGAATGCCCGTCTCATATGAGCCACATGTTCTGGCTTTTACTGGTTACTAATTTGTAGCAGTTTAACTCAATTGCATGTGTTATCCTGTTGTATAAGCTTTCCACTGAATTAGTATTGGTATTGCCTCTATTATTGTCATTTTCATTGATTTGTGTGTGTGTATTTTGCTTTCAGCTCAGCAATGTTGTTAATGAACCAGAGCACCTTGGAATAGTTGGCCGCGGGGGACTGTTTTCTAGGGAGAGTGAGTCATGCTCTTCTAGTTATTGATCTATAACAATTCTTTAATTTAAGTTTATTGATCTGTAACAATTCTTCTGGTTATTTATCTGGCCATTGCAATTTCATTCCTTCAGTAGCATCTATTTATGTTTAGTGAGGAACGTATATCATTGATGTGTAGGAATCAAGCAAAGCATAGCAGCATTTGTGATTTGTTTTTCTTTTCCTAGAGGTGCTTGGTTTTTCTTTTCCATAGGTCTGTGAGGTTTAGTGAGGAACATATATCTCCGTCTCTTTTCTACAAGAAGTTGCTCTGTGAGGTTTAAATTAGATGATAATTTGAAGGTGGGTAGGAGCATGTGAGATCGGTGGTTAGGCATGGATTGAGGAGACCTGGAAGGAAAACACAGAACTAACTAAACATAGCTAACACCATGTCTGCACTTCAAGTTCTGAGAAGAAAAATAATTACGCGTAATCCATTATTCATCCATAGTATAGTAGTACCTTGTATTGTGCCAAACCAGCAAGCATTACATCCAGCTCCATCAGGTCATCAGCCATGTAGAAATAAGCAAGCTTGAGGAATAAAGATATATGACTACATGCATGTTCATTGTGGAGACAAGAAAGTTGCTAAGGATTGTGATTCATTGAATAGAGTTACTGACAAACGAAGATTCAAATGCAGATGCTACTGTCTGGACCATAGATAATACTATTCAAAGAATATGCCTTATAAACAGCACATCCCATGGTCAGCTATAGAAAATATCCATTTAAGATACCTTTTTTGCTTGCCTACCAATCTTTGAGACAAATGCATGACCCATTTTGACTACATGATACTACTCCTACCAATCTTGAGACTAATGCATGACTAATTTTGACTGCATGATCAAACTACTACCAGTCTGCTCAAAACTTGATCCTGCCGAGTAACACCAAATTCATCTTCATATGTGCTGAATAATATTTTGGATCTTTTTACATTTATTAGCAATTTATCCTATCAGGTATACCATCAGTTTATTTTAATTGTATTGCTTTGCGTGGACAAATTAATTTATGTTTGATCGGTGTTTGTATTCGACAGAGATTGTTGTCGCTGTGCTTCGCTACTCTTGATCGAACATTCTCCGACATCTCGAAGAATAGTTCAGGTTAGTTCTTTTATCTTTCCATTTTTCGTGCGTTCCTTAGAAGATGATGTGTTAGGAGTTGATGCTTCAATTGGAGTCTGAGGACAATGGTGATTGGTAATATATTTGCGCTTTATGTATATTATTGATTGGTAATATATTTGCGTTTATGTGTGAAAAGTTTATCTTTCATTTTATGCGTGGTAATATAGATCGAGGATTGCCAATTCGAACTCCATGAGCTTTGGTCAAGTGTAGATCCCGATGCTAGGCATTTTCGTGAAAACATTAGATTCTTCAACGGTCACTTCTCCTTCACCAGCCTAGGCGTGAGTCTCGATGAGAACTACACCAACATGAGATCTAGAGTGCACACATTTCGAGCCCACGGACAAATTTACCACAATATCCATTCCTTTGGCCCAAGCGAATCTGGTCCAAATCATTTGGAGCTCTATTTCTATGATGATGACCCCAGTCTGAATCACCGGTTTCGTTACTCACCTAGCCTCAACCAGGAAGTCGTGAGGAGGTTGGTCAACATCCTCCGGGACAACCCCTACTCTCAAACTTTTAGGAGCCTAGGCCAAGCCGAAAACCTCCAGGAATATCGTGTATCACTTAACACCAACTTATAGCTGGATCAACGAGTGTACAACAGGCCAGTAACGTCAGAAGTGGCCACTGTGTGGGTCGAGGGCAATGAGCTGCGCAAAGAATTCAATCATAGCGTAATCTTATATGGCAACAACAATGAGAAGTATAGTATAAAGCCGCTCTATGGATGCTACGACCCCCTATCGTATCCACTCTTCTTCCCAAGAGGAGAACTAGGATGGCATCCACATATCCCCAAGCATGGTGTGCCCCTTGAAGTTGTATTTCGGGCATCGAAAAATAACAATAACAACAGTCACTACGAGGATCAAGGTGAGTAGTGCTCTGAACGTGGAACTTATCATTATTGATGTCCTGATTATTTACACATTATCTAACTATATGTCCCTCATTTGCGTAGAATCGAATAACCGGCTTTGCGTTACTGTAAGAGACTACTACTGTTACAAATTCCAAATGCATCGTGGGGTATTCAACGCGTTGTTATATGGCAAGCGCCTATTTCAGAAGTACGCGGTTGACATGTACATCAAGGTGGAGGGTATAAGGCTGGACTACATCAGGCACCACCAAAAGGAGATACGAGCCGATCTGTACCAGGGCGAGTCTGGAGAGAGTAGTGCGCAAGCTATGGGCAAAAGGATCGTGCTCCCATCTTCATTCATTGGGGGTGATAGAAATATGCAACGAAGGTACCTGGATGCTATGGCCTTGGTGCAGAAGTACGGGAAGCCGGACATCTTCTTAACTATGACCTGCAACCCTAACTGGGAAGAGATAATACGAGAGCTAGAGCCTAGACAGACCCCACAGGATCGCCCTGATCTCATCGTTCGGGTATTCAGAGCCAAGCTTGAGAGCCTCAAGGAACAACTATTCAAGAGGCATATCCTTGGCATAGTAGCTGCTTATGTGTACGTCATCGAGTTCCAGAAGAGGGGTCTTCCGCATGCTCACTTCCTTCTTGTCATGAAGGGAGGGTACAAGCTCACGTGTCCGGAAGCGGTTTGGTATCTCATCTCTGCCGAGCTCCCGACGGGAACAAATACCCGAGTTGTGCGAGATGGTCATTAAGCATATGATGCATGGCCCATGCGAGTCCTAAATCCAAGAATGTGTGCATGCAGGAGGGTAGATGCAAGAACTATTACCCACGTCATTTCAATGCATCTACAATATAAGGAATGACTCATATCCCTTATACAGAGAAGGGATAATGGCCGCCATGCAAAGGTTCGAGGCTTAGCGCTGACAATAGGTGGGTAGTGCCATACAACCCTTACCTTCTAAGGAAGTACAAGCGCCATATAAATGTGGAGGTTTGCTCAAGCATAAAAAGCAGTAAAATACCTATTCAAGTATATTTACAAAGGCCATGATCAGATATACAGTAGCTCTCAATGAACCCGATAGCAGCGGAAACATTGACGAGATCAATCGTTTAGGGACGCTAGTTGGGTTACCCCACCGAAGCTCTATGGAGGATCTCTGACTTGACCTTAGCAAGATCTCCCCACCCGTGTTGCAAATGCAACTACATCTACCGAACATGCACATGGTCTCGTTCTCCGTGGGTCAAGATCTTCATGATGTTGTTGCCCAGCATGGCGTCGAGAGGACCATGCTGACAGAGTATTTCAACATGAACCGAACATGCGAGGAGGCTCAAGGGATCTTGTACAGGGATTTTCCAGCGGCATTTATTTGGCAGCGAGGACCAAAGCAGTGGAAGAAGAGGGTAGAGCGAACACAAGTTGGCAGAATCATGTCGGCTCGTCCGAACGAGGGGGAGCGTTACTATCTAAGGGTTCTCCTAAACTACGTACCTGGTGTGACCTCCTTTGAAGAACTTAGGACAGTGAACGGTGTAGTCTACCCGTTCTTCCGTGAAGCCGCTGAAAAGAGGGGACTAATCGAGGCTGACAACACCCTAGAGGAGTGCCTTACTGAGGCTGAGCTATTCCAGATGCCATCATCGCTCAGGAGGCTTTTTGAAACTATACTGGTTTTCTGCGAGCCAAACGACGTGTGTGGGCTATGGGAAAGGCATCTTGAGGGAATGTCAAATGACTACCGCCGTTCCCATGCATGCCAACAGACGGTTGAGCAGATGGTGCTATTGGTCATCAGAAATATGTTGCGATCGATGGGGAAGGACATAACATCATTTCCTCTCCCTGTTATAGATGAGTCTCATGACAACGCCGATATAGATGTCAAAGAGATATATGAGGAGTCAACAATCCAGGTTGACGATGAGCATATATCTCTATCGTCCTCCCTCAACCCTGAGCAAATGGCAGCGTACGTTGACATATTATCTGCGGTTGATAGTGGCGATGGAGGTGTCTTCTTCGTAGATGGTCCGGGAGGCACCGGAAAGACATTCCTATATAATGCTTTGCTTGCGAAGATCCGAGGTGATGGCAAGATAGCAGTGGCAACCGCGACGTCGGGCGTAGCCGCATCCATAATGCCTGGAGGTAGGACAGCGCACTCAAGATTTAAGATCCCACTCAACGTTACAAATGGGGCGGTCTGTAGCTTTACAAAACAAAGTGGGACCGCTAAGCTTCTTCAGCAGGCGTCATTGATAATATGGGACGAAGCCTCCATGACGAGGTGACAGGCGGTGGAGGCCTTGGACAGTAGCATGCGGGACATCATGGGCCGACGTGATCTGCCGTTCGGTGGGAAAACGATCGTGTTTGGTGGAGACTTCAGGCAGGTTCTACCGGTTGTTCGTAAGGGGACGAGGCCACAAATAATTGACGCGACGTTGCGTAAGTCATACCTATGGGATTGCATGTGGCAGCTAAGGCTCGTACGTAACATGAGGGCCCAGAGTGATCCTGAGTACGCAGAGTACCTATTGCGGATCGGGAATGGTATCGAGGAAACTAATGAGGATGGCTGCGTGCGGCTTCCCAACCAGATCTGTGTTCCATATACAGGAAATGGCACAGACATCGATAAACTCATACAGAGTGTTTTTCCTATGCTGAATGACAACCTATCGGATGCCAACTATATCACATCTCGAGCCATCCTATCGACCCGAAACGAGTACATTGATAGGATCAATACAAAGATGATTGACATGTTTCATGGGGAGGAGATGGTGTACGATAGTTTCGATTCTGCAGAGGATGATCCCCATAGCTACTACCCTCCTGAATTCCTAAACACCCTAACCCCTAACGGTCTACCTCCGCATGTATTTAAGCTCAAGATTAACTGTCCCGCGATACTGTTGCGGAACATTGACCCTACAAATGGACTATGCAACGGGACGAGACTTGTAGTCCGGGCATTCCAAAATAATACTACAGATGCCGAGATTGTGCTTGGCTAGCACGCCGGGAAGAGGGTGTTTCTACCTCGAATACCTCTATGTCCCTCTGATGATGAGATGTTTCCATTTAGATTCAAGAGGAAGCAGTTTCCTGTCAGGCTGAGCTTCGCAATGACAATCAACAAGGCGCAAGGGTAGACCATCCCGAATGTCGGTGTCTATCTCCCTGAACCGGTTTTCTCTCATGGGCAATTGTATATTGCGCTATCTAGAGCCACCGCTAGAAGCAATATCAAGATGCTTGCCATCACAGATAAGGAGAAGGACAAGGGTCAAAAGTCTAAGAAAACTCATGGAAACCTCACAAAAAAACATTATCTACAAAGAAGTACTCACATCATAGACAAGATTTTGATCGAAATGATATCCAAGTCGTGTTGTAATGTAACTGTTTATTTTAAGATCTTTCAGGATGTATACCATGAATCTATCATCTATAAATATGTTCTAATATGATGAATGCTGATGTACTACGTACAATATATTAGGTTTTAATTCATGCCGGAGGAGAAACTATAAAAACTTTTGTAATCGGGAGAAATAGATGTTTGATTTTGTAGCACAATTTTTTTATTGTTTGACTTTTATGTTTCGTTACCAATTTTTTTTTTCGTAGCAACGCACGGGCATTGAACTAGTAATAGATAAAAAGGAGACAAACCAAACTACTGAGTTAAAATCTGAGGCAACACTACCCAGCTGCAAATAAGAATGCAGTTGTATGTGCATTTCCAGTTGGCCTAAGATTAACTAGTTCACCATTTGTCAAAAGATTATTGCACCAATGCATCCTACTCCCTGGTAAAACAGTAACACATGTAATGTAGCAAAATGAGGATTTTTTCTGAAAGATCATTGCGCCATACTACCATTACCATACCAGCGCATGTAACCTAGCACAAGGAGGGTAGGAGAATAAATAGAAGTGAAACAGTAATAAGCAGGTTATTTTCTGAGAGATCATTGCACCATTTATCTACTGGTATTTCATATTTCCTACATGAGACAGTAATAGAAAGCAAATTAGCCATTAGCTAACAGCTCAATGGTACCATAGTTAGTTCAGGGAGCATGAAAATGAAACATTCTGAACACAGCTCAAGTCCAGTATGCATCTATGCAAACTAATAATGAATCATAAATTCAGTCAGCTGATTAAAATAATACAAAAATAGGTGTCATTTTGGACATTGACAAAATCACCAATATACCTTTACCATTGAATTTAAATAAAAAGTACAAAAATATAATATTCGGAAAGTACTTTTGATGAGAAATCTAGTAATATTATTTCAATAAGTTCAACCTAAACACTTTTGTGTGTATTAGTGGTCAAAGTTTAAAATGTTTGACTGTACACATTCTAAAATGACACCTGTTTTGAAACCTAGGTAGCAAACGTTAAGGTTGAGGGAGCCAGAACCATTGATGTAATTATCAGAGTTTTAGGTGGTCTATCTGCAACAATATGGTTCAAATCTACAACTCTATGGTCCAAATCTGATATATCATTCTGAAACTCAATGTGCCTACTCATATAGGATCTGGTGGAGTAGTCACAACGAATATGGAAGCAGAGTTGAAGGATTTGCCTTGGTTTGAGTATGTGAAGTTTTGCATTGGCTCAGACTCAGATGAAGAATTGTTAGAATGTTGCACACATGCTAACTCGTAGAGTCGTGTGATAACTATACTGGCATGTTATCGTCCAATAGAAAAGACTAACAGATCAAACACTAATGAGTAATGAGTGACAAACTTCATAGTCACCTCGTCTAGTAAACCTTCATATGTCAACTGAGAGCACATTGGTGTCATCATATCCACCTGAATGAAAAAATAAAAGATAAATTACAAAAAGTAGAAGGCATCCAAAGATGGGCATCGCCCCTAAGATATGCGCAATTTGTATTAATAGTTGGTGGCTTTAAGAAAAAAAAATAAGTGCAATAGTTCATACATTAAAAAAGAAATAAGGAGAAAGTGCAACATGGTTGTTTTCGAAACTAAAAATGCCAATATAAATAGAACAAAAGATTTACCCCTCTATCTAACAAAATAAGGGTGTTTATCTCCAGAATCCCCATCTAAAGAACAACAAAGAAAAAAATATATAATGACCAGATATATTTAGAGATCTCAATCACAAAAGTTTGAAAACAATTGGCATTACATCATCCATGTTGACAGGATCTTCTAGTTGCATATTATTCAGCAACTCTGCGGGTTTGCTTGATGCTACACCCTTGGCCCTAACACTGGGGATAACTCCAAAGGCAAACTGGAAAAAAGATACAGTAATAGGCATAAGTGCATCACTTCAAGAATTTTATGAAAGTACACCTAATTATAATAGGGTGTCAGGCTTCTAGTTAATGAAAGATGACGTAAAAAACTTATGAGATTGTAGATTTGTAGAATTGTTAAGTGTTCTGCAATTTGTAGTATAGTAGCAGATAATAACTTAGTCTATCCATATAATACTTCTGCTGTACACAAAGGCAACTTGACTGAGATTGATCCTTGTTTCAGGTATAAAACATCCCAAATACATGAAGGGAAGACACACATACCTCTAACTTATGAATGGATTTTGCAACATGCCAGATAGAACTTGTATCCCCTTCAATGAGGCATTCCTGGAAATCATAAAATCTCCAGTGAGATTCATAATATCAAAATACACATGCTAGACCAATATGAATCAGTACCTGAAAAGAATGGTCCAGTTCAAAAGAAAGGATGTCCTCATCCAATGGAACTAGATACAAGGGATATTCTCTGAGGGTCAACTTCTGAAGAACTCTCTCTTCCTCAAGGATCTTGTAACATCCCAATTTTTAGCATTTTAGTTATTTAATATTATTTCATTGCAATTTATAATTTTTGTGATTTTTCTGGATTTATTTGGATTTTCTGAGATTTATTGGAATTATTTTGAATTAATATATATTGCCTTTTGTTAAGAAATAATTATAAAAAGAAAAGTTCAAAATAAATTTTTGTCAAAAATATTTTATTTAGGTCCAAAATGTCTCAAAACATTTTTCAGAATTTTCTTGGAATTTTTAGAGTATTTTTACTACCCTAAATAAATCAAATGAATTTCTCAGATTATTTTTAATTGAAAAACCCGGAAAAATCCTTGGGAACAGTACTAGGCTCGGCCCATTACTGTGTGTCATTCAGCCAACCGCACCGCTCGCCCTGCCGTCAGCCGTCGGATTGTGAATCCAAGGCCATTTTCAAGCCACGTTGACCAACCAAACCCTAGGGTATGCGAACCGTCCGATCTTCATCACACAGTCCTTATCAAGGGATACCGTTTCGGAAAGTTACCTCATTCGAGCTGTTGATTTAGGTATGCGGACGAGATAGTGCCACGTTGGGTTCCATCGTGACCGTCTGATTTCCATCCAAGGGCTGCCAGTCGTCGTCTCCGTGAAGAACTCGGAATCCTGCCCGAATGCGCCGCTGCCGCCAACTCGGAGTCCGCCGCTCGTACGCCTCGAGTGCCAGGTATAAAAGGCCCGGGGAACCTCTCCCAAGGATCGCCATAAGCCGCCGTACCTTTTCACCCAAGCGCCGACGCTGGTGAGGCACCGGAGAAGTCGCCGTAGCTCGTCGGAGTTCGAGAACATTGCCAAGGAGTTTTCGCCGCCATCCGTGACTCTCCCGCCGACCTGAGGGTAGATCCGAACTCATCGTGTCGAGGCAAAGCTGTTGCACCACTTCTTCTTCACCAGAAAGCGCCGGAACGCCGCCGTCGTGGTTGTTGTCTTCAAGTCCGGTGGAGCCGCGCCACCGCTTTCATCGCCGGATTCGAAGCACCTCACCCGTTGGATCGCCATCGGACGAACGAGATCAAACCGCGTCGCCTCGGTGCACAATGCACCGCTCGGGTGAGTTCTTCGCCGTGGGATTAAAATCGTATGGACAGGGATGCACCACGTCATTTAAGAACATAGTAAATCGCTCGGGTTAGTCTCGATCGTCCGATCTAGATCGGATGGTGATGGTTTAGCCACGTCACCGATTTACCCGTAGTCGTTAGATTGAAATTTAACAGTCCATATCTTGCCACGTGTTAGCTGTACAGCGCCGGCGCAGTGCTGACGTCAGCTGACATCATAAATTCGGAATTTTCTTTATAAAAATAATTCTATTAAATTTGGAAAATGAATTTAATTTATTTTCAAACTTCTAAAGGCTATAACTTTTGCATACGAACTCCGATTGAGGTGATTAAAATTCCTAAAAATTTGTAAAATTGAGATCTATTTAATGGTGATTTTTATTTGAATTTTTGAGTTCATTTGTTATTTGGTTTTGGTGTTTATTTGCTATTTCTTCTCGATTCGCGTAGACGTTGAATTGTGCCACGCTTCGGAGGAAGAATACGCAACTCCAGAATTATATTCAGATCAAGACCAGGAGCTTAAGCAAGGCAAGCTGTGCTTTGATCATGTTGCACCCATGTTTGCAAAATTTCTATTTTGATTTACTTTATTGCATGATATTTTATGTGTACAAATGATTTTAACTTAACTTTGGGATTAGCTAATGTACCCTTTGAATTACACCCTACCTTGTTATTTGTATGCCATAATCCACTTGTCACCTTAGGTTGGTTTACTAGAGTTGGTTAAATATAAGATCAACATGGATGGTTAGATCGGATTAGAACCGCTTAGCCATGCCACGTCATCACATGTTCATGAAATGTTGATTATTAATCTTGACTAATGGAATATGGAACAGTGAGATTAAATTGTGTGTCATGTGTGGTCACACAAAGAGATTGAGTTGTCGTGGCGGGGAGGTCACACAACGATGTTGATTTGTGAGTAGCACGTGGTGCTTGGTAACCAACCAAGGGTTAATCATTTTAGATTGAAGCAAGTGGAAGGGGCAAGTGTGTCAGGGTGGACTCAGTGGAGCAAAGGGTATGTGCAAGTCTTGCTTTAATCAATCCTAAGGACTTAACCTTGCGAGTCTTTGACCTGAGTCAATTATGCAACTACATGTCTGTTATGGGGCAGCCTAGCTGACTAATTTGCAAATGCTTAGCTTGAGTGCTATCGTGGTGGTGTGAGTCCGGGTGTACGGAGAAACTCACATGGCGCAAGAGGGGGGCCCTATTCAGGTGGTGTAACCCTTCAGTGTTGAAACCTCAGCGGGTAGCACTGGGTTAAGAGGATGCATTGTAAAGGCTTTGCTATAATCATTCACCTGTGTGGTGCATGGTTGTATCATGTGGGTAAAGTGCATAACCTCTACAGAGTGTATAAACTATTCGGATAGCCGTGCTCACGGTATTGAACAAAGCTCGGGAATTACAGTCAAGGGTTAGTTAATTAAAATGAACAACTATTGGGATGGCAGGAAGCCATGTGGTTAATGGAACTTGATTTAGGATGGAAAACTTGATTTATTGAGAATCACCGAATCTATTTACTTGTTAATATTGTTTTACTGTCTTTTCAATATATGTAATATATGTGTTCTTAAATGCTGCTTTATTGCAAATGAACCCTTAGCCTTTCCTTTGGAATAAGCCTGCATATAGTTATGATAGAATTGCATTCTGTACACAACTTGTTGAGTACGGTTGTACTCACCCTTGCTTAACAACCAACAATAGTGGAGGATTCATCGTCGATATTGGAGGAAGACTTTCAGGTGGACACGAGTCACTAGGCCAATCCTTGTTAGTCGCCTGTGGTGTGCTGATGGGACATCTACGTCTTTTGCTACATTTCCGCTGCATTTGTTCAAGTTTACTTCCAGTCTAGCCCCATGTGGCTGAGTAATGTAAGTGATCATAAGATCATACACTAGTTATATTAAATAAATGAAGTCTTATTATTCTTATCGTTGTGTATGATATGATGCTTACCAATGTTAAGCTGTGTGCACTAAGCGTTGATCACAGGAATAGTGCGGTAAAACACAAGTGGATTGAATTGGTGGTCGGGTCCTTACAGAGGTGGTATCGAGCATCTTGTTGTAGGACTTGTCCCTAGCTTGGTAGAGTGTCCAAAACTATTTTCTAAAGGAAAAACTTAAAATTGATTAAATACAACACTCTCAACTCATCTTATTCTCTGCTCCTTACCTTTGCTGAAATCTATCTTAAAATTTTCGGAAAGGCCATTTGAAGATGGAAAACTTATCTATCTCTCTTTTAATTAGATGAGGAGGACACAGTCATCGTAGAAGTCTTGAGGGTGGCTACATAATGAGCTCGGAGGGTGCTCCAAGTTTTGGGAGGTTTCTCCAAACCAACGTATCGAGGCCGAGATTGGATCGTCAATGGAGCCACAAGAGGAATGGTGTGCAAGCTTCTAATCTACGCCAGGGACGGTGAAAAAGCAAGCCAACCTATCAGCATCACGGTGAGAAGAGCCACTTGGGATATCGGTATCTAGGAGGCATCGCGACTTGCTCTACGGAGGATCTGCTACGACTACTACCACGAACTGGAGGACACCGTGTCTCGACTTCACCCCATGGTTCGAGATGCTTGGCGTTCATACGTCACACGAAAGGAGGATGCTACTGCAGTGCACCTAGCACGACTTGTAGCTACTCAAGAAGCTCATGTCCACGACACCGATGCAGAATTAAGAATGGTCTATGAAGCACTCAGAGTTGCGGAGAAGGAATTGCACGAGACCTGAGTAGCTTACGAGGAGAGGATCATGGAGCTCGAGGAGGCATTACAGGAGGAAGGCCACGCTACACCGACATCATCAGACGAGGCAGAATCGAAGGAGATGAAATCTGAGTCCGAAGAGCAACCAGCAGAAGAACGTTGGGATCGATTTGTACCGGCGCCAGCCCATCCACCAGTATATCCACCAGGAAGTTCCCGTGGAGGATGGCTCGAGGAGTGAGAGTCTTAGTTTAAGTAGAGACTCAAGTATTGAGTCGCATCAATAGAATAGTCTTACCCAAATGTAGTAGACGTTAAGGTTGAGTGTTTAGTTTGGATTTTAATGTTTGCTGAGTGTGCAGTATGTGTTGCAAGCTTTTAGGCTTTTGGTAAGCAACCATACCAAGTATAATTAATAAAAGATATAAAGTTGGGTTTAACCTATTCCCCCGCATTAGAGATTCTTGCATCTTATCTATGCTATTTCTACCTTACCTAACCGAAAGAACTCAGCAGATGGTGAACACTCGTGGTAACAATGGAGCGTCAGGAAGTGGCATTCACCAGAATGACAGTTTCAATGAGGAAGGCCATCGAGCCAAAGACCACCGGTAGACATGCGGAACTTAGGAGCTTTCTTAGTCGCGCAAACCCCGGTGATGCAAACAATGATGCAAACAAATGCGAGAATATGACCAATCAAGCTGCAGGCCACAATAATGTGCAACAAGGCAATAATGGGCCGCGTTCTCATTCTAAGCTGTCAGACTTTATGAGAACCCGTCCACCAACATTCTCGGGCAATGCTAATCCTTTGGAGGACGATGATTGGTTGAGAACCATTGAGGGGAAACTGCATATCACGCAGTGTGAAGGCAATGAGAAGGTGTTGTATGCTTCGCATCAACTAGAAAGGAACTACCGCAGAATGGTGGGAGAACTATTGCGCAGCACATGAAGCCCCACAGGAGATCACTTGGGAGGAGTTTACAGTTGCCTTCCGTCAGTATCATGTGCCCAAAGGTATGATGGATCTTAAGAAAGAGGAATTCAGGACTCTGAAACAAGGAGGCCAGTCAGTGGCAGAATACTTGAATAAGTTCACTCAATTGGTACGATATGCACCAGAGGATGTAGCCACAGATAAGGCGAGACAGTCCCGTTTCTTGAAAGGTTTAACTTCTGGATTATAGGTGGGACTAATCACCCACAACTTCCCTGATTTTCAGGAGTTATTTAATAAAGCTTTGATCCTTGAGGATAAGCGTAAGGAACTGGGCGAAGATCGTAAGCGTAGGATGGCTAGTCAGGCAGGACGGCCTAATCATCTTAGATTAAGGATGACTCCGCAACAATTTGCCAGGATTCAACCCCAGTGGATCAACAAGACAACAACTTTATCATCTCGCCCCACTAATCAGAACTTTCAAACACCAGCACCAGGAGGTAATGCACCAGCAGGAAGTCAGCAGTCCGCTGTCAAGAAATGTTTCTCTTGCAATGAGCCAGGACATTTCGCCAACAAGCGTCCGAGGAAGGGAAATGTTACCCCAGTTCACTTTAACTTAGGTACCACTCCAGCTAAAGCCCCAGTGATAGGAGGAAACCGAGTACCAGTGCAGTCAGGAGCGTCGCCTCAGACGACAACGCGTGGAAGGATCAATCACATCATGACAGATGAGGTACAGGACACCATGGAAGTTGTGCTGGAAATACCCGACGCTAACACCGCCGCTGATCCGCAAGAAGACGACCCTCTCTTCGCTGACCAAAATCAGGAGAGCGAATATAGCTATCCAAGAGCCTGCAACCCACCGTTCGACATCTGTGGTGAAGGAGGTGAAGAGGAGGATTAGCCAGACATTTAGAGTCGCGCTTATCTAGTCATTGCTTTGTCTAAGGTTTAGTTGCCAAGAGATGTCCCCGTTACTGTATGACCCACGGGTCCAATTTTTGTAATAATGGGATATGTAGGGCAGTGCTCTGAATTTAATTTTAAGTTACTTCCTAGTCATGGTCCGAACTACTATGATCTGTGCGTACCAGCTATTGACCTAGCTTGAGTCAAGAAAATGAGAAATAAGGTGTTCATGGAATACTTGGATAAATTTGTGGTTGTCTTTATAGACGATATTCTTGTATACTCCAAGTCAGAAGAAGAGCACGCAGAACATCTGAGATTGGTTCTGGAGAAGTTACGAGAACAACAGCTGTATGCTAAATTCAGTAAGTGTGACTTCTGGAAGGAGAAGGTGGAATTCCTTGGCCATGTAATGACCGCTAAAGTAGTTGCCGTGGACCCAAGTAAAGTGGAAGCTGTGATGAATTGGGAGTCACCAAAGACAGTTACCCAAATCCGTAGTTTCCTGAGAATGGCGGGATATTACCGTCGATTCATAGAAGGATTCTCGATGATTGCAAGACCTCTTACGCAATTGCTGAAGAAAGAAAAGAAATTCGCATGGACGCCAGAGTGCGAAAAGAGTTTTCAGGAGCTAAAGAAGAGATTAACATCTGCACCTGTGTTAGTATTGCCAGATGTGCAGTGTAGCTTTGATATTTATTGTGATGCATCAAGGCAAGGACTTGGTTGCGTCTTAATGCAGAATGGCAAGGTAGTGGCCTACGCATCAAGGCAATTGAGGCCGCGCGAAGGGAATTATCCGACGCATGATTTAGAGTTAGCTGCCGTAGTGCACGCTTTAAAAATATGGCGTCATTATCTCATTGGAAATAGATGTGAGATATATACAGACCATAAGAGTCTGAAGTACATATTTACCCAGTCAGATCTTAACATGAGGCAAAGAAGATGGCTAGAATTGATGAAGGATTATAATGTTGGAATCCATTATCATCCTGGAAAAGCCAATGTGGTAGCTGATGCCATGAGCCGTAAAAACCACAGTGTGACTTCGTTGGTAGCAAGCGATCAACCGGAGTTGTGTGAGGAATTTCAGAAGTTGAGATTAGAAGTTGTGCCGCAAGGATTTTTAGCTGCCTTAGAAGTAAAGCCAACCCTAGAGGATCAAATCAGAGAAAAGCAAAGTAAAGACGAGAAGATCAGCAAGATCAAGTCTAAGAAAGAGGAAGGTCTAGCAGAAGATTTCACCATGTGATGAGGACATCACTCCTATGCATACGCCCAAGACTCCTCTAGTTGTGATGCAAGGACCCATCACAAGAGCACGAGCACGGCAATTGAATCAACAGGTGAGCTCGTTCCTAAGTACTCGTGCATATACTTGTGAGGATGGTATGCTACCTAATGATATTATTGATTATATTGTACTTAGGAATTTTGGAGAGGATCATGAAGGCCTTGGAAACCAGGAAGGGCCAGGAGGGAGGCAAGGAGGGTGTCCAAGTCAAGTTGAAGACCTAATTCATTTCGGAGTCGACTACCTCGGCCACCAGGAGTAGTGCTCACTAAAATCATCGCCCAGGCCACAAACGGGCTCCGATTTCGATGATCCACATATGCCTCGAAAGCTAAGGAGATAATATTTCCAATGGCACTAGTTTCAGGTCATTTGGACTTCGGGGTCGACAGAATTCACATTGCAAGTTGGCGAACAGAATCTGTCCCAGGTCTTTGCGTCACCAATTTGGGCCGTTGGCCCATGTATCGTGTTGGAGTCCATCATGAGGCTGCGTCTAGGGTTTCTAAGACATCCCTAGCCTTTATATTCAGTAGCCGCTGCTAGGGTTTGATTTGGGTTTTGCTTAGATTAATTCTGTCTTTGAGCGAGGTCGCCGTTCATCGGTTTGTGAGACCCCAACTCGTGAGCTTCATCCTCAATTGCAAATTCAGTTGCATCTTTCTTGTTCTTGCTTGTGTTCTCGATTCATTGGCAGGGATTAGCCTTCGTGGCAAGGTCAATTGGGCAGCACACGGTTGATAACCAGAGGACGTGTGGTGCTGCGATTGCAGGGGTTTTGATCGTGCTGATCAAGAAGCCGGATCGTGTGTGTCTCGCGCCGCCTAATCGACTTATCCTCCACGGCGGAAGTTCGGGCATCCCTTCCCCATCAAGTGGTATCGAGCAAGGTTTACCGTCAGGTTCGCCTTTTCCCGTAGTTTGATTTAGTTTTGCGTTCATCCTATAGTCCACGAAAAAGCCCAAAAAAATTGCAGTTCATAGTCTACCATACCTAGAACCACGCCTAGCCTTTGCACAATTTCGGTTTCAGAGTCCGTAGTACTGAGTTTGTGTCCAGAATCGAGTCGTGTTGCTGGTTTAGATCGTGGTCTTAATTTAGTTGTGTTTCATCTCCGCTGCATCCCATATTCTACACCGATCCAGTTACCAATCGCTATTTGAGTCCTTGTTGGATTCGAATTGTTTTGTGGTTTTCCTCAGTTTCGGAGTCCTAGTTGTGTTAGGGTTTCTCTTTCATAAACCCTAATCCCCCACCTCCTGTTAGCCATATCGCCACGCCTCATCACAGAACCTGCCACCACAGATCATCGCGTTCCATATCCACTCCATACGCCCTTGAGTTTGGAGAGGTGCCGCCTAGAAAACCACGATTCGAGTCCTTAGTAAAACAGCCATAACTTTCGCATACGGACTCAGAATTAGGTGAATTTTTTTTTCACGGACATCTACAGAACATTTTACATCCGATTCTTCCTGATGTTGTCAGGATCGCTGAATTTATTTTTGCGAAATTCCCTCGGGAAGATTGAGTTTTCGGCCGCCGAAGTTTGAGCACGCTTTTCGGAAAACACTTCTTATTTCATATCGGTTTCATCTTATATCTGTTCAGGCTGAAAATTTGTGTACTATCTACCTTTGTTCTCCTGATCCTAGGAAAAATATCAGAAAAATCAAAGAAAAATAAAAAAATTGTGAAAGGAGCCTAGAAAAAAAAAATTTGTGAAGGAAGCGAAGAGCAAAAAAAAAAGAGGACAAGAGCAAGGGTAGGTGTTTTTACCGTGCCTGATAAAAGTGTTTTGCTGTTATGCTGATATCTGTTCATATAATCTGACGCCTTGTTGCTTGTTTCTATACCTTCCTTGCTTTCTGCCGCAGCTAGAATAAGGACACGTTTAGACCAGCAACTAGGGCAAGTGCTTTTGGGACATTTATTCAACATTACTATCTATTACTGAATTGTGTGCCACTCAATACATATAACCTTCCTATAGCTCCACATATATATCCTTCGATCAAGACAAAGTTATTGACCCTTGCAATCGCTTCATCACGCCCTCACGATTGTCACGAACCGACCACGGTTGCACCGCCCCTCATTGTGTTGGTAAGAACAAGGGTAAGAACTTGGTAAGATTGCTTGAGAGCGAGAGATCCCACCTAGTAGTTCATAGGGCTCATAATACTTGTGTTTGTATTTCCCTCCGTCCTTTTACATGCTAACCATGGCGGTGGCAAGAAGGGCGAGAACGAGGATGATGTTACCATTGACGACTGTGTCCTTCATTCAGAGTTGTCGACCATGCTGGAGGAGATAAAAACGATGTTCAAGGAGCATGCCATGACAACGAACAGGACCCTTGAGAGCATCGATCGATGAGTTTCCACCCTCGCCGATAGGATGGATGCCGTCGAAAAACGTCCTCCCGCGACTATTGATGGAGATGCATCTGTCAACAGCGGCATCAACAACGGCACCAACCACGGCAACAACGACCATGACAAGGATGCTGATTTTGAGGAGGACGAAGATGAGCAGCAATGTGCTGCCAGGGAACGAGCTGCTCAACGAGACGCCCGCTTGCATGACCGTCTTCGCCGCAACCATCATGGTATGGGAGGTAATAACCAGAACCGCAATGATGATCCTTTCACTAAGGTAAAATTCACCATCCCATCCTTTTTCGGAGCTTATGATCTTGATGCTTACTTAGATTGGGAGATGACTACGATTGACGAAATTTAATTCCCATCTAGTTCCGAGATTCATAGAGTTAGACAAGCCACTAGTGAATTTAAAGATTTTGCTATAATCGGTGGAATGAACTAGTAAATGCCCGCTACAACCTAATTCTTGGGCGAGATTAAAAGATGCTATGCGTAATAGATTTGTTCCTCCTTCCTACCAGCGTGATATCGCAAGAGATTGCAACGATTAGATCAAGGTAGTATGACTGTTCAGGAATATTACCAAGAGCTTCAAAAGGGTATGTTACGTTGTGGGGTAGTAGAGGAACCTGAGGATAAAATTGCTCGTTTTTACGGTGGTTTGCGTCCAGAAATTCAGGATATTGTTGATTATAAAGAATATACAACTGTCAATCGCTTGTTTCAACTTGCTATGTTAGCAGAGAAGGAATTGCAGGGACGCCATTCTAAGAGCAGGAGCAACGCCGGCAGCACCTTCACGCCCCACACGATTACGGGACAAGCGAAGATGGTGCCTTCTTCCACCTTCCGACCAGCTGCACCGCCACCTTCGACGAGCACACGACCAGCATCGACGGCACCGCCCGCCCGTGCTGCGGACAGCAGCAAGTTGACCCCGCCAACACCAGTCAAGAGCTCCTCTTCCGTCACTTCCACGGGTCGCACAATGACGGGAATTCGCTGCCACAAGTGCCAAGGGATTGGCCACGTCCAGAGAGAATGCCCTAGCCAGCGGGCATACATCGCCACCGACGACGGAGGTTACATCGTGACTCTGATGTTGAAGATGAGGTCGACGACACTAGATTGGACGACGATGTGGTTGATGATGATGCCACCTTTGGCGCCGAGGATACCGCTGCGTCTGGGGCTATCATTGTCGGCGTGTCCTTAGCGCACAAATGGAGCAAGCCGAGCGGCAGGAAGCGCGCGCCACAACTTGTTCAGATTTTCTTCATCATCAACAACCGACAATGTGGCGTGATTTGACTCGGCATTTGCAACAACTTGGTGAGTACAGATTTGGTCAAGAAGCTTGGCTTGACCTGCGCCCGACTCCACATCCATACCACATTCGATTGGTTGAATGATTCCGCAAAGCTAAGGTAACACAAACAGTTCAGGTTCATTTTTCCATTGGTTCCTATTCTGATTTTGCTGATTGTGATGTGGTGCCAATGCAAGCTTGCTCTCTTTTATTGGGTCGCCCATGGGAATATGACACTGATGCACTTCACCACGGTAGAAGTAATAAATACACTTTTATGCATAAGGGAAAGAAAATTACACTTCTACCTTTGACCCCCGCTAAAATTGTTAAATCCGATAGGGAGCGGCTTGCTAATGACAAGAAAACCATTGATGAAAAATCTGAAATTCAGCATGTAACCAACCAAATTAAATTGAGGAATCCCGTCTTGCTTGCTACAAAAACTGATCTTGCTGCAATTAATGATGATGCCTTGTGCTATGCTTTGATATGCACAGATGCTTTGTTTTCATTGGATGATATGCCCAGTACTTTGCCTCCTGCTGTCACTAACCTTTTGCAGGAGTATGTGGATGTTTTTCCTACTGAGATACCTCCAGGACTCCCACCCATACGAGGGATTGAGCACCAAATTAATTTGATACCTGGAGCGAGTTTGCCAAACCGAGCTGCTTATAGGACCAACCCCGAGGAGACTAAGGAGATTCAGCGTCAAGTCCAAGACTTTTTGGACCACGGGTATGTATGTGAGAGCCTTAGTCCTTGTGCTGTCCCTGTTCTTTTGGTTCCTAAGAAAGATGGCAGTTGGCGTATGTGCGTAGATTGTAGAGCCATTAACAATATCACAACAAGGTACCGTCATCCTATTCCTAGGCTAGACGACATGCTTGATGAGTTAAGTGGTCCTATAATTTTCTCTAAGGTTGACTTGCGTAGTGGATACCACCAAATAAGAATGAAATTGGGAGATGAATGGAAAACAGCCTTTAAAACCAAGTTTGGATTGTATGAGTGGTTAGTCATGCCTTTTGGTTTAACTAATGCACCGAGCACCTTCATGCGCTTAATGAACGAGGTTTACGAGCTTTCATTGGAAATTTGTGGTGGTTTATTTTGATGATATATTGATTTACAGCAAGTTATTACATGAACATTTTGATCATCTACGTGCTGTTTTTGATGCTTTATGTGCTGCGTTTATTTGGTAACCTCGAGAAGTGCACTTTTGCACCGAGCAGTATCGTTTCTTAGCTATGTTGTGACTCAGCAGGAATTGAGGTTGATGAAGCCAAGGTGCCGCGATTAGAGTTGGCCAACGCCACAACGATTTCACAAGTCGCGGAGCTTCCACGGACTTGCGGATTTTACCGCCGCTTTGTGAAGGATTTCAACACCATTGCAGCCCCATTGAGCGAGTTGACGAAGAAGGAGTTGCGTTCCATTGGGGGCAAGAGGAGAATGCCTTCAATCTTTTGAAAGATAAGCTTATCGATGCACCTTTACTTCAACTTCTGATTTTAATAAGACCTTTGAGCTTGAATGTGATGCTAGTGGGGTTGGAATTGGTGGTGTTTTGATGCAAGATAGAAAACACATTGCTTATTTTAGCGAAAAATTGAGTGGTCCTATTTTGAATTATTCCGTATGATAAAGAATTGTATGCTCTTGTGCGATCTTTAGAAACGTGGCAACATTATCTTTGGCCCAAAGAATTTGTTATTCATTCCGATCATGAGTCGCTAAAACATATTCGCATGATCAAGTGAAACTGAATAGTAGACATGCTAAATGGGTTGAATTTATTGAATCTTTTCCTTATGTTATCAAACACAAGAAAGGGAAGGATAATGTGATTGCTGATGCCATGTCTAGGAGATATACCATGTTGTCCCAACTTGATTGTCGTATATTTGGATTGGAATCAATTAAAGAACAATATGCTAATGATGTTGATTTTAAAGATGTCTTGCTGCATTGCAAAGAGGGAAGAACATGGGACAAATATGTGATAAATGATGGATTTGTGTTTAGAGCAAACCGCCTATGCATTCGATTGGATCCGTTCGTTTTCTTTTGATACAGGAGGCTCATGGAGGAGGTTTGATGGGTCACTTTGGTGCCAAGAAGACGGAGGCCGTGCTGTCCGCTCACTTCTTTTGGCCGAAGATGAGGCGAGACATTGAGAGGTTTGTATCCCGCTGCACTACATGTCAAAAGGCTAAGTCACGATTGAATCCACATGGTTTATATATGCCTCTTCCTATTCCTAGCACTCCATGGGAGGATATATCTATGGACTTTGTTTTAGGACTTCCTAGGACCAAGAGGGGAAGGGATATTGTTTTTGTGGTGGTCGATAGATTTTCTAAGATGGCTCACTTTATTCCTTGTCAAAAGAGCGACGATGCTGTTAATATTGCTAACCTTTTCTTTCAAGAAATCGTTCGCTTGCATGGTATGCCTTCTACTATTGTTTCAGATCATGATGCCAAGTTTTTGAGCCACTTTTGGAGAACTCTATGGAATAAATTGGGGACCAAGCTGCTGTTTTCAACAACATGTCATCCCCAAACCGATGGCCAAACCGAGGTAGTAAATCGTACATTATCTACTATGTTGAGGGCTGTTTTGAAGAAGAATTTGAAGATGTGGGAAGAGTGTTTGCCGCATGTTGAGTTCGCTTATAATAGGGCTATCCACTCCACCACTAAGGTAAGTCCTTTTCAGGTAGTGTATGGCTTCAATCCCCGTGCTCCTATTGATCTATTACCTTTACCTACTGGTGAACGAGTTAATCATGATGCTAAGGAACGTGCTGAATTTATTCTGAAATTGCATGAAAAGACTGAAGAAAATATTGAAAAGATGAATGAATGGTATCGGATTGCGGGAAGCAAAGGTAGAAAGGAGGTAAAACTTGAACCGGGTGATTTAGTATGGTTACACTTGAGAAAGGATCGTTTTCTAGAATTGAGAAAATCTAAATTAATGCCTAGAGCTGATGGTCCTTTCAAGATACTTGAGAAAATAAATGATAATGCATATAAACTTGAGTTGCCGCTTGAATTTGGGGTTAGTCCCACATTTAATATTGCAGATTTGAAACCGCTCATGGGAGAAGACGATGAGCTTGAGTCGAGGACGACTCCACTTCAAGAGGGGGAGGATGATGAGGACATCACTCCTATGCATACGCCCGAGACTCCTCCAGTTGTGATGCAAGGACCCATCACAAGAGCACGAGCACGGCAATTGAATCAACAGGTGAGCTCGTTCCTAAGTACTCGTGCATATACTTGTGAGGATGGTAAGCTACCTAATGATATTATTGATTATATTGTACTTAGGAATTTTGGAGAGGATCATGAAGGCCTTGGAAACCAACAAGGGCCAGGAGGGAGGCAAGGAGGGTGTCCAAGTCAAGATGGAGACCTAATTCATCTCGGAGTCGACTACCTCGGCCACCAGGAGCAGTGCTCACTAAAATCATCGGCCAGGCCACAAACGGGCTCCGATTTCGATGATACACATATGCCTAGAAAGCTAAGGAGATAATCTTTCAAATGGCACTAGTTTCAGGTCATTTGGACTTCGGAGTCGACAGGAATTCATATTGCAAGTTGGTGAACAGAATCTGTCCCAGGGTGCTGCGTCACCAATTTGGGCCGTTGGCCCATGTATCGTGTTGGAGTCCATCACGGACGCATCTAGGGTTTCTAGGATGTCCCCTAGCCTTTATATTCAGTAGCTGCCACTAGGGTTTGATTTGGGTTTTGCTTAGATTAATTCTGTCTTTGAGCAAAGGTCGCTGCTCATCGGTTTGTGAGACCCCAACTCGTGAGCTTCATCCTCAATTGCAAATTCAGTTGCATCTTTCTTGTTCTTGCTTGTGTTCCCGATTCATTGGCAGGATTAGCCTTCGTGGCGAGGTCAACAGGCGAGTGCGGTTGATAACCGAGGACGCGTGGTGTCTGCGATTGCGAGGGTTTTGATCGTGCCGATCAAGAAGCCGGATCGTGTGTCTCGCGCCGCCTAATTGAATTATCCTCCACCTGACGGAAGTTCGGGCATCCCCTTCCCCATCACCATGGATGAACAAGGAACTCTGTGGTTTAAAGATCGAATTTGTGTGCTAAACGAAAAGGAGCTTAAGCAATTAATTCTAGAAGAAGCACATGATTCTAAGTACTCTATTCATCCCGGAAGTGCCAAGATGTATCGGGATCTTAAAAAGAGATTTTGGTGGCCGAGTATGAAGCGTGAAGTTGTGGAGCATGTTGCATTGTGTGATGTGTGCCAGAGGGTAAAGGCGATGCATCAAAAGCCTGCAAGACTTTTGCAGCCGTTAAAGATTCCAGAATGGAAATGGGAGGAAATTGGTATGGATTTGTAACATCCCAAAAATTTCAAAAATAGTAAAAATGAAAATTTAGAATTTCGAAAATGGAATTGAGTAAACATTTTAATTGAAACCAAGATTTTCATTTTAAATATTATCTTTTTCTCCATTTTCTAGTTTGTCAACCAAAAGGAAAAATCAAGCTGCTACATTAAAACTTTTTGGCAAAAATAAACAAACTTTGAAAATGAGTTGAGAGGGTAATCTTACAATTGAATTCCCATCTTCTCTAAGACCTTTTCAACCATAATAATTATTCTTGAATTTTGGGTTTAAAAGAAAAACCGATAAATGAAATGAGTAAATGAGTAAAAGTAAAAAGGTAAAAGATAAAAGTAAAAGGCCAGTAAAAATGCCATTAAACTATGGGAATTATTCACCACATCTTTTCAGCTGTCCAAAGATTTAGGTAAAGAAGTAAATAATAAAGTAACATGTTTCAACTTCAAAACAATGACATGACAGCATTCTACAAACATAATCAAAGATTATCTATGGATGAAAATTTTATCATGTCTTCCTCATAACATACTTAACCCCTGGTAAAAATATCAAAAATTAATAATTACTTTTATTGCCGTTTAAAATTCAAAAACAGATATCACTTAAATCTGAAATCTGCAATGTCAGAATTTTTATTAAATAATGGAGTAAATTTTTGAGCTGAAAATTTTGCAAAAACATCCCTAGCTCAAATTCATTTGAAAAACAATGTTTTAGAAATAATAGACTTTATTTACTCTTAAAGAAAAATCAAAAACAGTAACAAGGATTTGGAGCAGTCAGTCTCTTAATTGCCAAACCCAACACCTTAGTGAAACTCAAAGAAAACTCAAACAACATGCTATAGAAAATAATTTTTTAAAATACTAGAGACCAAAAGATGAATAAAAATCAATTTTTCAGAATTTTGGCACACCATTTGCAGAGCTTAAAAATTCAAAAATAGATTGAAAATAAGCCAAGTTTGGTGAATTACTGTTCTTAAATGACAATAGATATTGAGATGAAACCAAAGAAAATGGAAAGTAGAACTTCTGGACTACTTGCTCAAAAATTTGCAGAATTTTTCAACCATTTTAGCATCCCTTGCCAAGCCTGCCCATCTAACATGTCATTTTCAAGACTTGATTTCGCCCAGCCTGACTCCTCAACGCTGTTTCACTCGATGGAATCTGTAGCTATGCTCTCCGCGTATGGCGCCACTTGTGCCTGGGCCCACTGGCCATCCCTCCTTCCTTCTCTCCTTCCTTTCTCCCTCTCCTGCTCTTGCAGAGAAAGTTGCCACTGCTGCTCTTTTTTCTTCACAATGAAGCCCTGCAGGATTCTCACCACGCACCGCAAAGAACTCAGGTCCCGCCAGGTTGTCGCCTCGGCCTTGCCGCCTCTCCCCACTGCAATAAACACTGGAAGCCAACCTCCTCGGCCCTTTGCTCTCTCTGCTTGCTCTCATTCTTTGTGGAACTCACGGCCAAGCACAAGACCGAGCCAAGCCATCTTCTTCCTAGCGCCAGTGAGCTCCTTGCATCTCGTTTTGCTCTCACCGCCACTCCATCTCCGACTTTGCTTCTCCATCCGCATGATGTGAGCGAGCCTGCACAGACCAAGCCCAAGCCGAGCCATGAGCCTTGCCACCTTCTTCTTCCCCAAATACAGTGAGCACTGCGGACTCGGTTCTTGCACACAGCAAACTGCATGCTCAAGCTTATGAGTTTCCTCGCCTTGCATGCAGCCAAGCCGACGCCCAGAGCCTCCCCACCGAGCCACACCCTCCTGCAGCCTCATCCTTCAAGATTTGCCTCTGCCCGAGGCCGAGAGCGCCATTGTTGGATTTTGAAGCTCTAGGGTTTGTGTTGGTAAGCTCAAGAAATTAAGCATGGGACTTAGTCACAAGAAAGTTCAAGGCGAGTGGTAGTGCACCAAGGTGTGGATTCGCAGGTCGAGTTCGAATCCTCACTTATTTTCTTTTTATTTTTCTCCTTTTTGCATTGCGCAATGAAACACTTATAACTTTTGCTGTGAAACTCCGATTAATGCAAACTCAATTCCTAATCTTGAGTTATTCAGTAAAGATTCAAAATATGCAATAAAAAGTTATATGTTGCTTGCAGTAAAAACTTTTAATTAGAGTTTGAATGAAAGTCACCTTTTAGGTAATATGAAGCAATTATATGTTTCCTTGCTCCATAAATCATGAAATAAATAAGACATGTTCCTGTAACCTCAGATAACCCATTTCTATAAAAAGATTCAGATTTAAACGTATTTTGTATCAAGTATTGATTGTGCAATACCTTAATAACATGCAAAACTCAAATGGTTAAAATATGTTTCAAATGAGCTCAAAAATTGGTGAAACCAGTTTAGGTACACTCCTCAAATTGCATAGATCATAAGTATACAAAAATATTTAGATTATTCCTTAGTCTGCCCTATTTGCTCATTAGCCAAACATGCGATCGGTAAAATGAACAAATAGCCGTAACTCTTGCAAATGCACCTCAAATTCGACAAAACCAACTCCTATGACCTTGAAATGATATGCCTTAGCTTGCCATACAAAAATAACATCAGTTTGATCAACTTTGAGTTCAGCTCATATTAAGCCAAAATCACTATTCATTAGAAAAACACCTTGAACGAATGAGAAACATTGCAGAATCAACTTTAAAACACTCTTAGGGATATTCCCTAATAACCCCTGAAAAATGGTTAGATTATCCCTTTCAGTGTAGTCGCAACTGAAGAAAGAAAACCGAACCGCAATAGCGCTAAAAATGTGGTCACTTAAGCCTTTTTGGCAGTCCGTAAAATATCACATATAAACCTAAAGTTATGAGAAAATAGCCTAGAATCATTGTATGATACATATTCTACCATAATATAGAAAAATATATTAATTATAACCTCATCTGCATATTAATTCGATCATCGGAAAGACCCTAAATGATCACAAACTGCACAGAATCGTTATCACTTAAGCCTCTTCGGTGGCTTATAAAGCAGCTCATCTAAACACAAAATTTAGGGGAATTGGTCCAGAAACTTACTTCAAAATATGGAAAACCAAAATATGTAAAAATATTTTAATTACGACTTACTTGTCGAATAAAATACGTTAACACAAAAACCCTAAATAATAACATTACTAGAGCCTTATCGCATGGCCGAATGAAATCGGAAGTCTTAAACTTAATCATCGGCTATGCAAGAATTGTCACATAACTAAGTAGTATCAACCAATAACTTAAAATTTTAGGTCCAACACGTAGAAGTCACCCCCATGCATAAACGCTTAGGTCTAAGTGCTATTCATGCATAATACTACAACTAGTGACCTCTTCTAAACTAAATAATCTTTGCATCTTGAATTTGAAATTATAAGTACTAAAATACATAAATCTAGCCTCTTGAATTCATAAACAACTTCATGTAAACTCATGACTAAAACTTTTGTAGTCAACAGTTTAAAGCAAAACAATTACGTAAAGGGCTTATTATACATCAAGTGCTAACGAAGTTGTTATGCAAGAAATTGTTTGAGAACTCAAAATCAGCATGTTCTTCTTGATAAGTTTAAATTGGTATTTGCATCTGATTTCTTTTTGCCCCATTTGATTTGGTGTTATTTGCTTTTGTCTCGGTTATTATTATTCGGCGCATAGACGACGATAATTCGGATTCGGTTATTAACGACATTGACTTTGATCCAGTTATATTCCCGATGAAGAGCAACCAGGCAAGCACCTCCTTTGACCATTTTGATCCCATATTTGTTAAGTTATGTTGTTTTATCAAACTATATGCATGGTGTATGTTTTAAACTTGCTATATTGTGGGTGATGGTAGTTAAATCCAACTGTATGCATTTCCATTACCTTGACATTTGATGTACTGCCATTGTAACCTAGTAATGGTGTAGACAATACTTGATGTCACTTGGGTAATACTCGCGAATTATCTTATGCTCATGCTTAGACTTGCTCACTAGATCGGTTTTAAAAATGATGGGAAATGTTTCAACTACATTGAGCAAACTTTGTTTAAATGGATGGAACCACGGTACGGTTTTGTCGGCGTTTCATGAGCCGGCAAGTAAATTTGTAAGTCTTAAGGGGCCGCGCGTCCCCGCTCCCCGAATGGTTAGACCCCAAAGAGAGAAATAGAGGGGCCCAAGATCTATACTGGTTCGGGCGGAATGTCCCTACTCCAGTCTGTGCGGTGGTCGGATTTCACTGATTCCGGCGAGCCCACCGAGTTACAAGCGTGGGCAGAGCCCGGGCTCGGGGGTCTCGCGTACAGGGGTCGCCTGAGCGGCTATCGGTGTGATATGAGGGAGCTGTGTTTTGATGTTCTACCCTATCCTGGTTGTTGTCCCCTCTCGAAGGGCCAAGCCTCCCCTTATATAGCCTGGGGAGGCCGGTTACAAGGAGACTACACATGAGTGTATAAAAGAAAAAGTGGATGGGACTCCTCAAGCCTAGGAGTCTGGCCTCTCGCCTCGGTGTCAGGTTGCTGGACTTGACCTCTGAAGGGTAGTTGTACGCCACGCGTCGGGTCGATGGAGGCGTGGAGAGACGGCTCGGTCCACTCGCCCGGGAAACGGCGCACCTACCCTCTGCGTAGTGTCAGACGCTGACGTCGAGGGCGCCAGCCTTCGGGAATTGCCTCGGGAAGGTGCGTGGCGCCCTGTCTTGGCCTGATCGCGGTGAGTCGTTGTGTCAGTTTGATAGGTACCCGTCGTGCAGGCTGGTATCCACGACCTGACGTCCGCCCATGGGTGAAGGCGGTTGGCGCTTTGTTCAAAGCTTGCGGCTCGTCCGACTCGTCGGTCGGGTATCCTTGAGTCGATATCGCCGTACCCTCGGGGGTGACCGCCCTGTAGCATCTGGTCGGGCTCCTTCCGGGTTGGCAATCGAACCAAGGTGCCTTTTGCGCTGGCTGGTCGGTCGGCCTCCCGGTTACCTCGAATCTCGTTAAGGCGCCCAACCTATTATGCTGGTCGGACCGCCCTTTGGGGTCGAGTCGGTCGGAGGCCGTGGGCCTCTGAGCGGGGACTCTCGTTCGAGGCCCGGGCGAGCTGGCGGCCCACATGTTTCTCCTGGGCCGCTGGGTGTACCCATGTCAATAGCCCCTGAGCCCCTGGTCGGGTTGGAGAGCCGGCCGGGGGTTTACCCCGTCCGATGGACCCTGGCCAAAGTCGCTCGCGGCTCGGTCTTCGGTGCCTTAGGACTGACCGTCCGGTTTCCGTGATTTGTGATGTCCGGCCGGTCGGACCTGGTCGGTTTCGCCGAG